>CM061064.1:90964645-92402265 GCA_030762895.1 Sophora flavescens | reverse complement strand
CAACTGCGCTCAAGAAGGAGTGGTTTTCACTGATTCATGGGAGACGGACCTTGGTGGTTCTGAAGTGATAGCTGTCTTCCTAATGAGTGAAGATAGTGTAAGAAATCATTCCTGGAAGTCACTAGAGATGAAGGATCCTGTTCGCATTCTTCATCAGTTACTGAACAAGGTGGTGTTGCACAAGACTGGGTTGAAGGACAACTTGTTAGCCTTGCACACGTTTTGTCTCTGCCATCTCATCACTGAGACAAAAATAAACCTGCCCAGAATTCTGTATGGAAGATTCAGGGATGCTGCTGTTCACATGAAGAAGCTCTCTGCAATTCCATATTGTTATCTTATGTCCAAGATCTTCAAGTCTCGGGGAATCTATGACATTATTTCTGCTAAGTCCCATGAAGAACAAGCAAGAATTCTACCTAAGAATGGAATGTCTGCTGCTGATTTTGGCAAGATGAACATAGCCAACATGAATCTCAGTACATATGCTACTGCTGCTTTGGCTAATACAGAAGAGTTGATGAAGATTAAGGAGGAACAGGTTGAGCAGAACAATACTGAAGTTCTAGGGCTGAAAAGAATAGTGAGAAGAAAAACAACTACAGTTAGGAAACCATATACAAAGAAGCCTGCTGCTTGCATTATGATAAGGGAACCTGCTGATGTTGCCCCTCAACCTGCTCCAACTCAAAAGATCAAGGAATGTAATCCTGTCTTTCAATGAAGATGAGGACAGTGTCCCTATCAGTGAGGTATTGAAGAAACAAAAATATGTTACTGTTGCTATTGTTCCAACAAAGAGAAGGCAACCCTCAAGAAAAGCTAAGTCCTTTGTGACTTCTGAGGTAAATGACTCTGCTAATGATCCTATTCAATTAGCAGTAGATGCCTTAGTTGAAAGCTTAGAAAGTAGGGATGATAATGCTACTACTGTTGCTATTGACACTGATGTGTACATACCCACTCTACCTTCACCACAAACCTCTTCACCACAAACAGCCTCACCTGCCAACTCACCTTTACAAACCTCACCAAATAGACCACACTTTCAACCCATAATACCTACAGATGATCCCTAGTTCAATCAACCAGATGATGTAGAAATTAACCCTGGAGCCCCCTTTCCCAAAATACCTAGAACCAAATTCCCCTATACACCCTTCGCTTCTCTATGATGGCAAAGTCGAAAGTTGGGCCAAAGTAAAAAGAGATGGGAAAATCCTCTACCATCAACATGAATCTGAACTTGTTTCAACCAAACCTTTCTATCCTTTACGAATACGAGTATGAACCCGAGTCCATACAATACCATGAATACATACTGTTGAGACGAAATCTAGGCAAGTATACCTAGTCGTACAAGTAATACGGTGGTGAGACCGGTTATCGTATCCACAGGGATCGGTTGCCAATTACCAATTCACAAATCAAGCAACTATCTAGACTAAATGAAGAAAGATCAAAACATAAACTAAAGCAACAGAAGCAATAAAATATTTTTGGTCTTTTTGGGGAACTTTATCAAACACTTGGAATGCAAATAGGGGTGTTGGGATTAAATTTCACTAAACCTTAGCCTCATGCAATACCAAGACCACCAATCCAGTTTATGCTTCAATTATTAAAATCAACCCACAGAATTACTCAAGCCCTGATTCCTCAGATGACAACAGCCTAAATCCACTAATAGACCCTAATTCCTTAGGTGGCCTAGATTAATGAATTTGCATTAAGATTAAGGATTACGCGATTACTAATAAACCAAACCCCATTCCTAGATGCGAGGTTTACTAGGTGAATAATTCCAGATCAAGAATTGATAAGAACGTCCCCATTGCAAATCAAATCTTAAAATCGGTTTAGGGGTAGCTAAACCACAAAAAGCATGAAGCGACTCAATTAAACACTAATACAAAGGCATAAACATAAATTAATCAATCAAAGCAATTACATGAGGTTCAGATTAGCTACATCTAATCCCAACAAAAGGGATTAGCTACTCATGATAAAGGAAATTACAAAAGAGAAAGAGAGAGAAGAGATGAAGAAAACTCATGACGAATCCTCCAATCCTCTTCCAATCCAATTCTTTTCCAGTCCAAGAGCAGAGAGAACACGCCCCTTTTTGCTTCCCAAGAGTCTCCCTAGGGTAAAAGTGCTCCTAGGTTAAAAGTCCCTATTTTTGTGTGTAGCCGTGTTTGTCTCTCTAGGTTAAAAGTTAGCCTCCAGAGATCCTCCTCCTCTAATGGCGCTGCTGTGCATATATAGTAGGAATTGAATCTCCAAAATCAATCAGGCTTGAATGCGTGGGCCTCTGCCAGATTGCTTCTAGCACTGACTTTCTTCTAATTGAAATTGAAGTGCAATTTCAATTCATTCTTTTGAACTCGCGTGGGGTCAGCATTTAGTAACATATTGAATTTGAATTTCACTAAGATTCTTTAAGTGAATTCAATTTCCAAAGACAATCCTTCTTTCTTCACAAATTGGCGTGGGCCTCCTTGCATTGAATTATCGGAATCAATTTGCCTTTCAAAAACAAAATAAACGTTACTAGCCCTTTCCAAATTTGCTTTATGTTAATTGCCAATTTCTTCAATCAATTGTAAAATGATTCATGTGATTTACTGCAACTTCTATCATTTATAAATTGAAGACCAATTCCTCTCTCCATTTATGGTAAGCCATTAATATCCAAATCATCCAATCCATCAATTAGGCCTCTTACATTGCTGCTGGACTTTTTTCAATTGTCATCAAATATTTCCATTCCAAATTAAATTGGAGTCATCCAATATCTTCACTTTTCAAGCTCCACCTTAATCCAGGCTCCATTATGGCTCATCTGGGGCATTTAACCCTTAGTTTCGCAAAACAACACCACAAAACCACCTTACCCGTTCCAAGGTAAATACTAACTAAAATCAATTTAAATATGCCTAAACTATATGAAAATGCATGCAAAAATGTACACAAAATATGATGTGAAATCACACTATCAAATCACCCCAAGCTTATTCATTTGATTGACCTCAAGCAATCACTAAGGCCAGAAGAGATAAATAATCAGCATGGATACTTGAACCAAGAACCCGAGTAAGTAACTAATCCAAGTAACATGCATTTTCAAATAATTCACCAAGAGACAATAATTTCAAGTCCAATTAGAAGCTTAGGTTTCTTAGACTCATATTCTCACTGATTTGGTCACTCTTTCTCACCTCACTCAAGTGTTTAGGGATATGTAACAATTCGCTCAATTTCCTTAAAGAATGAATTCTACCATAAGCTTGACAATTAACCAAATCTCTACTTTATTAATGAAAACAATTAAGAATCAAGAGGTCTTTTACTTTGGTTGTAACGGGCCATGTGATTAATCGTTAGGTGGGGAAATCAAGAAAATGAAATTTCAAAAGGCTACACAAAATATCAAGCATTTCAAAGCATGACACCTTCTAAAATACCTTTTTGGGTTTTGATTCATTTTTCCACCTTTATTTTCTTTCTTTTTGTTTTATTTATTTATCACTTCTTTTTGTCATCCCCTTCTCTATACTCTTTTTTATTAATTTTTTTTTTATTTATGGAGAAGGGGAGAATTTCAATTCAAGAGAAATATTTTCTGACTTTCTTATCCCATACTTTTTCAACTACCTTTCTACCTTTTTTGTAATACTTTAAAAGGTGCCATCCCAAGCATTATTTATCAAAGTAATTCAAGGTACCAAGAAAAGTATTTTATTCTTTCAGGCTCAAAATTGGGCAACTAAGGAGTAGCATTTAGTAAATCAAAGCTCAAAAGGCCGGAAAAATACCTAGTTCCTCAATCATTTTCAAAAATGTTTTCAAAAATTTTTAAGCTTCAAAACGGTTTCAAGTCAAGTTCTAGAGAATACAATCCAAGAGGAATACAACACTCTATCAACAAAGAATGGGGTAGATTTAGTGAGTACCCCTTTTTGGCTCAAACATCTCACATTTAGTAGTTCAAAAATCAATGAGAAACACAAATCTACGGAACCACATGCTAATTATCAACTATCAAAGATCATCTCAAGAATTTTTATTTGTAGCCTCATCACAAGAATAAAAATTGGGTTCGAAAATTCACTATCTCAGGTTAATTGGCACTCAGTTCTCACAATTGGATGCATAGTCTAAGCAAGGGGTAATCTAATCATGTGATCATGCAAAACTATGCCTAAATGAATGCAACATGCAAAATGCAAAAATACCCTTACCCCAAGCTTAAAAACTTACATTGTCCCCAATGTAAATAATCAAGTTGGAGAGATGAGAAAAATGGAACAACTCACCGAGGTAGTAGCGGGTGTTGGCTCATATTCCAGTCAAAAGCTTGTTGGAAATTGTATCACGACCACGAGGTTCATCACGGCTAGGCCGTGAGCAATTCTGTCTTCAGGAGCTGGCCTGTCACGGCCGTGATGGGTATCACGGCTGGACCATGATCCTTTCTGGTCTTCACATTAAGCTCATCACGGCCGTGACCAGTGTCATGGCCTGGGCGTGATGGATGCTGACTTTGTTTCTCCCTTCCCTTTCTGCCTCTCCTTCCTCCTTGCCCTGAAAACACCTAACAAATTTATTAATTTATGATTATTTACTCTTGACCTTCTCAAATTATTCAAGAGTTCAATTCAAAAACAAATGGAAAAGGGTAAAGAAAACTTGGGTTTCCTCCCAATAAGAGCTTCTTTAACGTCACTAGCTTGACTCATTAAGAAGCATCCACCTGGATCCCATAGCCTGTGGTATAAGGACCAAGGGGTGCTCAAGATGTAAGATCCGCCACCCGGATCCCATAGTTTATGGAGTGGCAATTGCAGAAGTAATATGACTCCACCCTTAATTCCTCCTAGCCAGTGTGTGAAAACTCCATTGACCTCTTTAAGTACAATAACGAACTCACTTCTTCTCGGGTCAAATGGAAATTTCACAAGGAGATTTAATGAGACAAGTGGAAGGGACTAACTTTGTTGTGTCCACACATGCATTTAAGCCAACATATTTATGTAATGCAAGAATTTGATTTTTCAGCAAGCATGGTGGAGTGGACTGTTTTTCCAATTGACTTGCCTCCTCACTTGTTGTTTCCCAAGGATTTGTGGAAGGTAATTCCTCTTGTTGTGACTCGTCTACCACCACCACTTCATCTTCATTTTGATCCATCCCCACAACCATATTTTGGTCAAATTGTGCTCCATGTGACTCTTGTACTAACTGTTTACAAATTTCCTCAACTTGCATTGTGAAATTTTGCATCACAGCTTCGATACTATCACAATTGGCTCTTGGTTTGGCCTCAGAGATGGACTGCTCTTGGGAATATTGTTCTAGAGCAACTTTCAAAGGTGTTTGCTCGTTCCATTCCCATTCCTCTTCTTGTGGCTCTTCGGGAATCACTTGTAAACATGGTGGTGGAGGTGGTAAATATGAACAAAAGGTTTCCCATACCTCCTTGGAGAAATTATATTCAAGCCTACCCGTCACAGAATCAATTTGTGCTGGGATATCAAAATTTCCCAAATCTGGGTAATCTTCCCAACACCAGTTGTTCTCCCAAGTGTGACTTGCGGCTTCCTCATCAGATGGATAGTAATATTTGTCCATTAATTGCATCCACCTTGCACAACCAACACTCAAAAAAAAATTCAAATATATACAAAAAAAAATAAAAAATAAAAATGTCTAAATTAGTTGCCTCCTTTGTTACTAATGATATTGGCAAAACCAATCCCCGGCAACGGCGCCAAAAACTTGTTGAGACAAAATCTAGGCAAGTATACCTAGTCGTACAAGTAATACAGTGGTGAGACCGGTTATCGTATCCACAGGGATCGGTTGCCAATTACCAATTCACAAATCAAGCAACTATCTAGACTAAATGAAGAAAGATCAAAGCATAAAATAAAGCAACAAAAGCAATAAAATATTTTTGGTCTTTTTGGGGAACTTTATCAAACACTTGGAATGCAAATAGGGGTGTTGGGTGCAAAAAAAAACCTATTTAGCGACCGAAGATTTCGGTCGCTAAACATGATAATTCGGTTGCTATATTGTTTAGCGACCGAATTAAGGGGGTAGCAGAAACCCTGGTGGCTAAATGTTTAGCGACCGAACTTGTATTTCGGTCGCAAATTTGCGACCGATATTTCGGTCACAAAATTATATATTTCGGTCGCCGTATAGTTGGTCGCATGCTCAGCTAACCTAATTTGGTGACCGATATTTGGTCGCTATTTCGGTCGCAAATTTTGAATTTTTTTTTATAAAAATTTTCCTGTAACTTAATCATACCGACCAAATTTTGTTTTTCAACTATTACCCCATTTATTTTTAATTTCTGATATAAACAAAGTACGCCAAAAATTTTTTTTTGAATAAATAGAAAACGTAAATATGATGTACTAACGATCCAAAACACCACAGTCAATATGATCAAGAAAACATATACATTAATTAACGCAAGTTTAATAATTGTTTATAAAAAAAAGATTAATAATTTACTAATTAACGATCAAAACATAAAAACACACCACGGTCAATAAGTACTAATCAAAATATTAAAACTCATCAATCTTCCAAAGGGATGAACATGTAGAAGCGAGAACCCCCAAGGTACTTAAACTTTGCCAATGCACCGTGGACAACAAATACAACTCCCTGATACCATTTGTATCTGTTGCAAAATATGGGCGATCCTCATGGATTACTATATTCCCATTGAACAGATTTCCGCTTTTGTCTTCAATAGTCACAACACGCGGTATTTGTTGTCCCCAACGACGGTAGAATGATCGCGGGATTGAAATCAAATCCTGCAAATACACAAGAACAATTTAGTAAATGATTAGTTTATGCCTTAACCATCATTACGTGAATCCGATCGTTATTCTTAAGTTGATGAGATACTGTACCTGGTCTATATGGATGGATGTCTCAAAACATTTAGTCGGATCCATTTTTTGATAAAACGATAAGGAAAACAAGTCATATGTCTAAACTTCATCAAGTGATAATAAGAAAAGATGGAAAGATCCATGTAGCATACTAGCATGTTAAAATAGAACAAAGAAATGCAACTTCACATGCAACTTTACAGATTAGCAAACATAGTAGTTTTCGGAAAGCGATGCTTTTACGTCGTTTTGAAGGATGGTCATAGAGAGGACTTTTCCTACCGAAGTGCCTAGATAACCTAGTAAGGATGGTCATCAACAACTTTTTCTGGAAAGCTCCATTTCCTAGTGAAACAAATGAGTAGAAAGCCGAGTTGCTTTCATAATATTGTGTCTGAGTGCTTTCTAATGTGAATAATGTTTGAATGATGACGGACGTCATGCATGTGCCTGGAAAACTGTGCCTAGCCCTTCATTTTATCTAACCCTATACTTAATCCTTCATTATCTAGGAGACTCGCTTTTGTTGGGTTCAAGAAGAGACTTTCTTAAGCTCGTGGACTTTATATTAGTAAATGAATAATGATCTTATTAACAACAACAAACTCATGCCATTTACGAACTAATAACACTTTATCAATTCATTCCAATGCTAACAATGTAAATATATACAAATATGATTCTATAATCATTTCCAAACAAGTTATCAACAAATACATATCAAATTATTCTAATTACATTGATTCATTGTTATTGAAAGATTTTTATTTTAAAGAGAATAAACTATTCTTCATGGCAATCCAAATGTATGAACATGCTCAGATATAAGTAATAGCCTTCAATAAATTTACATCATCAAACAACACAAGAGATAAGTAGAATTACCAAATGAATCCGATTCAAAATGAGTGAAAAGATCTCTTGGAATTACAGGCTACAATAATGTTTTTAGATCATTTCATACTCCAACAAAGATTATTTTTTTGTTTATAGAGAAGTGAACAAGAACATGATATCCCTAAAACCCTCTTTTGAAATTTTTGAAACAGATTCAGACAAGAACCAACAAATTTATGGATTCCAAACGAATCAAAATACAATACAATCGGAATGCATACACAATACAATATGAAATTATTCACAGCAAGTAAACAGCTGCATCACAGAGGCTATAGATCATACAATTGTGAGATATTCCCTGAGGCAATATAACAGAACAATGAGCAGCCTTCAAAGACATAAATTCAGCCAAGATATGGAAAGATAAACAGACTAGAAATTACAAGTGCCATATTTAATAGAAAACACATCATTAACACAGGGACAATCTTGTTACTGGACATGTTAAACTAGAATGGTCTTCAAACAACTGCCTTAGTATTGGTCATTTGTTTGAACTATAGCCATGAACTATCCATGTTTGAAATTGTCGACACCTAGAACAAAACAAATTGAAAATCCATAGCACACATCCTCACTAACCAATTTAGATGCATTTCACAAAGCAGAACTGAATCTAAATCAAAGACTAAGATGCTGAAATGGAAGGTAATTTCACAACTAAATCAACAAGAAGCAAACCAGAAGGGTTCTCAGATTAAATTTGAAACATTAAATTGGTACAGTTACACTAATCCTAGTTCTCACTGTTATCTTTATCTCATCACTTAAATATGCTAATGGATTCAAGTTTCACGGCCAACGCAGTGGGTGCTTTGAGGCTTTAAAGTTTAAATTATACAACACATCAACAATCAACAAAAAACGAAAACCTGTTTATGTTTGTTTCAGATCTCACAGCAGCAATGGCATTCTGTGACTCAAGTAAACATCAATTCTAATCTCACAGTCTTGACTTTTGATATTTCAATGCATTCAAAAAAAAGTTACAAAAACATATTTCTCGTGCTTTCTCAATGAGAGCTTCCTAATCCTAATAGGAGTGATTAAATAATGATACATGAAAACAAATGATCATCACAACTCACAACTCACATGAAATACACAAGTAGCTCTTCTCAGTAGTAAGCAATAAAGCAATGAAGTTCAAGTTACAGGATGTTCCGATATTAGAAGCAGCAAAAAATCGGGATGTTACTGGATCAAATATATCAAAACTGGTCAGGTCATGAGATCCAAACACATCATCAAAACTAGTTCCATTATTCCCGAGTCATGTTGCTACTACAAGATACGTGGGAGGACTAGGTGGTTGAAGTTCAACACCGTCATCTTCCTCCTCGATTACCCATCTTTCTCATTCTCTCTTTCATCAATCAAATCCATCACCATCTTCCCCCCAAATCAATGCTGTATTATTTATACAGAAAGCTCAGAATTGAGCTACAGACCCAAAAAACAAGCATTTACAGAAAACTATATACTTGAAATAATTCCTAGATAAAGATATGACCGAGTTACATGAAACCACGAATGCGAACTAAGAAAATGGGGATCTAATCAAGTTTCAGAGAGCATGGATTAAGTAAATACAGAGCATATTGTACATGTTGTAACAACATAGTAAATGCACAAACCAGAGAAATAGAGAGAGAGAGAGAGGCGAGGAGAGACGAAAACATACCAGAGGAGGAGGAGGACGGCGGCGCTGCTCTGGTGGTGTCGGTGGTAGCCGTGCGGAGAAGGAGGGAACTGAGAGAGAGAAATAGTTAGAAACAGATAGAGAGAGAGAGATGGGGAGAGAGAGAGGAGAGCTTACCGTGATGGTGGTGGTCGGAGGAGGGGCGGCAGTCTCGTACCGTGGTGGTCGGAGGAGAGAAAGAGAGATCGAGTGAGAGAGAGAAAGAGAGATCACGAAATGAAGAAGAAAGGGGATTCTGTGTTTTTAGGGATTTTAATTTTTAGCGACCGAACATTTCGGTCTCTAATTCGGTCGCAAGGGTGCCATTTGAAAATTTAAATTCATAAATGTAGCGACGGATTTTTAAATCGGTCGCTAACATGCGCTGTTTTAATTTTTTTTACGCGGTGTTTAGCGACCGAATTGATATCGGTCGCAAATGTAAATTTAACCGGTGCATTTAATTCGGTCGCCATTTCGCTCGCTAAAAAGGCATAAAATTTTTGACTTTTAAGTTCCTTTATTTAGCGACTGAAATAGCGACCAATAACCCTGCTACGCTCTATTTCGGTTGCTATTTCGGTCACAGTATTAACTCTAATCAGTCTTTCATGTAGTTCCTATAATCGGTCGCCATTTCGGTCGCAAAAAGCAACCAAAAAATTCGGTCACTATTTTTCGGTCGCTAAACAACCTTTTTTTTTGTAGTGGGGATTAATTTTCACTAAACCTTAGCCTCATGCAATACCAAGACCACCAATCCAGTTTATGCTTCAATTATTAAAATCAACCCACAGAATTACTCAAGCCTTGATTCCTCAGATGACAAGAGCCTAAATCCACTAATAGACCCTAATTCATTAGGTGGCCTAGATTAATGAATTTGCATTAAGATTAAGGATTACGCGATTACTAATAAACCAAACCCCATTCCTAGATGCGAGGTTTACTAGGTGAATAATTCCAGATCAAGAATTGATAAGAACGTCCCCATTGCAAATCAAATCTTAAAATCAGTTTATGGGTAGTAAACCACAAAAAGCATTAAGCGACGGAATTAAACACTAATATGAAGGCATAAACATAGATTAATCAATCAAAGCAATTACATGAGGTTCAGATTAGCTATATCTAATCCCAACAAAAAGGGATTAGCTACTCATGATAAAGGAAATTACAAAAGAGAAAGAGAGAAGAGACGAAGAAAACTCATGACGAATCCTCCAATCTTCTTCCAATCAAATTATTTCCAGTCCAAGAGCAGAGAGAACACGCCCCTTTTTGCTTCCCAAGAGTATCCATAGGGTAAAAGTGCTCCTAGGTTAAAATTCCCTATTTTTGTGTGTAGTCGTGTCTGTCTCTCTAGGTTAAAAGTTAGCCTCCAGAGATCCTCCTCCTCTAATGGCGCTGCTGTGCATATATAGTAGGAATTGAATCTCCAAAATCAATCGAGGCATGAATGCGTGGGCCCCTGCCAGATTGCTTCTAGTGCTGACTTTCTTCTAATTGTAATTGAAGTGTAATTTCAATACATTCTCTTGAACTCACGTGGGGTCAGCATTTAGTAACATATTGAATTTGAATTTCACTAAGATTCTTTAAGTGAATTCAATTTCCAAAGACAATCCTTCTTTCTTCACAAATTGGCGTGGGCCCTCCTTGCATTGAATTATCAAAATCAATTTGCCTTTCAAAACCAAAATAAACGTTGCTGGCCCTTTCCAAATTTGCTTTATGTTAATTGCCAATTTCTTCAATCAATTATAAATTGATTCATGTGATTTGCTTCAGTGATTTGCTGCAGCTTCTATCATTTATAAATTGAAGATCAATTCCTCTCTCCATTTATGGTAAGCCATTAATATCCAAATCATCCAATCCATCAATTAGGCCTCTTACATTACTGCTGGACTTTTGTCAATTGTCATCAAATATTTCCATTCCAAATTAAATTGGAGTCATCCAATATCTTCACTTTTCAAGCTCCAACTTAATCCAGGCTCCATTATGGCTCATCTGGGGCATTTAACCCTTAATTTCTGCAAAACAACACCACAAACCACCTTACCCGTTCCAAGGTAAAAACTAACTAAAATCAATTTAAATATGCCTAAACTATATGAAAATGCATGCAAAAATGTACATAAAATATGATGTGAAATCACACTATCACATACCCATTCCATATGTGCCAAACCAAAACAATCCTCTTCCATCCACTCTGCACAACCACATTGGACCTGCCCTTACTCACCTTTCACTACAAAAATTCCCACCTAGAAAAATCTACCCAAACCTCATCAAATCCCCTCCTTTCAAACCTTTCACTGATGGTGTAAATAGGCACATCATACCTATTTGGTCTACTGACCCCTGCATAGCCAAAACTCCAACCATCATCCATAAAAGGTCAAGAACAAAAGGAAGACCTAAACTCATTTTGGACAGAGAAACTTCTTGGGAGACTTTCAGATATCCAATTATTTATTGCAGAGCTGTGAGTCTTGTGGACCACCTCATGTATGCCTTCTTGTAAAATGAGTTTGAGTTACCAAGATATGTCAGGGCTGCAAACTTTGTCCCTCCAACTTGGCTGTTTCACACCAAGAAGAAGACAAAGATTGGTGTCATACCCTATATGATTGATCCAAGATTACCAATGATAGATCTGAACAAAGATAAAGATATGAAGAAGTAGAGGAGCACTACAAAGAAACCAGAATAAAATTCCTGCTTTATCAATCCTGATAATGTTGAACCTTATGATCAGAATATGATTGATTTTTGGTTGTCACAACCAATTGAAGACATAGATCAAGATTTTGCTGTTGCTATCTGGTCAAACCATATGGTGGCTTATGCTAAGGAAGCTTCATCTTATGGATTAAGTGAACAAGGGAAGATAAGTATTCATAAGGTCAGAGGAAAATGTGGACTCTCAAATGCCAAATTCTTCATTTACAAGGACACTCTTGGAATTCATGTCATCAGTCCTGTCTATGAAGAAGACCCTATCCATTGGGCTAAAGAGCTGCCTCCTCTTGTACTCACTATTGCTTCATCACCATCACCATCTATTGCTTCATCACCACCACCGTCTCTTCCACTGAGCATACTGATGAAGAGATCATAGTTGACGAACAAGAGTTAATTGCTAATACTGTTCAACAAGTAGCTGGAAATGAAGAAGTTGATGAATCTGCTCCTAGACCAAGCACTTTTGAAAAGCATTATTCTCAGTCATTGGCATTGACAGTCATTCACCCTCATGATCAACCTCAAGTTTCCAGAGCACTAGACACATTTCCAAGTCAAGCACATGCTCAAGACAGTGCTGAAAGTTCAAGACCCTCTCTGCCACAGAACTTTGAAGAAATTATTGGAAGAATTATAGATGAGTGAGTAAAGGTTGAGGTCAAGGAACAAGTGAGAGAGTAAGTTGCAGAAGCCCTGGCTACAACGAATGTCATGATCAACCAGATGATGAGCATTTTGTAAAGTTTTCAACAGAGTCCCAATTTGCCAGCTCAACCTCATCCACCTCCACCAAACCAGAACCCTCCTCCACCACCTCCACCCTCTTCTTAGCTTTCTTTTATTTCCTTAAACTGACAATGATGGTCCACTCCTATTTCCTTTTTATCTGATGACATAAAAGGGGGAGAAAGGATTTAGAATTAATTTTTTTTAATATATAAAGTCAGTTTTTGGACATATATCTGTTTTCACATGCATACTATTTTATTGCATATTCCTACTTTATATGCTCTGATACTATGTTTTCAATGTGACTGATCTGATATGTTAAATTTGATATGTGCTACTACTTTTCTGCTTATCTTTTTAAGTTTGAATGCTTTGTCTTAGGGGGAGCTCTGTAGCTCTCTTAGACTTTGCTCACTCAAATTTAATTGGTTTTTGTCATCTTTAAAAAAGGGGGAGATTGTTAGAACCAAAGTGGTTTTAGATTAAAATAATCTTTCAACTTTTGATGTTAACAAAAAGGTTAAATTTGTATGGCAAAGTGTTTGTCAAAGATCTAACTTGTTTGTTATAAGTATGCAGGGATTACTTATTTTATGTGAGTCAGAAGAACTAAAATTTAAATTATGGAATCTACAAATTCTATTTCAAACCTCTAGGCCAGTCTATAACTCTTGGTAAAATTCTGAGTCTTTAGCTTTATGGAAGACAAGATCGTTAAAATAAGAATAGACAAGGTCTTAGAATTAACTAAGGTAGAAGCGTTACTAAGTCTAAATAAAAATTAAGTAGATGAGACATTGAAATATAACAAGTCCAAAAACTTGATAGACAGAGTTGCTTCACTATACGCCACGTCAGTAGATGAGCTCTTAAGTAGAGCACGTCCATCTCTCTGGACTAGGCGGAAAGTATGTAGACGCATCATCAACAGACGAGCCCGTCTCACTGATAAGTAAATCTTGCACGTCCAAAGACCTGTGCGTCCATTAGTTTTAAGACGTGAACCAGTCTAAGCTTAAACGTATTTATTTCAAATGATTGCTTATTTAATTCAAAGAATATATGTCTTTTACCTTGATGCTTCTTTTGTATTAAATCTTTATCTCTTGGATAAAAGAACTTCGTACCATCGAAACCATAAACCTTTGTACTCTGTCAAACTACATTGTTGTAAAGATTAAGTCAAGTACAAAAATGGTAAGTCAGAAAGCAACCTTGGTACAATAGAGAAGTGACATTTCTACTTTGAGTATTCCTCTGATAAACTAAAGCACTTCTCAGTGAAGCATATCAAGTTATCAGTCTCAACGGATCTAAGCATTTAATGCTAAGTCTAAACGGATACAATTTGAAGACCGTTGAAGAAGATCAAGACCGAGAAGCACTTCTGTAACAACCTGATTTTAATTATGTTGTTCTACCGGTTAAAATATAATTAAATTATATTTTACATTTGAGACTTAGAAAGTGTTTTTGATTAAAATAAAATCATATTCATAGTCTACTTTATGGTAGAGGGTTACGATAAAATTTTCGGTTGAAAATTCAGACGAAAGTCGGTCTGTGTTTTCACTGCCGGTAGAAGTTTACTGTGCAGAAAACCTAATTTTGACTCGTGAACGAGACGGTTAGTATTTTTATGATGTTTTTTGTGGGTTTGAAGTTTTTCGAAAAATCTTGTTCGGGGCCAAATCTCAGGGATTTCTCGGGTGAAATCGTCGGGAAATACGATCGAGGAAGTCATCTGATACGTAATGGAGCAGAGCATCAAGAGGATGAAGTGACATGGAGTGACTTGATGTGAAGGCTATGACACATCTCTGAGACACCTCGATGTGCCCCATTGTATTATTAAATTAAAACCTTAGTATTTATTTACTTAATCGCGCGCTTATCGTTGAAAATACGTAAAAATTAAAACTTAATTAATAATTATATAACTTATGCAGATATAAAACACACCAAACTATATTACATAAATACACACATAAGTATCCTTTACTTTACAAAACACTGTTTAGGGTATCCTCTCAGTAGGATCCATCACAGGCATAAACTTAAACAAAAGTTGTACTTAGCGGAAAATATAAATACTCCTTAGACACACTGGCCATAATGTCTAAACTCTAATCGCCATGAATCACAGCTCGACCTCCAGCATTTGGTTCGTAAGGAGTTCCATCTAACTCCTCAGCAATTGGTTCCTCCATCGGGTCTTCTCGTACAATCACATCAGAAATAAAATACAACACGTAGAAAGATATAGGGAATAAGAAACAGTTCTATCATCAAAAGCGGAAAAGATTCATAGTATATCATACAATAAATGTCAGAGACAGGCAATACACATAACTAACAAAACATCCTCAAATTATGATATTGTCCTCTACCCTCTGCTCATGTAGTCTAAACACTTATACTATCATAATTGTCTCTATTCCTTTCACATTCGTTAGTAGTCCATGGCAGTCTGATGCAAAGAACTCAGCATAGTACACTTCTATCTTTTGATAGGATAAGACTCGATATAGTGCCCTTCTATCTTTCGACCAGATAGGATCCGGTATAGTGCTCTTCTATCTTGTGATAGGATATGATTCAGTTTAGTGCTCTTCTATCTTTTGATAGGTTAGAATCTCAATATAGTGCACTTCTATCTTTTGATAGGATAAATCAGATCGACGTGTCATGGACTGAAAAAGTATTTGCATCAAAGCCTCTATATGAATCTCACTATCTCAAATCAATAACAACCTTGTACCTCAAGCTCTCATCATAACCTCAACTCGCATTCTATGTCACATCTCATCTATTAGATAACTTAATTAAGCTAGGCACCTCTAAGTCAATCCATTCTCTCACCCAAACAACCATCTCCCGAACAACATATATCCTTACTTAAAATCAACTAGGCATAGTATTGAAAACCAGGCAAATCATGCATCACACAATATCAGGAAATATTCAAATATCTCAATATCATATAAAGCAATTTATCACAACCAACGCATAATAATCAAATCAAATAAATAACAAGGTCAGACTCTGTCACGGCCAGGCCGTGGTAGCCATCACGGCCGTGACAGACACTGAACATCCTCAATATCCTAAATATTCAAACACCGAAATAATATGTCACATGCAGATGGAATACCTCAACCAGCGTTTCACAGTAAATTTGATAACATAAAATCAAACATCCTCAAATACTTAAAATCAACTTAATGTCGATAAACCTACAATCCCCGAATCACCATTGGTTTTACAGAAAAGGTTTCCAATGGGATTTTGGTCTTGTCGATTACTCGACTACTAGTAAGGTTTAGGCTGCCCTACACAATTATCATATAATCTACTACTTATCGATTCCGACGATAGGTTGATTCTTTTCCCCACCTGAGCTAGCACCGGAAACACGTACACGACAATCCTCGTTATCCCGCCACGAGTTAACACAACCACCTTCAACCAAACAACATAACTATAATTAATCAACTAACAACCATCTATGACACTTTAGGGCTAGGTTCGGCCAAGACTTAGAAAATAGGTTTAGGATTATCTTCTTAATGCCGTCTTTTGGATCCTAGTTACTAGAGTCTTAACTAACATATATTACTTATTACAAGACTAAAATTTGAAACAAAATCCTCTAACCTTTAGGGTTAGGGTTTCGGCCAAGGGCTGACTTTTAGGGTTCAAAATCCTTAAAATGTCTAATCATGATTAAGTCATAGATTAATGGTCCTTAATTAACCTAAATCATGGATTAGTGACTAAACAACTAAAGTTGAAACTCAAAACTTCCTAACTCTTTTATACAAGGATTCGGCCTCAACATGTTCATAGGGTTAGGGTTCTTAGTTTAATAAACCAACTTGGATTTATTAAGCATACATACTAATAGCTTGATTAACAAGATCATTAATGAAAACTAAGAACAAAAACTCATCAAATCTCACCCATCTAGGGTTCGGCCAACATAGAGATTTTTTAGTAAAGATTTTCCTTTTAAGAAACTAACATGGATTAGAGTGTGTAGACATACATGCCATATAGAATACATTATCATACATGACAACACATGAACAAAACTCTACCAAACCTACTTTGATAGATTCGGCCAAGGCTAGGTTTTTAGGAAAGAAATTTTTGATTACATCATTCTCTTAGATTTAGATAATATGCATGATATCAAGAAGATAGAAAGTAGTTTCATCATCATAAGATTTTTCAAGAATTTATTATGATTTTTCAAAGTTCTTGATCTAGAAACTTAAAAGTGATGAACATAGATGAAATAGACTTTGAATCATGAAAATTATTGAAGAACATAGACATGATTAAGGAAGAAGAATAGGATTCACCTCTTGAAGATCAAAAACAAGTGAAGATTCAAGGACTTGCTTCACAAGGTGATGCTAAAAGACTTATAACTTAAGAGTTTTTGAAAGAAAGGCAATAGGAACCAAATGAAATGTGAGGGAAGGTATTTATAGACATGTGGGCTGCGCCACTTTGGAGGATTTAGGAGAAAGGAGGTGACTTTTCAAAGGATTAAAGTGCAAATAATTCATAGGGACCATTTTGCAAAGATTCCAAAAGTATAAGGACTATTTTGCAAATTGTCAATAGATTGAAATGATGACCATGTGCCACATTAAATGTGGTCTTATCTTGACTATTTTGGGCTGATTTTTGTCATGAGATATTTTAAGAAAACCCTAGAACACTTGAGAAGATTTGAGAATGTTGTAGAATAATGTAGAAGAATGTAAAATGGTGTGGAATGTAGTAGAGAATTCTAGAACAATCTTGGCTCATCCAAAAATGATGAGGGCAGCCTCTTCTCCCTCATGGGCTTGCGCATGGGCCTACTCAATTTGGGCTTGAATTCATTTTTATGGGGCCCACTTAAAGATTTAAGCTTAAGCATGACATAGGAAACTTGTATAGTTCAAATAGGCTTTATGGAATCAATCCATGAACTAGGAAACTTGGGCTTCATAGCCACGTCCATTAAGAGATTGGGAACAAGGATTCTAGCCCAATTCACTTGAAAAAATCTTAGAAACTAACTTAGGGACAAAAGGGTAATTTAACAGAAAGTTCAGGGACTTAAGCGTAAAATTCCTAAATTTTCACTTTAACCTTGTAGAACCTTCTAGACTTAAAAATATGATTCATCCCCTTGAATCATCTCAAAATCCTAAGATAAACCCTCTATCGGCTCTTAGAAACTTCAAAATCCCCTCCGTCGTCTACCCGATTACGTGTTTCACCCAAAAAACATAATTTATTTTATTTTTTTCTGAAATAATTCTAAAAATACAAAATTGTAGGAAATAAAATACTAAACTTAAGTATTTCGTTCACGAATTAAAATTAGGTCTTTTGAGCAGTATTATTATACTATCAATGGAATTCGCGGGCCGGGTTTCGCCTGACTTTCCAACCTAAATTTTAATCGTAGCTTCCTACATTCAAGTAGGATTGAGTAATAAACTCCGTTTATTTAAAATAATTTTCTAAAACTCAAATAAATTTATACAAATAATCATTCGTATTTCGATTATTTTGAAATAATGAAAATCGGGGTGTTACAATCTCAAAAGTGAATCTTGACTTTTTTCAAAAATCTCACCTTTTCTTACATTCTCTCTCCAACCATACCTCCACACCATACCTCCACCTTACCACACCTTACCTTCTTTCTTTCCCTACAAGCAAACCTTCTTTTTCTCTTCTTTTTCCTCCCCAAAACCGTGCCCCCCTCTCTCACTCTCTATAAATACTCTTCATTTCCACACTTCACCACTTTTCCTCCATTTTCTCACCTTTACACCTTATTACATCTCTTCTTCTTCTCTTTTCTAAAGTTCATCTTTTTATCAAGCTTTTTACTTTAAGTTCTTCATCAAAGTTCTTCATATTGTTGAGGGTAATGATCTTATGTTGTCTATTTTTTCAAGTTTTTGTCTTTATGTTCATAGTTTTGCTTTAAGTTTCCTTTAAGCTTTCAAACTTCTAAAATCTCTTAAAAATGGTAGAAAACTCCGTTTGAGTTGAAACCAATTTCTATGCTCCTATTTTCACTCCTACTACAACATACTAAAAGGTTGTGTAAAACAAAAATCTCTAACCCTATTTTCTTGATGAGGCCGAAACCATGCTTTTTGCTTTTGGTGGGTTTTGTTTAACTTTGCTTGTATGGACTTGTATTTGAGTTCTATTCCAAGATGATCATGACCAAGGGCTCGTTTGTATTAAAGGATGTTAGGTTTAAGTGATTGAAAAAGTTTAGAGATTTTACACATTTTCATGTAAAGGCCTAAACTTTAAGTAGTTTAAGACATTAATGCTTAGTTGATGTTTCTCCAAAGTGATCATGGATTAAGGCTTCTTGATGTATAAGGATGCTAAATCCAAGAAATTGGAAAGTTTAAAATATTTTCTTGGTTTATTTTCCTATGATGGCCGAATGTAACATTTGACGTAGGATGTGTTATTTTATTTTGTTTTCCAAGATGATTATGGATTAAAGCTCCTTCATGTTAAAGGATGCTATGTCCAAAAGATTGGATGATTTAAAGATCTCTAACCTCACAAACTTGTTAGGGCCGAACCTAAGGGTTCATGGTCTAAGACATTTGATTTTTCCATTTCCAAAATGATCATGGTTTCAATCTCCTTACTATGTATGAATGCGAACCTAAAGAGATTGGAAAATTTAGAAATTTCTAGCCTAGTTATCTATGCTTGGCCGAAACCCTAAGTCAAGTACTTAGTGTGATTTTTAATTCAACTTTGTTAAAAGATTGTTGTTTATGAACTTCTAGCACTTAAGGATCATAAATCCAAGAGTCGCATAAATTTCGAAAACCCCTAATCCTAGTTTATTGTATGAACCGAACCTAGACCTTGTGGTTAGTGTTCTTTGATTGAGTTTTAACTCATGATTTCATGTTTCATAACCTTAGACTTCCATCACGGAGGAAACGAGGACGTTCGTGGTATACCTCTTCGAGCATCTAATCTCCTTACCTTCACAGAAGGTGGAGTTGATACTTTGTAGTGTGACGACGAGGAGCTTCGAGTTTGGGAGTTCGGTGATAACCCAGGTGGGGGAAAGAACCAACCTATCGTCGGAATGGATAAGTAGTAGATTATATAATAATTGTGTAGGGCGACCTAAACCCTACTTGTAGTTGAGTAATCGACAAGACCAAAATCACATTGGAAACCTTTTCTGAAAAACCAATGGCGATTCGGGGATTGTAGGTTTATTGACATTAGGTTGATCTTTATATTCTTGATGTTTGATTTGATTTTATTGCCTTTATTGAATTGATTTTGTGCTATGTTGGTAATATGGGAATATTTTGATTGATATTGTGTTATGCATGATCTTCCTGATTTTTTTATTATTATGCTTAGTGTATTTTTAAGCAAAGATATATATATGTTGTCTAACAGATGATTGTTTTGGGTGTGAGGATAACGATTATTTAGAAGTGCCTAACTTAGATGAGGAATGTTAAAGAGGTGTTATGGCATAGAATATGTGCCAAGTTCTAATGGAAGGTTAAGGCACTAAGATGTTAAAACGGGTTTGTGAGATTCAAATACAGGTGTTGTTGTCCACAACCGTGTATTGGTAATATAATACACAAGGACAAAAGTGTATTGGTAATATAATACACAAAGACAAAAGTGTATTGGTAATATAATACGTAAGGACATCTGTGTATTGGTAATATAATATACCGTGTATTGGCAATATAATACATGTAATACACCGTGTATTGGTAATATAATACACGTAAAACAATTATGTGTATTGGTAATATAATACACCGTGTATTGGTAATATAATACACGTAAAATCAAGAGTTCTCGCAAGATCACTTCCACCTTAACGAGAATGGGGGTGGAACACCTTAACGGGAATGGAGGTGTGCACTAGGTGGAACATCCTAACGGGAATGAGGGTGTGCCCTGATGCAAATGAGGGATGGTGACAGGAGTGGTAGTGGCCACGATAACCTAAAGACATGGTGACAGGATTAGAGAGGTTACGCTTAAATAACGTGTTAGATTGCCTGAGAGTAAGGGTAGAGGATGATATATATTAACCTGAGGATGATTTGTTAGTTATGTGTGTTGATTGTCTGTGACAATTACTGTATAATTTTACTATGACTCTTTTCCGCTTTTTGATGATAGAACTGTTGCTTATCCCCTGTATATTTCTGTATGTTGTATTTTATCTCCTTGTAGAATTGTGTAACACCCTAGTTTTTACACCTATGATTAATTATTTTATTTGGATGTTCATGTTTATTTTGTTATGTGGTTTAGTTTGAGTAATTAAATTACACTCTTCAAATTATTTTATTAGGTGCGTTGGCACTTACTTATTTCAGTGAACGCACGCTTATTAGACAATAATTTATGTTATTGTCACTATTATTACCAGTACAGAAAAATATTTTAAATAATATGATTAAGAGAAAAGCATTTTCATATTTTCATTCTATTTAATTTTAGAGTTGAAAATAAACTGGTTTGACCTTTATCGGAGATTAAATTTTGGACTGAGTATTTTCTTAGTTGATCAGTTCAACTATTAATCTTTACTCTAATTTGAATTTTGAAATCATATCTTTATCAATCTTTATTTTTAGATTCCTAAAAGTAAAAACATGTTTATTTTAGGCTTAACTTTTATCACTCATTTGGTACCCACTAGTACAAAAATCTGAAATTCTCTCTCCTCTCTCTCTAAGAAACCCGTATGATACCCCTACATCCTCCTTTCTTTTATTTCTTCGGTTGTCTTCTTCTTCCTCAAAACAAACAAAAGCTTCCTCTTTCTCTCCACAACTCAGCCGCAGCCAGCCACCGAAGGAGCGCGCCTTGATCCGCCATCCGGCCACCATCACGGCCATGCTACCAGTCGCTCCTTGCCGTCGTGGTGCGCGTCGCCTTGAGCGCGGTGCTGCCATCCTTCAGCCGCGACCCAGCTCATCCCGAGCACGTCCTGGCCGCTGCTCCGCCATTCGACGTCGTCGACCACCGCCTGGCGTGGAAAGGACGACGATCGCGCCGCGTAGGGAGAAGACAGTCGCGATCTACACGCGTCCCGACCCGAAGCTCCTCCGTTCACGGCTGCTCCGTCGCGCCGCCGCCATCACCACCACCTTCAGCCACCATGTCCTCTCTTCTTCTACCTTGGGCGAGTCAAACCCTCTCGTCTCTTCTAGATTCAAAACCCCCAAATTGATTTTGAAACCCTAACCCTCTGATTTCAGATTCTAATCTTAAGATTTAAGCTTGTTTTATGAAATTAGGACTGTGAATTTGTGTTTCCCTAAACCAATTTCATTATTCTGAGTTTTCCCTAAATTTTAATAAGGAGCCCTAAACCCCAAATTTAATTTAATTTGAATTGGGTATGTTTTTGTGAAATTAATTATGATTTAGTGCAATTAGGACTCTTAATGGATGATTTTCAAAGTTCTTTTTCATGATCTTTTGATCAAAACAAAGTTTTCTTAAAGGGTATTGGGAAGCGTGAGCTTCAAACATGATTTTCTTTAAAAATAACCTTGTTTGGTAATTAGATTAAGTGTTTAGATAAAGTTAGAATGTGTGTTTGATCATGTGAAATTGATTTCTTGATTTCTGGTTGTTGCGCGTTGTTGGATTTACTCTCTGAGACGTTTGGACACGGCTATGCTTGCTTGATGGAGTAGATATGAGCTAACGTGAGCATTAGGACGAGGATCCTTTACTTGTCTTCAAAGGTAAGGGGAGTTTGCCTAGGGATATTCAATAACTGTATGCATGTGTGTATGTGTTTAATTGGATATTTACATGTTGATTGAGCTTACTTGATTATCTAATGTACTTGAACTGTTATGCTATTATCTGATGTTGAACTGTACTTGTTCTAAATGTTATAATGCATATATGTGATGAGCTGCTTTCAACTATGATATTAGCATTGAACTGGTAAGATATACTGCCGTTGATTGAAAGTTTGCTAAGCCAGACTTGTGTCTGTGCTCAACCGTTATAAGGATTAAAAACCTTAGTAAGCTTTGAAGATGAAGGGATTGGTGTTCTTTTCCAAAAGCTCATTAACTTAAAGTACTTGTTTTAAATGTTGAAATGGTTTTGGTGAACTATTGTTATACAAGAGAAAAATCATTTTCAAAAAATGTGTCTTCAAGTGAAAACTTTCAAGATTATTTGGCAATATCCTATTGGGGGAAGTATTTCAAAGATAAAAGTATTTCAAAGATGCTTTATAAAAGATTTTCAAAGAAAAGGTTTTTCCTAAATATTTTTAGAAACTTTCCGATAGCCTGGATAGGTTATCGAGGATTCGGTTTTGAATTTGATTTTCACTGAACGAAAAATAAGTACTTAAGAAAGAGAATCTAGTACGCGAGACGTCGCCTCTAGTATTCAGTTATATGCACGTGATCTTGGATCAGTGTTAATTCGGGACCAGGAGTCCTATTCATGATGTTCTGGACTGAGGGTCCAATTCTCGAAATCGAGGACAGTGCGTTCTGATTTCATTGTTGTGGATTGTGTGTCCTAACCACGTTGTGATGAACGTTGTTAAAGGTGAAGTTTGTTTTCTACGACCACAAGCCCAGGACTGGTGCATCGGTCTCGGGCGTTGTGATTGAGCATTCGGACTGTGTGTCCTATGCTTCTAAGTTTTCAAGTGATGGGGAAATGATGATTAAGTCGTTAGCTTTGAGCTTCGACAACGAATGAGAACGAACACAAAGAAAACATCGAGAACTAAATGTTTTACATTTGCATTTACGGCAGACGTGCTGAGCATGGTTTTAACGTGAGACCTTAACAAGAAAGGTATCATGTGACGGTGTATTATCGTTGTGCTTAGCTAGCCAATGAGACGGTGTATTATCGTTGTGCTTAGCTAGCCAATGAGACGGTGTATTATCGTTGTGCTTTGCTAGCCAATGAGACGGTGTATTATCGTTGTGCTTAGCTAGCCAATGAGACGGTGTATCGAGCCTGATCAACTCACTTTGAGGATGTTGGGATCTCCGGAGATTAAGTTAGAGCCCGATGATTGAAGTGCCATGCATATTTTCAAAGGTTGACTGTGCGGGTTTGAGACCCTTTGATATAACACTGTTATGTTATGTATATGCATGATTTAACTGCTTATATGATTATGTGATGTATGTATCATGTATATGGTTGTTGTGTGATATATCCATTTGTCGGTATCTCACCCTTACAAACATATCAGGTTTCTTCTGGTTTGCTATTGTACCCTGGGTATTTTAGTACAGATGGTGCAGAGGAGTCTCCCTAAGTCACTCAGAGACTTAGATCTAGTTGCTTGATGAGGTATTAATTGTGGAATGATCACGTGAGTTTTCCTCAGGAATAACTTTTAGAATGACCAGCTTAGGATTTGAGACTTAGATTATTTTTGATAAGTATGTATGAGTATGGCTCAGAGAGCCTTTATTTTAAAATGGAATGTTTATGGCTCGAAGAGCGTTCTTTTGGAAGAAAACTTAAACCTTTCCTTTCGGTCATGTATAGCTAATTGATATAACTATCTTTAGCATATTACTGCCTGGGTGTATTTGGTGTAAATGGAATTCTGGAATGAAAATGTAATTATCTTAGCAGGTGTTCTTTTACCTGGGATATCCGAATTACAGAGGAGACTCTGTCGAAATTTTCGTAAAATACTAGCTTTTATTCAAGTATATTCTTTAAATTAAATAGGCTTGCCATACTATGATAGTAAGTCTGTGTGCCGATCAAGGCTTAGGAGTCGTGAAAAAATTTTTTTACCCAATTTCAGACACTTATGTACTTATATAAATTATTTTCCGAAAGCACCAGCAAATTATCTTTTAATTTAAATTCCGCATGTGTTACGTAAGTAATGCCCTAAGGGGGGGTGGTACAGGGTGGTATCAGAGCTGGTCGAGTCATTCGGGATCTTTAGGGAATAGATCTGTTAAGTTTTTGTTGTGTGATCTCTGGTTGGATTTTGTTTGAATTGTTTCTTGTTGAAGCAATGTGTGTTGACGCACAAGTATATGTTTCTTGATGGTTTTCCAAGGGCTTTATGTCTTGGGAGACCTTAGATCTTGAATGTTACTTGGGTTCGAATATGACATTCGATTATCCTTGCGAATCATGTCAGACATTCGAAACAAGGTGTTTGTGTATAGGGTTTTACCGGGAATGTTCCCTGGAAATGTTCTAGGTTTATGGTTAGCAGAGGACATTGATTCTTGATTGATCTAGTTTCTGGATTCGGTCAGATCTCTGTCGCTTTGTGTAGGATGTTGCCTACAAGGTTGAAACGAGTTCGACGACTCGATTCAACTGAAAGATCGGTGGTCTGAATCGTTTGTTAGACCGAGTGCTTTCCTTGTGAAGACCCCACGTTGTGTGGGGGCTCGTGTCACCGTCTAGATTTCTGACAGCTAGGTAAAAGGACGAATTATGAACAAGTATTTTCTGACTTTAATTTGAAATCTGTCAGGACTCCTGAATTAGTTATGCTAATTCATTAATTTCCAGTTATTCATTTCTTTGTTTGTGAGAAGTCGTACTCACACTTCTAAATAATCCTCGATGTATTAGACATTTGAGTGAATTGATTTATCGGAATTCATTGGTCTGGATACTTTCACATTTTGTGGAGAGAAGTGGTTATGACTATTTCTTGGGTTATAACACATATAATTTCGTGATAGCAGAAGTTTCTTGGTGAAACTTAGTTTCGTCACTTCTATTTTTGGTAGAGGTGAAAGTCATCATTTTGTAAATTCCTTGTACTAAGAATAAGAATTTATCCTCTTTGGATTAGAAGTTATTCACCCTTTGATTCCTTAAATCCGCTGGAAGATTCTTGTGGAAGAATGAACTTTATTAGATTCATGTTTGTAAATGTGTATTGATCATGCATTTTTACAACCACGAACCTGATGGAATGATATTTTTCCATATTGGATGTTCCTGTGTCCTTCAATTAATGAAATTCTTTTCTATGCTTATGTGAAAGTGAAATCAAGAAAAAATTTTCTTTTCTTGAGAAATTCTTTTATGATCACCAAGGTCTTGTCTTATTGCAGTTCGAACATACTTTTCGTCTTTGATCATTGTAGTTCTACGTATTTTCCAAATGTCGTCGATGTGTGACCTATCTCATCAGTCGTGAGTTGGATATCTCCACATCAAGATGTACAATTGAGACCTTCCTTGTTGAGATGTTGGCATTCCTTCAATCTTTGTTATGAGTTTTCTGAAGACCTGTATGAGTCTTGTTTGAATTCAAGTGATCGTGGATCGACTGCTGAAGCCTACACCCTTCTTATAAGTCAAGATCCACTATGCAGTGTTAGTGAACCGAATAATGTATCAGAGGATTGTTCAGACTTCATGGAGTATCTTCAAGTGTTGTTTCAGATGAAAACGGAAGTTTATCAACTTGTGTCGGTTAAGTTTACTTTAAGTGTTGAGGACTAAGTTGAGGCTAAGTCCAACTGATCATCCTCAGTGGGATCGATAAGTAATGAGATTACCTATCCTTAGCAGGTTAGCTGGGAGATAGTGTGGTACCTAATTTTTGTCATCTCTATGGTAGGACGAACCAGAGTTGATATGAGCTTCGTTAATGTATAGGTGTGAATGGTACTATGAGAACCCTTAAGTTCAACATCATTGAGCGAGATGATTACAATGGACCTTATCATGATCGAGGCAGATATATCATTAAAGGAATTTAGAGTAGTGATCAACGTATTGGTTAATGTTGACTTCGTGAGTACGAGGATTAACGGAAAAATATCTATAGTAGTTTCCCTTAAGCTGAACGGAAATAGTAAAGAGAAGTTCATGAGAAACTAAGTTGTGAGAAGAGTTTGAGAGCTCTGTTTTAAAGTTTGAAAGGTATGACCGTGATGAGATTTGGGGTGGTGGAATAAGTTCAAAGGAAACTAAGACTATAATTGTGTACTTTGAGTTGAAGGTTGATATATGTGATAGAGTTAAGTGTTGAACCTGATGTTTGTTTTGAGGATAAGGTGTTGAAGAAGTTTTGCCAGCGGACAAATTTTGAGGCAATAAGTGATTAAGTTTGGATTATGTCCTTCGTGTGTGGTAAGCTATGGCGAAATGTTATAATCTTTGAGGTCTTAATAAACTGGACATTTTTAAATTCAAGATTGCCATAGGGGAGTGTCCACCCGGATTTCTTGGTTTTGTTTTGGTGCAGTTCCTAGGGGTAATGACCTTAGAGAAACTCTGTTTTATAATCTCTTTTCTCGGCTGCAGATATATAAGATAAGGGCATATATGATACAAGCACTTCCTTGCATAAGTGATAGAGCTCTGTCTTTAGATGGAGGAATTGTTAAGAGTTGTGTATTTTCCTTGGGCAATAGGGTAGATGTGCATGGGAAATTTCTTAAACCAGGGATACTAACGGGGCTTGAGAACCAAATTAAAAATGAGAGGCAAATGAAGGATATGAAATCGAAGTAGGCAAAAGATTCGAGAGGAATTAAGATGAGAACGGACTATGTTGGATGTGGTAAGATTCAATTTTAATAAGATTGAATTTCTTAGGTTTTTGGCGCAAAGTATATCATGTGCAACTCAGGAATGTTACGACGTTTTGATTGGAGACTTGAAAAGTGTTAATTTGATATGATTAGAAGAGTAGACTAAGCCTAAATGGACTAAGACTATGATTGCATCTCTTGAGTAGAAGGTTAATTGATGTTGTGGTAAAGTTAGTGTTGGTTTTGATGGTAGTTGTGCAAGTTAGATATTGAAGAAAGTTTTCTAATGGATCTATATGGAGAAGTGAAGAGATTAAGCGTTGACTTTGTTCTTTAAAGTGTAATAGACTAAGGTGAAATATAGAAGGTAGTGGGGATAATGCGATAGTGAAAGGTCTCGAGGATAAATAGAATGGCATAAGAACCGATCCTGTTATAGAGTTATCTTTGAGAGGAATGAAGTGATGAGAATACAAAGTAAGATTTTAGGGTCAAGGTGTGATTACAACATTCTGTTTAGTTTTGAGCTAAGAAATTTCGAGGACGAATTTTTTTTAAGAGGGGTAGTAATGTAACACCCTAGTTTTTACACCTATGATTAATTATTTTATTTGGATGTTTATGTTTATTTTGTTATGTGGTTTAGTTTGAGTAATTAAATTACTCTCTTCAAATTATTTTATTAGGTGCGTTGGCACTTACTTATTTCAGTGAATGCACGCTTATTAGACAATAATTTATGTTATTGTCACTATTATTACCAGTACAGAAAAATATTTTAAATAATATGATTAAGAGAAAGGCATTTTCATATTTTCATTCTATTTAATTTTAGAGTTGAAAATAAACTGGTTTGACCTTTATCGGAGATTAAATTTTGGACTGAGTATTTTCTTAGTTGATCAGTTCAACTATTAATCTTTACTCTAATTTGAATTTTGAAATCATATATTTATCAATCTTTATTTTTAGATTCCTAAAAGTAAAAACATGTTTATTTTAGGCTTAACTTTTATCACTCATTTGGTACCCACTAGTACAAAAATCTGAAATTCTCTCTCCTCTCTCTCTAAGAAACCCGTATGATACCCCTACATCCTCCTTTCTTTTATTTCTTCGGTTGTCTTCTTCTTCCTCAAAACAAACAAAAGCTTCCTCTTTCTCTCCACAACTCAGCCGCAGCCAGCCACCGAAGGAGCGCCGCCCAATCCGCCATCCGGCCACCATCACGGCCATGCTACCAGCCGCTCCTTGCCGTCGTGGTGCGCGTCGCCTTGAGCACGGTGCTGCCATCCTTCAGCCGAGACCCAGCTCGTCCCGAGCACGTCCTGGCCGCTGCTCCGCCATTCGACGTCGCCGACCACCGCCTGGCGTGGAAAGGACGACGATCGCGCCGCGTAGGGAGAAGACAGTCGCGATCTACACGCGTCTCGACCCGAAACTCCTCCGTTCACGGCTGCTCCGTCCCGCCGTCGCCATCACCACCACCTTCAGCCACCATGTCCTCTCTTCTTCTACCTTGGGTGAGTCAAACCCTCTCATCTCTTCTAGATTCAAAACCCCCAAATTGATTTTGAAACCCTAACCCTAACCCTATGATTTCAGATTCTAATCTTAAGATTTAAGCTTGTTTTATGAAATTAGGACTGTGAATTTGTGTTTCCCTAATCCAATTTCATTATTCTGAGTTTTCCCTAAATTTTAATAAGGATCCCTAAACCCCCAATTTAATTTTATTTGAATTGGGTATGTTTTTGTGAAATTAATTATGATTTAGTGCAATTAGGACTCTTAATGGATGATTTCCAAAGTTCTTTTTCATGATCTTTTGATCAAAACAAAGTTTTCTTAAAGGGTATTGGGAAGCGTGAGCTTCAAACATGATTTTCTTTAAAAATAACCTTGTTTGGTAATTAGATTAAGTGTTTAGATAAAGTTAGAATGTGTGTTTGATCATGTGAAATTGATTTCTTGATTTCTGGTTGTTGCGCGTTGTTGGATTTACTCTCTGAGACGTTTGGACACGGCTATGCTTGCTTGATGGAGTAGATATGAGCTAACGTGAGCATTAGGACGAGGATCCTTTACTTGTCTTCAAAGGTAAGGGGAATTTGCCTAGGGATATTCAATAACTGTATGCATGTGTGTATGTGTTTAATTGGATATTTACATGTTGATTGAGCTTACTTGATTATCTAATGTACTTGAACTGTTATGCTATTATCTGATGTTGAACTGTACTTGTTCTAAATGTTATAATGCATATATGTGATGAGCTGCTTTCAACTATGATATTAGCATTGAACTGGTAAGATATACTGCCGTTGATTGAAAGTTTGTTAAGCCAGACTTGTGTCTGTGCTCAACCGTTATAAGGATTAAAAACCTTAATAATCTTTGAAGATGAAGGGATTGGTGTTCTTTTCCAAAAGCTCATTAACTTAAAGTACTTGTTTTAAATGTTGAAATGGTTTTGGTGAACTATTGTTATACAAGAGAAAAATCCTTTTCAAACAATGTGTCTTCAAGTGAAAACTTTCAAGATTATTTGGCAATATCCTATTGGGGGAAGTATTTCAAAGATAAAAGTATTTCAAAGATGCTTTATAAAAGATTTTCAAAGAAAAGGTTTTTCCTAAATATTTTAGAAACTTTCCTATAGCCTGGATCGGTTATCGAGGATTCGGTTTTGAATTTGATTTTCACTGAACGAAAAATAAGTACTTAAGAAAGAGAATATAGTACGCGAGACGTCGCCTCTAGTATTCAGTTATATGCACGTGATCTTGGATCAGTGTTAATTCGGGACCAGGAGTTCTATTCATGATATTCTGGACTGAGGGTCCAATTCTCGAAATCGAAGACAGTGCGTTCTGATTTCATTGTTGTGGACTGTGTGTCCTAACCACGTTGTGATGAACGTTGTTAAAGGTGAAGTTTGTTTTCTACGACCACAAGCCCAGGACTGGTGCATCGGTCTCGGGCGTTGTGATTGAGCGTTCGGACTGTGTGTCCTATGCTTCTAAGTTTTCAAGTGATGGGGAAATGATGATTAAGTCGTTAGCTTTGAGCTTCGACAACGAATGAGAACGAACACAAAGAAAACATCGAGAACTAAATGTTTTACATTTGCATTTACAGCAGACGTGCCCGACATGGTTTTAACGTGAGACCTTAACAAGAAAGGTATCATGTGACGGTGTATTATTGTTGTGCTTAGCTAGCCAATGAGACGGTGTATTATCGTTGTGCTTAGCTAGCCAATGAGATGGTGTATTATCGTTGTGCTTTGCTAGCCAATGAGACGGTGTATTATCGTTGTGCTTAGCTAGCCAATGAGACGGTGTATCGAGCCTGATCAACTCACTTTGAGGATGTTGGGATCTCCGGAGATTAAGTTAGAGCCTGATGATTGAAGTGCCATGCATATTTTCAAAGGTTGACTGTGCGGGTTTGAGACCCTTTGATATAACACTGTTATGTTATGTATATGCATGATTTAACTGCTTATATGATTATGTGATGTATGTATCATGTATATGGTTGTTGTGTGATATATCCATTTGTCGGTATCTCACCCTTACAAACATATCAGGTTTCTTCTGGTTTGCTATTGTACCCTGGGTATTTTAGTACAGATGGTGCAGAGGAGTCTCCCTAAGTCACTCAGAGATTTAGATCTAGTTGCTTGATGAGGTATTAATTGTGGAATGATCACGTGAGTTTTCCTCAGGAATAACTTTTAGAATGACCAGCTTAGGATTTGAGACTTATTATTTTTGATAAGTATGTATGAGTATGGCTCAGAGAGCCTTTATTTTAAAATGGAATGTTTATGGCTCGAAGAGCGTTCTTTTGGAAGAAAACTTAAACCTTTCCTTTCGGTCATGTATAGCTAATTGATATAACTATCTTTAGCATATTCTTGCTGGGTGTATTTGGTGTAAATGGAATTACGCGAATGAAAATGTAATTATCTTAGCGGTGTTCTTTTACCGGATGTCCGAATTACGAGAGGAGACTCTGTCGAAATTTTCGTAAAATACTAGCTTTTATTCAAGTATATTCTTTAAATTAAATAGGCTTGCCATACTATGATAGTAAGTCTGTGTGCCGATCAAGGCTTAGGAGTCGTGACAAATTTTTTTTACCCAATTTCAGACACTTATGTACTTATATAAATTATTTTCCGAAAGCACCAGCAAATTATATTTTAATTTAAATTCCGCATGTGTTACGTAAGTAATGCCCTAAGGGGGGGTGTTACAAATTGTACCAGAAGACCCTGTTGATGAGCGTAACCAGGAGGCGTTGGATGGAACTCCCTACGAACCGGAGACTGGAGGACGAGCTGTGACCCATGGTGATTCGGGTCTAGTTAGTTATGGCCAGTGCGTCTCGTGTGGCGTATTTTTTATTATGTTTTCCGCTGTTTAACTTTTTGTCTAAGTATATGCCTGTGAGGGATCCTACTGATGGGATATCCTCAATAGTGTTTTGTAATATGCATAATATACTTATATTCTGATATGCCATTCTATATGAAGTTGTATACTTTATAAGTTAAGTTTTAATTTTTATGTATTTTCACGTTAAGCGTGCGATTAAGTAATTAAATAATGAGGTTTTAATCTAATGACACAAAGAGACATAGCGGGGTGTCTCAACTTCAGCTATATATGTATGTATGTATGTATGTGTGTGTGTGTGTATATATATATATATATATACATATACATACTTGAAGAACTTCAACAAGAAAATGAGATTCAAAATATAGATATACGAAGTGGATAAAAACTTGTATTCTATTCGGAGAATAGTGGATAAAAACTTCAGATAGAAGGGACTGGACGTAGCTCTTGGTTGGAAGAGAGTCAACCAGGATAAAACACTTGCGTGAATCTTCTAAGCCCTTATCTTTTACAGTTTTTGTTTATACTAACTGTGGGGTTCTAAATATGAGTTTATTATCTCTTCAAAAACATTTTCCTGTTTGTGTGTTATTTTTATTGTTTTGCTTGTAAAAGGTTTGAGAAAATACTTTTTCAAAAATTTGTTAAGAAACACAATTCAACCTCTCTTCTTGTGTTTCCCCGTGTCAACTTCAGTGACAACAATAGAGGTAAAATTCTTGGTATTGATAAAATAGGAAATGAGTCTACTACCATTGAAAATATTCTTTTAGTAGATGGTTTAAAGCACAATTTACTTAGCATAAGCCAACTTAGTGATAAGGGTTATAGGGTTGTGTTGAGAGTAAAGGTTGCATGATTGAATGTTTGCATGACAATGAAACTAAATTTGTTGAAAAAAGAATTAACAACATTTATATACTAGACCTAGATGACATCAATAATAATATTCAATGCTTGTTGAGTAAAAATGATGAGGCGTGGTTATGGCATAGAAGGGTAGCACACATTCACATGGAACACCTTAACAAACTAATTTCTAAAGACTTAGTAATAGGTCTCCCTAAAATCAAGTTTCAAAAGGAAGGCTTATGTGATGCTTGTCAAAAGAGTAAGCAAGTTAAAACTAGCTTTAAATCTAAGAATATCGTCTCTACTAATAGACCACTACAACTTTTGCATATGGACTTATTTGGATCATCTAGAACTATGAGTTTAGGTGGAAATTATTATGCACTTGTGATTGTTGATGATTTTTCAAGATTTAAGTGGATTCTTTTTCTTGCACATAAAAATAATGCCTTTCATGACTTTAGAAAATTGGCTAAACAAATTCAAAATGAAAAGGATCTAAAAATTGCAGGTATTAGAAGTGACCATGGAGATGAGTTTGAAAATCATTATTTTGAAAATTTTTCTGATAAGCATGGTATTACTCATAATTTTTCAGCACCTAGGACCCCTAAACAAAATGGAGTTGTTGAGAGGAAAAATAGGTCTATAGAAGAATTAGCTAGAACCATGTTAAGTGAATCAAACTTACCAAAATACTTTTAGGCCGATGCGGTCAACACTGCTTGCTATGTAACTAATATGGTTCTCATTAGACAAATAATTAAAAAGACTGCCTATAAGTTATATAAAGGAAGAAAGCCCAACATAGCTCACTTACATGTTTTTGGTGGTAAATGTTTCATTTTGAATAATGGAAAAGACAATCTTGGCAAGTTTGATGCCAAGGCGGATGAAGGAATTTTCTTAGGCTATGCATCATCTAGTAAATCTTTTAGAGTCTTTAATAAAAGAACTATGGTTGTTGAAGAGTCTATTCATGTTACTTTTGATGAAACTTACCCCCAAAAGGATGGGAAAGGTTTTATTGATGATTTTGTAGAAATTCCTCATAATCCTTGTGGAGGGCAACAATCCGATGATGATGAAGCACCAAACCAAGAATCAAGAATTGAAGAAACAAATGAAGGACAACCCAAAGAATGGAGATTTGCCAAAGACCATCCAATTGATAATATAATTGGAGATATATCAAAGGGAGTTACAACAAGGTCTTCCTCAAGGGAATTATGTAATTGTTTGTCTTTTGTTTCTCAAATTGAGCCTAAATCCATAGGCGATGCCATCTAGATGAGCATTGGCTAATAGCTATGAATGAAGAATTAAAGCAATTCACTAGAAATCAAGTTTGGGAATTAGTCACAAGACCCAATAATAAGCAAATAATAGGAACTAAATGGGTCTTTCGCAATAAACTTGATGAAAATGGCATAATAGTTAGAAACAAAGCTAGGTTAGTGGCTAAATGCTACAATCAAGAAGAAGGAATTGACTATGATGAAACCTATGCCCCGTTTCCTAGGTTGGAAGCTATTCATCTTTTACTTTCATTTGCATGCTTTATGGACTTTCAATTATTTCAAATGGATGTGAAAAGTTCTTTTTTAAATGGCTTAATTAATGAAGAGGTGTATGTTGCTCAACCTCCCAGTTTTGAGAATTTTGAAAACCCAAGTCATATTGTAAACTCAAAAAGGTTCTCTATGGTTTAAAACAAGCTCCAAGAGCTTGGTATGAGAGGCTTAGTAAATTTTTTCTTGAAAAGGGTTTTAATAGAGGGAAGGTTGACACAACACTCTTCATTAAAAATAAAAACAAAGATATCTTGATTGTGCAAATATATGTTGATGATATTATTTTTGGTGCCACTAATGATAGTTTGTGTAGAGAATTTTCCAAGTTAATGCAAAGTGAATTAGAAATATCAATGATGGGGGAGTTAACCTTCTTCCTCGGATTACAAATAAAGCAAACTCCTAGTGGGATATTCATCAATCAAGCAAAATATTGCAAGGAGTTGTTTAAACGCTTTGGAATGGAAAATGCAAACCATGCTACAACACTAATGGGAACATCTTGCTACCTAGATAAAGATGAAGGTGGTAAGGTGGTAGAAATAACCAAGTATCGAGGTATGGTCATATCACTTTTATATTTTTGACCGCAAGAAGACCCAATATTATGTTTAACGTTTGTATGTGTGCACATTACCAAGCAAACCCCAAGGAATCATATTTAACATCAGTTAAAATAATTTAAAATATTTAGCTGGAACAATTAATGTGGGGTTATGGTATCTTAAAGGTTCTAGTTGTACTTTAATTGGATATTCTGATTCTGATTTTGCCGGATGTAAATTAGATAGGAAAAGCACCAGTGGAACTTGTCACATTTTTTGTCACTTGCTTGTTTCTTGGTTTATCAAAAAACAAGTTAGTGTAGCCTTATCAACCGCCGAGGCTGAGTATGTAGCCGCCGGTAGTTGTTGCGCTCAAATTCTTTGGATGCAACCACAACTTTTAGACTGTGGTATTTAACTAACAAATATACCCATAAGATGTGACAATACAAGTGCAATAAATATTTATAACAATCCTATCCAACATTCTAAAACCAAACACAGAAATACGACACCACTTCGTAAGAGATCACATACAAAAAGGAGATTGTATAATGAAATTTGTAGAGACTAGTAAACAATTAGCGGATATTTTTACTAAACCCTTGGCTAGGGAAAATTTCTTTTATTTTTTTTAAAGGCAAAAAGGCATGCATAGGCATCACAATAGTGGAGGACATGGTCCTAGTCTCCATTGAATTCTATGTTCCTTTCTAGTTGATAATAAGAGAAATACATGATTTGTATGTGTTCAATATATGTAATATGCTTGATTTGTATGAGTTTCTATATACAAATGATGGTTTTACTTGCCACGTTATACTCTTTACTCCCTATGCGCTTCCATTTCATACTTTTCTCCTATGCATTTAATGGTTCCTTTTTGATAATGTCAAAGGGGGAGAACTGTAACACCCTGATTTCTGCCGTTTTATGTATCGATAAACAAATAACTGTTTATATTTTTATCCGAGATCTAGAAAATGATTTTGATTGAATCAAAATTATATTTAGACTCGGCTTCATGGCGAAAGCCTACGATTAAATTTGGGTTGGAAATTCAGACGAAGTGCGGTCTGCGTTGTCACTGATAGTAGGATTTTACAGGTCAGAAAACCTAATTTTGACCCGATAACAAAACGATAAATTTTATTATCACTTTTTAAGTGATTTGGACCTTTTCAAAAAATTTGCTCTACAATAAAATATTATATTTTGTTCGGGCGAAGTTTCGATTTAAATTAGTTGCGGAAAAACCTAAATCGAGAGAATAACGGAGTCGGAATCGGAACTACTGAGACTAAACCAGACACTGGGCCAGGAAAGGACAAGTGTCACAAGGTTGTGGTGAGTAACCACCCATGACTCACCACAAGTCATCATTGTCTTGTAAAATATGTTAGATATTTTTGTTAGTAAAAGACTTAAATACCCCTAAGATTAATTAGAAACTCCAAATTACCCTTATGACTCACTCATCCTTGCCCCCTCACTCTCTTCTACTCACGTCAGCACCCCCCCCCCCCCCCCCCTCCTCACACACACTATTTTTTCTTCAACTTCAACTAAGAAAAAGTAAGAAAAAGCCTAAGTTCTCAAGTGTTTGTTTTGCAAATTGGATCAAAATCTTCATCTCTTCTTCATCTTCAAGAGGTAATCCCTCAACTCTCATGAAGATTAAATGTTTATCTTCATTCATTTCAATCATCCAAGATCAATACCCATTTCTTCAACTTTAATAGTTTTCTTCAAAAATTGGTAGAAAAGCATATGATGCTTATTTTTGAGTTCTAACAATTTTCTATACCTCTATACTACTCTAGGATCATGGATCCAAGAGCATGTAAAATCTTAAAACCCCTAGCCATTTTTTTATTGTTGGCCGAATCCTACCCATAAAATGGGTTAGATGATTTTGCTTCATTTTCAACTTATGACAATTTTCCCTATCTCTACACTACTCTAAGGTCATGGATCTAAGAGTATGTGAAATTTTGAAACCTCTAGCCTATTATTCTAGCTTGGGCCAAATCCATACCCATAGTAACACAAGCTCTGATATCATAGTGCAAAAAGTCTATTGAAATTGAAATACAAGTGTACGTGTAAATCTTGTTGATCTTAAACTTTCAAATCCTCACATATAGTGAGTTCTTAGATCAAAAGTTTTAAATCTCTTTGTTAGATTTAGAGCATGAAGAGGCTTGGTAGAGAAAGAATACTTGTAGCCTGAAGAGTTGTTGAATACTTGTAATCTATTTGGAGAATAGTGGATAAAAGCTTCAGGTAGAAGGGACTGGACGTAGCTCTTGGTTGGAAGAGAGTGAACCAGGATAAAACACTTGCATGAAACTTCTAAGCCCTTATCTTTTACAGTTTTTGTTTATACTAACTGTGGGGCTCTGAATCTGAGTTTATTATCTCTTCCAAAACATTTTCCTGTTTGTGTGTTAATTTTATTGTTTTGCTTATAAAAGGCTTGAGAAAATACTTTTTCTAAAATTTGTTAAGAAACACAATTCAACCCACCTTCTTGTGTTTCCCCATGTCAACTTCAGTGACAACAATAGAGGTAAAATTCTTGGTATTGGTAAAATAGGAAATGAGTCTACTACCATTGAAAATATTCTTTTAGTAGATGGTTTAAAGCACAATTTACTTAGCATAAGCCAACTTTGTGATAAGGGTTATAGGGTTGTGTTGATAGTAAATGTTTCATGATTGAATGTTTGCATGACAATGAAATTAAATTTATTGAAAAAAGACTTAACAACATTTATATACTAGACCTATATGACATCAATAATAATATTCAATGCTTGTTGAGTAAAAATGATGAGGCGTGATTATGCATAGAAGGGTAGCACACATTCACATGGGACACCTTAACAAACTAATTTCTAAAGACTTAGTAATAGGTCTCCCTAAAATCAAGTTTCAAAAAGAAGGCTTATGTGATGCTTGTCAAAAGAGTAAGCAAGTTAAAACTAGCTTTAAATCCAAGAATATAGTCTCTACTAATAGACCACTACAACTTTTGCATATGGACTTATTTGGACCATCTAGAACTATGAGTTTAGGTGGAAATTATTATGCACTTGTGATTGTTGATGATTTTTCAAGGTTTACGTGGACTCTTTTTCTTGCACATAAAAATAATGCCTTTCATGCCTTTAGAAAATTGGCTAAACAAATTCAAAATGAAAAGGATCTAAAAATTGCAGGTATTAGAAGTGACCATGGAGGTGAGTTTGAAAATCATGATTTTGAAAAATTTTGTGATAAGCATGGTATTACTCATAATTTTTCATCACATAGGACCCCTAAACAAAATGGAGTTGTTGAGAGGAAAAATAGGTCTATAGAAGAATTAGCTAGAACTATGTTAAGTGAATCAAATTTACCAAAATACTTTTAGGCCGTTGCGGTCAACACTGATTGTTATGAAACTAATATGGTTCTCATTAGAAAAATAATTAAAAAGACTCCCTATAAGTTATATAAAGGAAGAAAGCCCAACATAGCTCACTTACATGTTTTTGGTGGTAAATGTTTCATTTTGAATAATGGAAAAGACAATCTTGGCAAGTTTGATGCCAAGGCGGATGAAGGAATTTTCTTAGGCTATGCATCATCTAGTAAATTTTTTAGAGTCTTTAATAAAAGAACTATGATTGTTGAAGAGTCTATTCATGTTACTTTTATTAGACTTACCCCTAAAAGGATGTGAAAGGTTTTATTGATGATTTTGTAGAAATTCCTCATAATCCTTGTGGAGGGCAACAATCCGATGATGATAAAGCACCAAACCAAGAATCAAGAATTGAAGAAACAAATGAAGGACTACCCAAAGAATGGAGATTTGCCTAAGGCCATCCAATTGATAATATAATTTGAGATATATCAAAGGGAGTTACAACAAGGTCTTCCTCAAGGGAATTATCTAATTGCATGTCTTTGGATGCAACAACTTTTAGACTGTGGTATTTAACTAACAAATATACCCTTAAGATGTGACAATACAAGTGCAATAAATATTCCTAAAAATCCTATCCAACATTCTAGAACCAAACACAGAAATACGACACCACTTCATAAGAGATCACATACAAAAAGGAGATTGTATAATGAAATTTGTAGAGACTAGTAAACAATTAGCGGATATTTTTACTAAACCCTTGGCTAGGGAAAATTTCTTTTATATCCGTACAGAACTTGGTATAATTGATGATCCTAGTCTCCATTGAATTCTATTTTCCTTTCTTGTTGTTAATATGAGAAATGCATGATTTGTATGTGTTCAATATATGAAATATGCTTGATTTGTATGAGTTTTTATATACAAATGATGGTTTTACTTGCCACGTTATACTCTTTACTCCCTATGCGCTTCCATTTCATACTTTTCTCCTATGCATTTAATGGTTCCTATTTGATAATGTCAAAGGGGGAGAAGTGTAACACCCCGATTTCTGCTGTTTTCTGTATCGATAAACAAATAACTATTTATATTTTTATCCAAGATCTAGAAGATGATTTTGGTTGAAACAAAATTATATTTAGACTCGACTTCATGGCGAAAGCCTAAGATTAAATTTGGGTTGGAAATTCAGACGAAACGCAGACAGTAAGATTTTACTGGTTAGAAAACCCAATTTTGACCCGAAAATGAAACGATAAATTTTACTATCACTTTTTAAGTGATTTGGACCTTTTCAAAAATTTCGATCTAAAAGAAAATATTATATTTTGTTCTGGCGAAGTTTTGAATTAAATTAGTTGCGGAAAAACCTAAATCGAGAGAATAACGGAGTCAGAATCAGAACTACTGAGACTAAACTAGACACCTGGGCAGGAAAGGACAAGTGTCACAAGGTTGTGGTGAGTATGGTGAGTCACCGCCCATGACTCACCACAAGTCATCATCGTTTTGTAAAATATCTTAGATATTTTTGTAGTAAAAGACTAAAATACCCCTAAGATTAATTATAAACTCCAAATTAGCCTTATGACTCACTCATCCTTGCCCCCTCACTCTCTTCTACTCACAGCAGCACCCCCCTCTCACACACACTCTTTTTTTTTCAACTTCAACTAAGAAAAACCTAAGTTCTCAAGTGTTTGTTTTGCAAATTGGATCAAAATCTTCATCTCTTCTTCATCTTCAAGAGGCAATCCCTCAACTCTCATGAACATTAAATGTTTATCTTCATTCATTTCAATCATCCAATATCAATACCCATTTCTTTAACTTTCATAGTTTTCTTCAAAAATTGGTAGAAAAGCATATGATGCTTATTTTTTAGTTCTAACAATTTTATATACCTCTATACTACTCTAGGATCAAGGATCCAAGAGTATGTAAATTTTTGAAATCCCTAGCCATTTTTTTATTGTTGGCCGAATCCTACCCATAAAATGGGTTAGATGATTTTGCTTCATTTTCAAATCATGACAATTTTTCCTATCTCTACACTACTCTAAGGTCATGGATCTAAGAGTATGTGAAATTTTGAAGCCTCTAGCCTATTATTCTAGCTTGGGCCGAATCCATACCCATAGTAACTAGCAGGGTTTTTTTCATAGTTTAACTTGTTTATGTGTTGTTTTGTGAAGGATTGTGTTGGTAATTGTGTTTGGAGTCTTGTGAAGGAAACTGAGATTTTCGAGATCGTTTTCAGAAGAAAAATCCACACGTTAAGGTAAGGGGAGTTTGCATGAGGAGCTTCAATAACTATGTGTATAAATTGTTTGGTGTGTCTGTAATTATTTGTGGTAGTTTGTGGTGTTTGTTTTAAATTATTGCTTAATATTCTGTGATGCATGATTTATCTGTGAAAGCATGCTATAAATTGTGATGTATAAAATATATGTTGATTGTGTTATTGGTTGGAAGCCTGACATCGGTCAGTGCTTATTGGAAATTAAGGATAAAACGTTAAGAAAGTTTAAGGAAAACTTTATGTTCTTGAAAATTAAGGGATTCGATTTTTAAGGTAAAAATAATAATATTTTAATGGTTTTTAACGAAAGAATAAGTTAATGAGTGATAACGAGGACGTAACCGTGAAAAAATTTCACTTCCGCAATTTTTTTCGAAAACGAGGGGAAAAATGGAAATAAATATTAATTTTAAGAAAATGGATTTTAAAAATTGTTTAAGGTTGATGATATGAAATTTTTTTATATGAAAGGTTTTTGCTTGCCTTATGGTAGTATTAGGAAAAATGATCTTTTTATGTGAGAAAAATAAATATATGTGTCAGTAATGATTTTCAAAGGGTTAATGGATTTTTAGAAATAAAAATAAAGGAATTGGAGGAAAAATGATTTTCATTACGTTTTAAAATGAATTTCATCAGAAAAAGGGTTCTTGGAAAAGAATTTAAGAACAACGAAAATTTTCCGACAAACTTGGACAAGTTTTCGGAGTTTTTGTTTTGGTATTTGTATTTCACCGAAGAAAAACTCTTTGGGAAAATAAAGAAAATGATAAGGACCTAGATTGCCAAGACGTCGGGCTAGTGTACCTAAGAGGAAATTGTACTTTGGAGGTGTAATACCTGAGAAAGGGCAGTCGAGAGATTTAAACCTCGACAAAGGAAAAACGAATGAAAAAGAACAGTTACGAAAATAATGGGTTTTACATGCATATTCTGGTAGATATGCCTTGCTCGGGGCCTTGAAACATCGGGTTGTGGAATTCGGTTATCCGGCACGAATGTACTCAATAGGGAACTATTCCAATATTATTTTAGATGCTCCATTGTGGTATCTTTGAACAATTGGAGTGGGACCTAAATTTAGAGGCCGATATCATGAGTCAATTGTGCTAAGGGGTACCGCAGCCTAATCATTGCTCGAAGGAGGGAAGTTAGGATCTCCGTATAATAAAGGTCAAGACTCATAGGATAGATTTTGAAGTGCCATGCATTTTTGGAAAAATCATGATTTGATTGTCGGGTATGAATCCCACTGGTAGAAAATAATTAAATATGTATATATGATGTTTGTTTGGTGTCATGCATATAGTTATCATAATGAATCTCAATATTGATATCTCACCCTTGCTTCCGATATCGTATTCGGGGATACATTCCCTTCACTTTGACGATGCTGATGATGGGAGAGTGTGGGCGATTAACTCGGGTGCCAGCAGCACTACGTACACCGGGCTGGTATGTACCGGTATGGGTACATTAGTGATGGGACCACAAATGAGACAGTTGAAGTACCATTTCCCCCGATATGGCTACTGCTTGGGAGGGGATTGAGGAGGATCCCATGGAGGACGAGGAGGAGGTACCTGTAACACCCCATTTTTCGTTAAGTGTTTTTATACATGATTGTTTGATTGTTTATGCCGATGGTTTAATTTAGAGTTGTTGGTTAAGGGCTAAGTGGGATTTTTGGCTTAAAAGTCCTTTTCCGGTAGATGAGCACGCCCGTGCTCATTAGCCAGCACGCCCGTGCTTAAAGCCTGAAGCGTGTTGCGAGTTTTAAGTTGAGCACGCTTGTGCTCTATTTCGTTATTATAATGTTGTAATGTTATAATGTGGTTATGCTGGCTGAGTTGGTTGATATTATACCATGAATATGTTGGTTGATGCTGTGGATGTCATGACTGTTTGACTGATTTATGTTGATTAAGGTAACACGTTGATAAAGGCCCTAATTGGTTAATTTAGGACCCCTAATTGATATAGTAATTAAGGATTAATTACTCAAGGTTGTTAAATAATTATGAATTGTTAGTGGAAGGCGAGTTTTGATGCCAATGGATTAGTCCAAGGACCCTAGGTTCTGATTTGAGAGTGTTTAGAGAGTTTTTGCACAAGAACTAGGCACTGTTTCCTGCCTAGAGGAGTACTATCATGCATGGAGCACGACCGTGCTGAACAGGGAGCACGCCCGTGCTCCCAGTTTGAATTATGGAAAGTGGCCATGAAGTTAGCTCGGCCGTACAACAGAGGAGCACGACCGTGCTACATGAGCACGACCGTGCTTAATAGAAAGCACGTCCGTGCTCTACTTAAGCGGAAGCACAACCGTGCTGGGGACAAGCACGCCCATGCTTCCCCTCCTGATTAGAAACTGGATTAAAGGAAATTAAGGGGTTTTGACCCCAATTATCCCCAGTAGTGATGTCACAATGTAATAACCGAATAATGGAACTTAGATAACTTGGTTAATGATTAACTAAGAGGATTATAAAAATGAGTTGGTGAAGTCGGTGCCTAACAGGTTACTGCACATTGTTGGGCTTAGGTGCTTTTTGACCAAAGTGGTCTCAATGCTTTATGGTCGAGGTGTTGTTAAGTTGGACCTTGGTGCTTTTTGGCCAAGGGGCCCTTGACCCCATGGTTTGGGTCTAAGGTGTTGATGTTGATGTTGGTGGTAAGTCTTGGGTGCTTTTAGGCCCAAGTAAAGGAGGTGGTTGCCTTGTTTGTTGTTGTGCCATTTGCATAGAGCATTAGAGTTGATGTTGAGGGGGATGTTTAACATAAGGGAGGTCGTCCTGTTATGATGATCTGGCCCAAGTCTCAGGTGGTTCACCCATGATTTGGTGAACCGTGCGCCCCCGAGGTGTGTATCCGGTTATGATACGCGGCTATCCATGGGGTTCACTGGTTGGTGAACTGCCGGTGTTGGTGCTGATATGGCCAATATGGATATGTAACTTCGAAGTTGACATCCCGAGTTAGTTGGATCCACATGCATTGATGGAGTAGTGGAGTAGTGTTGCATTGCACCGCATAGCATATATTGGTTGATGATTATGTTGATATAATTACATGATGATGATATCTGTATCTTGTATATTGTTATAATGCTATGCCATGATGTATGACCATATTGCTTCCTATTCCCATGCTGTTGTGATTATATGTTTTCTTACTCCCCTCTTTCTGTTGTTTGTTTGGCCTGATTGACATTTTGCAGAGGATGGTGAACAGCCTGTTGAGGAGTGACTCCGAGGAGCCACGACTTAGTTGGATGTTTAGCTTTATCAGTTTTAGTTGTTTAGTTTAGTGGTTTTGTATTCCGTGGATTTATTTTGGAACCTTTCTATACCAGCTCTGAATGTGACATCGCGGTTGGGTGATATGTTATTGCTTAACGTCTTTATGTTTTTATTTTACCCAAAACTTATGTTTTATTTCCGTGTTGTTGTTGATGTTCATGTGGGACCTTTCTACCCAAGGACATTCCATTTCAATTAAATGATGATGCATGATATTATATCTTTATCCTGTTATATTTAAAGTTTTATAATACATGCGTGGTAGAGGGTGTCACAGTACCCCGAGTATCATCGCCTCGCCGACAGCGTATACGGTATAGTACTCCTGCTGCCTTGGAGGACCATGGTGGCCTTCCCAATGGCTTTCTTTAGGTGCGACCAGGAGTAGGACTTATTTTGGGCTTACATTTTGGAGTGTAGTGGTATGTTGGTGGTCTGTATATTTTGGCTACTGAGAGCCATCTTTTTGAGTCATGGTTCCAGACTATCGCTACTTATAGTTTTGCTTATTTTTATTTTATGTTGTGACTTAGGTAAATGACATGTAAGTATAAAGGTCCTTATGTAAAAAGTGATGATGAATATATATATATATATATATATATATATATATATATATATATATATATATATATACACGGTTGTCAGTTATCAATGTTTGGTTTGTATCGATTGAGGAAAGGAGGAAAAAAATTTACAACTAATTTCAAGTAAGTTAAGAAATAGAAAAAATTATATTTTTCCGAAAGCAACCAGTATAAGTAATTTTAGTCTTTTTATTTCAACATGTAGCGCTAAGGGGGTGTTACAAGAAAGGTCTTGTATTTTTTTTTCCAGAAATAATGCAAAAATTTAGGGGGAGTGCTAAAGTTTGTGACTAAGTATATTTCCAAAAATATTCCACATCTTCATTCAACAAAGGAGTTAACAAATGATATGAAGAGCTTAAAGCATTTGTCATCATCAAAAAAGGGGAGACTGAAGTTCAACATATGGTTTTGATGATGATCTCCAAATGCACACCAAGGAAGAATCTCCAATTGTTGAAGGGTTTAATATTTTCTTAAGGAATATTTTTGTAAAATTGTCTTTAAGATTGAAGTATAAGTTGTAAGTGATGTAATAAGTGTTTTAGATTTAAAATGTTTAGAAGATTATTTCACTTTGATTCAAGATATTAAAAACAAATTTATGGGCTTACCTGTGAAAAGAAAAAAAATGATTTTTTATGTGAAAAAGACAAGTAGTCAACTACTTGGGTTCAGTAATCAACTACTTTGTTCTTCAGCATTCCAGAAATGTGTTTTAATCAAAGTAATCGACTACTTATATGAAGTAATCGACTACTTCAGTCAGGTAGTCGACTACTCAGCTGAAATTCTTGAATCTTGGTTCTGTTACACTATAGTAGTCGATTACTACTATAAAGTAGTCGACTACTTCATGAAAAACAGAATTAAAATTCTTCAAATTTTCAAAATCTCTTCTAAACTTTTTCTCTATAAATAGGGGTTACTTTGGCATGAAAATTAAGTTTTCAAGTAACAGAACTCTACCAAAATACCTTCACAAAAATCATTAGAGCTTTAATACTTCATCTTGTAAAATGCAATTATAGTTTTCTTATTGTATTTCCTTTTGGAAACAATTCTCTTGTAAGCAATAGGATAATTGCAACATTGATTTGGTGGGGCATCCAAGTCAATTTCAAGGTGGGGAATCCTTTGGAGCTAAGATGAGGCATCCTTAGGAGGTAAGGATTACTTTGAGTAGGACATCTCAAAGTAATCAAGGTAAAGGTGTGGTATCATTTAGTTTCTTTTGATAATTATAATCTTGTAAACAATTTTCAAATAGTGGAATCCCTCAAGGGTTCTTGAGAGCTGGATGTAGATCGCTCAGGTTGTGATCTACTAGTAAGTGATCTTCTCTTTCCCTCACTCTTCTAGTTCTTGCAATTATTGTTCAATTGTTGTTCTTTATTGTATTGTATTTGGTTAATTGTGGTGGATTTGATTCTCTGATTTTTAATTGAGGTAATTCATTCATAATCACTCTCTTCTTCTACTCAATTTCTTTGCATCATAGATAGTCTAACAAAGCAAAGTTTTCAAAGAAAGTGACATAACCTCAATTCACCCCTTTTGAGATGCCATATTGATTAACAGAGATGGTGATGATGAAACCAGTGCTGATCCAGTGAAGAAGAGGAATAACTATATTGTTCTTAGGATAATATATTTTGGTCCAGAACAAAGAGTGAAGATGTCTCTTAAGGTGAAAAAAAGAAATGAAGTTTTTGTGGGTAGGAGACTTGGGTTACGCAAGGTTCAGGCAAAAGAAGAAGAATTTTTTTTTTCATTGAGAGCAGCATGAACTTTTTAAATTCTTTGTATGTTTAATGAAGTGAGCAAAAGTGGTGTGGGTATGGGTTAGAAATCTGACGCAAACTTGGTGAAGAAACAGGAAAGTTTTTCTTGAAGTGATTTAGGGAGAGAAGAAATTAAGTAGTGTGTTGGTGGGTATAAATCTGGCTCATGATCAGTGAGGAATGCAGAGTGTGATGAAACAAGAGATTGTCTTTTGAGTGATTTAAGAAGTAGATTACAGTGGTATTGTGGCGGTAAGTTGTGAAAACTGACGCACAAAGGACACTGAAGAGACAAGAGCATCAGGTTCTATAAATTCCTTAATTGGTTTGAGAGAGAAGTGTGAGTGTGATGGTTCAGAGATGATATTGGCGTACAGAGCAGAAAGAAAAAGATAGTGAGTATTGTACTTTGGGAGTGATGGTTTAAAAGGATAAAAATGAGGGTAATGGGAAATTAAGGTGGTCAGGGTGTTTCTAACGAGAGTAACCGAGTTCTTTTAGTTTCTATAAGGGCATTTAGCAATTTGTTGGAACATAGGGGTAATTAATTAGGATTTTAAGAGTATTAGGGATATTAACAGGTATATATTTTATAAAGATATTTTAATCAAGATTATTAATGGTGAGTTTTTGTTGATCTGATATATTTTTTTTTTCATCTGTCTGATCTATCTCTGTAGCTTCGTGCTCAGTCCCAAATAAAATATAATATTTTATTTTTTTATCAAAAATAATTTTTTAAAAATAGACAGTATCACTAAAAAATAATACAATCTATGATTTTTCAGTTTCGGGTTAAATCAGAGTTTTTTGATTGATACAAAATGTATTGTCAATGGAAACATAGACCGGTTTCTGTTTGAATTTTAAATTGAAAATTTAACCATGACTTCCTACTATATAGTAGGTTCTCAAAATGATTTTGTTTTAACAAAAATCATTTCCTGGGTCACAGGTAAAAATATAATTATATAAATTTACCGTTAAAACAAGACAGATAGAACACAGAAGAAAAAGCAGGGTGTTACATCCATCAGTTTGGTTTTCAACATCCCATAGGTGTAGGAGGTTCTGTTTTGAAGGTTTGCCATTCTCATCATATACTTGAAGATTAGATCATTGATATCTATTTTCATCAGACTTAAGAGATGAAATAGGGCAAACCTATCCATCTTGTTGACATTGTCTCGAGCACTGGTCATTGGCATGACACAGTGCAGCTTTATTCCTAGGGTTAGATACCCCATACAAAACTTGATGAACAGTTTCTTTACCAAATTCATTTTCCCAGTCATCGGTAAAGGCAGCACCTTGCCTAGGGAAGCCAGTTACTTTCTGAATGCTGTTGAGAGTGAAAGAGTAGGGTCTTCCATTACATTGTGTCCAAATGGAGATATGAGATTGAGACATCATTTCTTCAGCATTTTCCCAGAACTCTTGTTGATGTAGTGGGTACACTAGTTCATGCATATCGAAGAACCTTACCCATTGTGAGGCTTCCAGTTCGGGCAACACATTCATTCCTCCTTTTATGATTTTGTTCATCTTGACAAATCTTCATGGAACAATCATGGAGATATCTTCAATGCTAATTCCAAGACGAGCAGCAGTACGCATAAGTTTCTTTGAGGGTCCTTTGGGTGCCATGGATTTTGATTGAGAGGAACGGAGAGAAGGGTTTCGAAAGGGTTTTCGCACGAGAGAGAGAAATACTTTTTGAAACGATAAAGGGTTTCTGACAAAAGAGTTTTACTTTTAAGAGAGAGGTTTAAAAAATAGCAGTTGAGAGTAATAAAGACATAACGTTTTAAATTCAAATACTTTTAAGAAAAACTGCAATATAAAGTCTCTGTCATTAGACGTTTTTCTCAATTCAGACCCATTTAAACAGGTATCATTCATTTATGAAATGCATGTTTAGATTATCTCTAATATATACGAATGTGTCTTCAGCTAAAGGTTTTGTTAATATGTTAGCCCACTGATTTTCAGTTTTGACAAATTCAATGTCAAAAACACCTTTTTGAACATAGTCTCTTATAAAGTGATGTTTAATTTTTATGTGCTTAGCCTTAGAATGTTGTATGGGATTCTTAGATAAACAAATAGCACTAGAATTATCACATCAAACGGATATATTGTGTTCAAATATAGAGTAATCTTCAAGTTGATGTTTTACCCATAAAAGCTGTGAACAACAGCTTGCAGCTGAAATATATTCTGCTTCTGCAGTAGATAGTGCAATTGTAGTATGTCTTTTGCTTGTCCAAGAGACCAAACTTGCTCTAATGAAGTGACATCCTCCAATGGTACTTTTCCTTTCAACTATGTCTCCAACATAATCAACATCACAAAATCCAACTGATTTGTACTCTTGTTTTCTTAAACACGTCAAACCAAGATTAGTGGTTCCAAGTACTCCCTTTGTTCTTTTTCTTTGGTAATTTTAGCTATTTTTTTTGTTTCAAAACAATGGGTATTTTATTAACCCACGACATATTTGAAAACTTTTTCCATATATACCCTTATAATAGAATTAAATTGAAATGCCTTGAAAATACACAAAACCTTTCAGGTACATAAATGGCTAGTGGAGTATGGAGTAAATATAGTTGGAAATTGTAAATAATTAATGGTAGAAATAAGGGTATTTTGATACAAATATAAACACATTAATGATTTCTTAATCTATTTGTAGAACCTTGAATTACCCAAGAAAAAGAACGGAGGGAGTAAACAGCTTTGAGATGTGATTCTCTTGGGTCAAATTGGAATCTTGCACACATACAAACACTGAATTGAATATCAGGTCTACAAGAAGTTAAATATAGAAGATAACCAAGCATACCTCTGTAGACAGTTTGATCTTCCTTTTTACCTTCCCCATCTCTACTTAACTTTGCATTAGCTTCCATCGGAGTTTTCACTAGTTTTGCTGTATCCGGTTTATATTTCTTTAAGATCTCCTTGGTCTATTTCTGTTGATGGATGTATATTTCATCATCTGTCTGTTTGATTTGTAGACCAAGGAAGAACTTCAATTCTCTCATCATGCTCATCTCATATTCATTCTGCATAAGCTTAGAGAACTCTTTGCAGAGTTTTTCATTAGTAGCACCAAATATAATATCATCAACATAGATTTGTATTATAATGAAATCCTTTTTAGATCTTTTTCTAAAGAGAGTTGTATCAACTTTTCCTCTAATAAAGTCATTTTTCATGAGAAAAGAGCCAATTCTATCATACCAAGCTCTAGGTGCATGTTTTAATCCATATAGAGCCGTTTTAAACTTATAGACATGTTCTGGTTTATCATTATCTTCAAAATCAAGTGGTTGTTTAACATACACTTCTTCAATTATTCCATTAATAAATGCACTTTTAACATCCATTTGAAATAAAGTAATTTGATGTTGTGCAGCATATGACATAAGTATACAAATAGCTTCTATCCTAGCTACTGGTGTAAAGGTTTTGGTGTAGTACTCAAAACCTTCTTGTTGGTTATAGCCTTGAGCTACTAACCTTGCTTTGTTTCTAACCACTTTACCATTCTCATCAAGTTTGTTTTTGAACACACATCTTGTTCCAATAACTGATTTTCCTTTGATTTTTGGAACTAGTGACCAAACATTATTTCTTTTAAACTAATTTAGCTTTTCTTGCATAGCTAAGATCCAGCTTTCATCTTCGAGAGCTTCTTTAATATTTTTTGGCTCTATGTCAGATAGAAAAGCTATGTTTTTTGAGTCTCTGAATGTTGACCTGGTTCTGACACCTTGAGAAGGATTACCAATGATCAATTCTCCAGGATGATGAGTTTTGAATTTCCAGTCTCTTCTGGTTTCAGTGTCAGATGCTTGTTGAGTAGATGAATCAGATGCTTGAGAAGGTGCTTCTGCATTCTCAATCTTCAAGTTGTCATGATTTTGATCATCTTGTTTTCCAAGATCTAAACCTACAAGATCATCTTCAAGATCTGATAGTCTCCTATCAGTATTTAAACCATCATTAAATCTCACATGAATAGATTCTTCAAATACTTCTGTTCTAGAGTTATAAACTCTAAAAGCTTTAGAAGTGTCTAAGTTTCCAAGAAATATAGCATCTTCTACTTTCGAGTCAAAATTTCCATGCTGATATCTAGTATTTAAAATATAGAATTCAAATCCAAAAATATGGAAATAAGAGATGTTGGGTTTTCTACCTTTCCACAATTCATAAGGAGTCTTATTCAAGAAGGGTCTTATCAATATTCTGTTTTGCACATAACAAGCAGTATTTACTGCCTCAGTCCAGAGGTACTTTGGGAGTTTTCTTTCATTAAGCATTGTTATAGCCATATCTTGTAGAGATATGTTCTTTCTTTCTACTACATTTTCCTTAGGAGATCTAGGAGCAGAGAAGTTGTGAGAAATTCCGTTTTCTTCACAGAATGTGTTGAAGTGCTCATTTTCAAACTCCCCCTATGGTCACTTCTGATAGCTGAGATATAGAATCCTTGCTCATTATGTACTTTCTTACAGAATATGGAAAACACCTTGAATGACTCATTGTTGTGGGTTAAGAAGAGTACCCATGTATATCTAGAATAATCATCGACTAAGACAAAACCATGTTTCTTTCCTGCCTTACTAGCAACACTTACTGGACCAAACAAATCCATATGCAACAATTGTAATGGTCCAGAAGAAGATACTAGATTTTGGGGTTTAAAGCTATATTTAACTTGCTTTCCAAATTGACAAGAATCACATAGGACATCCTTTTTGAAACCTATATCAGGTAGACCTTTCACAAGTCTATACTTCTGAAGTTTGGTTATCTGTTTCATACTAGTATGTCCTAGCTTCTTATGCCATATCCATATTTCATCTTCCCTTGACACAAAACAAGTCACACTTTGATCAGATAGTTCAGTTAGATCAATCTTATAAAGATTTTGTTGCATGTTTGCTGAAAAGAGAACTTTGCCATTAGTGTCTTTGACTATACATGCATTCTTAGTGAAGGAAACATTATATCCATTATCACATAATTGACTTATGCTAAGCAGATTATGTCTTAATCCTTCAACTAACATAACATTAGAGATAGATGGTGAAGGTGATCTCCCACCAAATTTACCTATCCCAATAACCTTTCCTTTCTGATTTCCACCAAAGGTGATATGTCCTCCTTCTTTAGGTTGGAGGCCTAGGAACATAGACTTTTCTCCTGTCATGTGTCATGAGCAGCCACTATCCAGGTACCATGATAGGTGTGCTCATTGTCCTATTAAGAATATCTGCAACAGGAATAATCAAGGCTTTAGGTACCCATATTTTCTTGGGCCTTTCTTGTTAGTTCTTGAAGTTTGTGACAACTTCTTTCTTGTGTGAATAAACTTAGACGTGATATGTCCATCTTTTCCACATATTTTACAACTATCCTTGTTAGAATATAAATTGACAATATCATAAAGAAGTTTAGACTTTTGTGTTGGAACCAAAATGATTTTGGCTAAAATAATCTCTTAAGTTTTAATGTTAACAAAAAGATTAAATTTGTATGGCAAAGTTGTGTCAAAGATCTAACTGTTTATTCTAGTTGCAGGATTATTTAAGTGTTGCTAAACGAGTAAACTTATCTTGAGCTTCTTAATTTTAGCTAAGAAACAGTATTGGATCTAAGATTTTACTCGCTAGACGAGCCTTCAAAGTTATGGTAAAATTCTGAGTCTATAAGGTTATCGCTTGACGAGGTACTTAAAATTTACTAAGCTAAATTACACTAGACGAGTGTCTAAATCTATGTGTAATATAAGTAGTAGACGAACAAAATATAACTCTCAGAAAATAGCAAGTCCAAAGACTTGTAACTAGACGAGAAGTCATCTAGACGCAGAATCAGTAATCCAACCTGTTTCTATGCATAGTTAAAATTGTGCGTCCAAACACTTGCGCGTCCACAGGTAACTGAAACTGAACCCGTTTGGTCAAAGTGAATTTATTTCAAATGATTGTTTATTTAATACGAAGGAATTTGTGTCTATTTCCTGTGTTGCTTGAATTGTTTAACCTTTGTTTATTGAGATTAGAAACATAGTACAATCGAGAACACAAACCTTTGTACTCTGACACTTATATTACTGTAAAGTTAAACCAAGTACGAAGAAGGAAAGTCAGAAAGCAACCTTCGGTATAACAGGGAAATGACAACACTACTTTAAGCATTCTTCAGATAACCAAGAGCACTTCTCCAGAGAGTATGTCAAGCTATCAGTCTCAATGGATCCTAGCATTTAATGCTATGTCTAAACAGATACAAATTGAAGACCGTTGAAGAAGATCAAGGCAGATAAGCACTTCATCTATAAATACTGGATGATCATCAATGATAAAAAAGCTCTGATATTCAAACTGCCAAAACTCTGCTCAAAGTTCTCTTAAACAAATTCTTTTTGTAATCACAACTGATCTTAAGCTTTCATACTCTCATACATAGTGAACTTGTAAGATCATTCTTCTCTTTGTTAGAGTTAGAGCCTGAAGAGGGTTGGTAGAGAAAGAATACTTGTAAGCTTGAAGAGGTGTTGAATATTTGTAAAGCTATTAGATTATAGTGGAGAAAACCTTCAGGTATAAGGGACCGGACGTAGCTCTTGGTTGGAAGGGAGTGAACCAGGATAAATCAACTGTGTGAATCTTCTATCATTATCCTTTACAGTCTTTGTTTATAAGGGATTTGGATCTGAGTTTGTTAACTCTTTAGAAAGGTTCTTCTGGTTGTGTGTACTTATCTTGTTTTGCTTGCAAAAAGGTTTTAAGAAAAGGTTTTTTGAAAAACTGTTAAGAAACACAATTCAACCCCCCTTCTTGTGTTTTCTTGTGTCAACTTCATTTTGTCCTACGATTTTGTTAGATACTTTATGATGCGTCTGGTAAATGAATCCTATGCCAGTTTTATCAAGAGAGGGTTTCTGACTTCCTAACAGTTTAGTAAGGTTTTCTCTTCCGTTAACAAAATGGGCAAGATCAGAGGTGAGCTCTTCTACCTTCTGTCGAAGCTTTACAACTTCTGCAGATTGTAGCATCTCAACCATGACCTCAGCCTTAGCCTTTTCAGCATTTAGTTTACTGTTTTCCTGAGACAACTTGTCACACTCTTGAGTCTTATGTTCATGCTCTTTTAAGAGTTTCTCATATTACCTCTTAAGTGTTCTGAAAGCCTTAGTTAAATAGTTAGATTCTTCAATCAATTCATCATAGGCATCTTGCAATTCCTTAAGATCAGAAATTACCTCAAAGTCTAAATCTGCATCTGCCATAAGACACAAGTTTGCTTCTTCACTTTCTGCATCTTCATCTGATGAACTGCCATCTAGATCTCCCCTTGTGGACATCATTCCCTTCTTTTTCTTTTTATAGAAATTTTTGAAGGATTACTTTTTCAACTGAGGATATTCATATTTGATGTGTCCTGGTTTCTTGCATTCATAGTAGACTATATGACTTTTATAAGAACTATTGTTTTCTTTGAAGTATTTTTCTTTGTTGACCTTTTTGAAAGGTGGTTTATCCTTTCTGAAAATTTTCTTTTTCCACAGCTTCCTCATTTTTCTGGTCAATAGTGTCATTTCGTCATCACTGTCAGAATCTTCTTCAGAAGCGTCTAATTTTGAATCTGATTCTTCAACCTTGAGGGCCTTTGAGGGAGTCTTCTCAGCTTTGAGAGCAATGGATTTTCCTTTCTTTGTTGAGTTATCTTGATTCAGCTCTTGCTCATGAACTTGTAAAGTTCCAAGAAGATCACTCATTTGAAAAGTTATGAGATCTTTGACCCGAGTTATTGCTGTAACTAGAGGTCTCCATTGTTTGGGCTGATTTCTTAGAATCTTTCCTACCTTTTCATCATTGGTGTAAGCTTTTCCCAGAGATTTCAAATTATTTGTCATAGTTTGAAATCTACCTATCATTTGAGCAATGCTTTCTCCATCTTCCATGGTGAATAGCTCATACTTTCGTATAAGCATATTTATCGTTGTCTCTTTATCCTTTGTTGTTCCTTCATGAGTTACTTCAAGAGTATCCCAGATTTCCTTAGAAGATCCAAATGCATGGACCTTTTCGAATTCTTCCTAAGGGCACACATCAAGGAATACCATGATTAAAGATTTAGCTCACATTTGGTCTTTTTTGCAGTAGTCGACTCGACCTTAGGTTTGTCAATATTGTCAGCATTTTTGGAAGTGTAGGGACCTTCAGTAATGATTTCCCATAGATCAGAGTTTGTGGACATAATGAACCATTGAAATCTTTACTTCCGGTAGATGTAGTTTTCTCCATCAAATAAAGGAGGTCTGGTCATGGATGCTCATTCCATCCTTGAGTTACTTCCGCTTGTGCTAGCTCCAGCCATCATGATTACTGTTCAACAGGATCTTTCCTTAAGACTGTTAAGTGCTCAACCTAGAGGTTAAGCTCCAGTACCAACTGAAATGAACAAATATAAAACACTAGAAGGGGGTTGAATTGTGTTTTAGTTAACTTTCCAAAAATAACAATGTTTCCTCTCTAATAAGAGGCCAGACACAAAGAGGCGTCGGATAAATAACAGGATATGTGAAAACTTAACACTTTCAACCCAGTTAGCACAATAAATATAAAGCAAACTGAAGGAATAAGATAAGAGAGTACACACAGAGATTTATAGTGGTTCACCCCAAATCTTGGGCTACGTCCAGTCCTTGGTTTCCCAAGTATTAACACTATAACTGATCAGGTTACAAATGGGTATTGTTTGCACACCTAGCCTCCGCAGATTACAACTTTGCAAGTCAACCGAATAATGTAACATCCATAGCTGCTCTATGGATTGACGACTGACCCCACAGACCAACACGGGTCTTTTCAGCGTACTTTGTCCTCACTCACACGCTTCATGGGAAAACTTCCCAGGAGGTCACTGTTGTGACGCCGGCAAGTGTACCGGGTCATCGTAAGTAATAAAATAAACACGGTAACTAATTACCGAGGTCGAACTCAGGGATTGGGCTACCAATTCGACTAATCCGCGGGAAATCAGATACGTTTGGTCAAGTTACAGAAGGTGGTTGAGAGAGAGAGATTGATGTCGCAATTCAAGTAACAAATCGATTAAAGCTAAGGTGATTAAATTCAGAAATTGAAATATCCAAGGTCTCAAATCCACCTACCCAATCATGTATAGTACCCAAGTGATGATGTATTCCTCCCTAGGTTCAATTATAATGTCAACCGGGACCCCCAATTTCTCCTATATCCACTGTCGTGCTCAATAGGACGTATTCGACGATTGGATTAATTACTTACTAGGTCTCATAATCCTAATCTCGAATTTGATTAATTCTTGTTCCCTATAAGGTTGCACTAATCTCCTAATTCCACTGTCGTGCTCATTATTCGATTAGTGATTCCAATCCAAGTTCTAAAACGCAAATCGCCGTTCGGCCTCAAACACGTTAACTAGTTAATCACGCAATACATATGATCAACGCAATCAAAACAGAATTGGAAAACATTCATAAGAGAAGGGGAGAAAACATACATCACAAGAACACTACACCGCCATGGGTGGCTTCATTGATCCCTCGGACGAGGGGATTAGTTCCTCATGCCCGTGACGACGCACAAACAATCGGCAATAATCTCCATAAAATAAGAAAAGAAAAGAAAAGGGAGACGCAGCTCCAGAAACAAGGATTCGCACTCCTGATCTAAACAAGTGGCTAACAACTGGATACCCATTCTGATCTGAAACAGCCTTTAAATAAGGATTCTGTTTCTCGCCCGCTCGCGGGGCGAGCTTACTCTCGCGACGCGAATTTTAGTTTTGGCGCGCATTCAAGTTTGGATTTTCGCGAGGCGAGGGTGTGTTCGCGGGGCGAGTCTTCCAACTTCAATCTGTCATAGCCGTGGCCTTCATCACGGCTAGGCCGTGATGGTCTCTGTCTTCCAGGGTTTTCAAACTCTCGCGGGGCGAGATTCTTTCGCGGGGCGAGACTTCAATTCTAGGCTGTGACCTTCATCACGGCTAGGCCGTGATGGTCTCTGACTTCCAGGTCTTCATGTTTCGCGAGGCGAGCATATCGTTCGCGGGGCGATCCAGATATGATGACTTTTGCTGCTTTGTTGACCTTCAGTTTCGCGAGGCGAGCATACACTCGCGGGGCGAGTGTCTCCAGAATTGCAATTTCCACTGTTTCTTGACTTTCCTTGACTCCCGGAGCTTCACTTATTGACCTGAAAACACCAAAAGCAACCAAAAGCATAATTCTATCCAAAATAAGCTAAAAACTACACAAAAGACACAAAACGAGTCAAAGTCCAACTTAAGAACAAAACAAGGCAAATTTGGGCGAAAACGAGAGTGAACTCGACTGATTGGCACATAAACCCTAGTTTATCTAGTCATAAAACTAGATAAGCCAGAGGCTTATCAAAACACCCCAAACTTAAACCTTGCTTGTCCCCAAGCAAGCTAAAACTCAAAAAGGACTCAAGACTTGGCAAGCCTAAAGGAATCAATCGATTTCGCACAAATTTCATGCAATCAAAACAGTTTTTCTCCAATGATCTCCCCCCCTTTTGCATCAATGTAATCCCCACATTCATTTACTTTAAACATTTGAGAACTTCATCATTCATGCAATCATTAGTCTAAGTTGAAGATCAGGGTCACACACAAAAGGAAGATCACCAATTTCAAACAACTGCCTTCCTCACAAGGGTATGTAAAATTTCACTCATTCGCTCAAATTCGTCTAGGATATCAACTTTTCACTCAATTTCACGTATCAAGAGCACTTCCCATGAATTTGATTTTCATCTCAAAAATGGTTCCCACGAAAACATGCATGCAACATCAGAAGGTCTTTTAAAGGTTGTAATGGGGCCTGGCTGAGGGTAGGATATACAAAGGATAGAGGCTAAGTCCCTAGGATCAATGAGAGCATGAAACTAGTATCACACCAATTGAATTCACTCTCATATTATTCTCTTCCTTGCATTTGGTGGCTACACACCTCTTCCTTTTTATATTTATTTTTCTTTGCCCTTTTTGGCACATATTCAATGCTTTTCATCACCCATTTTTTTTTTCAAGCCTTCGGCCCTTACCTCCGTTTTTCTTTTTCTCAACTATGATTCATGAACATGTAGCCACCCCAAACTTAGTTCCACAACAACACTCACAAAGCTAAAATTCCATACTCTCCTAAATCCTAGGATAGGGGAAAATCATGGTTTTTCTGAGTTAATGGCTTGTAATGTAAGGTCATCGAGAACAATAGGCTTCAAGGCTCAATGTGGCTAACTAGGGATCATTCATCAAGGTTGGTTCAATTTATGGCCAAGTAGTTAATTCAAAGAAAATTGCCTAAATCATTTGAAGCAACACATAATCATGCAAACCATAAAGAGATTCAAGCAAATTCGGGAAAGTGCAACTTAACAGTGATTCACACAATCAAAAACAAAGTTGGAGGCTCAAATCCACACCTGGACATTTTGCAAATTGTTGACCGAGATACGATTCCTAGTGTGTGCACCCCCTCACCCCAAACTTATCATAAATCAAGTAATCACAATAAAATTCTCAAGGTTCAATTTTCAATTTTTAAGTGGGGATCAATTTTCTAATTTCAGAACCTAGGGGAAATCATCAATGGTCAAATAATTCATGCAATCAATCTACGCTCAATCTAATTAAAATCCAACAAGCTTGCCGACACGACATTCATACAACAACTCTTGATCTTCTCAAATTATTCAAGAGTGACAAACAAAAACAAAACAAAAATCAAAAACAAAACAAAAGTGAGGAGAGGAGAGGATACTCCCTGATCAAGTTTCCATGGTTGCCTCCTCATCCAATTGGTCTCACGGCCTTCCTTCTGTTGCATAGCATCATGGAAGAACTCCTGCAAATTAAAGCCTTAATTGCAGATTCGCGAGGCGAGAAATAACTCGCGAGGCGAATCTGGAAAAACTGTTTCCACACTTTCCAGAATAGCAAGGCGAGTAGTATCCCGCGAGGCGAATCTGGAATTCCAACAGATGATGATGCCCAGAATAGCGAGGCGAAAGTAGACCTCGCGACGCGAGACAGAAAAGTGAGCAAGCCTCTGAGATTCAGAGCTTCTGTCTCGCGAGGCCAATGTGGATTCACGTGGCGAATCAAGCTTCTCTTCTTTTTTTTTTTTTTAAATATATGTGAAAATGACAGAACTAAAAATAAAGGATACTAGCTTGGGTTGCCTCCCAAGTAGCGCTTGTTTAACGTCCCGAGCCTGACTCAAGTCACCCCAGAGGGTTACTCCGGAGGAAGAAACTGCTTGCCATGCCCTGCCTCAGTCCATTTTCTGTAGGCTCTTGCCCTTTCATATGCTCGCAAGCTGTTCCCGGACAACTCATTTAAGTCCAGCATCCTTCTATAATCAGCACGAACTCTCCACCCCATGATGGTCCTTTTTGGGATCAACTCATTGTCTGCATTGACCATCACGGTTGTGCCACCTTTCAACCTTGGTGCTTTACCATTCTTTTTCATGCCTTTGTTGCTGAGCTCCTTCCTTGCACTTTCTTCCCCTGGGAGACTCGGTAAGGCTTCCATTTCTTTCAACCATTCGAGATAGACCTCATCCCCCAAAGGGTCTTTTTCCTCACTATCATCATCATGGGATTTTACAGACACTTTTGCAAGTGAAGAACCATGGGCTTCTCTAGTTGCCCTTGCCTTGGCAGTTGGATCCACCATATCCACTCGATACACTTCCGTCCTCTCTGCAGGGTGCTTCATTGCTTCAAAGAGATTGAAGACTACCTCATCATCTTGCACCCTTAGAGTGAGTTTCCCTTGTCGCACATCTATCAAGGCACCCCCAGTGGCCAAGAAGGGCCTACCCAATATGAGAGGGATCTCGGCGTCTTCTTCCATATCAAGCACTACAAAGTCCGCCGGAAATATAAGCTTGTCCACCTTTACTAACAAGTCTTCGACCACCCCATAAGGATATTTTATAGAGCGGTCGGCTAGTTGGAGCGACATCCGTGTATCCTTGAATTCTTTGATTCCCAACCTCTTCATCATAGAGAGGGGCATCAAGTTGATGATCGCCCCTAGATCACATAATGCCTTCCCTACAGTCATCTCCCCAATGGTACATGGTATCGAAAAGGAACCGGGATCCTTCAACTTTGGAGGTAGTTTTCTTTGAAGAATGGCACTACACTCCTCGGTCAAAGCAACCGTTTCCTCATCCACTATTCTCCGCTTCTTGGTGAGAAGATCCTTCATAAACTGGGCATATGATGGCATCTGTTCCAAGGCTTCCACAAATGGAATGTTAATCTGAAGTTTTCGGAAGACATCAAGGAATTTGTTGAACTGCTTATCCTATTGAGGCTTCTTCAATCTTTCAGGATACGGTACCTTCATGTAAGGTGGGAGGTCTTGGGGTTCAACCCACTTCTTCTTTCGGAAATCTTCATCTACAAGTTTCAGCCTTCCCCCTTGCTCCGGTGTCTTGTCGCTTGCCAACTTCTCTTTTTCAGGTTGCTCTTCCTCAACATGTGGTTGTTCCGGGGCCTTGTCATCCTGAGAACTAGTTGCACCCCTGTTAGGTTCCAACACCCTTCCGCTTCTAGTAGATATGACATTGCATTGTCCCTTGGGGTTGTTCTCGGTATTACCTGGGAAAGTGCCTGGGAGACGTTCATTTAGTTGCTTTGCGAGTTGGGCCATCTGTGTCTCTAGATTGTGAATTACCGCCCCTGTATGAGTTGCCCACTTGTCAATGGCAGTATTTGTGTCGATTGACAATTTCTCCATTGCTGCACTCATCTTCTCAAAAGTTGTGCCTGTAAAGGTTGACAACTTCTCAAAAGCCAGCTCCCACGGTTGTCTTCCACCATCTGTTATTTGCAACTGATTAGGCCCTGGAAGAGCCTGCTGGGTATTGCACTGCTGGATTCCAATGTTTGGCCTCAGACCCTGTGGAGGTTGTTGCCAATTCTGTTGAGGATGTTGCTGCCCGGATAGACCACCACTAGCATTACTCCAAGTGAAACCCGGATGGTCTCTCCTCATATACCCCCTATTCTGATTCTGACTGTAGTCATTACGTGCATTCCTCCGATAGTTGTTAAGGGCACACGGTGTCATAGAAGTTGTGGCATGAGTCCACATGTTCTTGGGAGAAATTCAGCGGACAACTCCGAGTGTCATGATCTCCATTACAATTGTCACAACCCGGAGGCATCCCCTCATGTATCACATTAACCTTCTTGCTCTCTGACAAAGCCGCAACTTGCATCTTCAATGATTTGACTTGCTCTAGAATGGCTTCCATTGTTCCAGCACTGACTCCACTTGAGTTTTCCCTACCACGGTTGTAATCATTATATGACATCTTCTCTAATAATGCCCATCCATCCTCGGTGATAAGTAGGAAAAAGAAGCGCCATACAAGGCATCACAGTTCATCCGATAGCGTCCCCTCAACCCGTTAAAGAAATGCTGAACTTTGGAGATCGGGTCAAAGAACGCTGAAGGGCATCTTCTCAATAAGCCATTGTACCTCTCCCAAGCTTCATTATATGTTTCATCCTCTGTCTTTTGAAAGACGTAATTCGGCTATTCTTGCTTGTGCCGTTTTTACGAGGAGGAAAGTATTTGGTTAGGAACTTTTGTGCCATTTGCTCCCAAGTTCGATCTTTGTTCCTATCCAAGCTGTCAACCCAATCGCGAGCGACATCCCTAAGAGAGAGAGGGAAAAGCCGCAAGCGAAACTCATCTTGTGAGACTCCTCTTGTCTTCTATAAGTCACAAGCTTCAAGGAAGCGAGTGATGTGTCTATGAGGGTCCTGTTTGCCACTCCCATCAAACTGATTCTCACGGATCTGGAATGTGACACATGCTTCCACTCTGAAAGAGTCTGTATTCAGGTCGCCCCTCACAATAGAAGAGTCACAATCTCCCAAGCTGGGTAGATCGTACTCAAAGAGAGGCTTGTAACGAGGAGGAGGAGGAGGAGAATTTTCTTCGGCCATGTCCTCAAGATTAATCGCTTCAAGCCTCTTTCTTTCTCTGACTTCCTTCCTTAAGGGCTTCTCGGTCTTGGTGATCTCCGAATCAAATAACAGGTCCTCTTGTGAAAGGTACCTCGCATACAAAAACATGGCAAGACTAAGTGGAATCAAAGAAGTAGAGAGAAATAATAAAGAAATAACAGAAAAATAAAAAAAATAAAAATCTACTTAACCAATCAATCAAATCTCCTAAAAATTAGGAAAATTGGTTGTGCCAATCCCCGGCAACGGCGCCAAAAACTTGTTGTGACGCCGGCAAGTGTACCGGGTCGTCGCAAGTAATAAAATAAACATGGTAAGTAATTACCGAGGTCGAACTCAGGGATTGGGCTACCAATTCGACTAATCCGCGGGAAATCAGATACGTTTGGTCAAGTTACAGAAGGTGGTTGAGAGAGAGAGATTGATGTCGCAATTCAAGTAACAAATCGATTAAAGCTAAGGTGATTAAATTCAGAAATTGAAATATCCAAGGTCTCAAATCCACCTACCCAATCATGTATAGTACCCAAGTGATGATGTATTCCTCCCTAGGTTCAATTATAATGTCAACCGGGACCCCCAATTTCTCCAATATCCACTGTCGTGCTCAATAGGACGTATTCGACGATTGGATTAATTACTTACTAGGTCTCATAATCCTAATCTCGAATTTGATTAATTCTTGTTCCCTATAAGGTTGCACTAATCTCCTAATTCCACTGTCGTGCTCATTATTCGATTAGTGATTCCAATCCAGGTTCTAAAACGCGAATCACCGTTCGGCCTCAAACACGTTAACTAGTTAATCACGCAATTCATATGATCAACGCAATCAAAACAGAATTGGAAAACATTCATAAGAGAAGGGGAGAAAACATACATCACAAGAACACTACACCGCCATGGGTGGCTTCATTGATCCCTCGGACGAGGGGATTAGTTCCTCATGCCCTTGACGACGCACAAACAATCGGCAATAATCTCCATAAAATAAGAAAAGAAAAGAAAAGGGAGACGCAGCTCCAGAAACAAGGATTCGCACTCCTGATCTAAACAAGTGGCTAACAACTGGATACCCATTCTGATCTGAAACAGCCTTTAAATAAGGATTCTGTTTCTCAGCCGCTCGCGGGGCGAGCTTACTCTCGCGACGCGAATTTTAGTTTTGGCGCGCATTCAAGTTTGGATTTTCGCGAGGCGAGGGTGTGTTCGCGGGACGAGTCTTCCAACTTCAATCTGTCACAGCCGTGGCCTTCATCACGGCTAGGCCGTGATGGTCTCTGTCTTCCAGGGTTTTCAAACTCTCGCGGGGCGAGATTCTTTCGCGGGGCGAGACTTCAATTCTAGGTGTGACCTTCATCACGGCTAGGCCGTGATGGTCTCGACTTCCCGGTCTTCATGTTTCATGAGGCGAGCATATCGTTCGCGGGCGATCCAGATATGATGACTTTTCTTTGCTTTGTTGACCTTGGTTTAGCGAGGCTAGCATACACTCGGGGCGAGTGTCTCGCAGTGCAATTTCCACTGTTTCTTGACTTTCCTTGACTCCCGGAGCTTCACTTATTGACCTGAAAACACCAAAAGCAACCAAAAGCATAATTCTATCCAAAATAAGCTAAAAACTACACAAAAGACACAAAACGAGTAAAATTCCAACTTAAGAACAAAACAAGGCAAATTTGGGCGAAAACGAGAGTGAACTCGACTGATTGGCACATAAACCCTAGTTTATCTAGTCATAAAACTAGATAAGCCAGAGGCTTATCAGTCACCCATCCCAGAATTGCTCCAAGTTAAGCACGCTTAACTGTGGAGTTCTTAAGTGACGGGCTACCAAAAAGAAGATGCATCTTGTTTTAGGGAGCCCATCACTTAAGAACTCCACAGTTAAGCGTGCTTCACTCGGAGCAATTTTGGGATGGGTAACCTCCTGGGAAGTTTTCCCAGGAAGCATGTGAGTGAGGACAAAGCACGTTGAAAAGACCCGTGTTGGTCTGTGGGGACAGTCGTCAATCCATAGAGCAGTCAGGGATGTTACAAATGGTATCAGAACGATACCTCACCCAGTACGGTGTGGTTCTGGGACAAACCAAGCGGAAACTGGTGGGCATGTAACACCCGGGTGCCGACGAGGGGGGGGGGGGGTCGCCGGTGCAAGAAGGCACGGACAAGGAGTGGCTCCTGGCAGGCTTCTAGGCGGAGGGACACATGAATGAACCGATTACACACCTGAATGAGAGGGATCCTGAGACTGTGTAGGTATGATACTATACAGTTGAGGAAGGCTTATATGAATTGATTGGTGCTACCTATACCAACAAGATGCATCTTCTTTTAGGGAGCCCATCACTTAAGAACTTCATAGTTAAGAGTGCTTGACTTGGATAATTTTGGGATGGGTGACCTCCTGGGAAGTTTTCCTAGGAAGCATGTGAGTGAGGACAAAGCAAGCTGAAAAGACGCGTGTTGGTCTGTGGGGACAGTCGTCAATCCATAGAGCAGCCAGGGATGTTACAAATGGTATCAGAGCGAAACCTCTCCCAGTACGGTGTGGTTTCGGGGACGAACCAAGCAGAAGCTGGTGGGCATGTAACACCCGGGTGCCGATGAGGGCGGGGAGTGGTCGCCGGTGCAAGAAGGCACGGACAAGGAGCGGCTCCTGGTAGGATTCTAGGCGGAGGGACACATGAATAAACCGATTACACACCCGAATGAGAGGGATCCTGAGACTGTGTAGGTATGAGACTATACAGTTGAGGAAGGCTTGTATGAATTGATTGGTGCTACCTATACCAACAAGATGCATCTTCTTTTAGGGAGCCCATCACTTAAGAACTCCATAGTTAAGCCTGCTTGACTTGGAGCAATTTTGGGATGGGTGACCTCCTGGGAAGTTTTCCCAGGAAGCATGTGAGTGAGGACAAAGCACGCTGAAAAGACCCACGCTTGTTGGTCTGTGGGGACAGTCGTCAATCCATAGAGCATCCAGGGATGTTACAAGTAACACTCAATGAGTGATTACGTATTTAAGGTGGGTATGACCGCAATAAAGACTTCTTAATAAATACAAATGATTGAGCAGAGAAGTTTTCTAAGAAGAACTTAAGATAGCTTTGAATGTAAAGAGAGTATTGAATGCTTCAGTAAGTCATATGTCACACGCTCCCCACATGCATCGCTCCAAAATAACATAGATCACCACCTAACTGCCAACTAAGCATACATCGACAAGTATTACATGTTATCAGACAAAGCATACTATACATACTAAAATAATATTAAAATACTCAAATATCACAAAAGGCCACATATAGCATGTTATCACAGTCAACACTAAGCAAGCAGCTCAAATGCAGTAAAATCATACAACCTCGAATATCTAAAAATTAACCTAACAGTGATAAATCCACAATCTCCATATCATCGTTGGTACCACTAAGTAGTCGTCAATGTGATATTGATATTGTCAATTATTCACCCACTAGTAGGGTTTAGGTCACCCTACGCCATTATCGTAAAATAGCTACTTAGCCATTTCCGATGATAGGGGGTCTCTTTCTCCCACCTGAAGTAAGTGTAACTAACTCTGAGACAATGAAACAGACCCCTCCTTCCTCACGCCGAATCTGCCACGCTCAGATGTAGCACCCCCGGTGCTCCAAAAATTCTCCTGAATACATCATTGTGAAGCATTCATCACAGGTAACCCTAATATGAAAACGATATTGGAAACTGATAAACAGATAGAAAGATAACCTAATTACCATCTCCGACAGTATTTCGGCATAAAAAGGACATAGGTTTACCTTATCTTAGATGAGAAAAGAAGGATAGGGTTATGAAGACATCGTTTGCACGATCACAACAGTGTAGTTAGTATTACGTTTGGATGAATGATCAAGTCAGAATCGAGGTCAAAAGTGTCACTCCCTCATTGCCTTCTCTCCTTCTCTCTCTATTTTCAATCTTCTGCGTTTTAAGTTTATGAGGTAACTTAAGTTACCTCTCCTTTTATGTCTTTATATATTTTTTTTTCCAAAATACACTGTCCACGCGCCCCAGCACTCGAGCACCAGTTCTCCAATGTTTGAGCGTCGGTCTTCCTTCTGGATGAAGTCACCGCCTCCACCGTCCACGTGTCCAATCAACGCGCGCCACGTGGAAAGTCAAGTCTGGTCTGTCTGGTTAACCAGCCACGCTTGAGCATGAGAAAAGCCACGCTTGAGCATGCCTGCGCTCAAGCACCGGCACAGCCACGCTTGAGCGTGCTGTGTTGGACAGAAACCCTAGTTTCTGTTCTCGTTCATTCCGAAGTCGATTGATCGCGTATTTTCCATGCAAGGGTTCAGATACTTAAACATGTATATTAGACATCTAATCAACATCTTAAACATAGTCATTAACATATAAACAAAGTCTTAAAATACGAATGTTACAATTAGGGTTTTCCCTTTCTGTTTTACTTAATGTCAATGGGGAGATGGGGTATTCGTGATGATGGTTTTTTAAGAGATTGCTTGTGTCAGGGAGGAGAGGCGGCCTATACCTTACTCGTCTTGAGTAGGTGGAAGGATTCATTCCCTAGGTGGAGAAGTCAACTCTCCGAGGAGGGTTTTTGGGCTGATCATTTTGGTCGGCAGGAGCTGTTTGCTCGGCTTTTTGGGTTTTGGGCTTCTGCTAGGTTGGGTCTTTGCAGTTCAGTGTCTTGGGGGTTTGGGCCGCCATATTTTGGGTCGTAACACAACTAAATGCTCCATGTTAGTTATCATATTAAAATTAGATCCTGAAATGAATATGCTCTTTTCAAATAAGTATTTTGAATAATTCATCATCTCGTGATTGACTAAAGAATTATGATAATAATACTTCTAATTTAAGTTACACAATTATGATAGAAAGTACTATGATAGAAATTTTTCAATTTTTTCTTATGGAAATTAAAATCTATACTATACATGTCATATTATTTCACTTATTGTTAATTGTTTAACTCAATCCTAAACTTATAACTTTCCTTTTAAACTTTTTCTAAAAATAAATCTTTTAAATTTATAGATATAAATAGCCTATCTTTTTTTTTTTAAAGCACAATGACATGCAAAAGCATCACAATAATGACTATGATCCCAACTAGGTTGGCACCTCAATCATCATATATCATTTACAGCACACCATAAATTTTATTAAAAATAGAAAAAAAAAATACAAATGAAACATGAGGGGACAACATAAACCAAACCAATGCGCATGAAATTCAAAAACTTTAATACTTGATGTTTAATATTGAATAACGTATATTTCCATCAATAATTATAATTTAATAATAACATTTATATATTTAATAATACAAAGTATCATTGATTGTTTGAATTAATCAATAGAATCCGAAATTTAATAATAATATGGGTCTAATGTCTTCAAGACAGAATTAATATATTATTTTTTGTCATATTGGAATAAAATCTTTTCAATTTTTCATGTATTGAGCACATCTTTTTCTAATACAACATTTTTATCATTACCCGATACTCTTAGCATTTGCGTAATATTATTTGAGCTTTTCTATCCTATGCAACTTTGCACGTGTTAAACAACTCAAAAACAACAACTATTTATTGAAAAATTAAGTATTTTATTTTTGAAAGTATAAAATACACAAGTTCTGGTATGAATTTATTCTTTTGGGTTGTTTAACCTGTATAAAATTGCACATGAGAGAAAAACTCATGTTATTTTTTGAATATAACTTAATGATAATATTTAATAACTTACTGTAATTACCAGTAAAAAAAAGGTAAATTCGAATCCCTAACCACTTGCTTAAAGTGCTCAAATCCCTTATCACTTGGACTAACCACATGTTGGTAATTATGTGAAATAATATGACAATATAGTAGAGTACTTAATTCCACTCAAAAAATATTTATTTATTTATTTGAAAATTTCTTACCTAGTATTTTTTTTATCATAATTGTGTAGCTTAAATTAGAAGTATTATAATCATAATTATTATTTTTTTATTCAATCACAAAATGTGGATATATTCAAAAAAAAATATTTTATATAAAGAGAATAATTAATGCAAATGAATTTTTTTATATACCAAGTCCAAGACCAAAATAGATTATGATATTGACTAATTTAATTAATTTAATGTTAAAAATATAATTATTTTGATTAAATATTAAATTATTTTGAGGATATGCACGCATATCATAGTGGAAAAGAGATACACTCCTACATCCATGTTGAGCTCATTTATAAATACTCCATCTTGCTAGGGGCCAAAAATCATAATCCATTTTCATCTTTTTTTACTCAGTATATACAACTTGTTCTCAAAATCTGAACTCACTGTTCATCACCTGTGAGAAAAATGGGTGTCATATCAAGTCCATTACACATATTCTTTTTTCCCTTCATGGGATATGGCCATATGATACCAATGGTTGACATGGCCAAGCTATTTGCATCCAAAGGGGTTAAGGCCACCATAATCACTACCCCTCTCAACGCACCTTTAATCTCCAAAGCTATAGAAAATTCCAAAACTCATTGCAACCAAATCAATATCCTTACCATCAAGTTCCCTTGTGTAGAAGCCGGTTTACCTGATGGATGTGAAAATACTAACTCATTGCCTTCACCAGATTTGTTTCCTATCTTCCTAAAGGCCACTGGAATGCTACAAGAGCCCTTTGAGCAACATTTGCATCAACAACGTCCGGATTGTGTTATTGCTGATATGTTCTTCTCATGGGCAACTGATTCTGCTGCCAAATTCGGAATTCCTAGGATTGTGTTCCATGGGTTTGGTTACTTCTCCTTGTGTGCTATCGAATGCATGAGGCTTTACGAGCCCCACAAGAACGTTTCTTCTGATTCAGAATCTTTTGCCATTCCTAATTTTCCAGGTCATGAGGTTAAAATCACAAGGTTGCAGGTGCCAAATTCTGATGATGAGATGGAAGAAATGATGGCAAAAATCAGTGAATCAGAGGTGAGGAGCTATGGGGTGATTGTTAACAGCTTCTATGAACTTGAGAAGAACTATGCTGATTATTATGGGAAGGTACTTGGAAGAAGAGAATGGCACATAGGTCCCTTGTGTCTTTGTAACAATGATAATGAAGAAAAAACTTATAGAGGAAAAGATGCATCCTTTCAGGAGCACGAGTTGAAAAAGTGGCTTGACACAAAGAAAGCTAGTTCTGTTGTTTACGTATGCTTTGGAAGTACAGTAAACTTCCCCGATTCTCAGCTTAGAGAAATTGCTACGGGACTTGAGGCTTCAGGACAACAATTCATTTGGGTGGTGAGGAGAAGCGGAAAAGATGGAGAGGAATGGCTACCTGAAGGATTTGAGAAGAGAATGGAAGGTAAGGGACTAATTATAAGAGGTTGGGCACCTCAAGTGTTGATTCTTGAACATGAAGCAATTGGAGCATTTATGACTCATTGTGGTTGGAATTCAACATTGGAAGGGGTAGCTGCTGGGGTACCCTTGGTCACATGGCCGGTGTCTGCAGAGCAATTTTACAATGAGAAGTTGGTGACCCAGGTCCTTAAAATTGGGGTATCTGTTGGTGTTAAAAAATGGACTCCCTCCTGTGTGGGGGATAATGGTATTAAATGGGATGCAATAGAAAATGTTGTGAAAAAGATAATGGCAAGGGAAGAAGCAGCAAAGGAAATGAGGAACAAAGCGAAGATGTTCTCATTGATGGCAAGGCGGGCTGTGGAACAAGGGGGAAGTTCCTGCTCTGATTTGAATGCTTTGATCGATGAGTTGGGTTCACTCCGCCAGAAACGCATTCTACTATAATAATATGCTTACATTAGTTTGAAGCTGTAATAAAGCAGAGTAATAGACATTAATTTATCTAGCACCATCAAAAAAAGTGATAGACATTTTTCAAAATTGAAAAAGTAGTCTGTTTGAGTAAGATTACTTTATTAAAATTTAAAGAACATAAATTGTGAGTGCCGGAGTTCGACACCCATAACATGCTCCCTTTATTTCTGTTTCTACATTCATGAATGAATCTTTTGGTTGATTAATGAACTTGACTAAATTGTACGCATTTTCGTTTCATTTTGGGGTTGAGGTTGAGGTTGGTGGGTAACTCAATTAGTTAGAGTTAAGGATTTAAGATGTTGAAGCTTCAAAATTCAATATTTGATAAAAGAAAAAAAAATTAATAACTAACATACTAACATTTGGTTATATAAAAAAAAATTTTAAAGGCTAAGCATATAATAAATATAATTATACTTTGACAGCACATACATGAGCTGATGGTGCGAGCTAAGTGAGAGGAGTAAGATTAGTACTTAATTATAGGCATTAAGGATAAGTATGTAAATCTCTATTTTAAAAAGTAGAACATATATAATTTCATATAAAAAGTGTTTTTAACATACATCTACGAATACTTATACTGCCCCGTTATCTTAAAGTCTATTAATATAATGATAAATCATAATCCTTATTATAATTATACATCAGTTTATTTTTTTAGTATTGAAATATTGATTAACTTTTGACTTAACCAAATTAAGTTACTTAAATTTGATAAAATTATTTATAATTAACTATTTCATATTTTTATACTAAGAAACCAATAGAGCTTGTGAGCTCAAGAATTTCTGGACACCTTGTAGAGATGGAAGAGTAATAGCCAGTTGAAGTGGGATTGCAGGGTTTGATTCTTGAGTAAGGATGGCAATGTGTAAAAGAGTTTGACTAGTATACTATAATACTCGTCCTTACATCCGTGTTTTAAAAAATTATCTATACCCGTACCCATATTCTTGTGGCTAGCAATTTTAATACCAACATTCTTACCCGCTTGGTAATCTACTCATAATATCACTCAATACCCGCATTTTTATTAACTATGAAAAATCAATAAATTAAAAAAGTACTTTGATTAAAAATACCCTCCCAATACTTGTTACACTGTCAAGTTGTGTGAGAATAATAGAGAAAATAGGAGAATAGTTGCTTTCGAATTCTTTAAATTTGTCACTCCATATGGATTATTCACCTATGATTAGGAAAGTAAACGCAACAAAAAAAAACATAATTCCTTTGATAAATCCAAAAGACAAACCATAAAAAATGTATAATAACATGATTGGAGAACAACATACATGTAACAACATTTATAAGAAATTTGTAGATGCTTGAAAATATGATAAGAAACTGATAATGTCAAAAGATGAGAACATAAGTATATAATTTACTTAACCTAGGTTACATTTTATTTTATTTTTTACTTTAATATTATATATATGTATAAGTGCGTGTGTATAAGTCCGTGGGTGTGGGTATGGGGCGGGTGGGTACTAGAATACACGAACCCGTACTCATACCCATTAAATTTTGTGAGTAATTACCAATCCCCATATCCGTACCCATTAAGTGGATGATTACCCTTCCCATCATGGGTAAAATTTGAGGGTTCCTATTGGGTCCTATACCCATTGTCATCCCTATACTTGAGGTAAGTCTTGTTTGATATGTATTGAAAGTGTAAAGATTTTATTCACTTTTAACCAATCATAAATTGACATATCATTAAAAATGTCTGACTCTTATTTAACTACCTTAAGGGTATGTTTGGATTGATGGAAGGAGATTGTTATCCGATGAAGTAAAATTATCCATGACCTCGACTAACTTTGAATAACAATGATTCCCTTATCAGTCGATAACGTTAGAAGGGGGATTCTGCCTCCTAACTTGTGGGTTCATAAACTACTCCAAAGAGTGTTTAGTGTGGAAGGTAAAATGAACTAAGCTAAATGCGTGAAAGTAAATTGAAAGCAAGAAGAAATGAGCATAAAAATGCGTTTGATTGTATTGATGTGTCTGATACAATATTTACAATTGGTATTTATAGGCTACAACTCGAACACTATGCAAAACTGTCCCCATTGGCCACCTTCTCCTACATTTTAGCATTATGCGCTTAAATGGCCAACGTGAACCTCCTAGATTACAACGGCTAACCATGTCTAACTAGAATCCCTATATTTTAGGCACGTCTTCAATGATCATCCATCATTAACCGTTTGAGCTCGTTATCTTCAATCTTCAACGTCTCTTTGCTTCCTAAAATCAAGCTAAATAGCTTGAAAACCATTTCCCCCTTATCTCGGAAGGTTGTTAGCACGTGCAACGACTACGATACTCAATACTCCTTTTTGATTTCTTTGGCTATCACCTCCACTTTGAATATCAACAGATCACTCTATGGCATTATCCTTTAGCTCATATTATTGGCCTAACTATTTCCCCTTAACAATCATTCCTCATTAGCTACCAATAACATCCTCAACTGGCTTCAGATTCGGCTAATCTTCAACGGCTAGTTTATCAATGGCTAAGTCAGCTTAAATTAATTTAGGTGATAACAGGGATGAATGAAGAGGAATGGAAAAGAATGGTATGGTGTTCCATTGTTTGGATTGGATAAAAGAGGATGGAATGGAATGGAAAGCAATAGAGCCCATTCTATCATATTCCATTATATCAGTCTTTACTTTTCTTCCCTTCCAATTTGGGGGGAATGTGATGGAACCAAAAATCAAAGCTTTATAAAATTAGAAAATTATTATTATGTCCTTACATTGCTGCTCCTTCATCACTCTTTACAGTTTACTTCCAATCATCAATCGCCGCTCTTGCTGCACTCTCTCATCCATTTTCTCCGCTCCTCCTTTGTCACTCTCACGTATAAGATTATTTATGATTGATTGATAGTGTATCAAAATTAAACTGCTAAATTATTTTGATTTAAAATTTCTGAATTTTATATTGACAACATAAAAAGTTAAAAACTTTACGTGAAATCATATTATCATATTAATTAACATAAACATTTATGGGTGGAAACTAAAAAAAATAATAATAATAATAAAATGAGTGAAATGCAATTTATTAATAAAAACAAATCATAGAATTCTATAACCACATATGCATAAAGCTGTGTGCAATGTCAGCTATAAGATCATTACCAAAGTTGTTTCCCAGAGGCTAAAGTCATTTCTCCCATATCTTGTCTCTCAGTATCAAAGCAGCTTCATAGCAGGGAGATCCTTTGTGGACAATATCTTGGTTATGCAGGAAGCCATGCATTCTCTTAATCTCCTAAAAGGCAACAAAGGATATATGATTGTTAAATTAGATTTGGAGAAGGCATATGATAGATTGGAGTGGAACTTCATCATGGACTCCTTGGATCTATTGAACATTCCGGAGAAGATTAAAAACCTTATTCTTCATTATATTTCCTCTTCAAACTTATGCATCAATCGGTATGGCAATCCTACTCCCTCTTTCTCGGCTTCTAGAGGATTGAGACAAGGAGATTACATATCTCCTTATCTCTTTGTCCCAGCCCTTGAAAGATTGGGGAATAGAATTCAAGACAAAGTAAATGAAGATACCTCTTAGTATTGGAAGAGGATATGGTCCTAATCTCACATTTGCTTTGTTGATGATATAGTCCTTTTTGCTGAAGCAAATCGTGACCAAGTTCAAGTGATAAGAGAAGTGCTTCATGATTTTTGTTTGTGCTCCGGACAGAAAATCAGCCTTCATAAATCAAAAGTCTTTTTTTCTAAAATCCTGAATGAATCTAATACTTCTTTTTTGAGTCAGGAACTAGGCATTGCCCAATTAAATGATTTGGGCACCTATCTTGGTGCACCTTTGATTCATCAACGAATTTCTAAAAATTTATTTTCTTATATTATTGATAAAATGAGGAAGAAAATGTCTTCATGGAAGTCTAGTAATCTATCTTTTTCAGGTAGGATAACTCTTGCTCAATCTTGCCTTTCAAACTTTTATTTCTTTTCTTTAGTAGTGTGCTGCAAATGATTGTTGGGGTGAGTGATGCCAACATAGTTGGGATGACTTTCCTCTTTGTGATGCTTTTGCATGTTACTTCTTTTTGTACATGAGTTAGAGTATCCCTTGTACTCTTTTTTATAATATTATTTTGCTTACCAAAAAAAAAATAAAAAATAAAACATGCTGGGTTATGCTATGCAGACAATGAACCTGCCCAGTTCGGTTTGTTAAGAGGCCGAGGCAATTTGTAGGAACTTCATCTGGGGAAGCAATGATTCCCATAGAAAATGTCATCTAGTTTCATGAGAGATGATTTGTCAACCCAAGGATCAAGGAAGGCTTGGTTTTAGGAATCTAAAAGTTCTAAACAAGGCCTATATGGTGAAATAGGCTTGACAATTGATCAATAATCCAGAAAAATTGTGGGTTCAAATAATGAAAGCAAAGTATAATTGTGGTTCCTTCAGTATGCCATATGTGAATAATAGGAGCAATGCAACTAACACCTAGAGAGTTTTTGGTACCCATGGAATAAAACCATACTAGTTGGATCATTAGAGATGGGATCAATACTCGGTTTTGGAAGGATAATTGGATCCCAGGAGTTGTAAAATTGGACCTCTTTCCTTCAACAATTCCCCAATCAGAACTAAATTTTCCTGTCGCGTTCTATTCAACCGAAGAAGGATGGAACTTGATTGCGCTAAATAATCTCCTGCCTGAAGATGTTTGCTTGGCTATTGAAAAGTTGAATGCTCCTGTATCTGGAAATTCTGACCTCCCTTCGTGGAATGCTTCCACTGACGGCCAATTCTCCCATAAGTTTGCGTACACAGTGCTGTCATCCCATCCTGAACAGAATGTGCTTCCAATATTTGACAAAATATGGAAATGGCAGGGTCCTCCAAAAATGAGATCCACTTAGGTGAAACTCTTACAAATACAGAAAGGAATAAGTGAGGCATGACAATAGATAATATCTATCCTAGATGTAACCTTCACCTGGAAACAATAATGCATATGGTAAGGGGTTGTGAGGAAGTGCACAAGTTTTGGTCCACACACATCAGCCCCAATAAATGGAGCAAGTTTTTAAGTCTTGGTCAACATACTTGGCTAGATTGGAATATGTCTACTTTGGATATTGGTCTTGTTCCTTTGAAATGGAATTTATTTTTCGATCTAGCAACTTGGGCTCTTTGGAGAGATAGGAATTCACTAGTCTTCTCTCAGAAGTCTACAATGGGTGAGACCTTTGGAATTTCATATATAATCAAGTCCATTTTATTGAGTCTTCCTATTCCAGTTTGTTAGCTTCAAGAATCTCAAATTTGAATAAACCAGCAAATGCTTGGTCCAAACCACCGCAAGGATACTTCAAAATAAATGTTGACGGTGCTCACAACTATAGAACTGGAAGCTCGGCTTGTGGAGGGATCATAAGGGATGATGCAGGGAAATTCATTAAAGGGTGTTTTTTCAAAGTTGCTTCAAGTAATGTGCTTTGGGCTGAGATTTGGGGTATCCTCTCAGGTTTGAGAATTTCTAGGGATCTATCCCTTAAGAATATTATTATAGAGAGTGACTCCAAATTAGCATGGGCATGATTTGTAGAGGGCATTCTTCAAACCAGCTTAACTTCTTGGTTGATGAAGTGTAGGCATTCCTTCGAAAATCCGATTGGCGTGTAGATATATCCCACATCCTTAGATCACCAAATATTTGTGCTGGTTCCCTTGCTCATAAAGGCCATTCAGGTCCTTATTCTTCGACAATTATAGATAGGCCTAGTCCTTTGTTGAATTTGTTGTTACAAGATGACATAGGGGAGCCTGTTCCCTTGGTGCCACTTTTACTTAATTAAATTTAAGTTTCTAATAAAACAAATAAATAAAAATAATCCTTGTTATTTATCATGTTAAAACTAGCTCCTAAAGTTAATATGTTCTTTTCAATAAAGTATTTTAAATAATTCCGTGTCTCGGGATTGACTAACAAATAATTATGATATAATACTTCTATTTTAAGCTACACGATTATGATAGAAAGTACCATGATAGAAACTTTTCAAAAAATTTTTTGAAGGAATTTAAAATCTCTACTATATATATATATATATATATATATATATATATATATATATATATATATATATATATATACATAAATTGTAAAAAGTTTTTAAAAAATCATATATAAAGTAAATTAATTATTAATTTTTTTTAATACAAATGATTTTTTAAGAAGGATTTAATTGAAAAACATAATTAATCTTAATGAGTTATATTATTATGATAATAACTTCTAAGTAATAAGGGGTAGGATCAATAGTAAATGAGGTGCCATATAAGAAAAGAGGATTGAAGTTAAAGAAGACGACCATTGGGCACAATGCTTCTAGAATCTAAATATACATAGTCAAGACTAAAATAGATTATTATAGTAACTAGTTTAATTAATTTAATTTAAGTAATTTGATTATTTGGACTAAAATATTAAAGAATTTAATTACTATACACTATCAGTGTAAAAGAGTTTTACATCGACATTCAATGATATTTTAATAGATCGGTATTATTGTTGTTTCTCTTTCTTAATTGTTAATTGTTAAAATAAAAACACATGTATCATAATATTAGTGAATGTCAGTGTAAAACATTTTACACTGACAATATATTCTGAGGGTCGGCCCAAGGGTAAAGCCACCAAAGCCCTTGCTTTAGACCTCACCCAAAAAGCGACCTGGTTAATAGAAATTGCAACCAAGATTTAAATAATTGTAACAGCTTTAGGCCTAACTTAGAGAGGTCAACACTTATTTGTTTGGAGTTGGCTTTAAGCCTTCACATATATTGGCCTGACCTTGTATATACTACTTTAATAATTGTTTATTAACTTTTTTTTTTATTGACAAACTTGTTTATTACCATGACAAATAGATTTGTGTTTCTTATTAAACATTACGTTGCGTGAGTGCAAACCTAAGTACTTGCATGTCAATCAATCATAAACTGATACATCATTGAAAATCTATGACTCTTATCCTAACCACCTTAAAAGTCAATCATATCTTGATTTGTGATTGGTTGACAGTGTAATTTTTTTTACACTAACAGTGCATAACAATTAAACTCTATTAAATACTCTATTATATTAACATATTATGTCACATTTTTTCAAATAATGAAAAAGTTATAAATTGAAAACATAATCTTTTTTTTGACTGATTGAAAAAATAATCTAAATACATAAAAAAATGCAAAGGCATGCATAACATAGGCTAAAATTATTTATAGGCACACAAACCATATAAAATTTGCATTTCTAGTTTTATTAATAATTATTTAGCTCAATCCTAAATAATTAAACTTGTATATTTAATGACATAAAGTATCATTAATATTCGTAATTTAATACATAGTACCGTTAGAAGCCGTAATTTAATAGCAGTGAAAAGATTCATTAATTACACACAATCAACCTATTGTTAATTAATTATGACAAGCTCATTAGGGGACTGTGTAACACCCCCTTGAGCATTACTTTGTAACACTTGTGGAAATAAATAATAAAATAATTCACTGGTTGCTTTCGAAAAATAATATTTTCTTAATTTGTAATCCTTTCTCAAAATGGTGATAAATTTTTTTTATCTATTCTTTTACTTTTCGACAACCACAACAACAACATAAATATAACCGTATATGGATAGATAGATAGAAACATCATACAACTATATTGCATCATATTTTTCCACACCTAGGCCTATATAAGTATAGGTCCATTTATTGAAAAAAACAACAACATACTATAAACAAAACCTAAGCTGGTCACACCTATAATACAGACATAATAGTATTAAGTAAACGTCGGCATGCTCCGAACTACGGGAACTTCTTCTTGTAGTCATCAAGTCCCTTGAGTGGCTCATCTAGACCCAGATATAAATATATGCACAAGTAGAGAAACCAACAAAAAAACATGCAAGAGTGAGAAACCAATATATGGATTTAACTTGACAACTACATGCGCGACACAACAGAAACATATACACATATGCATTTCCATAAGTAAACTAGTACTCTATCACTGGGTTGCATACCCGATCATAGTCTTTTGAAAAACAATGCACGAACACTTCAACTTTCAACGTCTAACTTTTCACTTAATCTCCGGAGATCCCAACACTGCGTAAATGAGTTGATCACGCTCAATTGCCAGGTATATTAGGCACAACTTGGCATGGAATACCATTCGGCACCATACATAACAATGTAGCCCGAATACCCTATTAAGGTATCAGACATATGACGTGGCATGAAAACCCTATCATTAAGGCATCATACATAAAAACATAGCCCGAATACCCTATCATTAAGGTATCAGACATAAGACATAAACAACGTAGCCCGAATACCCTATCATTAAGGTATCAGACATAGGATGTGGGCACGTCTGCCAATGCAAGCATATAAAACATTTTGTTATCGTTATTTTGACTTTTTCCACTTAAATAATTTTCTAAAATCATAATTAAGTTATTTTCGAAAATTAATTTCATAAAATAACTTTTTATAATATTACAGGATTTCTTACATAAAAATTAACAATAAAAAAATAATTTCACGGTTACGTCCTCACTAGGACTCATAAATTGTTTTTACACTAATAAATCATTAAAAGAATAATATTTCTCAACATTTCTTATTTTTCCCTAATAGAATTTTCCACCAATATTATATTCCAATATTTCTCCATTAAACATTGAATATAATTTTTAAAGCTTCTTAAAGCTTTTATCAAATTAATTGATTGGGCACTGACCACTGTCAGGCTTCTCAAACAACAATCAATGATAACATCATAATAATATTCCCAGGCAGATCATTCATCACAAAATTATAATATTTAACTACAAGTAAACACTTAACCGCAGATAAATAAACACAGATATAAATAACACAACTTATAACCAGTTAAGCAAAAACACAACAACCACAGATAAATATACAGACCAAACAGATAGCATGTAGCCATTGGAAAAATCCCTCATGCAATGTCCTCTTACCTCTTGAAGATTCAAGCTTTCGATTAAAACTTTGACACGGATCCGGAAACGGTGACACACGTACAAGGCACACGTCTTTATCCTTCAACAAACCACAACTCAACCAATCAAAATCAACCAAATACAATCACCTAAACTCTAAGGTTAGGTCACGGCCTCAATAGGGTTTGATGACTAAAAATTTCTAAAAATACTTAAGTCTTTGGATTGATGGTCCATGAGTACTTAGGACATAAACCATGATTATTGACAAGGATTTTGAATAAAATTCACCTAACCAACATAGTTAGGGTTTCGACCATGATTATCAAAATTATCTAGGGATCTCAAAATTTCACATACTCTTAGATCCACGACCTTAGAGTAGTATAGAATTAAGAGCAATGATCATAAGTTGAATACCAAAACAAAATCATCCAAGTCCTCAAGAACATGGATTCGGCCTTCACATGGAAAATAGGCTAGGGATTTTATTTGATACAATACTTTGGATCCAACCTATACATGATATGAAAAGATGAAATACAAGTTCACATTCTAAGGAAAACAAACAAAATATCCTCCACCCAACAAGCAAGGTTTCGGTCTTGGAGAGAAAAATGGGGAGGAAAACTTTGTTTGCAACAAACTCTTGGATTATGATAGTAGAGTTGATAATATGAACATAGAAATTGGTTTCACAGTTTTAGGATTTTCTATGATTTTCTATGAATTATCAAACTTCTAGATCTAAGAATTGGAAAAAATGAATAAGGCATTGAATCATGAAAATATATGAAGAACATAGTGTTTAATGATGATGAGGATCAAGGATTACCTCTTGGAATTGGAAAAAGTGCAAGGAATCACCAAATTGTTTCACAAACTAGCTTATGGAAGCTTAATCTTTTTAAGTAAAAATGGAGGAAATCTCTCATGAAGAAGATGATAATGCCTAAAATAGAAGTGAGGATGGCCTCCTTAGGTGCTTGGACCGTGGGGTTTGAGGGGTGTTTGGGTCCAAAACACAAATTTTGAGGGGCAAAATAGTAATCTTGTACAATGGCAAACTTGTAGTTAAAACCAATATCAAGGACTAAATGGTAAAATCCCTAAAATGTCATCATGACTAAGGTGAGTCACCTATATGACTCACCCTTTGTCTCCACCCATTGAATGTCGGATTTTGTCTCTGCATGTCCGTTCTCGGCTCCATCGATTACTCGTTGGAAATATGTTTTAAACATAATCCATTTCGTTCACGAGTCAAAATTAGGTTTTCTGGTCATTGAAATCTTACTGTCAGTGAAAACACCGACTGTTTTCCGACTGAACTTGTACCAAAATTCGTCCGATTAAACATAATTTTTCATTTATGATCAGAAATTTGGATAGTTGAATTCTTCACGGACAAAATATAAATAAAACTATAAATTTCAGTTTCGGGTCAAATTATGGTTTTCTGCCGGTATAAAATTATACTGTCAGTAAAAATACAGACCGGTTTCCGTCTGAATTTTAAACCCAAAATTTCATCGTATACTTATAAAAATAAGTATAATATGAATATAACTTTGGTTTTCCCAAAATCATTTTCTAAGTCTCGAATAAAAATATAAACATATTTATATAATTTCCGACATTAGAAAGTAGCGAAAAGTCGGGGTGTTACACACTGGTTACGAAACCAAGAAAAGAAAATTTCTATTGAAAGTGTTGCATTCAAATTTTTGAGAAGTGTTATCTCTCATTTCCCAATAAAACTTACCTTTGTTGTATTCCTTAACCAGTGCCTGGGAACTTGTTAGTGAGAAACTTTTGGAAAAAATAATTATCTCTCCCCTATTTATTTGTTTGATTCACCTTCCTATATCAATATCTCTTCTCACTAAAAATTAATTATCCAATATCTCTTCCCACCAAAAATTAATAATCATTTATGGATTTTGATTGAAAATCTTTTTTATTTATTTTATAACTATAGTTTTTTTTATAATCCAATAAAAAAATTAATTATTCATTTTTTTTTTACTAAATTCAATATTGTTTGGTCGACAATCCTTCTTTTTGTTTAAAATTTTATAACTATGTGTTTTATTGAAGTATGTTTGTCAGAAACAACGATTTCAAGTTATTTAACTATTTTGCGATTTCTTGAGTATTATGATTTGTCACTATTGTTTTGATACATTAATTGATTTCGTTCATATTCCACACTGTGCTTCTTTTATATTGTATTTCAATTTTGATATTTTTTGGATTTTGATTCAAAATCATTTTTTTTATTTTATAATAACTTTCTAAATACTAGGGGAAAAACGCAACAAGATTTAAATTTGTAAATATATCAAGTTAATTAGTGTAGTTATAATATCTAGTAAAAAAGTGTAGGTTTATCAAAAAAATTTAAAAAAACTATAGTTATAAAATAAATAAAAATGGTTTCCAATCAAAATCCAAAAATGGTTATTAATTTTTGGTGGGAAGATATATTGGGAAATTAATTTTTGGTAGGAAGAGATATTGATATAGGAAAGTGAATCCAAATAAATAAATAGGAGAGAGATAATTGATTTTTTTCAAAAAATCATAATTAATGAGTGTAACACCCCCTCGGTGCTACATGTCTAACTCGATACGGAAAAACATTAATAAAAACGTTGGTTGCTTTCAAATGTAATTTAAAAAATTAACCACTTTCGAAAACAAGTATAATTTTTTTTCTTAAGATATGAACCTTTAAAGGTGTCTGTTGATGAATTGGCAAGTGTACCAAATCGTGACAAGTAATAAATTAAGAGTAGAGTATCGTTCCCAACAAGGATTGTGTTCCAATTACCAACTTACAAATTAATCACTATTTGAGCTTACAAATGAATGAATGAATTATTATTATTATTCTTACGAAAAATGGAAAATCAGAACAATGGATTAAAAACAACATATCTAATGACAAGTGCAGTGCACTAATGATGGTTGGAGATAGAATCTGCTCAACTATCCTCTTATTCAACTCATTCCACTCTCAATTCAAGTAACATTCACTCAATTGATGTTCGAATTCACAAGATTAGGCTAGGCTCAATTCCTTGATGCAAAGTCTCTTTGATTCAAGTCAAGAACCCTAATTCCTTAGGTTTTCTCAATTTAAATCATGCATTAGGCATGAGAATCCATACGAGCACACAATCATAATGTCCTATCCTTAGGATCATCACAATTATGGTGAGTAACTTCAGATTCCAATTCAATAACCAACTTTCCAATTGTGAAATTGAATCTAAGATCAATTCAAGGTTGATCAATCCAAGCAAAGCATTAAGCATAGAAGAAATCAATCAAAATGAATGAATTAAAACTTGAAATAAGAGAATAAATTAGTTTACACAAGAATCAAGCTAAGCTTCATGTTCCCTAACCTAAATCTATAGATACATGATGAAATTAAGAAAACAAAGAAAAGAGAGTGAGAATCAAAGATAAAATCCATTGGATCTTCAAGATTTGCTCCACAAGCCTTGAATCACCCTTCGAACCAAAGTTCACACCTCCTTTATGTTTTCCAGCTCAAAATAATCCTTCGAATGTCCAAAGTCCCTTCCAAATCTATCAAAATACGTATTTATAGTGTTCTGATTTTGTACCAGAGCTGAGGGCTAGACTATGAAGCTGAGCGTTAGCAGCAAATTCTTCAGCACTTTCTGGTCGTGGGCAGTGCTGGGAGCTGGATCCTGAAGCTGGGCGCTGGTCTGTAAACAGAAACTCAGTTCTCTCAGTTCCTGCTAACGCTTGGCGATGACGAACCGGGCTGAGCATTGGAATTTCCTTTCCTCTTTTCCTGCACATTTTTAACATATTTTAAGTGTATTTTTCCCAAAAACTGAAATCTAAGGATCAAAACTCTGTTCAAATAAATGTGTGCATTTTCTTATCACTTTTCTCTATAATTCCTAAGATTATTTACACATTTATTTCTATTTAGACATATAAATTTGCATATATTACACATTTATCAGCATCAAGGCAAGAAAATGAAATCATAATGCATACATCATAGTATAAACCTCCACAGAATCATTTACAGATTTTTCTCATCGAGGCTTCCAAGTTTTTAAAATAATATATAATTATAGTTATGTAGGAGGAATTGAAGGAGCCATAACAACCCAAAATAGAAAAAGACTCCAAAACTCTTCCACATAAAGACGACTACACAACTGGTCAAACAAATTCCCATTGGAAACTCTCCAACATCATCCCCATCATCGGAGGCCTCAAAATCAAGCCGTCGTAGCTTACTCTAGTGATTGGTACAAAAGAAAAACGAGGCGTTGCCATTAATAGATCACACATCATTGTCGTCAGTGTCATAACATTCAATCCTCAGGGTCTTGTAGTGATCCAGAGCATCGTTGAGACAAAACTGTACACGTATCCAAAAGCACCACAGGATACACCACATGTACATAGTAAGGGTGATGTACTCATAATATAAGTTTATCATGATAGCCACATACGTGATACACCAAACATTTTTCCATTTATTTTATATATTCTTTTGTATAATGTTATTATTAATTTTTTCTTTGTTCACAGGAGCTTGTGCGCTGGTTACCGGAGCATACCTCAAAGATACGTGCTATCTTTGACGACCGAGCAGCTGCTCGGCTGAGGGACATGCTCCGGGAGCGTAGGGAGAGCCGGGTACGTCCGTATTACATCGAGCCCAACTGTGTGCGTACTGGGACACTCTAGCTTACAAGCTGAAGTGTGAACATGCGAAGAGGAATCGGGCTTCCGAGAAGGGTGGGAGCATTCACACTGGTGGTTCTATTAGCCACATGCAGCATGTCATTTACATGGTATGCATATATAAATAACATTATTTATAAACTTTATATTTTTATTAAAAATTTGTTTTATAACTAATTGATTTTATTGGTGTGTCGGTTGCAGGCAGGAGAGCTAGCTCGGTCCGTTGATGTCCCTACGGTCTTTGAGCAGACACATATTCGCTCGGACACCGACGAGTTTGTTGATGAGAGGTCGAGGCAGACAGTGGAGAGTAAAATGTTTTTTTATATTTAAACTATTGGTAATTATTTTATATATATATATATATATATATATATATATATATATATATATATATATATATATATATATATATATATATATAGTTTAATGCATATTGATTGTAATGTATTGATCGCAGGCGGAGTACAACGCCAGGTTTAGTCAGGTAGCATCTGAGGCTGCCTCCTGCTTTGGTGCCTCAGATCCTTCTCAGCTGGACCCCGCCGAGGTTGAATGACTATAGACCCAGGCCTGGATGGATGTGGCGGGCGGGAAGAACAAGGGACAGATTTACGATACTGTGACCCTAACTAGGTCGATTCGTTGGGGGTCGACGCCGAGCATGACCATTAGGGAGCCTACATCCTCCGGCTCACAGGACACGGAGGAGGTTCATCGGATGAGGCAGGAGGTGTGGCAGCAAAAGCAAACGAACAAGCGCATCATGCAGCAGATGGAGACATTCTCTACGGTCATGACCACTGTGCTCGATTTCCTCCCACCAAACAGGCGCAGCGCTCTGCAGGTGGTCCTCCATGCCACCCGGCCCCAGCCCCAGCCCCAGCCCCAGCCCTCGACTACTACTATTGATCCACCACCGCAGCCGCATGATGACGGTCTGTCTACTGAGCCGCAGCTTGATGGTCATGTGACGCCAGCAGACTCCCCCCGACAGGACGACGATGACGGATATTATGGTGATGGGTATTAGGATAGTAATAGGTGTAGTAGAGATTTGTAGATAGATGGATATTTTATTTATGCATTATATGTTGAGTTTGTTTTTATTTTTAATTAATTTTAATTGAATTTCTTTTTAAATTTTTTTTTAATTTCAATTTTGTTTTGCAATTGATAATATAAAATATAAATTAATAATTAAATTATAATTATTATAATAAAATAAAAATTAATAAATATATTATAATAATAATTAATAAATAAAATATAATTAATTAAAATATAATATAATATTAATTAATAAATAAAATAAAATATTTAATATTTAATATATAAATTTTAATAAAAATAGTTAATAATTAATTATTAATATAAAGCAAAATAAATTAAAAATTAAAAAAATCTTGTTTCCGACGGATATTTCCGTTGGTAACTGTTGGTTACATTTTCCGAAGGAAAATTCCATCGGTAACTTCCACAGAGAGTTACCGACGGAATTTCCGTCGGTAATTAGGGGTTCTGTGTGGCAAGTTTTCCCACGGTTAAGGCCGTCGGAAATTTCCGATGGAAGCACTAGATCCGTCGGAAAGGCTTTCCTACACGTCTATTACCGACGGAACCAAGTCCGTCGGTAATGTAGTTTTCCGACGGATTTTTAGTGTTTCCGACGGTTTTTGGCCATTGGTAATTGGGCTTTTTTTGTAGTGATGTCTCTTCTGAAATCGAGTACGTTGGATGGATGAAGTTATTCTCCATCAGGGAAAACACTTACCCTCACAAACTGAAGGAATTTTGGAGGACATCTGACACATCAAGCACAATGTTCGTTGTCAGTGTCACTGGGAATGTAAACCTTGTAAAGCACAATTTTGATTCAAAAGACATAGAAGAAGCTATTGGATGAGCAAGAGAAGGCGCTAATTTTTCTGAAGAGTGGGAAGATTCTGTAAGAAAGGAAGACATCAATATGGATTTTGTTTGGTTCAACATACATGGAAAGCAAAGCGGCCCAAGACCTTACTCCCAAAGCAAGATTTCTGCACCTTCTTCTGACAAGATGTGTGACTCCCAGAAGAGGACAAGTAAATGTCATCACTAAACTAGATAAGTTTGCTTTATATCATCTTATGTTGTTTATTAAGATAGATATAAATGATCTTATCTTCAATCACATTATTAAGATTTCTAAGCAAAGGACCAAGACTAGTTACCCTTATGGAATGCTGCTCACTAGGTTAATCAGAAATAAAGGAACAGTTCTGAATTCAGATTTTCTGAATATGACCCCTATTATTTCTGTAGCAACTTTAGTTGATATAAAGATTAAGAATGACAATGGAGTTGAGTTTACTAGGAATCTCAATCTTAGGATTACTGAGAATCCTACCGCTGGAACAAGTGTTGAAAGAATCTCTGAGGAAGATTCTGATGATGATAAGCCCATTTCTGTAGTATTTAAAAGAAAGGCTGAAGCAACATAGAAAAATGTGTCTGAGGAGGCTTCTGGTTCGGGTTCTGTTTCTGAATTGGTCTTTGAATCCTTCAAGGAAACTTTCTGTTTAGAAGGCAAGAAAAAGAAGAAGATGATGGAAATAAAAAGGAAAAATGAAAGGGATGAAGCAAGGCTTCAGAAGAAAATGAGAATAGAAGAAGTTGGTCAAGAGGCTGAAGAAGAAGTAAGACAGCAAGAGGAAGAAGAAAGACAAGAAGAAGAGGTTGGACATCTGGTTGAGGAAGATGAAAGACAGGAAGAGGTTGAAAAAGAAGAAACTGGGGATGAAAGGGAAGCAAGACTGGACGCTTTTGAATCTATATGGAACAAATATAAGTTCGGGTGGTGTGCCTGGAAAAGGAGATATTAGGACACCAGACCCAGGCCAATGAAGACTATTGGTGAAATTCCTCCACAAGAAGTGGTAAAGGAGAAAGTTCTGAATAAACAATTCCTTGAAAACGACTCTCATGTGCCGGTCCCAAGGCATTTACTTTTTGATTTTCAAAGAGAGGAGATTATCAGGAGAAAAGTTATAAAGGACTTTACAGCAGTTAGAAAATGTAATGAGAGGTAAAGAATGATGTATTTGATCTAATGATTACAGTGTACATGTATAGCAAATGCTAGCAATACATGATCCTATGATTAAGGCTAGCATTAAGATACTACAAGCAAATAAGGCAACAAATAATGTTGACAGTCACTGATTGGTAATTACACTAATTACAATGATTGACAGTGTCAAGGCAAATCATTGGATCCACACATTAAGGGATCTTGTCTCTAATTCCCCCCTTCAAACTGATGGGTGAGAGAGTCACCCCAAGTTTGTATTTGAGTTGGTTGAATCGTGTGTGAGTTAATGCTTTAGTGAGGCAGTCAGCAATTTAATCAGATGATGGAACATAGGCCACAACAATCTCATTTTGCAGTACTTGGTCTCTGATGTAGTGCACATCAATTTCAATGTGTTTGGATCGAGCATTCATAACTGGATTTGAGGCTAATGCCTTGGCACTCAAGTTATCACACCACGGTGTTGGTTTTCTTGGCAGAGGGAGTCTCAGCTCATCAAGGAGTGAACGAGTCCATGCTATTTCAGCAGCTAAGTCATCCAGGGCTCTATATTCTAACTCTGTACTAGATCTTGAGACTGCCTTTTGCTTCCTTGAGGACCAAGAAACAAGTGTTTCACCAAGGAAGACACATTGACCTGCCATGGATTTTCTATCGTCCACACTTGTGGCCCAATCTGCATCTGAGAAGCCTGTTAAGTCCAAGTCAGTGGATGGTTTAATGTGTAGGCAGTGTTGGATGGTACCTTGAAGATATCTCAATATTCTTTTGATGCCTTGCCAGTGATCTATAGTGGGAGAGCTCATGAATTGGCTGAGCTTGTTAACTGAGAATGTTATGTCAGGCCTTGTGTTTGTTAAGTATTGTAATGCTCCTATAGCTTGTCTGAACACAGTTGGGTCTTTTAACTTCTCCCCTTCAGCTGTAAATTGCTTGCCAGTTACCATAGGCGTTGGACAAGATGCAGCATTTTCCATTTTGAATTTTCTCAGGATGTCTCCTATGTGTTTCGATTGCTTCAAGTACATACCATATGCATCTCTTTGAACTTCTATGCGTAAGAAGTAGTGTAGTGGACCAAGGTCCTTAAGGGAAAACACAACATTGAGTTGTTTGATGAAGGATTTTAAAAATTTGGTGTTGTTCCCTGTGACAATTATATCATCCACATATATAAGTAGAAAGGTAATGTGATATCACTAGTGGAAAATATACATTAGACGGTAAAGGTTTACGTCAGTTAACCAAAAGCTAGACGTTAAAAAGGAGGCAGTGGCATTTTTGTAAATATCAGACTTCATTAATTCAATTTTAACGTCAGTTGTTTTAATGACTGACGTTAAAAGTGAAGTGACTCACTTTTAACGTCAGTTCAATAAAAAACTGACGTTAACAATGAACATTTTAACGTCAGTTCCATAAAGAACTGACGTTAAACGTAAGTCACTTCACTTTTAACGTCAGTCCTTACATCAACAGACGTTAAAGGTTATTTTAATAATTTTTTTTATCTAGTATACGATCCCTTCCGCATTGCCTTCCTCAAAATTTCAGTTTCACATGAATTGCTTTGATGTTTTGTGTTTCTGTTTTGAAAACTATAAGTTGAATCAATAACCCAAACCGGATCTCATTCATGAAGTGTAATACTGATCGATCTGAGAAGATTGAAAGGGTTTAAAATCCTATAAAAAGTTACATTGAAAGGGTTTAAAATCCTATAAAAAGTTACATTGAAAGGGTTTAAAATCCTAAACATTAAAGCTACATCCCATCAGAGAGTTTTATGAAATATGCCAAAGGGAAAACTATACTCCGAAGACCTCAGAAAACTGGGGGGCATGAGAGAGCTCAAGAGAGAGGCAAAAACAGGTGCACTAGATCTGTTTCAAGCAAAGGCAGTGGTTCCAGAGACTTCCAAGACGGTCACTTGCTGCCAAAGCCGAGGTTTTGGAACTGTGACCCCCGAGCACCTGATTAGCCCTCCAGCAGCTGATTCTCCGGAAGGTGATAAGGTGAGCAACTCACATAATGTAATTTACTCAAACTTATCACCCATGTAATGTAATTTACTCAAACTCAGAAGTTGTTTGACCATTAAGACAAAGACCTTTGAGTCTAGGAATAGGAAGAAAGAGTGATGAAGTTAATCTCACTACAGCAGACATATATTGTGAAGCAGAAAATTAAAAGGATGGAAGGAAGCTATTTATAGGAGCAGGGGATGAAGTTACTAAGCTATTCTGATTTTCTTGAAAACTTACCTATAAACTTAATGCTCATTAAGAGGATTGAGTTACAAGGTGCATGGGTAAGTAGCACAAGATGCTTAAAGGAATGAATGTTTTTGCAGATATCTATACACTTTTAACGTCAGTTTTTTAAAAAAACTGACGTTAAAAGTGTTTTTAAAATAAAAAAATATTTATTTTTAACGTCAGTTTTTTATAAAACTGACGTTAAAAGTTTGATTTTTACTTCAGTTAAATAAATAGCTGACGTAAATAATCCTATATATTATAAACGTGCAGAATGAATATTGGAAATAATGTAATTAATATACGGGAACTTGGCAGTCATAAATTAAGTTGACGTTAAAAATGAGGTGGTGGCAGTTTGTAAACTATTTGCGTCAGTTCTATAAATAACTGACGTAAATAATTATGAAACTCATTTCTTTAGTTGTCATGTCCCTGTTGTCCCTCTTAACGCAGATCACTCCATATAGTACTACAGTTTATTTCTAAACCTTTTTTTTATACAAGTTTATTTTTAATTTTTATTAATTAGCTTGAATTAGTAAACAAATTCTTGTGCAAATTAAAATAAATAAACACTTAACATAAAACAAGTTATATGTATAATCAAATCGTATGACATTGAAGCGATTCATAAGTTAAAATTACATGATTAAAAGATAAAAAATTTCTGCAACATAGCCATAAAATATAAAAAAGTTTCTGCATCAACATCATTTTCTTCTCAGTAAACTCATCAGAAACTCCAATGGATGCATCACCTCCCTCACTTGAATTCCATGATGCAAAGTAGATCCTCAGTCACTAGCAGCGAAAGCAAAGTGAAATGGATCTTTGCATCTTTCTTCTTCAGTGGAGTTCCTTGATGCATCATCTTGAATCCACAATCACTTGCTTCCAAAGCAAAGTGAAAGGGATGACGGGGATGAAATAAAGTGAGAGAATCACATTACGTGATTCACCCAACCTTAATATCCATGTAATGTGATTTACTCAAACTCAGAAGTTGTTTGACCATTAAGACAAAGACCTTTGAGTCTAGGAATAGGAAGAAAGAGTGATGAAGTTAATCTCCACGGCAGAGCCATATTGTGAAGCAGAAAATTAATTAAAAGGATGGAAGGAAGCTATTTATAGGAGCAGTGGATGAAGTTACTAAGCTATTCTGATTTTCTCGAAAACTTATCTATAAACTTAATGCTCATTAAGATGATTAGGTACAAGGTGAATGGGTAAGTAGCACAGTAGTCAAAGGAATGAATGTTTTTGCAGAAACTAATAAAATTTTAACGTCCGTTGTGTAATACAACTGACGTAAGAAGTTGTGAGTGTTTTTAACGTCAGTTTCTTAATACAACTGACGTTAAATATATGACATTTAACGTCAGTTTTTACTAACAACTGACGTAATAAGTGTGAGAGTTTTTAACGTCAGTTTCTTAAGACAATTGACGTTAAATATATGATCTTTAACGTCAGGTTTTACTAAAAACTGACGTAAAATGTTGTTTTATTTTAATTATAACGTTTACCCCCGCGCGCCTTCTCCACTTCTCTGTACGTGTCTTTTCTCTTTTCATCACGCTCAACCCTCACTCTCGCTCTCACTTTGTCCTAATCGCGAGCTCATCTCCACCGCAACCACCGCGAGGGCTTCTTCGCCACCACCGTGAGGTACACTCTTAACCCCTAACTCTGTCTTTCCCGCTCATTCTTTGCAATAACTTGACATCTCTCTTTCCCCTTCCCACGCACTAACTCTCCTTGTCCCTCTGCTCTTAGTAACCACATCGAACGTTGGCCACCACTCGAGCTTCTCCCCCACCACCACGCGAGCGCCTATTTCTGGTGAGTCTTTAATTAGGGCACATTTTTTTTATTTTTGGTTTTGAGTGCATGCATGTTGCTCTGCTGGTTGAAACTGTGAGTTTGAGTTGTTTGGAATGTCTCTATTTTTGGTTTTGAGTGTATGTTGAAACTGTAGTCTCAGTAGTTGTAACTTTAAACCGTGAGTTTGAGTTGTTTGGAATGTCTCTATTTTTGGTTTTGAGTGCATGTTGCTCTGCTGGTTGATCTGTCATGGCCGTGATGCTCATCACGGTTAGGCCGTGATCAGTTCTGCCTATGAGGGTCTGGTTCAGTTGGCACGTTACGACCGTGATGGACATCACGGCCAGGCCGTGACCAGTGCTTGGCAATCTTCAAAAACTATAGTTTTCAATCTCCCGTATTGTCCTTATATTGGATATATAGATGTTTTGTATATCTACAGGACCTATCTAGTTATTTTTATTTATACTTATGTATTTATTTTGAGTTATAACCTATGTTAATACATATATATTTTTTCTAAACAGGCATACATATGGATCAGTCGGATAGCCCACATGCACGGGAGGACACTGTGGGGGTTTCGCAGGACCCGATCACGCCTACGCCTGATTCTAGTGTAAGTTTACATGTTATATACTATCTTTAGTCCTTCTTGTTAATGTAAGTTTATAATGTTACAACCCTCTATTTTATCCTTTTTTTGTCCATACAGACATCACAGGCTCATAGGAAACAGGGTAGAGGAGCCACCTCGTTGAAGAAACTAGAGAAGGACAGGCAGAGCGGACAGAAGCTTGAGGTGTCCTTCGATGCTAATCTAAATGCCCAGGGACCCCGTGCTAAAGAATTTAATAAGTGGGTGTTTCTACAAGCGAAGCAGCACGTAAGCATCAACTACAACCACTGGAATGACGTTCCACGAAGCGTTAAGGATCGATTTGGGGAGGCTATCACGGTATTTTACCTTTACATTCGTTTGATTTACATTATTAGATAATTATCTGAGTTATAATCTATCCAGTTGTTATATATGTATCTAATGTGTAGGTAGCTTGGACTGTGCCAAATGACGAGGATCATCGTCATAAATGTATGAAAATGGCATCAAAGCGTTGGAATGGGTTCAAGCATGATCTTACCAGGTACTATGTATCTGGGAAGAAGCGGCTTGATAAAATGTTCTCGGATTATCCCTGGATTGATCAGGATACTAGGGATATGTTTGCCAGGAGTCGACAGGATGAAGAATTTCAGGTTGGTTGATTAAGTTCATTTTGTATGCTTATTATAGATCATTTAACTGTATTTAATTATGTGTTTTTGTTTGAATAGGCTAAGGCAAATAAGGGTCGGCAGAATCAGGCGAAGAACGTCCACCGCCACACCATGTCTCAGGGTGGGTACCATACTCGGATCCAGCAGATGATGGCGGATAGGCTGAGGGCGAAGCAGGAAGAGCACTCTGCTAGGATTGAAAGAGGAGAGGTGCCTGAGGGCACACCATTAAGTCCTCCTTCAGACATCGACCGCGAGGATGTCTGGTTAGCCGGCCGCATGACAAAGGCGGGATCTTTTAAAGTTGATGCCACTCGCGAAGTGGCAGATAAGATTGTAAGTAGGGCACATGTGGAGGACAATGAGTTGGCAGCTAGGGAGCGGGAGTTGGAAGTCCAGCGCCATGAGCATGAGTTGGAAATGAAAAGGCGTGAGCTTGAGTTGGACTCCAAACGACATGAGCTCGAAATGTTAGCAAAGGTATTTATTCATTATTAATGTCCAAATTAGTCAAATAATTACTTGTGTTTTTTTTAATTATCAAAAGCTTATCTGTTTTATTTTTCCTAAACTGAAGGCCAAGTCGACGTCGGTGTCGCTGTCACCTATCACTCGTTTGTTCTCACTTGGTGAGGATTATGCGTTTGAGATTTTTGAATGTCCATTGGATCACGATGGATGGGTGGCACGCCCAGATCAACAAAGGATATTTTCCTTCTGTGGTGACGATCTCGGGAACGCCTGCAGAAATAACGTCCGGATGAACAGCAATGTCATCAGTCTCTGGTGCACGTAAGTTAATTTTAATTTTATAACTTATTTATTTTTGGTATTTTTCCATTTAAAAATTTATTTTAATTTCAATATATATATTATGTAATTAACATCCACACCTTTTCATATCTTAGGTATCTCCATCGTCTTCAGCTTGATAAGGGCGTTGCATCAGTTTACGGCTTCTTAGATCTGTCAATCCTTCTGCCCGAATTATTTGCTGGCGATGCATTGAGTAAATACTTAGGGTGTTGGGAGACAATCCGAAAGAATTATATCTGGCTCCCTACTGTATGGAACGCCATTCGCAGTTGTTCGTACTTCACCCGTCTAGGCATACTGTCATATTCTTCTGCTCTCTACACCAAGATCCGCCACCGAAGGTGGTGGAAGCTGTAAATATGTAAGTAACTAATCTTAAATTTAATTTAACTTTTAATATCAGTTGTTTTTAGTTTATTACACACATGATATATGAGTTTGTTAATTGATCGACATGATTATTTGTTTATGATAGCGCGCTGAAGGCGAGTAGCATAAGTTGCGCCAACGGGAGAAGTAGGACTTCTAAGGCTAAAGAAAATCCTGTATGGAACATCCTCAAGGTTTGGTAGTTTATTTATCAAATAATTAATATTATAATTACTAATTTATATGTATATTCAACTGACGTTGAAATTAATTTTGTTGGTAGTCTCGATTTCAAACTGACGGGTGGTCGTGCGGCTATTATGTGATGCTTCATATGCTGAGCATAGTCTCCGCATCTATTACGGATGGATGGAAGAAGGTAATATTTAAACAACTTGTTAAATTATATATTATAGTTTTGAAGATGACTTGCATTGATGTTATATTTATTATTTGAACGTGTCTAGGCATTTATTGACCAATCGCCTATTGAAGAAGATGAGTTAAGAGACTTGAGGATGCGCTTCGCTGAATTCTTCTTCAAGTATGCGGTTGAAAAAGGAATTGACAACATACCTCCGCACTACTTAGATGAATAGTTTTTTTGTTAGACTTTAGAAACTAATTAATAACATGTATATATATATCCTTAGATAGTTTTGTTTTTTAGACATTGGAACTAAAATTTATTTATATATATACATGGGTTTTGGTTTTAAGTCCCCCCATTGTTCAATTTTCCTTTGCAATTCTGTAATGTGTGTGATATTCTGTGTTACTGGGACTGAATGCAGGGATAGTTGAGGGGAGTGATATTTTAAAACTGAATTTTAAAAAAAAAACCTATTAACGTCAGTTGTATCAAACAACTGACGTTAATAGTATTTTATAAAATATACAAAGACACTATTAACGCTCGATTGTTTATTACAATCGACGTTATAATTAAAACTTTAACGTCAGTTCTTTATAACAACTGACGTTAGTTTTAACAAAATCAACGTCCGTTGTCTTAAAGAACTGACGTTAATAGTTTTAGTTTAACGTCAGTTGTTTAAAAAACTGACGTTAATTTTTACAAAATTAACGTCAGTTTTGTTAAAGAACTGACGTTAATAGTTTTATATTTAACGCCGCTTCTCAACCGACGTTAAAATATTAACTATTAACGCTACCAGTATTTACGCTACCAAGATTCTGACCTAAAAAATCAATTTTAACTGACGTAAAAAGCACTTGTTGCACTAGTGTATGTACCTCTTACAGTGAAGAGTGAGGAATCACTTTTTGTGTTCTTGAAACCCCAGCTGAGTAAAGCATTTTTGAGGCTGTCAAACCAGGCTCTTGGGGCCTGTTTCAATCCATAGATTGCCTTAGATAACTTGCAGACATGTTCAGGTTTAGTTGAGTCTACAAATCCCTCTGGTTGATGCATAAACACAGTTTCTTTGAGGTAGCCATTTAGGAATGCATTGTTTATGTGCAGTTGTTTGACCTCCCAATTGAGATGCACTGCAATTGAGAGTATGATTTGAACTGTACTGGCCTTGACAACTGGACTGAAGGTCTCTTCATAATCTAATCCAGCTGTTTGTTGAAATCCTTTTGCAACTAATCTTGCCATTCTCCTTTCAATTGTCCCATCTGCTTTGTACTTGGTCTTGAAGACCCATTTAGAATCAATGATGTTTTCTTGGCCTTGATATGGTACCAAAACCCAGGTTTGATTTGACATGAGTGCCTGATACTCATTATCCATAGCTTCTTTCCACTGTGGTCTTGTGAGTGCTTCTGTGACATTTTCTGGTTCATTCTCATCTGTGCAGGTTTCAGCTAACCTAACATATGGCTGCTTTGGCTTGTGAATTCCTTCCTTGCTCTTGGTCCAATGAGTGTTGATGGTTGTGCTTGGTTCAGCAAGGTCTTGGGGAACTTCAGCAACTGTTTCTGTGGGATCAATGTCATGAGAAATTGGACTGTTCCTTGTTGAATCATTTGCATCTTGATCTCTGCTCAGATTAACTGCAGCACTTGAATCATGTGCAGCCTGATCTCTGCTAAGATTAACTGCAGCACTTCCAGTTGGACTGGCTGGTTCTTGTTCGACATCAGGGTTGTTGTTATCTAAAGGTGTTGCTTCTCCAGTATGTGAGTTACCTGTAGTAGGCAAAGAAAAAGAGGCGGGTGGACTTTCAGTTAGTGTTTTCAAGGGACTTCTTGCATTGAGAAAGCCATCATGGAATGGAAAATGTTCTTCATTGAGGACAACATGTCTTGAAGTGAAGATTATTCCATGAGAGTTTATGCATTTGTATCCTTTGTGGAAGTTACTATAGCCCAAGAACACACATCTGGTTGTGTGGAATTGCAGTTTGTGCTGATTATAGGGAGCTGTAGTCAGGTTCCTTTCTAAAGAGCAGTGAATAAGGACTTTCATTTTGAGTGACTAGAGAGGGCAGTCTGTTTATGAGATAAACTGCTGTGGAGAAAGCTTCCCACCAATAGTGTAAGGGCATTTTGGCTTGTGCTAGTAATGTCAAGCCAAATTCAACAATATGTATGTGTTTTCTCTCAGCCCTACCATTTTGTTGTGATGTGTAAGGGCATGACATTCTGAATTGTATCCCTGCTTCTATTGCATGGTTTTGCACAGCCTTATATTCACCACCACCATCACATTGGATGTCTTAATTCTCTTGTTGAACAGATTTTCTGCCATGTTTTTAAACTGGGTAAAAGCATGCAAGATTCGATTCTGTTTCAGAGGATAAATCCAGGTAAATCTACTAAAGTCATCAAGGAAGTGAACATAATATTTGAAACCCGAAGGAGATGTTACTGGTGCAGGCCCCCAGACATCAGTATGAACTAATTAAAGAATTTCCTTAGCATGAGCGGAAGAGGTTTTAAAGGGTAAAAAATGCATTTTGCCATATTGACAAGCCTCACAAAAGTTAAAATGATCACTAGGTGATAGTTTGACATTACAACTTTTCAAGACTCTATCTAGGACTTTATTATTTGGATGACCAAGCCTTCTATGCCAGCTCTCCTTGACAGATACATAAGCACACGGGTCCTTTTTAGTCCTTGAGAGCTAATACAAGCCATCTTTAAGTGTCCCTTTTAGAATTGCCTTCCCTGTCAACTTGTCCTTCACAAAGCAACAATTTCCATCAAACTCAACCAGAATGTTATTGTCAGCAGTTAATTTCGACACATTGAATAGGTTTTTGGTAATGTTGGGCACATATAAGACATCATGTAAGTTACGTGAGTTTAGTTTTGAGGAACCTGAGGCAACAATCTTAAATTTTTCACCACTTCCAACTATTAATGAGTTCTTACCATGATGTTCTGCCAGATCCTCGAATTTGTCAGTTTGGTGCGTCACATGATTGCTTGCACCACTGTCAAAGTACCAATCATAATCTTGAAGAGAGCTTTGTGAGGCTAGGAAGGCATTGTGTGTTCCTTGTTTGTCACTGCCTGCTGAACAATTTGAGTTTGAATAAGACTTATCAAACCTGTAGTAGCAATTTGCTACTGTGTGCCCGACCTTGTAGCAAACTTGACATGTTGGCTTAGACATTCTTCCTCTTCCTCTGCCTCCTCTCCAATCTCTGAAGTTAGAGCCTCTCCAGTTGCTACTGGAACCTCTCCAGTTGTTGTTTGTGTTGAATTTGTTGCCTTTGTAATCAGTTTTGTTGGCAACATTTGCTGAAGCATTAAGGGTTAGGTTGGTGAGGCTATTCAGTTGATCAAGTCTACTCTCAAAGGTCAGCAATTGAGCCTGCAGATCAACCCAAGTGAGACTAGTTTGATCAGATAGCGTGACCACCATAGGGTTGCATTCAGAATCTAAACCATTCAGGGTTTGAATGATTAGATCTGAGTTGGAAATGGGGCTTCCTGCAAGTTTAAGCTTGTCAGCGAGATTCTTCATTTTGACCAGATACTCCTCCATCTTCATCTCTCCTTTTCTGATGCTGTGAAACTCAGATTTAAGGTAAGTGACTCGAGATCTTATGTGTGCACCTGCTAGGCTTTGAGCTTCATACCAAAGTTGTTTTGAGGTTTCACAGTGCATCAACTGTGTTGCCATTTCAATAGTCATTGAATTCATCAGTCATCCAAGGAGTTGTGAATCATGAGCCTGCCAATCTTCAAAAGCAGGATTTGGCTTCTTGCTTGAATCTGCAGAAGCTATGAATTCTTCAGGACACTCCTTTGTCCCTAGCATGTGCCCATCGAGCCTGCAGCCTTTGACTATAGAGATCACCAAGGATTTCTATAGTGGATAGTTGTCTCTGTCCAACTTGACAGACACAGTGGATGGGAGATCATTTTTGAACTTTGAATCTGCAGCGGATGCCATGATTTGTATTGGATCAAGAGCCTTCAGGGCTTAAGAGCTCTGGTACCAAGTTAGAAAATGTAATGAGAGGTAAAGAATGATGTATTTGATCTGATGATTACAGTGTACATATATAGCAAATGCTAGCAATACATGATCCTATGATTAAGGCTAGCATTAAGATACTACAAGCAAATAAGGCAACAAATAATGTTGACAGCCATTGATTGGTAATTACACTAATTACAATGATTGACAGTGTCAAGGCAAATCATTGGATCCACACATTAAGGGATCTTGTCTCTAATTACAGCAAGAGATCTTACTTTATTGTTGGAAGATATTAAGGGACAGATGGATGCAGAAACATCAGGATAAGGTTTGACAAAATATCAGAAATGGAAGACTCCTACTGGTGGTGACAGGATTAGCTTTGTTGCTCTGCAATATTTTGGGTACGTAGGACCATCTGAACCTCTACCCCTTAATCCTAGATTTTCAAACTTCTATTTTGATTACCACAAAAGACCGTAAAGGCTGGTTATTAGAAAATACTTTTGTATTCTATTGTGCTGGTCCTAGAATTCTCATTGTTTTTGTGTAATATATTATGGGATAGAAACTTCAAGGAAGATCCTCTCCCTCCTGCTAGAACTACTGAAAGTCTATTCTACAAAGTTATCACTCGTTCTATCATTGATAGATTGAGCATGTTTTGCAGGACCCCAACTTTTGAAAACAATTTCTCTGAATCTTTACCCCCACTACAGTTTTTCACATCTCTTTGCACACTTCATGATCTATTATGTTCTTTTTCTGAAACAGTGTTTGTTTCCAGAAATGCTTTAAATTTGATGACTTTGGATGTTGATCATTTGTCCATTGCAGAATATGTAGTTGTGTCTGAAACTGTCTCTGAGTTTGTGTCTGAACCCTTTTATCCAAATGTGTCTGTATCAGTTGTTGAACCCTCTATTGAGTCTTTGTCTGAACCCCATTCTAAACCTCATGTTGAAAACCTTTCTGAAACCTGTTTTGAAGCAATAACCTTTGATGGCTCTAGAGTACCTTTCTCAAATCATTTCTTTTTGGATGATGATGATGATGTGGATGACAATGTTGAAGTAGTTGTTCTGAATGACTCATCTGAAGAAGTTGATGAGGAGATTGTGGTGGAAGAAAGAGAGGAGGTATCTTCAAGGTATATCGTTGAATCTGGTTTGGATGATAATGTTATAGAACCCGTTACCCTCTCTGAAGATCTGTCTGCACCAGAAAGACCTTCAAATGTAATTCTTCTACCTTGGTATACAAATGAAGCTACTGTGAATGAAAGTCAGTCTATTGTTGAAGCTGCACCAACCCCTCTGAACTCAATTCATCTTGATGAGAATGTTGAGCGAGAATCCTCGAATCAGAATTTCCATCATGCAACATCTTCTGAGCAACAATCTGAGGAGAACACAGCCCATGTGTGTGATCCAGTTGCAAGAGCAGAAATCAGACATGCTCATCAAAAATTGGACCTAATCATGGATCTCCTTCATAAAATTCTTGAGAAGTGAATTGATTAAGCTTTTCAATGATGTTGATTCTATTTTGATGATATTGTTTGTTTATAATTTTTGGCATCACTTTGATCTGATATTTACAATTCTCTAGTTTATCTGCATATGAGAATCTTGAACTCATGATTTATCAGATGATTGTTATTTTATCTGCATATGTTTCTTGTTATCTATCTCTCTGATCTTATGATGAATTATTTGAATATATTGGTGATTACTATCTTGATTATGATCTCTTGTATTACATAGAAAAATGTTTTTACCTAAGTACCAAAGTACCTCCCTACGTACCAAAGTACTTACCTTTTTTATAATGCCAAAAGGGAGGAGAAAAGAAAGAGAGAAATAGGAAGAAAAGAGAAGAAGAATAAGAAAGGAAATCAATATGATTTTATCTTCGGTAATAAATAAAGGAAAGCATAAGTTTAGGGGGAGCTTTGAAGAAAATTTTAACTTGATTCGCTCAAAGAAACTATTTTGTGCAAAAATCTTCTATGTCTCTGAGGTGTTGCTAAAGAAAACACATATATATTGGTATCTTAATTCAGTTGAATCTATATTTTAATATCTTCTTTATATTTGTCTATGTTCAAATAAAATCATATGAAATGTTTGTCATCATCAGGGGGGGGGGGGGGGGGGAGAATGTTAGGTCACAAAGCGTTTGACTCTGTCACGCGTCTGATTGACACTCCAGTTAGCCTATGTGTGTTTTAATGAACCCAAACATTGAGCAAATGATTTTAATTGAACTGTCTGAACATTGCTAATCATCTACCTGAGATGTGCAGAGAAAAACAATAATCTTAGCCAGACAATACAATGAAAGGATCAAAGCATAGTTCGTACTTCTAATATTTGGAAGCCAAAAGCACCATGCAAGAGTAATGCGTCTGATGAAAGACTCAAGCTCTAAAGTACCGAGGCAATCATCATATCTTAGACTCCTTGGAGATAAAGGAAGAAGCTAAGAACAAGAAAGTAAAGTGTTATTCACTATCAAGCATTTTGGAGATTAAAAGATGAAGATATAGCAACAACTGATCATCAAGCTAATCAGTGTGAAGACTCTGTCAAAGAATGAAGAGTGATCTACTCAAGGATCTTCACCTCATCTCTCAGTTGAAGGAACAAGGAGAATCTCCAAAGGCTATACACTGATCAAATACTCTTTACTCTTTAATCAAAACAACAAAGAGTAAAAGTACAATCTTCTGAAGAAAGTTGAAAGAAGATAAATCAAGTTACAGACTGAATCTTCAATAAGACTCATACATATACAAAGAAGCATCTGATCATTTATAGATATGTCTGAAGTTCTGGCAAAATCAAGGAAGACACTTAGCTCTTGTCAGAATCATCAAAGCATCCTAAATGTGCTCAAGTTCATATGGGTTTTGAAGACTTAAAGTATTTAAGTATGAAGATATATTTTCTCTCGAGCTAAAAGCAACGTTCAAAAAGAGAAAATATTATATAAGGAAATTATTTGTAAACTGGATGCAAGTGTTTCATCGAAGAAAAAAATCAAATGTATAATAGTTTATTCCTTGTCTTCTATCGAGTACAGAAAGGAAGAAAAGACAAAGGCACTATTGTAGATCTCCATTTATGCAATAAAGTGAAAAACACCTTTCTCTGAGCTTTTCTAAGTGTTGCACAAATAAGGAAAGAAACGATGCCCGAGTAAGAAAGTATATCTGGTATGCTCTAAGGTCAACAAAGGACCTCCAACGTTCTCAAACACTAAATGCCAAGTCAGAACGGCTATTGTTTGTCCAGAAGATAAAGAAGAAGATACCTGACCTTGCCCCAATGGATATTTTATGAACAAGTATAAATAGAAGAATTCGAAGATTGAAGAAGCAAGAGAGATGCACAAATAGAGAAGCTGAGACACAATATTCAAGCGACATATAGTCTCTCAAGAGAAAAAGTATTCTTACCGAGAATACTAAAAGGCTGAAAGCTCTCACACTCTCATCATCATCTATAACTCACAAGATCTTAAATTTGTATTCACTTTCTGAAGTGTTATTTGGTTGAATTTTTACTGTAATATTGAAGTTGTGCTTCAAACAACCTTCATACTACTTGAACCTGAAGAGGTTTTTTTCAAGAATACTTGTGGTTGAGGCTGAAGAGGCTAGGTGTGCAAATAATGCTCGTGGTTGAGCCTAGAGAGCCTAGGTGTGTAAATAATACTTGTCTGTAACCTTGATCAGTTATAGTGTTAAAACTTGGTGAAGCCAATGACTGGATGTAGCCCAAAGGTTGTGAGTGAACCAGGATAAATCTCTGGGTACTCTCTTCCCTTAACTCTTTTATTTATTTACAAGTTATTTATTTGTTGTTACTAATAGTTTGGGGAGTGTTAATAGTTACTCTTTGTAATTCAGCTTCCTGAAATAGGCGTCTACCTTATAACGTCTTATCTGTACTGAATTTTGTTTTGTGCTTATAAACTTTGTTCTATAAAATCACTATTCAACATCCCTTCTAGTGTTTTTTTGTGCCATTTCATATACATTTTGATAGGAGCATGAAGTTTGAGGACGCGCTTTCTGCAGCAGCAACAAGTCTATGAATTGATTTGCAGATTGCGACACCCCCTTTTCAGGTATCACATTTACGTAACATTACCTAAACATCCAACTAAATAAAATATTAAATTGCTGGTTTTTCTTCGGAAAATAATATGCATTTTCTAATTCCTTATACTTCTTTTTAAAAATAGTGATAAATTTTTTTTTTCTTTTTCCGCACATGCATTTAGACCTTCATAATATAATATACATCACCATATATATATCACATATACTTTAATATTTTACAATTGACCCTTCTTGTACTAGGTCATCATCCACTTGTCCAACATATTTTACATCATCAGAAATTTTTACAACTAAGTCATACTAAGTCATAGTGGGTGTCTGAAAATACTACTCAAAACATGACTATCAGGAGTCACTAAGTCAGACTATCCTATAATTCCCACTCTTCCTAAAACTACTTCCTAAGCTGGTCACAACTATATAAAACCATTGGGAAGCCCAGTGTACACTCCCCCACCCCCTGAAGATGTATCTGGAGAGGATACAACAGCCCCCTCTCCAGCAGCTCCAGACCCTTCATCTGCTATAGGAACATAGTCAGGATTTTCCACTGGATTTTCCTCTGGGTCTTCCTCCATTTCCTCAGGAATGTTCTTTGTAACTAATATAATAGGTGCAGGAGGTGATCCTGGTGCAACTTGCTGTAGTGGTTGAATGTACTGCGGCGGTTGGTGCTCCAAACTCCCGTGTTGTACTAAATGCTGTAGTATCATCCAGATGGGTGGTAGCGATATCTCAATGGTTTCCCTGCTATGAACTAACTATTGTGGTCCTTCAGCAACTGTACCTCGGAGTGTCCTTATCGGACCAGTATAGGTAGCACTCCGAGCCCCGGGGTTGATAACCCAGGCATCCCCTCTATCAGCGTTGTCAAACGTCAGGGATCGTACCCCCGAGTAGTTCAAATCCACCTCTTCCGGATCCATCTAAAATGTTTGTAAGGGTGAGTTTCCAATATATGAGTTTTATAAGACAACCCCATGCACGACTCTCAAATAGCAATTACCAAATATTCACAATAGAATAATATGAATCCTAACAGTAAAATGATATAATTCACAGGGCTTCATGCCCGACAGTCATCGTCGTTTTATAAAAATGCATGACACTTCTATATTCAATTTCTAATTTGGTACCTAATCTCCGGAGATCCCACAACTTTCTGTTTCGTTTCAAGCTGATCAGGCTCGCACATGGCGCATTGTAAAAACGAACAAAACAATGCCCAAGCACATCACATAACACACTGGTCTCACTCAGATATGCCAGGGTTATAAATCGAAATTTGACTCATTGTTCTCACACATGTACAGAGCCATAATGGTCACTGCGAATTATGGAATTTATTTTCCATAACCTATTGCGTCACTCAGATTGCAATAGTTAACGCATAAAATTGGACACTCAGTCCTATAAATTTGGACACACGGTCCTACAAAGTTGGACACACAGTCCTATAAAAGATACATTGATCCACTCCGGACCTCAATGATCATCATCTCCTGGCACGTCTACCATATACATTGATCCACTCTGGATTCAATGCCCATTTACATGACACAATTGCCATTGAATGCATGAGAAAAACTTTTATTCTCGTTTGTTTTCTTTGTCGTAATAATCTTTCCTCGTCGAAGCACAAAACTTAACGACCTTGCTTAATTCTTTTAATTAAGACTTTTCACTTAAAACAAATACAGGACACACAGTCCAAATCTTTTAATCTCAACACAGGACACACAGTCCGAATGCTCAATCACGATGCCTTTAAACCGGTGCACCAGTTCTGGGTTCGCGGATATGGAACTCACACTTTCCACATCAATTTAGGACACACAGTCCAAAAACAAAACTTACAGGACACTCCGTCCCATGACACAGATCCTTGATCTACGTGTCCATACAACACTAGAACCCCGACGTCTCGGTTTCTAGGCTCATTTATCTGCTTGTAAAACATTTTACTCAGTGTAAAACAAAACAAAACAAAAGCTATGAAAACTCATCCAAGTTTAACGGAATATTTTTACTGAATAAAACATTGTTACATAAATTCTTTTTTAAGAATTTCAAAAATCATTTATAATTTCCTTTGATTTCTAATTATTTCTCTTTAAGAAATAATTTCCAATAAAGATTAACAAAACAAAAATTTTAATAAATAAAAATATTAAATAAATAAATTTCGAAATTTTAAAATAATTAAATATTTAATATTAAATAATATTAATTAAATAATATTAAATAACTAATATTACTTCTTTGTCAGATGTAATTGTTCGATCATCTGTAAATATTATTTTTGGAACTTAATCACTGTAAATAACATTTTATAATATACTTGAATTTATTATATAAAAATTAGAGCCTGTGAAAAATTTCACGGTTTTGCCCTTACTATTGCTTATTTACACTGTTTTCACAAAATATTATTAAAATAATATTATTATATTTTTTTTTTCATTTTTCTCAAAATGTTCTAAATTAATCCCTCTGATTAATTATCCAAGCTTATTAAGGTTTTTATCCTTAATTAAAATTTTAACACTGACCAATGTCAGGTTAATCAGTCCAACACTCAACAGCAGATAAATTCCAATCACTAAATAACATGGCATATATCAATTTATGACATACATCTCAAATATAAACAAATGATCATAATCATGTAAGTTCATACATCACTTCAATTCAATTACTCAGATAAACATCACATCAATTTAGAAATAAATAGTAAACAGTATAATAAAATAAACTATTGCATTCATAAAATTAATACATGACTCCACATATATGCATGAGATTATCTCAACTCCTCAGGCATACCCCCCTTACCTCTTGAAGACCACACTATATTTCCTGTTAATTTTCTGATTTTGTTCTGATTTTTCCCCGTCAGCTTGACTCAGCTAACTCAGTTATTTCCTTCAAACAAATTATAATCAAAATAAATCAAATCAAACAACAATACTCTTAGTTTATGAAGGTTAGGGTTCGGCTTCAACCCATTATCTAAGTTAGAAAAATTTAAAGTTTGATTAACTTAAAGATTAATGATCCATAAGTTAATTAAGCATGATTAATCACTTTAATCATGATTATGAACTAAGTCATGAACTAAACCCTTCTAGTTCTAAGAACTAGGGTTCGGATTTCATCAAGCTCCATAGGCTAGGAATTTTTAAACTTCATCAACTTTTGGGATTTAATCAATTTACAAAACTTAGGGTTTGATTCAAGTGTTACAAACAACTTTGGATCACAAAACCCTTGAGTTCACTAATCTAGGGTTTCGGTTTTTGATGAGATTAATAGGTTAAAGTTTGATTTTCTTGATCTTCTATATACTTGAATACAAGAACTAGCAAGATACAAAAGGATTGAATCATGAATCAAGTCTTGAAAATGAAACAAAACCTAAGAACTCCAAGGTAACCTAGGTTCGGCCATAACAAAAAATCAAGGAAAGAAATTTCTCATGATCTTGTGCTTCTAGATGATGAAAGTAGAGATGATTATAAGATCATAGAAATTGGTTTCATGTCAAAAGGATTTTTCTAGAATTACTTATGAATTTTTGAATCTAACTTCAAAAACTTTAAACAAGTGAAAGAACATAGGATTCTTAGTCATGAATCTCTCAAAAGTTGTGAAGAGAAATGATTTATATGATAAGAGAGTAAGGTATTACCTCTTGTTGATCCAAGAAAACAAGATTTGGATGAGGTTCCTTTGAATTTGGCTATGGTGTTCTTATCGCAAAAGTTTGAACTTTGAAGAAAAAGAACTTGAAAATGGAAGATTGCCATTTATATGGAGAAGACAACCAAATTTGTGAAGATAACACTGTTGAAGCCGTGAGGATGGGGCAAAGTTTTGGGTCAATTTGTCAAATGGCATTTGGTAGAAATTGTCATAAAAAGATAAGGGTATTTTGGTCATTTCATAACAAAATTAAATGTTGCCATAAATGTGTCATTTATTGCCATTTATGATAGGATAGACTCGTCATAAATGCTCGTCAAGTCGGTCAATCCAATGTCTCTGCTACTTTGCCGACTTCCCGATTCATCTGACTCAGGCTCTGCCTAGAGACATCTCGTCATATAGGCCCGCAACAAATATAATATTTTAATTTTTTTACCAAAATTTTCAGAACTTCCAGTATCGTAGTAAATAGGATAAAAACATTTTTCATCTCGTTCACGACTCAAAATTAGGTCTTCTGAGCAGTAAACTTTTACTGTCAGTGAAAACGCAGACAGGGTTCCGTCTGAATTTTCAACCCAAAATTGCATCGTAACCCTAAGATATAAAACATGACAGGAAAATAACAGTATTTTCCCCAAAACAATTTTCTAGGTCTCGGATAAAAATATATTTATATATATTAATTACTGACACTAGAAAGCAATGAAAATCGGGGTGTTACATTACTACCCCATTAAAAAAAAATTTCGTCCTCGAAATTACGTACCTGTAAAAAGTTCAGGATACTGTAATCTCATCTTGTCCTCAGCTTCCCACGTCGCTTCTCCAGTAGTTTCATTCCAAATAACTTTAACTAATGGGATTTGCTTACCCCTGAGCTGCTTAATCATCTTATCTTCGATTCGTACAGGTGAAGTCTCATAAGACAAGTTTTCTTTTAATTGTACTTCATCGGGTTCGATTATATGTGATGGATCAGGAATATACTTCCTTAGTTGTGAAACATGGAACACATCATGAATATTTGAAAGAAAAGGCGGCAAAGAAATTTTATAGGCTATTGGACCAACACGACGAAGAATTTGGTATGGTCCAATGAATTTAGGAGTGAGTTTTCTGGATTTCATAACCCTACCTACCCCAGTCATTGGTGTGACTCTCAGAAATACATGTTCACCTTCTTCAAACTCGAGAGGTCGTCTTCTTTGATCTGAATAACTCTTCTGTCTACTTTGTGCTGTTTTCATCCTTTCACGGATTTGTTTTACTTTTTCTGTCGTCTGCTGTACGATTTCAGGCCCTAACATCATACTCTCTCCATCTTGATACCAACACAAAGGTGTTTGGCATTTCCTTCCGTACAAAGCCTCATAGGGTGCCATCCCTATACTTGAATGAAAATTGTTGTTATATGTGAATTCAATCAGTGGTAACAAATCATCCCAACTTCCTCGATGATCTAAAACACATGCTCTCAGCAAATCTTCTAATGATTGAATCGTTCTTTCCGTTTGTCCATCAGTTTGAGGATGATAAGCCGAACTTAACCTTAACTTAGTTCCTAAGGCTCGATGTAAACTTCCCCAAAAACGTGAAGTAAACTTTGGATCTCTATCTGACACAATACTTGATGGTATCCCATGTAATCTGATTACTTCCTTTATATAGATATCCGTCAATTTCTCTACTGTATAATTTATCTTAATAGGTAAGAAATGTGCTGATTTCGTTAGCCTGTCAACAATTACCCAAATTGAATCAAAGCCTTTAGAAGTTCGTGGTAAACTTACCACAAAATCCATTGATATATTGTCCCACTTCCATTCTGGTATATCTAATGATATAAGCATACCTCCTGGCCTTTGATGTTCCACCTTTGCCTTTTGACACGTCAGACAAGATGCAACGTATTCTGCTACTTACTTTTTCATGCCTGGCCACCAAAATCTTTGTTTCAAATCTTGATACATATTCTTCGATCCAGGATGAATACTTAACTTACTCTTATGAGATTCATCTAAAATCATCTTTCTCATCTCAGGATTATCAGGTACACATATTCGTCCATTGCACCTTAAGATATGATCTGATCCCAAACTAAATTCTGCAACCTTTCCTTGTTTCATCAATTCCCTCTTTTCTTGAAGATAGACATCCGAAGTTTGTCGTTCTCGGATTTCTTCCATTAATCCACTAGAAATTTTGATCATTCCCACACTGATTTTCTCTTTATCAAATTCCATAATCAAATTGAGATCACGGAACTCTTCTATTAATTTCAATTCCCTTACCATCATAACTGAGATATGAATGGCTTTTCTGCTAAGTGCGTCAGCTACGACATTACCCTTTCCAGGATGATACTGCAATTTGAAATCATAATCTTTTAAAAACTCCATCCAACGTCTTTGTCTCATGTTGAGCTCCTTCTGATCAAACAGATACTTTAAACTTTTGTGGTCACTGAAGACATCGAATATTGCTCCGTACAAATAATGCCTCCAGATCTTTAGTGCAAAAACTACTGCAGCCAACTCCAGATCATGCGTCGGATAATTTCTTTCACGTGTCTTCAATTGACGTGATGAGTAAGCAACAACTTTCCTATGTTGCATCAACACACATCCTAAGCCTTGATAAGAAGCATCACAATACACTTCGTAAGGTTCATTTGGTTCAGGCAGTATTAAAACTGGTGAAGTTGTCAATTGTTCCTTGATCTTCTGAAAACTTTCTTCACATTTGTCTTCCCACACAAAAGGTTGATCTTTTCTCGTAAGCAAAGTCAACGGCGCAACTATCTTGGAAAATCCTTCAATAAATCTTCTATAGTAACCGGCTAAACCCACAAAACTTCTGATATCCGTTACTGTCTTTGGTCTTTCCCAAGAAAGTACCGCTTCCACTTTTGCAGGATCGACAGCAATGCCTTCCTCGGTAATCACATGTCCTAAAAATTTCACTTCCTTAAGCCAAAATTCACACTTAGACAATTTCGCATACAGAACTTTCTCACGCAAAATCTGTAAAACTTGTTGCAAATGTTCTTTATGTTCCTCATTACTCTTAGAGTAAATAAGAATGTCATCAATGAACACCACAACAAACTTATCAAGAAACGGACGAAAAATCCGGTTCATATAGTCCATGAAAACGGCTGGTGCATTGGTTACTCCGAAGGGCATTACGAGATATTCATAATGTCCGTAACGAGTTCTGAACGCAGTTTTTGGAATATCTTCACTTTTTACTCTAATCTGATGATATCCTGTCCTCAAGTCAATCTTCGAGAACACAACAACTCCTCGCAATTGATCCATCAGATCATCTATACGCGGTAACGGATACTTATTCTTAATCGTCACTTTATTTAGTTGTCGAAAATCCACACAAAGTCTCGAACCTCCGTCCTTCTTTCTTACTAACAGAACTGGTGCTCCCCACGGAGAAACACTTGGTCAAATGAATTTTTTTGACAAAAGATCCTCTAGTTGAGTTTTCAATTCAACAAGCTCTGTAGGCGCCATCCTATACGGAGAAATAGAAATCGGCCCTGTTCCTGGTATCAAATCAATGGAGAATTCAATTTCTCTTACTGGCGGCAATCCAGGGACATCATTAGGAAACACATCCAGAAATTATCTCACAATAGGCAGAGTACTCAAATCGATCTCCCTCTCGACTTCTAAGTTAGTTAAAAGCATGTATCCCTGACCTCTTTCTCTCGAAAAAGTTCTTATATGGTTGGTAGATAAAATTCCAGAAATCTCAGGATCAGGAAAAACTAGAGTCTTATTTGCACAATCTAACATAATATGGTTGGAAGATAACCAATCCATGCCTAAAATTACATCTAACTGTATTAAAGGCAGGCATATCAAATCAACAAGAAAATGTCTATCCTGAATAACAATAGGACAGTTCAGACATATAGAATTCACAACAACTGGCTTAGCAGTTGGAGTTGAAACAATCAAGTCATAGGACAAAGAAGAAATAGGCAATTTCAAATGTTTCACAACATCCATCGAAATAAAGGAATGTGTCGTTCCCGAATCAAAAAGTACAGTTAAGAGATTACCAGTTATGTCGCAACTACCTTGTATGAGATCGTCAGAATCAGAAGCCTCAGCACCACTCATGGTGTAAACTCTCCCCTTAGCTATCGGTTTATTGGTCTTGACAGTATTGACAACTGGTGTAGTCTTTGGTTTACCACAGTCTCTAGCCATATGTCCCACCTGACCACAATTGAAACACCTGTTTGCTTTCAATGGACAATTATTCTCCATATGATTTGGGTCTCCACACTTGTAACATTTCCTAATTGTGTTTTGATTTTGATTCTTCTGGCCTCCACCACTTGATGCAGTAGCTACTGGATAATAGGGTTGTTGATAACGATTATTTCCTGGTGCTCGATAATACGGTTTACTCTGGACCTGCTTCCCTTTCTGGTTCTGGTATTGACCTTTGGATTTTGATGGTCCTCCCGCATAACCTCTGTTATCTCTTCCCTTCCTCATTTGCTCTATCTTTCTACATTTCTCAACCAAAGCTTGAAAATTCCTGATTTCCAACGGAAGTACAGATTCCTTAATCTCGAACCATAATCCTGCTTCAAAACGTTCACACTTCCAATGTTCATCCGGATTGTTTTGAAAAAAGTGAAAGTATTTGGCTAATGACTCAAATTTAGCTGCATACTCTCCTACAGTTAAATCCCTTTGAGATAAACGTAAAAATTCCTGCTCCTTCTCTGCTCGAGCGCTTTATGGAAAATACTTATTCAGAAACATGTTTTTAAATATCTCCCAAGTAATCACCTGATTTTCTACTTCTAATAGTTGCTTAGTACCTCTCCATCAATATTCAGCATCCCCTAACAGCAAATGGGTAGCATACTGTACCTTCACTCCTTCTGGACTATTGATCAATTCAAAAATCTTCTCCACTTCCTGAATCCATAAGTCAGCCTTAACAGGATCCACATCTCCATGAAATTGTGGAGGATTCTGGCGTCTAAATGCAGTCAGACTTCTACCTTCAGCAGCCTGTTCCACTCGAATTTGTTCCTCGCAAATTCAGGCAGCCATCGTTGCGCTTTGTTGTATAATAGCAGCAGCTACATCCGCCATTGCTTGTGCAGCAAAGTTCATACCTCCTCCTTCTTCATAATTTTCCTCAAAATTATCTTGACCGTTAACATGACCACCTCTACGACCTCTTCCTCGACCACGTCCACGTCCACGACCACGTCCACGTCCAAGTCCACCCTCTGGTTCCATAACTGACCTACAAGACATAATCAGTTAAATGGCAACCAGAAAATAAGACTTTAATCTAATAACTAACACATATTACTTCTAAGAAGTAATTCAAACAATTCTCTTCAGAGATCACACAACATCAACACAACAGACCTACTCCCAAAGATTTCCCGAAAGACTCGACCAGCTCTGATACCACTAATGCAACACCCCCTTTTCAGGTATCACATTTACGTAACATTACCTAAACATCCAACTAAATAAAATATTAAATTGCTGGTTTTTCTTCGGAAAATAATATGCATTTTCTAATTCCTTATACTTCTTTTTAAAAATAGTGATAAATTTTTATTTCTTTTTCCGCACATGCATTTAGACCTTCATAATATAATATACATCACCATATATATATCACATATACTTTAATATTTTACAATTGACCCTTCTTGTACTAGGTCATCATCCACTTGTCCAACATATTTTACATCATCAGAAATTTTTACAACTAAGTCATACTAAGTCATAGTGGGTGTCTGAAAATACTACTCAAAACATGACTATCAGGAGTCACTAAGTCAGACTATCCTATAATTCCCGCTCTTCCTAAAACTACTTCCTAAGCTGGTCACAACTATATAAAACCATTGGGAAGCCCAGTGTACACTCCCCCACCCCCTGAAGATGTATCTGGAGAGGATACAACAGCCCCCTCTCCAGCAGCTCCAGACCCTTCATCTGCTATAGGAACATAGTCAGGATTTTCCACTGGATTTTCCTCTGGGTCTTCCTCCATTTCCTCAGGAATGTTCTCTGGAACTAATATAATAGGTGCAGGAGGTGATCCTGGTGCAACTTGCTGTAGTGGTTGAATGTACTGCGGCGGTTGGTGCTCCAAACTCCCGTGTTGTACTAAATGCTGTAGTATCATCCAGATGGGTGGTAGCGATATCTCAATGGTTTCCCTGCTATGAACTAACTGTTGTGGTCCTTCAGCAACTGTACCTCGGAGTGTCCTTATCGGACCAGTATAGGTAGCACTCCGAGCCCCGGGGTTGATAACCCAGGCATCCCCTCTATCAGCGTTGTCAAACGTCAGGGATCGTACCCCCGAGTAGTTCAAATCCACCTCTTCCGGATCCATCTAAAATGTTTGTAAGGGTGAGTTTCCAATATATGAGTTTTATAAGACAACCCCGTGCACGACTCTCAAATAGAAATTACCAAATATTCACAATAGAATAATATGAATCCTAACAGTAAAATGATATAATTCACAGGGCTTCATGCCCGACAGTCATCGTCGTTTTATAAAAATGCATGACACTTCTATATTCAATTTCTAATTTGGTACCTAATCTCCGGAGATCCCACAACTTTCTGTTTCGTTTCAAGCTGATCAGGCTCGCACATGGCGCATTGTAAAAACGAACAAAACAATGCCCAAGCACATCACATAACACACTGGTCTCACTCAGATATGCCAGGGTTGTAAATCGAAATTTGACTCATTGTTCTCACACATGTACAGAGCCACAATGGTCACTGCGAATTATGGAATTTATTTTCCATAACCTATTGCGTCACTCAGATTGCAATAGTTAACGCATAAAATTGGACACTCAGTCCTATAAATTTGGACACACACAGTCCTACAAAGTTGGACACACAGTCCTATAAAAGATACATTGATCCACTCCGGACCTCAATGATCATCATCTCCTGGCACGTCTGCCATATACATTGATCCACTCTGGATTCAATGCCCATTTACATGACACAATTGCCATTGAATGCATGAGAAAAACTTTTATTCTCGTTTGTTTTCTTTGTCGTAATAATCTTTCCTCGTCGAAGCACAAAGCTTAACGACCTTGCTTAATTCTTTTAATTAAGACTTTTCACTTAAAACAAATACAGGACACACAGTCCAAATCTTTTAATCTCAACACAGGACACACAGTCCGAATGCTCAATCACGATGCCCTTAAACCGGTGCACCAGTTTTGGGCTCGCGGATATGGAACTCACACTTTCCACATCAATTTAGGACACACAGTCCAAAAACAAAACTTACAGGACACTCCGTCCCATGACACAGATCCTTGATCTACGTGTCCATACAACACTAGAACCCCGACGTCTCGGTTTCTAGGCTCATTTATCTGCTTGTAAAACATTTTACTCAGTGTAAAACAAAACAAAACAAAAGCTTTGAAAACTCATCCAAGTTTAACGGAATATTTTTACTGAATAAAACATTGTTACATAAATTCTTTTTTCTGAATTTCAAAAATCATTTATAATTTCCTTTGATTTCTAATTATTTCTCTTTAAGAAATAATTTCCAATAAAGATTAACAAAACAAAAATTTTAATAAATAAAAATATTAAATAAATAAATTTCGAAATTTTAAAATAATTAAATATTTAATATTAAATAATATTTTTTTTAACCAAAATGGGGAGCAAAGGCATCACTGTGGAGACTTGACATCCCAACTATGTTGGCACCCCAAGCCCCACCAATCACTTGCAGCACACCATAAATTTATTAAAAAGGAGAAAACAGTACAAAGCATGGGGGGACAACACCAAAACCCATGAGAGAAACAGAGTTATTTAAACCTATAATTAGGCAGACCAATCCTATTCCGGAAGAAGTCTTGTAAAATAAAACTAGGACCTAAATTCCACCAGACAAACCCCTGGGAAAGAATGCCATAATTTGCTAATTTGTCAGCGCAGGAATTTCCCTCTCTAAGAATGTGTGAGCAACCAAAATGTATTTCCTTAGTTAAGCTCAGGCAATTCATCCATCTCATTCTGAAGAGGCCAAGGAACCAACTTTGGGTTGGAGAAAGATTCCACCGCCAATTTTGAGTCACACTCAAGCCAAAGCTTGCGCCAATTCTTCTTATATGCCAATTCAATGGAGAGGATGGCGCCCATGATCTCAGCAGAGAAAGCATCGATATTCCAATATGATAGGAAAAACAACCCGAGAATGGCTGAGCTTTGTCCCTAAAAATACCACCACAAGCAGCCCGTCCAGGTGAACCTCTGGCTGCACCGTCACTGTTAGCCTTAACCCAACCCGTTTTTGGAGGATACCAAAAAATCTCCTTAATCACTGGAGCTCGAATGGGCTTACCAATAACCTGGAAATGCTTTAAAATAATGAAATCCTCAATGGAAGAAGACATGGAGCCTGAAGAAGAATTTCCAGATAAAGCCACGTTAGCCCGGACCAAATTCAAAGAAGCCTCAAAAGATATTACATTCCCTTCAAATTTAAGTTGGTTTCTACAAAACCAAATGCCCCCAATAACGTTTACAATTGCAGAGACAATGATGTCTCTGACTTGAGAGCTCCATTTTCTGCTGCAAACCGAAAGGACAGCTTGGATTGAAGAGGTATCAATAGGCATGTTCAACACATAACTAAGCCAGTGCCAGAACCGAAGAGCAAAACTGCAACCAAAAAATAGGTGATCTGAAGTTTCATAATCCTGGCAACACAAACTGCAAATGGACACCACATGACATCCACGAGACCAGAGCTTATCCTCAGTTGGGACCTTATTGTGAATGAGGCGCCAGATGAGGAAAGATTTGGAAGGAGGAATAGAAGTGGACCAAATAAACTTACACCAAGATTGAGCAGACGTTACCGGAAACAGGAAATTGTAGGCATCTTTCGAGGTTAACTCACCAGAATTAGAGGCGGCCCAGTACAATGAGTCATTCACATGAGATATAGGGATACTAATACGGCTGAGTTCAGATGACAGATTGTGGTTGCGCTCCAAGATGGCTTGAGGGATCTTCCATTTGCCATGATCAATAAAATCCTCTACCTTGGCCCGCAATAAATGGTGCACACTATCCGGGATATCCAGAAGATCAACAATAGGATTGGACAACCAACAATCAGTCCAGAAATTGATATTCGAGCCATTTCCAACATTCCATCTACTGTTAGCTATGACAGTCAAGATTTGATTTTTCATACCTGCCCAAATCGAGGAGCTTATGTGATACTGGATGGGGGTTTTTTTCAAAAAGACCCTTGCACGAAGGAGATGCGCCCATTGTTTGTCCGAAGAAACTAGCTCCCAGCATCTTTTCAGCAAGGCCGCTTTATTAATAGAGCTAAGGGATCTCAATCCGAGGCCACCCTCAGCAAAAGGGGAGCACAATGTGTTCCAGGCCACCGTGACTATCTTCCGGGAATCAATGCTACCCGACCAAATGAAGTTCCTAATCCAGGTATCTAGCAGTTTTAACAAGGAAGCTGGCCAAACATAAATCTGGAACGAGTAGAGTAACATACCCTGAATTGTAGACTTGACCAGCTGGACCCTTCCCATAACGGACAACATTGCACCCTTCCAATTGGCCAATTTGATCTTGATCTTGTCCGCAATATACATCAGATGAATCTTCTTTGGTTTACCTCTAAAAAGGGGCACACCAAGATAAATAAAAGGGAGATGGCCCAGTTTAAAACCAAGGGTATTAATAATCTCCGACAATCTTCTAGATGGAACATTCCCGTGATAGACTTTGGATTTGTCTAAACTAATCAATTGGCCCGAGGCCTCACCGTACCTTGTGAACAAAGACATTAAACAATCTATGTTTCTCTTGGTTCCCCTACAAAAGATTAGGATGTCATCAGCATATAGCACATGAGAAGGGACTTGGTATCCTCTGGGACTCGACATAGGTAACAACTTCCCTTGCTGGACAAGAAGAGAGATAGCTCTGCTAAGTACTTCCTCAGCTACACAAAAAAGGAGGGGGGACAAAGGATCACCTTGCCTAATGCCCATCTTACAAGAGAAAAAGCCAACTGGATTACCATTAACTGAAATGGACATCTTTGCAGAGAGCAAGATAGTTTTCACCCAATTGCAGAAAACAGGATCAAATCCAAACTGGTGAAGGACCTTAAGAAGAAAATTCCAATCTAGAGAGTCAAAGGCCTTCTTGATATCAATCTTTAGAGCAATGTTACCTCCAAATGAGCGCTTGTGCATAAGGTTTACAGCTTCGGAGGCGACTCCAATGCAGTCATGTATATGTCTACCTTTGATGAAGCCCCTTTGATTTTCCGAGATAATCTTAGGAGCGACCACAGCTAACCTGTCAGCTAAAACCTTTGTAATAATTTTGAATTTAAAATTTGCCAGGGAGATTGGTCTATACTGATCAATTGACACGGCCTCCGGAATCTTGGGAATTAAAACCACCACATTAGAGTTGAAATTAGGCAAAATCCAACCCTGCTGGAAGAAGCAAGAACAAAGACAAAAACATCATGCCCAACCACATCCCAGAATCTTTGATAGAAAAAGGCACCAAAGCCATCCGGTCCTAGGGCGCCATTACCATTCATGGAGAAAACTGCATTTTTTACTTCCTCCAAAGAGGGCAGATTGGTCAGCATAATGTTGTCCTCAAGGCTCACTGCAGGAGAAATGACTTGCTCAATCAAACCGTTATCACTGCAGTTGTTCTCAGAGGCAAACAGTGAAGTGTAGTATTCACAGACATGAGATTCTATATCCTCTTTTCTGTCCAGAATCAGACCATCCTTTTTCAACACGGACATTTTTTTGGTTGTATTTCTGAATTTAGTAACCTTGTGGAAGAAGGACGTGTTTCTGTCACCATTGGAGTGCCAATCAATTCTGGATTTTTCCCTCCAAAATTCCTCCTGGAATGAAAGAGCAAGACTTAATTCCATTTGGGAAACTTTTTCCTGCTCAAATCGGTCATCAGAGAAACCAAGCACAGAGGTTTGCTCTTGAATTCTGTCCACGGCCTGTTGAGCCTTGCTAACTCTGTCATGAACATTGCCAAACACATCTTTGTTCCAGACCTTCAACTGATGTTTCAGATGCTTTAATTTTTCGTAAAGAATGTGCATTGGGCATCCAACAACATGCAACTTCCAAGCTTCGATACAATACCACTGCAGATCCCGATGTTGAGCCCACATTCTGAGGAATTTGAAAGACGAGCTGTAAGAATTGGTCGCTGTTTCCAGTGATAAAAGGATTGGAAAATGATCATATTTACTTCTAGTTAAGGTGCAGCAGGAGACGCTTGTCCAAGAATCCAACCAAGCATCATTGCAAACCACTCTATCCAATCTCTTTTCTGTGAGGTTGTTACCCCTTCTTCCATTGGACCAGGTGAATAAGGAACCTCTTGTAGGCAGATGAGAGAGGCTATGAACATCAGACCAATCTTTGAAATCATTACAAGAAATTTGAGACGGAACTATTCTTCCTCTATGCTCATGATTTCCTAAAATGGCGTTAAAATCACCAATGAAGCACCAAGATCCTGGGTGGTTATCCTGCAATGATTTAACTCATTCCACAAAATCCTACGGGAAAGATAATTAGTGGCCGCATAAACAGCAGAGCAATATAACAAGCGATTCTCCCAATTGATGGAAAAAGAGACATGCTGAGTAGAACTACTAATAACAGATGGAGAAATGTTTTCATGGCAAATGCACCAAAGATTAGGAGCCAAATTATCTCTATCATTAACCGCAAAAACCTTAAGATGCAAGCTACTGAAAAATCTTCTAGGAAATTGATCAATCCTAATCCATGGTTCAACAATGAAAAGAAATTCTGGTTTATTCACAAGCAGTAACCTTTTAAGAACTAACCTAGTTTCAAGGTTGGCAACGCCTCTAGCGTTCCAATAAAGCATCTTCATTAGGCAAAGTTATGAGGGCCAGCCCTATGACGGGCTTTAAGATGATCCTTCTTCCCATTCTGGTTAGCCTTTTTCTTAAGTTTCTTCTTTTGAGATTTGCTTAGGACCACTGTAAAATCCTGATTGTCCGCCAAATATTTAACCGCTCGGGAGTCATCATGAACCAGATCAATGTTTGGAGGGTTAACCCCATCTTCCTCCTCCTCCATTTGATCACTCCATAACCTGCCAACAATCCGCAAGTCCTGAGCCACATTTTGATTTGAAATCTGGTTGTCAATTGCAATAGGAGTTTGCAAAACAGAATTCTGTAACGCAGCAGAGGCGGAATTCCTAATGACAGAAATATTTCTGTTATCCGAAGATTGTAGAGAGTCTTCCACCACAAGTACCAACCATAGAGGCGAAACAGAATTTATTTGCACCAATTGGAGAGTCCAACACGCCATTCCGAATTAGTTGCTGTTTCGAAATAAATTCCACAAAGAACCAACCGGGCCGTTGGATCGATTAATGTCAGCGCCGCAACAAAACCAGCAAGGGGGTTCACATCTGTCCCATGATTCCCTCAAATTCTGGATGGAGATCCGGGCAATCTGCAGAAACAGATTCAACATTATTGGCCGTAGCAACTGGATTGACAATTCGTTGTGCTGCGGGTTGGTGATCCAGAAATTTTGCAGAAACAGAATCTGCATTATTAGCCAAGGCAACCACATTCGGAACACCTTCAGGATCCAAAGTTGCAGTAACGCCATTGTTGACAAGGGTCTGACGCTGAGAGTTAATCACAGTAGTGTTCTGATCAGTATTCTTAGGCACATAAATCTTGCGGGAATTTCTCACTGGTGGGCATTCAGAATGAATACCCGTGTTACTGCCATTCATCCGTTTGCAATTAGCGATAGAATGGCCAATGTTCTGGCAGAAAGTACAAAAAGCAGGGAGCTTTTCGTATTCGATATTAACAACAAAATCATGTTCCTCTCTTTCCACAATTACATGACCGTGCAGTTTCGCCTTTAAATCTATATCAACCAGTACCCTTGCAAAATGGCCGAAAGTCTTCTTGTTCGTGGCTTCGTCGAGACTGATAGGAATACCCAAACCACCCGCAATTGCAAAAATAATTTTCGGTCTCCAATATTCTTGAGGCAGCCCAAAGATGCGGACCCAACACTGTGCAGAGGATTGCTTTTGATTGTACGGGTTGAAATCTGGTGTCCAAGAGGACAAACGCAGAATTCCCGGATTGAGATTCCATTGACCAATTGCCCAGACACTACGGAGGTCCTCTGCGAGGTTAAAGAAAATTCATAAAAACCTTTTCCTAGGGAGATCATTGCCCATTGATTCAAAGGTTTCCACAAGGCCGATAACTTGGCTCTCAATTCATTCACCTTGATTGGCTGCTCACCTTTGGAGAGGATTAGACGGCCATGTAGATGGTTTTTGTAACTTTCTAAACCGGCTTTATATTCCTCCTCTGGGATTTTGATTGAAATAGTTTCCCCCTTTAGCCGGGGACGAGGAAGTTGGCTATAAGGGAAATCACAAGCGTTGTTAAGAGCCTGGGCAAAAGTTTTCCTTTGAGAGGGGGCTGTGTGCGAAGGAGATTGGGACTCCTCCAAGGCCAGAAAACTCCATGGGATATTAAATAACTAATATTACTTCTTTGTCAGATGTAATTGTTCTGACTGCTGTAAATATTATTTTTGGAACTTAATCACTGTAAATAACATTTTATAATATACTTGAATTTATTATATAAAAATTAGAGCCTGTGAAAAATTTCACGGTTTTGCCCTTACTATTGCTTATTTACATTGTTTTCACAAAATATTATTAAAATAATATTATTATATATTTTTTTTTTCATTTTTCTCAAAATGTTCTAAATTAATCCCTCTGATTAATTATCCAAGCTTATTAAGGTTTTTATCCTTAATTAAAATTTTAACACTGACCAATGTCAGGTTAATCAGTCCAACACTCAACAGCAGATAAATTCCAATCACTAAATAACATGGCATATATCAATTTATGACGTACATCTCAATATAAACAAATGATCATAATCATGTAAGTTCACACATCACTTCAATTCAATTACTCAGATAAACATCACATCAATTTAGAAATAAATAGTAAACAGTATAATAAAATAAACTATTGCATTCATAAAATTAATACATGACTCCACATATATGCATGAGATTATCTCAACTCCTGAGGCATGCCCCCCTTACCTCTTGAAGACCACACTATATTTCCTGTTAATTTTATGTTTTTGTTCTGATTTTTCCCCGTCAGCTTGACTCAGCTAACTCAGTTATTTCCTTCAAACAAATTATAATCAAAATAAATCAAATCAAACAACAATACTCTTAGTTTATGAATGTTAGGGTTCGGCTTCAACCCATTATCTAAGTTAGAAAAATTTAAAGTTTGATTAACTTAAAGATTAATGATCCATAAGTTAATTAAGCATGATTAATCACTTTAATCATGATTATGAACTAAGTCATGAACTAAACCCTTCTAGTTCTAAGAACTAGGGTTCGGATTTCATCAAGCTCCATAGGCTAGGAATTTTAAAAATTCATCAACTTTTGGGATTTAATCAATTTACAAAACTTAGGGTTTGATTCAAGTGTTACAAACAACTTTGGATCACAAAACCCTTGAGTTCACTAATCTAGGGTTTCGGTTTTTGATGAGATTAATAGGTTAAAGTTTGATTTTCTTGATCTTCTATATACTTGAATACAAGAACTAGCAAGATACAAAAGGATTGAATCATGAATCAAGTCTTGAAAATGAAACAAAACCTAAGAACTCCAAGGTAACCTAGGTTCGGCCATAACAAAAAATCAAGGAAAGAAATTTCTCATGATCTTGTGCTTCTAGATGATGAAAGTAGAGATGATTATAAGATCATAGAAATTGGTTTCATGTCAAAAGGATTTTTCTAGAATTAGTTATGAATTTTTGAATCTAACTTCAAAAACTTTAAACAAGTGAAAGAACATAGGATTCTTAGTCATCAATCTCTCAAAAGTTGTGAAGAGAAATGATTTATATGATAAGAGAGTAAGGTATTACCTCTTGTTGATCCAAGAAAACAAGATTTGGATGAGGTTCCTTTGAATTTGGCTATGGTGTTCTTATGGCAAAAGTTTGAACTTTGAAGAAAAAGAACTTGAAAATGGAAGATTGCCATTTATATGGAGAAGACAACCAAATTTGTGAAGATAACACTGTTGAAGCAGTGAGGATGGGGCAAAGTTTTGGGTCAATTTGTCAAATGGCATTTGGTAGAAATTGTCATAAAAAGATAAGGGTATTTTGGTCATTTCATAACAAAAATTAAATGTTGCCATAAATGTGTCATTTATTGCCATTTATGATAGGATAGACTCGTCATAAATGCTCGTCAAGTCGGTCAATCCAATGTCTCTGCTACTTTGCCGACTTCCCGATTCATCTGACTCAGGCTCTGCCTAGAGACATCTCGTCATATAGGCCCGCAACAAATATAATATTTTAATTTTTTTACCAAAATTTTCAGAACTTCCAGTATCGTAGTAAATAGGATAAAAACATTTTTCATCTCGTTCACGACTCAAAATTAGGTCTTAAAGCGATGAAACTTTTACTGTCAGTGAAAACATGACAGGGTTCCGTCTGAATTTTCAACCCAAAATTGCATCGTAACCCTAAGATATAAAACATGACAGGAAAATAACAGTATTTTCCCCAAAACAATTTTCTAGGTCTCGGATAAAAATATATTTATATATATTAATTACCGACACTAGAAAGCAATGAAAATCGGGGTGTTACACAGATCTTCTTTTAAGCACAGGAGTTGACAAATGTAGTTTTTTTGAGCTACATTAAGAGCACTACAATACCGACAAGGGGTCAGTATCCTAAATGCCTGCCTCAGTTACTCTAGTAGAGTCATTTCCTATGCAATTTCCTGGAATAAATCCTTTAAGGGCATACTCTCTTGATTCTAATCATATGACAACTAGATCCATTGAGAAGCCTAATGAAGTAATACTTGCATGCATAGAGAGTGAGTGTAATGGCAGAACAGTGATTGAATGGCTCATTCCTTGGAAGACTCAAACAGCACAAGAAGCTGCTTGGGAGGAAGCAGATTTCAGCAAGCAGCTGCACCCTTCTTTCTGCCTTGAGGGTTGGGAAATGGCAGGTATTAAAGTACCATTTTCTTTTCTCTGCCTTGAGGACAAGGCATAATTTAAAGGAAACGGTATTGATAGGTACCCTTTGACAATCTCAAACCCAAATGTATAAGGCCCACTTAGAACCACCTTAGGTGGAGAATAGGCAAAGAGGGAAGTTAGTTATAGGAGAGAGCAAAGAGGATTGGGTCTTTTATATAGCAAGGAGGGGAGAAGGAAAGACATGTTGAGTTTGTATTTGGAATTGGGAGTCAAGAGTGTATACTCTGACTTGGGCAGACGGGGAACCTTTTCTCCTCTATAGGAGCCTAGCTCTGTGGCAATAGGAATCCATTTCCACCATAATATTTCCTTTTTCATGCCTAATATTCAGTATCTTCTTCCTATTTACCAGCATTTTATTGTTTTATCACTGGGTATGAATCCAGTTTGATGCGAACCAGAATTCACACCCAGCGATAAAACAATAAAATGCTAGCAAATAGTAGGGGTGTTCGCGGATCGGTTTGGATCAGTTTTGAGTTAAAAAGTCATCCGATCCAAATATTAAAACAACATGCGGTTCTTTTTGGATTACTTCCTTAAAGAAATCCAATCTGGTTAAATGGCGTTTGGGTTGGATCGATTGATTCAGTTTTTACCGACATAACGTTACATATTTATATTACATCAAATAACCAAGATTACTAGCTAAATCCAGCAAAATCTTAAACTTGTATATACTTGTTGATACATCCATGTAATAACATTTCATAAAATATGTATAGAATAAATAAATATCATCATCTAGTTTCAAAACATCTTTTATTTATATTTATAACACTAAAAATAATTTTTTTTTACGTAAAAAATGATACTAGTAAGCATTATTAGGAAAAAACCAACAAATAAAAAATTAATAATGAAAAAAATAGAATAAACATACATTAAATTTTATATATGCGGTTTGGTTTGGATTGGATCGGATTTCCAATCAGTTTTCATAAAACAAGATAAATGGTGAGGCTTGTAGATTGCAGTACATGCCATGCCACACAAAGAGAAAAAACTAAACCCATGGAACATAATCCTAGGAATTCCAAATTTTGCAGCAGAATCAACTGTCCACGGGAAGAACATATCAGAAACTAGACAATCAGAGTGGTGCTCATGTAACAGCTTCTCAAGGGACTCTTGTAGCAACATGGTGGCCTTATAGAATATAGGAAACAAATTTGGTGAAGGAAGTAAATCAGTGGTTTCATATCCTTCAGGTAAACCAACCTCTTCACATGGGAACTTGATGGTTTGGATATTGATGTTGTTGCAATGAGAGATTTGGATTTCCCTATTCTTTGGATATGAGAGTTGCATTTAAAGGGGTGGTGATGATGGTGACTTTGATCCCTTTTGCAGCAAATAGTTTGGCCAAGTCAACTAATGGTATTATATGGCCATGAGCTAAGAAGGGGAAGAGGAATATGTGTAAAGGATTTGATCTGCTACCCATTTTAATTTCTCACAGGTGAATAAGCAATTCAGATCTTATACACAAATTGTATATACCGATTAGTAAGAAGAAAGAAAACAATTATGATTTTGAGCACAGAAACATGGCTCTAATAGGATGAAGAATTTGTAATTTAGCTCAATATGGATTCTAGTAGAAGTGAAATCTGTTTTACACTATACATCCTCAAAATAATTGAATACTTTAGTTAAATTTATTAAATTAATTAAAGTAATTAAATTAGTTACTATCATTATCTATTTGGGTCTTTCACCAAAAAATAAATAATCTATTTTGGTCTTGGATTGGTTAGGTATGTCTAGAGGCATTGTACCCCCCTACAATTTGCCTTTAACGTCAATTCTTTCAAGGTTGCACAATAAGGATGTTATTTCGAAATTATTTTAGTTTAGTCGTATATGGATAAATTCACTTAATTGAAATCAATTGTAGAATTTAATTTCTATATTAATAATAATTTTTAAAAAATAGCCAAGTTAATATTAAAATTAATTACAGTAAAATTATTCTCTTTATAAAAAGATCAATTATGCAAAGGAAATAAACTATAAAAGTAAGTAATTAAAACATTTTTTATTATGTTCAGCTGCTAACAATCTGAAATAAATCTTATCATAATTATCATAAAAACCTAGAGCCGCCTCTCTCTCTTTGAACCTTCCCTCGACTCCTCTTTTCATTCTTCCTCATCCATCAGAAGGGGGTGGTTTTGGGCCATTTTTTGGCCTGGAATCATCCATCTACATTGATTTTCTCTTCTTTTATCTAAATAAGTGGTTTCTCCACATAGATCTGATTTTTCTTTCGTGTTTTTTCATGTTTTTGTCGTCTGCGTGCGGCGGTGTTTTGTTCGTTGTCTTGTTGCTGCATCGTTTGATTTTCCGTCTTGTGGTATTTGTTTGGTTCAGATTGGCAGATCAGCTTAGATCCATTACAGATTCAATAAAGACTTGGGCGTCAACGTTACATATCCGGAGCATGGATATTCCGGTCACTTTGATTTTGTCACATTTGTAGGCATTTTGCCATGTTATGCTATTAACCTGGGTGCTGTGAGTTTGTTCGCATATTAATCCTTTTCGGTTTTTAGCGATCGTGTTGTTTTCGATGTATTTTACCAATTTGAATGAATGAATATCTTTTTTAGTAAAAAAAAATCTAAATTAAAGTAATATGCACTACCGGTATAAAGAATTTTATACTGACACTCTCTAGCATCTTGACATGTGTGCTTTGATTTTAACAACTAATAGAAAGAAATAACAGTAATGCTGATTTATCAAAATATTATTGGATGTGTATGTAAAAAATCCTTTACACTAACAATGCATAAAATTTAAACTCATTATCTATTCACATTCTTCAATGGTCACTTTAATTATTAATTTAAAAATACATTATGTCAAATAATTTTAAAATAATCGATCAATATATATATATATATATATATATATATATATATATATATAGAAAAATTGACATAAAAAATATTAATGACATATGCTATTAAATATATAAATAATATTATTAAATTGAAAATATTAATAACACTTTATAATTATATTCTTTTAATTTTTCCAACTGTTAATAACATTACATTATTAAATATATTATTAGATATCATCATTAAATTATAATTATAAAATATTATTATTAAAATTCTCTGATGGTACTATATTATTATTAAATTCTGAGTTAAAATACTTTATATTATTAAATATATGGATTTTATTATTAAACTTTAAATATTAATAGTATTATATGAAGTTGACACAGAAAAACATGCTAAGAGGTTGAATTGTGTTAATTCAATAGGAGACATATATAGTACGACTTCAATCAATTTATTAGAATCCCAAAATATTTCTTCTTCTCCCTTTTTTTTTTGTTGTCAGACAATCGTTATCAGACAAAAAGGTAGAAGACCCATCATAGTTAGTTAAAAGGAAAGACAAAAAAGAAATAAAAGAGTTTAAGAGGAGGAAGGAGGAGGTGGAGAAGGATTCTGAGGTGGAGGGGCAAGAAGTTTCTGCATCATTTTGATCATCTCTTGAAGCAGAATGGCATCGTTGGCTTAGATCTGGGCATGGACTTGTTGCTGAATGAACTCTTGTAAGTCAGGGGCAACAGTGGTCCGCGAGCTTTCTGCAGTAGCCTCAATATGACCTCTGTCAGGGATATTACTGATAGCAAGAGATTGTTGTGGTTGCTCAGGATGGACCACATAGATTGGCATGCACAGGCTGTGATTCCTATTTGCCATAGTTCTATTGGACTTGTTATGAGTCACCAACTTGCGCAATGTGATGCTCTTCTTCAGCTTGTGGCTCCTGGGCTTGCTCTTGAACATCTTCAACAACTTCCTGTTGAACTTGTTCTTCTACCATCTCCTCAGGCTCATTCCAGATAATTTCTTCATCATAGTACCAAGGGCACTTGATGGGAATAGCAAAAACAACTCTGAGGGTCATGTAGAGAACATCAGTTTGTCTGAGCTAGCCTCTGACAGTAGGAGTGGCAGCTTTTTCTTCAGTACTTAAGCTTGATGAGGAGGCTTGCCTGGCGCACACCCGCATGTGGCTTTCCCAGTAGACCTTAGCAGTCTCTTCATAGTTGTCCTCTGCTGAAATGAAAGGATAATTATTCGGCACTCCCATATCATCGATATTTCCTTTCCAAAAGTCCCAGTCTAATGCATGTTTTTCAGGTAGACTATATTTTGAGTTTGAACTTGCCATCTTTGTTTTTATTCAAATCAATCATTGGCAGCTTGGGACATATTTTTGGAGGGAGGACTCCAATCCTAGTCTTGGACGAGTGCCTCAGCCATGATTTGGGAACAAAGTTTGTAGCTCTCTGATAGTGTGATTTTACATTATGTTTTCTGTACACTTTTGCATGCATTTTTCATATAGATTAGGCATTCTTTATTTGATTTTAGTTAGTTTTTCCCTTGGAACGGGTGAAGCGGTTTCTTGGTGTTGTTTTGCAGGAATTAATGTAAAAATGATCAAAATCAGCCATGATGGAGCCTGGATGAAATAAATCTTGAAAAGTGAAGAATATGAGCCAACCAGAGCCCATCACGGCCAGGATGACCATCACGGCCAGGCCGTGATGACCATCACGGCCATGATCAAGCAGAGCAGAAGGCAAAAGTCAGAAGCTGTCACGGCCTGCCCATGATATGCATCACGGTCGTGATAGAGTAAAAATTAAAGTTTCGCGTCATGAACTTCAGCTCGCCTCGCGAGAATCCATTTTGTGCAAGTACGCCCACCCCAGAACGCGTCACGGCCTGGCCGTGATGGCCATCACGGCCGTGACGCGCAGCAGATCTATATATATGAGCGTAGCAGACAAAACAAAGGGTCTTTTGGGAGGCATTTGGAGGAACTTGGAGGCTGTGACTGGGCTAGGGTTCCAACCCTAAAAGGGAGCTGAGTTAGGGGGTTGCTGTGACGACAGTGGGAAGCTTCAATGGAGTTCTCCCTTTCTTCCTTTCTCTACTGCTTTTCTGGTTTGGCTTTCTCTGTAAATATGAGTAACTAAACCTTGTTTGTTGGGATTAGATGTAATCAAACTTATTATTATGTATTTATCTTGACTGATTATTCTGTGTTCATGCCTTCATATTAGTGATTATTTTTCTGTAATTAATGCTTGTTGTGGCTAGCACCCCCATGACATGATTTGTGTTTTGGTATGCAATTGGGAAATTCGTATTAGAACCGGAATTGAATTTAATCACCTAGTAACCCTTTCATCTAGGAATGGAGTTAGGTTTACTAGTAATCGCGTAATCCCAAATCTTAATGCAAATTCATTAATCTAGGCCACCTAAGGAATTAGGGTCTATTAGTGGATTTAGGCTCTTGCCATCCGAGGAATCGGGGTTTGAGTAATTTAGTGGATTGATTTTAATATTAGAAGCATGAATGGGAGGTATCTAGTCCTGGTGGTACATGAGAAAGAGGTTTGGTGAAGTCTAGTCTCAACATATCTTTCTGCACTCCAAGTGTTTGTTAAAAGTCCCCAAAGAACTTTTCCTTTTCTTTTGTTTGTTTTACTTTCTCTTGATTCATAGTTTAGTCTAGATAGTTACTGAGTTTGCGAATTGGTAATTGACATCCAATCCCAGTGGATACGATAACCGGTCTCACCACCGTATTACTTGCACGACTGGTATACTTGCCCAGAGCCGTCAACACTCTAAGTCCCGAGTTCACTCTAACTCCATTTTTTAGATGGCCATATGCCATATAATCGCCAATATCATCATAGCTCCCAAAGGTACTTGGAGGGCAGAATTGCATCCACTTCAGGCAGCTTGGTGATGGTAAAGTCGAAATTTTTTTATTAGACAGATGGCTTACCGATCCAATTTTTAACAACTTCGTATTTACCTAACTCTCTACATTATTTTTAAGGGCTAAGGTAAGTGAATTCATAGTGAATGGACAATGGAGAATTCCAACAGAATTGTTTGCTAAGTGTCCTATGATTGTAACAGAAATTCAGGATTCCTACTATTCCAAAATAGGATACTTTAGTATGGAATTCAGATTCGGGTATTTTGACATTTAAAGAGGCTTATCATTTTCAGAATCCTGGTTTAAAATCTTGTTCATGGGGGAAAATCTATTTGGAGTATATCAATTCCTCCCTATAGATCTTTTCTATAATGGAGATTGATTTACCAAAAAATGCTAATTGATGATAATATGCAGTTAAGAGGTTGTTTTATAGTATACATGTGTAGCTTATGCAATAGGAGTATAGAAACTGTTACACATTTGTTTTTAGAATGTCCTTATGCGATTTATCTTTGGAATTGGCTGAGTAATATATTACATCGTGCTATTGATCTATCTTCTGTTTCTAGTTGTTTTAGTATCTGTTTTAGGAATTGGAGCACACAGCTGCAGGATGTTGTGCTGGTTGCTATTACTTACGTGGTACGGGCAATATGGATTTGTAGAAACTAGTGTAGAATCGAAAATGTAACACCCCCTTGGTGTATATGGTTAACAGTTGCGGAAAATAAACTTATAATAAAACGTCTGGTTATTTTCGAAAAATAAAATGTTCTAGTTACTTAACCTCACTCAAAAACGGTTATGAATTTTTTTCTCTTCTCGATATAAATAAAAATCATATATATATATATATATATATATATATATATATATATAAAAGATACATACCTTGCTGAGGAACTCTTTTTTTTTCTTTTTTTACTATTCAGTAAGGTTTGGATCTTAGATCCATGCTACAATTCCTACTTCCCCATCTGGCTCTGATACTAGAGGGATGTTGGGTCAAGGAAGGGAAAGGGGGAAGAAGAGCAGGATGATGAGAAGTAGGAGAACAGGCGGAGTTTTACATATAGTAAAAAAAAATTAAAATATGCAAATTAAAACATGAAAACAGTAAAAACAAATACTGTAGAGATTAAAACAGAAAATATAAAAAATTTAAAGCATAAACCCAAAAAAGGTGGTAAAACCGACCAAGATCTGGGAAAAATAAAAAGAAACCGGAGCGGAGGCAGAACCTCACCAGGACCGATGGAGGGAGAAGAGAATGTTTTTAAACCATGTGTTCAGATTGGACGTTTGAAAACTACAAGATTGAACACTACAAGATTGAAAGAAAGAAAAGAGGAAGAAGAAGAACCGAGGAACTCACAATATGAGAACTCTCAGAGCTTCTCACTCTAAAACTCTCTAAAACTTCGGATGCCTAACAACTGAGGCTAGCATCCTTTTTATAGAAGATTGAAAATTTACTATTACAACAATATCGGTAAAACTGACCTATACTATTGCAACTATTGAATAACAGTGCTAGTAACTTGATTAGGACTGTGCTGGCGGTAATGAATAGTGCCGGCGATGAACAAAACCCGTATCTTGACTGGAACTGTGACTGTTGGCAAAAGAACAGTACTTTAGGGCGACTGGAACTATTCAAATTAGAAATTTGTTTGAGATTGTCGATAGAGTGACTGGAATTATTCGTCATCACTCAGGTTGACTGTAGTGTTGATTCCATAACAGTCATCTTCATTTTGATAGAAAGGATCCGAACATTGGCTTAAATCCTCCTGGTCTTCATCTTCATCAGACTGGGGGAGCTTCTGTTGGGATGATTTTGATGAAGAGGCTATCTCCTCCGTTGCCAGTTTTAAGATAGCTTCCATATTCTGAAGGAAACTTTCTTTTGATTTGGATCCTGCCAAGACTGAAACTATCTGCGATCTCTGATTCAGAAATTCACATGTTTCTGGATTGGCTGCTTTCATCCATTTAGGATTCTGCTGGAACCATATTTTGACATTGTCACTAGTGACTGCCACATAGTTGAACTGAGCCCACCACTTGACATATGTTGCTCTTTGTAAAATGGGCAATATACCAGGATAATGATCTTACTTCAGGTATTTGTATTGCCAGCTGAACACCCATGAAATGGAAAATTTTGAGAAAAATATTAAATTGACAGGAAAAGGACTTTCCTTGATGTCAAAATATTTTTCAAATGTTTGATATCCTTCTAGGACTTCTGTAGGAAGGATTTGTTTGATTGGACAAAAAATTATCCACCAATGGACGAACCAATGACGAAATTTGTAATTAACATTCTTTTTGAAATAAATCAACTACATCTCATATGACAACTATTAATCTTCAGGGATTAGATACATCATCTACCATCCCTAGACCAATTTATCAGACAGAAAATGATCAACGATCAATGCAGTCTCCAACCTTTTCTTCTCTTAATGAATCTTATAATGATTTGTAAGTTCATTATTGATAAGGAATCCCTTCGAAAGGACTTTTACTCTGAGGAATGGAAACCTCAAAGAGAATGGTTATTACAAGAGTTTAAGGGAACAAACAGGATAAATATTCAGGAAGAATATTATCAATTTCTTAACAATGTTAAGATGCTTATTCAGTCAAACACTCAATCAACTACCCTTGGAAAACAAGGATAGATGTTGGTAAAACCACTAATGTCATTACTGTATGGCATTTGAAAAATGGTGAGTTAGTCAAGACAGAGTTACCACCAAATAACTCTTTCCAACTCCCTGGTGTTAAAGATCCTTTCACCAACAAACCTATCATGGCTGCCCCGTTCAAATCAAAAAATCTTGATGAAGCAGTCTCTGCTCATGACATTAACAAGTTAATGGAGCAATCAAACTATACGAATAAATACCTATAAGTGTTAGGGGAACACTGGATTAAAAAAGATGCATCCACCCATGCATCTACTTCGGGAATTAAAAAAGTTATTCCCTTAGAAAAACCCTTGTTCAAACCTTTTAAAATGAATAAGAAGATCAAAGAAAGTTTGCTTCTTCTTAATCCTGCGGTAAAAAAGGAAAAACAAGAGTTGATGGAGAAAATGGAAGAAAAGTTGAAACAATTAAGTGTTCCAGAGTCTCCATCCGATGATTAAGAAGGAAGACCTTTAATCAGGAACAAAGGTCCAACTATCAATGTCATTAATGAAGATGGATTAGAAACAGAATCTGCGGCCAGTACTTCTAAACCAAATCCACGGGAAAAACTCCCAATCAATATCAATCCTGTCTATACCCAATCTTGGGAAAAACCTTCAAAGCTTTATTATCCTAGAGCAACTCCTCCAGATCTGCTTCTTAAGGAAAAAGCTCCAACTTTTACGAGCTTCAATGCTAACAACATCTATGAATGGAACATAGATGGTCAAACAAAGTATCTATCCTCCAAACAATGCAGCACATGACAATGATGGCTACAGCATATCAAACTACAAATGATTGCTCTGAGGAAGCCATTTGCAATATTTTGTCTGCTGGTTTCACAGGCCAATTAAAAGGTTGGTGGGATTATTCTTTCTCTGAAATACAAAAAGAACAAATGTTCTCAGCAATCAAAACTGATGCAGAAGGAAATCTAATCTATGATAATGAAGGTGAAACAATTCCAAATGATGTCAACACTTTAATCTTCTCAATATGCGGACATTTTATGGGCAATTCTTCCACTTGGAAGGATAGATCTGCTGATTTGTTGTCCAATCTTAAGTGTAGAACGTTATCCAGTTTTAGGTGGTATAAAGATACTTTCCTAACTAGGGTTTACACTAGAAAAGATTGCTAGAATAGATTCTGAAAATAAAAATTCATCGCAGGTCTCCCAACATCGTTAGGTGATCTTGTAAAAGATGATCTTATAGCCCAATCTCCAGATGGAAATATTCCATATGAGCAATTGAGTTATGGATAACTCATTGCAGCTACTCAAAAAATAGGGGCAGGACTTTGTAAGGAAGACAAAGTCTGAGATCAGTTCAAAAAAGAAAAGGCCGCCAAGAAGGATTTAGGGTCTTTTTGCGAACAATTTGGTATACCCCCTTGTCCAAAGGATAAAACTAAATCTTCCAAAAGATACGAAAGCAAACCCCAAAAGGCTAAGTATACCAAGTATACTAAGTATAAGAAAAACAAACGGTATAACAAGCCTAAACCAGAGTTCAAACCAGAATTCAAACCTAAGCCAGCAACTGGTGATAGGTTTTCCAAGAAAGCGGTTACCTGTTATAACTGCGGCAAACCTGGCCACATCAGTAAATACTGTAGGCTAAAGAAAAGGATCAAAGAGTTGAATCTTGAACCAATAGTTGAGGAACAACTGAATAATCTTTTGATTCAATCAGATACTTTAGATGAATCAAATGGTGATTTTCCTGAAGATATTAATCAAGTCCAAGAAGATGATATTGGAAGTCTTAGTTCCGATTCATCTCCTGAAATTAATGTCTTAACTAAGGAACAAGATCTACTTTTTGAAGTCATTAATTCAATAGCTGACCCAGATGAAAGGAGGAAGTATCTAGACAAGCTTAAATCTTCAATGGAATCCTCAAAGGAAAAGGATTTCAAAGGAAAAGGCAAAGTTATAGTCAAAGATCATTTTGACTTCAAACAGATTCTTAAGCGATTGGATGCTTCTCAGCAAACAAAGCCTGTTACAATTCAAGATCTCCAGAAAGAGATTAAGAATTTGAAACAAGAGGTTAAAGAGAACAAACAAGAACAAGCTGTTCATAAATTGATTTTGTCTCAAATTGCAAAGGCTATCTCCTCCTTTTCCAGTTTTAAGATAACTTCCATATTCTGAAGGAAACTTTCTTTTGATTTGGATCCTGCCAAGACTGAAATTATCTGCGATCTCTGATTCAGAAATTCACATGTTTCTGGATTGGCTGCTTTCATCCATTTAGGATTCTACTGGAACCATATTTTTACATTGTCACTAGTGGCTGCCGCATAGTTGAACTGAGTCTACCACTTGACATATGTTGCTCTTTGTAAAATGGGCAATATACCAGGATAATGATCTTGCTTCTGGTATTTGTATTGCCAGTTGAACACCCATGAAAGGGAGAATTTTGAGAAAAATATTAAATTGAGAGGAAAAGGACTTTCCTTGATGTCAAAATATTTTTCAAATGTTTGATATCCTTCTAGGACTTCTGCAGGATGGATTTGTTTGATTAGACCAAAAATTCACCACCAATGGACGAACCAATGAGGAAATTTGTAATTAACATTTGTTTTGAAATAAATCAGCGAAGAATGTCTGTTTTGATTGTTTTGGTACCATAAAATATTGTACAAAGCTTGTTGATAATCCCAGTAATTAAAACCAATGAGATCAAAATTTTGAGAAATTTTTTTGAAAACATTCAAATTCTTTCCGAATTGCTCAGGTGTAAAAACCTTTAAAATTTGGAAAGTTGAATGAGTGTATATTGATTGATCTTTTGGGTCTCGATAATGTTTAATCGTGACTGAATCTGTATCAATCAAAATAAACTCATAAAAATTTCTATTTTTATTTGGTTGTGTTTGTTGAAAATGAGAACCATTTTGAAAGATTTTGACTGGAACTTTATTAAGGTTATTATCCCAAAATCCTGGTTCCATTTGAACAACAAATTGAATTTGGTTTTTTGCAACATAGTTAGTTGCAGTGGTTTGGGTTTGGGTGTTGTTTTATGATAATCTTGTATCTGGCTTGACAACATTTAAAGGAGTAGCTGTTTAGGCTAGCTCTTTGATTAGGTCTTTGAGAGGGGGTGGAGAACCTGATTCTTCCTCCACTCTATCTCCCCAAGTTCCTTTAGGAGTTTGGAAAGGCCTTGATCTTGAAAGGCTAATAAAGTTTGAATACGGATGCCATAGTCTTCTTTTGACTGTTTGGCGGTTTGCTGGGTTGATGACCCAGATTGGGTTGATGACCCAAGATTGATTGTTGGTTTTTGGGTTGATGACCCAGATTTTAATGCAACTTGGCGATTGAGTCCTTTGAGGACCAGCTTTCCTTTACCCTTCCCCTTTCCAGAGGAAGACTCTAATTTTGGCATTGCTGTCAGTCTCACTCTCTTACCTACCCTGTAAATATTCACGAGTAAGGAAGTCAGGAAGAGAATTGGAAGAGCCTTTGAGAAATTCAATTTGAAAATCAAAAGCACTTAAAATTGCTTGCCACCTGGCAAAAATTTCTTTTTTGATGCTAAATTTTTAACATCTTTTTGTAAAATATATTTTGCAGACTTACAATCTACTATAAACAAAAAATTTTGATTAACTAAATCAGATTGAAATTTTGAAATGCATAAAACTATTGCCAAAATCTCTTTTTTGACAGTAGTCACTTTTGTTGAGCAGAATTCCAATGTTTAGAAGTATATGCAATGATATTCTCTTTTCCTGAAATTCTTGGTTTCAAAATACCGCCGTAACCAATGTCAGAAGCATCAATCTCAACAATTTTGAGGGCAGACGGGTTTGGAAGATAAAGACATGGAAGATTCTTTATCTGAGACTTAATAATTTTGACCACTTTTGTATGTTCATTTGTCCAAGGAGGTGGTTCCTTTCTAAGACGATTGTGTAGAGGTTTGATAATATTGCTAAGGTTTGGAACAAAATTAGCGACATAGTTGAGACATCCTAAGAATCTATGGAGTTGAGTTTTGTCTATTATTTGATCCGAAAATTTGTCAGCAAATTTAATTGCTTTATTGATTGGAATAATAGTTCCTTGAAACATATTATGACCAAGAAATCTAATTTTTGTTTGAAAGAGACTGACTTTGGTTTTAGACACAGCTAAACCATTTCACTTGATCACTCCTATGAAAATTTTCACATGTTTGAAGTGTTGATCAATAGATTTAGAAAAGACTAAAACATCATCAATGTAGACGAGTGTAAAGTCTGAATAAGGGTTGAAAATCTCATTCATAATTCTCTGGAATTTTGTAGGTACATTTTTGAGACCAAATGGCATAACATTCCATTCGTAATGCCCAAAAGGAACAGTGAACGCTGTTTTATAACGGTCACCTTCTTTGACTTCTATCTGATAGTAACCAGATTTCATGTCAAATTTGGAAAATATTTTTGCCGTGTTTAGGCGGTTAAGCATATCCTTTTTAGTAGGAATTGGGTATCTTATCCACCTAAGAGCTTGGTTTAAAGGTTTGTAATTTATAACTAAGCGGGGTGTTCCTCGCTCAATTTCTGCTTGTTTATTGACATTAAAGGCAAAACAGGACCAATGAGATTTACTTTCCCTGATTAAACCTTTCTCTAAGAAATCATTAATTTCCTTTTGACAATATCTAAGGAGTTCATGATTCATTTGGATCGGTCTAGACTTAGTTGGAATTTGACTCTCATTGAAGTCTTGTTCATAAGGCAAGTCTACAACGTATTTCTTTCTATTCCAAAATGCTGTTGGCAAATCAGAACAGATAGATTTTTGGATTTCATCAAAGAGGATCTGGATCATATCTTTGATGTTTGGTTGTTGCAATTGTAACTCAATATTCTTAAAAGAAGTTTATATGTATGTATGTATGTATATATATATATATATATATATATATATATATATATATATATATATATATATATATATATCAAGGTTTACATCAGGACCTTTATAATAACAGGTCATTTCCCAGAGTTATAACGTAAGAAAATAAAAACATAACTATAACGAAGCGGTAGTCTGGAACCACGACTCAAAAATGATGGCTCTCAGTTGCCAAAATATACAGACCGATGATACACCACTACCTCAAAAATGGAACCAAAAGTCCTACATCTGGTCAAAACTAGTGGTAACCGTTGGGAAGACCACCATGGTCCTCCCCACCTGCAGAAGTATCCGATGAGGATACCTCCGCTCCCGCTCCATCATCAGGAACTACACCATCATCTAGAGGATGATACTCAGGAACCTCCTTTTCATCCTCTTGGGGATCCTCCTCGATCCACTCGTCGACCTCCGGGACAAGTATAATAGGAGCTGGAGGTGACAGTGGTACTGCATCATGGAGTGGCTGAACAAGTGGAGGATGATGCACCAGATCCTCCTGCGCCACTAAGTACCCCAGAAGTAGCCACATCAGGGGTAGTGGAATCTCTACAGTCTCAAAGCTATGAGAACGTTTCTGTGGTCCTGCTACTAGTGTACCAGTAGTAGTAAACATCGGGCCTGTATAGGTAGCACTACGGGCCCTCGGGTTTATCACCCACGCGCCACCATCGTTTGCGTGCTCAAACATCATGGACCGGATCCCTGAATAGGACAGGTCTCCCATGTGATTCATCTATACTCAAATATATATAACATCACAGTAGAAACCCAACAAGTAATAATGCAAGGGTGAGATACCGACAAATGAGTTTCATCGTGATAACTACATGCCCGACACACAAATAACATCATATACACTTTCAAAACAGTCATAATATTCTAAACATTGAGATTCATACCCGACAGTCATTGCGATTTTGTAAAAATGGATGACACTTCAACATCCATATCTAAGTTTGATTTTTATTCTCCGAAGATCCTAACTTCCCTTCTTTGAGCAGAATAGGCCGCAATAATCCCCATATTACAATTGTTTCGTGTTAGGTCGGCCTCTTAATTTAGGTCTGATCCTCAATTGTTCAAGGGTATCATATCTCACCTAAATAATAATAAAAAGTTCCATGTTAAGTACATTCGTGCGGGGTAACCGAGTTCCATGACCCGAGATTGCAAAGCCCCGAGCATTCCGTGGATTTCGAGCTCGAATCTCCCTAATAGATCCAAAGACCCAAAAACATATCTTTGGGCCGCAACTATCCAATTTGTCAATCCACCCTTCGTGGATTGTAGCTCGATACTAAATGACACGTCTGCCAGACTATGCATGTAAACCAATTGTTTTCGTTTTACTTTTCTTTTTCGTTCGTTTTTTTCCTTGTCGAGGCTTAAAGCTCACGACTACCTTTACTTAGTATTAAATTCATTTCACCACCAACGTAGGATTTTTAAAATCTGTGACTTATAATTTCTTTCTCATATGAACACTAGCCCGACGCCTCGGCAATCTAGGTCCTTTCCAACAGGAACACTTACCCGATATTTTGGCAATCTAGGTCCTTACTTATTTCCCCAATTTCGTTTCAACAAAATTTTCGTTCTATGAAACACAAATACCAAAAACAAAACTCTGAAACTTATCCAAGTTTATCAAAAATGTTTTCGTTTATTTAAAATCCTTTTGCAGAAAATCTTTTCCGATGAAATTCGTTTATGAAACGTTAAATCACAATGAAAGTCATTTTACCTTAAATTCATTTTCTTTTTTTTCTTTTCGAAAAACCATTAAATCCTTGAAAATCATTTCTAACCCATTTCTTTCCAAAGTAATAAATCTGTTTCTCATAGTTTCACCATAAAACACTTTTCTAAATTATTTTTCGTTTAGAATAAAATCATTTATAAATCAAATGACTTTTTCTCTTACAAAAAGATTTTCTCCTTCAATATGAATATATTTTTGAAACTTAATTTATTTTAATTACTATTTATTTTATTTTTGTATTTATTTTGGAAAAATTAACGTAAATGAACTTTTTTCACTGTTTCGTCCTCACAGTCACTCATTGACTTACTCTTTCACCAAAAACTCATTAAATGTTACTATTTTCCATCCACTTCCATATTTCAAAACCCTTAAGTTTCTCCTCAAACTTTTTAAAGTTTTATCCTCTATTATAATTTAGCATTGACCACTGTCAGGCTTTCAGTATCGATCAACCAACAGTTTATCCATGCATTACAGCTATACATATACCACAGTTAAACATGCTTTCACAGATAAACTTAAACAACATAAATAGTTATATCATCGAATTAAAATACATCACACATAACCACAACAACTTTACACACAACAACTAAGTAGCATGTAGCTACCCAAAACCCCTTAGATAAACTCCCTTTACCTTGAGATTTTTCGAAACTCCTCTTGATTTGAGTCCTCGGATTCGGTTTTTCTCTTACTACCCCACACCTCAATCAGCCATAAATCCTTCACAACAAGTAACACAACAAGTTAAACTTTGAAATAAAACTCACTAACCCATTTGAGTGGGCATTTGACCAAGCTAGGAAAAAGTTGGCTAGGGACCTCTAAAATTTTCAAGCTCTTGGATCCATGATCCTAGAGTAGTAGAGAGACAAGAACAATTGTCATAAGTCAAAAATTGAAACAAATAAAGAATCTAACCTCTAGGGTTAGGGTTCGGCCAACACCAATAAAATAGGCTAGGTATTTCAAAAATATTCATGCTTCTAGATCTCATTAATAGAGATATTAGAGAGTTAATATCAAGTGTCATATTTCAAAAATCTATTTTCTATGATTTTATAGAATTAAATGAAGTAAATCAATGAAAATGGTAACATAGAACTCTTGACAAGATTTGAATGAAAATAAGTTAAGAGGAAGGTAACTAAGATCATAGAAGTAAGGGTTTACCTCTAGATGATGAAGGAAATGAAGGAAATGATCAAGTTTACAAGTTCAATCAATGGAGTTTTCTTAGTTTTATTTTTGTAAGATGAGAGAAAATTGTCTTAGTGTGGGGGAGGGACTTGGACGTGTAGATGAGGGAGTGAGGGGAAGGGTGATGAGTCACAAGGGCAAAGGAGGAATTCCACAGAGTCTTAAGGGTAATTAGGTCATTTCACCTAACAAATATCTAGATATTTGTCAAATGCCATCATTACATTTGGTAAGTCATGGTGGCGACTCACCCCATGACTCACCACTCTCAGGTGACATGTGTCCTCCGTCCGGTGTTCGATTCAGTCTCTGCAGTTCCATTTCTGACTCAGTTATTCTCTCGATTTAGGTTTTTCTTACGTGATTTTATCCAAAACTTCGCCCGAATAAAATATAAAACTTTGTTCTAGAGTGAAATTTTTGAAATAGATTGAGACACCTGACGTCCCATTAAAGAAAACCCAAAATAGTTAAGACCTAATCGTGTTATTATCGTTAAGAGGATATTTAAAAATGGCAGAAAATTAAAAACTTAAGATATAAACGATTATCATACAGAAATATATACATACATGCATAAGCATAACCATATATACATCATATCCTGATACAGTACTGTCAAGGGATTCCTATCAGTAGGATCCCAATATATACAACTAACGGCATCATAACAAAAATATATCAAAGGACAAAAGAAAGATGCCTCATCGATTCTCTCCACACCTAGTCCCCTCTAAAAATACAGGAAAAGCCTCATTCACACATAAACTGGTGGCACTAGCCTGAGCCATCATATACTACCACCCTCGCTAGCATCCATTATCCTGATGGTCCAGATACTCCTCTGCTACCGCTGGAGGATCTCCTATATGATTGCCTCTAGAACATATGCCTATAAAGCCTGCTGTCTCGGGGATGTAGCCTGGAAGACACTAGGGAAGACTCCGAAATGGTAGCTCTGACCACTGGAGGTGCTGGTACCTCGGGAATGGGTATCGGGTCCTGAGCAGGTATAATTGGGTCCTCCTCCTGTACGGGTACAAGCTTTGGCTCTAGTTCAGGTGTGGGTGCAGGTGCAGGTGCGAGTCCTGGAACAGGTACCTCAAAGGGTACCATAAAGGGAACTGGAGCCATGCCCTGCATCGGCGGCATCGGTGATATCTGCCCATCCGGCTATCCGATAGGGAAGGGAAAGGTCATGCCAGCTCGGAAAGTGCCCACAAAACCTAGGGGAGCTCCCTGCCCAAATCCGAAAGTGATAGACATTGGACCCATATTTACAGAGAAACGAGTGGCCGGGTCCACTAGCCATCCGTTAGGGTCAACGCACTCAATCTCGAAAGTCCCCATGAGGGGAAACCTCAGATCATGGGTCATCCAAGGATGATCCCAATGCGCCATCAGTCCGGTCCGAGTCTAAGGTACAAATCATACATAAAACAAAACACGCAGCAAAAGAAAAGGGATAAGAAATAATATAATGACAAACGTGGAAAGGGTTTAGCAACATTTAATTCTATAACGACACACTAAACATCCACCTCCAAACGTATAAGTATATATATATATATATATATATATATATATATATATATATATATATATATATATAACACAACCATCCTCAGTTCACGTCTAAGAATTTTCCTATACCCTCCATCATGATGCAATGCAAATGCTGTCTGAATCATCTCATCAGGTTTCAGCCACATATCCGGATATCAATAACGATATGTCTCCAGAGTCCCCGATGCACACCCTTGTCTGCGGATGAAGGATGCCCATGCAAAGCAATGGCACTATAGTTGCACAATACGGTGCATACCTCTGAACCCCGATCAGGGTGCTCATGTAAAGCATGAACTATAGCAGCAACAATAACGAAATAATGTCTGGGACGGTTCTGCCGTTAGCCAAAACCCCGTGAATTCTCCCTCCGATGAATAGACCCCACGGACCATGTTTCAAGTCAACCATATCACAGACCATGTTTAGGTCACCCCCTAGTGCCCTAACCGCTCATCATAATCTCATAGTTAACCTAAAAAATAATCTCATCTCATCCATCTCATTATCATATCACACTAGTGCAATAAGTGCTTTTTACGTCAGTTAAAATTGGTTTTTTACGTCAGAATACTGACTGACGTAAATACAGCTGACGTTAATAGTTAATATTTTAACGTCAGTTTAGAACTGACGTTAAATATAACACTATTAACGTCAGTTCCTTAACAAAACTGACGTTAATTTTGTAAGAATTAACGTCGGTTTTTTAAACAACTGACGTTAAACTAAAACTATTAACGTCAGTTCTTTAATACAACCGACGTTGATATTGTTAAAACTAACGTCAGTTGTTATAAAGAACTGACGTTAAATGTTTAATTTTAACGTCAGTTTTAATAAAGAACTGACGTTAATAGTGTACTGTATATTTTATAAAATACTATTAACGTCAGTTGTTTGATACAAATGACGTTAAAATGTTTTTTTTTTTTTTTAAATTCAGTTTTAAAATATCACTCCCCTCAGCTATCCCTGCATTCAGTCCCAGTAACACAGAATATCACACACATTACAGAATTGCAAAGGAAAATTGAACAATGGGGGGACTTAAAACCAAAACCCATGTATATATGTAAATAAATTTAAGTTCCAATGTCTAAAAAACAAAACTATCTAAGGATATATATATATATATATATATATATATATATATATATATATGTTATTAATTAGTTTCTAAAGTCTAACAAAAAAACTATTTATCTAAGTAGTGCGGAGGTATGTTGTCAATTCCTTTCTCAGCCGCATACTTGAAGAAGAATTCAGCGAAGCGCATCCTCAAGTTTCTTAACTCATCTTCTTGAATAGGCGATTGGTCGATAAATGCCTAGACACGTTCAAATAATAACAATAACATCAATGCAAGTCATCTTCAAAACTATAATATATAATTTAACAAGTTGTTTAAATATTACCTTCTTCCATCCATCCGTAATAGATGCGGAGACTATGTTCAAAGATATGAAGCATAACATAATAGAAGCACGACCAACTGTCAGGTTGAAATCGAGACTACCAACAAAATTAATTTCAACGTCGGTTGAATATACACATAAATTAGTAATTATAATAATAATTATTTGATAAATAAACTACCAAACCTTGAGGATGTTCCATACAGGATTTGCTTTAGCCTTAGAAGTCCTACTTCTCCCGTTGGCGCAACTTATGCTACTCGCCTTCGCCTTGACGCGTATCATAAACAAATAATCATGTCTATCAATTAACAAACTCATTTATCATGTGTGTAATAAACTAAAAACAACTGATATTAAAACTTAAATTAAATTTAAGATTAGTTACTTACATATTTACTGACTTCCACCACCTTCGGTGGCGGATCATGGTGGAGAGAGCAGAAGAATATGACAGTATGCCTAGACGGGTGAAGTACCAACAACTGCCAATGGTCATCCATACAGTAGGGAGCCAGATATAATTCTCTCGGATTGTCTCCCAACAAGTTCCCTATGTATTTATTCAATGCATCGCCAACAAAGAACTCAGGCAGAAGGATTGACGGATCTAAGAAACCGTAAACTGATGCAACGCCCTTATCAAGCTGAAGACGATGGAGATACCTAAGATATGAAAAGGGTGTGGATGTTAATTACATAATATATATATTGAAATTAAAATAAATTATTAAATGGAAAAATACCAAAAATAAATAAGTTATAAAATTAAAATTAACCTACGTGCACCGTAGACCGATGACATTCTTTGTTCATCCAGGCGTTATTTCGCAGCGTTCCTAGATCGTCACCAACGAAGGAAAATATCCTCTCTTGATTTGGGCGTGCCACCCATCCATCGTGCTCCAATGGACATGCAAAAATCTCAAACGCATAATCCTCACCAAGTGAGAACAAATGAGTGATAGGTGACAGCGACACCGACGTCGACTTGGCCTTCAGTTTAGGAAAAATAAAATATATAAGTTTTTGATAATTAAAAAAAACACAAGTAATTATTTGACTAATTTGGACATTAATAATGAATAAATACCTTTGCTAACATTTCGAGCTCACGTCGTTTGGAGTCCAACTCAAGCTCACGCCTTTTCATTTCCAACTCATGCTCATGGCGCTGGACTTCCAACTCCCGCTCCCTAGCTGCCAAATCATCGTCCTCCACATGTGCCCTACTAAAACTCTCTTTTGTGCTCACATGTGAAGCGTTGGCAAGCCTTGCGGTGTCCTGGGATGTACCGACAGAGGAAAGCTCTCTGGCAAGCGCCTGCTTGAATTCTGGGTTGGCTATTAAGCCTTGCATCAGATGTGTTGTAATATCTGGGTTGGTCATGAGGTGCTGAGTAATGTCAGCCAAAATTGATGCTTCATTGACCACCCGCTTTCGTGAAGCAGACTTGCCATAATATTGTTTGATGGTCACGTTCCCAGGAACACCGAGAACCCGACCAGGATGGTCTTTCTTGCCTAGAGCAGTCATCAAGACGTCCTGCCGTCCAGAAGGGACGAATGCGCCCTGGGAGGATTTTACTTTAAGATCCATCTACAATGAAAAAAAAATGAAAAAACGTGCAAGTGAAAAGTGTTGCAAATATCTATACAAATATCAATTGAAATCAAGTTAATTATTTACTTACAATCTTATCTGCCACTTCGCGAGTGGCATCAGCTTTAAAAGATCCCGCCTTTGTCATGCGGCCGGCTAACCAGACATCCTCGCGGTCGATGTCTGACGGAGGACTTGATGGTGTGCCCTCAGGCACCTCTCCTCTTTCAATCCTAGCAGAGTGCTCTTCCTGCTTCGCCTTCAGCCTATCCGCCATCATCTGCTGGATCCGAGTATGGTACCCACCCTGAGACATGGTGTGGCGGTGGACGTTCTTCGCCTGATTCTGCCGACCCTTATTTGCCTTAGCCTATTCAAACAAAAACACATAATTAAATATAGTTAAATGATCTATAATAAGCATACAAAATTAACTTAATCAACCAACCTGAAATTCTTCATCCTGTCGACTCCTGGCAAACATATCCCAAGTATCCTGATCAATCCAGGGATAATCCGAGAACATTTTATCAAGCCGCTTCTTCCCAGATAGATAGTACCTGGTAAGATCATGCTTGAACCCATTCCAATGCTTTGATGCCATTTTCATACATTTATGACGATGATCCTCGTCATTTGGCACAGTCCAAGCTACCTACACATTAGATACATATATAACAACTGGATGGATTATAACTCGGATAATTATCTAATAATGTAAATCAAACGAATGTAAAGGTAAAATACCGTGATAGCCTCCCAAATCTGATCCTTAACGTTCTGTGGAACGTCATTCCAGTGGTTGTAGTTGATGCTTACGTGCTGCTTCGCTTGTAGAAACACCCACTTATTAAATTCTTTAGCACGGGTCCCTGGGCATTTAGATTAGCATCGAAGGACACCTCAAGCTTCGTCCGCTCCGCCTATCCTTCTCTAGTTTCTTCAACGAGGTGGCTCCTCTACCCCGCTTCCTATGAGCCTGTGATGTCTGTCTGGACAAAAAAAATGATAAAATAGAGGGTTTTAAAATTATAAACTTACATTAACAATAAGGACTAAAGACAGTATATCACATGCATGTAAGCTTACACTAGAATCAAGGGCGTAGGCGTGATCGGGTCTCGCGAAACCCCCACAAGTGTCCTCCCGTGCATGTGGGCTATCCGACCGATCCATATGTATGCCTGTTCAAAAACAATATATATGTATTAACATAGGTTATAACTCAAAATAAATACAGAAGTATAAATAAAAATAACTAGATAGGTCCTATAGATATACAAAACATCTATATATCCAATATAAGGACAATACGGGAGATTGAAAACTATAGTTTTTGAAGATTGTTAAGCATCAACACACAGCCGGGCCGTGATGTCCATCACGGCCGTAACGTGCAAACCGAACCGACCCTCATAGGCGGAACTGATCACGGCCTGGCCGTGATGAGCATCACGGCCGTGACAGATCAACCAAACAGAGCAACATGCACTCAAAACCAAAAATAGAGACATTCCAAACAACTCAAACTCACGATTTAAAGTTACAACTACTGAGACTACAATTTCAACATACACTCAAAACCAAAAATAGAGACATTCCAAACAACTCAAACTCACAGTTTCAAGTTTCAACTACTGAGACTACAATTTCAAACCAGCAGAGCAACATGCATGCACTCAAAACCGTGAATAAAAAAATGTGCCCTAATTAAAGACTCACCAGAAATAGGCGCTCGCGTGGTGGTGGGGGGGAAGCTCGAGTGGTGGCCAACGTTCGATGTGGTTACTGAGAGCAGAGGGACAAGGAGAGTTAGTGTGCGGGAAGGCCAGGGGAAAGAGAGATGTCAAGTTATTGCAAAGAAGGAGCGGGAAAGACAGAGTTAGGGGTTAAGAGTGTACCTCACGGTGGTGGCGAAGAAGCCCTCGCGGTGGTTGCGGTGGAGATGAGCTCGAGATTAGGGCATAGTGAGAGCGAGAGTGAGGGTTGAGCGTACGTGATGAAAAGAGAAAAGACGTAGAGAAGTGGAGAAGGCGCGCGGGGGTAAACGTTATAATTAAAATAAAACAACATTTTACGTCAGTTTTTGGTAAAACCTGACGTTGAAGATCATATATTTAACGTCAGTTGTCTTAATAAACTGACGTTAAAAACTCTCACACTTATTACGTCGGTTGTTAGTAATAATCGACGTTAAAGGTCATATATTTAACGTAAGTTGTATTAAGAAACCGACGTTAAAAACACTCACAACTTCTTACGCCGCTTGTATTACACAACGGACGTTAAAGGTTTATTAGTTTCTGCAGAAACATTCATTCCCTTGACTACTGTGCTACTTACCCATTCACCTTTGTACCTAATCCTCTTAATGAGCATTAAGTTTATAGATAAGTTTTCAAGAAAATCAGAATAACTTAGTAACTTCATCCACTACTCCTATAAATAGCTTCCTAGCTTCCATCTCCTTTTAATTAATTTTCTGCTTCACAATATGGCTCTGCCGTGGAGATTAACTTCATCACTCTTTCTTCCTATTCCTAGACTCAAAGGTCTTTGTCTTAATGGTGAAACAACTTCTGAGTTTGAGTAAATTACATTGCATGGATATTAAGGTTGGGTGAATCACGTAATGTGATTCTCTCACTTTATTTCATCCCCGTCATCCCTTTCACTTTGCTTTGGAAGCAAGTGATTGTGGATTCAAGATGATGCATCAAGGAACTCCACTGAAGAAGAAAGATGCAAAGATCCATTTCACTTTGCTTTCGCTGCTAGTGACTGAGGATTTACTTTGCATCTTGGAATTCAAGTGAGGGAGGTGATGCATTCAAGTTAGGGCTATGTTGCAGACATTTTTTATCTTTTAATCATGTAATTTTAACTTATGAATCGCTTCAATGTCATACGATTTGATTATACATATAACTTGTTTTATGTTAAGTGTTTATTTATTTTAATTTGCACAATTAATAAAAATTAAAAATAAACTTGTATAAAAAAAAAGGTTTAGAAATAAACTGCAGTACTATATGGAGTGATCTGCGTTAAGAGGGACAACAGGGACATGACAACCAATGAAAAGAGTTTCATAATTATTTACGTCAGTTATTTATAGAACTGACGCAAATAGTTTACCCACCACCTCATTTTTAACGTCAACTTAATTTATGACTGCCAAGTTCCCGTATATTAATTACATTATTTCCAATATTCATTCTGCACGTTTATAATATATAGGATTATTTACGCAGCTATTTATTTAATCAAGTAAAAATCAAACTTTTAACGTCGGTTGTATAACAAACCGACGTTAACAATTAATATTTTTTATTGAAAAACACTTTTAACGCCGCTTTTTAAAAAAAACGACGTTAAAAGTGTATAGATATCTGCAAAAAACATTCATTCCTTTGACTGTCTTTGTGCTACTTACCCATGCACCTTGTAACTCAATCCTCTTAATGAGCATTAAGTTTATAGGTAAGTTTTCAACAAAATCAGAATAGCTTAGTAACTTCATCCCCTGCTCCTATAAATAGCTTCCTTCCATCCTTTTAATTTTCTGCTTCACAATATGGCTCTACCGTGGAGATTAACTTCATCACTCTTTCTTCCTATTCCTAGACTCAAAGGTCTTTGTCTTAATGGTCAAACAACTTCTGAGTTTGAGTAAATTACATTGCATGGGTGATAAGTCTGTGTAAATTACATTGTGTGAGTTGCTCACCTTATCACCTTCCGAGAATCACCGTGGAGGGTTAATCAGGTGCTCGGGGTCACAGTTCCAAAACCTCGGCTTTGGCAAGCAAGTGACCATCTTGGAAGTCTCTGGAACCACCGCCTTTGCTTGAAACGGATCTGGTGCACCTGTTTTTGCCTCTCTCTTGAGCTCTCTCATGCCCCCAGTTTTCGAGGTCTTCTGAGTATATATAGTTTTCCCTTTGGCATATTTCATAAAACTCTCTCGATGGGATGTAGCTTTAATGTTTAGGATTTTAAACCCTTTCAATGTAACTTTTATAGGATTTTAAACCCTTTCAATGTAACTTTTTATAGGATTTTAAACCCTTTCAATCTTCTCAGATCGATCATCGATATTACACTTCATGAATGAGATCCGGTTTGGGTTATTGATTCAACTTATACTTCGCACATATATTTTAGTTTTCAAAACAGAAACACAAAACATCAAAGCAATTCATGTGAAACTGAAACTTTGAGGAAGGCAATGCGGAAGGAATCGTATACTAGATAAAAAAATTATTAAAATAACTTTTAACGTCTGTTGATGTAGGGACTGACGTTAAAAGTGAAGAGACTTACTTCTAACGTCAGTTCTTTATCGAACTGACGTTAAAATGTTCACTTTTAACGTCAGTTTTTTATTGAACTGACGTTAAAAGTGAGTCACTTCACTTTTAACGTCAGTCATTAAAACAACTGATGTTAAAATTGAATTAATGAAGCCTGATATTTACAAAACTGCCACCACCTCCTTTTTAACGTCTAGCTTTTGGTTAACTGACGTAAACCTTTACCGTCTAATGTATATTTTCCACTAGTGTCATAGTATCATCTCGGTTAGGCACCACTAACACATATATAGTATGAATTCCCCACATACATCACTATGACTCATCATGTCTTATCACTTACTCAAACTCTAAGCATAATCATTACACTCATTTCATCATACCATCATGTCATCAAAATCATCATCACAATCATGTCATCATTACCTCATTTTCAAATATAACAATAACTATAAACATATTCATAAAAAAATAATTCCAACACTCGTAAAATCATCCAATAATTACCAACATCGGTTCAATCAGTCAAACAGGTAATCATTAAATAATAAAATAATATATTTTTATAGTAACGACAATAAACACACAATTTCAATATCATCATTGGTACCTCTAAGTAGTACCCAATGTGATATGGACATTGTTGGTTACTCGCTCTCGAGTAGGTTTAGGTTGCCTTACGTCATTAACGAATTAAATGCAACTGCACCGTTTCCGACGTAAAATGATTTATTTTCCCCACCTGGAAAGTCGTATGCTGACCGAAACGAAACGAAATGAAGCATCCTCGAATCCTCTTGATTCTTCCCTGTGCCAAACTAGGGTCTCCGAGCTTCCAAAAATTCACCTAAGCATCACTTTACGACGAGTACGTTACCACGAGTTCAAAATCAAAGACGGAATTGAATTCTGATAAACGAAACAAAAGATACTTCAATAAACATAACGAACAATATTTCTACTTAGAGAGAGTGATATTTACCTTCACTTTTTGGAGAAAGAAGAAGAGGAAAGCGAAGATATCATTGCCACGAACGCAACGGTGTATTCGAAAACGCATCGGTATGCCCAAATAGCTCTAACTCTCTTCTTGAAGCTTTTCTCTCTCTAGGTTTTATCTCCCTCTCTCTAAAGTCTTCTATATGTTTTCTGCCTCTGCTGCTCTCTGTTTTCGTATTAAGGTTCATCGAGCTAACTTAAGTTACCTCTCGCTCAGCACTGGTGCGTTCACTCGGGTCGCTGCATGCCCACCACATCATCCTCCACATGTCCGTATGCATGTAGCGCTTCTATTGCTAAGCGTAGATTTCTAGCGCTCAGCTCCGGCCTCTGGTCAACAACGTTGACTTCGAGCGTTTCTTCGCGTTTTGAGCTCCTTTGAAGTCCGATTTACTTCAAATTTGAGGTATAGGCTCTTCAATACCTAATGAACAACCTCAAATCCTAAAAAAAATGCCTAATATCTTTCTTAAATCCAAATTTCTTATTCCACACATCTAAGCCTTTTAGACGATGAACGGGAAAATCCAAGATTTTGCTCACATTCAAATTCACTCCCGATGATTGCATACTTCTGATAAACATTATTTGCATGCATTGAAGATCCCTCATTTTTAGTACTTTTTACAAGCTAAATGTGCATAATTGATTTAGTCTAGCAATGATTTATGAGTTTGGGCCTCATTGGGCTTTATTGCAAATTTTCACTAATTCATGATTATAGACGTTGACTCTATTTTAGCCATATCTTGAGTTCCGGGCATCTAAAAATTATGAACTTTATATTGTAGGAAAGATAAAAGGAATCCCAACAACTTTCATGAAGAACTCAGATGATGAATTGGATGTATAGTGGGTCACATTGGGCCTTGAAGTCAGAACATAATTGCTGTCGCTGGAACCTGAACTGGTCATGAATATTGGGCCATAACTTGGGCTTTAGATGTCGTTTGGAACTGAAACTGGTGGAAAATGAAAGATAAAACACAGAGATTTAACTTTCATGAAGGACATTGTTCCAAACAGAGTCGTTTTGAGGGGCTGAAATCCATGTGAAGTCAGAGGTCGTTTCAGCTGCCCTATGAGTTGAATGTGGACATAACTCTCTCATCTTAATTCGTAATTAAGCAAATTAAGTGGCTTTGGAAAGCGAAGAGGCAGAGGTTGAAGTTAATTGAAGGAGCATTCAGATATTGAGAGGAGGTCTTGAGAGAATTTGTATAAATAGGAGCCAGAATAGGAGACTGGTGGTTCCTTTAGTTTTCTGCTGCTTAATTAAGTTGTTTGTTATTGTTTTCGTATTTTTATTTTCTTTTCCTCAAGCCTCCTTGGACTGTAGCTATGGAAGGCTAATTCTGAAATCAATCCAAGGTGCTTGAAGGAATTTCGTTTGGCTTGAGACTTTTGTACTTCAACTTTCATTTTGAATTCAAGTAGTTTTTATCTTCTCTTCTCCTTACTAATCAGAATTCGTGATGCATGAATGATGATTACCGTTTGTGTATTCGAAATTATGAATTATGAATGTGATATTGATTGATAATTCAATATCTCATTCTCTGAGTTGAAGTAAATTAAACTACAGATTTGTGGTTTAAAGTTAATTGGTTCTTGTATTTAAACTGGCACTGATTTTATAGATTTGTAAAATCGTTTGTCAGTTAAATCCTAGATGATTATCTAGTAGTGAACCTCAATTCCGATGCAGGGATCTCGGTTGAAATTGAATTAACCATTACTTGGATTCAGTTTTAGTATTACGTGGTCTATGATAGCCAAAATTGGAATTCTGGTTAAGTGTCTTGGATTGGTTGATTTTTCACTTGATTTCTCTTAGTCTAAATTTATCTTTTCCAATCTAAAATCACAACCCCACCCATTTTTGTGTTGAGTCTTGATATGATTGAATAGCACTCATGGTCTTTTGAGAGACGATCTGAGTCATTCCTTATACTACAAGCTAGTAGGGATTTGTTCTGTAATTTGAGTGAGTTCGGCGGGTCACCAAATTTTGACGCCGTTGCCGGGGACCATTTTGAGTATTCAATCATATTAGAAAGTGTTTATATTAATTTCTAACCTGTTTATCCATTGAATTGCTGTTTGTAGTGAAACCAGTGGCATTTTGGTAATATTTTGCTGTCAGAATTTTTGTGCTCCGATTGCTCTCCGGAGCCAAAATTTCATCGTTTAGGCCACTTTTCTAATTTTTTAAGTATTTTACCATTTTTAAAAATTCCAAAAAAAAATTTGTATTTGCTTTGCTGACTTTTCAGAGTTTTTCTGTGGCGATCTTATATTTTTTAAAATTTATTTCGTACGATTTTCCAATTTGTGTCTTTTTAGCATTTGTACTTGTAGTGTTTTGAGATGGTTCTTGCTCTCCTGGCCTATATATGTGTATGACTAGGTCCCAAACTGGTGATTTAGTTGCATACGACCCTGAGATTTAAAGGACCTTGCATCAGTTGAATAGGACTCGGAGGAGATTACTTGATCAATTTGATAATTCTGTTGTTTCTGATTCTGTTTTAACTGATAATTGTGCTAACATGGCTAACAATAGAACTCTGAAAGAACTTGCTGCACCTGATGTGAACTACCAACCATTATGTATCTGATCGCGCTGTCGCGCACGCGCCAAAAAGAACGAGCGGTTTTTAAAACTGTAGTTTAGGGCGACAACTCGGATGTCGTCTCACAAGGACTCTCGAAGTGTTATTTATCACAAAAATCAGTTTTTTTTTGGGGGGGGGAGGGGGGGGTTGGATTGGAGTGCAAATAAGAAAATAAGCAATAACAAAGCAATGAAAACAGGGCAGTTGAAAAGGTTATCAAATAGCTAAAGACGATTAATCTATCGTTCTCAATTTCCCAACTATCATCGGTTATGTGAATTCCTAGCCCTAAGCAGATTCTATGCCCTTTCAGTTGTAGCAACAATTAACAAACGAAATTGCCACTACGGATATATGTTCCTATTCCCGAATTAAACAAACGGGGTTAAGCCCTCATGAACTAAACGAACATGAATGAACACACGTGAATTAAACAAACGCGATTAAGTATAGGAACATAACATCACTGAAACGAATCAATATAATACTATACACTCCTGAATTAAACAAACAGAAATGCATAGCATAGTATTGAAAAGGGAAAAACAAGTAAAATAGGAATCACAAAACCTCAAGTATAATGGAAATCGATTACAATAGATTAATCCTAGAAAATTAGTTCTCCATATGAAAAACGAACACACAAAAATAAACAAAAACAATGGAGAAGCAAAAGTTGTTCATAATCTGCCCAGACAGCTATTTATAACATTCAGGAATTTTTGCCATCTCGCGAGGCGAAGCCTCTCTCGCGACGCTAAGCTTGTGAACAGTCTGCAACCTTTGGTATTCTCGCGAGGCTAACACACCTTCGCAAGGCGAGAATTGGAAGGGTCTTCTTATTACGCCCGTTAAGAGAATCAGGGCCTAACCGCGATGCTTTCTGACTTCCAGTCTCGCGAGGCGAATGAATGCTAGCGAGGCGAGACTCTTCAACTTCAAAACTGCCACAACCGTGACCTTCAACACGGGCAAGCCGTGATCGTCTCTGACTTTTCAGGGTTGGGTGACTCGCGGGGCGAGATCTTCTTCGCAGGGCGAACCAGAGACCTTGCATTTTCTTGGAAAAGTCAGCCTTCGGGGTCGCGAGGCGAAGAGATGTTCGCGAGGCGAACCAGAGAGGATGTCATTTTCACTGTTTTACTGGCTTTCAGGTTCGCGAGGCGAGTCCCCTGTTTCTTTATTCTCTCAACTTCTACTTAACCTGAAAACAAAGAAATAACTATAAGTGCATTATTTGACTCAAAACTGGGTAATTTAACCTAAAACTACTCTAGAGACTCAAAACCTTGCTTGAGGACAATCTAATCTAATTTGGGTGAAAATAGGATATAATTTGCACAAAACCCTGGTCATACTAGCCATAAAACTAGATGAGCCAGAGGCTTATCAAAATACCCCAAACTTAAACTTTGCTTGTCCCCAAGCAAACTAAGACTCAAAAATCAAAAAGACTCAAGACCTGGCAAGCTTAAAAGATTCAATCAACCTTACACAAATTCAAGCAATACATCAAAACAGTTTTCTTCAATGTTTCCCCCCTTTTTCAACCAAAGTAGTCCCCACAATCATTCATTCTGAACATTTGAGAAATTAGTCATTCAGGCACTCATTAATCTAAGCAGGGGAATCCAAGTTACACACAAAAGGGAGATCACCAAAATCAAACAACTGCCTTCCTCACAAGGGAAATTTGTGTTTCACTCAATGCTCAGTTTTGGTCAGGCAATCAACAATTCACTCAATTCACTTTTCAGAAACACTTCCCATAAATTTGATTTTCATCTCCAAAAGATTCCCACAGAAAACATGCATGCAACATCAAAAGGTCTTTTATGGGATGTAATGGGGCCTGGCTAAGGGTAGGATATACAAAGGAACTAGGCTGAAGACCCTAGGAACTAAGAGAGCATGAACTTTTTACACTTTGAATTTCCACTCCAATTCCTTTCTTCATTTATCTTTATGCCTTGGGTGACTACAGCCTTTTTATTCAAATAGCCTTTTTGAAATTTTTTTGCACTTTTTTTTTTCTTTGGCTCCAAACTTTTTATTATATTTTTTTTCCTTTTCCCAATCCCAACAACACATCACAACTTGTAGCCACCCCAAACTTTAGTTTCTTGCACCCATTCTAAGATTCCATGCTCTCCTAATCCTAAGATCGGGTTAACATGGTTTTCCAGATTTTTAGGCTTATAACATTAGGTTATCAAGAATTAACAGGCTAATTAGGCTCAAAGGGGCTAACTAAGGAACATACATTAGGAATTGGTTATTTTTGGCTAAGTAGTTATTTACAAAGAAAATGCCTAAATCATATGAAGCAAACACATCAACATGCAAATCAAGAAGAGATTCAAGCAAATTCAGGAAAGTGCAATCCAAAAGTGATTCTCACAGTCAAAAATATGTTGGAGGCTCAAAACCTCACCTGGACATTCATGCAATTTGTTTGACAGAGATTCTATCCCTAGTGTGTGCTTCCCTTCACCCCAAACTTATCCTAAATCATGCCATCACAACAAAATCTCAAAGTTTAACACATGGGGATCACTTTTCACAAGACAAAATTTTTTTTCTCAGCCTAGGGGGAAAATCATCATGCAATCAATCTGTGCAAAGTCAATCAAAATCCATCAAACTTGCCAACATAAAAGACAATGACTAAAAGACAAACAATCTACAACTAGTTCCCTCCCCCACACTTAAAATGTGCATTGTCCCCAATGAAACAACATGACTATAAAATTAGAGTGAGGGAAAGAAAAAGTGACTCCCTGATCAAGTGGCATTATAGGTTGGAGCTTCCAAGGAGAGCTCCTCAATATTAGCATCCGTAGGATCACCAGCATCCACACCATGGAATGGCTTCAGCCTCTGCCCGTTAACCTTGAAGGTCTTGTTGCTACCTGCATCTTTAATCTCTACTGCACCATAAGGAAACACATTAGTAACAACAAATGGTCCAATCCACTTGGACCTAAGTTTCCCAGCCATCAATTTCAGGCGGGAATTAAACAGTAAGACTTTCTGGCCCACAAAAAATTGTTTCCTAACAATCATCCTATCATGAAAATGTTTTGTTTTTTCTTTATAAATCCTGGAGCTTTCATAGGCTTCTAGCCTAAGCTCCTCAAGTTGCTGCAGCTGTAGTTTCCTTTCAACACCGGCTTTCTTCATGTCCATGTTACAACTCTTTACTGCCCAATATGCCCGGTGCTCAACTTCCACCGGGAGGTGACATGCCTTGCCAAATACAAGCCTGAATGGGGACATTCCTATAGGCGTCTTGAAAGCGGTCCGCTGAGCCCACAGTGCGTCTTCCAGACGGCGGCTCCATTCCTTTCTATTCGGCTGCACCATCTTCTCTAGAATCTGCTTGATCTCCCTGTTTGATATTTCAGCCTGGCCATTGGTCTGGGGATGATAAGCAGTGGAAACTCTATGCATAACTCCATATTTTCTGAGTAAGGCTTCCATGGTTCTGTTGCAGAAGTGAGTGCCCTGGTCACTGATGATAGCCTTAGGTATGCCAAACCTGCAAAAAATGTTGGACCTAACAAATTTGGAAACAATTTTAGCATCGTTAGTCCTAGTGGGGATTGCTTCCACCCACTTTGAAACATAATCAACAGCCAAAAGAATATACAAATAACCAAAAGAAGCAGGGAAAGGACCCATGAAGTCCATCCCCCACACATCAAAAACTTCACAATAAAGCATGGGCTGCTGAGGCATCTCACTCCTGCGAGTGATGGCAGGGCCTGCTGTTTGACATTCCTTACAATTCCTGTAGACCTCATAGGCATCTCTAAAAATTGTGGGCCAATAGAACCCAGAATCCAGGACTTTTCTTGCTGTCCTCTGAGGTCCAAAGTTTCCTCCAACTTGAGATGCATGAGAGAAATGCAAGATGGACTCTGTCTCATGATCGGGGACACACCTCCGAATAACCTGATCACTGCAAAACTTCCACAGGTAGGGATCATCCCACACATAGTACTTTGCATCGCTTCTGAGCTTGTGGAACTTGGATCTACTTGTACCTGCAGGAAAAACACCAGCAACCAGAAAGTTAACTATGTCAGCAAACCAGGGGGTTACCACATACAGATGTAGCAGTCTCTCATCAGGGAAATCATCTTGGATGGGAGAAGGATCCTCATCCTTTGCTATTCGGCTCAAGTGATCAGCTACCAAATTTTCAGCTCCACTCTTATCTTTTATTTCCACATTGAACTCTTGGAGCAAAAGCATCCACCGGACCAGTCTTGGCTTAGCTTCTGGCTTCTTTAACAGGTACTTCAGAGCTGCATGGTCAGTGAAAACAATTACCCTAGAACCTAGCAAATATGACCTAAATTTGTCAAGTGCAAATACAACAGCTAGCAGTTCTTTCTCAGTGGTGGTGTAATTGGATTGTGCAGCATCTAATGTCCTAGAAGCATAATGTATGACATGGGCAGCCTTGCCCACTCTTTGTGCCAGAACCGCTCCCACAGCAAAATTAGAAGCATCACACATCAGTTTAAAAGGGAGGACCCAGTCTGGGGGCTGGATGATGGGGGTAGAGGTCAATGCTTTTTTCAGGTAGTCAAATGCTTTCTTGCAATTGTCATCAAATTGGAACAGGGTATCATTCTTCAGCAGGTTTGACAATGGCAGAGCTATCTTGCTGAAGTCCTTTATAAAGCGCCTGTAGAAACCTGCATGTCCAAGGAAAGAACGGATCTCGCGTACGCAAGATGGGTAAGGCAATGAAGAAATCACATCAATTTTTGCAGGATCTACTGAAATACCCTCTTTAGAAATTACATGACCCAAAACTATCCCCTTCTCTACCATAAAGTGACATTTCTCATAATTCAAAATCAGATCAGTCTCAATGCATCTTTGGAGAACTAAACTCAGACTATGCAGACATGCATCAAATGAGGAGCCATATATAGTGAAGTCATCCATGAACACCTCTATGCAATTTTCAATAAACTCAGAGAAAATGCTAAGCATGCATCTTTGAAAGGTGCCAGGATCATTACAAAGGCCAAATGGCATCCTCCTATAAGCAAACGTACCGAAGGGGCACATGAAAGTGGTCTTTTCCTGATCCTCAGGGGCAATATGGATCTGGAAATACCCGGAAAAGCCATCTAGAAAACAGTAATGAGACTTACCAGCCAGCCGTTCCAGCATCTGATCTATAAACGACAAAGGAAAGTGATCCTTTCTGGTGGCCTGGTTCAACTTCCTGTAATCTATACAAACTCGCCAGCTATTCTGGACTCTAGTAGGCACAAGTTCATTATTATCATTTCTAACTCCTGTGAGACCGGACTTTTTTGGTACCACTTGCACCGGACTTACCCAAGTACTATCAGAGATGGGGTATATAATACCTGCCTGCAGAAGTTTAGTCACCTCTTTCTTTACCACATCTAGAATCAATGGGTTTAGCCGCCTTTGGGCCTGCCTTACTAGTTTAGCCCCATCCTCCAATAGAATTCTATGCATACATTTGGAGGGACTAATTCCTGGAATGTCAGCCAATGTCCACCCAATAGCCTTCTTGTACTTCTTCAGAACCTCTAAAAGCTTAGCTTCCTGGTCAGAGTTGAGACTGGAGGAAATGATGACTGGCAGTTTCTCATTTGTCTCCAGGTAGGCATACTTCAGGTTCCCAGGAAGTGGCTTGAGCTCTAAGGATGGTGGCTGCTCAACAGATGGTGCATTGGGAGTAGCCATGGTGTCAAAGACTTCTGCTGCACATACAGCTTCACTCTCACTATCACTATCACCCTGCAAAGTTGAATCCAGAAACTCAGAACAAACAGCACATGGGTTAGTGTCAGTACAGTTAGTACAAGTATATACATCATCAAAACCAGAAATAAATGGAAAATCTGAAATAAAGTCCTCATGGGTATCCTCAATAAGCTCCGAAAGCAACTCTAAGTGGAAAACAGAGTGCTCCTCCAGTGGGTGTTTCATAGCATCAAAGATATTAAACTTGGCCACAATATCACCAAACTCCATAGACATAGACCCATCATTCACATCAATCTTAGTCTTGGCTGTCTTCATGAATGGTCTGCCCAAGATTATTGGTGATCTACTGGAATGAGTCTCTTCTGCCATATCTAAGATGTAGAAGTCAGCAGGGAAGATCAAATCATCAACTTGCACTAGCACATCTTCTACCATTCCCATGGGTCGGGCACTGGTCCTGTTGGCCAACTGGATGGTGAGACCTGTATACTGCAAAGGCCCAAGATCAAGGTTGTTAAAGATGGAGGTAGGCATGACATTTATGGAGGCTCCCAAATCCAGCATGCAGTTTTCAAATCTTTTATCCCCAATAGTGCATGGAATAGTGAATGTGCCCGGATCCTTGCACTTTTGTGGTAGTGCCTGAGTAGTTGCTAAAACAGTAACTCTATCTGGTGCAGGCTTAGACTGGATAAGAGCGGATACATTCCTTCCCAAATCAACCCTCTCATTATTCTTCAACTTCCTCTTGTTGGTGCATAGGTCTTTCAGGAATTTTGCATATTTGGGCACCTGCTTGATCACATCTATAAGGGGAATATTCACAGCTACTTTTCTGAACACGTCTAAAATCTCCCTTTCTTTGTCTTCACCACCAATCTTCTTATTTTTCTGTAATCTGTGTGGGAATGGGATTGGTGGTCTGTACACTTTCTCAACTTCAACTTCAACAATAGGCTCAGGAGTTACCTCAACAGTTGCTTCATCTTTTTCAGAGGTGGCCTCAACAACTTTTCCAGATCTCAGAGATATGGCACTCACATTAGGATTGGAGGCATTAGGATTTATCACTGGCTGTGCCGGCAGCTGGGTTGACCCTTGAGCTTGCGGTATGTTGTTTATGGATGTGGCCAGCTGTCCAATCTGTGTATGCAAGGCCTGAATACTAGCATCCGTCCTCTCTCATCAAATCGTGCTGCGAAGGCTGCAACCTGTCCAACCTCTGCTGAAATCGTGTGCGTGAGGCTGAATCGTCCAATTTGCTTGCTGGGCTCGAGATTTTGTGCAGCCATTTGGGCAGCCATTTGTTTGAGTATGTCATCTACTGAAGGTCCGGAAGGTGCAGAAGTGGTCACTAGAGGAGGATTCTGAGGTGCCATCGGTTGTTGTTGGGATGAGTTCCCATACCGCAGATTAGGATGATTCCTCCAGTTAGGATGGTACCTATTTGTTGAGAGGTCTGGAGTGTTGTACATGTTCTGGTTATTGCCTTGATTATACGGATGGACTGCAAAGGCTTGAGGCAATTCAATAACTGATCCTCCTTGCAGAATGGGGCATGCCTCATATGGGTGCTCAGGAGAGCTGCACATGCCACACAACACCGCAGGCTGAACCCTATCCATTGCCAATTTCTCTACCAAAGAAGTGAGCCTATCAATTCTATCATCACGGTCATGGTTGGAAGTAGAACTGTGGACCTCATGCACTCCTCTTGTCTCAACCGAATTTCTTCTGGTAGTAAACTGCTGGGAATTCAGTGACATATTTTCAATGAGTAGCTTGGCAGCAGCTGGGGTCTTATCAACAAGAGCTCCCCCACTAGCAGCATCCAAAATATTCCTATCCATCGGCAGTAACCCTTCATAAAAATATTGGATGAGAAGCTATTCAGAAATCTGATGCTGGGGGCAACTGGATGTCAATTGCTTGAACCTCTCCTAATATTCAGCTAGCGACTCATTTCCTTGTATGATGCCACAGATTTCTTTCCTGATTGAGGCAGCTCTGGAGGCAGGAAAATATTTCTCTAGGAAGAGCCTCTTCAAATCGTTCCATGTGGTGATGGAGTTTGGCTCAAGATACAACAGCCAATCCTTTGCAGCTCCCTGGAGTGAGAACGGAAAAGCTTTCAACTTAATGTGATCTTCAGTTACTCCCTCTGGTCTCAAGGTTGTGGAGCAGACGACCTGGAATTCCTTCAAATGCTTGTGCGGATCCTCACCTGCAAGACCATTGAACCTAGGCAACAAATGGATTAGACCAGATTTTAATTCAAATGGAGTATCAGCACCAGGATATGAAATACACAATCCATTGTAATTTACATCGTGGGGCGACAAGCTGTCTTAATGTCCTTTGGTCTCCCATGTTTTCAAAAACAGTTTTGGGATTAGAATCACTACTAGTGCTAGCCCGAAATTCTCTACGGAGTGTGTGCAGTGTTCTTTCAATTTCCGGATCAAATTCACACAGTTCAGGGCAATTAGATCTAGTAGCCAGACTAATTCAAAATAAAAGAAAAATAAAACAGAAATAAAAATGCGAAAATAACAAAACAAGAGTCCCCGGCAACGGCGCCAATTTTTGATCGCGCTGTCGCGCACGCGCCAAAAAGAACGAGTGGTTTTTAAAACTGTAGTTTAGGGCGACAACTCGGATGTCGTCTCACAAGGACTCTCGAAGTGTTATTTATCACAAAAATCAGTTTTTTTTGGGGGTTGGATTGGAGTGCAAATAAGAAAATAAGCAATAACAAAGCAATGAAAACAGGGCAGTTGAAAAGGTTATCAAATAGCTAAAGACGATTAATCTATCGTTCTCAATTTCCCAACTATCACCGGTTATGTGAATTCCTAGCCCTAAGCAGATTCTATCCCCTTTCAGTTGTAGCAACAATTAACAAACGAAATTGCCACTACGGATATATGTTCCTATTCCCGAATTAAACAAACGGGGTTAAGCCCTCATGAACTAAACGAACATGAATGAACACACGCGAATTAAACAAACGCGATTAAGTATAGGAACATAACATCACTGAAATGAATCAATATAATACTATACACTCCTGAATTAAACAAACAGAAATGCATAGCATAGTATTGAAAAGGGAAAAACAAGTAAAATAGGAATCACAAAACCTCAAGTATAATGGAAATCGATTACAATAGATTAATCCTAGAAAATTAGTTTTCCATATGAAAAACGAACACACAAAAATAAACAAAAACAATGGAGAAGCAAAAGTTGTTCATAATCTGCCCAGACAGTTATTTATAATATTCAGGAATTTTTGCCATCTCGCGAGGCGAAGCCTCTCTCGCGACGCTAATCTTGTGAACAGTCTGCAACCTTTGGTATTCTCGCGAGGCTAACACACCTTCGCGAGGCGAGAATTGGAAGGGTCTTCTTATTACGCCCGTTAAGAGAATCAAGGCCTAACCATGATGCTTTCTGACTTCCAGTCTCGCGAGGCGAATGAATGCTAGCGAGGCGAGACTATTCAACTTCAAAACTGCCACAGTCGTGACCTTCAACACGGGCAAGCCTTGATCGTCTCTGACTTTTCAGGGTTGGGTGACTCGCGGGGCGAGATCTTCTTCGCGGGGCGAACCAGAGACCTTGCATTTTCTTGGAACAGTCAGCCTTCGGGGTCGCGAGGCGAAGAGATGTTCGCGAGGCGAACCAGAGAGGATGTCATTTTCACTGTTCTGCTGGCTTTCAGGTTCGCGAGGCAAGGGAAACTCTCGCGTGGCGAGTCCCCTGTTTCTTTATTCTCTCAACTTCTACTTAACCTGAAAACAAGGAAATAACTATAAGTGCATTATTTGACTCAAAACTGGGTAATTTAACCTAAAACTACTCTAGAGACTCAAAACCTTGCTTGAGGACAATCTAATCTAATTTGGGTGAAAATAGGATATAATATGCACAAACCCCTGGTCATACTAGCCATAAAACTAGATGAGCCAGAGGCTTATCAGTATCCAATATCCTACTCTTGAGGTTGATTTTGAATTAAAATCTGGATTAATTCACCTTTTGCCTAAGTTTCATGGTTTAGCAGGTGAAGACCCACATAAGCATTTAAAAGAGTTTCATGTGGTTTGTTCCACCATGAGACCACATGTTGTTCCTGAAGATCACATCAAGCTTAGGGCATTTCCTTTCTCAATGGATGGTGCAGCCAAGGATTGGCTTTACTACCTTCGACCAGCCTCCATAGCATGCTGGAATGACATGAAAAGTCTGTTTCTGGGAAGTTCTTCCCTGCATCTAGAGCTGCTGCAATCCGAAAAGACATATGTGGGATTAGGCAGAATGGTGATGAAACTTTGCATGAGTATTGGGAAAGGTTCAAGAAATTGTGTGCAAGCTGCCCTCATCACCAGATTAGTGACCAGCTGCTGATCCAATATTTTTATGAAGTGTTGATGTCTATGGAGAGGAGCATGGTTGATGATGCTAGTGGTGGTGCTTTAGTTGATAAAAAACCATCTGCTGCAAGAGATTTAATTGCCAACATGGCTGCCAACTCTCAACAGTTTGGCACCAGAATGACGAGTTCCACCAGAGGAGTCAATGAGGTCCAAGTTTCAACTGCTGATCAACAAAGAATGAAGCATAGACTTGATGAGCTGACTTCCTTGGTGAGGCAAATGGCTATGGGACAACAACCTACATCTATGCAGACCAATGCAAGAGTCTGCAGCATATGCTCCAATCCATCTCATTTCACAGATTTGTGTCCCACTTTGCAAGAAGACAATGTTGCACTCCAAGACCAGTTTGTAGCCGCAGCAGGCGTGTTTCCTGGTAAGCCTCAGTTTCAGCAGCAGCAAAGGTATGATCCCTTTTCCAACACCTATAATCCTGGCTAGGGAGACCACCCCAACTTGAGATATGGTAATGCACAACAGCAACCTCAACAACAGTAGTATAGGCAACCATTCCAGCAGCAACCAATAAGGCAAAACCAGTTTCAAACTCAAGCTGGACCAAGTAGGCCATTCCAACAGCAGCCAATGCAGAATCAAGCTACTGCAGCACCAAAATATGACCTTTCATTTGAAGATCTAGTGAAACAAATGTCCACCAACAATCTCCAATTCCAGCAGAGAACAGAAGCTACAATTCAGAATTTGGAGACTCAAATTGGGCAACTAGCTTCCTCCATGAATCAGCTACAAAGCCAAGGCAGTGGCCAACTTCCTGCGCAGAACATTCCTAATCCAAAAGGTAATGTAAGTGCCATTATGCTGAGAACTAGAAAGATTGTGGCAACTGACCCCCAACCACCATGCAAGTCAAGGAAGCAGAATTCTACAGAAAATTCAGATGAAGGAGTAGCAAATTCGAATTCTGCAGACTTCGAAGAAGTAGAACAAGATTCTGCAGAAAATCATCAATCCAACTCTGCAGTAGAAAATTCTAAATCTGCAGATCATGTCACAATGCAGCAGAAGTCGGATTGTGTAATTCCACTCCCATTCCCACATCGAGCAGTCATATCCAAGAAGGCAGATGAAGTTGAGAAAGATAAGGAACTTTTAGAGACCTTTAGGAAGGTGGAAGTCAACATTCCATTGTTGGATGCAATCAAACAAATTCCTAAATATGCCAAGTTTCTGAAGGAACTCTGCACCCACAAGAGGAGGCTGAAAGGAAATGAACGAAATTAGCATGGGTCGCAACATTTCGGCTCTCATTCAACCTATGCCTCAGAAATGCAAAGATCCAGGGACTTTTACAATTCCATGCATAATAGGAAATTCTAGATTTGAGAATGCCATGCTAGACTTAGGTGCTTCAATTAATGTAATGCCTATGTCTGTTTTTAATTCTCTTGGACTTGGACCTTTGCATTCTACAGGTGTGGTGATTCAATTGGCAAACAGGAGCAATGCATATCCAGCTAGACTGATTGAGGATGTGTTAGTACGAGTGGATGATCTGATCTTTCCTGCAGACTTCTACATCTTGGAGATGGAGGGCGAGTCCCTAACCAGCAAGGCCCCACTCATTCTAGGAGGACCTTTCCTTAAGATAACTCGGACCAAGATTGATGTGCATGCAGGAACTCTTTCCATGGAGTTTGGAGACTCAATTGTGCAATTTAATATTTTTGATGCTATGAAGCATCCCATGGAAGAGCATTCTGTTTTTGTTATATTGATGTCCTTACCGAATTAATTGATGCTGCATGTGATGAACTATGTGCTGTGGATTTTACTGATTTTGATGGTTTTACTGATTTATCTGATTCTGTATGCTGCACTGGTTGTGATGGAACTGTTTTATGTGATTCATGTAATGAAATTGCTACATTCTTAAGTGTTGATGATTCTGTTTTCATAATTGATAAAACTGGTGCAGATTATGCAGGAAATTCTGATTTTGCACAGCTTAAATCTGCAGAAGATGTGCAGCCCACCAGATTACTTCCCTCTACAGTGCAACCACCCAAATTGGAGCTAAAACCATTGCCTGCACATTTGAAGTATGCCTACTTAGCAGATCATGAGCAGCTTCCGGTGATTGTGGCCAAGAACCTCCTTGCTGAACAAGAGAAGAAACTGTTGGGGATTCTGAGGAAGAATCAGAGAGCAATAGGATGGACACTTGCAGACATTCCTGGTATATGCCCTTCCACCTGCATGCATCGGATACTACTTTAAGGTGAAGCTAAACCAGTGAGGCAACTGCAGAGGAGGCTAAATCCTCTCATTCTAGATGTGGTGAAGAAAGAGGTGACCAAGCTACTGCAGGCTGGTATCATCTACCCTATATCTGACAGCAAATGGGTGAGCCCAGTGCAAGTAGTTCCCAAGAAATCTGGAGTGACAGTAGTGACAAACCAGAAGAATGAGCTTATTCCGACCCGAGTGCAGAATAGCTGGAGAGTTTGCATTGACTACAGACGCCTCAACCAAGCCACTCGGAAGGACCATTACCCCCTTCCATTCATTGATCAGATGTTGGAGCGGCTGGCTGGTAAGTCCCATTATTGCTTTCTGGATGGCTACACTGGCTACTTCCAGATTCACATTGCCCCAGAAGATTAAGAGAAGACCACATTTACCTGTCCCTTCGGCACCTTTGCCTACAGACGCATGCCTTTCGGCCTCTACAATGCCCCTGGTACCTTCCAGTGGTGCATGGTGAGCATATTTTCTGATTTCTTAGACGAGTGCATGGAGGTATTTATGGATGACTTTACTGTGTATGGTTCTTCGTTTGATTCATGTTTGCATAACTTGTCTAGGGTGCTGCATAGGTGCATTGAGACTAACCTTGTTCTTAATTTTGAGAAATGTCATTTCATGGTAAAACAGGTTACAGTATTAGGTCATGTAGTATCTAGTAAGGGTATTGAATTAGACCCTGCTAAGATAGATGTTATTACCTGTTTATCTTACCCCACATACGTGCGGGAGGTGCGTTCATTTCTTGGTCATGCAGGTTTCTACAGGCGTTTTATTGCAAATTTTAGCAAAATAGCCCTTCCTCTATCCCACTTGCTGCCAAAAGATGTGGATTTTGTTTTTGATGGGAAATGCAAGGAAGCATTCGACCATCTGAAGCAAACTTTGACCAGCACACCCATTATTCAATCACCGGATTGGACCCTTCTATTTGAGCTGATATGTGACGCTTCTAATTATGCCGTGGGAGCAGTTTTAGCACAAAGAGTGGGGAGAGCATCTCATGTGATTTATTATGCTTCCAGGACTTTGGACGCTGCTCAAGCCAATTACACAACCACTGAGAAAGAGCTTTTATCAATTGTTTTTGCTTTAGATAAGTTTAGATCGTATTTGCTTGGCTCTAAAGTTGTTGTATTTTATGATCATGCAGCTCTAAAGTTCCTTTTAAAGAAGCCAGACGCCAAGCCACTACTAATTAGATGGATGCTACTGCTTCAGGAGTTTCATCTGGAGATCCGTGATAGGAGTGGAGCAGAGAACCTAGTGGCGGATCACTTGAGTAGGATTGAGAGGGCCTCAGATACCGTGCCGATTCAGGATTCTTTCCCATATGAGCAGCTTTTGCAGCTACAGGGTAAGGTCCCCTCTCCTTGGTTTGATGACTTAGTTAATTTCCTGGTTGCTAGAGTGTTACCTGCATATTCCACTAGGGCTCAGTCTGATAAGCTGAAAAGTGAGTCTAAGTATTATGTGTGGGATGATCCTTATCTGTGGAGATTTTGTAGTGATCAGGTTATTAGGAGATGTGTGCCTAATCATGAGTTTCATTTTGTTCTTAGTTTTTGTCATTCATTAGCATGTGGTGGGCATTTCGGTCCCCAACGTACAGCTAGGAAGGTGTTAGATTCTGGATTATATTGGCCCACCTTATTTCATGATGCATATCTGTTTTGTAAGTCTTGTGAACAGTGTCAGAGAACAGGAAACATTTCTCGCAGGAATGAGATGCCCCAGCAGCCTTTGCTGTTTTGTGAGATATTTGACGTATGGGGTATTGATTTCATGGGACCTTTTCCTGTTTCTTTTGGTTTTGTTTACATATTACTGGCTGTTGATTATATATCTAAATGGGTGGAGGCAAAAGCCACTCAGACTGATGATTCCAAAGTTGTTGTGGATTTTGTTAGATCACATATTTTATGCAGGTTTGGAATCCCGAGGGTCATCATCAATGATCAGGGTTCACACTTCTGCAACCGGAGCATGGAGGCTTTGATGAGGAAGTATGGAGTGTTGCACAAGGTGTCTACACCTTACCACCCCCAGATCAATGAACAAGCCGAGGTTTCCAACCGCGAGATCAAGCATATCCTTGAGAAGGCAGTCCAACCTAACATGAAGGATTGGAGTTTGAGGCTTGAAGATGCTTTATGGGCTTACAGGACCGCCTACAAGACTCCGATTGGGATGTCCCCATATCGGATTGTGTTTGGGAAGGCATGCCACCTACCGATGGAGATTGAGCATAGAGCATTCTGGGTGGTTAAGCAGTGCAATATGGACTTACACCAGGCGGGTGTGGAAAGGAAGCTCCACTTGCAGGAATTGGAAGAGATCCGATTGGAGGCCTATGAGAGCTCTCGCCTCTACAAGGAGTTGACCAAAGTTTTCCATGATAGGATGCTTACGCGAAAAGAATTTGTGGTCGGCCAGAAAGTCTTGCTGTTTAATTCCCGACTTAAGTTGATGCCTGGTAAATTGAGGTCTAGGTGGGAAGGTCCATTTGTTGTTACTGATGTTTTTCCTTATGGTGCAGTTGAACTTCAGGATGTGACAACAAAGCGGATTTTCAAGGTTAATGGGCATCGACTCAAGCACTTTTATGAGAATGTGCCAGAGTCCACCATGGAGGAGGTGGCCTTGCTAGATGCTATATATCCACCATGAGGGCGCCTCTTTCCACTCTTTTCCTTTTTACTGTTTTTTGTTTTTACTGTTTCTGCATTTTATTTTCTGTTTTTGCATTTTTTTTTCTGTTATTGTCTTTTAAAGTTGTTTCCATTGATGTGTAAGATGTGTGAAAGTTGTGAGTTTGGTTTCATTTTAAAGTTAAGTGTCATAGCATGTGTGGAATTTATTGTCTTTCATCATAATCACAGGTTTCGTTATGGTTTTTGGTTTGCTGGTTTGAGTTTGGTAGATTCATCCGTGCCTTGTGAGATTTTGAGCCTATTGTTGAATGGTTTATGCGTTTGTACCATTTTTTTCCCTTTCCCGTGTGGTTGTCACTCATGATTTTTGCTACTCTAGAACTTGCTTTATTTCTTTTTGAAGCTATATCTCTGCTTGCATACATGGACATGATTGAGGCATTCTTCTTGTTTAGCTACTTTGGCCAAATAAGCCTACCTTGCATCATTTTCCCCTTGATTAGCCCCCTTGAGCCTAATTGTCTACTCATTGTTTTTAGCTCATTTCTTGCCTTAAGTGAAAAACCATGTTTTGACCCAACCTAAGCGAGTGAGAGAGCATTGTTTCTTTGGAGGCATTCTTATTTCTTGCGGACAAGCAATGGTCCAAGTGTGGGGTGGTGAAATGCTGGTATTTGGTGAAATTGGTTACTAAAAAAAAAATTGCGCATTTAGAAAAAAAAAGTAAAAAAAAAAAAGAAATTGCGCATTTAAAAAAGAAAAAAGAGAAGAAAAAGAAACAAACAAGAATACAGTCACACGGTTGTGAAGATCAATAAAGGAAAATGTGAAAGATTGCGCATTTTTGTGAATTTTTTTGGGTAAATTTTCACCTGTTGCTAATTGAGTCCTTCTCCAATGCTCTTTTACTCTCTTTGGTTTTTAACTTGCCATATCATTTCCTTTGCTTTTGACCTCATTACAACCTTGATAAAGTCCTCTTGATTTGTGTGTGCATGTGTTTTTAATAGTGGAGAAGTGAATATGAGCAAGCTTATGGTAGTGCAATTTTCATGAGTTGATTTGAGTGAAATCTTTACCTTCTAAACACTTGAGGGATTGAGAGTGTATCTTGTGTGAGGATCTACCATTCTTGATCTATGCTTTCCAATTAAAGTTACCTTGTGGATTTGAGATGAAAGGAAATGTAATTTCATTGATGTTGTGATCTATTGGCTTTGATGGTTACCTTGCTCATGGACTTTTACCTTCTTGAATATCTTTGGAAATTGAGTCTTGTAGAGTTTTTAGGTGTTGTGTTTTGTTCTTGGTGTTGTGTTTCAATTTCAAGTTTGCCCGGGACGTGCAAGAGCTAAGTGTGGGGGAATGTGATAAACATTATTTGCATGCATTGAAGATCCCTCATTTTTAGTACTTTTTACAAGCTAAATGTGCATAATTGATTTAGTCTAGCAATGATTTATGAGTTTGGGCCTCATTGGGCTTTATTGCAAATTTTCACTAATTCATGATTATAGACGTTGACTCTGTATTTTAGTCATATCTTGAGTTCCCGGCATATAAAAATTATGAACTTTATATTGTAGGAAAGCTAAAAGGAATCCCAACAACTTTCATGAATAACTCAGATGCTTAATTGGATGTATAGTGGGTCAAATTGGGCCTTGAAGTCAGAACATAATTGCTGTCGCTGGAACCTGAACTGGTCATGAAGATTGGGCCATAACTTGGGCTGTAGATGTATTTTGGAACTGAAACAGGTGTCAAATGAAAGATCAAACACAGAGATTTAACTCTCATGAAGACCATTGTTCCAAACAGAGTCGTTTTGAGGGGATGAAATCCATGTGAAGTCAGAGGTCGTTTCAGCTGCCCTATGAGTTGAATGTGGACATAACTCTCTCATCTTAATTCGTAATTAAGCAAATTAAGTGGATTTGGAAAGAGAAGAGGCAGAGGTTGAAGTTAACTGAAGGAGCATTCAGATATTGAGAGGAGGTCTTGAGAGAATTTGTATAAATAGGAGCCAGAATAGGAGACTGGTGGTTCCTTTAGTTTTCTGTTGCTTAATTAAGTTGTTTGTTATTGTTTTCGTATTTTTCTTTTCTTTTCCTCAAGCCTACTTGGACTGTAGCTATGGAAGGCTAATTCTGAAATCAATCCAAGGTGCTTGAAGGAATTTCGTTTGGCTTGAGACTTTTGTACTTCAACTTTCATTTTGAATTCAAGTAGTTTTTATCTTCTCTTCTCCTTACTAATCAGAATTCATGATGCATGAATGGTGATTACTGTTTGTGTATTCGAAATTATGAATTAGGAATGTGATATTGATTGATAATTAAATATCTCATTCTCTTAGTTGAAGTAAATTAAACTACAGATTTGTGGCTTAAGGTTAATTGGTTCTTGTATTTAAACTTGCATTGATTTTATAGATTTGTAAAATCGTTTGTCAGTTAAATCCTAGATGATTATCTAGTAGTGAACCTCAATTCCGATGCAGAGATCTCGGTTGAAATTGAATTAACCATTACTTGGATTCAGTTTGAGTATTCCGTGGTCTATGATAGCCAAAATTGGAATTGTGGTTAAGTGTCTTGGATTGGTTGATTTCTCATAGTCTAAATTTATCTTTTGCAATCTAAAATCACAACCCCCCCCAATTTTTGTGTTGAGTCTTGATATGATTGAATAGTACTCATGGTTTTTTGAGAGACGATCTGAGTCATTCCTTATACTACACTCTAGTAGGGATTTGTTCTGTAATTTGAGTGAGTTCGGCGGCTCACCCACTTCCCATTCCAAAAGGTCTTAGACCTTAAATAGCGTCTTAACCATATAATTGAAGTCATAAACCTAATCCTCATACGTAAACACATCATGAAATAATGGATGTTACATTTCTACCCCCCCCTTAAAAGAAATTCCGTCCTCGGAATTGCATACCTGAAAACAGGTGGGGGTAATGCTGCTGCATATCTGCCTCACGCTCCCAAGTAGCATCTCCGGTAACACTATCCCAAATGACCTTGACCAGGAGAATCTATTTATCATGGAGTTCTTTAATCATTCTATCTGCAATCTTAGACGGTAAAGCCTCATATTCTAGATTCTCTCGGAGGTGTATGGGCTCTGGATCAATGACATGAGAAGGATCAGGGTAATATTTTATCAACTGGGAAACATGGAAGACATCATGAAGGTTTGAAAGGTTAGGTGGTAAGGATATTTGGTAAGCTACAGGACTAATTCGTCGAAGAATCTGAAATGGTCCAATGAATCGGGGAGTGAGCTTTCTAGACTTTACAGCTCTGCCAATTCCGATCTTCGGAGTGACTCTCAAGAACACGTGATCACCTTCTTGGAACTCTAAGGGTCTCCTCCTCTTGTTACCGTAGTTTCTCTGTCGATCCCGTGCTTCCTTCATTTTCTCTCTTATTTTCATGACTTGTTCTGTTATTTGCTGCACCACATCAGGACCCAACACTTGGCTCTCGCCCGTCTCATACCAACACAACGGTGTCCTACACTTTCTCCCATACAGATCCTCATATGGTGTCATCCCGACACTGCTGTGGAAACTGTAATTGTATGTGAACTCAATCAAAGGTAGGAATTCATCCCAACTGCCAACATGTTCCAACACACATGCTCTTAAAATATTTTCCAATGATTGAATTGTTCTCTCTGATTGTCCATCCGTCTGAGGATGATAAGCAGAGCTCATCCTCAACTTGGTCCCCAAAGCATTGTGTAATTGTCTCGAAAATCTAGATGTAAATCTAAGATCTCGATCGGAGACAATACTCGATGGTACACCATGCAATCTCACAACTTCCTTGATGTAGATCTGGGTCAACTTCTTAAGACTATAACTCTCACCAATAGGTAAGAAGTGAGCACACTTCTTTAACCTATCAATAATTACCCAAATCGCAGCAAACCTCTTCGGAGTTCGTGGTAATCCAACAACAGTCCATAGCTATATTATCCCATTTCCACTCTGGGATGTCCAAAGACTGCAACAAACCTGTGGGCTTTTGGTGCTTTATCTTAGCTTTCTGACACACTAAACATGATAGGACATACTCCACCACTTCTTTCTTCATCTTTGGCCACCAAAACATCTTCTTTAAGTCTTAATACATCTTGGTGGCTCCTGGGTGAAAACTCAACTTACTCTTATGTGCCTCCTCTAAGATCATCTTCCTAAGATCTAAATCCTCTGGCACACATTCGTTCTCTAAACCTTAACACACCATCGGATCCTTTCCTAAACTCTGAAACCTTACCCTCATCTATACCTCGAGTCACCTCTAGCAAGTATTCATCCTGAACCTGTTTAGCCTTAAGATCTATCAGAAACTCACTGCTGATGGTGATCATACCTAAGCATATTCTATCCTCATTCAAATCCATACCTATGTTCATATCTCTAAACTGTTCAAGCAACTCCATCTCTTTCACCATCATTGCGGACACGTGCAAAGATTTCCTACTCAGTGCATCCGCCACAACATTTACTTTTCCTGGATGGTATTGAAGATCAAACTCATAATCCTTAATGAATTCCATCCATCTACGCTGCCTCATGTTCAGCTTCTTCTGGTCAAACAAATACTTCAAACTCTTATGATCGCTGAACACATTAAACTTAGCTCCGTAAAGATAGTGTCGCCATATCTTCAATGCAAACACTATCGCTGCCAATTCTAGATCATGAGTTGGATAATTTCTTTCATGAACCCTCAACTGTTGGGAAGCATAAGCCACAACTCTACCCTCTTGCATCAAAACACAACCCAAACCTTGATATGACGCGTCATAATACATGTCAAACTGCCTTAATGGATCTGGTAATGTCAACACTGGAGATGTAGTTAACTTCTCCTTTAGCTTCTGAAAGCTCTCTTTACACTTTCCCGTCCATACAAATGCCGTACACTTTCTCGTTAACTGCATCATAGGCAACACAATCTTCGAGAAACACTCGATAAACCTTCTATAATAACCAGCTAAACCTAGGAACTCATCGCCTCACTCACTGACTTAGGCTCTCCCACTTAATCACTGCTTCTACCTTAACTGGATCCACTGCTATCCCTTCCTTGTTGATTATATGACCTAGGAACTGTACTTCCTCTAACCAAAATTCACACTTGGATAGCTTAGCATACAACTGCCTATATCTCAGCACCTGTGACACCACTCTCAGATGTTCCCCGTGCTCTTCCCGGCTACGGGAATAGATGAGAATATCATCTATGAACACCACTACAAACTTGTTGAGGAACGGTCTAAAGATCATGTTCATGTAATCCATGAACACCGCTGGCGCATTAGTTACACCAAAAGGCATAACTAGGTACTCATAGTGTCCATACCTCGTCCTGAAAGTTGTCTTAGGTATATCCTACTTCTTTACCCTAATATGATGGTATTCCGATCTTAAATCTATCTTAGAAAACACTGAAGCTCCCTTCAATTGATCCATCAGATCATCTATCCTAGGTAACGGGTATTTGTTCTTGATTGTAACCTTATTTAACTGCCTATAATCCGTACACAACCTAGAACTTCCATCCTTTTTCTTCACAAACAGAACAGGTGCTCCCCAAGGTGACACACTCGGTCTGATGAATTCCTTCTTCATCATATCATCCAGTTGATTTTTTAACTCTGCCAACTCCACGGGTGACATCCGATAAGGAGCTACCGATATAGGTCCGGTCCCTGGTATGAGATCTATGTCGAACTCCAATTCCCTCTTTGGTAGCAAACCTGGAACATTGGGAGGGAAAACCTCGAGAAACTCTCTCATGATAGGCAAAGATTCTATACTCGGAGTCTCCTTAGCTTCCAAAGGGAAAAGCATCACATACTACTGAGAATCGTCACTCCTCATAGCTGCTCCTTCATTGGCAGATACTATGCTAGAAGGCTCAAGAAAATATAAGGTCTTTTGGGCACAGTCCAACACTACATGGTTAGCCAAAAGCCAATCTATACCAAGGATAACATTTATCTGTTGCATAGGCAAACAGATGAGATCTACAAGAAATGTCCTATTTTCAACAACTATAGGACACTGCAAGCAAACAGACATAGTGATCAACGAATCACTGGTCGGGGTAAATACTTTCAAAGTATATGGTAGTTGAGAAATGGGCAAACGTAAATGATCCACACACTCATGTGAAACAAACGAATGTGTAGCACCTGAGTCAAACAACACAGATGAGAGTCTGCCAGATATTAAACACACACCTTGAATAAGATCTACAGATTGAGAGGACTCAGATCCTCTCACTGTAAACACCCTCCCCGTGGCCTGTGGTATGGCCGTCTGTCGTCCTGCCGGTGGAACTCCTCTCCCAGCTCCACCTCTAGAACTAGTAGCTCCTTTGCCCGCAGCTGGCTGTTGCAGTCCTGCTATCTGTCGGCAATATCTAGCAAAATGACCTGGTTTTCCATAGATATAGCAACCAGATCTATCTGTACAATCCCTAAGATAATGCGGACCTCCGCATCTGAAACATACTGGGCCTCTCTGCTGCTGGGCCTCTTTGCTGATTGGTGCTGCTGGTGCAGATGTCTGACTGCTCTGCCCTAGCCTAGCATATGGTCCTCTCCTCCACTGAGAACCTCTATCCCCTCTCCTTTGATGACCTGCTCTGGTAGGACCCCCATGGTGGTGCTCGAATCCTCAAGTGTACGGCTTCGTCGTCAAGTAATAAAAAGGTCGATCCCACAGAGACCGTGATCTCAAATAACAATTAATTACTAAATCAATTAAACGGGACTGTAAAAGATAAAGATTTGGAAAAGATTTGATTTTTGAATCAAGTAGCAAATCAAATAAGTTGCAATTAAAACGAAATCAAGAACAAAATAGGAAAGTATATCAAATCTGAGATTTCAAAATATCAAAAGGGATTCCCAGGAATTGGGTTACCAACAATACCGTTCATGTTACTAAATTGACTACCCCTCTTGTTAATTATCAAAATTTGCTTTGAAGGTGAATTTATCCTAAATAAGTTAATGTTCCTTCTTGGGATACAAGAACCGTGCCCAATTAAACCAACCCCTACTCTCGTGGTAATTAAATTTAAATTGAACCCTTTAAGCTTTGTGACAATTCGTGAACCCTCGAAGGACCGCTTCTAACTCTCGTGATTTAACTCCTAAGTTCAATCCCTATAGATTCAATACCTAAGTTCACCGCTAGGTTGCTCCTTAGAGTATCTATGACATGCAAATAAGTACGCACCAGATTCACAAGTAATTAATGCAATAAGAATCAAATCGAAAGCAAATTGAAACTAACAAGAAGTAAAATGTTAATTCATAACATAAAACAAATCTTGGGCATAGCCCCAATTCCTAGAAATAAAAACAACTACTCAAGAATTGCCATGTTCATAGCAAGCTTGATTAACAAAATCATAAAAGAAAACCTAAGAGAAGAGAAGAAATTGAGAAGAAGAGAAATCCTAGTTTTTACCTAAGGTAGCAGCCCAAGGGATCCTATTTTCGAGTCTCTAGGTCCTATTTATAATGTAGGTTAACTTTAATCCCAAGCAATTACAAAATCAGATCAAATCAGGTTTTAAAATTCCAGATATTGTGCGCCACGGCCGTGATGCCTGTCACGGCCAGGCCGTGACAGATTCTGTCTTGGAAAACTTGGCACTGATGGCCTGTCACGATTGTGATGGCCATCACGGCCTGGTCATGACAGGTTCTGACTTTTTCATTCTTTTCTTTTCGGCCTTGCTCGATCATGGCCGTGATGGCTGTCGTGGCTAGACCGTGATGGCCTCTGTTTGGCTCAGTTTTCTTGCTTTTCAAGCTCCATCTTCTTGCAAGCTCCATCATGGTTGATCTTGAGCATTTTAATCTTCAATTCCTTCACAACAACACCACAAAACCACCTAACCCATTCCAATGTAAAAACTAACAAAAATCAAATTAAAAATCCCTAAACTACATGAAAATGCATGCAATATGATAAAGAAATATGAGGTGTAATCACACTCATCAAACTACCCCAAGCTTAAGACTTTGCTTGTCCTCAAGCAATAACCAAGGCCATACAAGATAAACAATCAGAGCATGTACAGTGAACCAAGAACCCGAGTAACAAATCCAAGTAGCAGGCATATCCAAATAAGCAACCAAGAGACAATCAATTTCAAGTCCAATTAGAAGCTTAGGTTCTCTAGATTCATGCTTCTCACTAATTCGGGCACTCTTCTCACCTCACTCAAGTGTTTAAGGACATATGACAATTCACTCAATTTCCTCAAGGAAGGTACCCTACCATAAGCTTGACTATTAACTAAATCTCTATTTTATTAATGAAAACACATAAGAATCAAGAGGTCTTTTGTTTTGGTTGTAATGGGGCCATAGGATTAATCATTAGGTGGGGAAATCAAGAAAAGGAAAACCCAAGAAGGCTAAACAAAATATCAAACAATGCAAAGCATGACAACCTTCTAAAATACCTTTTTGGGCTTTAATTCACTTTTCCACATTTCCTCCTTTTTTTTCCTTTCTTATTTATTTATTTATTTATTTTTTATTTCTCATTTTCTTTTTCTCATCCCCTTCTACATTTTTTTTTGTTTATTAAATTTTAGTTTTTCAATTTGGAGAAGGGGAGATTTCCAACTTAAGAGAAATATTTTTCTAAATTTTTCATCCCACAATTTATTTTTCAAACTACCTTTTTGCCCTTTTTGCAATACTTTAAAATTGGGCAACTAAGGGGTAGCATTTAATCAGTCAAAGCTCAGAAGGCCAAAAAAATACCTAGTGCCTCAATCATTTTCAAATATGTTTTCAAAATTTTTTAAGTTTCAAAACGGTTTCAAGTCAAGTTCTAGAGAACACAATCCAAGAGGAATAAAACACTCAATCACAAGGAATGGGGTGGATTTAGTGAGTACCCCTTTTAGGCTCGAAAAAAATCTCACATTTAGTAGTTTAAAATCAATGAGAAACACAAATCTAAGGAACCACTGTCTCAATTCATTTGGCACAAAGTTCTCACAATTGGATGCATACTCTAAGCAAAGGGCAATCTAATCATGTGATTATGCAAAACTGCACCTATATGAATGCAACATGAAAAATGCAAAAATGCAAAGAAAATGTAAAAATACCCCTACCCCAAGCTTCAAAACTTACATTGTCCCCAATGTAAATAATCAAGTCGGAGAGAGGAGAAAAATGGAACAACTCACCGAGGTGGTGGAGGGTGCTGGCTCATATGCCAGTCATAGAGCTGCTGGAAGACGCGTCACAGCCGTGACGGTCATCACAGTTAGGCCGTGACCAGATTTGGTGTCAAGCAAGTCCCCATCACGGGCGTGATATACATCACAGCTGGGCCGTGATCAATTCGGGTCTATAGGAGCTGGCCTCTCACGGCCACGACTTCCATCATGGCTAGGCCGTGATACATTCTGATCTTCTGGGTCCTCCTCATCACGCCCGTGAGGGCTATTATGGCTGGGCCGTGTTCCTTTCTGATCTTCAGCTATTGTTTAATCACGGTCGTGACCCCTGTCACGGCTAGACCGTGATCTCCTCTGACTTTATTTTTCCATGCCTTTTTGATCTTCCTGCCTTCATAACCTGAAAATACTTGGTAAAACCATCAATTAGTGATCTTTCTTCTCTTAATCTTCTCAAATTATTCAAAGACAAAATTCAAAAACAAATGTAAAAGGGAAAGAAAACTTGGGTTGCCTCCCAAGAAGCGCTTATTTACGGTCTTAAGATCGACCATACTCCCTTCAATCAACCGGGATCAGCTGGGCTTGGAAGTTCAAGAACACCTCTCTTCCATGGAAGTCCTTCAAAGAGCCTATTTTGTTCATATGGCCAATTACGCTTTCTCTTTGCTCTTTTCACTGAGTTTCATGGTCTTACTTCCTTCCGGCGGAAGTTTTAACTCCACATGTTGAGGAACTCCAATTTCATGATTGTTTGGTGCATCATTTGTCATGCAAAGTTTGGGAGTTGCTTCCATGTTAAGCTCTTCCTTCACCTTTGGAGGCATTATCTCAATCCAGCACACATGACTCTCAAAAGGAGGGTTGTTATATGAGTTAGTCAAATCAAAATCCACCCTACCTTCCACTACATTCAAAGAGAGCTTACCATTTTTTACATCTATTATTGCTCCAGCTGTGGCCAAGAATGGCCTTCTAAGAATGATAGGGAATTTAGAATTCCCGTTCATGTCCAAAACCATGAAATCAGTAGGAATGAAAAATTTCCCTACCTTTATGGGGACATTCTCTAGTATGCCTAGAGGGGTTTTAGTTGATCCATCCGCAAATTGTAAAGAGGACTAGGATGGACTCAATTCCTTGGTTCCTAACCTCTCAAAGATAGTAAGCGGCATCAAACTCGCACTAGCCCCTAAGTCACATAAGGCTTGGTCTATTTTTAATTCTCCAATTGAGCAAGCAATAGAGAAACTTCCTGGATCTTTTAGTTTAGGAGGCATATTAGTTTTTATCGCGGCATCACACTCCTCAATTAAGCTCTTAGTTTCTTTTTCTACTTGCATTTTCTTGACCAACCTTTGTGGGAAAGGTATTGGGGGTTGGTAAGGTGGTGGAGGGACATACTTTGGCTCTATCTCTTCATGTTCACTCATGCCCTCCTCACATTCCACATTTTTTCTAACTACCCCAAGCTTATAAGCCCTCAAGTATATAGCATTACAGTGCTCATTGGGATTAATTAACATCGGGTTGTCCTGGGAACGTACCTTTAGTTCTAGAATATGTACTAGCTTATTGGGCAATCTGAGTTCCTAACATATTATTATGGATGGCTAAGTTATCTACCTTAGATGTTAACTCTTTTATTGCCTCATTGACTGCCCTACCTTGTTGCCTAAACTCTTCATTTTGCTTTGTTTGAGTTTCAAATTTTTTTTCCAAAAGAGACTCAAGTTTCGACTTTTGTACCTGAGGATACCCCGATGCGGGTTTCCTATTACCTTGGCCTTCCTGGAATCTGTGGTTCAACGTGTTGTTATAGTTCCCATAGGAGAGATAAGGATTATTCTTCCTCACTTGGTTGTAAGGATTTGGAGGAGCATAATTTGGCAAGTTTGGGTTCGTGTCATAGAAGTTGTGACAAGAGTTCACTTGTTCCCGCGAAGCACCGGATCCAGTAGCAATACCATGTGGGCACTCCATTATGTCATATCCCTACATTCCATAAATCTCACAAACAACATTAGTAGAACCTATTGAACTCACATTAGCCATTTCAAGCTTATCAAAGCATTTATTTAATGAGTCGAATTTAGACATAATTAAATCAGTACTATTCATTTCAAACTTACCCCCCGAAAGCTTTTTCGGGTTATTACCTCTTTTCGAACCTCATTGGTGATAGTTGGTGGCTACGTTTTCAATGATATTGAATGCTTCAATTAGAGGTCTGTTCATAAAGGCTCCACCAGCTGTGGAGTCAAGTGACACCTTTGAAGAGTAATCCAATCCGTTGTAGAAGGTTTGCATTAACAACTACCTCTCGAGCCCATGATGTGGGCAAGACTCTAGCAATCCTTTGTAATGATCCCAAGCTTCGGATAAGCATTCTCCGTCCTTTTGGAAGAAGTTGGTGATCTGAGTTTGTAGGTAAGCAGTCTTGGATGGAGGGAAGAATTTCTCCAAGAATGCCTGCTCTAGTTGGTCCCAAGTTGACAACGTATTAGTGGGCACTTGCTTCAACCAAGCTTTTGCCTTTCCAGTCAGAGAGGAGGGGAATAACCTCAAGCGAATAGCATCAATCGGGGCACCCTGAATTCTTATTGCATCGGTGAACTCCAAGAATGTCTCCACATGATCAGCCGGGTCCTCCGAGGGTAATCCTCCAAATTGATGTTTCCTAATCATGCCAATTAACTGAGGCGGTATAGTGTAGTTCTCCGCCTCAATTTCTGGCCTAGAAATCCCAGTTCGCAAACCCCTAGCATTTGGGACTGCGTAGTCCTTCAGTGGTTTGGTATCCGGTGGATTCGCCATGAGTGGAATGGGAATCAACCTCTCTCTCTCTCTCTCTTTGTCTTTGTAGTCTCCCACATCTACGAAAGGTCCTTTCGATCTCGGGGTCAACTTCAACAAGATTTTCGAGACTTTGGGATCTTCGCATAAGAGAAAAAAATTCCTGCAAAGAGAGGGGGTAGATACACTAGAAAAAGAATAAGAGATAAATGAAAACAAGAGAAAATTTTAATTAAAAAAAAGTCCAGAAAAATCAATTTAAAAATTAAATTGAAATTCAAGAAAGCACAGTCCCCGCCAACGGTGCCAAAAACTTGGTGGTGCTCGAATCCTCAAGTGTACGGCTTTGTCGTCAAGTAATAAAAAGATCGATCCCACAGAGAGCGTGATCTCAAATAACAATTAATTACTAAATCAATTAAACTGGACTATAAAAGATAAAGATTTAGAAAAGATTTGATTTTTGAATCAAGTAGCAAATCAAATTTACAGTTGTAATTAAAACGAAATCGAGAACAAAATAGGAAAGTAGATCAAATCTGAGATTTCAAAATATCAAAAAGGATTCCCAGGAATTGGGTTACCAACAAGACTGTTCATGTTACTAAATTGACAACCCCTCTTGTTAATTATCGAAATTTGCTTTGAAGGCGAATTTATCCTAAATAAGTTAATGTTCCCTCTCGGGATACAAGAACCATGCCCAATTAAACCAACCCTCGAAGGACCGCTTCTAACTCTCGTCATTTAAGTCCTACGTTCAATCCCTATAGATCCAATACCTTAGTTCACCGCTAGGTTCCTCCTTAGAGTATCTATGACATGCAAATAAGTGCGCACCAGATTCACAAGTAATTCATGCAATAGGAATCAAATCGAAAGCAAATTGAAACTAACAAGAAGTGAAATGTTAATTCATAACATAAAATAAATCTTAGGCATAGCCCCAATTCCTAAAAATAAAAACAACTACTCAAGCATTTCCATGTTCATAGCAAGCTTGATTAACAAAAGCATAAAATAAAACCTAAGAGAAGAGAAGAAATTGAGAAGAAGAGAAATCCTAGTTTTTGCCTAAGGTAGCTGCCCAAGGGATCCTATTTTCGAGCCTCTTGGTCCTGTTTATAATGTAGGTTAACTTGAATCCCAAGCAATTACAAAATCAGATCAAACCAGGTTTTAAAATTCCAGATATTGCGTGCCACGGTCGTGATGCCTGTCACGGCTAGGCCGTGACAGATTCTATCTTTGAAAACTTGGCACTGATGGCCTATCACGACCGTGACAGGTTCTAACCTTTTCGTTCTTTTCTTTTCAGCCTTGCTCGATCATGGCCGTGATGGCTGTCACGGCTAGGCCGTGATGGCTGTCACGGCTAGGCCGTGATGGCCTCTGCTTGGCTCAGTTTTCTTGCTTTTCAAGCTCCATCTTCATGCAAGCTCCATCATAGTTGATCTTGAACATTTTAATCTTTAATTCCTGCGCAACAACACCACAAAACCACCTTACCCGTTCCAAGGTCAAAAATAACAAAAATCAAATTAAAAATGCCTAGACTACATGAAAATGCATCAATATGATAAAGAAATATGGGGTGTAATCACACTCATCACCCCACTCCGCTGCTGCCTCAGCTCTGTGCCCTACCTCTGGTCCATACTCTCGATAGCATTGCACCTCTCCACTAACTCCGGGAAACTCAGGATATCGAAGGGCACTATAGCCCTCCTCAACTCGTGTCATAATCCCTCCTCAAATCTCTGGCACATCCAATCCTTATCTGGAAACCTCTGTAAAACTCGAAAAACTGAATCAAAGCCTCGAATCTGGCAGCATAGTCACCAACAAACATGTCTCCCTGTTGAAGACTCATGAAATCTCTCTCCTTCTTGCGTCTGACTAACCGCGGGAAGTAATTCTCAAAGAAACACTCTCAGAACAACTCCCATCCGATCAACCTGCCCTTTGCCTCAAGCAATCTCCTCTTGCATCTCCACCATGACTTTGCTCCTCCTGTCAGCATAAAGCGGCGTAAGTCACCTTCCTGTCATCTCTGCATCTCATGGTGTCAAAGATCTTCTCAAGCTCCTATACCCACCACTCTGCTCGCTCTAGGTCATACTCTCCTCCGAATTGTGGTGGCTTACCTTTCAGGAAGGTATCCAACCCTGTATCCTCAGCCTCAGCAGCTCTCCTCCTATCCTGTCGCTCCTGTAACTCTGCATATTTTGAGCATTCTGTTGATGCTAACTCAGGGATGGTCTGGAAAGTCTCGGATGACTCCTCTCCACCTCCAACTCCTGCCTCAGGCTGATGCTCACCCTCGACACCCTCCATAGCTCTACCACCACGTCTACCACGTCCTCGTCCTCTGCCTCGAGCCATGATCCTATTAAAAGAAATCATTAGCCCACATCAATATGACATATAATACTACATAAAACTGGAATATAAATACTATATGTCATATAGAAATGTCGTGTTTGGACTCACTACCCAACTTCTAAGCATAGTCGTTATCCGATGTGGATTTAACGAAATGGCCAGTTCACCCAAACCACAGTCCTCACAGTCCGTTTCAGAACCAAACTGCTCTGATACCACCAAATGAGATGCCCCGGCGTCCCATTAAAGAAAACCCAAAAATATTTAAGACCTAATTGTGTTATTATCGTTAAGCAGATATTTAAAAACAGCGAAAAATTAAAAACTTAAGATATAAAGGATTATCATACAGAAATATATACATACATTCATAAGCATAACCATATATACATCATATCCTGATACAGTACTCTCAAGGGATTCCCATCAGTAGGATCCCAATATATACAACTAACGACATCATAACAAAAATACATCAAAGGACAAAATAAAGATCCCTCACTGATCTCTCCACACCCAGTCCCCTCTCAAAATATAGGAAAAACCTTACTCACACCTAAACTGATGGGACTGGCCTGAGCCATCATATACTACCACCCTTGCTAGCATCCCGTGGTCCTGATGGTCCAGATACTCCTCCGCTACCACTGGAGGAGCTCCTATCTGACTGCCTCTGGAACATTTGCCTATAAAGCCTTCTGTCTAGGGGATGTAGCCTGGAAGACACTCGGGAAGACTCCGAAACGGTTGCTCTGACCTCTGGAGGTGCTGGTACCTCGGGAATGGGTATCGGGTCCGGAGCTGGTACAATTGGGTCCTCCTCCTGTACGGGTACAAGCTCTGGCTCTGGTGCAGGTGCGAGTCCTGGTACAAGTACCTCAAAAGGTGCCATAAAGGGAACTGGAGCCATGCCCGGAATCAGCAGCATCGGTGGTATCTGCCTATCCGGCTGTCCGATAGAGAAGGGAAAGGTCATGCCAGCTCTGAAAGTACCCATAAAACCTTGGGGAGCTCCCTGCGCAAACCCGGAAGTGATAGACATTGGACCAGTATATACAGAGAAACAAGTGTCCTGGTCCATTAGCCACCCGTTAGGGTCAACGCACTGAATCTTGAAAGTCCCTGTGAGGGGAAACCCCTGATCATGGGTCATCCAAGGATAATTCCAATGCACCATCAGTCCGGTCTGAGTCTAAGGTACAAATCATACATAAAACAAATCACACAACAAAATAAAGGGGATAAGAAATAATATAACGACAAACGTGGAAAAGGTTTAGCAACATTTAATTCTATAACGGGACACTAAACATCCATCTCCAAATATATATATATATATATATATATATATATATATATATATATATATATATATATATATATATATATAACATAACCATCCTCAGTCCACGTCTAAGATTTTTCCTCTACCCTCCATCACGATGCAATGCAAATGTTGTATGAATCATCTCATCAGGTTTCGGCCACATATCTGGATATCAATAACGACACATCTCCAGGGTCCCCGATGCACACCCTTGTCCGCGGATGGAGGATGCACATGCAAAGCAATGGCACTATAGTTGCACAATACGGTGCACACCTCTGAACCCCGGTCAGGGTGCTCATGCAAAGCATGAACTATAGCAGCAACAATAATGAAATAATGTCTGGGACGATTCTGTCGTTAACCTAAACCTCAAGAATTCTCCCTCCGAGGAATAGACCCCACAGACCATGTTTCAGGTCAACCATATCATAGACCATGTTTTAGGTCACCCCCTAGTGTCCTAACAGCTCATCATAATCTCATAGTTAACCTCGAATATAATCTCATCTCATCCATCTCATTATCATATCACAGTAATCATCTCGGTTAGGCACTACTAACACATATATAGTATGAATTCCCCACATACACCACCATGGCTCATCATGTCTTATCACTTACTCAAACTCTAAGCATAATCATTACACTCATTTCATCATACCATCATGTCATCAAAATCATCATCACAATCATGTCATCATTACATCATTTCCAAATATAATAATAACTATAATCATGTTCATAACAAAATAATTCCAACACTCATAATATCATCCAATAATTACCAACAACAGTTCAATCAGTCAAATCAATCAAACAGGCAATCATTAAATAATAAAATAATATATTTTTATCGTAATGATGATAAACACACAATTTCAATATCATCATTGGTACCACTAAGTAGTCCCCAATGTGATATGGACATTGTCCGTTACTCGTTCTCGAGTTGGGTTTAGGTCACCCTGCGTCATTATCGAATTAAATGCAACTGTGCCAATGCAACTGCGGCATTTCCGATGTTAAATGATTTCTTTCCCCCACCTCGAAAGTCGTACGCTGAACGAAATGAAACGAAGACGGAATTGAATTCTGATAAACAAAACGAAAGATACTTCAAGAAATATAACGGATACCATTCGACTTAGAGAGAGTGATATTTACCTTCACTTTTCGAAGAAAGAAGAAGATGAAAGCGAATATATCATTACCACGAAAGCAACGGTGTACTCGGAACTGCAACGAGATGCCCAAATCGCTCTAACTCTCTTCTTGAAGCTTTTCTCTCTCTAGTTTTTCTCTCCCTTTCTCTCTAAACTCTCCTCTCTGTTTTCTGCCTCTGCTGCTCTCTGTTTTCGTATTAAGGTTCATTGAGGTAACTTAAGTTACCTCTTGGACCTTCTTTTTTTTTTTATCAAAAATTGGTGCGTTCATCCGGGCCGCTGCATGCGTACAACGTCATCCTCCACGTGTCCGTACGCATGGCAGTGCTTCTAGCGCTAAGCGTAGATTTCTAGCGCTTAGCTCTGGCCTCTGGTCAGCAGCGTTGACTTCCCACGTTTCTTCGCGTTCTAAGCTAGTTTGAAGTCCGGTTGACCTCAAATTTGAGATATAGGCTCTTCAATACCTAATGAACAACCTCAAATCCTAAAAAAATGCCTAATATCTTTCTTAAATCCAAATTTCTTATTCCACACATCTAGGCCTTTTAGATGATAAAGGGGAAAATCCTAGAGTTTGCTCACATTCAAATTCACTCCCGACGATTGCGTACTTCCCATGCCAAAAGTTCCTAGACCTTAGCTAGCATCTTAACCATATAATTCAAGTCCTAAACCTAATCCTCATATGTAAAAACATTATGAAAAACCAGATGTTACATAGATCATATCACTAGAAAAGTGATATAAATCTAAAACGTTTCATTTTCGGGTCAAAATTCGATTTTGAGTGTAACACCCTGATTTTTACTATTCTTCAATAATAGTAAATATCTGTATATGTTTATTATTATTTTTTTGTTTTGTTCATTTCTATGTGATTTGGATTGAGTAATTTTAATTACTCATTTAAAATTTAATTTTGAGTGCGTTAATACTGTCTTATGCCAGTATAGGCACGATTACTAAACAATACTATATGTTATTTTCACTATGAGTATTTATTCAGAAAAAATTATTTGTAATAATGAGATCGAAAGAAAATTATTGTTATATTTTTATTCTATTTAATTTTAGAGTTAAAAATATTTTGGTTTGACATTAATCGAAGATTAATTTTGGACCGTTGATTTTCTTAGTTTATCAGTTCAACTATCAATCTTGACTATAATTTAAAATTTGAAAGTATATAATTGTCAACCATTATTTTTAAATCAAAAAGCCAAAAACATATTTATTTTTAGGCTCAATATTTACTACTCATTTTGTACCTACTATTACTAATTACAAATTTCTAACTCCTTATATCTCCCTTCCTCGTACGCGACTCCAACCCCTTCCTTTTTATTTTTTTTCCTTTCTTTTCTTCTTTCTTTCTTCTTCCTGGCATCTTCTTCCTCCATCAAATCCACACACTTCCTTCTTCATCCAAGTCAAGTTCTCTCCTCCCTTCTCCCTTCACGGACTCGATCGCACACTGCCTCTGGGAGCTCGTCGGCCGCCGCTCGTCGCCGTAGGGAAGGGAAGACGCGCCACCTGCGCACGTTCGCCTCTGCAGCCGCGCGAATAACCAGCTCAGCCGCAGTGAACCGTCGCGGTGAGTGTTCTCAGCCGCTGTTGATGGTGGTTCTGCCACCGTGGGTTGCTAAACCTTCTTCCTTTCTTTCTAAAAACTTATCCCTTTGTTCTTGAATGTCCCAGAAAACGCGTCCCTGTCTCTGCCGCCGCGTCTGGGCCGTCATCCACCATGCCGGTTGGCCATCCAACCACCATGTTCTCTTCTCCTCACTTTGGGTAAGTGTTTTACCCCTAATCTCTTCTATTTTGTAAAAGCCCCAATTTGATTTTTATGGAAATTGGTTATGATTGATAAAATTAACTATGCAATCATGAAATTAGGACTGTTAATTTAAGTTTTGACAAATCAATTTCGCTTTTCTGTGAGTAAATCTCATTTTCCCCAATTTCAATTAAAACCCCAAACTTCCCAATTTGAAACATTAGTCAAATCATGTTGGCTTCTCAATTTTGATTATGTTTTAATGTAATTAGAGTTATTAATTTATGATTCCCTAGCCTAATTCCATATTACTTGATCAAAATGGGTTTTTCCCAAATTCCTAGAGAACTCTAAGACCCCAATCATTTTAAATGAAATACCAATATCGTTTCCTTAGTTGAATTAATTATTTAAGTTGTATAAACTTATGTTTTGTGATGATGAGTTTCTGATTTTTGGTTGTGCTTGCTATTGGCTATGTTGATGGCCAATTTCCATCTATGTGGATGTGACGGTCATAGTTGAAGGAGAAGAGGGTAAGTGGTTGGAGCTATCTCGAAGTTGTTATAAGCGTTGCGAAGTGTTAGAGGAACCCGAAATGAGTGATCTTATTCTTGTCTTCAAAGGTAAGGGGAGACTGCCTGACGGATTTTCGGTGACTGCATGCTAATTGTGTGTCGTATTCGAGTTTATTTGTTGTGATGTGTGGTGTCAAATTAAATTGTTATATGACTGTTATGTGGTTTTTAATGTTTTCTATGAAAGCATGATTATACTGTGATATATGGATATCTGCTATGTATGGATTATCTGTTGGTTGGTTGATTGACTGAGAAGCCTGACATTGGTCAGTGCTCAATTAAATTAAAGATAAAAGCATTGAAAAAGCTTGAGGAGAAATTCAAACGATTTGATTTATAGAAGAAAAATATTGAACGTATTTATATTTGATAATGTTTTGGAGAAAAGAGTGATTTATAAGTAAATAGTGAGGATGACATTTTGAAAATATTTCAGTTACGTTGTCTTTTCCAAACAAATTCAAAAATAAGATGAAAAGTTATTTTAAGAAATGTAAGTGTCAAGGATATTTTAACAATGATTATGAAGAACTTTTGTAAAAGAGAAAATCATTTGATTTACAAATGACTTTATTTCCAACGAAAAATACTTTAGAAAAGTATTTGACAATGAAAACTATGAGGGACAATTTTATTATTTCAAATAGAAATGAGTTGGAAATGATTTTACGAGGATTTGAAGTTGTTACGGAAAAAGGAGTTTTCAAAAGAAAATGGATTTGAGAAAAATGAATTTCTCTATGATTTGATGGTTTTATAAATGAATTTCAAACGGAAAGGATTTATGTAAACGAGTTTTACACGATGGTGTTATTTCCGTCAACTTGGATAAGTTGAGGAAACTTTGGTTTTGTTTTGTATTTCACAGAACGAAAATGGTTTAAACGAACCTAGCAATCGAGACGTCAGATCTAGTGTTCTATGATATGGGCCAGGGGTCCGAATGATATGGGCCTGGGGTCCGAAAGGTGAAGTTATGGACTAGATGTCCTATAAGGGTTTTATTTTTTTTGTGCACTAAAATCTACGTATCTAAGACTGATGCATCGGTCCGGATTTCGTGATTTGCACACTTTTGACTTGAAGTCAAATTGTTTTGAAAGAGGTATTAAACTTGAAAGTTTAAAATTATGATTTGGTCGTGCTGCTTTTTACCTCCGACATATAAAGATTGAACACAAAGAAAACAACTTGAACAAAATGTTTTACATGCATTCCAGGGCAGACATGCCTTTGCATAGGACTTGAATGCTTGATGGCAAGTATTCATGATGTTTGCGTCACTGTGCCTTGATGGATATACGACCACGTAGACCATGTGCTATATGTAGTCACCACTTTGCCTTGAGTTGGACTGTGGAATGGTCAATAGAACTTTGCCATATCGGGCATTGATTCTGCCTTAATTGGCAACTAGAGCCTGATCATCTCATTCATTTGTTGGTTGGAGCTCCGGAGATTAGGTCTCAAAGTTACTTGTGAAATATTGAAGTGTCATGGTTTTTAAAACGGGTACGACTGTCGGGTATGAAACCCTTTGATAAATATATTGTTTATCTTTGAATATTCATGTTAAATGGTAATTGAGAGTCGTGCATGTGGTTATCGTATTTAAATCCATATATTGGTATCTCACCCTTGCATGTATAGGTTTTTCTGGTTTTGCTGTTGTACCTTGGTCCACGCGTACAGAAGATTCAGGAGAGGTTTCCAGTTTCACTCGGGGATATTATTCCCAATCCTGGAAGATGTATAATGTCAGGTATAATGGTAAGAACCATAGGGGTCTTACCCATGAATATCTTTTAGAACGACCAGCTTAGGTTTTGAGACGATGTTGATTAATGTTAGTATGTACGTTTATGGCTCGGAGAGCCCTTCTTTTGGATGAAAAGCTTAAAATCTTTCATTTTGGTCAGGTATTTGTTTATGTAAATATTTTCGGAAAAATACCGTCTTTATGTTTCTTTTGTACGACTGGAATTTCTGGGATGAAAATAGAAATATTTCAACAGGTGTTTTTATTTTGGGATGTTGCAATTACAGAGGAGACTCTGTCAAAATTTTTGTAAAAATATTCAAGCTTTTTATTTAAGTACATTTCGAAAATAAATAGGCTTGCCAGGCTTTGTTTGTAAGTCTGTGCGCCGATCACAGCTTAGGTTTTGGATTGTATAACAAATGGTCTATATATGACCAGAATTTGTACCATGATAGGTGAAAATGTGATGTTACTATTTCAAAACAGGTTTAAATTTTACCGTAACCGCATTTAACAAACTTTATACCCGTTTTCTGGCGCTTATATATTTATATAAATCAATTTCCGAAAGCAACCAACGAAATTCCCTTTTAAATTCATTTCCGTACGTGTTTACAAAGTAATGCCCAATGGGGGTGTTATAGAGTGGTATCAGAGCTGGTCGAATCTTTCGGGAACCTTGGGAAATAGGTCCGTTAGGTTTTTGTTGTGTGATCTCTGGTTGGACCTTACTTAAATTGTTTCTTTGTCGAAACAATGTGTGTTGACATACAAATATGTATGTTTTGGTGAGTTCTAATTGGGTGGAGACCTGGTGAGAACTCATGCTTAGTGAATGGTACTTGCATTCATGTTGACACATTCGTTCATCCCTTTGGGATTGTGTCAGACATTTGACTGAGGTACCTGTCGTGGAAGATTTTCCGAAAGTATTCCCTGAGAATGTTCCTGGTTTGTCCTTGCGAAGAATATTGAGTTTTGGATTGATCTAGTTCCTAGATTAAGTCGGATCTTTATCACTTTAGGTAGGATATCGCCTACAAAGTTAGTCAAGTTAGATGACTTGTCTTAACGGGAGGATTTTTTGTCAACATAATTTTGGGACTAAGTGTGCCTTGCGAGGAGCATCAATGTTGTTCATCAGAATGAAGCACATTATTTTGTGGAAGTGATCGCAAACGGTGATTGAAATCCATAGATGGTTAGGATAACCAATTCTTATCAAAGGTTCATCGAGGATCTATCAAAGACCTTGGAGCCATTGACTCAGCTTACGAGGAAAGACCAATTCTTTCCATGACTGAGACTAACTAAGTTGTCGGTCATCGTACGCAGTTCAGAGACGAATGCGGGAGACAGCAACAAATCGGATTAAGTGTGTTTAGAAAGACCTCCGTGCTTGCTCGAAGTCGAGAGAAGCCAATCCCAATCTTCACTCTTAGAATGAATGTCTTATGTTTAAGAAAACCTCTTTACTATACCAATTGATTCTTTATGAACTTGTTAGTTGACAATTGTTCCTCAAATTTATATGGTTGTATTAGACAATCACAGTGGTACGTTTTGTACATGCCAAACTCATTTTGCTGACCTTGATTTAAAGTCGATGATGAATTATCAATTGGTTCTGGTAGTCTAAATTTTTGTCGGACTACTATTATTTTAAAACCGTTGTGCAGTAAAGTTCTTGTGAAAGAAGGAACTTTATTAGATTCATGTTTGTAAAGGTGTACCGATCATGCAGTTTTACAACCACAAACCTACTAAAGAATCTTAATACATAAGGATTATTCCTGTATTTTTCGATACATGTCATATTCTTCAAGATCGTGTCTTATAGTAGTTCGAAAGGACTTGCCACCTTTGATCAACTTTATCCTATATATATTTTTCAAAACGTCATTGACGTGTAAACTATCTCATAAGTTATGAGAATGGTTATTTGATTCATATTCCAATATCAGAGTTAGTCGAGAAATAATTTGGCGTATAAGACCTCATTGGTCAAGACAATAGCATCGCAATGAACTTTATGTGGATTTACTGAGGATCTCTAAGAGTTTTCATTCGTTTTGGACAATCAATTGTCAGGTTAACGAGGAAGGCAGCTTTCTGCAGTGGATAAGTTATGTAGTAGAGAATTTAACCAAAGTATGTGTCAGAGGGCTAATCGGACTTCATGTATTATTTTTAAGCATAGTTTCAGATGAAGACCCGAAGTTTACTAAAGATTTAGTAAAATCCACTCCAAGTGTGAGAACCAAGTTGAGATTGAGTCCAATGGATCACCCTCAGTTAGAGTGGGTGAAATGAGAAAAACGATTTGATATTTAGAAGATTAGTTGTTATTAAGTGTATTATTTAACTACGATCATCCCTTTAGCAGGATTGACTATAGGTGATAAGTTGTGTGGTGGTATAGTTGTGACTGGAAAGATGTGAACCTTTAAGATCAATATCCATAAGTGAGACAAATATTAAAAAACAAATGTTGATCGAGGCATAGTATTGCTAAGGGAATCTAGAGTAACTATCAAATGCTTGTAGTTAAGAATGATCGTATAAAGTTTGGAAGATTAACAGGAAGAGTGCCTATAGTAATTTCACTTAAGTGGATTCAAGCGAAATAGATAAGCGCTTGTGAAAATTCAGTTTCTGAAGAAGTTCAAAGTTGATGAGTTAGATAATCCTAGCAGTTTACTTTCAGGAATGTTATAATGTTTTGATTGGAGACTTGAAAAGTGTGAATTTGATATGACTAGAATAGTAGACTAAGCCCAAATGGACTAAGACTATGATTGCATCTCTGGAGTAGAAGGTTAATTGATGTTATGGTAAAGTTAGTGTTGGTTTTGGTGTTAGCTGTGAAAGTTAGATGTTGGAGAAAGTTTTCTAATGGATCTATATTGAGAAGTGAAGAGTTTAAGCGTTGATTTTGTTCTTTAAAGTGCAATAGACTAAGGTGAAATGTCGAAGGTAGTGGGGATAATGTGGTAGTGAAAAGTCTCGAGGATAAATAGAATGATATAGAGATTGATTATATTATGGAGTTATCAATGGGAGTAACGAAATAGCGAGTAATACAAGATAGGACCTTGGGATCAAAGTCGGATGCAAGATCCTATCTAGTCTTGAGTCACGAAATTTCGGGGACGAAAATTTCTTAAGTGGGGTAGTAATGTAACACCCCGATTTTTACTATTCTTCAATAATAGTAAATATCTGTATTTTTTTTTTTTTTTTGTTCATTTCTATGTGATTTGGTTTGTGTAATTTTAATTACTCATTTAAAATTTAATTTTGAGTGCGTTAATACTGTCTTATGCCAGTATAGGCACGATTACTAAACAATACTATATGTTATTTTCACTATGAGTATTTGTTCAGAAAAAATTATTTGTAATAATGAGATCGGAAGAAAATTATTGTTATATTTTTATTCTATTTAATTTTAGAGTTAAAAATATTTTGGTTTGACATTAATCGAAGATTAATTTTGGACCGTTGATTTTCTTAGTTGATCAGTTCAACTATCAATCTTGACTATAATTTAAAATTTGAAAGTATATAATTGTCAACCATTATTTTTAAATCAAAAAGCTAAAAACACATTTATTTTTAGGCTCAATATTTACTACTCATTTTGTACCTACTATTACTAATTACAAATTTCTAACTCCTTATATCTCCCTTCCTCGTACGCGACTCCAACCCCTTCCTTTTTATTTTTTTTCCTTTCTTTTCTTCTTTCTTTCTTCTTCCTGGCATCTTCTTCCTCCATCAAATCCACACACTTCCTTCTTCATCCAAGTCAAGTTCTCTCCTCCCTTCTCCCTTCACAGACTCGATCGCGCGCCGCCTCTGGGAGCTCGTCGGCCGCCGCTCGTCGCCGTAGGGAAGGGAAGACGCGCCACCTGCGCACATTCGTCTCTGCAGCCGCGCGAAGAACCAGCTCAGCCACAGTGAGCCGTCGCGGTGAGTGTTCTCAACCGCTGCTGATGGTGGTTCTGCCACCCTGGGTTGCTAAACCTTCTTCCTTTCTTTCTAAAAACTTATCCTTTTGTTCTTGAATGTCCCAGAAAACGCGTCCCTGTCTCTGCCGCCGCATCTGGGCCGTCAGTCGCCGTGCCGGTTGGCCATCCAACCACCATGTTCTCTTCTCCTCACTTTGGCTAAGTGTTTTACCCCTAATCTCTTCTATTTTGTAAAAGCCCCAATTTTATTTTTATGGAAATTGGTTATGATTGATAAAATTAACTATGCAATCATGAAATTAGGACTGTTAATTTAAGTTTTGACAAATCAATTTCACGTTTCTGTGAGTAAATCTCATTTTCCCCAATTTCAATTAAAACCCCAAACTTCCCAATTTGAAACATTAGTCAAATCATGTTGGCTTCTCAATTTTGATTATGTTCTAGTGTAATTAGAGTTATTAATTTATGATTCCCTAGCCTAATTCCATATTACTTGATCAAAATGGGTTTTTCCCAAATTCCTAGAGAACTCTAAAACCCCAATCATTTTAAATGGAAAACCAATATCGTTTCCTTAGTTGAATTAATTATTTAAGTTGTACAAACTTATGTTTTGTGATGATGAGTTTCTGATTAATATTTTGGTTGTGCTTGCTATTGGCTATAGGGTTTCTGATTATTTTAGGATTATAGGGTTTTTACAAAGGAGGTCTCTAGGATTTCTCTATTGTTGCAACTCTAAGAGTTTTTCTTCTCCTTCTTTTATATTTTCTTCTTTATTCTGAATGTTATTTTGGATTCCTATGGATTTTACTCTGAATATGCTTGAGTAGTTCTTTATTCTAGGATGAGGGATTAGCCTAATTTGTTATTGACAATGTCTTGATATTTTTTCTCTGTAATCTATGAATTATGTCTATGATTTCAGTTTTTGCACACCCATTGTTTGTGAATATGTTGGCCACATGTTTGCATGATTATTGATCTTGAGGGATGAACTGAAAGGTGAACCTTAATTTTATAACTCTAAAACTGAACTTGAATCGTTAATCACAAAAGTAGATTAACCTACTTGAAGTAATTTTTGAATTATCATTGTTCTTAAAGGGTTCATCTTAATTTGAATTCCATGAAAATAGGTATCCATTTATTTTGGGGATGCTATCGTATTCTGAAAGGGAACAATAATTAATTAGGATAATTCGCTTTCATAGATAATTCAGATGATTAAGGGGAATATTTTTTTATAGACTTGTCGATACTATTATGGTGAATCCTGATTCCTAGAGTTTTTAATAAATTGTTTTCCTTATTCAACTCTTAAATTGCCTTATAAATTTTGTTCTTTCGAAATTATCTTTTCTTGGTTACTTTAATCACTTGAAAAATTGATTAGTCTAGATAATCATAATTGTGCTAATTGGTACTCAACAACACGACCCTAGTGGAACGATATTTTTACTACTTGCCAGAATCTTACACTTGCGATTTACACAACAATAAGGGAACAAAATAGAACAAAAAATAAAAGAGGTACCAAATTGAAACCTAAAATAAAGATACATTACCAAAAGCATAATTTAGCCCAAACTTTATTAGGGAGGATTTTTTAGAAATAGGTTTGGTCTTCCAAACTATAGATTCAATAGTTTCTTTTTTTTTCTTTTTCTTGGGTTCGATTTATGTCCCCCTATGTTTTTTGTGTTTTTTCCTTGTATTTTTATAATAAAATTGTGATATGCTGCAAATGATGGATGGAGTCTAAGGTGCCAACCTAGTTGGGATGTTAGGGTTTATTCTGATGCTTTTGCATATCACTTTTCTTGCTTTTATATATATATATATATATATATATATATATATATATATATATATATATATATATATATATATATATATATATATATATATATATATATATATATATATATATATATGAAAATAAGAGCTTATGCCATTCTCATTGATGTTCAAATTTTTCAAAATTAGAGATGAATTATCTAGAAGATATATAATTATAATTCAACGGTAGGATCAGTAAAAATTATATTGCATAAAAAGTTAGTGGGTGATGTAAGAATGCTAATTCTTACACCTGTGTTAGTTGATTGTGAGAGTGAGAGAAAGTTAGATGATTTTACGAGAGTTAGTCCAAATCAATCCCCCTTGTTGTATTGTAATCCAATGTTAGAGTATAATTATCCTTTATTATAAATATACACTTTACTCAATTTATCAGTCAACAAAAAGACAACCAAAAATCAACCTCCTTTATTTATGACTTTGTCTCACTCTACTTTATCACAACTTCAAAGTAACATAAGCATATTATTCTTGTAGGATGCATTACTGACGGAGCAAACCCAACTCATCAATCAAAGCATTCAAATCTGAGCAAGAAGTTCCTCCTTCTTCCATGGCCCGCCTTGCCATCAATGAGAACATCCTCGGTTTGTTCCTTATTTTATCCATTGCTTCACCACTTGCAATTATTTTTTTTGCAACGCCCCAATTTTTCCGCTTTCTAAGATCGGTATAAATATAAATAAATGTTTATATTTTTATCAAAAACTTAGAAAATGATTTTTGGAAAACCAAAGTCATATTCATATCATACTTGTTTTTATAAGTATATGGTGAAATTGTTGGTTGAAAATTCAAACGGAACCCGGTCTGCGTTTTCGCTGACAGTAAGATTTTACTGATCAAAAAACCTAATTTTGACCCGAGAACGAAATGAATATAATTTATATCTCATTTCCAACAATAAAGGTTATTTGGAAAATTTTCAAAATAAATAAGTTGTTATACTCGATTTGGGCGTAAAACCCTAAATCGCGTAATCGACAGGGTCGAGAACGGACGTGCAGAGACAAAACCCGATGTCGGATGCTGAGACCTCTTGCCACCTAGGATGGTGAGTCACATGGATGAGTCACCCATGTCATGATAGCTTTTTACAAAATGTCTAGATATTTCTTTAAACTAGTGTAAAGACCGTTTTGCCCTTGGACGATTTTACCCTTGAACTTTCATCGAAATCACAAGTTTGCCCCACAATTTGTGGACACAAATCAGCCACATCCTCAATCATTTCTCACCACATGTTGGTCATAATTGCTTCTTGGGAAATGACCATTTTGTCCTTATGTTGTCATAATACCACAAAAATGCCATTTTGTGAGATTACTACTTTGTCCTTCAATTTTTGTGTGTTGGACCCTTTTACCCCTCAAAGGCCACGACCCTAGGCAGCCAAGAGGCCCATTTTCACTTCTATAAAAGTCCATCTTCATCTTCTCCATCAAGCTTTACCATTTTTTCCATTAAAGCTCTAAGTACCATAGCTTGATTTTGTGAAGGAAGTAGGTGATTCCTTGCCCATTTTTAATTTCCAAGAGGTATACCATGATTCTCTCACTCAATCATCATCATGTTCTTCATTGATTTTTGTGATTTGAAGTCTTGATCATATTTTTCAATTTCTAGATCTTGAAAATTTGAAATTTCATAGAAAATCATAGGAAAATCCATTTGACATGAAACCAATTTCTATAATCCTATTATTACCTCTATATTCTAGATCTAGAAGCTTGCATCAAACAAAATTTTGGAACCTATTTAATCTAAGGAGGCAGAACCTAGGTTTGTGTGTGTGTGTGTGTGTGTGTGGGTGGGGGGGATTTTGTTCATTTTCTTTGCATGATTCAATCTTATAAACTATATAGGTATTAGATCTATGTTGTTTGATTTAAATTAGTGTCTCTAAACTATTTTAATTATCATGACCGAAAACCATTTGTTGAAGGATTGGAAGATTTAATTTCAATCTTTATGCCATGATCATTGATTTAGGGTTTTAAGTGATTATAAATCACTAATCCAAGAGTTTAGAAATTTTAAGGATTTTGAACCCCAAAGTCAGCCCTTGGCCGAAACCAACATATAGGATTTTAGGCTTGATTTAGTTGTTTGTTTGTTGATTGAGTGTTATGTTTAATGAAGGATAAGCTAAGTTATCGGATACGCGCGTTATCGGCATTACTTGGATTTCCGACGAACTTTTTCTCAGAGATACTGTGTTTTTGAGGTAAGGGGAGTACCTGAGGGATTTTTCCAATAGCCATGTGTAATTGTTATTGTGTGTCTTAATTATGGTGTGTATGTATTGATTTTGTAGTTAGCATTATTTGCTTATTGATTATCTGCTGTTAATTATTTGATTTAACTGCATTTAATTATTTGTTATATTTGGTGATATGTTTTAAATTTCTAAGTGTCATATTATTGATATGAAATAATTGTTGACGTGGATTGTGAGTTTGAAAGCCTGACAGTGGTCAGAGCTCAATTAAATACGCGGTTAAAAGCATTTAAAAGCTTTTTATGAAATGATGAAGTTAATTTAGGTGGAAATAGTAATATGATATTACTTAATTAATTATTTGGTTTAAAAATGGGAATTTATGAGAAATAATATTATTTTAATGATTTAACGGCGAAAGTGCGTTTTAAGAGTTACGACGAGGACGTAACCGTGGAAATATTTTAACACTGCTAATTTTCACCCAAGGAATTTCTAGATAATAGAAAATATTATTTTATGAAGAAAAGTTTCAAAAATAACTTTATTACAGTTTCAGAAAATTTATTGTGAGTCACATTTTTGCCTATTTGCGTTTTGAAAACGGAAAACGGCGGACAATTCCGTCAATATTTTTTTAGTAGTCTTAAAAAGAGATAAAATTTATTATTACTGAGGATTAGTCTTAAATAAGATTTTTGAGTTTAAATTAGTGAGTTTTAAATAAAACAGTGAATTTTCAACGTAAAAGGATTTTTGGCAAACAGTGGATTATTTAAGTCAGATTAAGAAAGGTTTGGTTTTAGCTCTGTTTTTCACAGAATAAACATAGTTTAAAGTTGTAAATGAACCTAGCCGCCGAGACGTCGGACCTAGTGTTCCTAAAGATATGGCCCGGGGCTAAAGAAAATGGAATAATGGACTAGAGGTCCTATAATCAGTGCATTGGTTTTGTGCACTAAAATCTACGTGTCTAAGACCGGTGTATCGGTCTAGATTTCGTGATTTGCACACTTTTGACTTAAGGTTAGTTATGGTTTAATTGAGATATTAAACTTAGTAGTTTAAGATAATGGTTTGTCGCGAAACTTCTTAGTTCCGACATATAAAGAATGAACACAAAGAAAAATAGCGAGAATAAAACGTTTTACATGCATTTTGCATTTTTCTGTGGTAAATGTGCCTAAAGATTTTATGTGTGGTACCTTGGTAGGTATCCATGTTATGAGGTACATTTCACCTTTGGGTGAAATGAATGGGGGTCTAGAAAAGGCCGGGCTAATTACGACTATTCTGGAGCTCGGATATTACTCATATTTTATAGGCCGAGTTAATTACGACTATCATTGGATGTTCTTGTGAACTACTTACGATGATGGTTGGAGCTCGTATCCTACCGAGTTATGTACTTAAATAGTTGGAACTCGGAACCTTGACAGGCCAAATTATTTGAAACTTGCCATATCTGGCAATGTTTATATTCTGCCTTATTCGGCAATGAGAGCCTGATCAAATCATCTATTGGTTGGTTGGAGCTCCGGAGATTAGGTCTCAAAGTTAGTTGATGAATATTGAAGTGTCATGGTTTTTAAAGGGGTTACGACTGACGGGTATGAAACCCTTTGAGACATATTTAAATATATTGTTGTCTTTAATATTTATGATTAAGTGGTAATTGAGAGTCGTACATGTGGTTGTCATTTTAAAATCCATATATTGGAACTCACCCTTACATATACAGGTTATTCTGTCTTTGCTGTTGTACCTTGGTACACGAATGCAGAAGTTGCAGAATAGTTCCTTAAGTCACTTGGAGGCTTAAGTCCGGATTGCGGGAAAAGATGTGTGATCATAGGGATGATCACGAGGTCTTATCAGTGAGTGTCTTTTAGAGCGACCAGCTTAGGATTTCTTTTGGGTGGTATGTTTTGAGAAAGTTTGTGTAGGTATTTTGAAAACCTTTACATAGTTTAAAATTTTGTTGTGAATAATATGTTTTATTTTTTTTTTACTATTGTGATGAGTACTTTATGTACTACACTATTCAAAGGAAATTGTTTTACACCCAGATTTTTTTTTTTGACTCCAAATAAATCAATTTTTTCCTAAAGCACCCAGCAAAATTATTTTTAATTTATTTATGCACGTGTTAGTATAGTAATACCTAAGGGGGGTGTTACATTTTTCACAGCCTTCTCTATTGAATCCCATTTAATACTATTATCTCCCGCAATTGTAGCCCATTTTTAAACACCAACGGGTACCCCAATTTTAAGGACCTCAATCACCAACTTCTGATTATAAAATTTCTCTGCAAACACGGACCATGTAACCAAGGGTACCCCAGCAGTGACACCTGCAACCTTGTGATTTTAACCTCACCTGGAAGATTAGGAATGACAAAGGATTCTAAAATAGAAGAAACATCCTTGTGAGGCTCGTAGAGTCTCATTCATTCGTTAGCACACATGGAGAAGTAACCAATCCCATGGAACACAATCCTCGGAATTCTAAATTTCACAGCAGAATCAGTTGCCCATGGGGAAGAACATATCAGCAATAACACAATCTGGACGATGTTGATGCAATTGTTGTTCAAAGGGCTCTTGTAGCAATTCAGTAGCCTTAAAGAAGATAAGAAACAAATCTGGTGAAAGGATTGAGTTAGTATTTTCACATCCATGTGGTAAACCAACTTCTGAACAAGGGAACTTGATGGTTTGGATATTGATATGGTTGCATTGAGTTTTGGATTTTTCCATCGCTCTGGAGATTAAAGATGCATTGAGAGGGGTGGTGATTATGGTAGCCTTCACCCCTTTTGATGCAAATAGCTTGGCCATGTCAACAATTGGTATAATGTGGCCTTGAGCCAAGAAGGGAAAGAAGAATATGTGTAATGGATGAGATGAGTTACCCAATTTTCTCAAAGGTGAATAAGCGAACTCAAATTTTATACACAAATTGTATTGAGTTATAAGGAGGGAAACAATTATGATTTTGAACATAGAAACGCAAGAGGAGAGCTTAAAAGTTAGTTGGCCGTCATGTGATCACTTAGAAAAGTCATATGATTTTATGTTCTAATCTTGACCATTAATGTTTGATCTAAAGGTCCATATTTACTCCTCTCCCTCTCATAATAACACACTCCTCTCACTTGAGTTGCTCCATGTATATATAGTTGTATCCAAAATATTTTGATAATGAATTTACTTTATAGATATTTTTTTAAATTTTTTTTTATTGAGAATTGATTTGATTTGAAAATAAATTATTTTCTTGAAAAGTTATAAAATAAAGTTTTATTTCGAAATTATTCTAGCTGTAGCTGTATATATGCATAATTTAGTTAAATTTAATCTATAATAAGTAGATTTTATTTGAAGTTCATACCATTTTTAAAATAACCATATTAATAAAAATTAATTGGAGTAAAATTTTCTCCTTGCATAAAGATAAATAATGCAAAGGAAATATACTAAAAAGGATTTAATTGGTATATACTAACAGTGCAAAAAAAAATTTACACTGTCAACCAATAAGAATTTGACACATTATTACAAATGTTTAATTCTTATCCTAACCACCTTTAAAGTCATCAATTCCATGATTTCTGCTTAGCTGTCACTGTAAAAAATCTTTACACCGACAGTGCATACAAATTAAACTCCTAAAAAAAATCAATAATTAAATATTTTTATTATGTTAACAAACTTAATTATATACATATAGACATTTTCAATGGTATCCTTTAGTTATAGATTTACAAATATATTATTGGGTGCAAAAGATTTTACATTATCAACCAATATGTGATCATGCTTTGTCTCATATCATTAAAAATGTTTTTTTTTTTGTGAACCTGGGTATTCTCCGGCAGGGAGCCGGAGACTAATCCCTCGAGGTACTAAAATCCATTTAAGGGGTTGACCTCTCCCAACAGATGATCTTCCATACGCATGAGTCAGGAATCGAACCCCTGACCACATGCATCATTAAAAATGTTTGACTCATTTAATAATTTTAAAAGTTACAATTTACAAATATGATGATGAATAATTAGTTGTATTATAATTAAATGAATATATTAATAACATTATTATTATTATTTTAAAAATTAATATGATTAAATTCCAACTATTAATGACACTATGTTATTAAATACATTATTAACTATAATCATTAAATCATATTTTAAATAATTATTAAATGTTATTCAAAAAACTATTTCTAAAAGATTTTTTTCATAAAAAAAGATTTTTTTTCATGCTATGTTTATTAGATGTATTTTTATCGTAATTTTTTGTTTGTTTGTTTTTTTTAGCCATCATAATTCTTTGTTAGTTAATCACAAGTTGAGGAAGTTTTTCAAAACATATACTTACTTGGAAGGCATATTAATTCACTTTAGGAGCCAAGTTTAGGGGGTGTATTGGATTGATATTTTAAAAGGCTATTTTGGCATAAAAAAGTCTTAAGGATTTAAAAGATTATGTAGGAATATAATGACTTCAAAAGACTATCTGGATTTTTTAAAAAGACTCTTATAATCAAGATTTTATAGTTTGGATTCTAATGGATTTATATCATAAGAATTTATAAGATTTGGAAGGAGTATATTGATTTATAAGATTTGAAAGGAACACATGGTGGAGAACTCGTGAATAAACACATATAAACTCCAATCACAACATTAGAGAGCAAATTCAATTTTATTTTATGGTGGAGAAAACAACATATTCATAGAGTTGTTTTATTCACATGTTATTGTATTTATGTAGGGGAAAAGAAAATTGTGAACTTAAAACAATAAAAATCAGTTTATTTTCATAACGTCACAAATGTTGTATTCTACACTTTTTATTTTTTGAAGGTAATCAACTTAATTCATATCATTGGCAAGAAGTAAATCAATACAAGGAGGAACATGATAGAATCTATGGAGACTAGGTATAGTAGGAGCCACCTTTGCTAAATAATGAGCAACTCCATTGGCTTGTCTCCTAATAAACCTCACTCTAAGGTTTGTAGAAGAAGAAAGAAGCCTAGAACACTCTCTAATAATACAACTTCACATTAACACTGTCTGCAACAAGTTTGCAATTTGAAAGCCAAATAATAGTATTAATAACATAGTACAAGGCATAACCGAACCCGAAAACAAAGTAACCAGAACAAAAGAAGCCAAAGATGCAAAACAACCACTTATACATGGCAAAGACCCTTATGCCTAGCTTAAATTACAACACATAAAACATTTAAGACATGAAGCTTGCATTTGGCGCACACACCGAACACCACCACCCACGGGAACAGAGAATGACAAAAGAACTTTAGCACCAGACAACATATTTGTTGAACGACAACCGTGAGGGGAGAGAGGGAGAAGAAAGGATAGAGATGCAAGGAGGGAGGAGAGGGAGAGTGGAAGGAAAAAGGTGAAGAGAAATAAGGATCGATAATATATCTTGAGAAATCTTATGTGCCGAGGTGAGACTTTTTGTTACTAAAAAATCACTAAAAAGTCATTCAAAGTCCCACAAAATCCACCTTAGAAAACAATCCATCGAAATCAGAAAGTTTTTGAATACCACAAGACTTTTTGTTACTTGTAAATAGTTTTGATTGAATACCACTAGATTTGGACACCATCTTTAAAAGATCCTGATTTTCTTGATTGAATACCAAAAGACTTATTTAAATTACTTAAGAGTGCATTTGGATGAGGGAATTGAAGATTCAAGGGAATTTCAAATTCTAGGAAATTCAATTACTTGAATTAAATTCCTTTGATTTTAAAATTTTCTTGTTTGGATAGAATATTTAAATTTCAGCATTGTTAAAATTCTTTGTTTGAATAGAGTATACCATAAGTGACGGGCGGACGGATCCGGTTGTCCGGTGGCCGGGTGGTCCGGGGGTCGAGCTCGGATGGTACGGGGGCCGAGCTTGGGTGGTCCGGAGGCCGGGTCCGAGTGGTTCGGTAGCCGGGTCAAGTGATCTGGGGTTCGATGCCGGTGGTCCGGGGGTCGGGGACGGTTCCTGCGGTTCGGGGCTTTACACCGGTTGTCCGGGTGTTCCGTGGGCCGTGTCCTGGGGCCGACATCGGTGGTGGGTGACACATGAGTGAGGAGAGGGAATTCCAAAATACCACATCTTTCGATGGTATTTTAGATTTCTCAAATTTACCTTAAACCAAATACCCCCATAAAATCCCTTGATTTCTAAAATCCTTCATTTTTTTTAGAAGCAAAAGAAATTTAATAACAAGAGTACAAGGGGTACTCTAACCCATATACAATGAGCAAAAAAAGCAGCATCCAAAAGCATCACAATGAGGAGAGTCATCCCAACTATGTTGACACCATAAACTCCAACAATCATATGCAACACACTAATACTTTACCCTCTTAAAATACTTTACCCTCTCAAAGTGCTCCATCCAAACACATTCTTGGTTGAATACCATAAGACTTATTTACCATAAAAAAGTCTTTTATAATCTTTTAAAATCCCAAACCAATACACTCACCTTAATATATATGATAGTTAACATGGAGTATTTTAATTGTAAAGTTCAGAAACTAGTTTAATTTATAAACAAATCTTTGGTTTTTAATTTATAAATTGAAATTGATTTAATTTTAAAACGAAATGATTTTCTAGGAATTTAAAATTTTAATTAGAATTGATCTCATTTTAGGTATTTTCTAGTTTTATTTAGCAAGATACATGCATGTACTTACGTTTTGTACTCCCGTAACGTAATGGATAATAAGAAACACAAATATATTTGTCATGGTAACAAACAAATATGAACTTTTTTAAGATATTGTTAGAAACTTAATAGTATATATCTCGTTAATTCAGTTCAGTTGGTTAAGTTACGAGACATAGATTAAGAGTATGGGTTCAAACCGTGTTCACCCCTTTCTCATAATTCCCTTCTCCTCCATTCCCCCTCATCCTCCATCTCGTTTTCGTATATAAGCATTGATGTGTTATAAATGGTTGTTGTTGTGCTAGTTTGTTAGAATTATGCTTTAGGGAAGTTAAAATGGGGATAAGTGGGATTTTATGGAGAAAAGTCCCTTTATGGCACATGAGCACACCCGTGCTCATGTGCAACACGACCCCGTGCTGATTAGCCTGCTCCAGTGGCTATGCGAGCCACGAGCACGACCGTGCTCAAGGGAAGCACGACCATGTCGGAAATCAAACGCGAGTGACGTGAGAAGTGCAAACTCTGTGCTCCTTTAAGCACACCCATGCTCAAGGTGAGCATGCCCGTGCTCGGGGTCTGATGCTATAGATAGGTGGGATGACACTTTTCCCAACCCTTGTACAACAGAAACCTCTCCTTTCTCTTCCCTTTGAATCCTTCGAAGTTCTTGACATTCTTACTTTCATTGGAGAGAGGTCGCGTGCGCTAGTGTCAATTAAGGTAAAGTAGTTATCCTTTGTTAGTCTCTTTCCTTGTTTTTACTCTTGGAATAGAGATTAATGGTTTCCCCTTTTTGATGTTTTGACCAAGGCTTGAGGAACTCATCGAGCCGTTCGAGGGAACCAAGAGTAGATTTTCTTACGACCAATCGTATCTTAGCTCTTCATACCAGGTATGTGGAGAAGGGACTAGTGTAAACATGTAGGCCTTGGTGTAGCGTAAGATGAAGGGTTAACCCATGACCCGGTTGTGCGCTAAATGCTCAACTGATGTTGTTTGTTATATGAATGGCTATGTTTTCTATATGCTTGGCATGTTATAATTGTGAATTATTATTGATGACAATGATGTATGTCATGATTAAATACATTGATTCTTGATGATGGATGTTATGAGATGAATGTTGTTGTTATTGTTGGTGGTGGTGGTGGTGTTATAAATACACTAATTAAGACATAGAGACGTTAGTAACCAAGCAATAATTAATGGTTATTTCCCAATGCTTATAATACATGAATCTTAGTAAAGAGGGGCGAGAATAATGCTCAATGGTGTAGTTAAGACCCTAGGATTAATGCATCAGTACTTTAGGAATGTTAATAATAAAATCAAAATTAAAGGAACAATTCCCAACGATCATAAGACATGAAGATTAAATAAGAGAAATTAGATTATTGCTTGATGGTGTAGTCTAAAAACAATATGATTTGATCTATGAGTGCTTTGGGGAGTTGGCAAGGATTCTTAAACACGTTCTACCTAGTGATAACTCTTGGAAATGAGAGTTATCTACTCTTTAATTAGCTTAAGTTTTTGTAATCTTTGAGTGTTTTGTGTGTGTTTTATGAGTTTTTGTTTGGTTTAATGTTTTGGGTGTCATGGTGTAAAGATCATGAAATTTCTATTTTAGAGTATCTAGGAATATGTTTAATGTTTTTCTTGAGTTTTGTTAGGTTTTTGTTGAAGTTTAGACAAGCTGCTGGAAAATGTTATGGGCATGTTGTAGCATCTGAGTGCGAACTCTTGATAAGTTGCTGGAAAAGCTCTGGTCATGCTGCAACATATGGACGCGAACTCCTTATCAGAAAAGGACAAAAACGGGACCAGTTTCTCTCTCCTGCCAGGCTGTCTTAAAAGTTGAGGACGTCCTTGTTGATTTCCTAGGATTTTCTGCTGGTACAATTAATGAAACATGCCCAAGTCTTTATTTTAATATTATTTTGATGGCTCGAAAGGAAGAAAGAGAAGAATGGGCCCTTCCAAAACCCTAAAAAGAGGAATATTCTTTTATTTTAAAGAGGGGGCTGCCTCATATCAGAGGGGGGAGAGTGAAGACAGTAGTTGGAGGGTCTTCTTCCTCCTCTCCATTGTTCATTTTTGTGCTCCCATTGTAATGGCTTCTTCTTCCACTTGTTATTTCATTTCCAGATTTTGTAAGCTCAGTATGAGCTAATTTGATGCAGTGTACTAGTATGTTGAACTTGTAATGAATGTTAGTTGATGTTATGCTATGCTTTGATTTTGAATTTTCTCATAATCTGTGTTTATGTGCTGTTTTATTTGAGCTTGGCCATCTTAAGTAGAACTTTAGCTTGCTGAACTCGGAAAAGTTAAGTTAAGTGGATTTGGTTAAGAGATAAGGGTTAAGTCCCTAATTGGAAAATTAGGAGATATTGAATGGATTAGGAATAATCATTCAAGTCCTTAAGCTAGCTGGAACATGCTTATTAATAAAAGGGTGTAATTAATATGAATCTAGAAATATAAGGCATTTAATGAACCTTATCTTTCAAGTGTTGGAAAACACAAATTTAATTTCCTGGAGCTAAATGTTGCAGCATCACGAAACATAACTTAAGCTAAACTAAAATTACAAGGGATTGATACTTGTAGTTGTTTTAGCATCTTTGTTCACAAACCCTTTTTATTATCTTGATATCTTATTACTGCCTTTTTAATATTTGAAAATCAACACTTTCATACACTGTTTGGTTACCCCTTAATCTTAACTACAAAGAACAATTAATCTGAATTTTGGTAATTGCAACAACATTCTAATCCTCGTGAGAACGATCTCTTACTTACTCTTTATTACTTGTTACGATTGTGTATACTTGCACATAGCACATTTTGAGCAACACCCAGATTGTACGACTATGCTCCAGTAAGCACGGTCGTTCTCGATAAACAGCACGCCCGTGCTGGGGGTCAGCACGACCGTGCTCCCTAAATAGAATGAGACGTTAAGTGGAAACAAGGGTAGCTTCACCCAAACTTTCTCCTACGATAAAATAAGACATCAAGCAAATTAAAGGTAAGATGGATAGTCTAATTAAGCCTTAAACAAAGATAATAAAGCATAAGATCCTAAGAAGGTTAAGACGGTAACGAGAAGTTACCGCACGATGTTAACTTTGATACTTAATGCTCAAAGTTGCCTTGATGCTTATTGGTCAAGGTGTTGTTGTTGTTAAACCTTGATACTTATTTGTCAAGGTGTTGCTAGTGTTAAACTTTGATGCATAAAGGGGTCAAAGCGGAGGTGGTGGCTATGTTTGTTTGATGTTGTTGTACATGCATTCCAGCATTGGAGAAGTTAATGGGGAAAACTGCAACATAGGGGAGGTCGTCTGAGAGTAAGGCGATCTGGTCGTCCCAGGTGATTCATCTAGGTGGATTGTGCGCCCCCGTGGTGGTGCATCCGAGAGAAAGACTATTTGTAAGTTCTAAACCTATAGAAACTCTCAACCCTAAATATGTTATTTTCCTTTTTTTTACTTGTATACTTTGTTGACCCTGTACTCGTAATAAAATAGCTAAAAGGCCAGAAAATTCTAGTAAGCTTATTTGTTTATTATCTTGACAGTGAATTGCCTTAATTATGTTTGCATTTCTCTATAATAAAATAATATGTAGCTTCTTTGAATTTCATTTTCATTTTCATTTCAATAAACTGAGATGTTATTACAACAACCTAGTCCAGTTGAGGTTAGGTATGTTGAGGTTGTCAGATTTTGTAACATCAATTTTATATATAATATTCTTATTTGCAGGTTCATAAGTTCTTTTTAGAGGCCCAAAGAATGCTTGTGAAGCTGTGAAGCACTTTGGTTCTGCTCCTAGTGTGCCACACAGCCACACCAAGCATTTTGACCTAGGTTTTAATAATGTCTTACACCATGATTGTTTTGTAGTTTTCTGAAGTTAGAGTATGGGTTTATGGTAGTTTAGAGATGTAGTTGCTGTGTAACTTGAAGTTTGTATCTAGAAATGACATTGTAAGTTGAAGTTTGTATTTGACAATGAATTAATGTTTTGAGGAACATGTTTAAGTTCATATCATGTGTTCATTTTGATGATTATTTTGTTGAATATGTGACAACTGATACAACAAACCCAATTATTATTATTTTTTTAAAAACTTTTACATCGGTTCTGGGAGTAACAAATGTTAAAAGTGATACTTTTAACATAAGTTCTGAAGACAACCAATGTTAAAAGTTCGCTTTTAGCATCAGTTAGAGGCTCCATGTTAAAAGTCATACTTTCAACATCACATGTTTCAAGATCGCTACCCAATCGATGTTAAAAGGCATTTCTAACCGATGTTAAAAGTCATATTTGCACTAGTGTTTATGAGTACTTTGACTGTACCGGTGAGTGTGGCGATCAGCCACAACTTGATAATTTATAAGCCATAAGTGTTTTAAGTTTATTCAGTGAAAGACTATTGAATAATGAAATATACAGATGATTTGTTAAGGAATACAAATTCGAGAAATTGCAAGACAGTTTCGATGAAAAATGTTAAGAAGCGAGTGTTTGCGAGGATGAAGCTAAATTCTCAAAATTACACTAATAGATTTAATGCAGTCAAAGAAAAAGTATTTTTAAAAGAAAAAGTCATTTATTTTACAAAAAGTTCACCCAGACGAATGATTTTAGAAAAATGCCATTGCGACGGGAATTTTGTTAAGAATTCCCTTTCGGATCAAAATTTGTTTTAAAAAGGAGTTTTATTAATTTAAAGTTTTTAAAATGAATTTCAGCAGAAAAAAGGACTTGTGTAAAATGTTTTCAAAGAGCAAAAACCGCGTTGAAAACGAAAAGTTAAGAGAATCTAGAGGTTGAGATGTCAGGTCGTTCTAGAGTTCTATGAGTAAAACACATGGATTTTAATCTGTGTTATATATGGTGGACTTTGTGTCCCGTATTTGTATATGGTGGACTTCGTGTCCATGTGACACTCGGGTGCTGACGAGGGCTGGGAGTGGTCGCCGGTGCAAAGAGAGCACGGACAAGGAGCGGCTCCTGGCAGGCTTCTAGATAGAGGGACAAGTGAATGAACCAATAACACACTAGAATGAGAGGGATCCTAAGACCGTGTAGGTATGAGATTGCATAATTGAGAAATTCTGAGACTGTACAAGTATGGGACTATATAATTAAGGATGGCTTAAAAGGAATTGATTGGTACTACCTATACTAACAAGATGCATCTTCTTTTCGGAAGCCCATCACTTAAGAACTCCACAGTTAAGCGTACTTGGCATGGAGCAATTAGAGGATGGGTGACCTCCTGGGAAGTTTTCCCAAGAAGCGAGTGAGTGAGGAAAAAGCACACTGAAAAGACTTGTGTTGGTCTGTGGGGACAATCGTCAATCCGTAGAGCAACCCAGGGATGCTACAAATGGTATCAGAGCGACACCTCTCAGAGTATGGTGTGGTACGGGGACGAACCAGGCGGAAGCTGGTGGCCATGTGACACCCGGGTGCTGACGAGGGCGGGGAGTGGTCACCTGTGCAAAGAGAGCATGGACAAGGAGCGGCTCCTGGCAGGCTTCTAGGTGGAGGGACATATGAATGAACCGATAACACACCAAAATGAGAAGGATCCTGAGACTGTGTTGGTATGGGACTGCATAACTCGGAATTCCGAGACTGCACAGGTGTGAGACTGTACAGTTAAGGATGGCTTAAAAGGAATTGATTGGTATTACCTATACTAACAAAATACATCTCCTTTTCAGAAGCCCATCACTTAAGAAATTCACAGTTAAGCATGCTTGGCTTGGAGCAATTTTGGGATGGGTGACCTCCTGGGAAGTTTTCCCAGGAAGCGTGTGAGTGGGTACAAATCATGCTGAAAAGACCCGTGTTGGTCTGTGGGGACAGTCGTCAATCCGAAGAGCAGTAAGGATGTTACATGTCCCATATCTGTGAACCTAATGACCAGATGCATCAGCCTAGGTTTTTGTGATTTGACCACTCGGTCTGTGTGTCCTGTGTTGAGAATGAATGGGCTTGATGCCTTTAGTCATGTGCTTTGAGCCTTGACAAGTAAAAACGAATGAAAAATAAAACAGAAAACCAATTGTTTTACATGCACGAGCTGGCAAGACGTGGTTATGTTATCTATACTCATCTTTTTCCCAGGAAGCGTGTGAGTGGGGAAAAATCACGCTGAAAAGACCCGTGTTGGTCTGTGGGGACAGTCATGAATCCGTAGAGCAGTAAGGATGTTACATGTACCATATCTGCGAACCTAATGACCAGATGCATCAGCCTAGGGTTTTATGATTTGAGCACTCGGACTGTGTGTCCTGTGTTGAGAATGAATGGGCTTGATGCCTTTATTCATGTGCTTTGAGCCTTGACAAGAAAAAACGAACGAAAAAGAAAACAGAAAACCAATTATTTTACATGCACGAGCTGGCAAGACATGCTTATGTTATCTATACTCATCTTTCCTTTACATAAATTACTAATTTACCCTCATACATTTTCAAAATTTACGTACCCTTACATCTTTTCAAAATTAACCTAATATATAATAAAAAAAGTAATATATATTTAATTTTAAGAGAGAAATATAATATTTTTAGAGAGAAAGACAAATATTTAGGGCAAGATTTTTTATTTGGAGAAATATTTTTACTTTTTTACAATAATATTATTTAAAGAATATTACTTATATTAATTTTTTTAAATAAAAGTAAAATTGTAAAAACACGTCATAATCCCTCCATTTCATTCCCCAAACATAAAATATACTCCCAAACAAGGAGAGAGATAATCCTCTCCTTCTCCTTCCCTCCCTCCCCTTTCTGATCCCTTCGATCTCCTCCCTTCCTTTCCCTCCTAACTCAAACAAAGCCGGAAGGTAAAGTAACAAATAAGAACATCAAAACAGAAACAATCTTCTCTCTCTTTAGTTTGTACAAGGTCTGTTTTGGAAACAAGGCACACTTTTGCAATAACATTTTTTTTTTTTTTTGTGTTGTGAGGTTATCATCTTTTCTCTAAGGGTGTGTTTGTGAGTTGTTTTTTAGTGTGTTGCAGATGATGGATAAGGTATGATGTGCCAACATAGATGGGATGTCTTTCCTTATTGTGAAACCTTTGGACACAAATTTTTTGTTAAAAAAAAAGTCCCGATCTTACTCATCTCACTTGGCTCGCTCCATCACCTCATGTATGCAAATGCTGTCAAAGTATAATTATACTTTATTATATGCTTCGCCTTTCATTAGTCAACCAAAAGATTCATCTGTGAATGTAGAAACAACAAATGGACGGAGCTTATTATAGGTTTTGAATCACGCACACTGTTCTATAATATTTAATCAAGTAAATTTTTTTTAATAAGCATTTAATATTTAACCTATAATATTATAGGTCCATTGTTTTTTGCTGGGGCCGTGACTTGGTTATGTATGTGTGTGTTTGGCTGTTTGGGTGCATGGTATGTTTTGGTTGTTTCGTCTTTTGTTTTGGGATGGACTGCTTATGGCAGGTCTGTCATGTATGCTGTTGCAGCGGCTGTTGTTGGTTTGTTCTGATATGGCTGTAATTTTGTTGTGGCACAAGTTGTGCTACAGCTTCATTTATTAAATTTTGATCCTTTACCTTTAAAAAAAAAAGTAAAGTGACTCAAACATACTACTTTTTTTATTTTTGATAAATGCCTATTACTATTTTTTTATTGTGCTAGATAGATTAATGTCTATTACTCTACTTTATTACAACTTCAAAGTAACTGAAGCATATTAATATTGTAGCATGCATTTGTGGCAGAGCGAACCCAACTCATCAATCAAAGCATTCAAATCAGAGCAAGAACTTCCTCCTTCTTCCACAGCCTGCCTTGCCATCAATGAGAACATCTTCGCTTTAATCCTCATTTCCTCCACTGCTTCATCTCTTGCCATGATCTTTTTCAATGCCTTCTCTATTGCATCCCATTTAATACTATTATCCCCCACATATGGAGTCCATTTCTTAACACCAAGAGATACCCCAATTTTAAGGACTTCAGTCACCAACTTCTCATTGTAAAATTGCTCTCCATACACAGGCCATGTGACTAAGGGTACCCTAGCAGCTACTCCTTCCAATGTTGAATTCCAACCACAATGAGTCATAAATGCTCCAATTGCTTTATGTTCAAGAATTAACATTTGAGGTGCCCAACCTCTTATAATTAGTCCCTTACCTTCCATTCTCTTCTCAAATCCTTCCGGTAGCCATTCCTCTCCATCTTCTCCATCTTCTCCATCTTTTTCGCTTCTCCTCACTACTCATATGAATTGTTGTCCTGAAGCCTCAAGTCCCATAGCAATTTCTGTTAGCCGAGAATCGGGGAAGTTTACTGTACTTCCAAAGCATTTATAAACTGTAACATCCGTTATTTCATGTGTTGTTTACATAAGAGGATTAGGTCTAGGACTTGGATTATATAGTTGAGATGTTATTTGAGGTTTAGAGACCCTTGCATGGAAAGTACGCAGCCATATCAAGTGAGTTTGAACGTAGGAACAAAATTAGGGTTTTCCTGGTTATCGCCTTTAAGGCGTATGAGTGTGAAACAAGAGTTTTGGAGTTAGAGTTGAGATTAGGCATTTTTGATGGTTTTAGGTTGTTTATTAGGTCTTTGTAACACACCCCTTAGTGCTACATGTTGAAACAAAAGGACTGAAAATAATTATGCTGGTTGCTTTCGGAAAATATAATTTTCTCTATTTCTTAACTTACTTGAAATTAGTTGTAAATTTTTTTTTTCTTTCCCTCGATCGATACAAACCAATAATTGATAACTAACAACTTTATACATATGTATATATATGCATCATTACTGTTTTACATATGGACCTTTATATTAATAGGCCATTTACCAAAGTCATAACATAAGGAAACACACAAACTAAACCTATATAGTAGCGGCAGTCCGGAACCACGGCATCAAAAAGATGGCTCTCAGTAGCCAAGATATACAGACTGTGACAAAACCACTAATCCCTAAAATGTAAACCCAAAATAAGTCCTACTACTGGTTGCACCTAATGAAAGTCATTAGGGAGACCTCCATAGTACTCCCCGGCCACAGGAGTATCCCGTGAGGATACATCCGCCTCTGCCTCAACCTCTGGAACAAAGTCGTCAACCTGAGGATGATACTCGGGTACCTCCTCCTCGTCCTCCATGGGGTCCTCCTCCATCTCCGGAACAATGACGATCGGTGCTGGAGGTGACGGTGGCGCTGCTGCATGAAGTGGCTGATCAAATGGTGGCTGATGCACTAGATTTCTTTCATTTACCAGATTCCTCAACAATAGCCACATCGGGGGAAGTGGTACCTCGACTGTCTCAAAGTTGTGAGTATGAGTCTGTGGTCCCACCGCTAATATACCCGTAGTAGTACATATTGGTCCAGTGTACGTAGCGTTGCGGGCGCCCGGGTTAATCGCCCACACGCTTCCCTCATCAGCATCATCAAAGTGTAGGGAACGTATCCCTGAGTATGATATCAAACTCGTGTGGTTCATCTGTACATCTGTCCACACGCTTATACACATGTGTTGTAAATATGTGTATGTAAAGCTAAATTTCAAGTTTTAGAAAGAACCTTTCTGTACACAGGCAGCATACACATGTGTATGAAAAGTTGAGTTTTAAAAACAAAAGAAAATTTGCCTGTACACATGTGTTGTACACCTGTGTGTACAAGAGTGTGCTGTCGGGTTTGAAACTGAAAGGCTGTACACATGTGTTGTACACCTGTGTACACAAAAGTAGCTCTCGGGTATGGAACTAAAATTTGTACACATGCGTTGTACACATGTGTATCAATGTATTGTTTTGAAAAATATGAAGAATACACAAATGTACAAAATGATACACCTGTGTATAGAACAACTCAAATATTTCAAAAGTTGTTCTTCAATGATAAATCAATGTAGACAACATGTCTATTGAGTTTTGGAATATTCTGGGTTGATGTTCTAATATACATCTGTGTACGCAAAGTATACACGTGTATTAAAGCACAACGCATGAGATACACATGTGTACAAAAGAATACAATCTGTGTATACGTTTGAAAAAAGCTGAAGACTTGGTTTAATACACAGATGTATAAAGAAGCTAATCTGTGTACGAGCTTTGAAAATGTTTGAAAAACACGAGTACACAAATATAGTACACAGACTATCTTGCAACGTTTTTTCAAAACTGATTTTTAATCACTTGTAACAACTTTTGTGATAATTCCCACGGATCTAAATCTTCAAATACATATAAAAGGACTTCATAACAACACTTTTCAACACATTACACAGTCTGAAGACACAAAATAGAAAATTCCAAGTTTCCAAAAAAGTGCTTCATCTTTGAGAGAGAAAAGTGTGATATTTCCATAGAGCTTCAATTTGTATGATTAGACTTTTAGAGTCTTTCTTCTACTCAATTCTTTCTGTGAATTAGTGAGATTAAGAGAGGGTATCTCTTAGGATTGAACAAGGATAGAAGGGGTCCTTGGGTAACAAAAGCAAGTGTGATTTTTGGTAAAGGTTTGTGCAAGGAGGTTATCCTTTTGTTGCTGTAATTGGAATTTTGTAATTGCTGATTATAGTGGAGGAAACCACAGAGGTGTGGGACTGGATGTAGGCTTACCAGAGGAGGCAGCTGAACCAAGATAAATCGGTTTGCACGTTCTTCTCATCTCTAAACTCCATATACTTGTTATATGCATGTGTGTGAATGAAAATGTGTTTTAAGTGATTTTAACTTGAATCTTTAATCTGAATATTCTTGTTAAGATTGTTGTTTCTTTCTTGTAATATTTCTTAACATCATTACTTGATTAATAATCTGAATCTAGGGAATTAAAATTGAGTGAAAACCAATTTTCTTTAAGAAAACTCTGTTTTGCTTTAAATTGTTGAAAATGTTTTCAATCTCTCAATTCACCCCCCCCCCCCCTCTTGAGATTGTAGCCATTACCTACACGGGTAACCGAATTCCACGACCCGAGGCTGCAAGGCCCCGAGTATTCGCTGGATGTTCGAAGCCCGAATGTCCTTAAGGCCCAAAGACCCTAGAATTTATCTTTGGTCGGTAACTAACCAATTTACCCAATTCACCCTTTGTGAAATTGTAGCTCGATACACAAGGCGCGTCTGCCCAAAATGGCATATTTTCCAGACTATGCATGTAAAACCCATTGTTATCGTAACTGTTCTTTGTTGTTCGTTTTTCCTCTGTCGAGGCTTAAAGCTCCCGACTACCCTTTCTCAGGTATTTCAATTCTTTCCACCTCCAAAGTACAATTTCCTCTTAGGAACACTTGCCCGACGTCTCGGCAATCTAGGTCCTTATCCTTTCCTTTATTTTCCCAAGAGAGTTTTCATTCGATGAAACACAAATACCAAAACAGAAACTCCGAAAACTTATCCAAGTTTGTCAGAAAATTTCTGCTGTTTCTTAAATTCTTTTCCAAAAACCCTTTTCTAATGAAATTCATTTTAAAACGTAACGAAAATCAATTTTCCTCAAATTCCTTTATTTTTAATTCCAAAAAAAATCCATTAACCCTTTTTAAAATCATTTCTGACCCATATATTTATTTTTCTCACATATAAGATCGTTTTCCCCTCATACCGTCGTTAGGCAAGCAAAAACCCTTGTTTATAAAAAAAATCATATCATCAACCTTAACTTGTAAAAGTGAAATTTTTTCACGGTTATGCACTCGCTGTCACTCGTTAACTTATTCTTTCATTAAAACTCATTAGAATATTATTATTTTCACCTATAAAATTAAATCCATTCATTTTCAAAAACGTAAAGTCTTCCTTAAAACTTTCTTAACATCTTATCCTTAATTTCCAATAAGCACTGACCGATGTCAAGCTTCCAGCCAATCACAAAATCAATAGAAAATTTCATACAACACAATTTATCACATGCTTTCACAACCAACAATAAATTCACACATCACAATTTATAGCATGCTTTCACAGATAAATCATGCATCACAAAATATCACGCAATAATTTAAAACAAACACCACAAACTACCACAAATAATTACAGACATACCAAACAATTTATACACATTGTTATCGAAGCTCCTCAGGCAAACTCCCCTTACCTTAACGTGTGGATTTTTCTTCTGAAAACTATCCTGAAATTCTCATCTTCCTTCGTAAGACTCCAAACAACAACTACTAACACAATCATTCACAAAACAACACATAACTAATTAAACTTTGAAAAAAAAACTACTAGTTCCTAAGGGTATAGATTCGGCCCAAGATAAAAAAATAGGCTAAAGGTTTCAAAATTTCACATACTCTTAGATCCATGACCTTAGAGTAGTGTAGAGTTGGGGAAAATTGCTATAAGTCGAAAATGAAGCAAAATCATCCAACCCATTTTGTGGGTAGGATTCGGTCTATGCTTTAAAAAATGACTAGGGGTTTCAAAATTTTACATACTCTTGGATCCATGATCCTAGAGTAGTAGAGAGGTATAGAAAATTGTTAGAACTCAAAAATAAGCATCATGTGCTCTCTACCAATTTTTGAAGACATACATGAAAGTTTAAGAAAAATGGGTTTGGAACTTGGATGATTGAAATGAATGAAGATAAATCTCTAATGTTTATGAGAGTTGATGGATTACCTCTTGAATATGGAGAAAAGATGAAGAGTTTGATTCAATTTGGCAAGAAATCACTTAAGGACCTAGGGTGTTCTTTAGTTTTCTTTAAGTGTTCATAAGAGTTGGAAAGAAAATGAAAGAGTGTTGTGTGTGTGTGTGTGTGTGTGTGTGGGGGGGGGGTTGCCGTGAGTAGAAGAGAGTGAGGGGGGCAAGGATGAGTGAGTCATTAAGGCTAAGCTGTGGTTTCTAATTAATCCTAGGGGCATTTTAGTCTTTTCCTACACAAAATATCTAAGATATTTAGAAAACTAATCATGACTAATGTGAGTCATTGGTGGTGATTCACCACAACATTGGGACATTTTTCCAACCTTGGCCCGGTGTCCGGTTCAGTCTCCGTAGTTCAGATTCCGACTCCTTATTCTCCCGTTTTAGGTTTTCCGCAACCGATTTAACTCGAAACTTCACCCGAACAAAATATAATATTTTATTTTAGAACGAAATTTTTAAAAAGACCTATATCACCTAAAAAGTGATAAGATTAATTATCGTCTCATTATCGGATCAAAATTAGGTTTTATGACTAGTAAAATCTTACTGTCAGTGAAAATGCAGACTGGGTTTCGTCTGAATTTTCAACCCAAAATTTAACCAAAGGCTTTCTCCATGAAGTCGAGTCTAAATATGATTTTGTTTCAACCAAAATCATTTTCTAGATCTCAGATAAAAATATAAATAGATATTTGTTTATCGATACAGAAAACAGCAGAATCGGGGTGTTACAGTCTTAATGAGCCTATATCTCAAATTTGAAGTCAATCGGACTTCTAACGGGCCCGAAAAGCAAAGAGTTGACTTCTGGTCAGAAGTCAATGCTCAAGCGTTGGTGTATCCATGCTCAAGTGCCCAAGTCAACCAGACAGGGCCATGCTTTGACCTGCCACGTGTCATCAGGGTTGACGTGGCACTCCGGGATTGGTTGCATGGCGAAGTGACCCTACCTGCCACCATCGCTCGAGCGTGGGAGAGCCATCGCTCTAGCGCCAGGATCCCAACGCTCAAGTGTTGAGGTGCTGAGTTGCAAAAATAAATAGCTTAAGTGACAAAAGTCACTTAAGCTATGAGTTAGAAGATAGAAGATAGAAACGAGAGCTGAGGGTTGAGAGTAGAAAGGAGAGAGTTCTAGAGTGAGAAAGAGAGGAAATCTAGAGAGAGAAAATGTCTCGGCTCATAGTACGACTTGCTCGATCATCCCGTCACGATTCCAGTTAAACTATTGCGTTCGTGGCAACGTCCTCTGCATCGTTCTCTTCTTCTTTTCTTCAATAGAGAAGGTAAATCCTACTCTCTTTATGTTGAAACTCTGTTCTTTACGGTTCTTAAGATATCTTTTGTTTCGTTTAACGTATTTTGATTCCGTCTTCGATTTTGAACTTGTGATAACGTGTTCCTCGCAATGTGATGCTTAGGTGAATTTTGAACTTGAGAACGCTTCATTTTTTTGCGTTCAAGTTGTCGCACAACTTTCCAGGTGGGGGAAAGAAATCATTTAACGTCGGAAACGGCACAGTTGCATTTAGTTCGATAATGGCGTAGGGCGACCTAAACCCTACTCGAGAGCGATTAACGGATAATGTCCACATCACATTGGGGAATACTTAGTGGTACTCTTAATGATATTGAGATTATGCGTTAATCGTCGTTACATTTAAAATAAATTTTTTATTATTTATGATTGTCTGCTGTGACTGATTGGGCTGATTGGATTATTATGATAATAGATGGATGATATTATGAGTGTTACAATTATTTGTTATGAATATGTTTTTATTATTATTATTATTATTATTATTATTATTATTATTATTATTATTTTATATTGGAAATGATGATTTGATGACTTGATGGTATGATGAAATGAGTGTAGTAATTATGCTTAGAGATTGAGTTAATGATAAGATATGATGAGTCATGGTGATTTATGTGGGGAATTCATACTATATATGTGTTAGTAGTGCCTAACTGAGATGATTATTGTGATATGATGATGAGATTGATGAGATGAGATTATTGCTGAGATTTGTGAGATAGGGATGAGCGGTTAGGGCACTACGGGGTGACCTGAAACATGGTCTGTGATATGGTTGACCTGAAACATGGTCTTTGGGGTCTATTCCTCAAAGGGAAAATTCCAGGGGTTTAGGCTATCAGCGGGACCGTCCCAGACATTATTTCATTATTGTTGCAGCTATAGTTCATGCTTTGCATGAGCACCCTGGAAGTGGTTCAGAGGTGTGTAGCGTTTTGTGCAACTATAGTGCCATTGCTTTGCATGGGCATCCTCCATCCGCGGACGAGGATGTGCGCCGAGGCCTCCAGAGACATATCGTTATGGATATCCGGATATGTGGCTGAACCTGATGAGATGATTCATACAACATTGCATTGCATCATGATGGATGGTAGAGGAAAAATCTTATACGTTGATTGGGGATGGTTGTGTTATATATATATATATATATATATATATATATATATATATATATATATATAGACACACACACACACACACACCTATATATTTGGAGATGGATGTTTAGTATGTTGTTATAGAATTAAATGTTGCTAAACCATTTCCATGTTTGACTTTATATTGTTTCTTATCCCCTTCTCTTTTCCTGTGTGTTTTGTTTTATTTATGATCTGTACCTTAGACTCGAACCGGACCGATGGCGCATTGGGATCATCCCTGGATGACCCAGGACATGGGCTTTCCCCTCACGGGGACGTTCGAGATTGAGTTCATTGACCCTAACGGGTGGCTCGTGGATCCGATCACTCGTTTCTCTGTATATACGGGTCCAATTTTTGTCACCTCCGGTTTTGGGCAGGGAACTTCCTTAGGGTTTGTGGGCGCTTTTAGAGCTGGCTTGACCCTTCCCTACCCTATCGGACAGCCGGATGGGCAGATACCGCCGATGCCGCCAATACCAAGCATGGCACCAGTTCCCTTTATGGTGCCCTTTGTGGCACTTGTGCCGGGATTTGCACCTGCACCTAAACCCGCATCTGCACCAGAGCCAGGGCTTACACCTGCACATGAGGAAGACCCGGTTCCTCCATCTTAGGACCCGATACCTGTTCCCGAGGTACTAGCACCCCCAGAGGTCAGAGCTACCGTTTCAGAGTCATCCCGAGTATCTTCCCGACTACATCCCAAAGACAACAGGCTTTATAGGCAGATGTTCCACAGGCAATCAGATAGGAGCTCTTCTAGTGGTAGCGGAGGAGTATCTGAACCATATGGACCGCGGGATGCTAGCGAGGGTGGTAGTATATGATAGCTCAGGCCAGTGCCATCAGCTTAGGTGTGAGTGAGGTTTTTCCTGTATTTTGAGAGGGGATTGGGTATGGAGAGAATCGGTGAGGCATCTTTCTTCAGCATTTTGATGTATTTTTGTTTTGATGCTGTTAGTTTGTACATATTGGGATCCTACCTACGGGAATCCCTTGACAGTGCAGTACCAGGAGGTTATGTATATATGATGTACATATGTTTATGCATGCATGTATGTATGTATGTATGTATGTATGTATGTATGTATGTATGTATGTATGTATGTATGTATGTATGTATGTATGTATGTATGTATGTTGTTTTATATTTTAAGTTTTTAATTTTTTGCAGTTTTGATATAACTGCTTAACATAAATAAAATGATTAGGTTTTAATTATTTTGGGTTTTTATTTAATGGGACGTCGGGACGTCTCATTTGGTGGTATCAGAGCAGTTCGGTTCTAAAACGGACTGTGAGGGTTGCAAATTAGGGTGAACTGGCCATTTAGTTGAATCCACATCGGATAACAACTAGGCTTAGAAGTTGGGTAGTGAGTTCGAACGCGACATTTCTATGAAATTTAGTATTGGTATTCTAGTGGTATGTAGTATTATATGTCATATTGATGTGGGCTAATGATTTCTTTTAACAAGATCTTGGCTCGAGACCGAGGTCGAGGACGTGGCAGACGTTGTGGTAGTAGAGCTATAGAGGGTGTAAAGGATGAGCATTATCAACCAGAGGCAGGAGTTGGAGGTGGAGGGCAGTCATCCGAGACTCTCCGGACTATCCGAGAGTTAGCATCCATTCTGTTGCATCAGGCACAATAGAATGCTCAAAGGATGCAGAGAGATTCAGAGTTAAAGGAGCGACAGGATATGAGGAGAGCTGCTGAGGCTGAGGATGGGGGATTGGCTACCTTTCTGAAAGGTAAGCCACCACAGTTCGGAGGAGAGTATGACCCAGAGCGAGCAGAGTGGTGGTTACAGGAGCTTGAGAAGATCTTTGACACCATGAGATGTAGAGATGATAGGGAGGTGACTTATACCGCCTTCATGCTGACCGGAGGGGCCAAGTCATGGTGGAAAGGCAAAAGGAGGTTGGTTGAGGCCGAGAAGAGGTTGATCAGTTGGGAGCTGTTCCGATAGTGTTTCTTTGAGAAGTACTTCCCGCGGTTAGTCAGACTCAAGAAGGAGAGAGAGTTCATGAGTCTCCAGTAGGGAGACAGGTCTGTTGGTGATTATGCGGCTAGATTCGAGGCCCTGATTCAGTTTTGAGTTTTACCAGAGGTTTCCAGGTGAGGACTGGATGTTAAGTCATAATACGTCTGACTCATCATGCATCTGACTCACACGCTTATGGCCCTTGCTTGTTTTGATGAACTCAAACATTAAGTAATTGATTTTACATTGAACCATATGAATATTGCTAATCATCTACTTGAGTTATGTAGCCAAAGCTTTATATTATAGCAGGACAAGTCAACAAAAGATTATGAAAGAATCAAATGATTGCATACAAGCGTCTGAAGTACAATGCGTCTGAAGTCTGACTTTTGAAGCCTACGACTTTCAGTATCATCGTTCTCTGAAGAAGATCAAGTATCAAAGCAGTATTGATAAAGTATTAAAGCAGTATCAAAGAAATAAATGATTGTCATCTTTACTGAATGCTAAAGAAAAAGAACTTACTTGATCATGAGTATACAAAAGATAGAATCAAGCATACTCTTATGAAAGACTTTTTATTCTTACTTGATTGACTATGCTGAAGACCAAAGAAGCATGAAGTGATCAGTCAAAGTAATGATCAAAGTGTTCAAGCAATACAAACATTATCTTCTAAAGGAAAGTTGAAAGAAGATTTGGATCAAGTTTACAGACCAAAATCCGATAAGAAGAAATCTTATATGCATCTGAGTCACTGACAAAATCAGTATCTTCATATTGTTAGATCAATCTACCAAGACTCACTTGACAACCACTATCTCAACCTTTGATGAAAAAATGATTAAGATCAAGATTATGTGGTATCTTCAAACCAATCTGGAAAGCACTCAGAGGAAAGAGTATTTCTCTCAGTATGCGTCTATGCCTCTGACAAAGTCAGCATCACTCTTCTATCAGAATAACATATTTGATTCAAGAAATATTCATTTATCCTCAAACTTAGAAGATGTGAAATGCAAAAGTCACCTATGTGATATTGAGGCACGTGCCAAGAAGAAAAGCTCTCTATAAAGAATTTACTTAATCTCTGATTCAAGGATAAGAACGATTTGAAATATAATTAATTAAACTTGGAAGAAGTTTATTAATATATTTCTTATCTTCAATCGAAATCATAAAAAGGAGAAAAGACAAAAGGGCAAAGCTACAAGAAATTATTCCTTATGATAGTAAAAGAAAAGCCACTTTATCTGAGCTTTTCTTTGTGTTACACAAAAAAGGAAAGAACACTGCCCAAAATTACTGTAAAGCATATCTGCTATACTCAGTTATCAGCAAGGAATCTCCAACATTCTTCAAAGCATTTATTATCAAGTAAGAACGGTTATCTCTCAAAGAACAAAGCTGGAGACCTTCAGATTTATCTCGACGGATCTTTTTGGTCAAGTATAAATATGAAGTCGAAGACCAAGAACAAAAAAAGAGACAAGATATACAAGTGAAGTGAAACATTGATAAATAGAAAAACCATAGAAAATCTATCATCATCAGAAAACCAATTTATTCAAATAAGAACTCATCATATACCCATAGCTGAAAGCTCTCATCACTCATTCATCTTCTTCACACTCTGAATATCATTCGAAGAAGAACTCATCTGCAACTCACCAAGTACCAAGTTCATATCCACTCAGTGCAGTGCTTAAATATAGGTTGAATTTCCTTGTAAATTTGAAGTTGTGCTTCAAAAACTCTCTCAAACTCTCAGAGCCTCGAGAGGCTTATTTCAAGAATACTTGTCGAGCCTAAAGAGGCTAGGTATGCAAACAATACTTGTGGTTGAGCGTGGAGAGGCTAGGTGTGCAAATAATACTCGTCTGTAACCTTGATCAGTATTAGTGTTAAAACTTGGTTAAGCCAAGGACTGGATGTAGCCCAAGGTTGTGGGTGAACCATGATAAATAAGAGTATACTCTCTCCTTACCCTTTACTTTATTATTCAGTTTGTTTAACTGTGTTAAGTAACTAACTCGGGTGTGTTATATAGTTACAAATCAGTTGTTGTGAAAGGCGTCTGATCTTAGATGCCACTTTCATTCACTGACTTTGTCTTGTGCTTCTTAAACTCTGATTTTCGAAAACACTATTCAACCCCCCATCTAGTGTTGTTTTGTTCCATTTCACTGGATGTGCCGGAGATTTGAAGATGGTTTACGACACGCGTTGAGGAGGGCTATAATGCCCTTGGATATTGTGAGCTTCCCAGAGATGGTGGAGAGGTCCAGTGCTATTGAGAGTATGGACCAAAGGCAGGTTACAGAGCAGAGATAGCAGCGTAGTGGGGGTCCTACCAGAGCAGGTCATACGAGGAGATGGGATAGAGGTTCTCAGTGGAGGAGAAGACCATACACCAGACCCGGGCAGAGCACTCAGACATCTGCACCACCAACACCAGTTAGCAGAGAGGGCCGGTAGGAGAGAGGGCCAGTATGTTTCAGATGCAGAGGTCCGCACTATATCAAGGAATGTACAGATAGATCTGGTTGATGTATTTGTGGTGAACTAGGTTATTTTGCTAGGGATTGCCGACAGAGCAGATTAACAAAGACACACCCACCCACCGAGAGGTGTCTCAGACTCATGAGAGGTGGAGCTGGTAGAGGAGTTCCAGCAGCAGGACCATAGACGGCCAGACCTCAGGCCACGAGGAGAGTGATTACAGTTAGAGGATCTTAGTCCTCTCAATCTGCAGATCTTATTGAAGGTATGTTTACTATCTGGCAGACTCTTGCATGTGTTGTTTGACTCAGGGGCTACACATTCATTTATCTCGCATGAGTGTGTAGATCATTTACATTTCCCCGTTTCTCAACTACCATATACTTTGACAGTATCTACCCCTACTAGTGATCCTTTGATCACTATGTCAGTTTACCTACAGTGTCCTATAGTAGTTGAAAATAGGACATTTCTTGTAGATCTCATCTGTTTGCCTATGCAACAGATAGATGTTATCCTTGACATGGATTAGGGCATTCGGCTAACCATGTAGTATTATATTGTGCCCAAAAGACCTTATCTTTTCTTGAACCTTCTAGCATAGTATCTGCCAATGAAGGAGCAACTATGAGGAGTGACGATTCTCAGCAGTATGTGATGCTTTTCTATTTGGAAGCTAAGGAGACTCCGAGTATAGCTTCTTTGCCTATCGTGAGAGAGTTTCCTGATGTTTTCCCGCCTGATGTTCCAGGTTTGCCACCAGAGATGGAAGTTGAGTTCATGATAGACCTCATACCAGGGATAGGACCTATATCAGTAGCTCCTTATCGGATATCAACAACTAGATGACATGATGAAAAAGGAATTCATCAGACCTAGTGTGTCATCTTGGGGAGCACCAGTCTTGTTTGTGAAGAAAAAGGGTGGAAGTTCTAGGTTGTGCATGGATTACAGGAAATTGAATAAGGTTACAATAAAGAACAAATATATGTTGCCTAGGATAAATGATCTTATGGATCAGTTGAAAGGAGCTTCATTGTTCTCTAAGATAGATTTAAGATTAGGATACCATCAGATTAGGGTGAAGAAGGAGGATATACCTAAGACAGCTTTCAGGACGAGGTATGGACACTATGAGTACCTAGTTATGCCTTTTGGTGTAACTAATGCTCCGGTGGTGTTCATGGATTATGTGAACAGAATCTTTAGACCATTCCTGGACAAGTTCGTTGTGGTGTTTATAGATGATATTCTTATCTATTCCCGTAGCCGGGAAGAACACGAGGAACATATGAGAGTTGTGTTACAGGTGTTGAAAGATAGGTAGTTGTACGCTAAGCTATCCACGTGGGAATTTTGGTTAGAGGAAGTACAGTTGCTAGGTCATATAATCAATAAGGAAGGGATAGCAGTGGATCCAGTTACGTGGGAGAGGCCTAAGTCAGTGAGTGAGGTGAGGAGTTTCCTAGGATTAGCGGGGTATTACAGAAGATTCATTGAGGGTTTCTCAATGATTGAGTTGCCTATGACATAGTTAACGAGAAAGGGTACGACGTTTATTTGGACAGAAAAGTGTGAGGAGAGCTTCCAAAAGTTAAAGGAGAAGTTAACTACATCTCCTGTGCTGACATTACCAGATCCATTAGGACAATTCGATGTGTGCTATGACGCATCATATCAAGGTTTGGGTTATGTTCTGATGCAAGAAGGAAGAGTTGTGGCCTATGCTTCCCGACATTTGAAGGTTCATGAAAGGAACTACCCGACCCATGATCTGGAGTTGGCAGCCACAGTGTTCGCATTGAAGATATGGTGACACTATCTCTATGGAGCTAAGTTTAATGTGTTCAGCGATCACAAGAGTTTAAAGTATTTGTTTGATCAGAAGGAGCTGAACATGAGGCATCGTAGATGGATGGAATTCATTAAGGATTATGAGTTTGATCTTCAATACCATCTAGGAAAAGTGAATGTGGTGGCGGATGCACTAAGTAGGAAATATTTTCATGTGTCCTCAATGATGGTGAAAGAGATGGAATTGCTTGAACAGTTTAGAGACATGAACCTAGGTATGGATTTGATTGAGGATAGATTGTGCTTAGGGATGATCACCATCAGTAGTTACTTTCAGAGAGATCTTAAGACTAAACAAGTTCAGGATGAATACTTGCTAGAGGTGAGTCAAGGTATAGATGAGGGTAAGGTTTCAGATTTTAGGAGGGGATCCGATGGTGTGTTGAGGTTTAGAGATCAGATATGTGTGCCAGAGGATTTAGCGCTTAGGAGAATGATATTAGAGGAGGCACATAAGAGTAAGCCGAGTTTTCACCCAGGAGCCACCAAGGTGTATCAAGATTTGAAGAAGATATTTTGGTGTCCAAAGATGAAGAAAGAAATGGCGGAGTATGTTCTATCCTGTCTGGTTTGTCAGAAAGCTAAGATAGAGCATCAGAAGCCCGCATGTTTGTTGCAGTCTTTGGACATCCCAGATTGGAAATGGGATAGTATAGCTATGGACTTTGTAGTTGGATTACCACGAACTCCGAGAAGGTTTGATGCGATTTGGGTTATCATTGATAGGTTGACTAAGTGTGCTCACTTCTTACCTATTGGTGAGAGTTACAGTCTTGAGAAGTTGACCCAAATCTACATCAAGGAAGTTGTGAGGTTGCACGGTGAGCCGTCGAGTATTGTATCAGACCAAGATCCTAGATTTACATCTTGCTTCTAGAGACAATTACACAATGCTTTGGGAACAAAATTAAGGATGAGTTCTTCTTACCATCCTCAGACGGATGGGCAGTCAGAAGGAACAATTCAATCAGTGGAGGATCTTTTAAAAGCTTGTGTGTTGGGACAAGTTGGCAGTTGGGATGAAGTGTAAGACTCCGTTGCGTTGGTATGAGACTGGCGAGAGCCATGTGTTGGGCCCTGATGTGGTATAGTAAACCACAGAACAAGTAAGGAAAATAAGAGAGAAAAAGAAGGAAAAGCTCAGGAGAGACAAATGTGTTCCAGTAACAAGAGGAGGAGACCCTTAGATTTCTAAGAAGGTGATCACGTGTTCTTGAGAGTCACTCCGAAGACCGGAATTGGAAGAGCTATAAAGTCTAGAAAGCTCACTCCCCGATTCATTGGACCATTTTTAGATTCTTCGACGAATTGGTTCAGTCGCTTACCAGATAGCCTTACCACCTAACATTTCCAATTGAGAAAATATTACCCCGATCCTTCTCATGTCATTGAGCCTGAGTCCATACAACTCCGAGATAATCTAGAATATGAGGCTTTACCGTCTAAGATTGCAAATAGAAGGATTAAAGAACTCTGTGGTAAGCAGGTTCCCCTGGTCAAGGTCAATTGGGATAGTGTTACCGGAGATGCTACTTGGGAGCGTGAGGCAGACATGCAGTAGCAATACCCCCATTTGTTTTCAGGTTTGTAAATTCTGAGGACATAATTTCTTTTAAGGGGGTAAAAATGTAATATCCATTATTTCATGTGTTGTTTATGTAATAGGATTAGGTTTAGGACTTGGATTATATAGTTGAGATGTTGTTTTAGGTTTAGAGACCCTTGCATGGAAAGTATGCAGCCATATCAAGTGAGTTTGAACGTAGGAACAAAATTAGGGTTTTCCCGGTTATCGCCTTTAAGACGTATGAGTGTGAACCAAGAATTTTAGAGTTAAGGTTGAGATTAGATCCTTTTTATGGTTTTAGGTTGTTTATTAGGTCTTAATGAGCCTATAACTCAAATTTGAGATCAATCGGACTTTGAACGGGCCCGCAAAGCAAAGAGTTGACTTCTGGTCAGAAGTCAACGCTCAAGCATGGGTGTATCCACGCTCAAGCGCCCAAGTCAACCAGATTGGGCCATGGTTTGACCTGCCATGTGTCATCAAGGTTGACATGGCACTCCAGGATTGGTTGCATGGCGCGGTGGCCCTACCTGCCACCAGCGCTCGAGCGTGGGAGAGGCAGCGCCCAAGCGCTCTAGCACCAGGATCCCAACGCTCATGTGTTGAGGCGCTGAGATGCAAAAATAAATAGCTTAACTGACATAAGTCATTTAAGCTATGAGTTAGAAGACAGAGGACAGAAACAAAAGCTGAGGGTTGAGAGCAGAAATGAGAGGGTTCTAGAGTGAGAAAGAGAGGAAATCTAGAGAGAGAAAAGGTCTCGGCTCATAGTACGACTTGCTCGATATTCCCGTCATGAATTCGGGTACACCGTTGCGTTCGTGGCAACGTCCTCTACATTGTTCTGTTCTTCTTTTCTTCAATAGAGAAGTTAAATCCTACTCTCTTTATGTCGAAACTCTGTTCGTTATGGTTCTTAAGATATCTTTCGTTTCGTTTAACGGATTTTGATTCCGTCTTTGATTTTCAAGTTGTGGTAACGTGTGCTTCGCAATGTGATGCTTAGTTTAATTTTTGGAAGCTCGGAGGCCCTAGTCTGGCACAGGGCAGAATCGAGAGGATTTGAGAAAGCTTTGTTTCGTTGCATTCAAGTTGTCGCACGACTTTCCTGGTGGGGGGAAGAAATCATTTAACGTTGGAAATGCCGCAGTTGCACTTAGTTCGATAATAGCGTAGGGCGACCTAAACCCTACTCGAGAGTGAGTAACGGACAATGTCCATATCACATTGGGGACTACTTAGTGGTACTCTTGATAATATTGAGATTGTGCGTTTATCGTCGTTACGTCTAAAATATATTATTTTATTATTTATGATTGTCTGCTGTGACTGATTGGACTGATTGGATTGTTATGATAATTGATGGATGATATTATGAGTGTTAGAATTATTTGTTATGAATATGTATATATATATATATATATATATATATATATATATATATATATTATTTTATTATATTGGAAATGATGATTTGATGACATGATGGTATGATGAAATGAGTGTAGTAATTATGCTCAGAGATTGAGTAAGTAATAAGACATGATGAGTCATGGCGATTTATGTGGGGAATTCATACTATATATGTGTTAATAGTACCTAACCGAGATGATTATTGTGATATGATGATGAGATTGATGAAATGAGATTATTGCTGAGATTTATGAAATAGGGATGAGCGGTTAGGGCACTAGGGGGTGACGTGAAACATGGTCTGTGATATGGTTGACCTGAAACATGCTTTTTGGGGTCTATTCCTCGGAGGGAGAATTCCAGGGGTTTAGGCTATTGGCGGAACCGTCCCGGACATTATTTCATTATCGTTGCAGCTATAGTTCATGATTTGCATGAGCACCCTGGCCGTGGTTTAGAAGTGTATACCATTTTGTGCAACTATAGTGACATTGCTTTGCATGGGCATCCTCCATCCGCGAACGAGGATGTGCATCGGGGCCTCTAGAGATGTGTCATTATGGATATCCGGATATGTGATTGAACCTGATGAGATGATTCATACAACATTGCATTGCATCATGATGGATGGTAGAGAAAAAATCTTAGACGTGGATTGAGGATGGTTGTGTTATATATATATATATATATATATATATATATATATATATATATATATATATATATATATATATATAAACACACACACACACACCTATATATTTGGAGACGGATGTTTAGTATGTTGTTATAGAATTAAATGTTTCTAAACCATTTCCATGTTTGATGTTATATTGTTTCTTATCCCCTTCTCTTTTGCTGTGTGTTTTGTTTTATTTATGATTTGTACCTTAGACTCGGACCGGACCGATGGCGCATTGGGATCATCCCTGGATGACCCATAACGCAGGGTTTTCCCTCACGGGGACATTCAAGATTGAGTTCGTTGACCCTAACGGGTGGCTCATGGATCCGGACACTCGTTTCTATGTATATAAGGGTCCAATTTCTATCACCTCCGGTTTTGGGCAGGGAGCTCCCCTAGGGTTTATGGGCACTTTCAGAGATGGCTTGAACCTTCCCTATCGGACAGCCGGATGGGCAGATACCGTCGATGCCACCGATGCCAAGCATGTCACCAGTTCCCTTTATAGTGACCTTTGAGGCACTTGTGCCTGCACCTGCATCCGCGCCTGCACCAGAGCCAGGTCTTGTACCTGCACACGAGGAATACCCAGTTGCTCTAGCTTAGGACCCGATACCTGTTCCCGAGGTACCAGCACCCCCAGAGGTCAGAGCTACCGTTTCAGAGTCTTCCCGAGTATCTTCCTGACTACATCCTAGAGACAGCAGGCTTTATAGGTAGATGTTCCAGAGGCAATCAGATAGGAGCTCTTCTAGTGGTAGCAGAGGAGTATCTGGACCATCTGGACCACAGGATGCTAGCGAGGGTGGTTGTATATGATGGCTCAGGCTAGTGCCTTCAGCTTATGTGTGAGTTAGGTTTTTCTTGTATTTTGAGAGGGGACTGGGTGTGGATAGAATTGGTGAAGCATCTTTCTTCAGTATTTTGATGTATTTTTGTTTTGATGCTATTAGTTTGTACATATTGGGATTCTACTGACGGGAATCCCTTGATAGTACAGTACCAGGAGGTTATGTATATATGATGTACATATGTTTATGCATGCATGTATGTATATATGTTGTTTTATATTTTAAGTTTTTAATTTTCCACCATTTTGATATGACCGCTTAACGTAAATAAAATGACTAGATTTTAATTATTTTTGGTTTTTATTTAATGGGACTTCGAGGCGTCTCATAAACAACTAAACTAGCTTTCTTTGTGTCAAGCCATTTTGCAACTCGTGCTCCTTAAAGGATGCATCTTTTCCTCTATAAGTTTTTTCTTCCTTATCATTGTTGCAAAGAGACAAGGGACCTTTGTGCCATTCTCTTCTTCCAAGTACCTACCCATATTGATCTGCATAGTCCTTCTCAAGTGCATAGAAGCTGTTAACAATCACCCCATAGCTCCTCACCTCTGATTCACTGATTTTCGCCACCCTTTCTTCCCACTCATCCTCGAAATTCGCCACCTGCATCCTTGTGATTTTAACCTTATGATTTGGAAAATTAGGAATGCCAAAGGATTCTAAATCAGAAGAAACATTCTTGTGAGGCTCGTAGAGCCTCATGCATTCGTTAGCACACAAGGAGAAGTAACTAATCCCATCGAACACAATTCTGGGAATTCCAAATTTATCAGCAGAATCAGTTGCCCATGGGAAAAACATATCGGTAATAATACAATCTGTATGTTGTTGATGCAATTGTTGCTCAAAGGGCTCTTGTAGCAGGTCTTTAAGCAGATGGGAAACAAATCTGGTGAAGGCAATGAGTGTGTATTTTCGCATCCATTAGGTAAATCGGCTTCTACACAAGGGAACTTGATGGTTTGGATATTGATTTGGTTGCAATGAGTTTTGGAATTTTCTATAGCTTTGGAGATTAAAGGTGAGTTGAGAGGGGTGGTGGTTATGGTGGCCTTAACCCCTTTTGATGCAAATAGCTTGGCCATGTCAACCATTGGTATCATATCGCCATAACCCATGAAGGGGAAGAAGAATATGTGTAAAGGATGAGATGAGTTACGCATTTTTCTCACAGGTGAGTAAGTGAACTCAAATTTTGTTGTACACAAATTGTATACTGTGTAGTAATAAGAAGAGAAACGTTTATGATTTTGAGCACAGAAACGCAAGAGGAGAGATTAAAATTTATTATTTAGTATAGCTATTGGACTCTAACAAGATGGAGGATCATAAATGACAATATTAATTACAGTAGAAGTGAAATCTGTTGTACACAATTATTGGTTAAGGAAGCCATAAAAAGAAAGCTTGTATTGGAACACTAAGTATAACACTTTTCAGTATATTGAATACATCATTTTTCAATGTAGTCTTTCTTGTTTTGATTTCTTAACTAATGTCCCGGCGGACTTGGTTAGCATTCTCTATTAAGTTATTTAAATAAATTGAAGTAATTAAAGGACTGTTTGCTTTGTTTTCAGTTTTCTATTTTCATTGTCTAATTTCAGAAATAATTATAAAACTGTCACCTTGTTTTCATTCTATTTCATGTTTGTAAATATTTGTATAGGAAAAGTGAAAACAAGAAAAAATTGTTTTCAATGTTTCACGAACAAATTATAGTTACTATCCGAATCTATTTTGGTCTTGGACTTGGTATATCCAGAGGCATTTAGCTCCCAAAAAATGTCTTCTTCAGCTTCAATATTCTTTTTTATGATTGCACCACATTTACTATATATTGAACCCATTTTGATAGCTACGATAATCTTCTAACTCACTATGGTTTATTATGTTTTTAAATTAAATCTTTTGTATAAAAAATAGAGGTTAATTGGTATACATTGTCAGTGTAATCAGCCAATCACAAATCAAGATATAAATGACTTTTAAGGTGATTTAGATAAGAATTAAAGATTTTCAATGATGTGACGATTTATTATTGATTAACAGTGTAAAAAAACATTTACAATGACAGTGTATACCAGTTAAACTCTAAAGAATATAGTTGTATCCAAAATAATTTGATATTGAATTTACTTTTTAGATCACTTTTTTTAAAAAAAAACTTTTATAGTGAGAATTGATTTGACTTGAAATAAATTATTTTCTTGAAAAGTTATAAAATAAAGATTTATTTCCAAATTATTCTAGTTGTGGTTGAAGATATGCATAATTCACTTAAATTTAACCTGTAATAAGTTGATTTGATTTTGAATTCATACAATTTTAAAAATAACCATATTGATATAAAAATTAATTATAGTTAAAATTTCCTCCTTGCATAAAAATAAATTACGCAAAGGAAATATACTTAAAAAACAGTAATTAAATATTTTTAGCATGTTAACAATCTTAATCATCTATAAACATTTTTCAGTGGTCACTTTAGTTTTTTTTTTGAAACAAATGGTCCCTTTAGTTATAGATATAAAAATATATTATTTAGTATAAAAGATTTTTAGACTATCAACCAATCTGCCATCAAGCTTTGTCATATCATTAAACGTGTTCAACTAATTTAATAATTTTACAAGTTACAAATATGGTGATAAACTTTACCTGCATCAAAATTAAATACACCATATCAAATATTGAATTCGTAATCTATAATATATACAAATGAAAATGTTTGTAAGAATTCATGTTAACACGTGTCATTCAATCACATCATCTACATCAGCATAATCCTACATATCGCTCATACCACAAAGCAAGGGATGACTAGATTTTTATTCAATTTCCCTTCAAAAGGAAATAATTTTCCGACATTTAAAAAAACAAAAATGTCATGAATTTTGCTTGAACGAAATAAGGAATGGTTTTTAATATTAGATGTAATATAATAGGAAACCCTCATGATGCAATAAAAAAATCATGATTACAATGATATCGTTAATAATACCTCCGCCAAATTGATCCTAAAATTTAATGCAAGTTGTAACACCCGGTTTTTCACTGTTTACTATTTTTCGGTAAAATAAACAGAAATGTTTATATTTTTATTTTAAAACATAGAAAATGATTTTGGATAAACCATGATCATATCCATACTCTACTTTACCGTAGAGAGTTACGATTAAATTTTTGGTCGAAAATTCAGACGAAACCCAATCTGCGATTTAAAGACAATAAGAATTTTACTGCTCAAATGACCTAATTTTGACTCGTGAACAGAAACTTAAGGTTTTTATGAAGTTTCCAACTTCTTTGGCTATTTTAAAATTTTTCACTTAAAAAGTGAAATAATATATTATATGCAAAGTTATATACGAAATCGGGCGAGCGAGTTTGAAATAAAACGGGATTTACGGGACCCGCTAACAGATAAATTCCTTGTCAATCATGATGACTCACAAGGGGTGAGTCATATGGATGACTCCCCTTAGTCCTGATTGCTTTTAGGAGGATTTTACCATTTTGTCCTTGATGTTGGTTTTAACTACAAGTTTGCCATTGTACAAGCTTACCATTTTGCCCTTGAATCTTTGTGCTTTGGACCCATTTCTCCCTCAATTTCCACGGACCAAGCACCCCAAGGAGCCCATCTTCACTTCTATACTTCTATAAAAGGCTTGTTCATCATCTTCCTTCAACTTTGCTAATTTTCTCTTAAAAACTCATAAGCTCCATAGCTTGATTTTGTGAAGAAAGTGTTGGATTTCTTGCCCATTTCTTGATTCCAAGAGGTATACCATGCTCTTCTCCATTGATTAGCATCATGTTCTTCAATTAGTTTTGTATTTTGAAGCCTTTATCAATATAATGCATATTAGGGTTTCTAACTTCAAAAATTCATAGAATATCATAGGAAAATCCAATGAGCGTGAAACCAATTTCTATGATCCTATTATCATCTCTATATTCTAGATCTATGAGATTACATCAAAAAAAAATTCCTACCTATTTAACCTAAAGAGGCCGAACCCTAACTTTGGTGGGGGGAGGATTTTGTTCATTTTTTCTTAACTAGTCTTGCATGATTCAATCTTATAGTTATATATGTATTGAATCTATGTTGACTGGATCAAATGAAAGTCTCTAAGTCATTTTATTGGTCATGGCCGAAATTCATTTGATGAGGGATTGGAATATTTAATTTCAATCTTTGTAATATAAGTGTTGATTTAGGGTTTTAAGTGATTAAGAATCACTAATCCAAAAGCTTAGAAATTTTAGAATTTTTTTGTCCTAAAATCAGCCCTAGGCCAAAACCAACATGTAGGAGCATAGGTGTTATTAAGTTGTTTGTTTGTTGATTTGTTGTGTTTTGATGAAGGATAAGCTAGTTTATCGGGTACGCGCACTACCGGCACTTGGATTTACAACAAATCGTATATCGGAGAAATATCATTTACAGGTAAGGGGATTACCTGAGGGGTTTTTCCGGTATCCATGTGTAATTGTTGTTGTCTATATTAATTATTGGGTGTATGTAATTCTTACATAGTTAGCATTATTTGCTTAGTAATTATCTGCTGTTAATTATTTAATTATATGCATTTAATTATTGTTATATTTTGTGGCATGTCTTTAATTGCTAATTGCTATATTATTGACATGAGTTTATTGTTGGTGTAGATTGTGGATTGGAAAGCCTGACAGTGATCAGAGCTTAATTAAATACGAGGTTAAAAGCATTTAAAAGTTTTTTTTTTATGAAATAAGGAGTTTAATTTAGTGGAAATAGTAATATGATATTACTTAATTAATTAATTGGTGAAAAATGGGAAATAGTGAAAAATAATATTATTTTAATGATTTAAGGGCGAAATAGCATTTTAAGAGTCATAGTGAGGACGTAACCGCGAAAATATTTTAGCACTGCTAATTTTCACATAAGGAATTTCTAAATATTAGAAAATGTTGTTTTAAGAAATTAAATTTGAAAAAATGATTTTATTACAGTGATGAAAAAAAATTTATTTTACTAGAAAAGTCTGGTTTTGGACTTAAAACGTTTTAAAAATGTCAAACGACAGACAATTCCGTCAATATTTACAAAAGTATTCTTAAAAAGGGTAATATTGAGTAACACTGAGAATTTGTCTCAAACGATGTTTCCAAGTTCAAAATATTGATTTTTGAACAAAAATGAGTTTAAAAGGATTTTGACGATTTTACAAAACGAATTTCCAACGTAAAATGATTTTCGGTAAACAATGATGTTATTTCCGTCAACTAGGATGAGTTAAGGAAACTTTGGTGTTGTTTTGTGTTTCACAGAACAAAAATAGTTTAAAGTTGAAAACGAACCTAGCTACTGAAACGTCGGGTCTAGTGTTCTATGATATGGGCTCGGGGTCCGAAAGGTGAAGTTATGGACTAGATGTTCTGTAAAACGGTTATTGGTTTTGTGCACTAAAATCTACGTATCGAAGACTGGTGCATCGATCTAGATTTCGTGATTTGCGCACTTTTGACTTGGAGTTAGTTTTTTTTGGAATGAGGTATTAAACTTGAAAGTTTAAAATGGTGATTTTGTCGTGAGACTCTTAGCTCCGACATGGAAAGATTGAACACAAAGAAAACTACAAGAACAAAACGTTTTACATGCATTTTTGGGGCAGACGTGCCTTTGCATAGGACTTGAATGCTTTATGGCAAGTATTCATGACGTTTGCATCATTGTGCCTTGATGGATATATGACCACGAAACCATATACTATGAATAGTACTCACTATGCCTCGTTTTGGACAGTGATATGGTTAATTTGAACTGTAATACCCACCAAAAATAAAATAAAATAAAATAAAATAAATAATAATAAAAATAAATAAACAAATAAATAAATAAATAAATAAAAATTAATTAAAAAAAATCAACGAGAAGGTATGAGAGAGGTAGTAAAATAGAGTGGTGGGATTGATTATTTGAGGCTTTGTTTTCTTACCCCTAGTGCGGTGGGATCCTTCTATAAGTGTAATGGTTAAGAAATAAGACAAGGGGAAAAGAGTTAGAGTGGGGGGAGAACCCTAACTTTTAAAATCAGCTTTCTTTGGAGGAAGGGGGGAAGAGGACGCGGCGGCTCAAGATCACAGAGACGTGCTCTTGGTGCAAGGAATCTAATTTCACTCTCCTTTTCCTTTCTTTTTCGTCGATTCAGGTGAGGGTATATAGGTTTATGGGTAGAATTTAATGTGCTTAATTGGAAGCAAGTTTTGGCGAGGTAGCATCGCCTCTGTTGTTGTGTCCGCATATTATTGACTGCTGGGCAACGCCGCTTCTGTTTTTGCGTGCAGCACCGCTCCTGTTGTTGTGTCTGCATCCTATTTCATTGTTATATGTTTACGATTATTTGAAAACTTTATCATGGTGGCTTGCGTGATCAAATCCGTGGGCAAAGAATCCATCTTTAATTTGATGCCATGTGACTTTGACATGGTTCTAGGTAATAGTAGTAGGTACAGGCTATAGAAGTCTTGTAGCATATAGGTAGACTTTCAATTAGAGGAAATATATAAAATATTTTGCATATTTTGTTATTATTATTATTATTATTTAAATTAAGGATAGAATGTGTTCTTTACATCATACTGAGGATAATGATGTCTGCTGTACCTATTTCCATATGTAATATATAAATATATATAAAGTCATAGTTGTGTTCTTTACGGGTTATATATGTATAAAGTTATAACTAAAGAGTTTGTTCTTTTTGAATACTGTACGCATATATATATACTTTATATTAAAGTAATTGAGTTTTGTTCTTATGAATATAATTTACTGAAAAGGTCAAACGGTCCAACACCCATAAAATTTTGCTTTAGGGGTACCATTTGCTCTATGATTTATGTATTTTTTATATATTGTATTGTAGCATTGGTAATGAGGAAAAAGTGTAACTGAAAGATTATTTGATTAGTCAATGTATGCGAAATATACGTTGGTTCTATATTTAATGATCCTTTTGATTGTGATGGATTCAGATGACATGATTGTGTTCTGTAAATTAATTATGTTGAGCACATTGAGTAAGACTTGCTGTATCCGACCGGTCAGCGGACTCGACCGGTATATAAATGTGACCGTCGGAGAAGGGACTCTAGTGAAAGAACCCCGGAGTTTGGAGGGTAGTTACGCAGTGACCGAGGTCACTTGCCGGTCGGCAAATCCGACCGGGGTATAAATGTGGTCGTCGAAGTGGGAGACTTTAGTGAACAACTCCAAATGGAAAACAAGCATCTTACTCAATGGCTAAATGATTGTAATGCAACTTAAGAGTTGCAATGATGATATGGTTTGAGTACGTTATAAAGTATGACATGACATATGTATATACATTTATATATATTTGATATACCTGATTGCGTTTGTATACCCTCACTGAGTTCTGGGACTCACCCCCGCCTTTTTTTTTGTTTTTTTTGTTCAGCTTCAGGTACTCCACGGGGGGGATCCATCCCAGGGAGCCCATGCACATGAGTAGTGTGGGCAACTGCTACCGCTTGGGTTATTTCTTAGTCATATGAGATCTTTTTTTTTATAAATCATATTAGTCATAAACTAATAAGTATCTCGTGCGATGCACGGGTACAATTACTGTGATCACTAATTTGTATTTGATAATGGTTCGTTGTGTTGTGACCGCTCCATTTCATGACCTCCAATTCAGATACATTTGCTTTTGAAACAGACTAGGAATCCTTTTCCTTTGCAAATTTGTTCCTTGAGGAAAACGCACTCAATGTCTCGCTTACATATGTAATTTTCCGCGCTCATTGGAGACGGAGATGAAAGACCATGACATGCTGCTACAGTAAGAAGAATAACCAAGAAAGCAAGCTCGAAGGAAGCCTTTCCCATAATGTTTTTGGACTTCTGGAGCTTGTAACCAAAGTTTGGTGTATGCTTTGAAATCTTGATTCTTCTAGTCATATGAGATCCCTTTTCACTTGTTTGAATTTTTTTTGGAACTATTTCCTTTGTTGTTTACACTCCGGATGTAGACTCAGGGCCACCTTGGCTTGTTATTTGGAATAATCATTTACTCTGATATTTATGTTGGTATTATATAATTACCTATGTTGCGATGTGACTTATACGTGCTTGATAGGCCTTGGGAGTGAGACATCAGGGTCTTATTCTGGCCGGTCAGGAACGCCTAAGTTGGGTCCTGACAAAGTGGTATCAGAGCCAATGGTTATAGGTCCTGAGCAAGATTAGAAACTAATGAATTCTGTAACAATTCTCGAACCAGGGCGGGAGTTGTGCCAGAACTCATGAGTAACTAGTTTGCAATTATTTGAAAGAAAGCCATAAAATAATGAAGATCTCATATGACTATTCGGAAGCAGCGACCTGAGATGGATGGGTAATTGCTTTCGATATGGGGTTGATGTAGGGTATTTTTGTGTAGAATTGATATACTGGAGTATGATGTTTGCTTTCCTTTTGAAGGATGGCAAGAGGTAGAGGTAGAGGAAGAGGAGCTACCCGATCCCGAGGAGGTATTGCTAGGCCTCCTCGAGGCGGAACTCAGCAACCCGCACAGGAGGTGGTGATCCCAGAGGCTCTTCAGGAAACCCTACAACAAATAGCACAGGGGATTACTGTGATACAAGGGGCCTTAGCAGGAGGTGGTGGCGGAAGAACTCCGACTCCATCACAAAGTGGGGTTCCCCCTCTATCACCTTCCATGACACAAGAACCACATGAGGCTTCTGCGAGCACAGAGACTGGGAGTAGGAGGGATGCAACACCTAGGCCGAATCAGGAGGCCAACCTTTTTGCTTCATTGACTGAGTTCCGTAAGATGGAGCCACCCACTTTTGCAGGAACTGGTTCCGATCAGGACCCATCCTTTTTCTTAGAGGAGGTGGGGAGATTGTTGAGGGCTATGGGATGCTCGTCTGAGAGATCCGTGGAGTTGGCCAGTTTTCAGTTGAACGGTGCCGCTCGAGAGTGGTACACGGCATACAGGGCTCAGAGGGAATTGGATGCTGAGAATCTAGAATGGAGGCATTTCAAAACTGCTTTCATGGAGACCTTTTTACCTAGAGGTGAGCGAGAGAAGAAGGCTCGAGAGTTTGAAGTGCTGAAACAGGGAGAGATGACGGTGATGGACTATCGAAATGAGTTCCTGCGGTTGTCTAGGTATGCACCACATTTGGTAAGTGACCCCCAGCAGCGAGTGTCACGATTTGCTTATGGACTTCGTTTTAACATTGGAAGATCTGTACCGATTCTGGAGGGTGCCATATTTGAGCAGGTAGTCAGCTTGGCCATTAGGTCCGAGAATGTTTTGAATGAGGCTAAAGCTATATTCAAAAAGCAACCGAAAAAGAGGAAGACAGAGCATAGAGATGAGGCCTTCGGGGTGAAGTCGGGACATCATCAGGGCAATCAGTTGGCTAATTCTGGTAAAGCGAACAGTGCGCCTTCTCGTCGCACCCCCCAATAGCAAGCATCAGTTGCAGGGGCGCCGGCAGGAGGCCGCAGTGTTTCTTATGGAGCATCTAGTTACCCCACTTGTAACCGCTGTGGGAAACGACATGATGGACCGTGTACTAGAAGCGGAGAATGAGCTTGTTCTTGTGGGCAAGATGGTCATTTCAAGAGGGAGTGGCCTATGAATATGGGGCCTGCAACAACCCATAGTGCTCCAGTTGGATCTTCAGTACCGAACAGGAACCCGAGGTCAGGAGGGAGAGGAGGAGCTTCGACAGGACAGGGATATGGCAACCTCTCTACCGCCCGTGTGTTTGCTCTTAGCCAGCAGGAGGCCCAGACTGACCCAGATATTGTTACAGGCATTTTACAAGTTGGTCCTTCACGTGCTAGGGTGATGTTTGATTATGGTGCTTCTCGTTCATTTGTGGCCGGGCATTATGTGCGGGTTACGGGAATGCCTTTGGAGGCGCTCCCGTATCCTTTGATTGTTTCTACCCCACTTGAGAGTAATCATATGACGAACAGTTATGTTCGAGAATGTGAGGTTAGAGTGAATGGTCTGAATCTCCCAGCCGACTTAATCTTGTTGGGTATGCTTCAGATGGACGTTATATTGGGCATGGATTGGTTATCTAGGTATGGGGCTAAGGTGGATTGCAGGGATAAACTGATTACTTTGCGGCCGACTGATTCTAACACCATAGAGTTTCAGGGTGACCGCAGTTTGGTATATCAAAATGTGTTGTCCTCTCTTAAGGTAGAAAAATTGCAGCGACATGGATGTATATGTCTCTTAGCCACGGTGAATGTGGCAGATGAATCCAAAGGTGATGATTTGTCGATGGTTCCGATAGTTCGAGAGTATGTGGATGTATTTCCCGATGACCTGCCGGGAGTACCCCCACCTCATGAGATAGAGTTTTCCATTGACTTGGCACCGGCGACGCAACCCATTTCTATACCGCCATATAGGATGGCCCCAACCGAGTTGAAAGAGCTCAAGGATCAGCTATAGGACTTGTTAAACAAGGGATTCATACGCCCTAGTTCATCACCTTGGGGAGCTCCAGTGCTTTTCGTGAAAAAGAAAGACGGGTCATGGAGGATGTGTGTTGACTATCGAAAACTTAACAAGGTGACGATAAAGAATAAGTATCCATTGCCGAGAATTGATGATTTGTTTGATCAGTTGCAAGGGGCGCAATTTTTCTCCAAGATTGATTTGAGATCAGGTTATCACCATTTAAGGATCAGGGAGTCTGACATTCCGAAAACGGATTTTAGAACCCGGTATGGTCATTACGAGTACCTTGTCATGTCCTTTGGTTTAACAAATGCCCCAGCATCTTTCATGGACCTGATGAACCGGGTGTTTAAACCATTTATGGATAGATTTGTGATTGTATTCATCGATGATATTTTAGTATATTCTAAGACAAAGGACGAGCATGATCAACATTTGAGGGCAGTGTTGGAGACCCTTAGAAATCACCAGCTTTACGCCAAGTTTTCGAAATGTGAGTTTTGGCTCACAGAGGTATCTTTTCTTGGGCATGTTGTTTCTTCAGAAGGGATTTCAGTGGATTCGAAAAAGGTGGAGGCGGTGCGAGATTGGCCTAGACCCTCTAGTGTTTCGGAGATACGTAGTTTCTTAGGGCTAGCCGGTTATTATCGAAGGTTCATTGAGAACTTTTCAAAAATAGCGGTTCCATTGACTCGTCTGACTCAGAAAGGAGTTAAGTTCGAGTGGAGTTCAAAATGCGAAGAAAGCTTTCAGACATTGAAGGATAAGTTGACTACTGCTCCAGTGTTGACTCTTCCTTCAGGTATAGGTGGTTTTGTGGTGTACTGTGACGCATCTCGAGTGGGTTTGGGATGCGTGCTAATGCAGAGTGGAAAGGTGATTGCCTATGCTTCCCGATAGTTAAAGAAGCATGAACACAACTACCCGACTCACGATTTGGAGTTGGCAGCTGTAGTTTTTGCCTTAAAGATTTGGAGGAATTTCTTGTATGGCTAGGCCTATGAGATATACACCGATCATAATAGTCTCAAGTACATTTTTGATCAGAAAGAGTTGAACCTAAGGCAGAGGAGATGGTTGGAATTGTTGAAGGATTATGACTGCACAATCATGTATCATCCGGGCAAGGCTAACGTGGTGGCAGATGCTTTGAGCCGCAAGTCAATGGGCAGTTTGGCACATTTGAGTTTAGAAAGGCGAGCATTAGCAAATGATTTCCATAGGGGCATAAATGCTTTGGTGGCTTTTGAGCCAAAGGAAAATGGCATTCTACTAGCACATCTTGGAGTCAAATCCAATGTGTTGGATGAGATTAGAGCTTGCCAAGAACAAGATTCCGATCTAGTCATGTTGAGGGATACTATTAATTCGGAGAGTGAAAAGGGTTATACAGTGAATAGTGATGGGATGCTTCGATTTAGTGGACGGGTGGTAGTTCCTCCAGAAGCTAGAAGGAAGCTAATGGAACTTGCTCACTCCTCTTCATATACGATGCACCCTGGATCCAGAAGAATGTATCAAGATATGAAGAAGTTGTATTGGTGGACCGGTATGAAGCGAGACATAGCGGATTTTGTTGCTAGGTGCTTGACTTGTCAACAGGTGAAGGCGGAGCACCAGAAGCCAGCAGGGCTTCTCCAGAGTCTGGACATCCCGGAATGGAAGTGGGATCACATTACCATGGATTTTGTGGTGGGTTTGCCCAAGACCAGGGCGGGTTACGATTCCATTTGGGTTGTGGTGGACCATTTGACCAAGTCTGCTCATTTCCTACCTGTAAAGACCACCTTCACGGCTGAGCAATACGCAAAGTTGTATCTTCGAGGGATTGTCTCCTTGCATGGAATTCCAGAATCTATTGTTTCAGATAGGGGTTCACAGTTCACCTCTCATTTCTGGAAGTCGTTTCAGCAGACTTTGGGAACTCAAGTGCATTTTGGTACAACTTTTCATCCACAGACGGATGGTCAGTCGGAGAGGACTATACAGACTTTGGAGGACATGCTTCGGGCATGTGTACTTGAGTTTGAAGGCTCTTGGGATGTGCATTTGCCATTAATAGAATTTGCATATAACAATAGCTATCATAGTAGCATCCAAATGGCACCGTTTGAGGATCTTTATGGCAGGAAGTGTAGAACACCAGTGGGGTGGTTTGAGATGGGTGACCATCAACTGTTGGGCCCAGATCTGGTTCAGGACTCGATAGAGAGGGTTCGGATGATTAGGGAGAGGCTTAAGCTAGCTCAAGAGCGACAAAAGAAGTATGCCGATGTCAGACGACGAGAATTAGAGTTCCAAGAAGGTGAGCACGTTTTCCTCAGAGTGTCACCCTTTAGAGGGACTCTGCGTTTTAGTCTGAAGGGAAAGTTGAGCCCAAGGTGCGTGGGACCATACCAGATCACTCGAAGAGTGGGAAGGTTAGCATATGAGTTGGCCTTACCACCTGAATTAGCCAAGGTGCATCCAGTGTTTCATGTCTCCATGTTGAGGAAATATCTTCGAGATGATACTCATGTGCTACAACCACAACCTATTGAGGTAGACCAACGGTTAGCTTTTGAGGAGGCTCCATAGAGGATTGTTGATAGGCAAGTACGGAAATTGAGGTCAAAGGAGGTACCATCAGTGAAGGTTGCATGGAGGCATCCTCTCGGTGAGGAATTCACTTGGGAGTCAGAACGGATCATGATGCGAAAGTATCTGCACCTTTTTGAGCAAGGTATGAAATTTCGGTTACAGCCATTTACCGAATTCGAGGACGAATTCCTTTGAAGGGGGGAAGAGTGTAATACCCACCAAAAATAAAATAAAATAAATAATAATAATAATAATAATAAACAAACAAATAAATAAATAAATAAAAATTAATAAAAATAATAATAATAAATCAACGAGAAGGTATGAGAGAGGTAGTAAAATAGAGTGGTGGGATTGATTATTTGAGGCTTTGTTTTCTTATCCCTAGTGGGGTGGGAGCCTTCTATAAGTGTAATGGTTAATAAATAAGATAAGGGGAAAAGAGGTAGAGTGGGGGAGAACCCTAACTTTTAAAATCAGCTTTCTTTGGAGGAAGGGGGGAAGACGGCGGCTCAAGATCACAGAGACGTGCTCTTGGTGCAAGGAATCTAATTTCACTCTCCTTTTCCTTTCTTTTTCGTCGATTCAGGTGAGGGTATGTAGATTTATGGGTAGAATTTAATGTGTTTAATTGGAAGCAAGTTTTGGCGAGGTAGCATCGCCTCTGTTGTTGTGTCCGCATATTATTGACTGCTGGGCAACGCCGCTTCTGTTTTTGCGTGCAGCGCCGCTCCTGTTGTTGTGTCTGCATCCTATTTCATTGTTATATGTTTACGATTATTTGAAAACTTTATCATGGTGGCTTGCGTGATCAAATCCGTGGGCAAAGAATCCATCTTTAATTTGATGCCATGTGACTTTGACATGGTTCTAGTTAATAGTAGTAGGTACAGGCTATAGAAGTCTTGTAGCATATAGGTAGACTTTCAATTAGAGGAAATATATAAAATATTTTGCATATTTTGTTATTATTATTATTATTATTTAAATTAAGGATAGAATGTGTTCTTTACATCATACTTAGGATAATGATGTCTGCTGTACCTATTTCCATATGTAATATATAAATATATATAAAGTCATAGTTGTGTTCTTTACGGGTTATATATGTATAAAGTTATAACTAAAGAGTTTGTTCTTTTTGAATACTTTACGCATATATATATATACTTTATATTAAAGTAATTGAGTTTTGTTCTTATGAATATAATTTACTGAAAAGGTCAAACGGTCCAACACCCATAAAATTTTGCTTTAGGGGTACCATTTGCTCTATGATTTATGTATTTTCTATATATTGTATTGTAGCATTGGTAATGAGGAAAAAGTGTAACTGAAAGATTATTTGATTAGTCAATGTATGCGAAATATACGTTGGTTCTATGTTTAATGATTCTTTTGATTGTGATGGATTCAGAGGACATGATTGTGTTCTGTAAATTAATTATGTTGAGCACATTGAGTAAGACTTGCTGTATCTGACCGGTCAGCGGACTCGACCGGTATATAAATGTGACCGTCGGAGAAGGGACTCTAGTGAAAGAACCCCGGAGTTTGGAGGGTAGTTACGCAGTGACCGAGGTCACTTGCCGGTCAGCGAATCCGACCGGGGTATAAATGTGGTCGTCGAAGTGGGAGACTTTAGTGAACAACTCCAAATGGAAAACAAGCATCTTACTCAATGGCTAAATGATTGTAATGCAACTTAAGAGTTGCAATGATGATATGGTTTGAGTACGTTATAAAGTATGACATGACATATGTATATACATTTATATATATTTGATATATCTGATTGCGTTTGTATACCCTCACTGAGTTCTGGGACTCACCCCCGCCTATTTTTTTGTTTTTTTTTTGTTCAGCTTCAGGTACTCCACGGGGGGGATCCATCCCAGGGAGCCCATGCACATGAGTAGTGTGGGCAACTGCTACCGCTTGGGTTATTTCTTAGTCATATGAGATCCCTTTTCACTTGTTTGAATTTTTTTTGGAACTATTTCCTTTGTTGTTTACACTCCGGATGTAGACTCAAGGCCACCTTGGCTTGTTATTTGGAATAATCATTTACTCTGATATTTATGTTGGTATTATATAATTACCTTTGTTGCGATGTGACTTGTACGTGCTTGATAGGCCTTGGGAGTGAGACATCAGGGTCTTATTCTGGCCGGTCAGGAACGCCTAAGTTGGGTCCTGACATGAACTCCTCCTTATTTGGCAATGATTCTGCCTTATTAGCATTGATTCTACCTTATTCGGCAATGAGAGCCTGATCAAATCATTTATTTGTTCGTTGGAGCTCCAGAGATTAGGTATCAAAGTTAGTTGATGAATATTGAAGTGCCATGGTTTTTAAAACGGCTATGACTGTCGGGTATGAAACCCTTTGATAAATACATTGCTTATCTTTGAATATTCATGTTAAATGGTATTTGAGAGTCGTGCATGTGGTTATCGTTTTAAAATCCATATATTGGTTCTCACCCTTGCATGTTTTATTGTTGGTCTCCTTTCTGTATGGGTATACTATTATCTGAGTATAGATGGATCTGGCGATGCCACTGGCCCATACGGGGGTTCGCTCCCTTCACTTTGAGGACGCCAACAACATGAACGTGTGGGTTATACACCCGAGAGCCCACGTCGTGAGATACACCAAGCATGTACATACTATCGAGGGACACTATAGAGACGGGGCCACAGTGTGAGCACCGTTCGATGGAGACTATCGAGGTATCCTTACCTCTTTTGTGGCTACTACTGCAGCACTTGGTCGGTCACGGGCAGCTTGAGGCGCAGCCATTAACTGAGACCGCACCAGCGCCACCTCCATAGGAGTTAGTTGTAGACCCAGAGGAGATGGTCATTGATCCGGAGGAGGGAGGACCCGGAGGAGTTTGTGGAGAATGTGCCTGAGTACATTCCTCTGGATGATGACGATGATTCACCCGATGAGGGTGCAGTTGTGTCTTCTTCCAATTCATCTGCGGGGAGTGATATTGACCCTGGTATTCCCAATGGGTACCACTAGTCCTTGACCAGCTGTAGGTTGTAACACCCCGATTTTCGTTGCTTCGTAATATCGGTAATAAATATATAAATATATATTTTTATCCGAGACTTAGAAAATGATTTTGGATAAACCGAGGTCATTTCCTTGTTATACTTATTTTCATAAGGTTACAGGGAAGTTTGTGGTTGAAAATTCAGACGGAAGCCGGTCTGCCGTTTTCTGCATTTTCACTGACAGTAAAAGTTTACTGCTCAGAAGACCTAATTTTAATTCGTGAACGAGATGAAAAATGTTTTTATCGTATTTTCTACGATACTGGAAGTTTTGAAAATTTTGGTAAAAAAATTAAAATATTATATTTGTTGCGGGCGTATACGTCGAGATATCTCTAGGAAAAGTTTGCGCCAGATGAAACCCGGAGTCGGCAACGTAGCTGAGATGATGGATTTGACCGACTTGACGAGCATTTATGATAAGCTTATCCGTGTCATAATGGCCATAATGGCGCATTTATGACAGTGAATTTTTGCTATGAAATGACCATTTTATCCTTGTCTTTTTATGACAATTACAAGCCATGCCATTGGAAAATTTGACCAAACCTTACCCAAAACCCACGGCTCCAACATGTCTTCTTCACTTAAGCAAGTTTCATTTCCATTTTCAAGCCATTTTTCTCTCAAAGTTAAGCTTTTGTCTTAAGAACTTCAAGAACATTCATAAATGTTCATAATTCGTCAGATTTTTCCTAGCGATTCTGACCAATTTTTGCTCTGAATATCGAAACACTTTCAACATGAAAGTTGTTCATCTTTCTCTCTTCTTTCCAACGACATAAAGATCATCCAAAACGGACAAGTATGTTGAGAGATATACCCAAATTACTAAAACTGTTCTAAACCCTCATCATGTTCATCTTCTTCTCTAAGTTTCTCAAGATCATCCTTTTATTTGATCATAAAGAGGTAGTCTCTCTTAATCTTGCTATTCTAAGCTTTTCTCTTCACAAGATTTTTGAGTTTATGCCTTTGATCATCATGTTCTTCATAAGATTCAAAGTTCACGGAACTAGATTCAAAAATTCATAACTAATTCTAGAAAAATCCTTTTGACATGAAACCAATTGCTATGATCTTATAATCATCTCTATTTTCATCATCTAGAAGCATAAAATCATGAGAAATTTCTTTCCCTAATTTCTGGACTTGGCCGAACCTAGGTCAATGTTGTGTTCATAGGTTTTGTTTCATTTTCATGTCTTGATTCAGGATTCAATCTTCAAATACCTTGATAATTCTTGTATAGAAGATCAAAAATCAAACTCTAACCTATTTGTTTCATAAAGGCCGAAACCCTAGTTCTTGGAACTAGATGAGTTTTGTTCAAAGTTTTCATTAATGATCTTAGTAATCAAGCAATTAGTATGTATGCTTAATAAATCCAAGTTGGTTTATCAAACTAAAAACCCTAGCCCCATGAACATTTTAAGGCCGAATCTAAGTATATGAGAGTTAGGAAGTTTTGAATTTAAAACTTAGTTGTTTAGTCACTAATCCATTATCTTGGTTGATTAAGGACCATTAATCTATGACTTAACCATGATTAGAAATTTTAAGGATTTTGAACCCTAAAAGTCAGTCCATGATCGAAACCTAACCCTCATGAGCTAAGTATGTTGTTGTTTGATTTGATTTATTTTGGTTGCAATTCGTTTGAAGGAATCAATCGGGTTGGTTTGACCTAAAGCCGACGGAGGAAACCGGATTAAATCGGGAGGTTGTTTGAAAACGTTAGTTTGAGTCTTCAAGAGGTAAGGGGAGCTTACCTGAGGGATTTTCTCAATAACTATTTGCTTTTAGTGTGGCTTATATGATTTATATGTGGTTTGTGATTAATTGTTTATGTTGCTTACGATGTGTTGTTTATCTGTGTATCGGTGTTTGATCTGCTTTTAATTTATTTAATTATCTGCAGTAGTATATTATGTTGCTATGATGCATGATCTGCCTGGGGATATAATTATGATGATGTTGTTGAATGATGAATGTTGAATGTTGTTTGAGAGGCCTGACAGTGGTCAGTGCACAACCGATTAATCAGATAAAAGATTTAATAACCTGTGAAAGTTATATTCAACGTTTTATGGGGAATGTTGGAATATAATAGTAGAGGAAAATATGATTTTGGAAAAATAATGAGTTTTGAGAAATATTATTATTTTAGTGATTTATTAGTGTAAAAGAAGTTTATGAGTCACGGTGAGAGCGTAAACGTGAAATTTTTTTAGTACTGCTAATTTTTACACCAGAAATTCCGAAATATTATAAAAAGTGATTTTGTGATAGTAATATACGAAAAGACCTTATTTATTATATAAGAAAATTATTTTAGAAGAAATGTCAAAGTTTGACTTAAAGACGTTTTCTTTGAAAATGCTAAACGATGGCAAGTTTCGAAATTATTTACGGTGAGAGTTTAAAAACAGCAGTACTTATGTTGAGAGGAGATTTAATCTGAATTGATTTATTAGAGTTGAAGTTTCAGTAAAAAGAAGTTGTTGATGATTTGACGTTATTTTGGAAAAAATGTGTTTCCAAAGGAAAAGTGGATTTTCTATGAATTGTCGTTTTATAAACGAATTTCAAGTAGAATGAATTTTCGGTAAATGAGTTTTACTTAATGACGTAAAGGATGATATAGAACTTAGTAACCGAGATGTCGGGGTACTAGTGTTCTTATGACGTTATCCTATTTTGGATTTGTTTTTCACAGACAGAAAAGATGTAAAACGATTTAAAAGATGTAAAACGATATAAAAGATGTAATACGATGTGAAAGATGTAAAACAATGTAAAAAGATGTACGAAGATATGGAACTTAATAACCGAGACGTCGGGGTATTAAGGTTCGTTGTGTTGTAAACTGGGTATCTATTTAAAGAAGTTAAAACGTTTTAAGTTGTTTTCTACTACCACGAACCTAAGACTGATTGCAAGGTCTAGGGGCTTTGTGATTGAGCACTCGGACTTTGAGGTCCTGTGTTGTTAATAAAAGTTGTAAAGATGTTTTAAACGATGTTAAGTCATAAGCTTTTGAGAGCTTCCATGTTTTAACAATGATGCTTTTGAGAGCATTAGATGTTTAAAACGATGATGGGTTGTAAGCTTTTGAGAGCTTTGACAAATAAAGATATAGCACAAAGAAAAGTGTTGAGAACAAAATGTTTTCTTGCATGCATTTGGCAGACGTGCCATGATCAGAAGAGGGATTACCTTGCGGCGTCAGGGTAGATCATACAAAGATTTTCTCATTGTGCCCAGTGTTTGGACAATGAGGCCCCATCTCAGATTGTTATCATTGTGCCACGATGTTGGACAGTGTGCGATGGGCGTGCCTGTGGCAGTGTGCCTGTGGCAATTGAGTCTGATCAACTCATCACGAGGTTTACGAGGTTGGAGATATCTCATGAGATTAGGTATGAATGTTTAGATGATGTATGGAAGTGTTCATGCATAGTTTTCCAACGTTGATGTTTGGGGTGTGAAACCCATTGATAAACGATGTGATATAATATGAATGAGTACGTTGTTATAGACATGTATATGTGTATGTGCCTTCTTTTGTGTGCATTTAGTTATGGTGATAAATCCATATATTGGCATCTCACCCTTACAAACATATCAGAGTTGTATAAGGGGTATGATCTCTACAAGAAGAAGAAGGCTGTCTAGTTCGTGGCATGTTGTTGCTGTTTTTATCGGTTGTAGTGTCCGTTAGTTACGACCAGCTTAGGTAATATTGTGTTTTGAAAATAAAGTTGATTATGATTTATGTGAGAAAACATATGAGGCAGTATAGCTGTATAAAATTTATCACCATATTTTGAAGAGATAAACGTTGAGAAAACATGATTTTTTGAAAGCAACCAGCATATTAAGTTTTATTTCCGCAAATGGATAACCATGTGATGACCCGAGATTAGGGTGTCACATTAGTGGTATCAGAGCTGGTCGAGTCTTTCGGGAATGTTGGGAAATAGGTCTGTTGTGTTGACGTTGTGTTTTCTCTGAAGTGAGACAACGTTGTGTTTTCTCTGAAGTGAGACTTGTTTGAATTACTTCTTAGAAGTAATATGTGTTAATAAATGAGTAAGGAATTACAGAAAAGTGTCTATGGCAGTTTTACCTAAGTTGAATGTGAGCGGAAAAGAAAAGTTCTTGAGAAAAATTAAGTTGATAGAAAAGTTCGAGGATGAGATGTGCAATGAAGTTATTTTGAGGATATGCAATGAAGTTATTTTGAGGATGAGATGTGTGAGGTGGTATCAAATTGGAGTGGTGAATTATAATCAAGAGGAACTAAGACTATGATTAAATATTTGAGTAGGGAGTTGATGCGTGGTGCTGTGAAGACATTGTTAGTATTAATGATAATATTCAGAGTTAGATGATTGGAATAAGGTTTCTGGTGGAGCCATGTTGATAAGAGAAGTGATTAAGTTTTGATTTTGTTTTTCGAGTGTGATAGACTCTGATGAAATTTTGAGGATAGTACGGATAGGTAGAAATGACGTAAGAATGAATTGTGTTATGGAATATGGAATAAGAGGAATGAAGTGATGTGAAGAGCAATGTAAAATCTTAAGTTTAAGATGAGATTGCAAAATTCTGTTTAGTTTTGAGTCTCGAAATTTCGAGGACGAAATTTTTTTTTAGTGGGGAAGTAATGTAACACCCCGATTTTCGTTGCTTCGTAATATCGGTAATAAATATATAAATATATATTTTTATCCGAGACTTAAATAATTATTTTGGATAAACCAAGGTCATTTCCTTGTTATACTTATTTTCATAAGGTTACGGGGAAGTTTGTGGTTGAAAATTCAGACGGAAGCCGGTCTGCCGTTTTCTGCATTTTCACTAACAGTAAAAATTTACTGCTCAGAAGACCTAATTTTAATTCGTGAACGAGATGACAAATGTTTTTATCGTATTTTCTACGATACTGGAAGTTTTGAAAATTTTGGTAAAAAAATTAAAATATTATATTTGTTGTGGGCGTATACGTCGAGATATCTCTAGGAAAAGTCTGCACCAGATGAAACCCGGAGTCGGCAACATAGCTGAGATGATGGATTTGACCGACTTGACGAGCATTTATGACAAGCTTATCCGTGTCATAATGGCCATAATGGCACATTTATGACAAAGTGAATTTTTGCTATGAAATGACCATTTTACCCTTGTCTTTTTATGACAATTACAAGCCATGCCATTGGAAAATTTGACCAAACCTTACCCAAAACCCACGGCTCCAACATGTCTTCTTCACTTAAGCAAGTTTCATTTCCATTTTCAAGCCATTTTTCTCTCAAAGTTAAGCTTTTGTCTTAAGAACTTCAAGAACATTCATAAATGTTCATGGAACTAGATTCAAAAATTCATAACTAATTCTAGAAAAATCCTTTTGACATGAAACCAATTGCTATGATCTTATAATCATCTCTATTTTCATCATCTAGAAGCATAAGATCATGAGAAATTTCTTTCCCTAATTTCTGGACTTGGCCGAACCTAGGTCAATGTTGTGTTCATAGGTATTGTTTCATTTTCATGTCTTGATTCATGATTCAATCTTCAAATACCTTGATAATTCTTGTATAGAAGATAAAAAATCAAACTCTAACCTATTTGTTTCATAAAGGCCGAAACCCTAGTTCTTGGAACTAGATGAGTTTTGTTCAAAGTTTTCATTAATGATCTTAGTAATCAAGCAATTAGTATGTATGCTTAATAAATCCAAGTTGGTTTATCAAACTAAAAACCCTAGCCCCATGAACATGTTAAGACCAAATCTAAGTATATGAGAGTTAGGAAGTTTTGAGTTTAAAACTTAGTTGTTTAGTCACTAATCCATGATCTTGGTTGATTAAGGACCATTAATCTATGACTTAACCATGATTAGAAATTTTAAGGATTTTGAACCCTAAAAGTCAGCCCTTGGCCGAAACCTAACCCTCATGAGCTAAGTATGTTGTTGTTTTATTTGATTTATTTTGGTTGCAATTCGTTTGAAGGAATCAATCGGGTTGGTTTGACCTAAAGCCGACGGAGAAAACCAGATTAAATCGGGAGGTTGTTTGAAAACGTTAGTTTGAGTCTTCAAGAGGTAAGGGGAGCTTACCTGAGGGATTTTCTCAATAACTATTTGCTTTTAGTGTGGCTTATATGATTTATATGTGGTTTGTGATTAATTGTTTATGTTGCTTACGATGTGTTGTTTATCTGTGTATCGGTGTTTGATCTGCTTTTAATTTATTTAATTATATGCAGTAGTATATTATGTTGCTATGATGCATGATCTGCCTGGGGATATAATTATGATGATGTTGTTGAATGATGAATGTTGAATGTTGAATGTTGTTTGAGAGGTCTGACAGTGGTCAGTGCACAACCGATTAATCAGATAAAAGATTTAATATGCTGTGAAAGTTATATTCAACGTTTTATGGGGAATGTTGGAATATAATAGTAGAGAAAAATATGATTTTGGAAAATAATGAGTTTTGAGAAATATTATTATTTTAATGATTTATTAGTGTAAAAGAAGTTTATGAGTCATGGTGAGAGCGTAACCGTGAAATTTTTTTAGTACTGCTAATTTTTACACAAGAAATTCCGAAATATTATAAAAAGTGATTTTGTGATAGTAATATTTGAAAAGACCTTATTTATTATATAATAAAATTATTTTAGAAGAAATATCAAAGTTTGACTTAAAGACGTTTTCTTTGAAAATGCTAAACGACGGCAAGTTTCGAAATTATTTACGGTGAGAGTTTAAAAACAGCAGTACTTATGTTGAGAGGATATTTAATCTGAATTGATTTATTAGAGTTGAAGTTTCAGTAAAAAGAAGTTGTTGATGATTTGACGTTATTTTGGAAAAAATGTGTTTCCAAAGGAAAAGTGGATTTTCTATGAATTGACGTTTTATAAACGAATTTCAAGTAGAAAGAATTTTCGGTAAATGAGTTTTACTTAATGACGTAAAGGATGATATAGAACTTAGTAACCGAGATGTCGGGGTACTAGTGTTCTTATGACGTTATCCTATTTTGGATTTGTTTTTCACAGACAGAAAAGATGTAAAACGATGTAAAAAGATGTAAAACGATGTAAAAGATTTAAAATGATGTAAAAGATGTAAAACGATGTAAAATCCATATATTGGCGTCTCACCCTTACAAACATATCAGAGTTGTACAAGGGGTATGATCTCTACAAGAAGAAGAAGGTTGTCTAGTTCGTGGCATGATGTTGCTATTTTTATCGGTTATAGTGTCTGTTAGTTACGATCAGCTTAGGTAATATTGTGTTTTGAAAATAAAGTTGATTATGATTTATGTGAGAAAACATATGAGACAGTATATCTGTATAAAATTTATCACCATATTTTGAAGAGATAAACGTTGAGAAAACATGATTTTCCGAAAGCAACCAGCAAATTAAGTTTTATTTCCGCAAACGGATAACCATGTGATGACCCGAGATTAGGGTGTCACATAGGTAGTTTTCCATTTTTGGGGTAGTGATTTCGTCAGTCTTTATGGCTACTGAGAGCCATGTTTTTGTTATATGGACTTAGACGTTTCACTACGTGTCTGTTATGTTTTATTTTCTTTACTTAGTTTTGGAAATGGCCTGTTCTGATAAAGGCCCTATATAGTTGTATAGTTTTGTATAAAATTGCCGATGCATATGATATATACATATATGTTATGTATGATTATGTTGTTGTATGTTGTTGGATGTTGTCAAGTTAAAAAAAAAATTATCACGATTTTTGGTATTAAGAAAAGTGTTAGAAAACCTTATTTTCTGAAAGTAACCAGCATAAATGAATTTTTATTTTCCGCAACGTGTTACTGTGTGATAAACCAAGAAGGGGTGTCGCACAAGTCTCACGTTTTAATATACAAATAGCATATCAAATCAAAATAATAATGTGCAAATCTCACGTTTTAATATACGAATAGCGTATCAGATCAAAAATTAATTCGCTCATTTCAAAATTTGAATTTAAAAATGCATCTATAAATTGGGTCATCCGTACACCCACTCTTTGTCTTGCTTAATCCAAACGCCACTGTAACGCCCCCCTTGAGGGCATTACTTAAGTAACACGTGCGGAATTTAAATTAAAAGATAATTTGCTGGTGCTTTCGGAAAATAATTTATATAAGTATATAAGTGTCTGAAATTGGGTATAAAAACTTTGTCACGACTCCTAAGCCTTGATTGGCACACAGACTTACTATCATAGTATGGCAAGCCGATTTAATTTAAAGAATATGCTTGAATAAAAGCTAGTATTTTACGAAAATTTTGGCAGAGTCTCCTCTGTAATTCGGACATCCCAGGTAAAAGAACACCTGCTAAAATAATTACATTTTCATTCCAGAATTCCAATTACACCAAATACAACCAGGCATTAATATGCTAAAGATAGTTATATCAATTAGCTATACAGGACCAAAAGGAAAAGTTTAAGTTTTCATTCAAAAGAGAAGCTCTCCGAGCCATAAACATTCCGTTTTAAAATATAGACTCTCTGAGTCATACTCATACATACTTATCAAAAATCCAAGTCTCAAACCCTAAGCTGGTCATTCTAAAAGTTATTCCTGAGAAGAACTCACGTGATCGTTCCACAATCAAATACTTCATCAAGCAACTAGATCTAAGTCTCTGAGCGACTTAGGAAGACTCCTCTGCACATCTGTACTAAAATACCCAGGGTACAATAGCAAACCAGAAGAAACCTGATATGTTTGTAAGGGTGAGATACCGACAAATGGATATATCACACAACAACCATATACATGATACATACATCACATAATCATATAAGCAGTTAAATCATGCATATACATAACATAACAGTGTTATATCAAAGGGTCTCAAACCCGCACAGTCAATCTTTTGAAAATATGCATGACACTTCAATCATCAGGCTCTAACTTAATCTCATGAGATATCAACACCGTTTTTCCTGGAGAAGTATTAGAGTTGGTCAATCTCTAGCCCACCGGGTAGTTGCCTCCTTACCCTCATGCATAAGGTCTCAGGACGAGCAACGTCACATGTGCCTCTTCACTCGGTTTACATGGACAGACTCCCAGATACCATCTTTTGTATCTGATTTATTCATCAATAGCACGTCTGCTTGGGGAAATGCACATGAGAAAATATTTTATTTAAAAGGTTTTCTTTGTGTTCATTCTTTTTCGCTGTCGCAGCTCAAAGCTAACGACTTAATCATCATTTCCCCATTACTTAAAAAAACTTAGAAGCATAGGACTCATAGTCCGAATGCTCAATCACAATGCCCAAGACCGTGGCCGCAGTCAAGGGTTGTGGTCGTAGAAAACAACCTTCACCTTTAATCATGTTCATCACACGCGGTTAGAATACACAGTCCAACACAACGTGATTAGGACCTAAGTCCATCACAACGAAATCGAAACGAACCGTCCTCAATTTCGAGAATTGGACTCTCGATCCATAACATCATAACCAGGGACTCGTAGTCCCAATTAACACTTGATTCAAGATCACGTGCGTATCCTTGAATACTAGAGGCGGCGTCTCGCGTACTAGATTCTCTTTCTTAAGTACTTATTTTTCGTTCAGTGAAAAACAAATTCAAAACCGAATCCTCGATAACCTATCTAGGTTATCGGAAAGTTTCTAAAATATTTAGGAAAAACCTTTTCTTTGAAAATCTTTTATAAAGCATCTCTGAAATTCTTTTATCTTTGAAATATTTCCCCGATAGGATATTGCCAAATAATCTTGAAAGTTTTCACTTGAAGACACATAGTTCGAAAAGGATTTTTCTTTTGTATAGAAATAGTACACCAAAATCATTTCAACATTTAAAACAAATATTTTAAGTTTAAAGAGCTTTTGGAAAAGAACACTAATCCCTTCATCTTCAAAGCTTATTAAGGTTTTTAATCCTTATTATGGTTGAAGACAGACGCGTCCTATGCGGCTTAGCAAACTTTCAATCAACAACAGATATATCATCGGTTCAATGCTAATATCACAGTTGAAAGCGATTCATCACATATATGCATTATATCATTTAGAACAAATGCGATTCAACATCGAGATAATAGCATAACGGTTCAAGTACATTAGATAATCAAGTAAGCTCAATCAACATGTAAATATCCAATTAAACACATACACACATGCATACTGATTATTGAATATCCCTAGGCAAACTCCCTTACCTTTGAAGACAAGTAAAGGATCCTCGTCTTAATACTCACATTAGCTCCAAGAGTGTAACGATCTACTCCATCAAGCAAGCATAGCCGTGTCAAACGTCTCAGAGAGGGAATCCAACAACGCGCAACAACCAAAAATCAAGAAATCAATTTCACATGATCAAACACACATTCTAACTTTATCCAAACACTTAATCTAATTACCAAACAAGGTTATTTTTAAAGAAAATCATGTTTGAAGCTCACGTTTCCCAATACCCTTTAAGGAAACTTTGTTTTGATTAAAGGATCATGAAAAGAACTTTGGAAATCATCCATTTAGAGTCCTAATTGTACTAAATCATAATTAATTTCACAAAAACATACCCAAATTCAAATAAAATCAAATTGGGGTTTTAGGGCTCCTTATTAAAATTTAGGGAAAACTCAGAATAATGAAATTGGTTTAGGGAAACACAAATTCACAGTCCTAATTTCATAAAACGTTTTAAATCTTAAGATTAAAATCTGAAATCAGTGGGTTAGGGTTTCAAAATCAATTTGAGGATTTACAAAAGAGAAGAGGTTAGAGGTAAAACTCTTACCCAAGGTGAAGAAGAGAGAACATGATGGTTGGATGGCCAACCGGCGCGGTGGCTGACGGTGCTGGACGACGGCGGCGGCTTCACAGAAGCATCCATGACCAAAAATGACGGTGAACCTCAGAGAATGGAAGGAGGGAGGTTTAACACCACAAGACATGGCCGCACCACCATTACTAGCGGCGGAGGAGCTTCCTGCGGCGGCTAGCGGCGTTACCGTGGTGGTGACCGCAACCCAAACGCGAACCAAGACAGATCCACACACGTACTCACCATCTCTCCCTCAGACGCGGCAGAACAGCGCCCCGGACGGCACCTACGACGGCGACCCACGGCTGGGTGGTGGCTGCAAGGGGCGGCGCCGGATTATGAAAGAGGGAGGAGAAGAAGAAGAGAGAAGGAAGAAAGAAAGAAGGAAGAAAAGAGAAGAAGCAGAGAAGAAAAGGGAGAAAGAGAGATAGCGTCGAGTGAGTGAGAGAGAGAAAAGATAACTTTAGTTTTTATACTAATTATTTAGTAATAGGTACAAAATGAGTGATAAATATTAGGCCTAAAATAAACATGTTTTTACTTTTTAGAATCTAAAAATAAAGATTGATAAGGATATGTTTTCGAAATTCAATTTAGAGTAAAGATTAATAGTTGAACTGATCCACTAAGAAAATACTCAGTCCAAAATTTAATCTCTGATTAAGGTCAAACCAAAATATTTTTAACTCTAAAATTAAATAGAATGAGAATATGAAAATGCTTTTCTCTTAATCATATTATGAAAAATATTTTTCTGTACTGGTATATTAGTGACAATAACATAAATTGTTGTCTAATAAGTGTGCATTCACTGAAATAAGTCAGTGCTAACGCACCTAATAAAATAATTTGAAGAGAGTAATTTAATTACTCAGACTAAATCACATAACATAATAAACTTAAACATCCAAATAAAATAATTAATCCTAGGTGTAAAAACTAGGGTGTTACAGCCACTGCCTTTCTTTACTATCCGCCTTTAATTTGTGTTTTTTTTTATTTTCTTCCATCAAAGTTTGTTTATGCATTTGAAATCCATATGTATGTGTGTTGCTAATTGGCGATGTTTTTCTCGTAGGATCATATCTATGACTCTTCAATATAGACATGATTTCAAAGGTGTTGTTAGTAAGACATTGTTACAAATGTTGGATAATCCAAAACCACATTCTCAATCTCTCTTTCAACGTCATTATGTGTGGGTCACTTGACTCCGGTCAACTTTTTCATGAACAACATTTGTCCATCTTTTAATTTTCTTTTTCTTTCCATTTTTTATTCTAACAATATTCCTCTATTATTACGTGTTTTCTCTCTCTGGCTTCATTTTTTTGTCCAGCTCTCTTCAAGTTCAATCTCAATCCTCAAAACTCAAAATCTCTGGTCTGTATCTTCTTTCTCATTTTTTTGGTTTTTTTTGTTTATGGTTATATGTTGAAAGTCTGATTTTTTTAATGTCATATTTTCTCCATCAAATATCGTTGAAAGTCTGATTTTTTGGAGATTGAATATTTTGATGTAACGACATTTTTAATCTTGAGTTTCTTTTTAACATAGGTCACAAAGATTGAATAATTTATTTGATGTAAGTTGATTAAGATTTTTTTTAAAATTGATATCTTTATATAAAGTGGATAATATAAAATTTATAAAAAAAAAAAAACAAATATAACATGGGATTAACTTTGAAAAGCATTTAAATACACTTATGTTTCTTTTTTACTTTCCTTTTCATATGAGATAACATTGTTATATAATTAGCTGAAATTGTATTGGCTTGATATTTATAAAATAAAACAAAATAAAAAGTTATTTATAGATATTATAAAAATCATTAAGTTAAGATTTTAAAAAAATAAATTTTGAACTAAAAAACTGAAAGTGTTCTATTCAATTAAAAGTTTTTTTAAAATACATTAAAACAAATTCACGTCAACAATTCTCTATTATTTTTAATGGATAAAGAATTATTTTAAAGAATTACAAAAATAACAATAATTATTTTAAAGAATTATTTTTTTGAATATATTATTTTAATATTAAGTTTAGTCAACTTAATTATTATTATTATAACGATCACTATTAAAATTATATGCTTATATAAATTCTTAATGGTTTATTTATTTTAATTATAAATAAATATATTTTTAGAAACAAATTGTTCCATTATTCCATTATATGATTAAAGCCAAATAATAACTAAAGTTATTGAAATAATAACTTTAATTATAATTATAATCATAAGAAATTTGCAATAAATGCCATTAAGTAAATTATTATCATTTCATATTTAAATTTAAATAATTTTGAATGGATATTCGAAGCAATGGTTATGAATTGATTAGACGTTTATATGATTAACCTTTTTTAAAAAAAAAATCATTTTAAAACATCATATCACAAGTTCTCGATTTTAAAATAGTAATATTTTTAAAGAGTGTATTATATTGGTGAATATTTATATGTTATAAAGATAGAAATTATACAAGAAAACTTATTAATTTATGGATTATAAAAGGTAAATATATATTACACAAAGATGAATATTTTGGGTGAAAATGTCATAAAATTTAAATATAAATACTTATATGATATTTAATATAAAGTTTCCACAACAATATTCCTAAATGAGTTTCTAGAAGTAGAAATATTCAAATATCTTGAAATATATATTTTGCCACAATCCGAGTGTAATCTATCATAATGAATGAAATATTCAAATTTCAACGCTAATTGATTTTAATTGGAATCATGAAGACAACAAGCCTTATTTTTATTTGAATTTTGAAAGTACCCGAGTTAAAAAATTGGCATCAATTCAGCATAATGAATGAAATATTCAAATATCTACACTATTTTGTATATATTATAGATTATAGATTATGTTTGTTTTGAGTGTCTCGAATTTTGAAGTGTGAGGTTGTGAGACAGCTTGATAATGGGGCTTGCAGTAGCAATCATGAGAAATCGTACGTCGGAGTCAATTATTGATAAAGTTTTGCAGAAGTTAGTAGTGCTTCTAGAGTTTGTATTACTAAAAGTTTCTATTTAATAAGATAATGAAGAGTTGTCAATTTCAGAATATGAGGAAGAAGACTTCAAAATGAACTATGTAACGGTGACTCTTTGTATTTTCATATTGTAACCACCATAACTCGAGGACCATTTTGAATGATATTACAAGGCTACTTCCAAATCACTTTGTTTGTAGGAAATCTGATAAGACTTTTCATTTATCCAATGGATATAACTACCATGCAATTTATTTTGTCAAAGAGAATTATGATACTATTAAATAGAATAAGTGGCCATTGATCTTTCATCAAGATTTTTTTTTTTGACAATTACTTTCATAAAGATAATTAGAAAGAGCAGAAGTTACATTTGGATATAAATTAAATATTAAATATTTGAGCAGAAGTTTGTCCTTAAATATTAAATATTATAATAAATTTAATTGGTCATATCCTTTCATTTTTTTTTTCTTATCGATATAGAATTATGTAATATTCTCCATAAATTCCTCTCCTATCTGTCATACTCTAAAGCATTCCCTCCAAAAGAAAAAGTCGGATGTGTCGTAACCTCATGCATTTGACGTCCACAGTTATTGTTTGTAATTAGTCTACCATTTTTTAAGGGGGAGGTTTTGATTTATTTATTGTATTTATGGAATGTTTTAATCTACTTACATAAATTTGATGCTTCGTTTTAAACTCTAATTTAAAAAATGTGGGAATAATCAATGTAATAATAGTATATGAGCATCCAATCAAATTTAAATATTAAAGCAAATATTATTTATTTGGAAATAAATGTAAAGTATCAATGCAAATATATATTTTTGAATCAAAACCATTACATCTGGGTAATAGTGCAAGAAACCACCGATAAAGTGAGGATGATTCAGGAAAAGATGAAAGTGGCACAGAGTAGGCAAAAGAGCTACCATGACAAAAGGAGGAAGGCGTTCGAATTCCAAGAAGGTGACCATGTGTTCTTGAGAGTTACCCCGACAACTGGGGGTTGGTAGAGTGATGAAAGCGAAGAAACTTACTCCTAGATTCATTGGTCCTTACCAAATTCTAAAAAGAGTCGGCGAAGTCGCCTACTAAATAGCCTTACCACCGTTCTTGTCCAATCTTCATAGTGTCTTTCATGTGTCTCAGCTCAGAAAGTATGTTCATGACCCTAGTCACGTGATAGTCCCCGATACCATGCAGTTAAAAGAGAACTTGACTTTTGAGGTATTACCCCTTCGAGTCGAGGATAAGAGGGTGAAGCAGCTAAGAGGCAAGGATATTCCCTTGGTCAAAGTTGTTTGGAGTGGGGCTACTAAGGAGAGTGCTAGATGGGAACTGGAAAGCAAGATGATGGAGTTGTACCGGCACCATTTCAATCGAGGTGAGTAGAAATTTCGAGGACAAAATTTTTATAAGGAGGGTGGAGTTGGAACACCCCTTTTTTTGCTAAGTGCTTTTTGTATGCTTTGTTTGTTAAAAAGGTTTAGAATAGGCTAGGTGGGGTTTTAGCTGGAAAATCCCTTTCTTAGGCTTGTGTCTTGTGACTGTCTAAGTCACAAGCACGACCGTGCTTAATAGAGAGGACGATCGTGTCCCGTTAAGTCAGCGCGTCTCGGTGACATAAGTTGAGCACGTACATGCTCAAGTGCGAACCGTGTGTCGTAGGTGCTAAGTTGAGAAAGGTCATGTTCAAGGAGGAGCACGACCGTGCTCGGGTTTGTGCCTTTAAAAAGAGAGAAATAATCGAGGGTTTTCTCATAAACCCTATTTTGGCACAAACAGAAACCTTAGTGCGACAGTAAACCCTATTTTCTCCAAACCCATTGCATTGTTGGAGCTTTGGAGACTTGTGGGAACATCTAATTAGTCAATGCCAATCGTAGTAAGGTAACAGGTCTTCCCTTTTAGTTTTCCTTTTCTTGTTCTTGATTTGGGAACTAATTGGTTAGCCTTTTCGTGTTAGCCAAGGCTTGGAAGCAGACTGAGCCGCTTAAGGGAACATGACCGGTTTGTCGTTTAGCGTTTTGTTGAGGAATCTTCATACCAGGTATGGGGAGAAGAATAATGTATTCATTAGGCAAGGGGGTAGCGTAAGGTGAGGGGTTCCCATAGCCCCGTTGTTTGTTAATTGTTATCAATGCCTATGTTGTATATGAATCTACCTGTGATGTATAAATTGGTTGTTATTTATTTTGTTGGTTATGAGTATGCGTATTGTTATTATTATTGTTAAATTGTTCTTGAGACTGTATGCCAATTAATGTATGTTTGATGGTATTCCTTTGTCATGTTGAAATTTCTATGATGAATGCCATTGGTTTATTAATGATGATATGATGGAATTCTATTGGCTGTTATTATTGATGATATTAGTTGGCTGAGAATGTTACCGTTATGTTGAAAACTTTAATAAGACTCTAAGTGGCTAAATTAGGATTCTTAATGAACATGAGAATTAAAGGACTTAATTCCCCAAACTGTCTATAAAATATGGATTAATAGCAATGAGAGATAAGTTGTTGTCTGATGGTCCTTAACTAGACTCTAGGATCTGATTTGAGAATGTTAGGGAGTTTTGGCTCCAAAAACACAAGTTGAATCTGCCCAGAACAGTATGGCCATGACCAGGAGCATGGTCGTGCTGAACAGGGAGCACGCCCGTGCTCCCAGTTGAATTCTGGAAGGCGGCCGCGCATTGAGCACGATCGTGCTGGGGGCAAGCACGCTCGTGCTCCCCCTACTGGTCAAAACGTTAATTAAATGAATTAAAGGGGTGTTTACCCCAATTATCCCCAAATTACGAAATAATACACCAATCGAATGATAACAAGTTAGATAACTAAATTAAAGGTTAATTAAGATGAACAAGAATAATAAGTTGGTTAAGTCGATACCTAATGGGTTACCGCACGTTGTTACGCTTTGGTTCTTTTTGGCCAAAGTGTCGTCAATGCTTTCTATCGAGGTGTTGATGAGTTGAACCTTAGTGTTTTTTGGCTAAGAGGGACCATGACCCAGAAGGGTTAAGGTGTTGATGTTGATGTTGGTGATAAGTCTTGGGTGCTTATTGGCCCAAGCAAAGGAGGTGGTTGCCTTGTGTGTTGATTTGTGCTCATGCATTCATACGTTGAAGTTGTTAGTGGAGGAAGTTCAACATAGGGGAGGTCGTCCTAGAGTACGACGATCTGACCAAGTGTTGGGAGGTTCACCCAAGGTTTGGTGAACCGTGTACCCCCGCGGTGTCGTGTCCTCGTTATGATGTGTTGGCTATCCAAGGGGTTCACCCATGGTTTGGTGATCTGCCAACGTTGGTGCTTTTTGACCAATGTGGATATGTAACTCTGAAGTTGCCTTCCCGAGATAGTTTGGATCCACATGCATAATGGAGTAGTGGAGTAGTGTTGCACCGCATAGCATACTTGGTTGAGATGATATGTTGATATGTTTATGTTATGTAGTATATTGCTATAACATGCTATAATGTATGTTCATCTTTCTTACTACTTCCATGCCGATGTGTTTACATGTTTTCTTACTCCCATTTTCTTTGTTTTGTTTTCGCATGTATCTCCTTATGAAAAGGACGGTGAGCAGCCAGTGGAGGATTGACTCTGAGGAGCCGTGACTCTAGTTGGATATTCAATAGTTTTACTAGTTTTAGTTTGTTTTCAGTTACGTTGTATTCTGAGGATTTTATTCTGGAACGGTTATACCAGCTCTGTATGTGAAAGCTCTTAATTCAAGTTTTAATTCATTCATTTTGATTGATTTCTTCTATGCTTAATGTTTTACTTGGATTGATCAACCTTGAGTTGATCTTATATTCAATTTCACAATTGGAAAGTTGGTTATTGAATTGGAATATGAAGTTACTCACTTTAATTGTGAAGTTACTCACCTTAATTGTAAAGTTCAGAAACTACCTTAATTTTTAAACAAAGTGTAACATCCTGTTTTTCCGATGTTTTCTGTAGCAGTAAATACATATTTAAATTTGTTTATTTTAGATTAAACTCAGAGGATGATTTTAATTAAAATAAAATCATTTTCTTGTGTTGTTGTAACATATGAAGTCACGGTAAAATTTTTGGTTGAAAATTCAAACGGAAGCTGGTCTGCGTTTTCACTGCCGGTACAAGTTTACAGTGCAGAAAACCTAATTTCGACCCGTGAACGAGACTGTTAGTGTTTTTATTATGTTTCCTTCAACCTTGGTTATTTTGAAAATTTTCATTCAAAAATAAAATATAATATTTTATTCGGGTGAAAACATCAGAAGAATTACGATCGGAAATGCAACCGGGTACGAAATGGAGCAGATTAGGGACCATAAAATAAGTAAGGAGACATGATGGAAGAGGCTATGACACACTCCAAAAGTACAATCATCACACTTTTCAAATTATAATACTATTCTAATCCAAAAAGTCATTTATCTCTCTTCTCCATCCAATCAAGTATTAAACCACCAAGCTTGTTCAACAAGCTCTCCCTCTTTTCCCCTTGGAGCCGTGGACTTCTCCCCTTTCCATATATATACCCCCTTCATTTTCACTTTATCATCTTCCTCCTTCAACCTCCATTAAAACTTCATATTCTTCTTTCTCCAAAAAGTTCAAGCTCTTAAAGCTTTAGTTTTTATTCATCTTTTCTACTTAAGTTCTTCATTAAAGTTCTTCCTTATACTAAGGGTAATGCCCTCATATAAATCTTTTTGCAAGTTTCATCTTTTATTTCTTAGTTTACTTCATGTGTTATTTATATGCTTTAAACTTCTAAAACCTCTCTAAAATGGTAGAAAACTCCTTTTGAGTTGAAACCACTTTCTATAGTCTTGTATTAACTTATATTTTCATATACTAAGAGGTTGTGTAAAACAAAAATCTCTATCAATCTCTTCCAGTGAAGGTGAATGCTTGCATTTGTGACCTAGGAAGTTTTTGTTTCAACTTTTGGAATATGATCATGTGTTTGAGTTTCTAACTATCCCTTGATCTTGAATCTATAAATCTTGGAAGTTTTGATAGCTTGTTCCTATGATGGCCGAAAAATATGAAATAAGTAGGCCTAGGATACTATGTTTCAACTTTCCAAGTATTGATCATGGATTTAGAACTCTTAATACAATGTGATTCTAAACCTAAGGGTTATGGTTAAAAAAGAATATTTTCCTCATCATCCTATGATGGCCAAAACTTAGAGTTTAGGTGCTAGGATGTTTGAATTTTTATTTTTCCAAAATGATCATGGACTTGAGCTCCATAAGATATTTGGATGCTAAGTCTAAGAGATTGGAAACTTTAAGGATTTCTAACTTGTTTATTCTATGTTATTAAAGCTAGTATGTATTACTTTCATTTTTCCAAGATGATCTTAGACTTGAGCTCCATAAGATATTTGGATGCTAAGTCTAAGAGATTGGAAAGTTTAAGGATTTATAACTTGTTTATTCTATGTTATTAAAGCTAGTATGTACTACTTTCATTTTTCCAAGATGATCATGGACTTGAGCTCCATAAGAAATTTGGATGCTAGGTCTAAGAGATTGGAATGTTTAAGTTTCCATTATTTTCCAAGATGATCATGGACTTGAGCCCATAAGATATTTGGATGCTAAGTCTAAGAGATTGGAATGTTTAAGTTTCCATTGTTTTCCAAGATGATCATGGACTTGAGCTCCATAAGATATTTGGATGCTAAGTCTAAGAGATTGTAAAGTTTAAAGATTTCTAGCCTATAAATCCTGTGAAGGGCGAACCTATAAGGTTATGGACCTAGGATACTTTGTTCTTATTTTTCCAAAATGATCATGGTTTTGAGCTCCTTAATACATATGGATGCTAAACCTAAGAGATTGGAAAGTTTAGTGAATGCTAGCCTACTTTACTAGCCTTGGCCGAATACCCTAAGTTTATAACTTAGTGGGATTTTAATTCAACTTTGTTAAATAATCATTGTTTATGAACTCCTAACACTTAAGGATCATAAAACCATGAGTTGTATAATTTTCGGGAATCTCTAACCCTAAGAACTAGTCTTAGCCGAACCTATACCTTGTGGTTTTGTGTTCTTATTTGATTTTAACTTGTGATTTTGCGTTCATCACCTTAGACTTCCATCACGAAGAAAACAAGGACGTTCGTGGTATACCTCTCCAAGCATGTAATCTCCTTACCTTCACGGAAGGTAAGAGGGGATTGCCTAGGGATATTCAATGACTATATGCATGTGTGTATGTGTTTACTTGAGTGATTTGAATATTATTACAATGTGGAGCAAACACTTGAATGACTTGTTTACTTGAACTATTGTGATTATTACTTGAAGATGGTTATTACTTGCCTTAAAGTATTGTGAGTTGTATATATGTGATGAATTGTCAATAACTATGATATTATTGTTGAGAATATATTACTGTTGATTGAAGTTTGAGAAGCTGGACTTGAGTCTGTGCACAATGATTATAAGGATTAAAAGCCTTGAAATAGAACTTTGAAAGTATTGGTTTCATTTATAAGAGTTCCTTATTTAAAATGCTTACTTCAAGAGAATGAGATTCTAGTTTTGAAAAGGAACGCTGTGTTTCTAAGTCAATAGAAACTACCTTTTTATGATCCAAAGTTTGTATGAGAGAAAACCTTTTTCGAACTATGTGTTTCATGAAGGAAAAACCCCTTTGAAAATATTTGACTTTATTCCATCAAGGATTTCAAAAGCAAACGAATTTCCAAATGTTTTATAAAAGACTTTGTAAAGGAAAAGATTTTCTCCTAAATGATTTAGAAACGTTCCGGTTACTTGGATAAGTCACCGAGGCTTTGTTTTGGTTTTTTATTTTCACTGAAAGAAAAGTAAGAACAGGTGAAATCGAATCTAGTATACGAGACGTCGGAATACTAGTGTTTTGTAATTTACACGTAGAACTTTGATCCGTGTCACGTTGCTGTGGATAGTGTGTCCTAATTACGTTGTTGTGGATTGCGTGTCCTATTCACGTTGTTGTGGACTGTGTGTCCTAATCACATTGTGATAAACGTTATTAAAGGTGAATGTTGTTTTCTATGACCACAAGTCTTGATTGGTGCATCGGTCTAAGGTGTTGTGATTGAGCACTCGGACTGCGCGTCCTGTGTTATTGATTTTCAAGTGATGAAAATTGTGAATAGTCGTTCGCCTTGGGCTTCGACAACGGAAAAGAGTGAACACAAAGAAAAGTCTCAATAATGAAAAGTCTTTTATTCATATGCATTTCCCCATGGCAAACATGCTCGAGTTACCGAATACCCGCTTAAGATGTGGTATTTGATGATGTACACATCCAAATGGCCGTTATAAGGGATTCATGATGGTGTTGATCCGGGTACATGAGGTGACGGAGACAACTTGCCAAACGTGGCATATGAGCCTGATCAACTCTTTCTTTCTTAATGATAAAACGGTGATGGCATCTCATGAGATTAAGATTAGAGCCTGATAATAGAAGTGTCATGCATTATCTTTATAAAATTGATTGATTCGGGTATGAGACCCACTGAAAGAATACTTGTTGTTTACCTATCAGTAATGTTTAAAATGTCAATATGCCAAGGTGTTATATGTATCATGTGTATGGTTGTTGTGCGATATATCCATTTGCCGGTGTCTCACTCTTATAGTTATATCAGGTCTCTTCGGGTTTTGCTGTAGAACCTTGGTACTCTAGTACCGATGTTACAGAGGAGTCTTTCTAAGTCATTTGAAGACCTAGTGTTAGAGGTTGGGAAAGTATTCTGATTTGGGGTCTCTCCAATGAATACTTGATAAAATGACCAGCTTAGGAGTCTGAGTTGGGTTGTATATCTAAAGAGGTCAATAAATGTAGTGTTATATACATCCATCTGTAGTTTGAACTTTTCTTTCGAAAGTGGAAACTTAGAGAAATGTTGTATGTCATGATAACTTTGTTACGAACGTGACTTTACGTTTTGAATGTATGAACGATGGATTTCAGAGTTATCCTTAAAGAAAAATATTTATACCCCAGTTTTATGACTTAAAAGAAAATATTTTTTTTCCGAAAGTAACCAGCAAATTATCATTTAATTTACTTCCGCATGTGTTGCGTAGTAATGCCTGGGGGGGGGGGGGGGGGGGGGGGGGTTAAACAAAGCTTTTGATTTCAATTTATAAAACTGAAATTGTTTTATTTTTAAAGCGAAATATTTTTTCTAGAGAATTAAAAATTATGAATTGATCTCATTTTAGGTACTTTCTAGTTTTAGGTACATACATGTACTTAGGTTGAGTACCCATGCAATGTACCGGATAATTAGTAAAACAAATCAATTTGTCAAGAGATAATTAATTAAAATTATTAAATTCTTGAAAATATGTATAGAATTAGGCATGTAACACCCCCCCTTGGGCATTACTTTGTAACACGTGAGGAAATAAATTAAAATATTAATTGGTTGGTTGCTTTCGAAAAATGATTTACATAAGTACATAAGCGTCAGAAACTGGGTATAAAATTTTTCCTACGGTTGCGGTAAAACTTACACCTATTTTAAAACAATAACACCACATTTTCATCTATCATTATATGGGTTCTGGTCACGTATATAAAATTTGTCATAACTCAAAATCTAAGCCGTGACCGGCGCACAGGCTTACAATTCTAACCTGGCAAGCCTATGTATTTTAGAAATGTACTTGAATAAAAAGCTAGAATTTTTACAAAATTTTCGACAGAGTCTTCTCTGTAATTCTAACATCCCAAACAAAAAACCTTATAATATATTTATATTTTCATCCAAAAGAAAAGCTCTCCGAGCCATAAGCATTCCATTCAAAATAAAAGCTCTCCGATCCATACTCATACATACTATCAGAAATCTACAACGTCTCAAAAACCTAAGCTGGTCGTTCTAAAAGTTATTCATTGGAAAAACTCCCACGATTCTCACCATTATAACTGAGGTCTGACGTCTGACATCTTCAAGGATTGGAACTAATGTCCCCTAGTGAAGTTGGAATCCTCTTTTCATCATCTGTAGTCACGTACCAAGGTACGACACAAGACCACACAAATATAGTGCAAAGGTGAGTTACCAATATATGAGTTTATAACGATAACCACATGCCCGACACACCAAATCAGCACATAGACAGATATAGCTATAACAACATAAGATTCCTATAACTAAAGTAGTTTATCAATGGGTCTCATACCCGATCATCGTCATTTTAAAACAAATGTATGACACTTCAACATTCAACGTCTAACTTTCATACCTAATCTTCAGAGATCCCAACACCGTTTAAATGAGCTGATCATGCTCGATTGCCAAATGATATGTCGAGACATGCATGACTAACAATACGTCGAGACATGAATACCATTAAGATACCATGATTAACATTGCGTCGGGACATGAATATCATTAAGATACCATGATTAACAATGCGTCGAGACATGAATATCATTAAGACACCATGATTAACTCGGTAGGCACGTCTGCCGAATATGCATGTAAAACACTTTGTTCTCGTCATTTTTCTTTGTGTTCAATCTTTCCTTTGCCAAAGCTCAAAGATTGCGACCAACATAGTTTTGACACTTTAAAACTTTCATTAATAACACATGACCTCAAAGTCCGAGTGCTCAATCACAAAACCCCAAAACCGATGCACCAGTCTTAGGTTCGTGGTAATAGAAACATCATTTATCTTTTACCGTCGTTTATTACGTCGTGAAGTAGACACACGTCTACTGAACACCAAGTCTATAACATCATAAGAACACTAGCACCCCGACGTCTTGGTTACTAAGTTTCATAATGTCGTTTACGTCATTTTCGTTCTGTGAAAAACAAATCTAAAATAAAATTTCTGCAACTTATCCAAGTTACCGAAAATATGTCATTGAGTAAAACTCATTTACATAAAATCCTTTTCTACTTGAAATTCGTATGTGAAACGTCAAATCATAATAAAATCCATTTTCCTCAAACCCGTTTTCTTTAGGAAACTCCTTTTATGAAATAACACAAAATCCTTGTAAAATCATTTCCAACCCATTAATTAATTTTCCTCCTATTTTTTTAATTAATTTTTTAAAAAGATAACGTAACTAAAATATTTTGAAGATTTCGTCCTCGTCATTACTCATTAATCATTCTTTCACTGAAAACATTATCAAATATGATGATTTTCAAAATCTACTTCCACTTACTTAAATCAAATCCCTTAATTTTTCCCCCCAAGCTTTTAAAGCTTTTATCTTTAATTTATTTGGGCACTAACCACTGTCAGGCTTCAGTCAATCAATCAACCAAACAGATAATCGCATACAACATAATTATAGCATGAATCACAGTTATAACCAAATAACTCAATGAATCACATCAAATCACATTACCAATTAGAAATAAATAATTAAAAACCATAGAACAACCACGATAGATAATTATACAACAACACTAAAATAGCATGTGGTTATCGAGAACTCCTCAGGCTTACTCCCACTACTACAGAAAAGGGCTTTCATAGCACTTTTTTTAGCCTTTAGTAGCGCTTCCAAGTACTATCTATTCACCCGCTACTGAAGGTGGGAGAGATTCAATAGCGCTTAAAAAAGCATTATTGAAAGTAGGAATAGGTAGCGCTTCCTTGAGAAAGCGCTGTCTAAAGTTCGTAATAAGGCAATCTATTACATACTTTAAACAGCACTTTCTCAAGGAAGCGCTGTCTAAAGTTTGCAATAAATAGCGCTTTCTCAAGGAAGCGCTATCTATTTTTAACTTTAGGCAGCGTTTTTTCAAGAAAACGATACCTATTCCCCCCTTTTTTTTTTAAATTATTTACATTGTTTTTCTATATTTCCCACATGCACTCAGCAAAACTAAGACATTAAACAGTTTATCCATCCCATTGCACTTAGCAAAACTCAACAAACCATACATTTACATATAAAAGCTTAAATACAATATTTTTTTTTCGATAAGCTAAAAGTATATTGATTAAAGGGTACAAGGGGTACCCCAACCCGTATACAATAATAACCCAACAACATAAGGAAGAACCACTGTAACTAAAATGATACACTCCAAATTGCCCAGCATTGCCATTACAGAGTCCTTACACAAATCCACCTAGGAACATAAATAAATAAATCTGTATAACCTAAGAATCCAAAAAGCTATTTCTTTGTTATATATCTCTTAAACTGACACTGTGAAGAGGTAGATCTTCAGTACAATAGCAAGGGCCAGCTGCAATAGAAAAATTCCAGCAACAATCAAAAACCACCTTTCACCTGTTGACTTAATATGTGCCCAAAGGTTAAGTGCAACAAATGTTGCTGACATGAACCCTGTCACACCTGCAATCACCAATCTGAATATATCCAGTGGCACAACGGACATACATTGTACCAAACAAAGGGTTTGAGGATACAATAGGATGAAAATGTCAAATTTCATACTTCGTTTAAATAAAAGGAAAGCACTAACTTACCAGAGCCGGAATAAAGACAAAAAGGGAAAATCTATTGTTTACACAAGTTTGATTCTGTCGAATTTTGACATTTATCCGATAATTCACTAATCTTGAGAGTCTTCTCTTCACACTGCCATAGTATCAAAACAAAGGTTAAAAAATAAACTTCCAAGTCCTACCTCAAAATTCTACAATAACCTAAGAAAAAGAGATACACATACAGATACAGAATTGGCTAAAAGAATCCTACAAACCAATTGTCCCGAAGAACCAAAAACATTTAAGGATTTTAGCAAGTATCCATACCTAGAGTTTTTAGAAATAGCTTCTTTAGCTCGCTCCTTGGAGAGCCCCAATAATGACAACAAGTTGAAACATCACAAGGTCCTCTAAGCCTATTGACCGAAGGAGCTGCACTTGAAAATACAATGTTTCTTCCATGAGTCCAATCCATCAACATCTACATGTTTAATCGGTATGAATGTAAGTTTCCAAATATCTTAATACTGAAATCATGTACAGTGGCATCAAAATCATATATCTTGAGACATTATCACATTTGTCAAACTAATCATAAAGTTAAAAAAATTAGTAATTTCACCAATTATCAAGACCATACTCAATTGAGTTTATGAGCAATAACAATGCTGTCACCAACAACATTCACAAGGGCTCTAACAGCATAATCTTTCGGGTTCTCAAGTACCCTAACACATAAATTATAAACCTCAGGAGAAATCCATACAGTTCAAATACACAAGAATGAATCCATGGAAAACATTGCTGGAATTAGGTCAGAAAACTTTGTTCATTCTTAATTAATCAGTCATCTAGGTCAGAAGACCTAAGTTTTCTTCACTCTTATCATTTTCTGAGCAATCAGTCAAGTTACAGTTCTGCTCCAAATCCTTTCTTTCCAAGATTGACACCAAGAATGCCAGGGCCAACTTTTCCACCCGGTTTGACTTCATTATTGGAAGATGTTGAACGGCTAGAGGTTTCATTTAATTCCTCTTACCATGTTGAGCATCCAAACGCTTTGCAACAGCAACAATGTCCTCACTATTAAAGCCACATCTATTTATAATAGCACTGCAATATAGATAACACAAACAAACTTTAAAAAGTCCATCCTATCAAAAGTAACAACTTTCACATCTCCAAAAACCTTCTGCAATGTTTTATTAAAGAAATTCAAAAGTCAAAAAGAAAAGATAAAACAGATAAAAACTATTAATCAGAAGCAAAATAATAAAGAAACAAAGTACAAACTCATACCCTTCACTTGGCAACCTGAAGATGCGAGGCTTCAGATTGCCATCTTGGGGGACAGGAGTAACAGAGCCAACTTCCACAAAGCCAAAACCCAAACCAAGTAAACCATCTATAGCCACAACACTTTTATCAAAGCCTGCAGCAAGGCCTAATGGGTTGGAGAACTTTCTTCCCCAAACTTCTAGCCCTAAGCTTGATAGGTCGGGCCTCTTCTCCCAGGGAACCCAGCCACGAGCTGCGGCCGAGACAGCTAGTGTGTGCGCAAACTCTGGATCCAATAGAACGAAAAAAGGATTTACAAGTTTTGTTGTTGAGAATAACCATTCACTGCAGAGAAGATAACTCAAAATTTGGATCATTCATTTCTGAGGTATCCGTTTCATTTTGAAATCAACCATTATAAATCAATTTTTCATTAGTGAAATTACTTATTCATTCTGTAATCTGCATATTGTAACTTGTAGATGAATATATTTACAACTGAGAAGCAGCTAAAGCATATGAGTACACAAAGAGTTTCTTTTTCCTTTCAATGAAAAAAGAAATAATATAATAATATAATACATTAAAAGCACAATTAGAGAAGCAAAAAAATAATATAAAATGCATACACCACTCAAACTCCCAAATGAAGTACCAGAAAGTAGCTTCATCCACAGTACTCACATAAGCTCCACCCGCTATAAGTAGACCTATGGTAGCTCCTGTGAGCAACCTTCCTTGCAATTGAAAGTAACGATGGTAAGTAAATTTACAGAGAAGTTAATATAGTTGAATGTATAATTAACTAGTGATAGAATCAATAACCAGATAAGTTACATGTACATGTAAACTAGAAACTCAATCATAGCATACACATAATGCATATTTTCTTGAATAAGTTTTCATTAATTATCTATAAGATCTTTCAATCCATTAACCTAAAGAGCTCATTCACTTCAATGTGCACCCTGCAAAATAGGAAGAAGACAATGCATAATAATGTTAGGGAAGGAACATGTATAAGGGATGAAATGAAAAGACATACTTTCTTGGAATGGTGAGCGATGTTAGGAGCGATGATATGAATTGGAAACTATCCTTTTGTGGAAGAAATCTCTGAGTAACGTTCTGGAAGACCATGCGGCCATGAGTTTTAAAGAAATCACAGAAACCTCGGAAGAAGCGTAAGTTCAACGCGATACCCAGAAGAGGGAGAGATTCTCAAAGTTGGAACTTGAAAGTACAGTAAATGGGGCAACACACGAGCTATTGCTATTGCTACTGGTATGGGGTACTATGTAATGTATGAGCCCGTTGGCTCCAGCCTCAAGGGTGCGTGCGTGCGTGCGTGCTTGTGTTCGTGACGGACACCAACGTCGTGCCGTTGGAGTGGCCGGAGATCGTCCATGCACCGCCGGATTTGTCGAGATTGAGGGAGATTTGAGGGGATGTGGCCGAAGAGTGGTAGATCTGAGATGGTAGAGCTATGGAAGAGGTAAACTCGAGTTCGTTGTGTTGGATCCCTCTACCATCGTCGTCCTGCCAGAGTAACTGGAGATTGTTCTTGCACTGCTGGAAGGGAAAGTGAAAGGGGCGACGAAGAAGAGGGATTTGTGGGTGGTTGAAGGGAAAGGGGCGAAGACCCAGAGATTTGGGCGAAGGAGAGAAATGAACCAGAGATTTGCAGTAGGAAAGGGGGACGTGCGATGGCTATGGGAGGACACAAATCATGGAGAAATTTGCATACAACTTTGATTACAATAGTTCCTCATTTTAATTTGCATACAACCTTGAGAGTGATGAGATAGGTGTATTGGGAACCAGGTCTGACGAATTTTTAGAATGAGGGGGAAAAGATGAGTGGGGGGGAACATGTTTTTTATTTTTGGAAAGGAATAGATAGCATTTACCCAGAGAAACACTATCTTTGATAAGGAATAGATAGCGCTCCCTTGAGGAAACACTATCTATTCATTACTCTAAGATAGCGCTTCTTCAAGGAAGCGCTACCTATTCCTATCCATAAACATTCAATAGCGCTTCCTTTAGGGAGCGCTGTCTTAGGATAAGGAATAAATAGCACTTCCTTGAAAAAATGGTATTAAAAGCCTTCCGTCTATTTTTAAGTAGCGTTTCTTATTAAAACGCTATTGAATGTGTGCTATTAAAGCCCTTTTTGTAGTAATGTCCCTTTACCTCTTGATGACAAGTGAAAGATCATCTTCTGGGTATTCCGATTTTCCTTTGACACATTGCAACGTGCACAGATAACTCCTGTTAGCTCCCAATAACGCAAATCATGCTTCTCCAAGCATGACCATCACAACCAACATCCCAACGAGGGAATCCAAACAATTTGCAACAACCAGAAAATCAAGGACTCAATTACTCATTATCAAACACACACTCTAAGTTGATCTAAACACTTAATCTCACCAAACAGAGCCATTTTCAAAGAAAATCATGTTTGGGGCTTAAGGTTCATAATACAATTTGAGGAAACTTTGTGTTGATTAAAGGATCACGAAACTAAACTTATAAATCATCAATTAAGAGTCATAATTTCATTAATTCATAGTTAATTCACAAAATTGTGTCAACTTCAAAATAAAGTCAGATTTGGGCTTAGGGCTCCTAAATCAAATTTGGGGAAAACGAGTTTCACTCATAGAATCATGAAATTAATTTAGGAAAACATCATTTGATAGTCTCAATTGCATAAAAACAAGTTTAATTTCAGATTACAACATGAAATCAAAGAGCTAGGGTTAGGGTTTGCAAACTGATTTGGGAAATTACAAAGAGAAGAGATTAGGGGTAAAACACTTACCCAAGGTGAATATGAGAGGAAACGGCGGCCAAACAGGGTTGCGACGGCTCCGACGACACGACGGCAGCAGCGGTGGAGCTCTGTTTCGCAACGACAAAGACGACCCAATGTAACACCTCGGTTTTTACTATTCTTCAATAATAGTAAATATCTGTATATGTTTATTTTTTTGTGATTTGGGTTGAGTAATTTTAATTACTCATTTAAAATTTATTTTTTTGAGTGCATTAATATTGTCTTATATCAGTATAGGCACAATTACTAGACAATACTATTATGTGATTTTCACTATGAGTATTTGTTTAGAAAAAAAATATTTGTAATAATAAGATTGGAAGAAAATTATTGTTATATATTTATTATATTTAATTTTAGAGTTAAAATTATTTTGGTTTGACATTAATCGAAGATTAATTTTGGACCGTTGATTTTCTTAGTTGATCAGTTCAACTATCAATCTTGACTCTAATTTAAATTTTGAAAGTATATAATTGTCAACCATTATTTTTAAATCAAAAAGCCAAAAACATATTTATTTTTAGGCTCAATATTTACTATTCATTTTGTACCTACTATTACTAATCACAAATTTTTTTTCCTCCTTATATCTCCCACTCCCATACTCTGACGCCCACCCCTTCTCTTTTTTTTTTTCTTTCTTTCTTTCTTTCCTTTCTTTCTTCTTCTTATGCTTCCTCAAACACCAAAACCTCCTCCCACTCCAAGCTCATCTCCTCCCTTCTCCCTTCAAGGACTCGATCGCGCGCCGCCTCTGGGAGCTCGTCGGCCGCCGCTCGTCGCCCGCAGAGAAGGGAAGCCGCGCCACCTGCACACGTTCGCCTCTGCAGCCGCACAAAGAACCATCTCCGCCGCAGTGAGCCGTCGCGGTGAGTGTTCTCAGCCACTTTTGATGGTGGTCCTGCCACCCTGGGTTACTAAACCTTCTTCCTTTATTTCTAAAAACCTATCCCTTTGTTCTTGAATGTCCCAGAAAACGCATCCTTGTCTCTGCCGCCGCGTCTGGGCCGTCAGCCGTCAGCCGCCGTGCCGGTTGGCCATCCAACCACCATGTTCTCTTATCCTCACTTTGGGTAAGTGTTTAACCCCTAATCTCTTCTATTTTGTAAAAACCCCAAATTGATTTTGGAAACCCTAACCCTAAGATTTTGATTTCAGTTGTTAAGCATGAAATTAATTATGTTTGTAATCAATTGAGCTGTTGCATTAATGATTTCTTGAACCGATTTCATGATTCTTTAATTAGAATGAATTTTTCCCAATTTAGGTTATGAACCCTAAAGCCCCAATTTGATTTTTATGGAAATTGGTTATGATTGGTAAAATTAACCATGCAATCATGAAATTAGGACTGTTAATTTAAGTTTTGACAAATCAATTTCGCGTTTCTGTGAGTAAATCCCATTTTCCCCAGTTTCAATTAAAACCCCAAACTTCCCAATTTGAAACATTAGTCAAATCATGTTGGCTTCTCAATTTTAATTATGTTTTAATGTAATTAGAGTTGTTAATTTGTAGTTCCCTAGCCTAATTACATATTGATTGATTAAAATTGGTTTTTCCCAAATTCCTAGTTAACTCTAAAACCCCGATTATTTTAAATGAAAAACCAATATCGTTTACTTAGTTGAATTAATTATTTAAGTGGTACAAACTTATGTTTTGTGATGATAAGTTTCTGATTTTTGGTTGTGCTTGCTATTGGCTATGTTGATGGCCAATTTCCATCTATGTGGATGTGACTGTCATAGTTGGAGGAGTAGAGAATACATTTTTGGAGCTATCTCGAAGTTGTTATAAGCGTTGCGAAGTATTAGAGGAACCCGGAATGAGTGATCTTATTCTTGTCTTCAAAGGTAAGGGGAGACTGCCTGAGGGATTTTTGGTAACTGCATGCTAATTGTGTGTCATATTTCAGTTTATTTGTTGTGATGTGTGGTGTCAAATTAAATTGTTATATGATTGTTATGTGGTTTTTAATGTTTTATGTGAAAGCATGATTATACTGTGATATATGGATATCTACTATGTATGGATTATCTATTGGTTGGTTGATTGACTGAGAAGCCTGACATTAGTCAGTGCTCAATTAAATTAAAGATAAAAGCGTTGAAAAAGCTTGAGAAGGAATTCAAAGGATTTGATTTATGGAAGAAAAATATTGAAAGTATTTTACATTTGATGATGTTTTGGAGAAAAGAGTGAATTATGAGTAAATTGTGAGGACGACATCTTGAAAATATTTCAGTTACGTTGTCTTTTCCAAACAAATTCAAAAATAAGATGAAAAGTTATTCTAAGAAATGTAAGTGTCAAGGATATTTTAATAATGATTATGAAGAATTTTTGTAAAAGTGAAAATCATTTGATTTACAAATGACTTTATTTCCAACGAAAAATACTTTGGAAAAGTATTTGATAACGAAAGCTATGAGGAACAATTTTATTATTTCAAATAGAAATGAGTTGGAAATGATTTTACGAGGATTTGGAGTTGTTACAGAAAAAGGAGTTTTCAAAAGAAAAAGGATTTGAGCAAAATGAATTTCTCTATGATTTGATGGTTTTATAAATGAATTTCAAACGAAAAGGATTTATGTAAACGAGTTTTACACAACGGTATTATTTTCGTCAACTAGGATAAGTTGAGGAAACTTTAGTTTTGTTTTGTATTTCACAGAATGAAAATGGTTTAAACGAACCTAGCAACCGAGACGTCGGGTCTAGAGTTCTAAGATATGGGCCTGGGGTCCGAAGTGGAAATTATGGACTACAATGTCCTATAAACCGTATATTTGGTTTTGTGCACTAAAATCTACGCGTCCAAGACTGGTGCATCGGTCTGGATTTCGTGATTTGCACACCTTTTGACTGGGAGTCAGTTATTTTGGAATGAGGTATTAAACTTGAAAGTTTAAATTGGTGATTTAGTCGTGAGACTTTTAGCTCCGACACCTAAAGATTGATCACAAAGAAAACAACAAGAACAAAACGTTTTACATACATTACAGGGCAGACGTGCCTTTGCATAGGACTTGAATACTTGATGGCAAGTATTCGTGCAATTTGCGTCACTGTGCCTTGATGGATATACGACCAAGTAGACCATGTGCTATATGTAGTCACCACTTTGCCTTGAGTTGGACTGTGGAATGGTCAATAGAACTTTGCCATATCGGGCATTGTTTCTGCCTTAATTGGCAACTAGAGCCTGATCAGCTCATTTATTTGTTGGTTGGAGCTCCGGAGATTAGGCCTCAAAGTTAGTTGTGGAATATTGAAGTGTCATGGTTTTTTTAAAACGGGTACGACTGTCGGGTATGAAACCCTTTGATAAATATATTGTTTATCTTTGAATATTCATGTTAAATGGTGATTGAGAGTCATGCATGTGGTTATCATATTTAAATCCATATATTGGTATCTCACCCTTGCATGTATAGGTTTTTCTGGTTTTGCTATTGTACCTTGGTACACGCGTACAGAAGATGCAGGAGAGGTTTCCAGTTTCGCTCGGGGATATTATTCCCAATCCTGGAAGATGTATAATGTCAGGTATAATGGTAAGAACCATAGGGGTCTTACCCATGAATATCTTTTAGAACGACCAACTTAGGGTTTGAGACGATGTTGATTAATGTTAGTATGTATGTTTATGGCTCGGAGAGCCTTTATTTTTGGATGGAATGTAAATGGCTCGGAGAGCCCTTCTTTTGGATGAAAAATTTAAAATCTTTCATTTTGGTCAGGTATTTGTTGATGTATATATTTTCAGAAAAATACTGTCTTTATGTTTTCTTGTATGACTGGAATTTCTAGGATGAAAATGGAAATATTTCAACAGGTGTTTCTATCTTGGGATGTTGCAATTACAGAGGAGACTCTGTCAAAATTTTTGTAAAAATATTCAAGCTTTTTATTTAAGTACATTTCGAAAATAAATAGGTTTGCCAGGCTAGATTTGTAAGTCTGTGCGCCAGTCACGGCTTAGGTTTTGGGTCGTATAACAAATGGTCTATATATGACCAGAATTTGTACCATGATAGGTGAAAATCTGATGTTACTATTTCAAAATAGGTTTAAATTTTACCGTAACCGCATTTAACAAACTTTATACCCATTTTCTGGTGCTTATATATTTATATAAATTAATTTCCGAAAGCAACCAGCGAAATTCCCCTTTAAAATTCATTTCCGCACGTGTTTACAAAGTAATGCCCAAGGGGGGTGTTACACCCAGCAAGATCCGAACTTGCAATCGTCTTCTCCCTTCGTAGCACCGTCGAACGGTGGCTGGAGGAGGGCTGGCGACGGCCAGAAAAGATCCCCGCGACGGGGGTGGCGTTTCACATGGGGGAGGACGCGAAACAGACACGCGATTGTCCTCCTCCTCGCGCGGCTGTCGAGCGCGATTCTGGTGGGGTGTAGGGAGACGGTGCGATCTGGAGCAGCAAGAAGAAGATGATGAGGTTATGGGGAGGGAAGAAGAAGAGGGTTATGCCATGAGGTTGAAGAAGAAATGAAGTAGAAGAAATGAAAGAAAATAGGTGTGGGGAGGGGGGGGGGGGGGGGGGGGGTTGTACGCGCATATACGGGAAAGGGAGGGACTTGGGTTTCTTTTTATTAACTTTTCAAGTAATTAGTGGTTAGGTACAAAATAAGTGGTTGAGATTGGGTTTAGAAAAAAATTAGCATTGATCCTTGGATCTAAAAATAATGAGTGACATAAATATAATTTCAATATTTGTATTAGAGTAAAGATTGATAGTTGAATTGATCAACTAAGAAAATCCACGGTCCAACATTAATCTCCGATTAGTGTGAAACCAATTTATTTTCAAATCTAAAATTAAATAGAGTAAAACATGAAAATAGTTTTCTTTTAATCATATCATTTAAAATGTTTCTCTAAATAAATACTAATAGTGACAATAACATAATATTATTGTCTAGTAAGCATGCATACACTGAAATAAGACAGTGCTAACGCACCTAATCAAATAATTTTAAAAGAGTAATTAAATTACTCAACTAAACCACATAAACAAAAATAAACATAAACATCCAAATAAAATAATTAATCACATGTGTAAAAACTAGAGTGTTACAAGGCACATATTTGTACATTCATAAGGAATCAATATATATAATAAGATTATAAAAAAATAAAAAAAGAAATACAACATAATAGTCATACAATATATTAATTTTAGTAAATAAAAAATATCTTAAAGAAATTTTCGGATAAACATAATTGCTTCAAATATAGAATTCTGTGATTTGTTTTTATTAATAAATTGCATTTCACTCAGTTTTATTATGTTTTTTTTAGTTTCCACCCATAAATGTATATGTTAATTAATATGATAATATGATTTCACGTAAAGTTTTTAACTTTTTATGTTGTCAATATAAAATTCAGAAATTTTAAATCAAAATAGTTTAAGAGTTTATTTTTTATATAGTATCAATACAAAAAAATTTACACTATCAGTCAATCACAAATCATCTTATACGTGAGATTGATAAAGGAGGAGCGGAGCAGGTGGATGAGAGAGTGCAGCAGGAGCGGCGACTGATGATTGAAAGTAAACGGTAATGAGTGATAAAGGAGCAGCATTGTAAGGACATAATAATAATTTTCTAATTTTATAAAGCTTTGATTTTTGGTTTCCATCACATTCCCCCCAAATTGGGAGAGAAGAAAAGTAGACAGATAATGAAATAGAATGGAATGGGTTCCATTGCTTTCCATTTCATTCCATCATCTTTTATCTAATCCAAACAATGGAGCACCTTACTCGTAAGGTATTTATGATAAGAGTTAGACATTTTTAATGATATATCAATTTATGATTGGTTAAAAGTGTATAAAATCTTTATACTTTCAATGCATATCAAACAAGACTTACCTCAAGTATAGGGATGACAATGGGTATTGGACTCAATGGGCATCCTCAAATTTCATGCATGATGGGTAGAATAATCACCCACTTAATGGGCACGGATATGGGGGCAGGTAATTACTCGAAAAATTTAATGGGTATGGGTGTGGGTATGGGTACTCCAATACCCACCCCACCCCATACCCGCACATTTATACATATATATAATATTAAATTAAAAATTAAGTAAAATGTAACCTAGGTTAAGTAAATTATATATTTATTTTCTCACCTTTTGACATTATCACTTTCTTATCATATTTTCAAGTATGTACAAATTTCTTATAAATGTTGTTACATATATGTTGTTCTCCAATCATGTTATTATACATTTTTTATGGTTTGTCTTTTGGATTTATCAACAGAGTTATTTTTTTTTAATTTCGGTTGTGTTTACTTTCCTAATCATAGGTGAAAAATCCATACGGAGTGATAAATTTAAAGAATCCGAAAGCAACTCTTTTCCTATTTTTTCTATTATTCTCACACAACTTGATAGTGTAACAAGTGATCGCGAGGGTATTTTTAATCTAAGTAATTTATAATTTATTGATTTTTTATAGTTAATAAAAATGCGGGTAATGAGTGCGGATAAGAGTAGGTACCAAGCAAGTAAGAATGTGGGTATTAAAGTTGCTACCCAAACAAATATGGGTCCGGGTACGGGTAGGGATGGAACTATTCATGTGTTTTAAAATTTTAAATTTGTTGGGAGTATTAATAGTATAAATTTAACAATTTTATGTGTTGGTTGTTAAAAAAAATATAACATAGAAGTTTATTTTATTGTGTATAGAATTATAATTCTTATTCTTGCACTTCCTGACTATGGACCAATCTTTTTTAGTTATGAATATAGTCAAAACTATATTTCGCAACAAGATGGAAGATGCATTTTTAACTAATTGTTTGATAATATGCATTGAAAATGAAATTGATGTAAAGTTTTAGTGTAAATTTAACTATAAATGATTTTTGTGACATGTACCAGAGACATTTTGTGTTTTGATAGATTACTAATTTATTATTATTTTTGAATGAAAGATTGCTAATGTAATTAACATTTTGGAATATATTAGGACTGGACATCGGTCGGATTTGGTTGGATTCGGGCCCAAAATGCCCATTTGGAACCAAACCGACCATCTATCTATGAGACCCATTCCCGTCCGTTCACCTCGTCAAATTCGACGGGTGGCGGGTCGGTGGGTGGCGGGTGGACGAGGGTGGGTTGATACGGTTTTGGATCCAAAGAAATTGATACATGAATTGCAAGAGGGGATAAGAACCAGAGGAACAAAAGCCATGCAAATCCAAGCTTTCAACAGAATCAGAAGAATAAATGCCATAAAAATCCAAACGTTAAAAACAGAATCAGAAGAAAACAGATAAGAATCAAAACTTTCAACAGAATCAGAAAAAAACACATAAAAATCCAAACTTTTACAACAAAATCATTAGAAAACACATAAAAATCAAAACATTACAACAGATAAACATCAAACTTCGTTGAAGACAGCAGCATCATCTACTTGAACAGATCTTGGCGTCATCCTCATCATTTTTATGAGATCTCCTTGAGGTATAGGGACCTTCGATCTAACCCAGATCTGCAACTACCAAGCAGATCTGAACCAAGCAGCGGACCAGAACAAACAGGCATGGTGGGAGAGCTGATGAGAAGAACAACACAGCTTAAGACAGATCTGGCGCAGAGCTGGTCGGAGACGCGTGTGGTGGTGGCATATCGGATCCATGGGAGACGCGTGCTGCCGGTAATCAAGGTCACTGCTCACGGCGAGACTCGTCGGAAGATCTGGTCGTAGAAGAATCATCTAGCACTTGTTGATTGGGGATGCAGATATGGAGCTCTATTTGCAATGTCAGAAACGAGAGATATAGTGAGTGAGAACGAAAGATTGGAGTGACTCTCTATCTCAGAAGAACTGAGAGGGTGAAGAAATGAAAGATTGGACAACGAAACAAAGCTTATGTCCTTCTGAAATGAAGTGGAGATGTTGGGAGTTGAGAGAGATTAGGAATGGAGAGAGTCGGAGAGGTCAGAAAAATAAAACACATCTTGAGAGGATCTCAGCCGTTAATTACCTAGTGATCCTCGTCATTTTTCATCCAACAGTATTCAATAAACATAGGAAAAAACGCTACACTAGATGGCAGCTCGGGCGGGTTCGGATTTCGATGAAATTTATTTTCTCCAATCGAGCCCGCCCGCATTAAACCGTCTGGAACTGAAGAGCTGGACCGACGACCCATTTATCCGCTTGCACCCGCCCATATGCTTGTTTTTCCTACCGGGTATCTCGGGTTACGGTTGGGGCACGTTTTTTGTCCACCCCTAGAATATATAATTATGAATATTTATATGTAATTTTATGTATATATTTATTGGATAAGTTTAATTTTATAGTTGGTCCCCCCTAAGTATTCAAGTCTGGTTTTGTCCCTGGGTATGGGTAATTTTTTAAAACACAGATGTATGGATAAGTATTATAATACACTACCCAAACCCTAAACATTGTCATCCCTACTCAAATCAAACCCTGCAATCCCAATTCAACTCGCTATTTCTCTTCCATCTCTACATAGTGTCCAGAAATTCTTGAGCTCAGAAGCTCTATGTTTCTTAATATAAAAATATCAAATAGTTATAAATAATTTTATCAATTTTATGTAACTTAATTTGGTTAAGTCAAAAGTTAATCAATAGTTCAATACTAAAAAAAATAAACTGATGTATAATTATAATAAGAATTAAGATTTATTATTATTTTAATAGACTTTAAGACAATGGGGGCGGTATAAGTATTCGTAGGTGTATGATGTCAAAAACATTTTTTTATATGAAATTATATATGTTCTTATTTTTTAAATAGAGTTTTACATATTTATTCTTAATGCGTATAATTAAGTACTAATCTTACTCCAGTAAAAAAAAAGTACTAATCTTACTCGTCTCAATTCATCGAAAAAATCTTACTCGTCTCACATAGCTCACTCCATCACCTCATGTATGTCCTGTCAAAGTATAATTATATTTATTAAATGATTAGCCTTAAATTTTTTTTTATAAACAAATATTAGTATGTCAGTTATTAAATTTTTTCTCCTTTATCAAAGATTGAATATTCAACCTCCAATATCTTAAACCCTTAGCTCTAAGCCTCTAACCATTTGAGCTACCCCAATGAAAAGAAATGCGTACAGTTTACTCAAATTCATCAATCAACCAAAAGATTCATTCCTGTATGTAGAAACGAGAAATAGAGGGAGCATATTATGGATGTTGAACTCCCGTGCGCACTCACAAATATTTATGTTATTTAAAATTTAGTCAAGTAATCTGACTCAAACAGACTACTTTTTCAATTTTGATAAAGAGGATTGCTAATTTGACACAGAAAAGTATACACCTACGAAAACACAGTATGAATGAAGGCCGCACAAGCAGATCAGAAGCTGCATCACATGGCAGATCAGAAGACAGCTTTTTTTTTTAAAAAAAAATTAAATTTTTTTTGTAAATAAATTTTTTGATTAAGTATGGGCATTCACCACATATTTGAAGGCATTCACCAGATAATTGAACTACGTTCACCAGATAATCTAAGGCATCCACAAGCTAATTTAGTATAGGCATTCACCACATATTCAAGGCATTCACTGAGATAAGTGAACTACGTTCACCGGATAATCTAAGGCATCCAAAACTTGGTTTTAGTATGGGCATTCACCGGATATTCAAGGCATTCACTGGATAATTGAACTACGTTCACCACATACTCTAAGGCAACCAAAACTTGGTTTTAGTATGGGCATTCACCACATATTTGAAGGCATTCACCAGATATTTGTACCCCGTTCACCAGATATTGACACATACTTAATCAAAATATTTATTTACAAAAAAAATTTAAATTTGAAAAAAAAAAAAGGCTAGTGCTGTCAAGATTATGCAATGCAATCTTGATCACTGTATGCGGCACTCGCTTCATACGGTGTTTTCGTAGGTGTATGCTTTTCTGTGTCAAATTAGCAATATTGTTTGATAAATGTCTATCACTCTTCTTTTACTGTGCTAGATAAATTAATGTCTATTACTCTACTTTATTACAACTTCAAACCAGGGCCGACCCAAGGGAGAAGCTGATAAAGTTAGGGCTTTAGGCCTTCCAAAAAAATTTTTACTACATATTTTAATAATATTTAAAAAAATTGTTAAAAAATCAGTTATACAAAAGATTGAGCGAGCAACTGCACAAAAGACTCTTCATTTTCCTCATTCATGACTCATCTCATGTATTTCTATCTCACCCACACAATGACTCATTGATAAAATAACGGTAATATTTTGTAGTATTTTTGCTATAAAAAATGAAAAATGATGCTCTTCACTCATGACTCATCTCTATCAGTGTGTCTTACTCATCTCTCTCTTACTTTGGCCTTTTAATCACGTCACTCTCTCAGACTATCATCAATTTGTCAGTTTTGGTGAATGGTAGCCCGACAACGAAATTTTGTGTGTCGAAGGGATTGCGGCAGGGAGATCCTATGGCGCCTTTTCTGTTCCTCATTATTGCCGAGGGGCTGGATGGGTTGATAAAGAAGGAAAATTCTATGGGTATGTATGAACCCTATGTTATCAGAAGCAATCTAGAGGAAGTGGCTGTTTCACATGTACAATACGCGGATGATACTATTTTGTTGGGAATGTTATCAATTGAAAATTGCTTTGTTATGAAGGGGATACTTAGATGTTTTGAATTGGCTTCCAGGTTGAAGGTGAATTTCCATAAGAGCTGTCTTATGGGGGTTAAGGACAGAGATGGACTCAGTGTTAGTTTGGCGGCTTCCATGAATTGCAAGATAGGCAAGGTTCCTTTTAAATTCCTTGGTATCCTTGTAGGTGCGAATCCAAAGAAATCAAGTACTTGGTTGGAAGTGGTAAATTCTCTGAAATCAAGGCTGGAGGGATGGAGGAGTAGGCATATCTCCTTGGGGGGCTGAATCATTTTGTTGAATGCGGTCCTAACCCGTCTTCCGGTATATTACCTTTCGTTTTATAGAGCCCCATAAAAGGTAATCAAGGCCTTATCTCAAATTCAATGACGGTTCCTTTGGGGGGGGGGGGGGGGGGGGTACAGAGTTTAGGAAAATCCGTTGGGTTAGTTGGGACTTGGTTTGTAGTCCTAGGGTGGGGGGGGTTTGGGGGGTGAGAAACCTTCTTAGCTTCAACTTATCTTTATTAGGGAAGTGGAGGTGGCGTCTGCTAACTGAGGGTGATGGGTTATGGTACAGGGTTGTCAAGGTGAGGTATGGTTCTAGGGGTGGGTTTAGTGCTGTGTCGAGCTCGGATTCAGTATGGTCGAGGGATTTACTGATGTTAGATGGGAGAGGCTCTCTGAGAAAAGGTTGGCTGTCAGGTGGCTTGGTTAGAAAGTTAGGTGATGGGAGGGATATCTTGTTTTGGAAGGACTTATGGGTGGGAGAGGAGTCTCTTGATTCTAAGTTTTCAAGACTGTATAGTATTTCCTTGTCCAAGGGTGCTTAGGTGACCGAAATAGGTGTCTGGAGTGGGGCGGTTTGGAGTTGGAGGTTGAGTTGGAGGAAGGAGATTATTCACTTGTTCGGAGCATCCAGATTTCTTCAAAGCTTTATGGGACAACAAGACACCGATCAAAGTTATTGCGTTCTGTTGGAAGGCCTCGATGAATAGGATCCCCACAGCTTTCAACTTATGTAGAAGGGGAATACAAGTGGCACCAAATAACATGCTTTGTCATTTCTGTAAAACTTGTTTGGAGGAAACTGATCATATTCTACTCTCTTGCTCTTTCTCATATACCATTTGGATGCTTATGTACAACTGGTTTGGGGTGGATGTCGTGCTCCAAGCGGACACAAAGTCGCATTTTCTTCAGCATCTGGGAATTCTTTGGTTTAGAAAGAGAAATTACTGTTGGGAATTTTTGTGGTTCACTGTAATCTGGTCTATATGGTTACATAGAAATGAAATAATATTCTCTCTGTTAGCCTAGACATTGATAAGGATGTTGATTCAATTAAACTGTTAGTGTGGAATTGGTGTGCAAGCCTGCTCAAGGATAAACAATTTCTCTCATATGGATTTTTTTGACAATTTCTTTCACAAACTCTTTTCTCTCAATATATAATACTAATTGTTATTTATTATGTTTTACAAAAATGAAAAAAATCAAAAGCTTCACTTTTCAAACTCTTTCACTCTCATCATGTCCCTACTCATTGTCTCATCCATCTTTCAATTCTCTCAATTTTAGGCATAACTATTTGGTATGAGATATTATTTGCGGTAAACTCAGTTAGTAAAAATATACAATCAAAGGTTACGTGTATCGATATTGCTATACAACAATTGAAAGGTCTTATTTCATTTTTTGAAAAATATAGGGAAGAAGGATTTGAAAATTCTATAATTTCTACCAAAGAAATTGCTATAGAAATGAATATAGAACCTAAATTCCGTGAAAAACATACTATTCGTAGAAAGAAACAATTTGATGAGATTATTGACAATGAAGTTGTAAAATCTCCTGGAGAATCATTTAAATTAAGTTGATTACTTCTTGTACATAATAGATAAAACAATCACCTCATTTCAAAGTAGATTTGAACAATTTAAAATGTATCAAGATATTATTTGTTTTCTATTTAGCATTGAGAAATTAAGGTCATTGGATAATGAAAATTTAAAAGAAAATTGTCTTAACCTTAAACGTTCGTTAAAACATAATGACAACTCTAATATTGATGGATTGAATTTATTTACAGAACTAAAATGGAAAATGATACACCAATTGACATACTTAATTATATAATATGGCTTGATTCTTTTCCAAATGCATTATTGCATATAGAATAATGTTAACGATCTTGTAACCGTTTCTTCGGCAAAAAGAAGTTTTTCAAAATTAAAATTAATAAAATCTTAACTTAGATCGACAATGTCTCAACAAAGATTAATTGGACTAGTTTTATTATCGATTGAAAAATAATTGTTAAACGAAATCGATTACAATAATTTAATAAATAATTTTGCATCCCAAAAATCATGAAAATTTAACTTTAAATAAAAATTTAATAATTTTAATAATTTTTTATTATTTGTTTTAAAAGACCTCACTTTAAAGTTCGTTTTAGACATACAAAAGTGTTGGACCGGTCATGCTTCAAACTAATGTAAGCATGTTATTATAGTAGCATGCGTTTCTGGCGGAGCGAACTGATAAGCCTCTGGCTCATCTAGTTTTATGGCTAGTATGACCATGGTTTTGTGCTAATTATATTTCGTTTTCACCCAAATTAGACTCGATTGTCCTCAAGCAACATTTTGAGTCATTTAAGTAGTTTTAGGTTAATTTAGCCAGTTTTGAGTCAAATAAAACACTTATGGCTATTTCATTGTTTTCAGGTTAACTTAGAAGTCAAGGGAATAAAGAAACAGGGGAAATTTCAATCCTGGAGGTATTCGCCCCGTGAGAGTCTACTCGCCTCGCGAACCTGAAAGCCAGCCTGACCAGCAGAATGTCATCCTCTCTGCCTCGCCCCGCGAACCTCACCTCGCCTCGCGAACCTGAAGGCTGACTGTGCCAGAAAATGCAAACCTTTCTGTGTAGCCTCGCGAACAATGTCTCGCCTCGCGAGCCTGGAAGTCAGAAAGCATCACGGTTAGCCCCTGATGCTCATAACGGGCGTAATAAGAAGACTCTTCAATTCCTCGCCTCGCGAGCCTTTCTTCGCCCCGCGAGAAGTCCAAACGTTTCAGATTTCTTCATAAGATTCGCCTCGCGAGTGTGTGTTCGCCTCGCGAGAGGGCGCATATCCTGAATGTTATAAATTGCTGTTCTGGGCAGATTAGGAGACACTTTTTCATTATCCATTGTTTTTCGAATTCTCAGTTGTATTGCATTTTCCATGGAGAACTAATTCCATTGGATTAGTCTACTGTAATCGGTTTCCACCGCACTTGAGGTTCTGTAATTCCCGTTTTGTTTGCTTTTCCCTTTTCAATACTATGCTATATATTTCTGTTTGCTTAATTCAGGAGTGTATAGAATTTGTGTTGATTTATTTCGGTGATGTTATGTTCCTATATTGAATCGCGTCTGCTTAATTCGCGTGTGTTCAATTCGTGTTTGCTTAATTCACGAAGGGTTTAACCCCGTTTGCTTAATTCGGGAATTAGGAACATATATCTAGTAGTAGTGATTTCGCTTGTTAATTATTGTTACAACCGAAAGGGGATTAGAATATCATTAGGGCTTGGAATTTATATGAACCGATGATGGTTGGGAAACCGAGAGCAGTAGATTAATCGTCCTTAGCTTATTTGATAATCCTTTAAACTGCTCTGTTTTTATTGCTCTGTTTTTGCTTTGTTTTCCAATTGAATTTCAACCCAACCACCCCCCAAAAAAAAAAATGATTTTTGTGATACATAACAATTCAAGAGTCCTTGTGAGACGATACCCGAGTCGTCACGCTTTACTACAATTTTGTAAACCGCTCGCTTTTTGACCCGTGTACGACAGCGCGTAAAAAATTGGCGCCGTTGCCGAGGACTCTTGTTTGTTATTTTCGCATTTTTTGTTTCTTTTTCGTTTTTGTTTTGAATTAGTATGGCTACTAGGTCTACTTGCCCTGACTTGTGTGATTTTGATCCTGAAATTGAAAGAACACTGCACACACGCTGTAGAGCAATTCGGGCTAGCACTAGTGGTGATTCTAATTCTGAAACTATTTTTGATAACATGGGTGACCAAAGGACATTAAGACAGCTTGCTGCCCCTGATGTAAATTATAATGGCTTGTGTATTGAATATGCTGGTGTTGTTGCTCCCTTTGAATTAAAATCTGGTTTAATACACTTGTTGCCAAGGTTTAGTGGTCTTGCAGGTGAGGATCCACATAAGCATCTGAAGGAATTCCAGGTTGTCTGCTCCACACCCTTGAGACCAGAGGGAATAACTGAGGATCACATCAAGCTGAGAGCCTTCCCGTTCTCACTACAGGCGCCGCAAAGGATTGGCTATACTATCTTGAGCCAAACTCTGTTACCACCGGAACGATTTGAAGAAGGTCTTTTAGAGAGATACTTTCCTGCCTCCGAGCTGCATCAATCAGGAAGGAAATATGTGGCATCGAACAAGGCAATGAGTCATTGGCTGAGTATTGGGAGAGATTCAAGCAGTTGGTATCCGGTTGCCTCAAAGCATCGATTTCCGAGCAGCTCCTTATTCAGATTTTTATGAGGGGTTACTACCGATGGATAGAAATATTTTGGATGCTTGCTAGTGGGGGAGCACTTGTTGATAAGACTCACTCTTGCCAAGCAATTGATTGAAAATATGTCATCGAACTCCCTGCGGTTCTGACCAGGAGAAATTCTGTCGAGACAAGGGGTGTGAATGAGGTCCATAGCTCTTCTTCCAACCAGGCCCTTGAGAATAGAATTGATGAGCTCACTTCTTTGGTGAAGCAACTGGCAATGGATAAGGTTCAGCCGGCAAGGTTGTGTAGCATGTGTAGTTCCCCTGAGCACCTGTCAGATGCATGCCCTATTCTGAAGGATGAGTCAGTCACTGATTTGCCTCAAGCTTATGCAGCTAATCTCTATAATCAAGGCAGCAATCAGAACCGGTACAGTGTTCCTGACCTCTCCACAAATAAGTACCACCCCAACTGGAGGAATCATCCCAACCTTCGGTATGGAAACTCATCCCAACAACAACCGATGGCACCACCACAGAATCCTTCCCAAGGGACCACTTATGCACCTTCTGGACCTTCATTAGAAGACTTGGTCAAGCAAATGGCTGCACAAAATCTCCAGTTCCAGCAGCAAGCAAATTCTAGTATTCAAACTTTGCACACACAGATTGGACAGATTGGACAGTTTCAGCAGCGAACGGATGCTAGCATTAATGCCTTGCAGACACAGATTGGACAGCTTGCCACTTCCATGAATACCATGCAGTAAACTCAAGGATCAAACCAACTACCTGCACAAACAGTGGTGAATCCCAATGTCTCCAATCCTAATGTGAGTGCCATTTCTTTGAGATCCGGGAAAGTTGTAGAGGCAGCCCCTGAAAAAAATGAAGAAATTGTTGAGGTAACTCCTGAGCCTTCAGTTGTTGTTGAAGCTGAGAGAGTATATGTGCCACCAATCCCCTTCCCGTAAAGAGTGCATAAAAATAAGAAGATTGATGGGGAAGACAAGGAGAGGGAGATTCTAGATATGTTCAGAAAGGTGGCGGTAAATATTCCGCTCCTAGATGTGATTAAGCAGGTGCCCAAATATGCAAGGTTTCTAAAGGATTTGTGCACGCACAAGAGGAGGTTGAAAGGCAATGAGAGAGTTAATTTGGGGCGAAATGTTTCAGCCCTCATTCAACCTAAGCCTGCACTTGAAAGGGTTACTGTTTCAGCCCCCACTCAGGCACTGCCACAGAAGTGCAAGGATCCGGGCACTTTTGCTATTCCATGCACCATTGGGGACAACAAATTCGACAATTGCATGTTGGATTTGGGAGCCTCCATAAATGTCATGCCCACCTCTGTTTTCAACAACCTTGATCTTGGTCCCTTACAGCATACGGGTCTCACTGTCCAGTTGGCCAACAGGACCAATGCTCGCCCCATGGGAATGGTAGAAGATGTGCTGGTACAAGTTGATGAGTTGATTTTCCCTGCTGACTTTTACATCCTGGACATGGCAGGGGAAACAAATTCAAGTAGATCACCAATCATCCTGGGCAGACCGTTCATGAAGATAGCAAAGACAAAGATTGATGTTGATGATGGAACCATGTCCATGGAGTTTGGTGACATTGTTGCAAAGTTTAACATCTTCGATGCTATGAAGCATCCCTTGGAAGAGCACTCTGTCTTTCAAATAGAGTCGCTCTCTGAAATTATTGATGACACCTATGATGACTTGGTTGCTGATTTTCCATTTGTTTCTGGCTTTGATGATATTTATTCATGTACTGACTGTACTAACACTAACCCTTGTGCTGTTTGTGCTGAGTTCATTGATTCTACTTTACAGGGTGATAGTGTGAGTGAAGCTGTCTGTTCAGCTGAAGTTCTTGACATCATGGCTGCTCCAAATATACCATCCATTGAGCAGCCACCCTCCTTAGAGCTCAAGCCACTTCCTGGGAATCTGAAGTATGCTTACTTGGAGAAGAATGAAAAACTTCCAGTGATTATTTCCTCCAACCTTGACTCTGACCAGGAAGCTAAGCTCTTGGAGGTTCTGACGAAACACAAGAAGGCGATTGGGTGGACCTTGACTGACATCTCAGGAATTAGTCCCTCCAGATGTATGAATAGAATTTTGTTGGAGGATGGGGCTAAACCAGTTAGGCAGCCCCAAAGGCGGCTCAATCCATTGATTCTGGATGTTGTGAAGAAGGAGGTGACAAAACTTCTGCATGCGGGTATCATATACCCCATCTCTGATAGTAGTTGGGTAAGTCCAGTGCAAGTTGTACCCAAGAAATCTGGCCTCACAGTGGTAAGAAATGATAATAATGAGCTTGTCCCCACTAGAGTCCAGAATAGTTGGCGAGTCTGTATTGATTATAGGAGGTTGAACCAGGCCACCAGAAAGGATCACTTTCCTTTGCCGTTCATCGATCAGATGCTCGAGCGGCTGGCTAGTAAATCCCACTACTGTTTTCTTGATGGCTTTTCCGGTTACTTCCAGATCCATATTGCACCAGAGGATCAGGAAAAGACCACTTTCACGCGTGCCCTTCGCACGACGTTTGCCCTCTGAGGAGGATGCCATTTGGCCTTTGCAATGCTCCTGGCACTTTCCAGAGATGCATGATTAGAATTTTTACTGAATTTATTGAAAATTGCATGGAAGTGTTCATGGATGATTTCACTGTATATGGTTCCTCATTTGATGCATGCTTGCATAGTCTGAGTTTGGTTTTAGAGAGATGCATTGAAACTGACCTTGTTTTGAACTATGAAAAGTGTCACTTTGTGGTTGAACAGGGGATTGTTTTGGGGCATATCATTTCTAAAAAGGGTATTTCAGTAGATCCTGTTAAAATTGATGTGATTTCAACATTGCCTTACCCATCTTGCGTTCGCGAGATTCGTTCTTTTCTTGGTCATGCAGGTTTCTACAGGCGCTTCATTAAGGACTTCAGCAAGATAGCTCTTCCTCTGTCAAACTTGCTAAAGAATGATGCCATGTTCAACTTTGATGACAACTGCAAGAAGGCATTTGACTTCCTGAAAAAGGGCATTGACCTCAACCCCCATCATCCAGCCCCCTGACTGGACCCTCCCTTTTGAGCTCATGTGTGATGCTTCTAACTATGTTGTGGGAGCAGTCCTGGCACAAAGGGTGGGCAAGGCTGCACATGTCATTCATTATGCTTCTAGGACTTTAGATGCTGCACAGTCTAATTACACCACCACTGAAAAGGAACTTCTAGCTGTTGTTTTTGCTCTTGATAAATTTAGGTCATATTTGCTAGGTTCCAAGGTTATGGTTTTCACTAACCATGCAGCTCAAGTACTGTTGAAGAAACCGAAGCGAAGCCGAGATTGATTCGGTGGATGCTGTTGCTCCAAGAGTTTAATGTGGAGATAAAAGACAAGAGTGGAGCTGAAAATTTAGTAGCTGATCACTTAAGCAGAATAGCAAGGGATGAGGATCCTTCTCCCATCCAGTATGATTTTCCTGATGAGCAGCTTCTACATCTGCATGGGGTAACTCCTTGGTTTGCTGACATTGTTAATTATCTTGTTGCTGGTGTTTTTCCTGCAGGTGCAACTAGATCACAGATCCACAAACTCAAGAGTGATTCCAAGTACTATGTTTGGGATGATCCGTACCTTTGGAAGTTTGGCAGTGATCAGGTAATTCGGAGGTGTGTCCCTGACTATGAGATTGAGTCTATCTTGTACTTTTCTCATGCCTCTCAAGTAGGGGGACACTTTGGGCCACAAAGGACTGCAAGAAAAGTCCTAGATTCTGGGTTCTACTGGCCCACCATTTTTAGAGATGCTTATGAGGTCTACCGGACTTGTAAGGAGTGTCAAACAGCAGGCACTGCCATCACTCGTAGGAGTGAAATGCCTCAGCAGCCCATGCTTTTCTGTGAGGTGTTTGATGTGTGGGGAATTGACTTTATGGGTCCTTTCCCTGCATCTTTTGGCTTTCTATACATTCTTTTGGCTGTTGACTATGTTTCAAAGTGGGTGGAAGCTATCCCCGCTAAGACTGACGATTCTAAAGTTGCTGCAAATTTTGTTAGGTCAATATTTTTTGCAGGTTCGGGATACCTCGTGCCATCATCAGTGACCAGGGCACTCACTTCTGCAACCTCACTTTTGGAGCCGCCGTCTAGAAGACGTACTTTGGGCTCAGAGGACCGCTTTCAAGACGCCAATAGGGATGTCCCCCTTTCGGCTTGTATTTGGTAAGGCATGTCATCTCCCTGTGGAAGTTGAGCACCGTGCGTATTGGGCGGTCAAGTGCTGTAACTTGGAAATGAAAAAAGCCGGTATTGAAAGAAAACTCCAATTACAGCAGCTTGAGGAGCTTAGGCTAGAAGCCTATGAAAGCTCCCGAATTTATAAAGAGAAAACCAAGCATTTCCATGATAGGATGATTGCTAGGAAAGAATTTTCTGTAGGCCAGCAGGTCTTACTGTTTAACTCCCGCCTGAAAGTGATGGCTGGGAAACTTAGGTCCAAGTGGATTGGCCCATTTGTTGTTACTAACGTTTTTCCTTATGGTGTAGTAGTGATTAAAAGTGCAGGTAGCAACAAGGCCTTCAAGGTTAACGAGCAGAGGCTGAAGCTATTCCATGAGAGCTCGGTGCCTGAGGATGCTACTGTTGAGGAGCTCTCCTTGGAAGCTCTCACCTACACTGCCACCTGATCAGGGAACACCTTTCCTTTCCCTCACTCTGATTTTATAGTTATGTTGTTTCATTGAGGACAATGTATATTTTAAGTGTGGGGGAGGGAACCAATTGTAGCTTTGTTTTGTGTTTTGTCTTGTTTTTCTTTTAGCTCTTGAATAAATTGTGTGAGTCTTTGGTCGGTGAGCTTGATTGGTTTTGATTGATTTGGCATAGATTTATTGCATGATTTATGTGATGATTCCCCCTAGAAATTTTTTTTTTGAAAAGTGATCCCCATGAAAAAAAAAATTTGAAAACTGAACTTTGAGATATTTTGTTGTGATTGCATGATTTATGATAAGTTTGGGGTGAAGGGATGTACACACTAGGGATTGAATCTCGGTCAAACAATTTGCAAAATTGTCCGGGTGAGGATTTGATCCTCCAACATGTTTTTAACTGTGTGAATCACTTTCAAGTTGCACTTTCCCGAGTTTGTTTGAGTCTCTTCTTGGTTTGCATGTTTATGTGTTTGCATCAAATGATTTAGGCAGATTTTCTTTGTAAATAACCACTTGGCCTAAATTGAACCATCCCTAATGCATGTTCCCTAGTTAGCCCCATTGAGCCTAATAAGCCTATTATTTCTTGATAACCCTATGTTATGAGCCTAAAATCTGAAAAAAAAAAAACCATGTTAACCCAATCTTAGGATTAGGAGAGCATGGAAGCTTAGCAAGAAAAGGTTTGTAAGAAACTAAGTTTGGGGTGGCTACAAGGATGTGACATGTCATTCTGGGGTGATAAAAAAAAATAATAAAAAGGTTGGAGCCAAAGGCTTAAAAAAAAAAAGATATCAAAAGAAAAAGGCTGTAGTCACCCAAAAGCATAAAGAAAAATGGAAAAAGGAATTTGAGAGGAAATTCAAAGTGTAAAAAGCTTCATGCTCTCTTAATTCCTAGGGAATTAAGCCTAGTACCTTTAATTATCCTACCCTTAGCCAGGCCCCATTACAACCTTTAAAAGACCTTTTGATGTTGCATGCATGTTTTCGTGGGAACCTTGTTTTATATGAAAATCAAATTTATGGGAAGTGCTCTTATAAGTGAAATTGAGTGAAATGTTGATAGCCTAGACAAATTGAGCGAATGAGTAAAACACTAAATGCCCTTGTGAGGAAGGCAATTGTTTGAATTGGGTGATCTTCCTTTTGTGTGTAACTTGGATCCCTTGCTTAGATTAATGATTGCATGAATGGTAGAATTCTCAAATGTTTAGAATAAATGCATGTGGGGATTGCTTTGTTTGAAAGGGGGGGACATTGAAGGAAAAATTATTTTGATGAATTGCTTGAAATTTGTGCAAAGTTGATTGAATCTTTTAAGCTTGCCATGTCTTGAGTCTTTTTGAGTTTTTGAGTTTTAGTTTGCTTGGGGGACAAGCAAAGTTTAAGTTTGGGGTATTTTGATAAGCCTCTGGCTCATCTAGTTTTATGGCTAGTATGACCATGGTTTTGTGCTAATTATATTTCGTTTTCACCCAAATTAGACTCGATTGTCCTCAAGCAACATTTTGAGTCACTTAAGTAGTTTTAGGTTAATTTAGCTAGTTTTGAGTCAAATAAAACACTTATGGCTATTTCATTGTTTTCAAGTTAACTTAGAAGTCAAGGGAATAAAGAAACAGGGGAAATTTCAATCCTGGAGGTATTCGCCCCACGAGAGTCTACTCGCCTCGCGAACCTGAAAGCCAGCCTGACCAGCAGAATGTCATCCTCTCTGCCTCGCCCCGCGAACCTCACCTCGCCTCGCGAACCTGAAGGCTGACTGTGCCAGAAAATGTAAACCTTTCTGTGTAGCCTAGCGAACAATGTCTCACCTCGCGAGCCTGGAAGTCAGAAAGCATCACGGTTAGCCCCTGATGCTCATAACAGGCGTAATAAGAAGACTCTTCAATTCCTCGCCTCGTGAGCCTTTCTTCGCCCCGCGAGAAGTCCAAACGTTTCAGATTTCTTCATAAGATTCGCCTCGCGAGTGTGTGTTCGCCTCGCGAGAGGGCGCATATCCTGAATGTTATAAATTGCTGTTCTGGGCAGATTAGGAAACACTTTTTCATTATCCATTTTTTTTCGAATTCTCAGTTGTATTGCATTTTCCATGGAGAAATAATTCCATTGGATTAGTCTACTGTAATCGGTTTCCACCGCACTTGAGGTTCTGTAATTCCCGTTTTGTTTGCTTTTCCCTTTTCAATACTATGCTATATATTTCTGTTTGCTTAATTCAGGAGTGTATAGAATTTGTGTTGATTTATTTCGGTGATGTTATGTTCCTATATTGAATCGCGTCTCCTTAATTCGCGTGTGTTCAATTCATGTTTGCTTAATTTACTAAGGGCTTAACCCCGTTTGCTTAATTCGGGAATTAGGAACATATATCTTGTAGTAGTGATTTCGCTTGTTAATTATTGCTACAACCGAAAGGGTATTATAATATTATAATATGCTTAGGGCTTGGAATTTATATGAACCGATGATGGTTGGGAAACCGAGAACAGTAGATTAATCGTCCTTAGCTTATTTGATAATCCTTTAAACTGCTCTGTTTTTATTGCTTTGTTTTCCAATTGAATTTCAACCCAACACCCCCCCCCCAAAAAAATGATTTTGTGATACATAACAATTCAAGAGTCCTTGTGAAACGATACCTGAGTTGTCGCGCTCTACTATAATTTTGTAAATCGCTCGCTTTTTGACCCGTGTGCGACAGCGCGTCACGAACCCAACTCATCAATAAAAGCATTCAAATCAGAGCAAGAACTTCCCCCTTCTTCCACAGCCCGCCTTGCCATCAATGAGAACATCTTCGCTCTGTTCCTCATTTCCTTTGCTGCTTCTTCCATTGCCATTATCTTTTTCACAACATTTTCTATTGCATCCCATTTAATACCATTATCCCCCACACAGGGAGTCCATTTTTAACACCAACAGATACCCCAATTTTAAGGACCTCGGTCACCAACTTCTCATTGTAAAATTGCTCTGAAGACACATGCCATGTGACCAAGGGTACGCCAGCAGCTACTCCTTCCAATGTTGAATTCCAACCACAATGAGTCATAAATGCTCCAATTGCTTCATGTTCAAGAATTAACACTTGAGCAAGGTTCTAAATTGCGGTTGTGGTCGCGGATGCGGTTGCGGTCACTGCGATTGCGGCCATTGCGGTCGCTGCATCGCGGACTGCAGCCGCTGCAGCGTGAAATAATTTTATGTTTCCACCAAATCTAAAAAATATTGTATAATTATTGTAATTCTTCATATATCTGAATTGAGAAGAGGATAGCAAAAATAGAGAAAAGAAACAAATTGCTAAAGCATAAAGGAATAATTCTTGCATCTAAATGCTTTGGGGGCGTGAAATTTGTTTAGTTTTGGAAAAAAATTTGAACGAACGGTGCTGAAAATGGGTGTTACGGCCTGAATGCAGTGTCTGATGCGGTGCTGATGCGGTTGCGTTACGATTGCAACACGTGAAAAGGGATCACACCGCAATTGCGGTGTGATGCGGTTGCGCTGCAGTCGGCAACCGCAATATTGTGGCGGCAATACGTGTTGCGGTCCGTAATTTAAAACTATGCACTTGAGGTGCCCAACCTCTTATAATTACTCCCTTACCTTCCATTCTCTTCTCAAATCCTTCAGGTAGCCATTGCTAGCACACAAGGAGAAGTAACCAAACTCATGGAACACAATCCTACGAATTCCGAATTTGGCAGTAGAATCAGTTGCCCATGTGAAGAACATATCAGCAATAACACAATCTGGACGTTGATCATGCAACTGTTGCTCAAAGGGACTCTTGTAGCATTGCGATGGCCTTAAGGAAGATAGCAAACAAATCTGGTGAAGGCAATGAGTTAATATTTTCGCATCCGTCAGGTAAACCAACCGGCTTCAACCATTGGTATCATATGGCCATAACCCATGAAGGGGAAAAAGAATATGTGTAATGGACTTGATGTGACACCCATTTTTCTCACAAGTGATGAATAGTGAGCTCAGGTTTTGAGCACAAGTTGTATATACTGATTAAAAAAAGATGAAAATGGATTATGATTTTGAGAGCAGAAACACGGATGAATAGATTATTTGGAATGGCTGTTTGGCCCCTGGCAAGATGGAGTATTTATAAATGAGCTCAACATGGATGTAGAAGTGTATCTGTTTTTTTATATGAGAGAAGTGTATCTGGTTTCCACTATGATATACGTGCACATCCTCAAAATAATTTAATATTTAATCAAAATAATTATATTATTTAAATTAAATTAATTAAATTAGTCAATATCATAATCCATTTTGGTCTTGGACTAGGTATATAAAAAATTCATTTGCATTAATTATTCTCTTTACATAAGGATCAATTCGTCAATGGTCACTTTAGTTATAAATTTAAAAATAAATTAATCTAAATAAGTTTTATGCAATCAATCATTTTATATATATACCATATAAAAGAAAAATTGAGTTACAGGTATTATTGGAATTAAATTGTTCAAAAATATATTTACTTGGTATGAAATAGAAATTTTAACAATATCAACTAATTAGTCATTGCAATATTATTAAAAATATTTGATTATTATAATAATTGTCTTGAACGTTATATGTAGAATGATGTATAATTAGTTGATAGTATTTAAAAATTTACACGATAGAATATCAAAATTTAAGCTTATAATTAAATATTTAAAAGTTATTGTTAAAAATAAATCAATTTCAATTTTATAAATTAAAAGCAAAAGATTTTTTTTAAAATTAAAGTAGTTTCTGAAATTTACTACTAAATATTGCTAGAGTACGCTTAACATTTGGATTTGAAATCACAGCTTATATATATATGATACTTACCATTATTTACAAGAACATTTTGTAGTATTAGTAAGATGGAGGGCTCTATGTTAATTATCATATTAAAATTAGCTACTAAATTAATGAATATGCTCTTTTCATTAAACTATTTTGAATAACTCCAAGGGTTGGTCTAATGGAGTATGACATGATCTCGTATCTGACAGGTTGCAGGTTTGAACCCCCGCTAGTCTTCTTGAGGAAGGTAAATGTAAATCCCTTTATAACTGTTCATAGAACCCGAAGGTTTTCTCTGCCTTGGATTGGGGCATCGTCCCCTCACCCTAAATTTTATTTATACCAAAATAAAGTTTTTTGAATAAATCCACGTTTTGTGATTGAATAACAAATTAATAATTATGATTATAATACTTCTAATTTAAGCTACACAATTATGATAAAAAAATACTAGGTAAGAAATTTTCAAATAAATAAATAAATATTTTTTTGAGTGGAATTAAGTACTCTACTATATTGTCATATTATTTTACATAATTACCAACATGTGGTTGGTCCAAGTGGTAAGGGACTTGGGCACTTTAAGCAAGTGGTTAGGGGTTCGAATTTACCTTTTTTTACTGGTAATTACACTACGTTTTTAAATATTATCATTAAGTTATATTCAAAAAATAACATGAGTTTTTCTCTCATGTGCAATTTTGTACATGTTAAGCAACCCAAAAGAGTAAATTCATACGAGAACTTGTGTATTTTATACTTTCGAAAATAAAATACTTAATTTTTCAATAAATAGTTGTTGCTTTTGAGTTGCTTAACATGTACAAAGTTGCATAGGATAGAAAAGCTCAAATAATATTAGGCAAATGCTAAGAGTACTACTGGGTAATGATAAAAATGTATTAGAAAAAGATGTGCTCAATACATGAAAAATTGAAAAGATGTGATTCCAATATGACAAAAAATTATATATTTATTCTATCTTGAAGACATTGGTAATTAGCAAGACCCCTAGTATTATTAAATTTCAGATTCTACTGATTAATTCAAACAATCATTGATAATTTGTATTATTAAATATATAAATGTTATTATTAAATTCTAATTATTGATGGAAATATATGTTATTCAATATTAAACATCAAGTGTTAAAATTTTTGAATTTCATGTGCATTGGTTTGGTTTATGTTGTCCCCTCATGTTTCATTTGTATTTTTTTTCTATTTTTAATAAAATTTATGGTGTGCTGCAAATGATATATAATGGTTGAGGTGCCAACTTAGTTGGGATCACAGTCATTATTGTGATGCTTTTGCAAGTCATTGTACTTTTTTTTAAAAAAAAAAAGATAGGCTATTTATATATACAATTTTAAAAGATTTTTTTTAAAAAAAAGTTTAAAAGGAATGTTATAAATTTAGGATTGCGTTAAACAATTAACAATAAGTAATTATGTGAAATTATATGACATGTATAGTATAGATTTTAATTTCCATAAGAAAAAATTGACAAATTTCTATCATAGTATTTTCTATCCTAATTGTGTAACTTAAATTAGAAGTATTATTATCATAATTCTTTAGTCAATTAAAAGATGATGAATTATTCAAAATACTTATTTGAAAAGAGCATATTCATTTCAGGATCTAATTTTAATATGATAACTAACATGGAGTATCTAGTTGTGTTACGACCCAAAATATGGTGGCCCAAACCCCAAGACACCGACTGCAAAGACCCAACCTAGCAGAAGCCCAAAACCCAAAAAGCCGAGCAAACAGCTCCTGCCGACCAAAATGATCGTCCAAAAACCCTCCTCGGAGAGTTGACTTCTCCACCTCGGGAATGAATCCTTCCACCTACTCAAGACGAGCCAGGTATAGGCTGCCCCTCCTCCCTGACACACACAATCTCTTAAAAAACTATCATCACAAATACCCCATCTCCCCACACTGACATTACGTCAAACAGAAAGGGAAAACCCTAATTGTAACATTCGTATTTTAAGACTTTGTTTATACGTTAATGGCTATGTTTAAGACGTTGATTAGATGTCTAATATACAAGTTTAAGTATATGATCCCTTGCATGGAAAGTACGCGGTCAATCGACTTCGGAATGAACGAGAACATAAACTAGGGTTTTTGTCCAACACAACACGCTCAAGCGTGGCTATGCTGGGGCTTGAGCGCAGGCAAGCTTAAGCGTGGCTTTCTCACGCTCAAGTGTGGCTGGTCAACCAGACAGACCTGACTTGACTTTCCAAGTGGCACACATTGATTGGACATGTGGACGGTGGAGGCGATGACTTCATCCAGAAGGAAGACCAGCGCTCAAACATTGGAGAACTGGTGCTCGAGCGTTGGGGTTCGTGGACAGTGTATTTTGGAAAACAAATATAAAGACGTAAAAGTAAGGTAACTTAAGTTACCTCATAAACTTAAAACGCAGAAGATAGAAAATAGAGAGAGAAAGAGAGAAGGCGGTGAGGGAGTGATACTTTCGACCTCGATTCCGACTCGATCATTCGTCCTAACGTAATACCGACTGCACTGTTGTGATCGTGGCAACGACGTCTTCATAACCCTATCCTTCTTTTCTCATCTAAGATAAGGCAAACCTATGTCCTTTTATGCCGAAATGCCATCGGCGACAGTATTTAGGTTATCTTTCTATCCGTTTATCAGTTTCCAATATTGTTTTCATATTAGGGTTACCTGTGATGAATGCTTCACAATGATGTAATCAAGTGAATTTTTGGAGCACCGGGGGTGCTATATCTGAGCGTGGCAGATTCGGTGTGAGAAAGGATGGGTCCGTTTCGTTGTCTCAGAGTTAGTTACACTTACTTCAGGTAGGAGAAAGAGACCCCCTATCGTCGGAAATGGCTAAGTAGCTATTTTACGATAATGGCGTAGGGCGACCTAAACCCTACTAGTGGGCGAATAATTGACAATGTCAATATCACATTGCCGACTTCTTAGTGGTACCAATGATGATATGGAGATTGTGGATTTATTGCTGTTAGGTTAATTTTTGGATATTCGAGGTTGTATGATTTTACTGCATTTGAGCTACTTGCTTAGTGTTGACTGTGACAACATGCTATATGTGGCCTTCTGTGATATTTGAGTATTTTAATATGTATAGTATGCTTTGTCTGATAACATGTAATACTTGTGGATGTATGTTTAGTTGGCAATTAGGTGATGATCTATGTTATTTTGGAGTGATGCATGTGGGGAGCGTGTGACATATGACTTACTGAAGCATTCAATACTCTCTTTGCATTCAAAGCTCTCTGAAGTTCTTCTTAGAAAACTTCTCTGCTCAATCATTTGTATTTATTGAGAAGTCTTTATTGCGGTCATACCCACCTTAAATACTTATTCACCCATTGAGTGCTATTCGGTTGACTTGCAAAGCTGTAATCACTACAAAAATATTATGTTTTGCGATGGTTTTTGGTGTCAAATTGCGGCAGTTTGAACCGCCGTTAAAATATTTTGCGGCGATTTAAAAACTGCCTCAGAAATGACCGTCGAGAAGTTGTTTGTGACAATTTTGTACAACCGCTGGCACGACGGTCGCAAATATAGCAGCGGTTTGAAACCGCCACTAATAACATGTTTTAAATAGTGGGAAAATATCACGGCGTTTTGAAACCGCCGCAAAATAGCGTTATTTTAAAACCTAGAAATTGTAACGGTGGTTGAGAACCGCCACACAATCTATAAGTAAATTCTGGTTATAAATATAGCGGCGGTTTGAATAGCCGCAAAATATTAAATATTTTTTTAAAAAAAATTAAATTATCATTATTTGTGTCAAAAAATTTAAAGATTTTTGGTTCATTTTTTTTAAATATACTTGCTTGTAAAAGACTAGAAACTAATACAATATTTATCAAATTGATACAAAAAATGCTTCAAAACGTGATCATTAATGATAAAAAAAATGTTAATAATCTGCAAATAGCACAAATCTTGTTCAAAAGTAATTCAAAAATATCCTAACATAAAAACATACGTAAATACAAGTCCCTAACACAATTTAATTTTAGCTAATATATCTAATTAAGCTCGTGTGATGATGAAGCTCCAAGATCTTCAGGGACATGACTGAAGGCAGAAGATCATCTTACTTCTCTATGCGATTGTAAGTTTACCGCCAGGAATTGAAAGACAAAATCCCAAATTAGATGGGAACAACTAATTTCACAACAAAGGCATCAATTCAGCAAGTTGCAACATTTACCTGATTTCCCTTATAATTTTGCACAAGAAAAATAAGTTGCGCCTTCATGTCATCATAGTCAGCAAGAACTGAAGATTGAATTTCATGTGAACAATATCAGGATGAAGAATAGCATTAGAAGTGAATATCCATTATCCAAAAAGAGTATCAGAAAAAAGAGATGGTAACAACATTCCTACCTCTAATTAGGTTCAGATCACCCATTTCTACCCCAGAGCCGTTTAGAATGCCTAAGCCAGAGAATGAAGACCCAAGTCCTAAGAGACAACACATTCTACAATTTCAAGATCCCTGATTGGAACCAGTGAGCAGGTCCCTAAATGATGCTCTATTTGCACTCCCTAAACTTGGTTTTGACCAGATATGATGAGATTACCAAGCTTTTGAATTACAAATATCTGTGATAATATCTTAGCAAAGGATCCTAATCCTGATTTACTTTAATCTGCATATATATTACATAGCCATAATAACTCATAAATCCAAGTATATGTATCTCAACTAATGAACCAAGGGGAAAGTCTCAAGGATGCTAGCTGGAAGTATCATATAGATAAGACGGCAACTTGTATACACATGCATATAATTCATAAAGTATATATTCCAACTGCTTAAACAACAATTAGTCAAGCCAAGATTGCTAACCTTAAATGAAATAAGTTGAAAGTTGCAGCTTCAGTTGACAGAAACAAAGAAACAACCAAGCCAGACAAATTAAACTTGCAGCTGAATCAATTCTACCAATAGACACAACCCAAAGCAGCAGACTAAACACACAACTAGATAACCGTCAATATTGAAAAATTAAACCAGCTCTTAAGCATAGTTATTGATAATTAGATCATGAAAAATATAGCCTATAAAGATCTATAGATAGGTGTGAATAGCATGAATGTTTTAGAATGCTTAACAGCCAAAGACATAGCTATTGCAGGTAGATATAATCATAAATCACATAATGTAAGATTCTAATAGAAGAATGCCACATCAAGCATGTATATTATTATTTATTAGTATCTCTGATCACTTTAATTACATGATAGCACACATGCCACAAAGTAATGTGATCATTCTGTCCTTTTCCTTTTAACGTTACAAGCTTACACACCTTTACACTTGCAGGTTTGCATGAGTTAGAGGACACTCATTTTCCCTTCATTCACTGTTATTGTCATTTCAAAGTTTTCCCAATTTCGTAGGATTTTAAACAAAACACCCAACCAAATAAGGTAATCACTTTTCCCTTGCTTTTTTTATTCATTATCCAAACAGACACTTACTGTTTCAATTATTTCTATTTACAAATAAGATTCTGCACCATCATTCAAAGATAGGGCCCTCCTTTCACTAAACTACGAAAGTCTATATCAGATTGCTACATTTAAAACGCAAGCAGAGCTTTAAGCTTTAAGCCAATCAATGTCCTAATCTCTGAATAATTAAAGTAGGAATACATATTACATACATTTAAGCTTGCGATCAGAATTCAGAATACAGAATCAACCACCATCCATCAAAAACCCTAGCAACTAACTAAGCAAAGCACCGAACAAAAAAGAAGCAGCAAATGTAGCAAAGTATGTAACACCCTTCTCGGGTGCTACATTTTCTATGACATTTTAAGGTCGAAAAGTAGTTTAATTAAATTCTCTGCAATAAAATGGGGTAAAATTTTTTTTTTCTTTTAAGGTCAATAGAATGGATCAAGGTAAGAATTCTCAAAGTTTGAAAGAAAACATTTCGAAATGTCCCCTTTGAAAAACGAAGTTTGGATGAAGTCAGAATACCTGATAAAACATTTTATAACATCAAATATTTTTCTCTTTTCTCAAGGTAAGCAATAAAACATCAAACCTCATCAAATATTTACATAAAAACTCAACCCGATGCATAAACGGAAAACATAAAGATACACAGCCCCAACATAAAGATATGGAGACGCAGCTCCTAATGTATAATGTACTTGGAGTCGCAGCTCCATAAACGATAACATTAACTCCCAGACATCCCAAGCTGGCCAAATCAAAATATAAAAGACCATCCTCTCTCATACACCGTGAGAAGGACAAATCCAACTGACGAGATCTAGCGGAAACTCTACTTGAGTCCATTATCGACATCATCACGACGACACTACTAGAGCCACTACAAATGTAACTCTTGGACTAAGCCTTTCCCCTTCCAAGAGAAAGGTCATAGCCTACAGACCAACGACAGTCCTGTCTGTCTCGAGAAAAGAAAGGTCAGGCATGACAGCAACCACAAAGACCATCAACTTGAATCATCTGAATGTTGGAAGACGTCCACTAGAACTCCAACATATCGTCTGCAAGCTCGAACCTCATCCACTACGATGAATCAGTCGAGCAACATATTGACATCTCAGTCTTCTCTGAAGAACGCAGAATGCACATAGCCAGCCAACATAGGCAATATAAAATAAGGAGGTGAGATTCCCAAACATCACATCATATGGCAGATATGAAAATAGCACGACACCACATAACATATATTCATGTTCATGTAAACATATATTTCAGTCAAACAGTTCAGTATATACAAGTAACAGATAACACGTGCACATATAGTCAACAGTACACAAATCAGTGTAACCACAATCTCATCAAGCATGACTGGACACTGTTAGTTCATAGAGACATGAGAATAGAGGTAACTGATTGAAACTGCATAGTCCCATTCCTACACAGCCTCAAGGAAGATCTGATCCTAGCTTCGAAGCAAATTTGACATTTTGGAAAGGAAATGGTCAGTATAGGTTTCGCATCCGCCCACCTAAGGCACCATTGTGGCTATCGTGTTACACACACAAGGCTTAAATCTCAGGCACCATTGTGGCTATCGTGTTACGTACACAAGTCCTAAATCATAACATACGTACAATCATAATCACATGTGATCTCAAACTTCCTGTAACACATCAAACTCTTTATGAAACCTCTACAACCGGAACTCGGCTTCTTGGGCACAACGGCCTCACTGAACATAGTATCTACTATGTATCTGGGCAAAATTGCCGGAATACGTCCAATTGGTCTATCCGTCGGATAACCCCATGATTCCACTAGAATCCATTTGATGTCAATCTCTGACGGACGATATTCTCGGGTACAACTCATCGACCCTTCACTGATCCACAGTTATCAAACAGACTTGTCATGTTTGTGTAAAGATGTTTTAAGGCACTTACTTACAAGTCCTAACACATTATGAAATTGGATCGACAGTCCAATCGTTTATTTCTTTACACTTTTCTAATGGATCCTTTCTCTTGGCTTCCAAGAAAACAAATAACTCTTGGTCCATTAAATCTTATGGAGTAATGGATATTAAATTATCCATACTTTATGACAAATGGTCTTTCTTCATCATAAGTCATAAATCATTAAGTTCATATTTTCACTAAGTCCTCTATGACTTAGGTTTTTCTCTTTAATGTAAATACTAGTCTTTGAAGACTAAAATCCTATTTGGCTTAAAAACAAACCTTTTTGTCTAAAACCAAATCATTTTGGAAGTAATATTGTCTCATAGGCATATTGATATCAAATCCTTCAAAACAGTATTTCAAATTCCGTAAAATTATTGAAAGACAATATTCCCCTTTTTACTTGATTTAGGACCGAAACCCCTAAATTTTCAAAATAAGCATCTAAGTTTGAAAGTTGGGAAATCCCTTTTTATAAACTCTTTGAAAACTCAGTTTCATTACCTCTTGAAACATGATTTTATTTCTTTATGACATAAATAATTATCAATGTCTCCTAAGGTTGAAATGGATGATAATTTGTTCAGGAAAGTATCTGAAAAGGATGATGAAGGCATAATCAGGGAACTTCTAATTGATTTCTACACAAGTTCTGAAAAGAGAAAGCTAGATAATATAATCACATTTAGGGATGGTGTCAGTGAATCACAACTTAACCAAAGTCACTTTGGAATCAGCTGAACACTTTAAGACGTTTTTAAATACTGTAAAAACAGTTTTGGAAAAATAACACTTTCGTCTTATTTTCATTTTTCCTTAAAACACTTATTTCTTCGGTTTCTAAAGTATCACATGAGTAATTCAAAACATAACGTACAATTAAAATAGTTCTCAATCCATTTCTAAAACCTTAATAAAAAATCATGGTTCCGAAATAATTGTTCAAAATCCTTTTTCCTTTATGGATTTAACATTCATTTTCTCACTTAAGGATGTTAAAATCGCTTAAGTTTCAAGGATTGGAGTTAAACTCCCATTTCCATTCACATTTGGCCCAAAAGCCAATCACAACCAAAGTGAAGGTTACACTTCACCAAACAATCTCACAATTATCCAAACACATCAGTATATCAAGTCATATTGAATAATCACAATAATCAAGTTATTTGCAATAACCAAGTATTAAATCCTCACTTTGATCCAATGATCAAAGTGATGGTTTTCAACATGTTAGAAATCATTTTCCAACCAATCAACATGTTAATGAGAATCAATTCAAACCACAAACAAATTCCTCAACACACAACCATATCTAGCACATAACCAAGCCATAAACAAATATTACAACCACACTCATACAAAGCGATAAATATACGGAGGATAACCCTTGGTATAGGATTTCCAACACTAGACAATTTAAATCCATCTTCACATCCACCAATATAGTGTGATGTGGTTCACTCCCCCTTACCTCTTGTAGACAAGAGATGATCATTTCCTTTATTTTTCAATAGTCAGCTTCCTTTTAAGTGAAGCTTCACAAAGCTAAACCCCAGCTTGCTACCCGACGACATTCCAGTTTCCTCTGACACCTTGCATCATGACTACTGTCAGCTCCCGAAGAAGTACAACCTGCTTCCCCAAGCAAACACAACCACTTTAGCATCCCAGAGAGGGAGTTCAAGCATTTTGAACAACCAGACAATTCAGACAATCAGGTACTCACTATTAAATTCTCTCTAAGTTGATTTAAACACTTAATTTCACAAATAGGGTCACTTTCTACAGAAATCATATTTGGGCAAAATTACAATTCATCATCAAAATTGGGGAAAAAGAGCTTTGATCATAGGAACATGAAATTAAACTTAGAATTCGTTAATTAACAGTCTCAATTGCCTAAAGACATAATTAATTTCACAAAAACATAATCAATTTCTAATAAAATCAGATTTGGGGCTTTAGGGTTCATAAATCAATTTGGGAAAACTCATTCTAACTAAAGAATGATAAAATTAACTTAGGAAATCACTAATTCATAGTCCCAATTGCATAAAGCAAGGTTCAATTTCAAAATTGAAATATGAATTTAAAAGGCTAGGGTTAGGGTTTTCAACTGATTTGGGGATTTTTGAAACTACAAGAAATTAGGGGTAAACACTTACCCAAAGTGAAGGGGAAAGGATGCAGCTACCAAATAGAGGGGCGGCGGCGGTATCACGGCGGCAACGCGACTCTGGCGAGAGGCTCTGAATGATGATCGGAACTGTGGGCTGCGCGGACACCATGACGAAGAAGGAGAAGACCAGAGGTGGTCCTAAAGGCGACCGATGACGGGGACCGTGGCGGAACGACGACCGAACGACGGCAGCGCACACAACGACATCAATCGGGTTGGAAACGAGCCAGAAGCGTGAGAGCTGGGTCGCGCGGCCGGAGGCGAGTAGGACGGTGGCCTTCCTGATGGTGGTGCGCGGCTGGACGTGGCTGGAGAACGGTGGTGCCGGATTTTATGGAGGAGCAAGGTGAAGAGAAGAGATGAGTGAAAGAAGAAGAAAGAAAAAAAAGAATGAAGAAGAAAGAGTGGGTGGTTGTCGTGAAAAAGAAAGAATCAGGAGAGAGAGTTTTTTTTTTCTTTGTTTTCTTTTTCTTTTTAGTTAGTGGTAGGTAAAATATGTGGTTGGTACTCTTTTAAATTTTTGTATAGAAAAACCTAGCGTTTTTCTCTGCTAGGGTTTGTATGGTTCACCATGTCTATTCGAGATCCTGCCTGCCCATGGCCCTTTCTTCAACCTCTAGCCCCTTCACCCCCGCCTTCTTCCCCATCCTCTTCTTCTTTACCTGCGCAAAAGAAGTCCTTTGCTCAGGCTCTCTCTAATTCCTTTGACATGCCTATCAGTCAATTGCCCAAGCCGCGGTTGATAGGAGACTCAATTTCTATAAAGATTTCTGAAGAGGAATACAAGATTGGATTAGAAAGTAGCAAGAACAGTTTACATGGTAGTTTAATCCTCCAGAAAGGTAATCAACCAATTAAGTTTCAAGACTTAAGAGACAAGTTATCGAAACTATGGAAACCAATTGGACAATGGGGCATGATCCCTTTGGGTAAAGGATATTATGAATTAAATTTCGCATCCTTAGAAGATCTACGTAGTGTTTGGACTGTTGGTTCATGGAATTTACAACCAGGCATGCTTAGACTCTATCAATGGAGTCCAGACTTTAATCCCAATCTTCAGAAACAAACTCACGTTCAATCTTGGATTCGAATATACGATCTCCCTATGGAGTATTGGAGGCCGAAAATACTTTTTGAAATTGCAAATGGTATAGGCACTCCAATTGCTCTAGATGAATCAACAAAAAATAAAGTTTTTGGTCACTATGCTAGAATCCTAGTTGACATCGATCTATCTGGCCTAATCCCGAATGGTATTAGGGTGGAAAGAGATGCCCATGCATTCTATGTCACAATTGACTATGAAAAACTCCCCTCCTTTTGTTCATGTTGTCTTTCGATAGGTCACTCTATTGGGGAATGCAAGAGAAACAACAATAATGGTAATGAAACTCGAAAGGAGCAGCCTTTACATCAGAAAACAAGAACTGCATATGTTCCTAAACAGCCTATTGTCAAGAAATCAGATGTTGCAGCAGTGGATAATTCTGATCCAGTAATTGATGGCAAGGGAGATTCTGGTCATGATCCAGTTAATGGTGGGCAACATGATCAAAATCATATTATAGCTGATACTCCTGGAAGAATTCCAGAAAATGATAATGCAGTAGTTCAACAGATAGTTAATGATGCAGTGGATAATAAGGTAAGCCACGAGGATGGTGTTGAGGATTCAATTTCAGAATATGATGAATCAATACATCCGGATTCACCTCAGGCAGATAGAGTTTTAACTGATCCTGGATTTTAGACTCCAATAGCAGGTTCAGAAAATATTGGAATTGGAGTGCAATCTATTAGTCATGTTCCTGACTCAATGGGAGGCATCGATAACAATATGCAGGTCAACTCAATTCCTCAGAGAATTAATGCAATTGTTCCTTCTCAGGTGGATATTCTACCTCATTAAGCTCAGCAGGATGTCAGGATTGTGTCCAAGTTCTGGAGTAATGGTATTGAGGATGAAGAGATTGATGTGGAAGAGTAATGTCTTGATGTTAATGAAGTTCATACCGACCAAGGTAATTTTGAAGTCTTTCTTTCAAAATCTCAAAAGAAAAAATTGAGGAAAACACAGTTAGCTCTAGCAAAAACTGGTAAGCCAAAAGCCCGAAACAGGGCTGGACCTGTTAATTTTGCATGATGAAGTTCCTATTCTGGAATGTTAGAGGGATTGGCAACCTAGACACTAGTTAGTATTGCTCAATTTCCTGACAGGTTTTGGACAAAATTCAATCTGAAAGTTTTTGCAGTTAATGATAGGAATAATCTTTTGCCTAGTCTTTGGTGCATCTGCCATGAATCCCTGCATCCTACTGTTATTGCTTGCTCTAATCAACATGTCTCTTTCTCTTTAAAGATGGAATCTCAGGAAATCTTCATTTCGGGTATTTATGCTAGCACAAATTATCAAAACAGAAGAGAGTTGTGGGCTGAACTGATAGCATTGCAGCAAGTTAATGATGGTCCCTAGTGTTTCATTGGAGATTATAATGTGGTTCTTGGTGCTCATGAGCAAAGGGGTGGTTGCTTACCTTTGAGGATTGCTTCGGTGGAGTTTAAGCTTTGGACTGACAGTTGTCATCTCTCTCATATTATGACCCGTGGTGCACAATTTTCTTGGTCTAATGGTAGAAGAGGTAATGCTCTAACAGAGAAAAGACTTGATAGAGTGGTTTGCAATGACAAATGGTTGAGCTTCTGGTCTAGTGTTGCTTGATGCACACTCCCTAGAAGCAAATCTGATCACTATCCCTTGCTTTTATCAATGAAGAAGGAAGTTAAAAACTTTAGTTCTTCTTTTAAATTTATGAAGATGCGGGCTTTAAATCCGGATTGCTCTAGAATAATTGAAGAGGTATGGAATTCTGAGATAGCAGGATGTCCTATGCTCATTCTCTCTCAAAAACTAAAGCTGTTGAAAGGGAGACTTAAAAGCTGGAATAAAGACACTTTTGGAGATGTTAACTCTAAAGTTGATTCTGCTATGGCAAAGGTTGATAAAATTCAACAAATAATCAGTGCAACAGGAATGACTGATATGTTGTTTGAGCAAGAAAAACAGGTTCAAACTGAATTGCAATATGCTTTGCACTGTCAAGAAGAATTCTGGAAAGAAAAATCCAGAATTGATTGGCATATTCAAGGTGATAGGAACATCGAATTCTTCCATAAGATCACCAAGATACGGAATGTCTCAAAGTAAATCTCCCTGATCAAAAAGGATGATCAAGTTCTATACGCTGCAAAGGATATGGAGGAACATATACTGAGTTATTACACTGAGTTGTTCTATTCTGAAAATCAATGCAGGGAAAATGATTTAGTTGACAGAATTTTAACTCCAATGGTCTCTAGAGAGGACAACCTAATGTTAACCAACTTGCCCTCCCTTGAAGAAGTGAAAAATGCAGTGTTTTCCTTGACTGATATGGCAAAGGTTGATAAAATTCAACAAATAATCAGTGCAACAGGAATGACTGATATGCTGTTTGAGCAAGAAAAACAGGTTCAAACTGAATTGCAATATGCTTTGCACTGTCAAGAAGAATTCTGGAAAGAAAAATCCAGAATTGATTGGCATATTCAAGGTGATAGGAACATCGAATTCTTCCATAAGATCACCAAGATACGGAATGTCTCAAAGTAAATCTCCCTGATCAAAAAGGATGATCAAGTTCTATACGCTGCAAAGGATATAGAGGAACATATACTGAGTTATTACACTGAGTTGTTCTATTCTGAAAATCAATGCAGGGAAAATGATTTAGTTGACAGAATTTTAACTCCAATGGTCTCTAGAGAGGACAACCTAATGTTAACCAACTTGCCCTCCCTTGAAGAAGTGAAAAATGCAGTGTTTTCCTTGAATGGTAGTGGTGCTCCGGGGCCTGATGGTTTTGGTGGTTTTTTCTTCCAAAATTATTGGGGAATTGTTCAACATGATGTATGCAGAGATGTCATTCAATTTTTTGAGCAGGGTTGGTTGCTGCCCAACCTAAACTCAAACCAGGTGGTTCTAATTCCAAAAACTCAAGGTGCTAACAGAGTTGAGGATTTTAGGCCTATTGCCTTGGCTAACTTCCAGTTCAAAATTATCACTAAAGTTATAGCAGACAGGCTGGCTAAGGTAGCATCAAAGATCATCTCTGATAATCAAAAAGGTTTCATTCAAGGAAGGTATATTAATGACTGTCTCTGTACTACTTCAGAATGTGTTAATATGCTGGACAAAAGGGCTTTTGGTGGCAATATAGCCTTGAAGATTGATGTCAAGAAGGCTTTTGACACCATGGATTGGAAATTCCTATTGAAGGTTCTCCATTCTTTTGGTTTTGATGCTAAGTTCTGTCAATGGATAGATATCATTCTCAAGTCAGCTAAGCTATCCATTGGTGTCAATGGCAAGTCAGTTGGATTTTTCTCTTGTAAGAGGGGTGTTAGGCAGGGTGATCCCTTGTCCCCTCTTTTGTTCTGTATTGCAGAAGTTGTTTTGAGCAGGGCTATTTGCAAGTTAGTTCAAGATGGAAAGCTCAACACAATGGCTGGCCCTAGAGGCTTCAGATCTCCTAGTCATATTTTGTATGCCGATGATATTCTCATCTTCTGCAGAGCCTCCAATCAGAATCTGTCCAATCTAATGTCTCTCTTTAAGGAGTATGGGGAAGCTTCTGGTCAAATGGTTAACCTTCACAAGTCCAAATTCTATGCAGGTAACATTTCGGCTAATAGAATGTCTACCATTGCTAATACCTTAGGATTCACTGCTGGTAGGTTTCCTTTCACATATCTTGGGTTGCCTATGTTTAAAGGTAAGACTAGGAAATCCCATTTGCAATCCATAGCAGATAGGATCAAATCAAAATTAGCTACATGGAAAGGTTGTTTGTTGTCAATCATGGGAAGAGTCCAACTTGTCAAATCTGTGGTTACTGGTATGATGATGTATAGCTTCCAGGTTTACTCATGGCCTATAAGCTTGCTGAAATTAGTTGATAGCTGGCTGAGGAACTTTATCTGGTCTGGTAATACGGATATCAAGAAAATGATGTGATTGCTTGGCAGAAATTGTGCAAACCTGAGGCTGAGGGAGGTCTTGGAGTCAGATCTTTAAGAGCTGTTAACAATGCTTCTATGCTAAAATTGTGCTGGGATTTCATCTCTTCCTCTGAGCAATGGGCTAGTCTTTTAAGAGCTAGAGTTTTGAGGAATAATTCAGTTGTGCAATATTCTATCTCTTCCTCAATTTGGCCAGGAATCAAACCTCACTTGAATTCAGTTCTTGAAAACTTTTCATGGTTGCTTGGAGATGGTTCGGACATAAACTTTTGGAATGATGTATGGTTATCTAAGCCTTTGAACTCTTTGCTGTCTTTACCAGCACACTTACATTCCTCCTTAAATGCAAAGGTTAAAGATTTCCTGCACAATAACTCTTGGTTCAGACTAAGTATTATTCTCCAAAATTGTCCAGCTATAGCTGAAGAGCTTAAGCATGTCAGCATTCCTTCCTTTCCTAGTAAAGACATTCGTGTGTGGTGCAGAAATGAATCGGGCTCTCTAACTCTGAAGGATGCTTTTCAGTTTCTTAACAGCAATGGCCAAGCTGTTCCTTGGGCCAACTTCCTCTGGAATAAATGTGTTCCTCCTTCCAAGTCTTTCCTGGCTTGGGGAATCCTGCATAACCGCATGCCTACTGATGAAAACCTTTGGTCCAACGGTTGCATTGTTGTCTCTAGATGTAATTTATGTGGTTGTAATTATGAAACAACTGATTATATTTTTCTTCATTGCGCCTTTGCTAAGGATTTATGGTCTTGGCTGAGCAACATAGTTAGCATGGCAATTGATACTTCTTCAATGCTTTCAGTTTTCTCAATCTGTGATCATCAATAGAGCTCTCAAGTTAAGGATCTTCTGATTGCTGCCATAACTAGCATCATCTGGGCAATTTGGCCTTCCAGAAATAAATCCAGGTTCGAAGACAGGTCTATTCCTTTGCAGGTTGCTAAAAATCTTATCCTTGCTAATGTTAGCCTTGCGGGTAACCTGAGTAAAGGTACAACTTCATCATCTATACAGGAATTTAGGTTATTAAAGGCTTTTAGGGTCAGCTGTCATCCCAGCCGAGCTCCTCAAATCATAGAAGTCATATGGCATCCTCCTCCCTGTTATTGGGTCAAGTGCAACACTGATGGGGCAGCTAAAGGTGCACCGAGTCCCTCTGCTTGTGGTGGCATTTTTCGTGATCATAGTGCTGCCACTCTTGGTTGTTTTGCAGTCAACCTTGGAGTCAATTCTGCTTTTTATGCTGAGCTAATGGGAGCTGATAATGTGATTTTACATGATATTTTCTGTACACTTTTGCATGCATATTTCATAGAGATTAGGCATTATTTAGTTGATTTTAGTTAGATTTTCCTTTGGAACGGGTGAAGCGGTTTCTTGGTGTTGTTTTGAAGGAATTCAATGTAAAAATGATCAAAATCAACCATGGTGGAGCCGGGAGGAAATAGAGCTTGAAAAGTGAAAAATATGAGCCAAACAGAGCCCATCACGGCCTGGCCGTGATGACCATCACGGCCATGATCAAGCAGAGCAGAAGGCAAAAGTCAGAAGCTGTCACGGCCGTGATAGGCTAAAAATCAAGGTTTCGCGTCGCGAAATTTAGCTCGCCTCGCGAGAATCTATTTTGTGTAACCAGCGCCCAACGCCAGAAACCAGCGCCCAGCGCCAAGGAGGCAGAGCATCAGACAGAAGCCAGCGCCCAGCGCTGGCAGACGAGCAGCAGTATAAATTCTCGTTTCTGCGGTGGAATCTGGGGGGAGTTTTTTTTGGAGAGTTAGAGAGTTTTTAGGTTTTGGTCCAGGGGGAGGCATTTGGAGGCACTTGGAGGCTGTGGCTGGGCTAGGGTTTCAACCCTAGAAGGGAGCCAAGAGGGGTTGCTTTGAAGAAGAAGGAAAGCTCACATGGAGCCTCTTCTCTCCTCTTCTCCTATTTCTCTGGTTTGGTTTTCTCTGTTTATGAGTAGCTAATCCCTATTTGTTGGGATTAGATGTAACCAAATTGATAATCATGTATTTATCTTGACTGATTATTCTATGTTCATGTCTTCATATTAGTGATTAATTTTCTGTGCTTAATGCTTGCTGTGGCTAGCACCCCCATGACTCGATTTGTGTTTTGGTATGCAATGGGGACGTTCGTATCATAACCGGAACTGAATTTAATCACCTAGTAAGCCTTGTATCTAGGAATGGAACTAGGTTTATTAGTAATCACATGATCCCTAATCTTAATGCAAATTCATTAATCTAGGCCACCTAAGGAATTAGGGTCTATTAGTGGATTTAGGCTCTTGCCATCCGAGGAATCGGGGTTTGAGTAATTTAGTGGATTGATTTTAATATCTGAAGCATGAATGGGAGGTATCTAGTCCTGATAGTGCATGAGTTAGAGGTTTGGTGAAGTCTAGTCCCAACATATCATTTCTGCACTCCAAGTGTTTGTCAAAAGTCCCCAAAAAGACAAAAAGATTTTATTTCTTTTCTTTTGTTTGTTTTACTTTCTCTTGATCAATAGTTTAGTCTAGATAGTTGCTGAGTTTGCGAATTGGTAGTTGACATCCAATCCCCGTGGATACGATAACCGGTCTTACCACCGTATTACTTGCACGACTGGGTATACTTGCCCAGATTCGTCAACAAGGTTTTGGCGCCGTTCCTGGGATTGGTTTTGCCAATATCATTAGTAACAAAGGAGGCAACTAATTTAGACATTTTTATCTTTTATTTTTCTGTATACATAGTTGACAGTTTCTTTGTACAGATTTAATTTTTTTCTTTTGAGTGTTTGTTTGTGCAAGGAGCAGGAAACACATGGATTATCATTACCATCCAACTTGGGAAGCTCAACTTGACTGGAGCGTGTTTGATGGTATCACCACTAAGAACGTAAAGATTTACTCCAAGGAGGAATGGCAGTGCTATTTGTCATCCTTGCAACCACCACCACACTTCGAGCTGGATCCGGATTTGCTAGAGATTCTTTGGGATATAGATGCTTATCCTCTGAGCTTGAGCATAGAGCGTAGCCAGGAGGACATTAGTTCCATGATTCAGAGGGCTGAGATGCGAGCAGAGAAAAAGGCTAGTAATATAGTGGCATCGCTAAACAATATCTTTCAGAAGCCGGAAGAACAAGCCAGCGAATTTTTTAAATTACTAGCAGAAAAACCACATGGAATTCAAACTGAAGAGAATATATTGACTAGCATGGACATGAATGAAGATGGAGTGGTGGTGGTAGAAGAGCAACAAGAAGAAGAATGGGAATGGAAGGAGCAAACACCGTTGAAAGCTGTTCTAGAACAGTATTCCCAAGAGCTATTCTTCTCTGAGGCCAAGACAAGAGCCAATTATGAGAGTATCGAAGCTGTGATGCAGAACTTCAAAACGCATGTTGAGGAGATTTGAAAACAGTTAGTACAAAAGTCACCTGAAGTCCAAATTGAGGAAAATATGGTTTGGGGGATAGTTCAAGATGAAGACGAAGTGGTAATGGAGTCCACCATGCTTGCTGAGCAATCTGAAATTTCTGCATTGGACAAATATGTCGGCTTGCATGCATGTGTGGACATTGGTAAGTTAGTCCCTTCCACTAGTCTGGCAAACTTCCTGGTGAAAATGCCATTTGACCCGCTAGGAAGTAAGTGTAGTATTATAGTTAAAGAGGTCAATGGTGCTTTTACACACTGGCTAGGTGGAGTTGAAGATGAAGTCATACTACTGCTACAATCTCCACTCCAAGTTCCATTTGATCCGGGAGGAGGATCCTAGGCGTCAAGCTAGTGACGTTAAAGAAGCGCTTATTGGGAGGCAACCCAACTTTTCTTAACCCTTCTCTTTAGTTGTTTTTATTTTCTTAATAATTTTGTTTTTGATTTTAACCTCTTGAATAATTTGAGAAGATCAAGAGGAAAAATAATAAATTAAGAATTGCCAAGTGTTTGCAGGGTAAGAAGGAAGGAGGGAAGAGCAAGGAGAACAAGAAGAAAAGTCAGCACCCATCAAGGCCGTGACCCAATTTTCATGCAGTTCATTCTGACTAGGCATGTGAACCAACACCTGCTACCTCCTCGGTAAGCCGTTCCATTTTTCTCCTCTCTCCAACTTGATTGTTTACATTGGGGACAATGTAAATTTTTAAGCTTGGGGTAGGGGTATTTTGCATTTGCATTTTGCATGTTGCATTCATATAGTCTTGCATGATAGTTTGCATGTTCACATTATTAGATTGCCCCTTGCCTGAATTTTGCATCCAATTGTGAGAACTAAGTGCCTAATAATTGGAGATAGTGAATTCTTGAACCCAATTTGTTATTCTTGTGATATGGCTGCAAATGAAAATGTTTGGGATTATCTTGGATAGTTGATAATTAGCATATGGTTATGAGGATTTGTGTTTTTCATTGATTCTGAACTAAAATGTGAGATTTTGAGCCATAAAGGGGTACTCACAAAATTTTACCCTATTCTTTGTGTTAGAATGTTATTCCTCTTGGTTTGCTTTCTCTAGAACTTGACTTGAGACCATTTTGAAGCTTAAAAATTTTTGAAGACATTTTTGAAAATGATTGAGGCAATAGGTATTTTTCTGGCCTTCTGAGCTTTGAATGATGAAATACTACCCCTTAGTTGCCCAATTTTGAGCCTGAAAGAATAAAAATGCTTTTCTTGGTACCCTGAAATGTTTTGATAAATATGCTTGCTAAGGGACCTTCCAAAGTATAACAAAAGGGTGAAAAAGGTAGTCGAAAAAGTTTAGGATGAAAGAATCAAAAAAAAAAATTCTCTTGAATTGAAAAAGTCTCCCCTTCTCCAAGCAAAAGAAAAAGAAAAGAAAAAGAAAAGAAAAAGAGAAATAAAGTAGAGAAGGGGATGAAAAAAAAAAGAAAAAAGAAAAATAAAAAGAAAAGGAAAGAAAAGAAAGGTGGAAAGTGAATTGAAACCCAAAAGGTATTTTAGAAGGTCATGTTTTGCAAATGTTGATATGTTGTGTAGCCTTTTGAAATGTCCTTTATTTGATTTCCTCACCTAACGATTAATCTCATGGCCACGTTACAACCAAGTGAAAGACCTCTTGATTCTAAATTGTTTTCATTAATAAAGTAGAGATTTGGTTGATAGTCATGCCTATGGTAGGATTCATTCCTTGAGGAAAATTGAGCGAAATGTCATATACCCCTAAACACTTGAGTGAGGTTAGAAAGAGAGCCAAGCAAAAGAACAAGCTTGGGGTGAGCATCAAGTGAGAAAGAGTGCCCAAATCAGTGAGAATATGAGTCTAAGGAACCTAAGCCTCTAATTGGACTTGAATTGATTGTCTCTTGCTGAATTGTTTGAATTGCCTATTACTTGGATCATTTACTCGGGTTCTTAGTTCATTATCCATGTTCTGTTTTATTCTTTTGGCCTTAGTGATTGCTTGAGGACAAGCAATTGAATAAGCTTGGGGTGATTTGATAGTGTGATTTTACATGATATTTCCTGTACACTTTTGCATGCATATTTCATAGAGATTAGGCATTATTTAGTTGATTTTAGTTAGATTTTCCTTTGGAACGGGTGAAGCGGTTTCTTGGTGTTGTTTTGCAGGAATTCAATGTAAAAATGATCAAAATCAGCCATGGTGGAGCCGGGAGGAAATAGAGCTTGAAAAGTGAAAAATATGAGCCAAACAGAGCCCATCACGGCCTGGCCGTGATGACCATCACGGCCATGATCAAGCAGAGCAGAAGGCAAAAGTCAGAAGCTGTCACGGCCTGCCCATGATATGCATCACGACCGTAATAGGCTAAAAATCAAGGTTTCGCGTCGGAAATTTAGCTCGCCTCGCGAGAATCTATTTTGTGCAACCAGCGCCCAGTGCCAGGAGTGGGGCACCCAGCGCCAGAAGCCAGCGCCCAGCACCAAGGAGGCAGAGCATCAGATGAAGCTTGGCGCGCCACGCAGACGAGGCAACGAGCAGTATAAATTCTCGTTTCTGCGGTGGAATCTGGGGGGAGTTTTTTTGGAGAGTTAGAGAGTTTTTAGGTTTTGGTCCAGGGGGAGGCATTTGGAGGCACTTGGAGGCTGTGGCTGGGCTAGGGTTTCAACCCTAGAAGGGAGCCAAGAGGGGTTGCTTTGAAGAAGAAGGAAAGCTCACATGGAGCCTCTTCTCTCCTCTTCTCCTATTTCTCTGGTTTGGTTTTCTCTGTTTATGAGTAGCTAATCCCTATTTGTTGGGATTAGATGTAACCAAATTGATAATCATTTATTTATCTTGACTGATTATTCTATGTTCATGTCTTCATATTAGTGATTAATTTTCTGTGCTTAATGCTTGCTGTGGCTAGCACCCCCATGACTCTATTTGTGTTTTGGTATGCAATGGGGACGTTCGTATCATAACCGGAACTGAATTTAATCACCTAGTAAGCCTTGTATCTAGGAATGGAACTAGGTTTATTAGTAATCACATGATCCCTAATCTTAATGCAAATTCATTAATCTAGGCCACCTAAGGAATTAGGGTCTATTAGTGGATTTAGGCTCTTGCCATCCGAGGAATCGGGGTTTGAGTAATTTAGTGGATTGATTTTAATATCTGAAGCATGAATGGGAGGTATCTAGTCCTGATAGTGCATGAGTTAGAGGTTTGGTGAAGTCTAGTCCCAACATATCATTTCTGCACTCCAAGTGTTTGTCAAAAGTCCCCAAAAAGACAAAAAGATTTTATTTCTTTTCTTGTTTGTTTTACTTTCTCTTGATCAATAGTTTAGTCTAGATAGTTGCTGAGTTTGCGAATTGGTAGTTGACATCCAATCCCCGTGGATACGATAACCGGTCTTACCACCGTATTACTTGCACGACTGGGTATACTTGCCCAGATTCGTCAACAGGAGCAATCTTGGCAGTTGAAATTACCCATAAGAAAGGTTGGTCGTTATGGCTTGAATGTGACTCAAAGCTTGTCATCTCTGCAATCTCTTCTCCCTCCATGGTTCCTTGGAAACTTAGGAATAGATGGAATAATTGCATGGCCATTACTAAGGAAATGTGTTTTGGTTACTCTCATATTTTTCGTGAGGGAAATAACTGTGCAGATAAAATTGCCAATCACGGACTTTCTATTCATGGATTCTTTTGGTGGGATTTAATCCCTAGTTTTATTAGGGATGATTTTCATAATAATAGGGTAGGACTCCCTAATTTTCGTTTTAGGTGATTTCATGGGTAAGGTTCATGTCCCCCATGCTTTTGTATTGTTTTTGTTTTCCTTTTTTTTTAATAAATTGGGGTGTGCTGCATATGATAGATAGTGGCTAAGGTGCCAACACAGTTGGGATGTTAGTCTCTATTGTGATGCCTTTGCATGCCTCCTTTGCCTAAAAAAAATAAAAAATAAAAAAATAAAAAAAAGGTAAAATATGTGGTTGAAATTGATTTTAGAAATAGAAAATAATATTTAACCATTAGATCTAAAAACAATGAGTGACAAATATATACTTTCAAAATTCAAATTAGAGTAAAGATTGATGATTGAATTTATCAACCAAGAAAATCAGTGATCCAAAATTAATCTCCAGTTAACACTAACCCAATTTATTATCAAATCTAAAATTAAATAGAGTAACATCTGAAAATAAATTATTTTGAATCATATTATTTAAAATATTTTTCTAAACATAGAATAATAGTGACAATAGCGTAATATTATTGTCTTGTAAGCGTTTATACACTGCAATAACGAAGTGTTAACGCACCCTATAAAATATTTTAAATGAGTAAATAAAATTATTCAAACTAAACCACATAAAATTAAACCAAAATAACCATCCAGATAATTAATTATTTCAATAAAATAATTAAAATATACGTGAAAAACTAGGGTGTTACAGAGTATCAGCGATTTCCATTGAATTGATCATTATAACAAAGTAACGAAGCTTGAGGAACACTTGAATAAAAAAATACTGAAATAATATAGTAAAAAAACGCAAAGAGTAATACAATAGAGTAACGAAGCGGGCAGAGGAAAAAGGAGAGTGACGAAGCTTGAGGAACACTTGCCTTCCACGACGGCGTTGAAGAAGTGGAGAACGACGAGTGTGAAAGTAGCGGGAATTTATTGAGAAACCCGCTGAAATGGTCAAATGTAAAAAATGGATTAATTTTGTGGCGGCTCAACATAAAACACAAAGAGTTTAATGTTGATTGTGGCGGTTTCTATAAAAGCTGCCGCTAAAATAAAGTTAATAGAGGCGTTTATCAACACTGCTGCTATTTTCGATTGTGACCCATTAACCGGCGGCAGTTTATATAACCGCCATTATATTTTTGCCACTATTCACACATTTTCATGTAGTGAATCTGTGAAACTACTGCTTCATTCAACTCTTATCATTTGTAGAGCCTAAAGAGGCTTGCTGAAAGAATACTTGTTTGAGCCTGAAGAGGCTAGGTGAGTAAACAATACTTGTTAGTTGAGCCTGCGGAGGCTAGGTGTGCAAACAATACCCATCTGTAACTTGATTAGTCATAGTGTTATCTTATCCTTTTAGTTTGATTTATATTTATTGTGCTAACTGGGTTGAAAGTGTTAAGTTTTCATATATCTTGTTATTTATCCGATGCCTCTTTGTGTGTGACCTCTTATTAGAAAGGAAACATCGTTATTTTCGAAAAGTAAACTAAAACACAATTCAACCCTCTTCTAGTGTTTTATATCTGTTCATTTCAGTTGGTACCAGAGCTTAACCTCTAGGTTGAGCACTTAACAGTGTTAAGGAAAGATCCTGTTGAACAGTAATCATGACGGCTGGAGCTAGCACAAGCGGAAGCAACTAAAGGATGGAATGAGCATCCATGACCAGACCTCATTTCTTTGATGGAGAAAACTACATCTACTGGAAGGAAAGATTTCAATGGTTCATTATGTCCACAAACTCTGATCTATGGGAAATCATTACTGAAGGTCCCTACACTCCAAAGAATGCTGACAACACTGGCAAACCTAAGGTCGAGTCGACTACTGCAGAAAAGACCAAATGTGAGCTAAATCATAAAGCAAGGTATTCCTTGATGTGTGCGCTAAGTTAGGAATAATTCGAAAAGGTCCATGCATTTGGATCTTCTAAGGAAATCCAGGATACTCTTGAAGTAAATCATGAAGGAACAACAATGGCGAAATAGACAAAGATAAATATGCATATACGAAAATATGTGCTATTCACCATAGAAGATGGAGAAAGCATTGCTCAAATGATAGGTAGATTTCAAACTATCACAAATAATTTGAAACCTCTGGTAAAAGCTTACACCAATGCTAAAAAGGTAGGAAATATTCTAAGAAATCAGCCCAAACAATGGAGACCTCTAGTTACAGCAATAACTCAGGCCAAAGATCTCATAACTTTTCAAATGAGTGATCTTCTTGGAACTTTACAAGTTCATGAGCAAGAGCTGAATGAAGATAGCTCATCAAAGAAAGGAAAATCCATTGCTCTCAAAGTTGAGAAGACTCCCTCAAAGGCCCTCAAGGTTGAAGAATCAGATTCAAAATTAGACGCTTCTGAAGAAGATTCTGACAGTGATGACGAAATGTCACTGTTGACCAGAAAAATGAGGAAGCTGTGGAAAAAGAAAAATTCCAGAAAGGATAAACCACCTTTCAAAAAGTTCAACAAAGAAAAATACTTCAAAGAAAACAATAGTTATGATAAAAGTCATATAGTCTACTATGAATGCAAGAAACCAGAACACATCAAATCTGAATGTCCCTAGTTGAAAAAGTAATCCTTCAAAAAGTTCTATAAAAAGAAAAAGAAAGGAATTATGGCCACATGGGAAGATCTAGATGGCAGTTCATCAGATGAAGATGCAGAAAGTGAAGAAGCAAACTTGTGTCTTATGGCAGATGCAGATTCAGACTATGAGGTAATTTAGGAATTGCAAGATTCCTATGATGAATTGATTGAAGAATCTAACTGTTTAACTAAGGCTTTCAGAGCACTTAAGAGGTAATATGAGAAACTCCTAAAATAGCATGAACATAAGACTCAAGAGTGCGACAAGCTGTCTCAGGAACACAGTAAGCTAAAGGCTGAAAAGGCTAAGACCAAGGTCATAGTTGAGACCCTACAATCTGCAGAAGTTATCAAACTTCAACAGATGGTAGAAGAGCTCACTCTGATCTTGGCCGTTTTGTTAATGGAAGATAAAACCTTATTAAACTGTTAGGAAGTCAGAAACCCTCTCTTGATATAACTGGCATAAGATTCATTGACCAGACGCATCATAAAGTATCTAACAAAATCGTAGGACAAAATGAAGTTGACACAGGAAAACACAAGAAGGGGGGTTGAATTGTGTTTCTTAATAGTTTTTCGAAAAACCATTTTCTTAAAACCTTTTTGCAAGAAAAACAACATAAGTACACACAACCAGAAAAACCTTTCTAAAGAGTTAACAAACTGAGATCCAAATCCCCTATAAACAAAGACTGTAAAAGATAAGGATGTTGAAATAAAAGGCACCTCGAGAGGGGGGTGAATTGAGGTTTTGCAAAACTCTCAGAGAATCTTAATTTCTTACAAAAACTTTTTGCCTCTCTTTTAATGATGCACCAAATAGATCAAATAAAAGAGAGACTATTAAGAAACAAGAACAATATGGAATCTTGCAAGAATATGGCCACAATTCAAGAATTTAACACAACATGAACAATGTGCTATATATCATCAAGCATATAACCAATTTCAATGTTACTAGCAAAAATTCAAGAGATAAAGGAAAGAGGAATCACACCAAAGATTTATACTGGTTCGAACACAACCTAAGTGTTCTACATCCAGTCCTCAAGCATACACTTGAGTATCACCACTATACTTCAAAAATTACACAATTTTTTACAAGTATACAAGCATAAAGGATTCCCCACCTTTATCCTAACTTGAGATTCCCCACTCAAGAAACTAGTCACCTAAGGATACCCCACCTTAGATACAAATTGGGATACCCCACCCAATTCTAAAAACAACAATTACAAATCAATTAATGCTATCAAAACTATTACACTTTAAAGATGCATCACTTCTTAAAAGCATTAATGATCAAAAATTAGAAAGTAGAATAAGAAGACTCAAATAATCAAATTGACAGCATAACAGTACGGTAATTATCAAAATTTTCCCTTTTTGAGCATTTCTGAAAACTTCCTTTATATAGAGATGAAATGGAAAATTTTGTTTTTGTTACACTAAAAGTAATCGATTACTTTTCTATAACAACCCAAAAGTAGTCGATTACTTTCAAAAGTAATCGATTACTTTTTGCCAGAAAAGCAAGATTGCAAAGAAAGCATGTGGTAATCGATTACTTTACTAAAAAAATCAAGTTTTCCTTCAAAACTCTTTGCAAAACATATTCCATTTAATTTTAAACATTCTCTATATTTTTTTCAGTAATTTTGATGTTTTAAAACCTTTTAAAAATATTTTTCTCGAGCCAACTACTAAAACATCTAATTTTTAGATCATGCATAAAAATCCTAAAATTATTACAAGTTTTCACAAGTTGGAAATGTGTCTTTGGTGCTCATAATCAAAACTTCTTGTTGAGTAGCTTTGGAAGCGCGCTTGGAAGATCAACATCTATAAAGGATAGAAGATTCACAGTTGATTTATCCCTGTTCACTCTCTTCCAACCAAGAGCTACGTCCAGTCCCTTCAGCCTGAAGGTTTTCTCTACTATAATCCAATAGCTTTACAAGTATTCAACACCTCTTCAGGCTTACAAGTATTCTTTCTCTACCAAGCCTCTTCAGGATCTAACTCTAACAAAGAGAAGAATGATCTTACAAGCTCACTATGTGTGAGAGTATGAAAGCTTAAGGTCAGTTATGATTACAAAAAGAATTTGTTAAAGAGAACTTTGAGTAGAGTTTTGGCACTATTGAATATCGGAGCTTTTTTTTTTCACTGGGGATCGTCCAGTATTTATAGATGAAGTGCTTCTCTGCCTTGATCTTCTTCAACGGTCTTCAATTTGTATTCGTTTAGACATAGCATTAAATGCTACGATCCATTGAGACTGATAGGTTGATATACTTTCTGGAGAAGTGCTCTTGGTTATCTGAAGAATGCTTAAAGTAGTGTTGTCATTTCCGTGTTATACCGAAGGTTGCTTTCTGACTTTCCTTCTTCGTACTTGGTTTAACTTTACAGCAATATAAGTGTCAAAGTACAAAGGTTTGTGCTCGATGGTACTAGGTTTCTAATCTCAAGAAACAAAGGTTAAACAATTCAAGCAACACAGGAAATAGACACAAATTCCTTCATATTAAATAAACAATCATTTTAAATAAATTCACTTTGACCAGACGGGTTCAATTTCAGTTACCTATGGATGAACAAGTCTTTGGACGCGCAATTTTCACTATGTATAGAAACAGGTTGGATTACTGATTCTGCACCTAGATGACTTCTCGTCTAGTTACAAGTCTTTGGACTTGCTATTTTCTGAGAGTTATATTTTGCTTGTCTACTACTTATATTACACATAGATTTAGACACTCGTCTAGTGTAATTTAACTTAGTCAATTTTTAGTACCTCGTCTAGTGAGTAAAATCTTAGACCCTATACTGTTTCTTAGCTAAAATTAAGAAGTTCAAGATAAGTTTCCTCGTTTAGCAAAACTAAAATAATCCTGCAAGCTAGAGTAAACAGTTAGATCTTTGACACAACTTTGCCATACAAATTTAACCTTTTTGTTAACATCAAAACTTAAGAGATTATTTTAGCCAAAATCACTTTGGTTCCAACACAAAAGTCTAAACTTCTTTATGATATGGACAATTTATATTCTAACAAGGATAGTTGTAAAATATGTGGAAAAGCTGGACATATCACGTCTAAGTTTATTCACACTAGAAAGAAGTTGTCACAAACTTCAAGAACTAACAAGAAAGGACCCAAGAAAATATGGGTACCTAAAGCCTTGATTATTCCTGTTGCAGATATCCTTAATAGGACAATAAGCACACCTATCATGGTACCTAGATAGTGGCTACTCACGACACATGACAGGAAAAAAGTCGATGTTCCTATACCTCCAACCTAAAGAAGGAGGATATGTCACCTTTGGTGGAAATCAGAAAGGGAAGGTTATTGGGATAGGTAAAATTGGTGGGAGATCACCTTTACCATCTATCTCTAATGTTCTGTTAGTTGAAGTATTAAGACATAATCTGCTTAGCATAAGTCAACTATGTGATAATGGATACAATGTTTCCTTCAATAAGAATACATGTATAGTCAAAGACACTAATGGCAAAGTTCTCTTTTCAGCAAATAGGTAACAAAATCTTTATAAGATTGATCTAACTGAAATATCTGATCAAAGTGTGACTTGTTTTGTGTCAAGGGAAGATGAACGATGGGTATGGCATAAGAAGCTAGGACATACTAGTATGAAACAGATAACCAAACTTCAAAAGTATAGACTTGTGAAAGGTCAACCTGATATAAGTTTCAAAAATGATGTCCTATGTGATTTTTGTCAATTTGGAAAGTAAATTAAATTTACCTTTAAACCCCAAAATCTAGTATCTTCTTCTAGACCATTACGATTGTTGCATATGGATTTGTTTGGTCCAGTAAGTGTTGCTAGTAAGGCGGGAAAGAAATATGGTTTTGTCTTAGTCGATGATTATTCTAGCCATACATGGGTACTCTTCTTAACCCACAAGGATGAGTCATTCAAGGTGTTTTCATATTCTGTAAGAAAGTACATAATGAGCAAGGATTCAGTATCTCAGCTATCAGAAGTGACCATAGGGGAAGTTTGAAAATGAGCACTTCAACACATTCAGTGAAGAAAATGGAATTTCTCACAACATCTCTGCTCCTAGAACTCCTCGGCAAAATGTAGTAGTAGAAAGAAAGAACATATCTGTAATACCCCGATTTTTCTGCTCCTTAATAATCTGTGTTTATGTATGTGTATGTGTGATTAATGTTTTAAATATGAGAATAATATTTTAATAAACTAAAATTATTTTCATAATTTATTTTATTCTAGGAAACTACAGTTGAAATTTCGGTTGAAAATTCAGACGAAGCCGGTCTGCATTTTCACTGTCAGTAAGATTTTACTGATCAGGAAAATGAATATCAACTCGTAAAATAAAATTATAGATTTTCCTAACATGTTTATAACAATTTTCATGATTTTTAAAATTTTCATTTATAAATATTTCAATATCAATTTCTCGGGTAGAAAATTTACGAAGGAAAATACGATCGGTTTTCACAGTCAGGAAATCGATGGAACCAGAAGGAAGCAAAATTTATTTAAAATAGATTTGATGCAGATTTGATGAGGATGGATTTGCATGAAAAGACATGTCACATTTAAGAGAACATCATGACCTTACACACAATTATTTTCTTTATTTTGACAAGTAACCATTATTTTACTTAAATCTAAATTTTTATTTTAACAAAAAATGAAAATCCTCTCTATTTCCTCTCTATGCAGCAGCGCCCCTCCCCCATTTCTCCTATAAATAACTCACTCCATCTCCTATCATCATTTTTCCATTTTCTCTCTAAGCTCACTCACTTACAACTTTCCTACTCACACTCTCACTCACTTCACTTCACCATTGATCTTGTAAGCTTGAAACTCCCTTCATCTTCAACATCTCATCATCATAAGGGTATATTTTTTTCTCCTCTACTCTTCATCTCTTCAAATATCTATTTTATTTACATGCATGTGATTTATTTTTTGTTGCATGTTTCTAGATTTAGTTAGAATTTTCAAGAAAAATACTTAGAAAAATCTTTTTAGCATGAAATCAAATTCTGTTAACTCACACTCATCTGTACTATCATCTTATGCATTTGCATGTCAAAAAACAAATTTTCCAAAACCTATTTTGATAGGGTGGTCGAAACCCTATTTAGAGGAAAGTTAGTGTTTTCATTGTATTTTCACATGCATGACTTAAAAACCTTGATGCATGTATTTTTAAGCTTCTAAGCTTCATCAAAAAAATAAGTTTTCTTTCCTATTGATGTTGATATGGCCAAAACCCTAAGTGGTACCAAGTTGATGTTTTTGGTTCAAATCCCACATGCATGACTTAAAGCTCTTTAATTGATGCATTTTGAGTTCATGAACAAAATGAGTTTTTATTTCTATTTGACTTAATATGGCAAAACCCTAGTTGTGAGAGTTGAAGAGATTTTGTTTCATTTTTTTTTTAATAAAAACACTTAATTGATTCACTATTTTAATTGCATGCATGTATTTACAAAGTTGAAAATCTATTTTTTTTGCCTATTTTACGAGTAGGCCGAAACCTACTCTTGCTTTGAGTAGAGGGATTAAAATTTATTTTAATTTTAAAGCCTTAATTTTAGTCTCTAAAATGCTTAAGGATCATTGATCCAAAAGCTTGGGAAATTTTGAAATTTTTATCACAAATTTGTTGGTAGGGTCGAATGCATGCATGAGGAAATGAGATGTTTTTGTGAATTTTAACTTATATTTTATACCTGGTTTTGTTTAGAGTTACAAACGTGAGGAACCCGCAAAGCTTGTTTTAGTTAAACGCGGAAAAAGATCACACTTTTATTCGTCAAGTTAAGGTAAGAGGAGAAAGCCCGAAGGGATAATTATTTATGATAGCTATGTGCACTTGTGTTTTAATGTATTTGTTAGAATTTTGATGCGGTGCTTGTTAAATGTTTAACTGAGTTTGATTTTTGATTGGTTGATTGGTTGGATATATGTGTTTTATGTTTGGATGATTACCCATGAATATGTGCTTGTAGTTGATAGATTTCAAATTACTTGATGCATGTTATACTTGTTACATGATATTATTTTGGTTGTTGCATGGAAAGCCTGACTATTGGTTAGAGCTCAATTAAATTCTCAAGATAAAAGTCTTAAGAAAACCATGAGAAGAGTATTGACAATAAATATTTATTTGAAGAAATGTTTTGAAAAAAGAGAAAATAAATTTATCTTTTTTTTAAACTTATGAGAATATTAGTATCAAAATAAAAATTTTATGAAGGAAAATCTATTTGAAAAATTTAAATGGTTTTACACTAAGAAAAAATCAATTTACTTTTTGAAAATATTTTATGACTAGAAATCATGAAGAAAATAAATTCATTTTTACTTTAAAAGGATTTTATTTGGAAGTTTCAAATATTTTTAGAAAAAGAAGATTTTAAAATAAAATGGATTTTTGAAAAGAATGAAATTTTTCCATAACTTGAAGTTTTAAAACAAATGAATATCCAAGGAAAAGTTGTTGTAAAGTTTTATCCAAAAAGAAAGTATCAGATAACTTGGATAAGTTATGGAAAGTTTTCGTTTTGTATTTGTATTTCAATGAACGAAAAATAATGTTGAAAAGTGAACCTAGTAACCGAGACGTGGGATACTAGAGTTTTTAAGCACGTTGATCTACGATCCGTGTCACGATGTTGTGGACTGTGTATCCTATATACGTTGTTGTGGATTGTGTGTCATATACACGTTTTATTCAACGTGGTGAAACGAAGTAAAAGGTAAAAGTTGTTTTCTACGATCACAAAGTCCTAAACTGATGCATCGGCTTAGGACTGTTGTGATTGGACACTCGGACTAAACGTCCTGTGTTGATAATGAAAGTTTTAAAATGTTGAAAATTTAAGGATGGTCGTGAGCCTTGAGCCCGACAAAGGAAAGAATGAAATACAAAGAAAAGCAGCGAAAATAAAATGTTTTTACATGCATTTGGCAGATGTGCCCACATTGTTTTGTATGAATGCCTTGACGAGTAAGGTATTTCATGCTATGTTGTATAACTGTGTGACACCCATACTCGGGTCATCACATGGCTACCCGTTTGCGGAAATAAAAACTTAATTTGCTGGTTGCTTTCGGAAAATAATGTTTTATGAACGTTTGTCTTAAACAAAATGGGTGATAAAATTTTTTCTTTTCAACATCATCACAACAACGTTCACATAACCACACTTAGATATATCTATATATATATATACATATATATATATCATACAGCTATACTGCCTCATAAGTTTCACACTTAAACATTTGTAATAAAAAGATTATTCCCAAAACATAACTGAACTTAAACCTAAGCTGGTCAAAACACTACGACAAAAGAAGCAGCATCAACATTTCTCGAACTACACCTCCTTCTTCTTCCAAACGCCATAGTCCTTAAGAGGTTCATCTGAATTTCACCACGTAGAACCCAGAAGAGAAACCACAAATAAAATATGCAAGAGTGAGAAACCGACAATTTGATCATAACGCGAGAACCATATGTACGACACAACAAAACACATACAAACCTAGATCAGTTAATTTCTCATATTTAAATTGGCATACAACACAATATATCAAAGGGTCTCACACCCGAATATCGTCGTTTTTAAAATCTGAATGCATGAACACTTCAATACATCATCTAAACATTCATACTTAATCTCATGAGATATCTCCAACCTCTTGATGAGTTGATCAGACTCGATTGCCATAGGCACACCGCCACAGGCACGCCCATCGCACACTGTCAAACATCGTGGCACAGTGATAACACTCTGAGATGGGGTCTCATTGTCCAAACCCCGGGCACAATGAGGAACATTGTTGCATGATATACTTGACGCCGCAAGATAATCACTCGTAGACTCACAGCACGTCTGCCATATGCATGCAAGAAAACATTTGTTCTCGACACTTTTCTTTGTGTTATGTCTTTCTTTGTCAAAGATCTCAAAAGCTTTTGACCAACCATAATTTAAACATTTTAAAAACCTTCATTAAAACACAGGACATCTAAGTCCGAGTGCTCAATCACAAACCCTAGACTGATGCCTCAGGCTTAGGTTCGTGGTAGTAGAAAGCATCTAAAATGTTTTAACCTCTTTAAGTAGATACCCAATCTACAACATCACTAACCTTAGTACCCCGACGTCTCGGTTACTAAGTTCTATATCATCTTTTAAGTCATTAAGTAAAACTCATTCACCTTAATTTCTTTCTACTTGTAATTCATTTATAAAACGTCAAGTCGTTTAAAACTCTTTTACTGAAACTTCAACTCTTTAAATCAATTCATATTAAATTTCTTCTTAAAATAAGTACTGTTGTTTTTCAACTTTCACTGTAAATAATTTCAAAACTTCTCGTTGTTTATCATTTTCCAAGAAAATGTTTTTAAAGTCAAACTTTGACTTTTATAATATTTTATTATTATTATTATTATTTTATTTCTATTTTTATTTTTATAAATAAATTTCGAATATTAATTTCACAAAATAACTTTTTATAATATAACATAATTTCTTGCGTAAAAGTCAGCAGTACTAAAAAAATTTCACGGTTACGCTCTCACCATGACTCCTAAATTACTGTTACACTAATAAATCATTAAAATAAAAATATTTCTCAAAACTCATTATTTTTCAAAAATAATATTTTCCACCACTATTATATTCCAACATTTCCCATAAAACATTGAATATAATTCTTCATAGCTTATTAAATATTTTATCTAATTAATCGGTTGTGCACTGACCACTGTGAGGCCTCACAAACAACATCCAACATCATTAAAATTATATCACCAGGCAGATCATGCATCATAACAATATACGATACTACTGCAGATAATTAAATAAATTATAAGCAGAGAAACAACCCAAAACACAGATAAACAGCTAGAAACACATAGCCAAACAAAACATATCAGACACCATAACCACATAAACAATGTATACAAACCACAAACATGGACGTATGGTCATCCGAATAATCCGTCAGGTAACCCCTCTTACCTCTTGAAGATCCACAGCAAGTTGAATTAAATTTGTCGGAAGCCGGAAACTCACGTACACCGCTTTATACTTAACCTTCAACCATTACAATCAAACAATCACAATTCAAGAAACTAAAAACATCCTAAAACCCTACTACATGGTCACGGCCTCTAGGGTTTTTGACTAACTAAAATTCCTAATCATGATTAAGTCATGGATTAATGATCCTTGATTAACCTAAATCATAGATTAGTGACTAAACAACTAAGTTTCAAACTCAAAACTTCCTAACTCTTTTATACAAGGATTCAGACTCAACATGTTTATAGGTCTAGGGTTCTTAGTTTAATAAACCAACTTGGATTTATAAGGCATACATACTAAGAGTTTGATTAACAAGATCATTATGGAAAACTATGAACAAAACTCAACAAATCTAACCACCTAGGGTTTCGGCCAACATAGGGATTTTTGAGTAAAGATTTTCATTTTAGGAAACTAGCATAGATTAGAATGTGTAGACATACTTGTCATATAGAATACATGATCATACATGACAACACATGAACAAAACTCTACCAAACCTACTTTACTAGATTCGGCCAAGGCTAGGTTTTTAGGAAAGAAATTTTTGATTGCATCATGCTCTTGGATTTAGATAATATACATGATATCAATAAGATAGAAAGTAGTTTCATCATCATTAGATTTTTATAGAATTTATTATGACTTTTCAAAGTTCTAGGGTTAGAAACTTTAAAGTGATGAACAACTATGAAACAAACTTTAAATCAAGAAACTTTCTAAAGAACATAGGCATGATTAAGGAAGAAGATTAGGATTTACCTCTTGAAGATCAAAGACAAAGGAAATCCAAGAAACTTGCTTCACAAATCTATCACTAAGGAACTTATGAACTTTAGGGTTTTGGAAACAAATGGCAAAAGAAACTAAGTGAAAAGTGAGAGTATGGTATTTATAGAGCTTGCTTGCGCCACTCTTGGAAGGAGCTAGAGATGATGAGTTGTCTTGATAAAGTATTCAAATGCAATTAAGTTCTAAGGACCACTTTGCAAAGATTCCATAAGTTGAAGGACTAGTTTGCAAATTGTCAAGAAAGTATCATGATGATGATTTTGCCACATTAAATGCTAGCTTATCTTGACTTTGTTGGCTGAATTTATGAGTCAAAGATAGGTTAAGACAATTCATGAAGGTTTGAGAAGAATCAAGAACATTGTGGAAAAATCAAGGATAATGTAGGATAATGTAGAAAAATGTGGAAACTTGTGGAAAATTGTGGAACACTCTAGAAAATTGATTCAACAACAAATGAGACAGCCATAAATCCTCATGGGCTTACGCATGGGCTGGGTTATTTTGGGCTTGGGTTCATTCTTGTGGGGCCCACTTGAAAATTTAAACATTAGACTTAAGATAGGAAACTTATATAGTTTCAATTAGGCTTTATGGACTCAAACCATGAACTAGAAAATTTTGGGCTTCTAAGCCACGACCATTTGAGATTGGAAACAAGGATTCTAGCCCAATCCACTTGAAAAAACTTAAAAACTAATTTAGGGACAAAAGGGTAATTTACAGAAAGTTCAGGGGCTTCAGTGTAAATTCCCCAAATTTTCTATTTAACCCTGAAAACATTCTAGACTTAAAAATATGATTCATACCCTTGAATCATCTCAAAATCCTAAGATAAACCCTCTATCTACTCTTAGAAACTCTAATTTCCCTTCCGTCGTCTACCCGATTACGTGTTTCGCCTGAAAGACGTAAATTATTTTATTTTTTTATGAAATAAATCTAAAAATACAGAATTGTAGAAAATAAAATACTAAACTTAAGTCTTTCGTTCACGAATTAAAATTAGGTCTTTTGAGCAGTATTATTATACTGTCAATGGAATTCGCAGGCCGGGTTTCGCCTGACTTTCCAACCTAAATTTTAATCGTAGCTTCCTACATTCAAGTAGGATTGAGTGGTAAACTTCGTTTATTTAAAATAATTTCCTTAAACTCTAATAAATTTATAAACATATTTATATGTATTACTGTTATTTAAAACAGTGAAATACAGGGTGTTACAAATTGTGCCTTGATGGACAATTAAATCCATATGCCTTGTTTATTGTGCCTTGTGTTGGATAGTATGCTATGGATATCCACACACGTTGATCATTGTGCCATGAGTTTTGGGCAGTGTTGTTGTGCCTTTTGGCAATTGAGCCTGATCAACTTACTCTACTAAAACAAATGGAGTCGGGATTTTCGGAAATTAGGATAGATGGTTGAAATATATAAGTGTTATATGTTTTCAAAAAAGTTGATGAATTCTTGATATTATGTTTCTATTTGGAAATTTCATGTTGAATATGTATATTTATTAGTATATGTTGTTTTTGTGTTTGTGGTGCACGTAGTTGTCATAATTGATCCATATATTGGTATGTCACCCTTGCATTTCTTTTTGTTGTTTCTCTCTCTATGTGTGTGTGTGTGTGTGTGTGTGTGTGTGTGTGTGTGTGTGTTTGGGGATATAGCTGGATCCAAACATGCCGTTAGCTCACTCTCGGGTGAGGGCCATCATATTTGAGAATGCCCAAGACCCCACCACTTGGGGTTTTCAACCAGGATCCCAGCTTGAGTTCTATACTGGCCCAGTGTGTATCGTTGATGGATCAGAGTTGGAAGGACCTACGCGGAGGACATATACTACGGAGACGGTTCAGATTGCATTACCGCCAGTAGACTTCTACTTGCAACATCTGGCAGCCCAGGGACTAGTGGTTCTAGATCCTCCACAGAACCCGCATCAGCCGGCGGTAGCACCCGCTTCACCGATTGAGGAGGACCCGCATGAGATAGATAAGAAGGATCCTTATGAGGTTATCGAGGAGGACCCGATTGAGGTAATGGAGGAGGACCCGCAGTACCATCCACTCAGTGATGATGATGATGATTCTCTAGATGCGGGAGTCGGAGTGGATAGGTCTCCATCAGATTTACCTTCAAAGGGTGGGGATGACCGTCATGGTTTCCCTAATGGGTATCACTACTGTCTGACCAGCTATGGGACTTTTCTTTTGTTTTAGGGTAATGATGTCTGGGTAGTTGTTTCTGATTTCTGAAAACCATAGTTCATTTGACCTATGACTCTTTAAGCTTACTTTAAATCTGCTAATGTAACTCTGACTATTAATCCTGTTAGTGTACAAATCAACCTTTCACTCCTGTAAAGTTCTGTCAAATGGCCTGTTTCCAAGAAGACCTTATGTGTAATGTATAAAGGTGTTTTATAATTAATAAGAACGAAATTATCATAATAATAAGAATGTCATGAGATGTAAAGAATGTAAATTATTTACAACAATCTTATGTTTCTGAAAGTAAATCGACAACTTGCTAAATGTATTTTTTTTTTTCCGGAAAACAAAGTAATTAATGTGATGCTCGAGTTAAGGGTGTCACATTAAGGGTGGTATCAGAGCTGGTCGAGTCTTTCGGGAATACTTGGGAATTGGTCTGTTGTGTTTGTGTTGTGTGATCTCTAAGTATGCTTGTTTGAATTACTTCTTAAAAGTAATGAGTGTTAGTGAGTAGATAAGTGTTTTAATCTCTGGTTACCATTTAACTGATTTTATCTTGTTGGTCAATTATGGAACTAGATGCAGGACAGGGACGTGACCGCGGAAGAGGCCGTAGGGGTGGTTTCGTTGGTGGCCGTGGACATGTTGGTGGGGGAATGGACTTCGCAGCACAAGCTATGGTAGACGTTGCAGCTGCCATTGCTCAATAAACTGCTACTATGGCTGCTCAACATCAACAGGAGCAAGCCCGTGCTGAACAAGCCACTGAAAGTCGTGGTCTGACAACTTTTCCACGTCAGAACCCACCATAGTTTCATGGGGATGCTGACCCTACAAAGACTGACTTTTGGATTCAAGAACTGGAAAAGATTTTCGAGTTGATTCACAGTCCTGAAGGGGTAAGAGTGCCTTATGCTACTTTCCTGTTAATGGGAGATGCTGAATACTGGTGGAGAGGCACCAGACAACTGCTAGAGATGAGATGAATCAGCAAGAAATTACTTGGGAGGTTTTTTGTACTGCATTTCTGGACAAATACTTTCCCCAGAGTGCTCGAGCTGAGAAAGAGCAGGAATTTCTGCACTTGCGACAAGGAGATATGTCAGTCGGGGTATACGTGAAAAATACTTGGCAAGTGACTCAAACCTTGGTGCGTATACCCCGCAAGAGTTTTTACCATGCAGGAAGAATCCATCCCTCATCCAGTAGAGCCTCATCTACTATCTTTGGTTCTAACTCAGACTAAGGCAGAATCATCTTGCTCTCTGAATGTAGATCTGGTTCTCAGCTTATCATTAGGATTCCCAATGATTTGATCTTGAGGATGATAGTTCCTGAAGTACCAAGATCTCTGAACATTTCCCTGTTGAGAAGTTGAAGTTTCTGACTCATGCTGTTGAAGGTCGTCCACTTGATCATTAGGTTTGACATTTTCTTGAATTTCAGAGTCCTTGAGATTCAAATCTGCAATAACTTCATCAAGCTCTGATAATTTCTTATCAAGCTGCTTGTCATCAAACTTGACATGTATACATTCTTCTGCTACTAAAGTTCTATAATTATAAACTCTAAACCCTTTAGATGATTCAGAATATCCTAACAGAATTCCATTATCCACTTTAGCATCAAACTTACCAAGTTGATCTTTAGTATTCAAAGTATAGCATTTACAACCAAAAAGATAAAAGTAAGATATGTTGGGTTTTTGTCCTTTCCACAATTCATAAGGAGTATCATTCAAAATTGGTATAATGTATATTTTGTTCTGAATGTAGCAGGTAGTATTAACAGCTTCAGCTCATAAGTGTCCAGGGACAAATTTATCATCGAGCATTTTTCTAGACATCTCTTGAAGAGATCTGTTTTTTCTCTCTACCACGCCATTTTGCCGTGGTGATCTAGGTATTGAGAAGTTCTGAAGTATGCCACTTTCTTCACAGAACTTATCAAATAGCTCATTTTCAAACTTCCCCTACAGTCACTTCTGATTGAAGTGATACACATGCATTTTTCATTCTGTACACGTTTGCAGGAGCTAGGAACATAACCCATGTCCATCTAGTGTAGTCGCCTACTATGACTAGACCATATTTCTTTCCACTAACAGAGGCAGTCCTAGTTGGTCCAAACAGATCAAGGTGTAGCAACTCTAGTGGTCTATTGGTATTAACAACAATCTTAGATTCAGAGAAACCTTTGACTTGTTTTCCCTTTTGACATGCATCACAAAGAGCATCAGATTTGAACTTAAGGTTTGGTAATCCACTCACGAGGTTATGCTTATTTAGCTTTGAAATTAATTTCAAGCTTGCATGACCTAGCCTTTTGTGCCAAATCCATCGCTCATCTTTAATAGACACTAGACATGAGACACTTTGATTTGTAAGGTCCTCCAAGTCAATCTTATACATATTGTTTTGCCTCTTGGCAATGAATAAGAGTGATCCATCAGGTTTCTTAACATTACATATGTTCTTATCAAAAGAAATAGCAAACCCACTATTACACAATTGACTTATGCTTAGCAGATTGTGTTTTAAACCATTTACTAAAAGAACATTATCAATGGAGGGAAAAGGATGTTTACCAATTTTACCTACTCCGATGATCTTCCCTTTCTGATTACCTCCAAAGGTAACCCATACACCATCCCTATGTTTAAGATTTTGGAACATACACTTTTCTCCCGTCATGTTATGTGAGCAACCACTGTCCAAATACCAGGATGTGTGTTTCTTTCCTGTTGTTAAGCAAGTCTGAACCAGGTACAATCTTATCCTTAGGTACCCAAATTGACTTGGGTCCTTTCTTGTTAGTAGTCACTGGACGAGCATGTTTTATATGCTTAGAATGCATGCATCTAGATGTTATGTGACCACCTTTTCCACACACTTTACAGTAAATGTTGACGAGCTCAGTTTAATTTTAACATGCAATGTTTGAGCTTTTGAGCTTCTATTATGCGTATGTGGTTTTGACTTTTTATAATATGCTTGATGCTTTTCTTTGTCATAACCAAGGCCAGACTTATCATGTGGTGACCTAGAGTACCTTAAAATTAAACATAGTTTATCTGAGCCACCTATAAATTTAGACAGTGTCTGTCAGGTATGTCACATCTTGTTTCAGTTTTGCAACTTCACAAGAGACGCTTGGCTCACACTTGAGTTTGTCAGTTAGACTGACATTCTCTGATTTCAGTTTGTCATTTTCATCTACAAGACTTATTTTCTCCATGCAAACCCAATCAAATTCTTTAGATAGTTTTGAAATTTTCTTTTTGAGACTTCTATATTCATGAGACAGAATTGATGAGTTATACAGTAATTCATCAAATGCATCTTAAAGAATGGAAGGGTTAGAATCCATTACCTCAGTATCAGTGTCTTCACTTTCTGATGATATACCAGCCATGAGACAGATATTTGCCTTTTCTTATGCTTCATTTTCTTCATCAGATGAAGACAGATCCAGATCCTCCCAAGTAGCCATCAAGCCTTTCTTCTTTTTGAAGAACTTATTTTTGTCCTTCAGTTCTAGGCAGTCAGCTTTGAAATGACCAGGCTTTTTGAACTCAAAGCACAGAGGTGGACCTTTTGTCTCAGAGTCTGATTTCTCCTTGATGAACTTTTTGTTGAACTGCTTCCTTCTAAAACCAAATTTCTTTCTCCACATATGTTGACTCTTTCTGGAGATGAAAGACAGTTCATCCTCATCAGATCCTTCATCACTATCAGCTTTGGAAGAGTCAGCCTTCTTTGCCTTTAGGGCAATAGATTTTCCTTTTTTGGAATTTTATTCTTCATTGAGCTCAAGCTCATGAACTTTTAAAGATCCAAGAAGTTCCTCCAAAGAGAGAGCATTGAGGTTCTTTGCTTCCTGAATAGCAGTGACCTTAGGTCTCCACTGTTTATGTAAGTTCCTCAAAAATTTTCTGATATGATCTCTGTTCTCATAGGTTTTTCCAAGAGATCTGAGACTGTTGGTGATAGTTTGGAATCTTCCAAACATTTGATCTATAGTCTCATGTTCAGTCATTTTAAATAATTCATACTGATGAACCAGCATACTGATTTTTGACTCCTTAACTTGGGATGACCTTTCTTGAGCTAGGGTAAGAGTATCCCATATTTCCTTAGTCGTGTTACAGCTATGGACTTTTATCATGCTCAGATATGGTGATAGCACACATCAAATAGTGCTTAGCTTTCAGATTAAGTTGATGTTGAGTTTTCTGCTCTTGAGTCCATTGAGCTCTAGGAATAGCAGCTCCAGAATAACCTTTTGGCTTAGTGTAGCCAGTTTCAATCAGCTCCCAGATGTCCATGTTTTGTGCATCAAGAAAAGTCATCATTCTCTTTTTCCAATAGTCATAATCACTACCATCAAAGAGAGGAGGTATGTTGATTGCTTGTCCTTATGTATCCATGCTTGTTGGATCGTACTACCTCAGTACTTGTTAGATGCTCAACCCTTTCGAGGTTGAGCTCTGATACCAACTGAAGTTGACACAGGGAAACACAAGAAGGGGGGTTAAAATGTGTTTCTTAACAAATTTACGAAAAAGTCTTTTCTCAAACCTTTTACAAGCAAAAAAACAAAAACAACACACAAACAGGAAAATGTTTTTGAAGAGATGATAAACTCATATTTAGAACCCCACAGTTAGTATAAAAAAAACTGTAAAAGATAAGGGCTTAGAAGATTCACGCAAGTGTTTTATCCTGGTTCACTCTCTTCCAACCAAGAGCTACGTCTAGTCCCTTCTACTTGAAGGTTTTATCCACTATTCTCCAATAGATTATAAGTATTCAACACCTCTTCAGGCTACAAGTATTCTTTCTCTATCAAGCCTCTTCAGGCTCTAACTCTAACAAAGAGATTTAAAACTTTTGATCTAAGAACTCATTATGTGTGAGGATTTGAAAGTTTAAGATCAACAAGATTTACACGTAAACTTGTATTACAATTTCAACACAGTTTTTGCACTATGATATCAGAGCTTGTGTTACTTCGTATATCTATATATTGAATCTCATTTTCTTCTTGAAGTTCTTCAAGTATATATATAGCTGAAGTGCTTCTCTGTCTTGTTCTTCTTCAACGGTCTTCAAATTGTATCCATTTAGACTTAGCATTAAATGCTTGGATCCATTGAGACTGATAACTTGATATGCTTCACTGAGAAGTGCTTTTGTTTATCAGAGGAATGCTCAAAGTAGAACTGTCACTTCTTTGTTGTACCAAGGTTTCTTTCTGACTTACCATCTTTGTACTTGACTTGATCTTTACAACAATGTAGTTTGACAGAGTACAAAGGTTTATGGTTTTGATGGTACGAAGTTCTTTTATCCAAGAGATAAATATTTTATACAAAATAAGCATCAAGGTGAAAGACATATATTCTTTGAATTAAATAAACAATCATTTGAAATAAATACGTTTAAGCTTAGACTGGTTCACGTCTTAAAACTAGTGGGCTCGCAGGTCTTTGGACGTGCAAGATTTACTTATCAGTGAGATGGGCTCGTCTACCGATAATGCGTCTACATACTTTCCGCCTAGTCCAGAGAGATGGACGTGCTATACTTAAGAGCTCGTCTGCTGACGTGGCGTATAGTGAAGCAACCTCGTCTATCAAGTCTTTGGACTTGTTATATTTCAATGTCTCGTCTACTTAATTTTTCTTTAGACTTAGTAATGCTTCTACCTTAGTTAATTCTAAGACCTCGTCTATTCTTATTTTAACGATCTCGTCTTCCATAAAGCTAAAGACTCAGAATTTTACCAAGAGTTGTAGACTGATCTAGAGGTTTGAAATAGAATCTGTAGATTCCATACTTTAAATTTTAGTTCCTCTAACTCGCATAAAATCAAGTAATCCCTGCATACTTATAACAAACAAGTTAGATCTTTGACAAACACTTTGCCATACAAATTTAACCTTTTTGTTAACATCAAAACTTAAGAGATTATTTTAATCCAAAACCACTTTGGTTCTAATAGTCATCATATGTTACATGACCACCTTGCTTTATGGAGAGATGAATAAACTTTGATATGTTTCCCGTCATATGCTTGGAGCACCCGCAATCAAGATACCATTCCTTTCCACGGGTCCTCAAGCAATCCTATAAAGCAAGTTTAGATCTTACGTACCCAATCTTGATTGGGTCCTTGAATATTTGTCTTGGGCACCATAATTTTTGGAACCCACATCATCATCTCAAGACCAATTCTTTTAACATATCATCTTGGAGAAATATGACCATGCTTACAACAATAATGACATGTTACTTTATTTCTAGCAATTTTACTAGATGGAACAAATATTGTTGAATGTGTTTCTTTCTTATCATAAGAATTATACCCTAAGCCGGTTTTTACAAAAGGAGATTGTTGATTCCCAAGAAAATTATTCAAATTTCTTCTACCATTTGTAAATTTAGCAAGAGTATTCTTTAAGTCCTTATTCTCCTTTTCAAGATACATGCATTGATCACATTTTGAGGATCTAGGTATATCATTTCTAGAACTAGCATGCATCAAGGTCATAGAATTAATTTCTAATTTCAAGTCATTTATCTCCTTAGCTAATTTTATTTTATCATTTTCATGCATAGATATTATTGACTTTTGTTTGGTTACCTTTCTAGCAAGTTCTATAGATTCCTCATTCAATTCTTCAAAGGCTAATTGCAATTCATCAGAATTGAAAGATAATTCATATTCATCATCACTAACCTCTTGGTCATCCTTTTGACTTGCCATGAAGCAAAGATTAGAGACTTCATCTTCCTTTCTCTCATCACTTGATGAACTAAGGTCGTTGTCCAACCATCCTATATATGCCCTTCTCCCCTTCTTTTCCTTCTTAGGCCTCTTGTCACTTTTATCTTTCTTTTGGAGAGTAGGACATTCGAATTTGATGTGCCCGGGCTTTCCACATTCGTAGCATAGAGGTGTTGATGATGGTGCATCTTTTCACTTACTTTTATTCTTGAGAAACTTCCCAAATCTCCTCACTAGTAGATTGATTTGTTCATCTTCCTTGTCATCTTCACTAGAGTCATTTCTTTCCTTGTCACTTTCATCTCTCTTGGAGGAAGAAGCCATAAGTGATGTTCCTTTGCTCTTTTTATCTACTTCTTCATTCTCCTTGAGCCTTGTTAGCTCCAATTCGTGCTCCTTGAGCTTTCCAAACAAGGTTGCTAGAGACATAGTTGAAAGATCCCTTGACTCCATGATGGCCGTTACCTTTGGTTGCCATTCTCTACTAAGACACCTAAGTTCCTTAGTCACAAGATCTTCATTTGTTAAAGTTTTCTCAAATGAAAGCAATTGATTTACAATGACTTGAAAACGATTTTGAACCTCATTGATAGATTCACCATGATTCATTCTAAATAATTCATATTGATGCATCAAGGTGTTTATCTTTGATCTAATAACCTCACTAGTTCCTTCATGAGTCACTTGTAAAGTGTCCCAAATCTCTTTTTCACTCTTACAATTAAAGATACGAATGAATTCATCAATTGACAAAGCGTTGGTGAGGATATTCTTAGCTTCAAAGTCAAGTTGAACTTTTTGTTTTTCATCTTTAGTCCATAGACTTTTGGGTTTGTTTCTCTCTTCATCTCCAACACCATGTTCGGGGACGAAGGGACCATTTTCAATAGTTTCCCATAAGTCTATGTCTATTCCTTCAATAAAAATTTTCATCCTTACCTTCCAATAAGGATATCCTTCACCGTCAAAAATTGGAGGAGATGTGGTAGAAATGTGTTTATGTTTCCTACTTGATTCAAGTGCCATTTTCGAAAATAATCTTGAAAGCTATTAAGCCTTATTCAAGACCCTAATCAATATGGCACCTCAAGAGGGGGGTAATTTGATGTTCAGTCACTTTCTTTGAAAGACTATGTATGATGCAAAGAAATTGAGTAGAAGAAAAGAGTGATTATGAATGAATGACCTCTATTAAAAATAAGAGAATTAAATCCACCACAATTAACCAAATACAATAAAGAACAACAATTGAACAATAATTGCAAGAACTAGAAGAGTGAGGAAAGAGAAGATCACAAAAACGATTTTACTGGTCGATCACAACCTGAGTGAACTACTGATAAGCCTCTGGCTTATCTAGTTTTATGACTAGATGAACTAGGGTTCATGTGCCTATTTATTCGAGTTCACTCTCGTTTTCGCCCAAATTTGCCTTGTTTCGTTCCTAAGTTGGACTTTGACTCATTTTGCGTATTTTGTGTAGTTTTTAGGTTATTTTGAATAGAATTACGCTTGTGGGTGCTTTTGTTGTTTCAGGTTAAATAAGTGAAGCTCCGGGAGTCAAGAAAAGTCGAAAAGCAGTGGAAATTGCAAGTCTGGAGACACTCGCCTCGCGAGTATATTCTCGCCCCGCGAGCCTGAAAGTCAACAAAGCAGCAAAAGTCATCACTTCAGTCTTGCCACGCGAGATGTGTCTCGCCCCGCGAATCATGAAGACCTGCAAGACAGAGAGCATCACGGCTTGGCCGTGATGAATACCACGCCCGTGGCAGTTTAAGGTTTGAAGACTCGCCCCGCGAGATGAAACTCGCCTCGCGAGAGAATGAAGACTTGGAAGTCAGAGACCATCACGGCCCAGCCGTGATGAAGGTCACAGCCTAGAATTGAAGACTCGCCCCGCGAACACACTTTCGCCTCGTGAGAGTTTAAATTGAAAGCGCGCCAATTTTAATTCTCGCCTCGCGAGAGGCTGCTCGCCTCGCGAACGAGCGCAGATCAGGAATCCTATTTAAAGGCTGTTGCAGATCAGATTAGGGGAGGGGGGAACTTTAGGAGGCTGTAGGGCTTTGGGAGGGCCGCGAATCCTAGTAGTTTTCCACTGTTTAGAATAGCATTTAGGGTAGTTTCTTTTCTTTTTTGGAGCTGCGTCTCCCTTTTTCTTATGGAGGTTACGTCCGATCGCTTGTCTATGAGCATGAGGAACTAATCCCATCGTCCGAGGGAACGATGAAGCCACCCATGGCGATGTAAATCCGATATGATGTATGTCTTTCTCCTTTAATTCAACTCTTGTTTTCCGATTCTGATTTGAATGTTTGATCATATGTTTTGCGTGATTAATCAGTTAAACGTGTTTGAGGCCTAACGGCGATTCGCGTTTCAGAACTTGAATCGGGATCATAAATGTTTTCTAATTCTGATTTGATTGTGTTGATCATATGTGTTGCGTGATTGACTTGTTAACGTTGATGAGGCTTAGTCAGCGATTCACGTTTAGAACTTGAATTAGGATCATCGATCGAATATTGCACGAGAGTGAGTAGGAGATCGGTGCTACCTTATAGGGAACAAGAATTAACAGAATTCGAGTTTAGGATTATGAGACCTAGTAAGTAATTAATCCAATCGTCGAATACGTCCTAATGAGCACGAGAGTGGATTTAGGAGAATTTAGGGGTCCCGGTTGACATTGTAATTGAACTTAGGGAGGAATTCATCATCACTTGGGAATACATATTGGGTAGGTGGATTTGTGACCTTGGACATTTTAGTTTTCATATTTTTAGATAATTATTTAATTAGATTTGTTAATTGAATTTCAATTCCATTCTCTCTTCTCTCTCTCAACCACCACTTTCTGTAACTTGACCGAACATATCTGATTTCCCGCGGATTAGTCGAATTGGTAGCCCAATCCCTGAGTTCGACCTCGGTAATTACTTACCGTGTTTCTTTTTATTACTTGCGACGACCCGGTACACTTGCCGGTGTCACAACAAGTTTTTGGCGCCGTTGCCGGGGATTGGCACAACCAATTTTTCTGATTTTAGGGAAGTTTGATTATTTGGTTAAGTTACTTTTATTTTTATTTTTATTTTTAATTTCTATTATTATTCTCTATTTCTTGATCCCACTTGGTCTTGGCCCTGTTTTGTATGCGAGGTACTCTTTCAAGGCGGACTGCGAATCATGGAGACTGTTTATTTTCCAGCCTTGGACGGTGTTACAAAATATGACTTTGGGCCTAATATATCCCTGGGAGATCACTGGCGCTGGGGACGTAATTGCCCTCATGCACAAGCTTATAGTATAATCATGAAGCATGAGGAGGAATGGGAAAGGAATGAGCAAACACCGTTGAGAGCTGCTCTAGAACAATATTCCCAGGAGCTATCCACCTCTGAGGCCAAGGCAAGAGCCAACTGTGATAGTATCGAAACTGTGATGCAGAATTTCAAAACGCAAGTCGAGGAGATTTGCAAGCAGTTAGTACAAGGGTCATATGAAGCCCAATTTGAAGAAAATCTGGTTTTGGGGATAGATCAAAATGAAGACGAAGTGGTAGTGGATTCCACACTGCTTGCCAAGCAACCGAAAATTTCTGCATTGGATAACTATGTTGGCTTACATGCATGTGTGGACATGGGTAAGTTAGACCCTCCCACTCGTCTGGCACACTTCCTCGAGAAAACACCATTTGACCCGAGAGGAAGTGAATTCATAATAACAAAGGTCAATGGAGTTTTCATACACTGGCTGAGTGGAGTTGATGATAAAGTCATATTGCTGCTACAATCTCCACTCCAATTACCATTTGATCCGGGTGGAGAATCTCACATGATGAGCGTCCCTTGGCCTCTGTACCACAGACTATGGGATCCAGGTGGATGCTTCTTAATAAGTCAGGCTCGGGACGTTAAACAAGCGCTACTTGGGAGGCAACCCAAGCTAGGTATCCCTCTCTTCTCTTAACTTTTGTTTTGTTTTGTTTATGTTTTTGTTTTTGTTTGTCACTCTTGAATAATTTGAGAAGATCAAGAGTTGTTGTATGAATGTCGTGTCGGCAAGCTTGTTGGATTTTAATTAGATTGAGCGTAGATTGATTGCATGAATTATTTGACCATTGATGATTTCCCCTAGGTTCTGAAAATAGAAAAGTTGATCCTCACTTAAAAATTGAAAACTGAACTTTGAGAATTTTGTTGTGATTGCTTGATTTATGATAAGTTTGGGGTGAGGGGGGTGCACACACTAGGAATCGTATCTCGGTCAAACAATTTGCAAAATGTCCAGGTGAGGATTTGAGCCTCCAACTCTGTTTTTGAATGTGTGAATCACTGTTAAGTTGCACTTTCCCGAATTTGCTTGAATCTCTATATGGTTTGCATGTTTATGTGTTGCATCAAATGATTTAGGCAATTTTCTTTGAATAACCACTTGGCCTAAAAAGGACCATCCCTAATGCATGTTCCCTAGTTAGCCAAATTGAGCCCAATTGACTTTTTGTTTCTTGATGACCCTACATTACGAGCCAAAATCCGAAAAACCATGTTAACCCAATCTTAGGATTAGGAGAGCATGGAAATGAGCAAGAGAAAGGTTGTGAGAAACTAAGTTTGGGGTGGCTACAAGAAGGTGTGTCATATTGGGATGAGAAAAAGAAAATAAAGGTTGAAACCCAAGGCGAAAAAAAAAAAAGAGAGAAGAAAAATATTTGCCAAAGGAAAAGGGGCAGAACAAAAAGATTAGCAAGGAAAAGGCTGTAGTCACCCGAGACAAATGAAAAAATGGAAAAAGGAATTTGAGTGGAAAAAGTGTCAAAATGCTCATGCTCTCTTAGTCCTAGGGACTTAAGCCTAAATATCCTTCATTATCATACCCTGAGCCAGGCCCCATTACAACCTTTAAAAGACCTTCTGATGTTGCATACATGTTTTCCTGGGAACTACTTTTGAGATGAAAATCAAATTCATGGGAAGTGCTCTTGATAAGTGAATTAAGTGAAAAAGTTGAAAGCCTAGACGAATTTGAGCGAATGAGTGAAATTTTACATACCCTTGTGAGGAAGGCAGTTGTTTGAAATTGGTGATCTTCCTTTTGTGTGTGACCCTGATCCTCAACTTAGACTAATGATTGCATGAATGATGAAGTTCTCAATGGTTTAAAGTAAATGAATGTGGGGATTACATTGATGTAGGGGGGAGATCATTGGAGAAAAACTGTTTTGTAAAGTTGCATTAAATTTGTGCGAAATCGATTGATTCCTTTAGGCTTGCCAAGTCTTGAGTCGTTTTTGAGTTTTAAGCTTGCTTGGGGACAAGCAAGGTTTAAGTTTGGGGTATTTTGATAAGCCTCTGGCTTATCTAGTTTTATGACTAGATGAACTAGGGTTCATGTGCCTATTTATTCGAGTTCACTCTCGTTTTCACCCAAATTTGCCTTGTTTCGTTCCTAAGTTGGACTTTGACTCATTTTACGTATTTTGTGTAGTTTTTAGGTTATTTTGAATAGAATTACGCTTGTGGGTGCTTTTGTTGTTTCAGGTTAAATAAGTGAAGCTCCGGGAGTCAAGAAAAGTCGAAAAGCAGTGGAAATTGCAAGTCTGGAGACACTCGCCTCGCGAGTATATTCTCGCCCCGCGAGCCTGAAAGTCAACAAAGCAGCAAAATTCATCACTTCAGTCTCGCCACGCGAGATGTGTCTCGCCCCGCGAATCATGAAGACCTGCAAGACAGAGAGCATCACGGCTTGGCCATGATGAATACCACGCCCGTGGCAGTTTAAGGTTTGAAGACTCGCCCCGCGAGATGAAACTCGCCTCGCGAGAGAATGAAGACTTGGAAGTCAGAGACCATCACGGCCCAGCCATGATGAAGGTCACAGCCTAGAATTGAAGACTCGCCCCGCGAACACACTTTCGCCTCGCGAGAGTTTAAATTGAAAGCACGCCAATTTTAATTCTCGCCTCGCGAGAGGCTGCTCGCCTCGCGAACGAGCGCAGATCAGGAATCCTATTTAAAGGCTGTTGCAGATCAGATTAGGGGAGGGGGGAACTTTAGGAGGCTGTAGGGCTTTGGGAGGGCCGCGAATCCTAGTAGTTTTCCACTGTTTAGAATAGCATTTAGGGTAGTTTCTTTTCTTTTTTGGAGCTGCGTCTCCCTTTTTCTTATGGAGGTTACGTCCGATCGCTTGTCTATGAGCATGAGGAACTAATCCCATCGTCCGAGGGAACGATGAAGCCACCCATGGCGATGTAAATCCGATATGATGTATGTCTTTCTCCTTTAATTCAACTCTTGTTTTCCGATTCTGATTTGAATGTTTGATCATATGTTTTGCGTGATTAATCAGTTAAACGTGTTTGAGGCCTAACGGCGATTCGCGTTTCAGAACTTGAATCAGGATCATAAATGTTTTCTAATTCTGATTTGATTGTGTTGATCATATGTGTTGCGTGATTGACTTGTTAACGTTGATGAGGCTTAGTCAGCGATTCACGTTTAGAACTTGAATTAGGATCATCGATCGAATATTGCACGAGAGTGAGTAGGAGATCGGTGCGACCTTATAGGGAACAAGAATTAACAGAATTCGAGATTAGGATTATGAGACCTAGTAAGTAATTGATCCAATCGTCGAATACGTCCTAATGAGCACGAGAGTGGATTTAGGAGAATTTAGGGGTCCCGGTTGACATTGTAATTGAACTTAGGGAGGAATTCATCATCACTTGGGAATACATATTGGGTAGGTGGATTTGTGACCTTGGACATTTTAGTTTTCATATTTTTAGATAATTATTTAATTAGATTTGTTAATTGAATTTCAATTCCATTCTCTCTTCTCTCTCTCAACCACCACTTTCTGTAACTTGACCGAACATATCTGATTTCCCGCGGATTAGTCGAATTGGTAGCCCAATCCCTGAGTTCGACCTCGGTAATTACTTACCGTGTTTCTTTTTATTACTTGCGACGACCCGGTACACTTGCCGGTGTCACAACATCTACATCCAGCTCTCAAGAACCCTTGAGAGATTCCACTATTTGAAAATTGTTTACAAGACTACAATTATCAAAAAAAACTAAAGGATACCCAACCTTTACCTTGATTACTTTGAGATGTTCCCGCTCAAAATCATTCTTTGGGCATTGGTTCAAATGGAACTTATCACCCTTCACAATGGGAGCAACACTTGGTGAACAATCCTTCATTCGAAATTTCTCTAAAACCTTCTTGATATAGGTTTCTTGTGATAGACCTAAAATACCTCGAGGTCTATCTCTATGGATCTTAATGCCAATGACATAAGATGCCTCACCCATATCCTTTATATTAAAATTCTTAGAGAGAAATTGTTTCACCTCATGCAACAAACCTTTATCATTGGATGAAAGTAAATTATCATCCACATATAAAACAAGGAAACAAATTTTACTCCCATTGACCTTCTGGTATATACATTGGTCCATAGGATTTTCAACAAATCCAAATGAAGAAATTATCCCATGGAACTTGTGATACCATTGACAGGAGGCTTGTTTTAAACCGTATATGGATTTCTTAAGCTTGCAAACCAAATGCTCACCATCACTATAGGAGAAACCTTCAGGTTGTTTCATATAAACCTCATCCTCTAGATCACCATTAAGAAAGGTTGTTTTCACATCCATTTGTTGCAACTCAAGGTCAAAATGAGTAACTAATGCCAAGATGACAGGAAGAGAATCTTTCTTAGATACCGGAGAGAAAGTCTCTGTGTAATCAATTCCTTCCTTTTGAGTGAATCCCTTAGCAATAAGTCTCGCTTTGTATCTAAATAAATCCTCATCAATATTACACCTCTTAGTGCCAGTGTGAACATGCATAGAACAATTAGTGGCGTCATTTTCCAAATAAATTCGATAAAGACCATCAGACAAAATACCATTCCCGACACAATCAGAATTATGAAATAAACTAAATGATGTGTCTTTGAAATTAAAGGAATATCCAAATGGTACGGAAATTGAAATCAAGTTTTGTGAGAAACTTGGAACATAAAAGGTCCTTTCCAATTTTAAAATAAAGCCACTACTTAAAGTTAAAATGCAAGTTCAAATAGTCTCCACATGTGAGCCCATCTTGTTTCATGATAAGATGTTTTGCTCACTACCCACTGGCTTCCTGAGGTTTTGCATACCCTGCAAGGAGTTTGCAATATAGATTGTTGAACCAGAATCAATCCACCTGGTGTTAATATTAACATTAGCCATATTAGATTCATAACAGACAAACGAGATTGAATTCTTCTCAAGCCATTTTTAGAACTTAAGGCACTGCTTCTTCACATGTCCTCTCTTTTTGCAGAAAAAACACTTTGCTTCTTTACCCCTTAATGCGGGACTATCACATCGGATATCAGAAAAACTAGCAGGTTAAGAAACTGTATAAAATCCAAAGACTCGTGTCAAAAATTGAGGCATATGAAACTAAATTGTATGTTTCACCACTGTAAACATGCAAGAAATGATTCTTGTGACATAAAAATTGCATGTGGGCTAAACTTTCAATTCAAGTAGATCCATTTGTACTTCATGATAGAATTATCAAATTATTTACTTAATTTCATACTTTGTGAGTATAAAATAATTTGATTTTCTATCCCTAATATTTTTCTTTATGATAAAACTATCAAATTATGTACCAATTCATAACTCCTGTGGGTAAATTATGAAAATAGTCTGACACTTTATCCTGATTAATTATATAAATTTAATAAAAATTCATGTAGGATAAAATTTATTATACTAAGTATAATTAATCACAATATTATGCCTAATTCATTATGTGATCCTAAATAAAACTTAATATATAATTTTAATTAATTAAAGATGTTGTGGCTATTCTTGAGTTAACTAAAATTATAAGGATCACTAGACAATAAAATTAAGTTTTATGAGAATAATCTTAATTATACACATTCTAACAATATAAAAAATTAATGATATAATTGTCTATAAACAAAAGTCTCATAAAAATTGCATAATTAAAACGTAATATTATACACATAATTTAATCCTCTGTACAAAATAAGCTCAGCACATAACATTTATTCATGCATAAAATGAACACTTGATTGCACATAGAATAACAAAATAATATAATATATATGAATTCAAGTATCCAATAAACATATTCCTAATAGCATGATAATATAAACACAATATTTAATCATGCACAACATGTATATTTAATCTGGATTGTATATATAAAAATATATAAAAATATGAAAACGGAAAAAGGAACAAAACATTAATATAGGAATATAAATCGGCTAGTTTATCAAAACACGTGCACTGATGCAGTGGTTAGGCGCTTTAGCCTGTGACACTTAGTCTTGTATGGTCACAGGTGGTACAGCTTGTGCTGCAGCTTCATTTATTAAATTTTGATCTTTTACCTTGCAAAAAAAAAAAAAAAAAAGCAAACTCAAACAGACTACTTTTTTATTTTTTTGATAAATGCCTATTACTCTTTTTTTATTGTGCTAGATAAATTAATGTCTAGTACTCTACTTTATTACAACTTCCATGTAATTGAAGCATATTAATATTGTAGCATGCGTTTCTGGCGGAGCGAACCCAGCTCATCAATCAAAGCATTCAGATCGGAGCAAGAACTTCCTCCTTCTTCCACAGCCTGCCTTGCCATCAATGAGAACATATTCGCTTTAATCCTCATTTCCTCCACTGCTTCATCTCTTGCCATGATCTTTTTTAATGCCTTCTCTATTGCATCCCATTTAATACTATTATCCCCCACATATGGAGTCCATTTTTTAACACCAACAGATACCCCAATTTTAAGGACTTCAGTCACCAACTTCTCATTATAAAATTGCTCTGCAGACACAGGCCATGTGGCCAAGGGTACCCCAGCAGCTACCCCTTCCAATATTGAATTCCAACCACAATGAGTCATAAATGCTCCAATTGCTTTATGTTGAAGAATTAACACTTGAGGTGCCCAACCTCTTATAATTAGTCCCTTACCTTCCATTCTCTTCTCAAATCCTTCAGGTAGCCATTCCTCTCCATCTTTTCCGCTTCTCCTCACCACCCAGATGAATTGTTGTCCTGAAGTCTCAAGTCCCGTAGCAATTTCTCTAAGCTGAGAATCGGGGAAGTTTACTGTACTTCCAAAGCATACGTAAACAACAGAACTAGCTTTCTTTGTGTCAAGCCACTTTTTCAACTCATGCTCCTGAAAGGATGCATCTTTTCCTGTATAAGTTTTTTCTTCCTTATCATTGTTGCAAAGAGACAAGGGACCTATGTGCCATTCTCTTCTTCCAAGTACCTTCCCATAATAATCAGCATAGACATGCTCAAGTTCATAGAAGCTGTTAACAATCACCCCATGGCTCCTCACCTCTGATTCACTGATTTTCGCCACTCTTTCTTCCCACTCGTCATCGAAATTCGGCACCTGCAACCTTGTGATTTTAAGCTCATTTGGAAAATTAGGAATGGCAAAGGATTCTGAATCAGAAGAAACATTCTTGTGAGGCTCGTAGAGCCTGATGCATTCGGTAGCACACAAGGAGAAGTAACCAAACCCATGGAACACAATCCTAGGAATTCTGAATTTGGCAGCAGAATCAGTTGCCCATGGAAAGAACATATCAGCAATAACACAATCCGGACGTTGTTGATGCAACTGTTGCTCAAAGGGCTCTTGTAGCATTGCAATGGCCTTTAGGAAGATAGGAAACAAATCTGGTGAAGGCAATGAGTTAGTATTTTCACATCCATCAGGTAAACCGGCTTCTACACAAGGGAACTTGATGGTAAGGATATTGATTTGGTTGCGATGAGTTTTGGAATTTTCTATAGCTTTGGTGATCAAAGGTGCGTTGAGAGGGGTAGTGATTATGGTGGCCTTAACCCCTTTTGATGCAAATAGCTTTGCCATGTCAACCATTGGTATCATATGGCCATAACCCATGAAGGGGAAAAAGAATATGTGCAAAGGACTTGATGTGACACCCATTTTTCTCACAGGTGATGAATAGTGAGTTCAGATTTTGAGCACAAATTGTATATACTGAGTAAAAAAAGATGAAAATGGATTATGATTTTTGGCCCTAGAAAGATGGAGTATTTATAAATGAGCTCAACATGGATGTAGAAGTGTATCTGTTTTCCACTATGATATGCGTGCATATTCTCAAAATAATTTAATATTTAATCAAAATAATTATATTATTTAAATTAAATTAATTAAATTAGTCAATATCATAATCTATTTTGGTCTTGGACTAGGTATATAAAAAAATTCATTTGCCTTAATTATTTTCTTTACATAAGGATCAATTCGTCAATGGTCACTTTAGTTATAAATTTAAAAATAAATTAATCTAAATAAGTTTTATGCAATCAATCATTTTATATATATACCATATAAAAGAAAAATTGAGTTACATGTATTATTGGAATTAAATTATTCAAAAATATATTTACTTGGTATGAAATAGAAATTTTAACACTATCAACTAATTAGTCATTGCAATATTTTTAAAAATGTTTGATTATTATTATAATTGTCTTGAACATTATATATATATATATATATATATGTATGTATGTATGTATGTATGTATGTATGTATATAGAATGATGTATAATTTGATGATAGTATTTAAAAATTTACACTGATAGAATATCAAAATTTAAGCTCATAATTAAATATTTAACAGTTATTGTTAAAAATAAATCAATTTCAATTTTATAAATTAAAAGAAAAAGATTTTTTTTTAAAAAAATTAAAGTAGTTTCTAAAATTTACTACTAAATATTGCTAGAGTATGCTTAACATTTGGATTTGAAATCACAACTTATATATCTGATACTTACCATTATTTACAAGAACATTTTGTAGTATTAGTAAGATGGAAGGGTTCTATGTTAATTATCATATTAAAATTAGCTACTAAATTAATGAATATGCTCTTTTCATTAATGTATTTTGAATAACTCCAAGTGGTTGGTCTAGTGGGGCATGACAGGATCTCGTATCTGACAGGTTGTAGGTTTGAGCCCGCGCTAGTCATCTTGGGGGAGGGTAAATGTAAATCCCTCTATAAGTGTTCATAAAGCTCGAATGTTTTCTCTCTTCTCTGCCTTGGATTGGGGCATCGTCCCCTCACCCTAAATTTTGTTTATACCAAAAAAAAAGTATTTTGAATATATCCTCATCTTGTGATTGAATAACAAATTAATAATTATGATTATAATACTTCTAATTTAAGCTACACAATTATGATAAAAAAATACTAGGCAAGAAATTTTCAAATAAATAAATAAATATTTTTTGGGTGGAATTAAGTACTCTACCATGTTGTCATATTATTTCACATAATTACCAATATGTGGTTGGTCCAAGTGATAAGGGACATGGGTACTTTAAGCAAGTGGTTAAGGGTGGGTTGAATTTACTTTCTTTTACTGGTAATTACACCACTTTATTAAATATTATCATTAAGTTATATTTAAAAATTAACATGAGTATTTTTCTCATGTGCAATTTTGTATAGGTTAAAAAACCCAAAAGAGTAAATTCATATGAGAACTTGTGTATTTTATACTTTCAAAAATAAAATACTTAATTTTTCAATAAATAATTGTTGTTTTTGAGTTGCTTAACATGTACAAAGTTTCGTAGGATAGAAAAGCTCAAATAATATTAGGCAAATGCTAAGAGTAATGGGTAATGATAAAAATGTTGTATTAGAAAAAGATGTACTCAATACATGAAAAATTGAAAAGATGTGATTCCAATATGACAAAAAATTATATATTAATTCCGTCTTGAAGACATTGGTTAGCAAGACCCATAGTATTATTAAATTTCAGATTCTACTGATTAATTCAAACAATCAATGATACTTTGTATTATTAAATATATAAATGTTATTATTAAATTCTAATTATTGATGGAAATATATGTTATTCAATATTAAACATCAAGTATTAAAGTTTTTGAATTTCATGTGCATTGGTTTGGTTTATGTTGTCCCCTCATGTTTCATTTATTTTTTTTTCTATGTTTAATAAAATTTATGGTGTGCTGCAAATGATATATGATGGTTGAGGTGCCAACCTAGTTGAGATCACAGTCATTGTTGTGATGCTTTTGCATGTCATTTTGCTTTGAAAAAAAGATAGGCTATTTATATCTACAATTTTAAAAGATTTTTTTTAAAGAAAAGTTTAAAAGGAAAGTTATAAATTTAGGATTGATGAGTTAAACAATTAACAATAAAATCATCAAATTCATATTTCATATTGTTGTGTTCCTATCAGAGGATGGAGAAATTAAAAGTCGGTATTTAGCCTATGCTTTGCATGCCTTTGAGATTTTATGTTTTCTATTGGTAATTTTTTCACGATGTGCATAAGTAATTATGTGAAATAATATGACATGTATAGTATAGATTTTAATTTCCATAAGAAAAAATTGAAAAATTTATATCATAGTACTTTCTATCATAATTGTGTAACTTAAATTAGAAGTAATATTATCATAATTCTTTGTTAGTCAATCACAAGATGATGAATTATTCAAAATACTTATTTGAAAAGAGCATATTCATTTCAGGATCTAATTTTAATATGATAACTAACATGGAGCATTTAGTTGTGTTACGACCCAAAGTATGGTGGCCCAAACCCCCAAGACACTGGCCTGCAAAGACCCAACCTAGCAGAAGCCCAAAACCCAAAAAACCGAGCAAACAGCTCCTGCCGACTAAAATGATTGGTCAAAAACCCTCCTCGGAGAGTTGACTTCTCCACCTCAGGAATGAATCCTTCCACCTACTCAAGACGAGTCAGGGATAGGCCGCCCCTCCTTCCTGACACACGCAATCTCTTAAAAAACCATCATCACGAATACCCCATCTCCCCACTGACATCATGCCACATAGAAAGGGAAACCCCTAATTGTAATATTCATATTTTAAGACATTGTTTATACGTTAATGACTATGTTTAAGACGTTGATTAGATGTCTAATATGCATGTTTAAGTATCTGAACCCTTGCATGGAAAGTACGTGATCAATCGACTTCGGAATGAACGAGAACAGAAACGAGGGTTTCTGTCCAACACAACACGCTCAAGTGTGGCTGTGTTGGTGCTTGAGCGCAGGCACAAGCGTGGCTTTTCTCACGCTCAAGCGTGGCTGGTCAACCAGATAGGTCTGACTTGACTTTCAACGTTGCGCATGTTGATTGGGCACGTGGACGGTGGAGGCGGTGACTTCATCCAGAAGGAAGACTAGCGCTCAAACGTTGGAGAACTGGTGCTCGAGCGCTGGGGCGCGTGGACAGTGTATTTTGGAAAAAAAAAGACGTAAAAAGAGAGGTAACTTAAGTTACCTCATAAACTTAAAATGCAGAAGACATAAAATAGAGAGAGAATGAGAGAAGGCAGTGAGGGAGTGATACTTCCGACCTCAATTTCGACTCGATCGTTTGTCCTAACGTAATACCGACTGCACCGTTGTGATTGTGGCAACGACGTCTTCATAACCCTATCCTTATTTTCCCATATAAGCTAAGGTAAACCTATGTCCTTTTTATGCCGAAATGTCGTCGGCGACGGTATTTAGGTTGCCTTTCTATCCGTTTATCGGTTTCCAATTATGTTTTCATATTAGGGTTACCTGTGATGAATGCTTCACAATGATGTATTCAGGTGAATTTTCGGAGCACCGGGGGTGCTATATCTGAGTGTGGCAGATTCGGTGTGAGGAAGGAGGGGTCCATTACGTTGTCTCAGAGTTAGCTACACTTACTTCAGGTGGGAGAAAGAGACCCCCTATCATCGAAAATGGCTAAGTAGCATATTTTATGATAATGACGTAGGGCGACCTAAACCCTACTAATTGGTGAATAATTGACAATGTCAATATCACATTGGCGACTACTTAGTGGTACCAATGATGATATGCAGATTGTGGATTTATCGCTGTTATGTTAATTTTTGGATATTCGAGGTTGTCTGATTTTACTGCATTTGAGCTTCTTGCTAAGTGTTGACTGTGATAACATGCTATATGTAGCCTTTTGTGATATTTGAGTATTTTAATATTATTTTAATATGTATAGTATGCTTTGTCTGATAACATGTAATACTTGTCAATGTATGCTTAGTTGGCATTTAGGTGATGATCTATGTTATTTTGGAGCGATGCATGTGGGGAACGTGTCACGTATGACTTACTCAAGCATTCAATAATCTCTTTGCATTCAAAGCTCTCTTAAGTTTTTCTTAGAAAACTTCTCTGCTCAATCATTTGTATTTATTAAGAAGTCTTTATTGCGGCCATACCAACCTTAAATACTTATTCAATCATTGAGTGTTATTCGGTTGACTGGCAAAGTTGTAATCTGTGAAGCTGCTGCTTCATTCAACTCTTATTATTTGTAGAGCCTGAAGAGGCTTGCTGAAAGAATACTTGTTTGAGTCTGAAGAAGCTAGGTGTGCAAACAATGCTTATTAGTTGAGCCTGGGGAGGCTAGGTGTGCAAACAATACCCACCTGTAACCTGATTCGTTATAGTGTTAATACTTGGGAAGTCAAGGACTGGATGTAGCCCAAGGTTTGTGGTGAAGCAGTATAAATCTCTATGTCTACTCTCTTATCTTATTCCTTTAGTTTAATTTTTATTTATTGTGCTAACTGGGTTGAAAGTGTTAAGTTTTCATATATCCTGTTACTTATCTGACGCCTCTTTGTGTCTGACCTCTTATTACAAAGGAAACTTTGTTATTTTCGAAAATTTAACTAAAACACTATTAAACCCCCTTCTAGTGTTTTATATCTGTTCATTTCATTTGGTACCAAAGCTTAACCTCTAGGTTGAGCACTTAACAGTGTTAAGGAAAGATCATGTTGAACAGTAATCATGACGGCTGGAGCTAGCACAAGCGGAAGCAACTCAGGGATGGAATGAGCATCCATGACCATACCTCCTTTCTTTGATGGAGAAAACTATATCTACTGGAAGGAAACATTTCAATGGTTCATTATGTCCACAAACTCCGATCTATGGGAAATCATTACTGAAGGTCCCTACACTCCAAAGAATGCTGACAACACTGACAAACCTAAGGTCGAGTCGACTACTGTAAAAAAGACCAAATGTAAGCTAAATCATAAAGCAGGGTATTCCTTGATGTGTGCCCTAAGTTAGGAAGAATTCGAAAAGGTCCAATCATGTGGATCTTCTAAGGAAATATGGGATACTCTTGAAGTAACTCATGAAGGAACAACAAAGGTGAAAGAGACAAAGATAAATATGCTTATACGAAAGTATGAGCTATTCAACATGGAAGATGGAGAAAGCATTGCTCAAATGATAGGTAGATTTCAGACTATCACAAATAATTTGAAATCTCTGGGAAAAACTTACACCAATGCTGAAAAGGTAGGAAGGATTCTAAGAATTCAACCCAAACAATGGAGACATCTAGCTACAGCAATAACTCAGGCCAAAGATCTCATAACTTTTCAAATGACTGATCTTCTTGGAACTTTACAAGTTCATGAGCAAGAGCTGAATGAAGATAGCTCAACAAAGAAAGGAATATCCATTGCTCTCAAAGCTGAGAAGACTCCCTCCAAGGCTCTCAAGGTTGAAGAATCAGATTCAAAATTAGATGCTTCTAAAAAAGATTCTGACAGTGATGAAGAAATGTCAATGTTGACCAGAAAAATGAGGAAGCTGTGGAAAAAGAAAAATTTCAGAAAGGATAAACCACCTTTCAAAATGTTCAACAAAGAAAGATACTTCAAAGAAAACAATAGTTCTGATAAAAGTCTGATAGTCTGCTATGAATACAAGAAACCAGGACACATCAAATCTGAATGTCCCTAGTTGAAAAAGTAATCCTTCATAAAGTTCTAAAAAAAGAAAAAGAAAGGAATGATGGCCACATGGGAAGATCTAGATGGCAGTTCATCAGATGAAGATGTAGAAAATAAGGAAGCAAACCTGTGTCTTATGGCAGATGCAGATTCAGACTATGAGGTAATTTCTGATCTTAAGGAATTGCAAGATGCCTATGATGAATTGATTGAAAAATCTAACTGTTTAACTAAGGCTTTCAGAACACTTAAGAGGCAATATAAGAAAATCCTAAAAGAGCATGAACATAAGAATCAAGGCTGTGACAAGCTATCTCAGGAAAACAGTAAGCTAAAGGAAGAAAAGCCTAAGGCTAAGGTCATAGTTGAGACGCTACAATCTGCAGAAGTTGTCAAACTTCAACAGAAGGTAGAAGAGCTCACCTCTGATCTTGCCCGTTTTGTCAATGGAAGAGGAAACCTGACTAAACTGTTAGGAAGTCAGAAACCGTCTCTTGATAAAACTGGCATAGGATTCATTGACCAGACGCATTAGAAAGTATCTAACAAAATCTTAGGACAAAATGAAATTGACATAGGAAAACACAAGAAGGGGGGTTGAATTGTGTTTCTTAACAGTTTTTCGAAACACCCTTTTCTTAAAACATTTTTACAAGAAAAACAAGATAAGTACACACAACCAGAAGAACCTTTCTAAAGAGTTAACAAACTCAGATCCAAATCCCTACAGTTAGTATAAACAAAGACTGTAAAAGATAAGGATAGAAGACTCACACAGTTGATCTATCCTGGTTAACTCTCTTCCAACCAAGAGCTACATCCAGTCGCTTCTACCTGATGGTTTTCTCTACTATAATCCAATAGCTTTACAAGTATTCAACACCTCTTCAGGCTTATAAGTATTCTTTCTCTACCAAGCCTCTTCAAGCTCTAACTCTAACAAAGAGATTTAAATAATGATCTTACAAGCTCACCACGTGTGAGAGTATGAAAGATTAAGATCAGTTGTGAATACAAAAAGAATTTGTTCAAGAGAACTTTGAGCAGAGTTTTGGCACTTTGAATATCAGAGCTTTTTTTTTCACTGGGGATCGTCCAGTATTTATAGATGAAGTGCGTCTCTGCCTTGATCTTCTTCAACGATCTTCAATTTGTATTTGTTTAGACATGGCATTAAATGCTAGGATCTGTTGAGACTGATAGCTTGATATGCTTTCTGGAGAAGTGATCTTCATTATCAGAAGAATGCTTAAAGTAGTGCTGTCATTTCCCTGTTGTACCGAAGGTTGCTTTCTGACTTTCCTTCTTCATACTTGATTTAACTTTACATCAATATAAGTGTCAGACTAAAAAAGGTTTGTGTTCTTGGTGGTACTATGTTTCTAATCTCAAGAAACAAAGGTTAAACAATTCAAGCAACACAGGAAATAGACACAAATTACTTCATATTAAATAAACAATATTTGAAATAAATTCACTTTGACCAGACGAGTTTAGTTTCAGTTACCTGTGGACGCGCAAGTCTTTGGACACACAATTTTAACTATGTATAGAAACATGTTGGATTAATGATTATGGGTCTAGATGACTTCTCATCTAGTTACAAGTATTTGGACTTGCTATTTTTCTGAGAGTTTTTATTTTGCTTGTCTACTACTTATATTACACATAGATTTAGACACTCGTCTAGTGTAATTTAACTTAGTCAATTTTTAGTACCTCATCTAGCGATAACCTTATAGACTCAGAATTTTACCATAACTTTGAAGGCTCGTCTAATGATTAAAATCTTAGACCCGATATTGTTTCTTAGCTAAAACTAAGAATCTCAAGATAAGTTTCCTCGTTTACCGACACTTAAATAATCCTGTAAGCTAGAATAAACAGTTAGATATTTGACACAACTTTGCTATACAAATTTACCTTTTTGTTAACATCAAAACTTAAGAGATTATTTTAGCCAAAATCACTTTGGTTCCAACAATCTCCCCCTTTTTGATGATGACAAAAACTAATTAAATTTGTGTTAGAAAACTCTAAGAGTGCTACAGAGCTCCCCTAAGACAAAGCATACAGAAACTTAATGAATTCTAACATCAGGCAAAAAAGCCTAAAGAGCTAAGTATTAGAGCACAGAGCAATTCAAAACCAGTATCAGAGCATATGTATAGCAGAGAACAGATATCAAAGTAACAAGTATCAGAACAAGTATAGAAACATGCATCATAATAAAGAGAAAGCACATAATTGAAAATATTCTTTTGCAGATGAAGACTTTAGACATTCAAAAGACTTCTTTATAAATTTAATTCTTTATCCTTTCTCCCCCTTTTTTGTCATCAGACAAAAAGGTGAATAGGTTTAACCATCATTGTTAGTTATAAACAGAAAGAAAAAGAGAATAAAGTAAATGAAGACTAAGTCTTAGAAGGTGGAGGAGGATGAGGTAGGTTTTGATTTTGAGGAGGTGGAGGAGTGGAACAGGTTGACCTTGGGACTGTTTGAAATTGGAGAGCAACTGAAGCATTTGATTGAGGAGAGCATTGTAGGTATCAGTGACTACTCTACCCGAGCTTCAACTTTCCTTGTGATAATCTCATCCATATCAGGTGGCAAGGAAGTTCTTAAGTTTTTAGCAGTGGTAGTCATGTGGCCTTGTTCTTGCCATTATGCTCAGAGCTTGTGAGTGTTGAGGTTGTGCTTCAGGATGAACAACTGTCAGAGCTAGAGGTTGAGATGAATGCTTGCCACAAGTGCCTTGTCTACTGACAGATTCAGCAACTTCTTCATTAACAGCCTCAGTCTTCACAGCTTTCTCAATTAAGTTAGGTCTTTCAACAACAATCTCTTCCATTTCCTCATAAGATTCTGCAATTGCTTGTATGGAGGGTTCTGTTGTGGGCAAATCTAGAGCCCAGTGGATTTTATCTTCTTCAAAGGTTGGATTGATTAAAGGAATGCTAAGAGTATCCTCATGAATGTAATATCTGTTAGAGGAGAAACCATATTTTCCTCTAATAGTAGGAATGGTTCTCTTGTTAGTTTCATTAAGTCCTGAGGAGGAGGATTCTTTATTACAAGTATTGAAGTGACAAGCCCAATAGCCTCTGACATCTTCAAGTGTCCTCTTTTCCTCATCTTCAGATAGCAAAAATTTGATGAATTCTTGATCAGCTAGAGGGTCTGGACTTGGATCTATAATGCAGGAATTAAGTGCAGGCATAGGGTGAGTGTTTAGTCACTTCTTTGCATCCATGTCCTTGTTCAAATCAATCATTGGTAATCTAGGACAGATCCTTGGAGGTCGCATGCCAACCTTAGTGTCCTTGGATGAGTGATACAGCCAAGTAGGTGGGACGAAATTGGCAGTCCTGATATACCTTGGCAGCTCAAAGTCTGCCTTCAGATGAACATACTTGATGTGATCAATCACATTAGCAGTGCTCCCATATTCTCTAGGATGCATAAATTTCTTCCACTTGACATTCTTGTCCAAGATGAATCTATGGTAGCCATAGGTTCTTGACCTTTGAAGAGGTACTTTATCTACCTCTACTTCCTTTGATGGCACAGTCCACCAGACAGGGATAACTTCTCTGTTAACACCGTCAGTATAGGGTTTGAAAGGTGGAAGTTTGATGAGGTTAGGGTAGATTTTCTTTGGTTGGAATTTTTATTGTGGCAGGTGAGTGATAAGGGGTCCATTGGCATTATACAGAGCAAATGAAAGGGGACCATCTCCTTTACATGGTATAGGTACATGCCAGGGGTAGTAGGTGGGTTCTGGTTCATACTCATACTCAGGTAAAGGATAGAAAGGCCTTGTTGATTTTGGTTTAGGATGGTGAGTATGATATAGGATTCTCCAATCTCTTTTTACTTTGGCCCAGCTTTCAGCTTTGCCAACATACATAGTAGAAGGGTCAGTGTATGTAAATGTGAGTTTAGGCAGTTTTGGAAATGGTGCAACTGGATTGATCCCAACATCATCTGGTTGATTAAACCAGGGATCATCAGAGGGAATGATGGGTTGAAATTGAGGTCTGATTGGTGAAGTTTGAATGGGTGAGTATGCAAGGGAATTTTGTGGTGAGGCTATGTGTTGAGGAGATGAGTGTGGCTCATATATTGGTTCAGTTTGGGGTATGGTTGGTTGTTCTGGGATAGGTAAGGAAGGTTAATTTTGTTGTCGTGGTGGAAGGGTTTGGATTTGGGTTTCAGTTTGTGATGGTACAGTAGTGTTGACAGGAACATTAAAACTCTCTACAATAGCATCAACAGCTAATTGAACATGATCATTAGCTGGAAGTGTTACCTCAGAAGTCACAATGGACTTAGCCTTCCTTGAGGGTTGTTTCCTTACTTTGGTTGGAACAGTAGTGTGCTTCTGCTTCTTCAGCACTGATCCAATTGGTAAGTTGTCCTCATCATCATCCTCATTGTGGGACAGGATCACCTTTCTTGTTCTCTTCTACCTTGGGACAACTTGTGGTTCATCATCCCTGGGTTCCCTGATGATCACCCCAGTAGCAGCCTTTTTGGAAGCAGCTAGATGAGTTGTTTTGGCTCGTCGTCCAACTGTCTTCTTTTTCAGCCCTAGAGTTTCAGCTTCATTTAACTCTATCTGTTCTTTTTTAACCTTCAACAATTCCTCCTTTTTGGCCAGTTCTACCTGAGTAACTGTACTGAGCTCCATATTGGTCAAGTTTACCTTGCCAAACACAGTAGGAGACATACCCTTCTCCTTGAGGATTGCAGCTTGTTCATCAGGAGTCATAGCTTCAAGTTTTGCATAAACTTGTCGAGCCTTGAAGATCTTGGAGAGCAGGTGGCAGAAAGGAATAGCACTTGCCTTCTCCCTGTGAATTACATAATCTATGAATCTACCAAACAAGATGTGAGGTAGATTGACCTTAGTCTCATTTAGCAGGTGGTAGAGACAACTTGTGTAGAGCAGAAAGGTTATCCTTTGAACCAGCCTTGTACAAAACCGTTTTATTCAGAATTTGATGAAGAATATGAACTTCATCTTTTATCTCCACAGCCTTCCATGAGTGATTTCTCATTGTATCACTCCTCATCAGAAAAGTAGAAATGACTTCTGGTCCACGCAGATCTTCTTCCCAATTCTCAGTTAGGGTTAGACCTTCCTGAGCACAGTGAATCACAGTTGCGATTGTTGCTTCAGATACAACCACCTTGGTTCCCAATACCATAGCAGAAATTTCAGTCTTGGTAACCTTAGGGTCCCTCCAAAAAGCCCTAATCAAGTTAGGGTAAACAGAAATCTTCTCCACAAACAATCCTCCCCAACCAGCAGCATTGATGTAGTTACTTACATCAACGTTGTATTCCTTCAGAATACCAAACTCTAAGTGATGCTCTATTCCAATCTCAAGAGTTTTGACATTATAGGTACTAGCAGTAGATGAAGTAGCCATTGTTGAGTTTGAAGGTTAGGGTTCGAGAAAGAGAGAAAACTTTCGCAAGAAGTTTTCAGGTTCAGAGAGAGTGAAAGGTTATTCAGAGGGAAGAGACACACTTAAAAAGGTTTCGAAATCTGAAGAGTTTGTCTCTGGAAAAATTTTTCTAAAATAAAATTGAATGAAGGACATGTGATAGGAGATGCATTAATGCTGACATGGTGCATGTTTTTGAAACAGTAAAAAGCTAGTTAAAGAAATGATGGATATAACTGACTCAGCAAAGAGAATTTTGAATTAAATATGTCTTAGATATAATAAATGCAAATAATAACAAATAGCATAGATGAGTCAGATAAAAGCCTGCAAACAGGTAATAGACACAATAAGTGTTGGATGCACATTTAACAGACAATAGACGGCCATACCTAGACGACATATTAATCCACACATATCATGTAAAGATGCTTTCTAATAAAAATAAATCTGTCCTCAGCTAGAGGTTTAGTAAAGATATCTATCCATTGATGGTCAGTATCTACAAACTGTATATCAATAACACCTTTTTGCACATAATCTCTAATAAAATGATGTTTAATCTCAATATGCTTAGCTCTTGAATGCAATATTGGATTCTTAGATAGATTGATTGCAGCAGTGTTGTCACACATAAGTGGGATACTACTTACAAACACATTGTAGTCCTCCAATTGATGTTTGATCCAAAGAAGTTGTGAGCAGCAGCTTGCTGCTGATATGTACTCAGCTTCTGTAGTTGATAAGGCAATGATACTTTGTCTTTTGCTTGACCATGAGACTAGATTAGCTCCAATGAAGTGACATCCTCTATTGGTACTCTTCCTTTCTATTCTATCTCCAGCATAGTCAACATCACAAAAATCAACTAATTTGTAATCATCAGTTTTCTTAAAGCACAAATCCAGATTAGTAATACCTTTTAAATATCTAAATATTCTTTTCACTGTTGATAAGTGAGATTCTCTAGGATCGGATTGAAATCGAGCACATAAGCAAACACCGAACATAATATCAGGCCTGGACACAGTAAGATATAAGAGAGATCCTATCATACCTCTGTATACCTTTTGGTCTACCTTTTTATCTTTGTCATTTTTGCTTAGTATGGACGTGGGATGGATAGGTGTGTTCATTGGTTTGCAGTCATCCATTTTGAACTTCTTTTAGAGTTATTTTGTATACTTGGTTTGATGGATGTACACCTCGTCCACTGTTTGTTTTACTTGAAGTCCAAGTAAGAATTTGAGTTCTCCCATCATGCTCATTTCAAATTCTTTCTATATTAGCTTAGAAAATTCTTTGCACAAAGATTCATTAGTAGCACCAAAGATTATGTCATCAACATATATTTGTACAATTATAAAGATGGACTTTCTGGATTTTCTAAACTTCCTCTACTAAATCCATTGTCCATTAAGAATGAACTTAACTTTTCATACCAAGCTCTAGGAGCTTGTTTGAGGTCATATAAAGCTTTCTTTAGCTTATATACAGGTTCAGAATGGGTTTCACTTTCAAAAATCGGAGGTTGCATAACATACACTTCCTCATTTATAAAGCCACTTAGAAATGCACTTTTTACATCCATTTGATAAAGCATAATATTATGATGTGCAGCAAAAGTTAATAATATGCATATTGCTTGTAACCTAGCAACTGGAGCAAAGGTTTTAGTGTAATCTATACCTTCTTACCACTTTACCATTTTCATCAAGCTTGTTTATGTAAACCCATTTGGTTCCAATCACAGATTTATTTCTTGGCAGAGGCACAAGAGTCCACACTTCACTTCTTTCGAACTGGTTCAATTCCTCTTGCATTGCCAGAATCCAACCCTCATCCAGTAGAGCCTCGTCTACTGTATTTGGTTCTTACTCAGAGACTAAAGCAGAATCATCTTGCTCTCTGAATTTTGATCTGGTTCTCAGCCTATCACTGGGACTTCCAATGATTCGATATTGAGGATGGTAATTTTTGAAATACCATGATCTTTGAAAATTTCCTTTTTGTGAAGTCTCAGACTCATGTTGTTGTTGATCGTCCACTGAATCATCAGCCTTGATATTTACTTGATTTTCAAAATCTTTGAGATTCAAATCTACAAAAGCTTCATCAAGCTCTGATAATTTCTTATCAGGATGCTTGTAATCAAACTTTGAAATAGACAACTATAAACACGAGAAGGGGGTTGAATTGTGTTTATCATAATTAAAATAATGTTGAAAACTTTTCGCACATAGAAGCTAAGTTCAGATGAGTGAGAAAAACTCATTACAGACAGGTGACCTGTCTGATGAGATTTCAACAGAAAAGCAAGCAAGCACACAAATTGAAAACTAATTTAAAGATCACACTTTAACCTCTTAGTTAGAAAGAAAATATAATAATCAAAGCAACTAAAGAGTTTAACGGAAGAGAGATTAACACAACTATCTATCCTGGTTCACTCTTCAACACAAAGAGCTACGTCCAGTCCTTGGCAGCACCAAGTTTTATCCACTATAACAGATCAGGTTACAGACTCCAAGTATTGTTTGCACACATATCCTCTTCAGGCTCCAAGACAAGTATTCTTTGCACATGTAGCCTTTTCAGGCTCAAGTTTGGTTGAGAAGTTTGTTTGTAATAAATACAAGCATACAGACAGTTCTTTCACTAACACTCAGAGTGGTTTAAATGTAAGCTTAGGAAATACTGCGTAATAACTTCAAATGATTGAAGAATACATATTAAAAGAATGAAGAAATAAATGCACAGAGTAATGGCTCTTTTAATGCTGTGAGTTCTGTGTTAGATTCAATGACTTAAAGATTTTGACATATGACAAATGCAACTTAATGTGTATGCAAGTGTTTAGTATCAAATTGTAAAGACAGGTATCAAGCAATATTCAACAAGTTCAGTGAGCAATCAAAGGATAATATTCAAGGAAGAACTTGGAGGAATCAAAGAGCAAGGACGAAGATCAAGGAATCATCAAGATAAGAGCTGAAACGAAGAAATTAGTGTTAAGTCTTAGATGATTTGTAAGAGATGAAATCTCTAATTCACAAATAGCTCAATTAAGAAAGATGCATAAAGAAAATCATTTTTCATAACCTGCATTAAAAGGAGTAAGTGTTCGTTAATGAAAATGATTTTTGGAAATAATAATAGAAGCGCTCGTCCAACACTGGAATAATATAAGCGCTCGTCCAACACTGGGAATAATAGAAGCGCTCCTCCAACAGTGGTAAAAGCTGGCGTCCAAGAAAGTGGCAGAAGCTCACGTCTACTAAAATGACAGAAGCTCAGGTCTACTAAAGTGACAGAAGCACACGTCTACTAAAATGACAGAAGCTCACGTCTACTAAAGTGACAGAAGCACATGTCTACTAAAATAACAGAAGCTCACGTCTACTAAAGTGACAGAAGCACACGTCTACTAAAATGACACAAGAGCACGTCTACTAAAGTGACAGAAGTGCTCGTCCACTAAAGTGATACAAGCGCTCGTCTACTAAAGTAATACAAGCGCTCGTCTACTAGTTGGAGCACGTCCAATTACTTTGTGTTAGTACTCCCGTCTGCTGGTGTGGCAAATGGACGCGACTATTTTGTTTTAAGATGGACGCGGCTATTTTTCCAAATGGACTCGTTATTTTATGGATGCGAATTCTATAAGAACTATCAGAATCTTATATCAAGAACGAGAATCAAGAAAACAAATTCTGTTAAATCAAATCCAAATCTGTTTTAATTGATCCCAACGACTATAACTTGTTTTCTATATAAAGAGGGATCAAAGGAACACTTTAATAAGAATCATAAGGAATAATAAAAGAATTATAATGATGCACATATCATTCATCATCTTCATTGAGCTTACTGTGAAAAGAGTGTTTCAATACTCATAAGTGCTTCAATTTGTTTTATCTGACTATTGAGAGTTATGAATCAACTTTTGTTTTTTACTTTTCAATTGTAAAGAGAGAGGGAGTCTCTCTGAGTGATGAGGGTGAGGTATCCCTAAGGAAGAACATTGAGGCTCTTCACAAGAGTGTGGTATCTCGAGGTGAAGGAGTTCTCTGTGGTGTAAAGGTTTTTCAAGCTACCTGGCAAAGCTTGTGTGTTAGTGTGTGAAATCCCACAGGTGGAGTGGGGACTGGATGTAGGTCACAGTGTTGGTGACTAAACCAGGATAAATCTGGTTGTGTAGTATCTCTAAACTCAGACTCTTTAGTTTCTGTTTATGATCAAGAACCTGTGTTTTTGATGTTTAAAGTTCAAATATAATTTCTGTTCTTGATCTGTATAAACTGTATTTTGTTATTACTGAGTTATTGAACCTGAACCTATTCGTTATTAATCTTTTTTATCCTCATCACATTCTATTCAAGATTTTGTAAAAACCCTTCATCGATTTTATAAAAGATCCTGAGATCACAAATCCGCAACTCTGATTTATAAAGCTTTGTGAAAAAATTTTAAGAGGGAAATATTTTCTTTGAAAACTCAATTCACCCCCCCCCCCCCCCCTCTTGAGTCGTTGCAGCCAAAACAACAATTGACATAAGAGGTAAACTCTTAAGTTTGGCTTAACAACTATAAGAGCATGGCTTACAATGACTGTTTAAATGAAGGGGCTTCCCTTGCACACCCGCCTGCCTTCAATGGATCTGAGTATATCTATTGGAAGGAAAGAATGGTAATCTATCTTGAGGCAGCAGGTGTTGACATATGGGATGCAGTAGAAAATGGACCATTTGTCCCCTCTACTGTAGATGCTAATGGTGCTCCAAGAAATAAGCCTAAAACTGAATGGAATGAGGATGATAAGAAAAGAATTCTATATAATGCACGTGCTATGAATATTATAACATCTGCTTTAAGCCATGATGAGTTTTTCAGGATTTCAAATTGCAAATCAGCAAAGGAGATGTGGGATACATTGCAAGTAACACATGAAGGAACCTCAGATGTCAAAAGAGCAAGAATGAACACCCTCACACATGAGTATGAGCTGTTCAGAATGAATCGAGGAGAACATATGACTGAAATGCAAAAGAGATTCACACACATCGTAAATCAATTGGCTGGTCTTGGAAAGACAATCTCAAATGATGATCAAATTAACAAAGTCGTGAGATGCTTAAGCAGGGAATGGCAACCTAAAGTCACTGCAATCTCAGAATCCAGAGATCTCTCATCAATGACCATTGCCACACTGTTTGGAAAATTGCAAGAACATGAATTCGAGTTGAACAGACTAAATGAGAGTAAAGAAACTGATAAAAGAAAGAAGTGATTGGCACTAAAATCACAAGTCAAAGAAGTAGAAGACAGTGGTGATGATGATGATTCAGAACAAGAGGCTGAATCTGAATAAGAGATGGAAATGCTAGTTAGAAAATTCAAGAACTTCCTAAAGAAGAAAGGAAACTTCAAAAGAAAGACATCCACCTTTCAAAGGAGAAATTTCAGCAAAGGTGACAACTCTTCCAACAACATCACATGCTATGAATGTGGAAAGATTGGCCACATGAAGCTTGACTGTCCAAAACTACAAAAGAAGGACAAAACAGAAAAGTTTGACTCAAAGGACAATAAGTGGAGAAAGCCAAGAAATGACTACATTGCTTGGGATGATAATGCTCTAGATTCCACTGAAGAATCTGAATCTGAGGAGGCAAATTTGTGCTTGATGACCAACAATAACAGTGATTCAGAAAGTGAAGTAAGTTCTAATTATCAACCTTCTTATGATGAATTGCAAAATACTTTTGAAGAACTTCATAGAGAATCTATTAGACTTGCTAGATTGCTAACTAAGTCTAAGAAAACCATCACATGCTTAGAGGAGAAAACTTCTGTTTTAAACAAAGAGGTAGATCAATTAAAAATAGAAAATTGTGCTTTAAAAGAAAAACTAGCTACTGTTTTAGATGCACCTATATGTGATAAATGTCCTAAGTTGGAGAAACATATAAATCATTTGCATGGTGATCTATCTAGAGTTACTAGTGATAAAGAAATCTGGAATGCATCTAGCTGTACATTGAATAAAGTTGAAAAACTGAAAAATGACTTAGCCAAGTTCACAAATGGTAGCGATAATTTGGATGCATTGTTAGGACAGCAAAAATGTGTTTATGAAAAGGCTGGAATAGGCTATAAACCTAAGATACATGAGAAATCTTTCAAGAAATTTTTTGCTGCACCAATGGCATCAAACACACCATTTGTTAAATGCTATTTCTGTGCTAGAAAAGGTCACACAACTTCTACATGTCATTACATAAAATCTACTTATAATGAGTCTAAATACATATGGGTTCCTAAAGGAACTAATGCTCCAACTAACTCAAAAGGACCCAAACAGATTTAGGTACCTAAAGCAAAAACATGATTATGTTTTGTAGGTGTGTTGGAAAGCCAAGAATATGAAATGGTATCTTGACAATGGCTGTTCCAAGCACATGACTGGAGAGAAAAGCAAGTTCATTTCCTTTACCCCTAAGTCGATTGGTAGTGTTACCTATGGAGACAATAATAAAGGAAGAATACTTGGCATTGGCAACATTGGAAGTGACTCAACAACAATCATTGAGAATGTACTATATGTTGAGGGACTGAAACATAACCTGCTAAGTATCAGTCAACTATGTGACAAAGGCTTCAAGGTAAAATTCAATTCCAATAGTTGCTTAATAGAAAATCGGCATAATGAAAATTTGAAATTAATTGGACATAGGACAGATAACATCTATATGCTTGATTTAGATAACATCTCTTTAAATACTGCATGCTGTCTTATTTCAAAAGAAGAAGTGAATTGGCTTTGGCATAGAAGAATTGCACACATTCACATGAACCACTTGAATAAACTGATTTGTAAAGATCTTGTAGTTGGCTTGCCTAAACTGAAATTTGTGAAAGATGGACTATGTGATGCATGTCAAAAAGGAAAGCAAGTTAAGGTGTCTTTTAAACCAAAGAACATTGTTTCAACAACTAGACCCTTGCAACTTTTACACATGGATTTATTTGGTCCATCTAGAACCACAAGCTTTGGTGGTAACTCATATGCATTGGTAATAGTAGATGATTACTCTAGATATACATGGACATATTTTCTATCTCATAAGAGTGATTCATTTGCTGCATTTAAGAAAATGGCAAAAACGGTGCAAAATGAAAAGGACGTAAAAATTGTTTTTATAAGAAGTGATCATGGGGGAGAATTTCAAAATGAAGTGTTTGAAAACTTTTGTGATGAGCATGTCATTCAACATAATTTTTCTGCTCCTAGAACTCCACAACAAAATGGAGTAGTGGAAAGAAAGAATAGATCAATAGAGGAGATAGCAAGAACTATGTTGAACAACTCTAGCTTGCCAAAACATTTTTGGACAGATGCTGTCAATACAGCCTGCTATGTGCTAAATAGCGTCTTGATAAGACCAATCTTAAAGAAAACCCGTTATGAGCTTTACTAAGGAAGAAAACCAAATATAGCACATTTTCATGTTTTTGGGTGCAAATGCTTTGTCCTTAACAATGGAAAGAATAATCTTGGAAAATTTGATGCAAAGGCTGATGAAGGAATTTTCCTAGGTTACTCCCTATCTAGTAAAGCATTTAGAATATATAATAAGAGAACACAAACTATTGAGGAATCTGTGCTTGTGACATTTGATGAGTCTAACCCCAAAAGGTTGGGAAAGGATTGTGTTATTGATGATCTTGCAGATTCAATTGAGAAAACTCTCCTAGAAGAGAAACAGGACAATGAAGAAGATAAAATCTTAAAGAATGAATCGCTGCAGCAGGAGCAAACTGAACAACAACCTGACCTACCAAAGGAATGGAGGACTGTCAGAAATCATCCAATTGATAACATCATCGGTGAAATTACAAAGGGGGTAACTACTAGACAATCTCTTAGAAATGTTTGTAATCATATGGAATTTGTATCTCAAGTAGAACCTAAGAACATAGATGATGCTATAATTGATGAACATTGGATGATGGCTATGCAAGATCAGTTAAACCAGTTTGAAAGAAACCAAGTTTGGAAACTAGTGCCTAAACCTAAGAACTGTCAAGTAATAGGTACAAAATGGGTTTTTAGGAATAAACTAGATGAAAATGGTATAATTGTAAGAAACAAGACTAGATTGGTAGCCAAATGGTATAACCAAGAATAAGGTATAGATTATGATGAAACATATGCACCAGTAGCAAGATTAGAAGCTATAAGAATGCTACTTGCTTATGCTTGCATAATGGGATTTAAATTGTATCAAATGGATGTTAAGAGTGCTTTATTAAATGGATTTATACAAGAGGGAGTGTATGTTGGTCAACCACCTGGTTTTGAGAATAATGAATTGCCTAACCATGTTTATAAACTATCTAAAGCACTATATGGCTTAAAGCAAGCTCCTAGAGCTTGGTATGAAAGGTTAAGTAATTTTCTCATTGAAAAAGGATTTAAAAGAGGTAAAGTTGACACAAATTTGTTCACTAAGAAAAAGGCACACAACACTTTACTTGTACAAAAATATGTGGATGATATAATTTTTGGTGCTGCTAATGAGCAGTTGTGGAATGAGTTTGCAATTCTTATGCAGGGTGAGTTTGAAATGTTAATGATGGGTGAGCTAAACTTTTTTCCTTGGATTGCAAATAAAGCAAACTGAAAATGGAATCTTTGTTAGCCAAACCAAGTACTGCAATGAGTTGATCAAGAAGTTTGGCATGGAAAAAGCTAAGGAGATGGCTACTCCAATGAGTACCTCCTATTATCTGGACAAGGATGAGCATGGTAAACCTGTTGATGTTTCTAAATTCAGAGGTATGATAGGCTCACTACTTTATCTTACTGCTAGTAGGCCAGATATCATGTTTAGTGTATGCATGTGTGCTAGGTATCAAGCAAATCCAAAAGAATCACACTTAACAACAGTTAAAATGATCATTAAGTATCTGTTAGGAACAAAAGACATGGGATTATGGTATCCCAAGGGAGCTACATGTACGTTAATTAGCTATTCAGACTCTGATTTTGCTGGTTGTAAACTAGACATGAAGAGTACCAGTGGAACTTGCCATTTACTAGGAAACTCATTAGTATCATGGTCCAGTAAGAAACAATCTAGTGTGGCTTTATCCACTGCAGAGACTGAATATGTAGCAGCTGGTAGCTGTTGTGCACATGTTTTATGGATGAAACAACAATTAGTTGATTATGGTGTGCAACTAAACCAAGTTCCTATTAGATGTGACAATACAAGTGCAATTAACCTAACTAAGAATCCCATAATGCACTCTAGAACTAAAGACATAGAAATCAGACATCATTTCATTAGAGATCAGATACAAAGTAGAGAAATTGAGATTGAATATGTTGATACAACTAAGCAACTTGCTGATATCTTTACCAAGCCCTTGAACAAGGAAAGCTTCTTCTTCATTAGAAGAGAATTGGGCATAATCGATCAATCCTATATATAATCTCTAAAGAAACATGAGAAAATCTAAAAGGGGAGGAAAATTAATGGACACACTTATTCTTTGATTTGTCCTTGCACCTATCCCTCTATCATGAACAATTTTATATGCTATATTTGAATGTTTAAAATGCTTACCTTCTCTATTGCTTTGAATGTTTCTTTTCTTTACCTTTTTAATGATGCCAAAAGGGGGAGGAAAAAGTAAGATATAGAGAAAGGAGAAAATAACAAATTATACATGCATATGTTGAGAGGGAGCTAAGGAGTTTATAAGCTTACATGATTAATAGGGAGTAAATCAAATAGGAGTTTATAAGCTTACATGATTAATAGGGAGTAAATCAAATTCTGCTCTGTTAATACTCTGTTAATATTATTTTTTTTTGCTTTGATATACTATTGCTCTGACTGCTTTGATATCATGATATAAATCTGTCAAAACACTGAGCGTCTGCTACACTTATACACTGATCTTATAATTTGTTAAAAGGTTTGTCATAATCAAAAAGGGGGAGATTGTTAGATTCAATGACTTAAAGATTTTGATATATGACAAATACAACTTAATGTGTATGCAAGTGTTTAGTGTCAAATTGTAAAGACAGGTATCAAGTAATATTCAACAAGTTCAGTGAGCAATCAAAGGAGAATATTCAAGGAAGAACTTGGAGGAATCAAAGAGCGAGGACGAAGATCAAGGAATCATCCAGACAAGAGCTTAAACGAAGAAATTAGTGTTAAGTCTTAGATGATTTGTAAGAGATGAAATCTCTTATTCAAAAATAGATCGATTAAGAAAGATGCATGAAGAAAATCATTTTCCATAACCTGCATTAAAAGGAATAAGTATTTGTTAATGAAAATGATTTTTGGAAATAATAATAGAAGCGCTCGTCCAACACTGGAATAATATAAGCGCTCGTCCAACAGTGGGAATAATAGAAGCGCTCCTCCAACAGTGGTAAAAGCTGGCGTTCAAGAAAACGGCAGAAGTTCACGTCTACTAAAATGACAGAAGCTCACGTCTACTAAAGTGACAGAAGCACACGCCTACTAAAATAACAGAAGCTCATGTCTACTAAAGTTCATGTCTACTAAAGTGACAGAAGCACACGTCTACTAAAATTGACACAAGCGCATGTCTACTAAAGTGACAGAAGTGATCGTCCACTAAAGCGATACAAGCGCTCGTCTGCTAAAGTAATACAAGCGCTCGTCTACTAGTTGGAGCACGTCCAATTACTTTGTGTTAGTACTCCCGTCTGCTGACGTGGCAAATGGACGCGGCAATTTTTTTTAAGATGGACGCGACTATTTGTCCAAATGGACTCGTTATTTTATGGACGTGAATTCTATAAGAACTATCAGATTCTTATCTCCAGAACGAGAATCAAGAAAACAGATTCTGTTAAATCAGATCCAAATCTGTTTTAATTGATCCCAACGACTATAACTTGTTTTCTATATAAAGAGGGATCAAAGGAACACTTAAAGAAGAATCATAATGAATAACAAAAGAATTATAACGATGCACATATCATTCATCATCTTCATTGAGCTTATTGTGAAAAGAGTGTTTCAATACTCATAAGTGGTTCAATTTGTTTTATCTGACTATTGAGAGTTAGGAATCAACTTTTGTTTTTACTTTTCGATTGTAAAGAGACAGGGAGTCTCTCTGAGTGATTAGGGTGAGGTATCCCTAAGGAAGAACATTGAGGCTAGTCACAAGAGTGTGGTATCTCGAGGTGAAGGAGTGCTCTGTGGTGTAAAGGTTTTTCAAGCTACCTGGCAAAGGTTGTGTGTTGTGTGTGAAATCCCACAGGTGGAGTGGGGACTGGATGTACTGAACCAGGATAAATCTGGTTGTGTAGTATCTCTAAACTCAGACTCTTTAATTTCTGTTTACGATCGTGAACCTGTGATTTTGATGTTTAAAGTTCAAATATAATTTCTGTTCTTGATCTGTATAATTTGTATTTTGTTATTACTGAGTTATTGAACCTGAACCTATTTGTTATTAATCTTTCTTATCCTCATCACCTTCTATTCAATAATTTGTAAAAACGCTTCATCGATTTTATAAAAGATCCCGAGAACACAAATCTGTAACTCTGATTTATAAAGCTTTGTGAAAAAGTTTTAGGAGGGAAATATTTTCTTTGAAAACTCAATTCATCCCCCTCTTGAGTCGTTGAAGCCAAAATAACGCTCTGTGTGTCTCTTCATCTTCAATGACTTCTGTATTTATAGCCTTCAAGCATTTAATACCCGTTAGAGACATTCCTTCCATTGTGGGCTTCAAGCAGAACTTCATTAAATGCAATAGAGTCGTTCTGGGCAACCATTAATGCAATAGAAACGTTGGTTGTACTATAACATGAAGGGTCATGGCTTTACGCATCGTGCAGTAGCCATATCAGAGTTGTGCAGAGTGTTTTTTGTACTTTGCTGAGTACATTTCCCTTTTCGTGTAATAACCAGGGGTACTAGGGAACAAAGCATGTTGGAAACATTCTTTAGCTGGACTTCACTTCTAATTTCGTAGGTTGCTTGGGAGAATGACTTCTGAATTTTCTTGATAAGCGTGAGACTAAGTGAGAAAGAGAGCTTCAGAGTCTTCTGTATAAGGGGACATCTTCCAAAAGCTTGTTTGGTCTTTGGTTCTTCATCGAGGAACCTCAGACAAGTGTAGGAACTTATCAGAAGATAGGTTGAGACATCTATTGAAGAAAGTCAACAATCCTAGTCAGCAGACATGTTGACTTTTTGCTTATCCAGACAGGTTCTCGTTTATGTGGGCAGACAGGTAAGTCTTACTATTTTGATCTGCACATTAAGTAGACAGGTTAGCAACCAATATGTAGGTTAATTAAATCATTATCCAATGTTTAGTTTTCATCAAAACTTAGGGAAATGCACATCAGACATTTTAGAGACTTAACAATCTCCCCCTTTTTGACGATGACAAACATTAAGATGATTTAATGAACCTTATAAAATATCAACAGAAGAAGTAACTCAGATCAGACAAGTTGAAATTTTCTTAACTAGACGGAATGTGTAGACAGGTGCACTTAAGTTCACTCAACAGAGATAGAGTACGATATATGATCAGAGATTCGATTTTAAAGACAAGTTTTATTTTAACTTAGTCATATCTTACTTGTATTATCATACTTACTTACTCCCAGTTTCATCAAATCAAAACATAATCATCTTCATTACTTTCTCCCCCTTTTGTCAACAACAAAAAGGAGCAAACAGAAAAGTAAAGAACAGAAAAGATACATGATAAAAGAACATTGATTTTATTCATCATAAGCTTTTTCAAGCACAAGGCAGATTTTTACAACATAAACTACCTAGGCTGACTAAGCAATAAAAACATAGTTTCAACTCTTTGTTGCAGCAGCGGTCTCACATGCCTTTCTTCATCCGGTTGTCTTCTAAGTTCTGCCAGTTGAGCCTAAAGCAGACTGGTTGAAGAAACAGACTGGTCTGAGTACCAGGGCACAGCTAAAACTGGGAGTGCCTTGGGTACAGAGAAGGGTGAGGTAATGCGAGGAAAGATGAGTTGATGAAGGGTTCAATAGTAAAAGAATGGAAGAAAAGCTAACTTAAACAGGGGACTGATTCTGATAAGGTTAGTATCAGGAGAAGAAAAGACACAAGAGAGTCTCTTAGACAAAGACAGACAGGTGATGGTTATTTGTAAAGGTGGGGGAAGAGGTTGTTGGGCTAAGATAGATGGAGGTAAAGGTAACAAGGAATCAATATGACAAAACACAGAGTTTAGTCCTGTTACTAACAGAATGAAATACCTAGACCTACGTGGTAACATTACAACAGAAGCAGGATAGTTAGTCCTTGCCAATGTTCTAATGAACAGAACGATAAGGGGATAAAAGAAAATCTCCCTACAAGGGTTAAAAATATGAGGTGGAGGAGAAGGGATGACAGTTAGATGAGAAACACTTGCAAGCATCAGAGATTGCAGATCACACACAAACAGACTTGATGATATGCCAGTTTGTTCTTTGGGAGTTGAGTCCCTGTGAACAATTGTGTACTGACATATATCAGACACAACATCATATGATGATGTTTGAGTTTGGTGAGAGGAGACAGGTGAGGTAAAGGGAGAGACAATTGACAAGGATTGAACAAACAGAGCAGATGGAGAACAAACAGAAGAGTTGTGGGTACCTTGGTGAGAGGGAGAAGATGGTGTAGAGAGGATATAGGAAGGAATTATCTGATCCTCAGATAGATTCAGCTTCTTCTTGGAATGAGACACAGTGTCAACTTTAGGGAGAACAACTGTCTGAGTCCCTCCAGACAGGTCAGCAGCAGTTGCAGCAGCAACTTCAACTTCTGCAGAGGGTCCTTCTGCATGAATTTCTTCCCTTTCTGCATAAGCCACCATTGGCACTGGGTAGCCTGACCTTCTTTTTCTGGGAATGATTCCCAAATCAAGAGGCTTCTTCTCCTTGGGTTCCTCCAAGGGTAGAGTTGTCTGCTCCCACTGAGCAGATACTTCATCTTTGCTAGGTTCAGACTCTAGTTGTCTGACCTTGGGAAAGGTCTTCATTAGCCTTCTTCTCTTGCTGGGTTGTGCAGATGCAGCATCTGATTCCACAGCTTCACTTGTCTTCCTCTCGGGAGAGGGTTTCTTCAGCTTGAACCTTAGAGGCTCAACTGTTTCAGCAGTTTCTTCAGAGACCGAAGGTTTCTCCAACTCAGGTCTCTGGTCTTGTCTGACCATCTTTCTAGAGGGCTTCCAGATCCTTTCAGAGATAGGAACCTCTGATTCATCAGTGGAAACCACTGGTTCCTCCTTCTGTTCTGGCTCAGCAGCATGCTTCTTCTTCTTTTTCTTCTTATCTTCATCCTCATCCTTCAGAGGGATACCTTTAATGTCTATCATAGACAAGATCTTCATGTCAATGGGAAGTGACATGTCTACGAAATGGGCATCACTGGGAATATACAGCTTGTTCCCGAAGACCCTTGTCAAAAGCATCCCATAGGGATAGGTCTGCATGTTGGTCCTCTTGATCAGAGTTTGAAGGTACATGTAGATGAGATCGTTGATGTCCACCTTGATTTTTTGAATCCAGTGGTACAAAGCAAATCTGTCCATCTTGGTCACACTATCTCGTGAGCCTTTCCTAGGCATCACGCACTCCAGCAACATCTTGTGCAAGAATTTGTACTAAGTCACCATGCTTACAGGCTTCTGATGGGGAAGAGAAGGGTTTTATTCACCACTTGAGCCCTAAAGCTTTTGGTTTCATCAAATTTGCTGGTGATGACCACATCATTTGACCAGAATTCTTTGACAAGCTTGGGATGAACAAGCTCCTTGATGTCAAAGAAATGAGTCCACTTGGAATATTCCAACTCCTCAGTGACATCCATACCCCATTTCTTCACTGTTGAAGATCAACTGTCTTGCCAGGTAGGATCTTTTCCACATCAGCAACCTTCAGTTTGTATTTCTCAGCAATTTCTTTCAAATAAATATGCTTTGATGGTGCCATTTCTTAGAGAAAGGGTTTCTAGGGTTTTGGAAGAGAAAAGGGTTTGAAAGATGAGAAGACGAAGACGGAGAGAGTTTACGAGTTTGAAATAGTAAAGGTTAAACCTTTCTAATTCTTTGCCTTTTATAGTCATAAAGGCAGGAGAGAGAAAAGAGACATTTTTAATTTCAAAAACGACAGAATTTTTGTGGGGAATTGCAGCGCCCACTTAAGACATAATGAAAACATGGTTTCTAGATTAAAAACTGTCGTGCACATGATTAGCTTCAGATGGAATTAAATAATTAATAACCATTTCAACAAAAACTATTGAGTTCTAGCATAGTGACTCAGCAGAGTCAGACAGGTAACACAGATAGGTTAACATTCAGACATGTCATTCAACAATACAATGCATATTTAGATTATCTATAATAAATAAGAACCTTTCTTCTGCTAATGGTTTAGTGAAAATATCAGCCCATTGATTTTCAGTTTTAACAAACTTTATATCAAAGATACCTTTCTGAACATAATCTCTTGTAAAATGATGTTTGATTTCAATATGGTTTTCCTTAGAATAATGAATTGGATTTTTAGTTAAGCATATAGCACTGGAATTATCACACCATACAGATATGTTATACTCATAAATAGAGTAATCCTCAAGTTCATGTTTTACCCATAAGATTTGAGAGCAGCAGCTAGCAGCTGAAATGTATTCTGATTCAGCAGTAGACAGGGCAATTGTTGTCTCCCTCTTGGTTGAGCGGGAGACTAAGCTTGCTCCAATGAATTGACATCCTCCACTAGTGTTTTTCTTTCTATTCTGTCTCCAGTAAAATCAGCATCACAAAATCCCACTAATCTGTATTCTTTTAAGAGCTAATATCTAAATATTCTTTTAACAGCTTTAAGATGAGATTCTCTTTGGTCAGATTGGAATCTAGCACACATACAAACACTAAACTGAATGTCGGGTCTGCTTGAAGTTAAGTACAATAGAGAGCCAATCATACATCTGTAGACAGTTTGGTCTACCTTTTTATTTTCATCATCTTTGCTTAGTTTTGCATTGCGTTGCATGGGAGTTTTCATGAGCTTGGCATTTTCCATTTTGTACTTCTTGAGTATCTCCTTGGTATACTTTTGTTGATGAATGTAAATTCCATCACTTGTCTGCTTAATTTGTAATCCAAGGAAGAACTTCAATTCTCCCATCATGCTCATCTCAAATTCAGCTTGCATTAGCTTGGAAAATTCCTTGCACAGCTTTTCATTATTTGCTCCAAAAATAATATCATCAACATATATTTGGACTATAATAAAATTCTCTTTAGAGCTTTTCTTAAACAAGGTAGTATCTACTTGTCCTCTAGTAAAACCATTATGCATAAGAAAAGAACTAAGTCTATCATACCATGCTCTAGGTGCTTGTTTCAAACCATATAATGCCTTTTTAAGTTTGAAAACATGATCCGGTTTATCAGAATCTTCAAAACCAGAGGGTTGCTTAGCATACACTTCTTCTTCAATTATACCATTTAGGAAAGCACTTTTCACATCCATTTGAAAAAGAGTGATTTGGTGTTGTGCAACATATGACATTAATATATGTATAGCTTCTATTCTAGCTACAGGTGCAAAGGTTTCAGTATAATAAATACCTTCTTGTTGGTTATAGCCTTGAGCTACTAACCTTGCCTTATTTCTGACAACTTTGCCATCCTTATCCAATTTGTTTCTTTCTGATATGTTGATTGATGCTGCTCCAGTCCATGGAAATCAGGTTCAGTGTGGTAATAGGGAGGAGCGGCATGCTTCTCCTCAATCTGATAATCTTCAGGTATCTGCAGCTCTGAATGATGATGTTCATGCAGAAATCAACAATCCTGGTCAATCAATTGATCATGTTTCTGATTCCCTTCAAGGTACAAATGCTGAAGCGAGTCTCCAAATAGGTATGCCCTCTAAAAATAATTTAGATGGTTCAGCTGATGTTAATCAACAAACTCCTATCAATTGGATTTCCAATCCAAATATAACTCATGATATGGGAATTGTGGGGAGGCTTTGGGCTGATGAAACTGATGAGGCTCCCTCTCAGGACAATTCTCCTGAAATTCCTAAGGAAGACAATGTTGAAGCTGGTACTGGTTCAAGCTCAGGTTACGTAAAAGTCCTCTCCAAATCACAGAAGAAGAAACTTAGGAGGAAAAATAATCAAAAGAATCATAAACAGCAGCTGCCTGCGGTTGGAGCCCATTCAAGGGCTGGTCCCAGAAATTTTGCTTAATGAAAGTAATTTTCTGGAATGCTAGAGGGGTTGCCAACCCTGAAACTAGACTGGTTCTAAAGAGGTTAATTAATGTTAATAAACCTGATTTTTTCTTTATTGCTGAACCATGGATACTCTCTGATCAATTTCCTACTAGGTTTTGGCAGAGGTTAAATCTGAAATTGTTTGCAGTTATTTGTAGACGTAACTTGAAACCTAACCTTTGGTGCATTTGTAAGGAGTCTATGAGTCCTAATGCTATTGCAGCTTCCTCTCAACATGTCTCTTTCTCCATCTTTTTGGACAATCAGACTTTATATTTCTCTGCAATATATGCATCCACTAGTTATTCAATTAGAAGGCAGCTTTGGAGTGAATTGGAAAATTTGCAGCAGTCTCATGTTGGAGCATGGTGCTGTATTGGTGACTATAATGCTATTTTGGGTTCTCATGAGCATAGAGGCAGAGGTGTCCCCAATCAACTCTCTTGCAATGATTTCAAAAGGTGGTCTGATAACTGTAATTTGATCCACCTGCAAACCAAATGTGCCCTTTTCACTTGGGGTAATGGTAGAAGAGGTGCTACAATGTCTGAAAGAAGGCTTGACAGAGTTTGTTGTAATGATGCCTGGCTGTCATCTTGGACAAATCTTACCTGCTGCACTTTAGCCAGGAATCACTCAGACCATTATCCTGTTATGCTGTCTCTTGAGAAGCATGATGGCCCTCATGCCTCCTCTTTTAAATTTATGAAGATATGGTCTGAGCACAATGATTGTTTTGATGTTATTTCTAATGCTTGGAAGATCTATATTCCTGGATGTCAAATGCACATTCTAAGTCATAAATTAAAGCATCTGAAGGGTATTTTGAAATGTTGGAATAAAGAACACTTTGGGGATGTTAATGATAAAGTTAAAATGACAGAAGAAGCTTTAGCTGTTATACAGAACCAGATTGCCATCTCAGGCTACTCTGATGAGTTATTTGTAAAGGAGCAGTCTATTCAATGTGATCTGAATCAGGCCTTGCATCTTCAGGACCTGTTTTGGCAGGAGAAGGCTCGGGTTAATTGGCATACTGCAGGAGACAAAAACACATCTTATTTCCATAAAGTAACTAAGATTAGACATTCATCAAAAAGAATGTCTATGCTGAGAAAGGATGGTGCTATCTTGGATAAGCCTTATGACATAGAAGCTCATGTACTGGGCTTTGATTCAAATCTCTTTGCTTCTGAGAATTCCTGTCATGATAATGGCCTTATCGAGCAGGACATTCCTCATTGTGTTGGTAGAGAAGATAGTCTGATGTTAACTAATCTTCCTTCTATTAAGGAGATAAGGAATGTAGTGTTCTCAATGAATGCCAATGGTGCTCCTGGTCTAGATGGCTTCAGTGGTCTTTTCTACCAAACCTATTGGGAGATTGTTGGTCATGATGTGTGCAATGTTGTTTTACAGTTTTTTCAGCAGGGATGGCTTTTACCTAACTTCAATTCTAACCTTGTGGTGCGATTCCCTAAGTGTCCTGAAGCTGACTCTATTGGTATGTATAGACCCATTGCTTTGGCCAACTTCAAGTTTAAAATCATCACAAAGATTTTAGCTGACAGATTGGCCAATATTGCTCCAAAAATTGTTTCCAAACAGCAGATGGGCTTTATAAAAGGTAGGCAAATTTCAGATTGCATAGGTGTTACCTCAGAAGCAATTAACCTGTTGGACAAGAGATCTTTTGGGGGTAACATTGCTCTCAAGATTGATATTATGAAGTCTTTCGACTCAATGGACTGGAATTTTCTCCTCAAAGTGCTGCATCACTTTGGTTTTGATTCTACCTTCTGTAATTGGGTGAAAGCAGTGCTTGATTCTGCAAAATTGTCTATTAGTATCAATGGTAAAGCTGTTGGTTTCTTCTCTTGCAAAAGAGGGGTGAGGCAAGGTGATCCTCTTTCCCCTCTTTTTTTTTGCATTGCTGAGGAGGTTCTAAGTAGAGGTATCTCAAAGCTTGTCCAAGATAACAAACTGCTTCCTATAGCCAGTCCTAGAGGTTTCAATGTTCCTAGTCATGTTCTTTTTTTTTTTCTGATGATGTCCTTATCTTTTGTAGAGGGACTAAGAATAACTTAGATAATTTGATGTCCTTGTTTTCTCAATATTCTCAAGCCTCTGGTCAGGTTATCAGCAAGGAAAAATCAACTTATTTTGCTGGCTCTATAAATTTATCTAGGCTGGCTGTCTTGACTAGAAATTTGGGGTTTAGAGCTGGCCATCTCCCTTTTGTTTACTTAGGTGTTCCTATTTTCAAAGGGAAATCTAGGAAAGCCTACTTCATGCCTTTTGTTGATAGAATTAAGACAAAGTTGCCCTCTTGGAAAGGCAGTATGCTATCTATCATGGGAAGAGTAGAATTAGTATAGTCTGTTATTCAAAGTTCTCTGATTTACTCTTTTCAAGTCTACTATTGGCCTTTGGAACTTCTTAAGCTATTAGACCAGTACACAAGGAACTTCATTTGGGCTGGAAGCATTGAGACTCGGAAGATTTGTACGGTTGCTTGGAAAAAGCTATGCTGCCCCACTCTAGAAGGTGGTCTTGTCCTAAGGTCCATGAGATCTATTAATAAGTCTTTCATGCTAAAGAAATGTTGGGAATTGATCTCTTCAGACTTGGATTGGTCTATTCTTTTGAGGTCTAGAGTGTTCAAACACACAACCTTCATCAATTACAACATTTCCTCTTCAATCTGGTCTGGTTTAAAAGGGTTCCTTTCCACTGTTCTGGATAATGTCTCCTGGCTTTTAGGGGATGGCAGAAGTATAAACTTCTGGTGTGATTCTTGGCTATCCAAGCCAATTGTTGACTTGATAAACATTCCTTCATTCCTGCATAATTCCCTTATTACTTCAGTTAGCGATTTCATCAGTGAAGGGAAATGGCATATTCCTCAGGACCTTGCTCTCAGGTATCCTGCTGTTGCAGTAGAAATTGATAAAGTGGTTATCCCTTGTGCTGAGTTTCCTGATCATCTAGTTTGGAAGCATTCTGATTCTGGTTGCCTTTCAGCTAAAGAAGCTTACAGCTTTCTAAACCCAAGTAGGTCCTCTTGCTCTTGGGGGAAGATGATTTGGTCAAAGGTAATTCCTCCTTCAAAATCCTTTCTTCTCTGGAGGTTGCTTCACAATAAGGTTCCAACAAATGATCAACTTTGGTCTAGAGGCTGCCAAGTAGTCTCAATATGTTCTCTATGTGGTTGCAGCTATGAAACATCATATCATCTTTTTTTCTCCTGTCCCTTCACTAGTAGAGTTTGGTTGTGGTTAAGCAGCTGCCTAGGTTTCCACCTTGACACTCTCTCAATTCAATCTATCCTCTCAATCTTTAACAGTTCCTGGTGCCCTCAAGTTAAGGAGGTCATTTTGTCTACCATCTGCTTCTCTCTTTGGGGTATTTGGCATTATAGGAACAACCTCAGATTGGATTCAAAGAAAATCTCAGTGGAAGCTACTTGCAATGCAATCGCTGCCAATGTCTCCTTTGCTGGGCGGTTTTGCAAGGGAGCCTTCTATTATGATGTTTCTCAATTGATGATCTTGAAGAAATTTAACATCCAGGTTAACCTTAAGAAGGCTCCATCCATTAAAGAAGTGTTGTGGCTGCCTCCTTGCTATAATTGGGTTAAAGTAAATACTGATGGTGCTGCTAAGGGAGCTCCAGGTATGGCAGGTTGTGGTGGTATTTTTAGAGGAGGAAATGCATCTATTCCAGGGTGTTTTGCTTTCAATGTTGGTGTCTCGTTTGCTTTCCATGCTGAATTGTTTGGAGCTATTATTGCCATTGAATTGGCTCACAAGAAGGGTTGGAAGAAGCTTTGGTTAGAATGTGATTCAAAATTAGTTGTTAATGCTTTCAAGTCTAATGGTATGGTTCCTTGGCAACTTAGGAATAGATGGCTAAACTGTATTGCTCTTACTAGAGATATGTCCTTTTTTTGTTCTCATTTGTATAGGGAGGGCAATGCTTGTGCTGATAAATTGGCCAATTTTGGTACAAGTATTGAAGGTTTATGTTGGTGGAATTTAGTGCCTCCTTTCTTATTAGAGGATTTTGGCAGAAATAGGATGGGTCTTCCTAATTTTAGATTTTCTTAGTTCCTGCAGGTGATTGGCATTGCTTGAGGTGCCAGCATAGCTGGGATGTCTTGCAATGTAGTGATGCTCTTGCATACCTCTTTTGCTTTAAAAAAAAGGACCCATCTTGTTCCAATGACAGATTTGTTTTTGGGCTTAGAGACAAAAGTCCAGACATCATTTCTGGTAAACTGGTTGAGTTCTTCTTGCATAGTAAGAATCCAGCTTTCATCCTCAAGAGCTTCTTCAATGCGATTTGGCTCTATGTTTGACATAAGGGACACATTGCTTGACTCTCTTAAAGTGAATATGGTTCTTACTGTAACAGCCTGATTTTAATTATGTTGTTCAACCGGTTAAAATATAATTAAATTATATTTTAAATTTGAGAGTTAGAAAGTGTTTTTGATTAAAATAATATCAGATTCATAGTCTACTTTATGGTTGAGGGTTACGGTAAAATTTGCAGTTGAAAATTCAGACGAAAGCCGGTCTGCGTTTTCACTGCCGGTACAAGTTTACTGTGCAGAAAATCTAATTTTGACATGTGAACGAGATAGTTAGTGTTTTTATTATGTTTCCTTCAACTTTGGATATTTTGAAAATTTTCGTTCAAAAATAAAATAAAATATTTTATTCGGGTGAAAACCTCGGAAGAATTACGATCGGAAATGCAACCGGGTACGAAATGGAGCAGAATAGGAGACATAAAAGGCTTGAGGTAACATGGGGGAGTGAGGTGACTCACTAGAGGTATGGCCTAAGCTACCTCCTAAAATGTGGTCATGATGGACTTTTTGAAATATATCATATTATATTCAAAAAACCTATTTTTCTCTTTCCTTTTGAACCAAACAAGTCTTAAAGACAAAACTTGCTCTCCAAGCTCATCCTCTCTCCAAAATTTCGTGCTCCCCTCTTCGTCCTCTATATAATCATCACTCATCTTCATTCTCCCATTTTCTTCCTCCATCTTCATACTTCTTCAACTTCTTCCATTTCTTCTTTTTTTCAAACACTTAAAGCTTCCATTTTTATTAGTCTTTTCCACTTGACTTATTCATTAAAGTTCTTCCTTATACTAAGGGTAATGCTCTCATATGAATCTTTTTGCAAGTTTCACCTTTTATTTCTAAGTTTACTTTAAGTGTTCTTTATATGCTTAAAACTTCTAAAATCTCTCTAAAATGGTAGAAAACTCCTTTTGAGTTGAAACCACTTTCTATAGTCTTGTATTAACTTATATTTTCACATACTAAGAGGTTGTGTAAAACAAAAATCTCTACCTATCTCTTCTAGTGAAGGCCGAATGCTTGCATTTGTGACCTAGGAAGTTTTTGTTTCAACTTTTGGAATATGATCATGTGTTTGAGTTTCTAACTAACCATTGATCTTAAATCTATAAATCTTGGAAGTTTTGATAGCTTGTTCCTATGATGGCTGAAAATATGAATAAGTAAGCCTAGGATACTATGTTTCAACTTTCCAAGTATGATCATGAATTTAGAACTCTTAATACCTTGTGATTCTAAACCTAAGAGTTATTGTTAAACAAAGAATATTTTTCCTCATCATCCGATGATGGCCGAAACTTAGTGTTTAGGTACTAGGATGTTTGAGTTTTTATTTTTCCAAAATGATCGTGGACTTAAGCTCCATAGGATATTTGGATGCTAATTCTAAGAGATTGAAAAGTTTAAAGATTTATAACTTGTTTATTCTATGTTATTAAAGCTAGGATGTATTACTTTCATTTTTCCAAGATGATCATGGACTTGAGCTCCATAAGATATTTGGATGCTAAGTCTAAGAGATTGGAATGTTTAAGTTTCCATTGTTTTCCAAAATGATCATGGACTTGAGCTCCATAAGATATTTGGATGCTAAGTCTAAGAGATTGGAAAGTTTAAGGATTTCTAACTTGTTTATTCTATGTTATTAAAGCTACGATGTATTACTTTCATTTTTCCAAGATGATCATGGACTTGAGCTCCGTAAGATATTTGGATGGTAAGTCTAAGAGATTGGAATGTTTAAATTTTCATTGTTTTCCAAAATGATCATGGACTTGAGCTCCATAAGATATCTGGATGCTAAGTCTAAGAGATTGGAAAGTTTAATGATTTCTAACCAATAAATCCTATGAAGGCCGAACCTAGAAGGTTATAGACCTATGATACTTTGATCTTATTTTTCCAAAATGATCATGGTTTTGAGCTCTTTAATACATATGGATGCTAAACCTAAGAGATTGGAAAGTTTAGTGAATTCTAGCCTATTTTACTAGCCTTGGCCGAATACCCTAAGTTTATAACTTAGTGGGATTTTAATTCAACTTTGTTAAGTGATCATTGTTTATGAACTCCTAACACTTACGGATCATAAATCCATGAGTTGTATAATTTTCGAGAATCTCTAACCCTAAGAACTAGACTTGGCCGAACCTATACCTTGTGGTTTAGTGTTCTTGTTTGATTTTAACTTGTGATTTTGTATTCATAACCTTAGACTTCCATCGCGGAGGAACCGAGGACGTTCATGGTATACCTCTTCGAGCATCTAATCTCCTTACCTTCGCAGAAGGTGGAGTTAGTACTTTGTGGTGTGACAACGAGGAGCTTCGAGATCGGGAGTCCGGTGATAACCCAGGTGGGGGAAATAACCAACCTATCATCGGAATGGATAAGTAGTAGATTATATAATAATTGTGTAGGGCGACCTAAACCCTAATAGTAGTCGAGTAATCGACAAGACCAAAATCACATTGGAAACCTTTTCTGAAAAACCAATGGCGATTCAGGGATTGTAGGTTTATTGACATTAGGTTGATCTTTATATTGTTGATGGTTGATTTGATTTTATTACCTTTATCTAATTGATTTTGTGCCATGTTGGTAATATGGGAATATTTTGATTGATATTGTGTTATGCATGATCGGCCTGGTTTTTATTATTATGCTTCGTGGATTTTTAAGCAAATATATATATGTTGTTTAAGAGATGATTGTTTTGGGTGTGAGGATAATGATGATTTAGAAGTGCCTAACTTAGATGAGGAATGTTAAAGAGGTGTTATGGCATAGAATATGTGTCAAGTTCTAATGGAAGGTTAAGCCACTAAGATGTTGTTAAAACGGGTTGGTGAGATTCAAGTATAGGTGTTGTTGTCCACAACCGTGTATTGGTAATATAATACACAAGGACAAAAGTGTATTGGTAATATAATACACAAAGACAAAAGTGTATTGGTAATATAATACGCAAGGACATCTGTGTATTGGTGATATAATACACCATGTATTGGTAATACAATACACGTAAAACACTTCTATGTATTAGTAATATAATACACCGTGTATTGGTAATATAATACACGTAAAACACTTCTGTGTATTGGTAATATAATACACAGTGTATTGGTAATATAATACACGTAAAATCAAGAGTTCTCGCAAGATCACTTCCACCCTAACGGGAATGGGGGTGGAACACCTTAACGGGAATGGAGGTGTGCACTAGGTGGAACATCCTAACGGGAATGAGGGTGTGTCCCGATGCAAATGAGGGATGGTGACAGGAGTGGTAGTGGCCACGATAACGTAAAGACATGGTGACAAGATTAGAGAGGTTATGTTTAAATGACGTGTTGGATTGCCTGAGAGTAAGGGTAGAGGATGATATATATTAACCTGAGGATGATTCGTTAGTTATGTGTGTTGATTATCTGTGACAATTACTGTATAATTTTACTATGACTCTTTATCGCTTTTTGATGATAGAACTGTTTCTTATCCCCTGTATATTTCTGTATATTGTATTTTATCTCCTTGTGGAATTGTACGAGAAAACCCTGTGGATGAGCGTAACCAGGAGGCGTTGGATGGAACTCCCAACGAACCGGAGGCTGGAGGACGAGCTGTGACCCATGGTGATTAGGGTCTAGTTAGTTATGGCCAGTGCGTCTCGTGAGGCGTATTTTTATTATGTTTTCCGTTGTTTAACTTTTGTCTAAGTATATGCCTGTGAGGGATCCTACTGATGGGATATCCTCAACAGTGTTTTGTAATATGCATAATATACTTATATTGTGATATGCCATTCTATATGAAGTTGTATACTTTATAAGTTAAGTTTTAACTTTTATGTATTTTCACGTTAAGCGTGCGATTAAGTAATTAAATAATGAGGTTTTAATAATCTAACGACACAAAGAGGCACAACGGGGTGTCTCATTTTGGTATCAGAGCAGTTTGGTTCTAAAACAGACTGTGGGTTATGTCTGATCAGAATCAAGGACTGTGAGGTTTAGGATGTTGTTACTGGCCATGTCTAGTTGAATCCACATCGGATATTGACTATGCTTAGAAGTTGGGTAGTGAGTCCGAACGCAATAACTAACATTGGTATGCAGCAGTCGGTAGCTGATGATAGAGGAACCAATGTTCAGAGAGGAGGAGCTAGAAAAGAAGTTCCAGCAGCAGGACTGCCGATGGCCAGGTCTCAGGCCACTGGGAGAGTGTTTACTGTGAGGGGAGCTGAATCCTCTCAATCTGGGGATCTTATACAAGGTATGTATTTGATATCCGGTAGACTTTGTTTGTTTGTCTAGGTAGCATGATAGACAAGAAAGTGATGAGAGTTTGGTTGAGGATAGTTGTGACTGGTAGGATGTGAACCCTTAAGATCAATATCAATGAGTGAGACAATTACTATACGTCAAATGTTGATCGAGGCATAGTATTACTAAGAGAATCTAAGGTAATGATCAAATACTCGTAGTTAGTATGGATGGTATGAATTTGGAACATTAAAGGAAAAGTACCTATAGTAGTTTTACCTAAGATGAATATGAACAGGAAAGATAACTTCTTTTGGTTTTAATTACATTAAGAGGTGCAATAATATTCTTTTGAGGATTAAGAAGTGGGATTTTGATATAATATGGAATAGTGGAATACGCTACAAGGATATAAGATTGTGAATGGATACATTAAGTAGGAAGTTAGGGTAGTATTGATTGCGGTGTTAATTGTAGAAGTTAGATGTTGAAATGGATTGTGGTGTTAATTGCGGGTAATGGTAGAAGTTAGATGTTCAAATGGATTGTGGTGTTAATTGCGGGAGTTAGATGTTGAAATAAGGTCCTCTAGTGGATCAGTAGTAAGAAGAAGGAAAGGATTAAGTTTGAATTATGCCCTTCAAAGCTGATAGATCGAGGTGAAATTTTAAGGACAATGAATATAATGTAGTGATGGATTGTTTCTTGAATAAATAGAACAATATAACAATAAATTCTGTTATGAAGTTACTGCTGTCACCTTAGGGAAAGACAACGATGAGAAATATAATGTGAGATCTTTAGATTAAGATACAATTACAAGATGAGGTCTAGTTTTGAGTACGTAAATTCCGAGGACGGAATTTTCTTTTAAGAGGGGTAGTAATGTAACAGCCTGATTTTAATTATGTTGTTCAACCGGTTAAAATATAATTAAATTATATTTTAAATTTGAGAGTTAGAAAGTGTTTTTGATTAAAATAAAATCATATTCATAGTCTACTTTATGGTAGAGGGTTACGATAAAATTTTCAGTTGAAAATTCAGATGAAAGCCGGTCTGCGTTTTCACTGCTGGTACAAGTTTACTGTGCAGAAAACCTAATTTTGACCTGTGAACGAGATAGTTAGTGTTTTTATTATGTTTCCTTCAACTTTGTTTATTTTGAAAATTTTCGTTCAAAAATAAAATATGATATTTTATTCGGGCGAAAACGTGGGAAGAATAACGATCGGAAATGCAACCGGGTACGAAATGGAGCAGAATAGGAGACATAAAAGGCTTGAGGTGACATGAGGGAGTGAGGTGACTCACTAGAGGTATGGCCTAAGCTACCTCCTAAAAAGAGGTCATGATGGACTTTTTGAAATATATCATATTATATTCAAAAAACCTATTTTTCTCTTTCCTCTTCAACCAAACAAGTCTTAAAGACAAAACTTGCTCTCCAAGCTCATCCTCTCTCCAAAATTTCGTGCTCCCCTCTCCCTCCTCTATATAATCATCACTCATCTTCATATTTTCTTCCTCCATCTTCATACTTCTTCAACTTCTTCCATTTCTTCTTTTTTTCAAACACTTAAAGCTTCCATTTTAATTAGTCTTTCCCACTTGAGTTCTTCATTAATGTTCTTCCTTATACTAAGGGTAATGCTCTCATATGAATCTTTTTGCAAGTTTCATCTTTTATTTCTTAGTTTGCTTTATGTGTTCTTTATATGCTTTAAACTTCTAAAAATCTCTCTAAAATGGTAGAAAACTCCTTTTGAGTTGAAACCACTTTCTATAGTCTTGTATTAACTTATATTTTCACATACTAAGAGGTTGTGTAAAACAAAAATCTCTACCTATCTCTTCCAGTGAAGGCCGAATGCTTGAATTTGTGACCTAGGAAGTTTTTGTTTCAACTTTTGGAATATGATCATGTGTTTGAGTTTCTAACTATCCATTGATCTTAAATCTATAAATATTGGAAGTTTTGATAGCTTGTTACTATGGTGGCTGAAAATATGAATAAGTAAGCCTAGGATACTATGTTTCAACTTTCCAAGTATGATCATGGATTTCGAACTCTTAATACCTTGTGATTCTAAACCTAATAGTTATTGTTAAACTAAGAATATTTTTCCTCATCATCCTATGATGGCCGAAACTTAGTGTTTAGGTACTAGGATGTTTGAGTTTTTATTTTTCCAAAATGTTCATGGACTTAAGCTCCATAAGATATTTGGATGCTAAGTCTAAGAGATTGGAAAGTTTAAAGATTTCTAACTTGTTTATTCTATGTTATTAAAGCTAGGATGTATACTTTCATTTTTCCAAGATGATCATGGACTTGAGCTCCATAAGATATTTGGATGCTAAGTCTAAGAGATTGGAATGTTTAAGTTTCCATTGTATTCCAAAATGATCATGGACTTGAGCTCCATAAGATATTTGGATACTAAGTCTAAGAGATTGGAAAGTTTAAGGATTTCTAACTTGTTTATTCAATGTTATTAAAGCTAGGATGTATTACTTTCATTTTTCCAAGATGATCATGGACTTGAGCTCCGTAAGATATTTGGATGCTAAGTCTAAGAGATTGGAATGTTTAAATTTCCATTGTTTTCCAAAATGATCATGGAATTGAGCTCCATAAGATATTTTAGATGCTAAGTCTAAGAGATTGGAAAGTTTAATGATTTCTAACCTATAAATCCTATGAAGGCTGAACCTAGAAGGTTATAGACTTAGGATACTTTGTTCTTATTTTTGCAAAATGATCATGGTTTTGAGATCCTTAATACATATGGATGCTAAACCTAAGAGATTGGAAAGTTTAGTGAATGGTAGCCTATTTTACTAGCCTTGGTCGAATACCCTAAGTTTATAATTAGTGGGATTTTAATTCAACTTTGTTAAGTGATCATTGTTTATGAACTCCTAACACTTACGGGTCATAAATCCTTGAGTTGTATAATTTTCGAGAATCTCTAACCCTAAGAACTAGTCTTGGCCGAACCTATACCTTGTGGTTTAGTGTTCTTGTTTAATTTTAACTTGTGATTTTGTGTTCATAACCTTAGACTTCCATCGCGGAGGAAACGAGGACGTTCGTGTTATACCTCTTCGAGCATCTAATCTCCTTACCTTCGTAGAAGGTGGAGTTAGTACTTTGTGGTGTGATAACGAGGAGCTTCGAGATCGGGAGTCCGGTGATAACCTAGGTAGGGGAAAGAACCAACCTATCGTCGAAATGGATAAGTAGTAGATTATATAATAATTGTGTAGGGTGACCTAAACCCTACTACTGGTCGAGTAATCGACAAGACCAAAATCACATTGGAAACCTTTTCTGAAAAACCAATGGCGATTCGGGGATGGTAGGTTTATTGACATTAGGTTGATCTTTATATTGTTGATGGTTGATTTGATTTTATTACCTTTATTGAATTGATTTTGTGCTATGTTTGTAATATGGGAATATTTTGATTGATATTGTGTTATGAATGATCTGCCTGGTTTTTATTATTATGCTTAGTGGAATTTTAAGCAAAGATATATATGTTGTCTAAGAGATGATTGTTTTGGGTGTGAGGATAATGATGATTTAGAAGTGCCTAACTTTGACGAGGAATGTTAAATAGGTGTTATAGCATAGAATATGTGTCAAGTTCTAATGCAAGGTTAAGGCACTAAGATGTTGTTAAAATGGGTTGGTGAGATTCAAGTATAGGTGTTGTTGTCCACAACCGTGTATTGGTAATATAATACACAAGGACAAAAGTGTATTGGTAATATAATACACAAAGACAAAAGTTTATTGGTAATATAATACGCAACGACATCTGCGTATTGGTAATATAATACACTGTGTATTGGTAATACAATACACGTAAAACACTTCTGTGTATTGGTAATATAATACACCGTGATTTGGTAATATAATACACGTAAAACACTTATGTGTATTGGTAATATACTACACCGTGTATTGGTAATATAATACACGTAAAATCAATAGTTCTCGCAAGATCACTTCCACCCTAACGAGAATGGGGGTGGAACACCTTAACGGGAATGGAGGTGTGCACTAGGTGGAACATCCTAACGGGAATGAGCGTGTGTCCTGATGCAAATGAGGGATGGTGACAGGAGTGGTAGTGGCCACGATAACGTAAAGACATGGTGATAGGATTAGAGAGGTTATGTTTAAATAACGTGTTGGATTGCCTGAGAGTAAGGGTAGAGGATGATATATATTAACCTGAGGATGATTCGTTAGTTATGTGTGTTGATTATCTGTGACAATTACTGTATAATTTTACTAGACTCTTTTCCGCTTTTTGATGATAGAACTGTTTCTTATCCCCTGTATATTTCTGTATATTGTATTTTATCTCCTTGTGGAATTGTACGAGAAGACCCTGTGGATGAGCGTAACCATGAGGCGTTGGATGGAACTCCCTACGAACCAGAGGCTGGAGGACGAGCTGTGACCCATGGTGATTAGGGTCTAGTTAGTTATGGCCAGTGCGTCTCGTGAGGTGTATTTTTATTATGTTTTCCGCTGTTTAAATTTTGTCTAAGTATATGGCTGTGAGGGATCCTACTGATGGGATATCCTCAACAATGTTTTGTAATATGCATAATATACTTATATTGTGATATGCCATTCTATATGAAGTTGTATACTTTATAAGTTAAGTTTTAATTATTACGTATTTTCAAGTTAAGCGTGCGATTAAGTAATTAAATAATGAGGTTTTAATCTAATGACACAAAGAGGCATAGCGGGGTGTCTCACTTACTCCTTAAGAGGGATTTCCAATAATAAAATCCTTGGGATGATGAGTGTTGAACTTCCAATCCCTTTTGAGATCATCAGGAAGATCTTGACTTGCCTGCCGACTTGTCTGTTAACTCGTCTGCTGACTTGTCTGCTCCACTTGTCTGTCTGGCTCAAACCCGAGTTTTATCTTGGTCATATCAGGTTGTTGACTTTCTGGCCTGCTTATATCAAGACCTGCAAGATCATCTTCTAGATCTGATAGTTCCCTATCAGTCTTTAATCAATCATTGAATTTGACATGAACATATTCTTCAATAACTAAAGTTCTGGAATTATAATCTCTAAAGGCTTTAGACATTTCAGAATATCCTACGAAAATACCTTTATCTACCTTTGAATCAAACTTTCCAAGTTGATCTTTAGTATTCACAATGAAGCTTCACAACCAAATGCATGAAAATAAGATATGTTAGGGCTTTTACCTTTCCACAATTCATAAGGAGTCTTCTTTAGAAAGGGCCTAATAAGTATTCTGTTTTGTACATAACAAGCAGTGTTTACAGCTTCTGCCCAGAAGTACTTAGGAAGATTATTCTCATTGAGCATAGATCTAGCCATCTCTTGGAGAGATCTATTCTTTCTCTCAACTACTCCATTTTACTGAGGAGTTCTAGGTGCAGAGAAATTGTGATAGATCCCATTCTCCTCACAGAACTGCCTAAACTGCTCATTTTCAAACACTCCCCATGGTCACTTCTAAGGTAGAAATACAAAAACCCTGTTCATTTTGTACTCTTTTGCAGAATACTGACAAAGCCTTAAAAGACTCATCCTTGTGGGTCAAAAAGAGTACCCATGTAAATCCAGAATAGTCATCAACTATGACAAATCCATATTTTCTTCCAGCCAGGCTAGCAACACTAACTGGTCCAAATAGATCCATGTGTAACAACTGAAGAGGTCTAGAGGTTGATACTTGGTTTTTAGATTTGAAACTTGATTTCATCTGTTTACCTCTCTGACATGCATCACACAAGACATCTTTCTTAAAACTAATATCAGGCAATCCTCTCACAAGATTATCCATTTTTAGGTTAGAAATTAGTTTCATACTAGCATGTCCTAGTTTCTTATGCCATAACCATCTTTCATCCTCCTTATATATCAGACAGATTACACTTTGATCTGAGAGATCAGTCAGTTCAATCTTATACAGATTTTGTTGCCTTTTAGCTGAAAAGAGGGTTTTGCCACTACAGTCTTTAACTATGCATAAATCCTTGGTAAATGAGACATCAAATCCATTGTCACATAATTGACTTATGCTAAGAAAATTGTGTCTTAATCCTTCAACCATAAGAACATTAGATATAGAGGGAAGAGGAGGTTTACCATCAATAGTACCAATGCCTATAACCTTCCCTTTCTGATTGCCTCCAAAGGCAACATGTCCTCCTTTCTTAAGTTGGAGGTCTATGAACATAGACATTTCTCCTATCATGTGTCGCGAGCAACCACTGTCCAGGTACCAGCAGTGGTGTTTTATTTGTCCTATTAAGGACATCTGCAACATAAATTATTTGATCTTTAGGTACGCATAGTTTTATGGGTCCTTTTCTGTTAGTTCTAGGAGTCTGTGAAGACTTCCTTCTCCTCTTATGGATACACCTAGACATAACATGTCCAGTTTTTCCACAGAAGTTACAGACAGGTATGGATTTAATTATTGTTGACTTAACAGATACATTTGAAGTTTTAGTTGATACTTTATGATGTGTCTGATGGACATATCCAATACCTTCTTTGTTAAGGGAGTGCCTCTGACAGCCAAGCAGCTTAGTCAGATTATCTCTACAATTAACAAATTTGGCAAGATCAGAAATGAGCTCTTCCACTTTCTGTTGAAGTTTTCCAACTTCTTCAGATTGTGATGTTTCACTTGAGATCTTTGCTTCATCAGACTTTTCAATCTTCAGCTCACTATTCTCTTTGGCCATCTTCTCACACTCTTGAGATTTATGTTTATGCTCACTAATGATCTTTACATACTCTCTCTTGAGGGATTTAAAGACCTTAGATAAGCAGTTGGATTCCTCCAGCAACTCTTCATAGGCATCAAGTAATTCTTCATAGTCAGGATGTACCTCATCATCTGAATCTGAGTCAGTGTTGGCCATCAAACAGAGATTAGCTTCTTCCTCTGTTTCTTCATCAGATGATGTTGACTCCAGATCCTCCCTAGTAGCCATCATGCCTTTCTTCTTCTTTTTGAAGAACTTCTTAAAAGGGGCTTTCTTGAGTTGAGGACATTCAGCTTTGATGTGACCAGGCTTCTTGCACTCATAGCAGACAATTGAACTCTTGTCTTTTGAAGTTGATTCTTTGAATTTATTGTCCTTGTTAAACCTTCTGAATGGCTTATCCTTTCTGAACTTCTTTTTCTGTAAGAGAAGCTTTATCTTCCTAGTTAGGAGAGACAATTCTTTGTCACTTTCAGAATCCTCGGGTTCAGACAGGTCAGCATCACTGGATGACTCGTCTGCCTTCATAGCCTTGAAAGCTTTTATTGACTTGATCAGCCTTCAGAGCAATTGACTTGCCCTTCTTTGTTGCAATTTCATCTTCGAGTTCTTGCTCATGAACAGCGAGTGTTCCAAGAAGTTCATCCATAGTCAAGGTAGTGAGATCCTTGGCTTGAGAGATAGCAGTGACCAAAGGTCTCCACTACTAAGGTAGACTTCTCAGAATCTTTCCAACCTTCTCAGCATTAGTGTAAACTTTGCCAAGATATTTTAGACAATTGGTGATAGTTTGGAATCTTCCTATCATCTGAGCAACATATTCTCCTTCCTCCAAGAGAAACAGTTCATACTTTCGGACAAGTATGGCAATTTTTTATTCTTTAACTTTTGCTATTCCTTCATGTGTAACAGCTAAAGTATCCCATATTTCTTTAGCAGAATCACATGTACAAACCTTTTCAAATTCTTTAGGACTGAGAAAACAGATGATGTTGTATCTGGCTTTGTGGTTCAGCTCTCATTTTGTCTTTTCTGCAGGGGTCCACTGAACTTTTGGCTTGTCAGTGTTGTCATCATTCTTAGGAATGAATGGACCATTAGTGATGACATCCCAAAGATTAGAGTTTGTAGATAGAATGAACCATTGAAATCTATCTTTACAATAGTTGTAGTTTTTTCCATTGAAGAATGGAGGTCTGGTTAGGGAAGCTCCTTCAATCTGGTGACTTCCACTTGAATTAGCTCCAGCAGTCATGTCTATTCTTCAGGACCTTTACCTTTACACTATTAGATGCTCAATCCAGAGGCTGAGCTCTGATACCAACTGAAATAGACAACTACAAACACGAGAAGGGGGGTTGAATTGTGTTTATCAGAATTTAAAACAAAGTTGAAAACTTTTCGCACATAGAAGCTATGTTTAGACGAGTGAGAAAAACTCAGTACAGACATGTGACCTGTCTAATGAGATTTCAACAGAAAAGCAAGCAAGCACACAAATTGAAAACTGATTTAAAGATCACACTTTAACCCCTTAGTTAGAAAGCAAATATAATAATCAAAGCAACTAAAGAGTTTAAGGGAAGAGAGATTAACACAGCTATTTATCCTGGTTCACTCTTCAACACAAAGAGCTACGTCCAGTCCTTGGTAGGACCAAATTTTATCCACTATATATAACTAATTAGGTTACAGACTCCAAGTATTGTTTGCACACCTAGCCGCTTCAGGCTCCAAGACATGTATTCTTTGCACACCTAACCTCTTCAGGCTCACTCAAGTTTGGTTGAGAAGTTTGTTTATAATAAATACAATCAGACAGACAGTTCTTTCACTAACACTCAGAGTGGTTTAAATGTAAGCTTAGGAAAGACTGCGTAATAACTTCAAATGATTGAAGAATACATATTGAAATAATGAAGAAATAAATGCGCAGGGTAATGACTCTTTTAATGCTGTGAGTTCTGTGTCTCTTCATCTTCAATGACTTATGTATTTATAGCCTTCAAGCATTTAAGACCCGTTAGAGACATTCCTTCCGTTGTGGGCTTCAAGCATAACTTCATTAAATGTAATAGAGTCATTCTGGGCAGCCATTAATGCAATAGAAACGTTGGTTGTACTCTAACATGAAGGGTCGTGGATTTATGCATCGTGCAGTAGCCATATCAGAGTTGTGCATAGTGCTTTTAATACTTTACTGAGTACATTTCCCTTTTCGTGTAATAACCAGGGGTAATAGGGAATAAAGCATGTTGGAAACATTCTTTAACCGGAATTCACTTCTGATTTCGTAGGTTGCTTGTGAGAATGACTTATGACTTTTCTTGATAAGCGTGATACTAAGTGAGAGAGATAGCTTCAGAGTCTTCTGTATGAGGGGATAGCTTCCAAAAGCTTGTTTGGTCTTTGGTTCTTCATCGAGGAACCTCAGACAAGTGTAGGAACTTATCAGAAGATAGGTTGAGACTTCTCTTGAAGAAAGTCAATAATCCTAGTCAGCAGACAGGTTGACTTTTTTGCTTATCCATATAGGCTGTCATTTATGTGGGCAGATAGGTGAATCTTACTATTTTGATCTGCATACTAAGTAGACAGGTTAACAACCAATATGTAGGTCAACTAAATCATTATCCAATGTTTAGTTTTCATCAAAACTTAGGGAAATGCACATAAGACATTTTAGAGACTTAACAAACTTAACATGTATGCATTCTTCAACAACTAAAGATCTAGAATTATAAACCCTAAAGCCTTTAGATGATTCAGAATATCCTAACAGAATTCCATTATCTACTTTAGCATCAAACTTACCAAGTTGATCTTTAGTATTTAGTATAAATCATTTACAACCAAAAGGATGAAAGTAAGATATGTTGGGTTTTCATCATTTCCACAATTCAAAAGGAGTCTTATTCATAATTGGTCTTATGTATATTTTGTTCTGAATGTAGCAGGCAGTATTAACAGCTTCAGCCTAGAAGTGTCTAGGGACAGAGTTGTCATTGAACATTGTTCTAGCCATCGCTTGAAGAGATCTGGTCTTTCTCTCTACCACACCATTTTGCTGTGGTGTTCTAGGTATTGAGAAGTTGTGAAGAATACCACTTTCCTCACATAACCTTTCAAATTGCTCATTTTCAAACTCTCCCCCATGGTCACTTCTGATTGAAGTGATACACATGCCTTTTTCATTCTGTACACGTTTGCAGGATACAGAGAAGATCCTGAATGACTCATCCTTGTGAGCTAGGAACATAACTCATGTCCATCTAGTGTAGTCATCTACTATGACTAGACCATATTTCTTACCACAGACAGAGGCGGTCCTTGTTGGACCAAAGAGATCAAGGTGTATAAACTCTAGTGGTCTATTGGTACTAACAACATTCTTAGATTCAAAGGAACCTTTGACTTGTTTTCTCTTTTGACAAGCATCACAGAGAGCATCAGATTTGAACTTAAGGTTTGATAGTCCTCTCACGAGGTTATGCTTATTTAGCTTTGAAATTAATTTCAAGCTTGCATGACCTAGCCTTTTGTGTCAAATCCATCGCTCATCTTCAATGGACACTAGACATGAGACACTTTGATTTGTAAGGTCCTCTAAGACAATCTTATACATATTGTTTTGTCTCTTGGCAGCGATTAAGAGTGATCCATCAGTTTTCTTGACATTACACATGTTTTTATCAAAAGAAATAGCAAACCCACTATCACATAATTACTTATGCTCAACAGATTGTGTTTTAAACCATCAACTAAAAGAACATTATCAATGGAGGGAAAAGGATGTTTACCAATTTTACCTACTCCAATGATCTTTCCTTTCTAATTTCCTCCAAAGCTAACCCAGCCACCATCTTTGTGTCTAAAGTCTTGGAACATACACCTTTCTCCCGTCATGTGAGGTGAGCAACCACTGTCCAAGTACCAAGATGCTTGTTTCTTTCCTGTTGTTAAGCAAATATCAGCATCAGTGTATTCAGTTTCTGAAGAAGTGCCAGCCATGAGACAGATATTTGACTCTTCCTCAGCTTCATCTTCTTCTTCAGATGATGAGAGATCCATATCCTCCCAAGTAGGCATTAGACCTTTCTTCTTTTTGAAGAACTTCCTTTTGTCCTTCAGTTCTGGACAGTCAGCTTTGAAATGACCAGGCTTTTTGCCCTCGAAGCATAGAGGTTGACCTTTTTCCTTGGAGTCTGATTTTTCTTTCGAGATCTTTTTGTTAAAATTCTTCCTTTTGAAATCACCTTTCTTTCTCTACATATGTTGAATCTTTCTAGAGATGAAAGACAGTTCATCCTCATCAGATCTTTCATCACTATCAAAAGGGCTTGCTTCATCTGAGGATTCCTCAGCTTTGAGAGATTTGGTTGAGCTAGCCTTCTTTGCCTTTAGGGCAATAGACTTCCATTTATGGTACTCTCTTATTCATTGAGTTCAAGCTCATGGACTTTGAGAGATCCAAGAAGCTCTTCTAGAGTGAGAGTATTGAGGTTCTTTGCCTCCTAAATAGCAGTGACCTTAGGTCTCCACTGTTTGTGTAGGATCCTCAATATTTTTATGACATGATCTCTATTCTCATAGGTCTTTCCAAGAGATCTAAGACTGTTTGTGACAGCTTTGAATCTTCCAAACATTTGATCTATGGTTTCATGTTTAGCCATTTTGAATAACTCATACTGGTGAACCAGCATGCTTATCTTTGACTCATTGACTTGGGATGACCCTTTTTGAGCTAGGGCTAGAGTATCCCATATTTCCTTAGCTGTGTTACAAATATGGACTTTATCATGCTCAGATCTGGTGATAGCACACATCAGGTAGTGCTTAGCTTTCAGATTGAGTTGATGTTGAGGTTTTTTCTTTGGAGTCCACTGAGCTCTAGGATTAGCAGCTCCAACATCACCTCTTGGCTCAATATAGCCAATTTCAATCAGCTCCTAGATATCCACATTTTGTGCATCAAGAAAAGCCATCATTCTCTTTTTCCACTAGTCATAATCACTACCATCAAAGAGTGGAGGTCTGTTGATTGCTTGTCCTTCTATATCCATGCTTGTTGGATTGTACTCCCTCGACACTTGTTAGATGCTCAACCTTTTCGAGGCTGAGCTCTGATACCAACTGAAGTTGACACGGGAAAACACACAAAGGGGGGTTGAATTGTGTTTCTTAACAGTTTTTCGAAAAACCCTTTTCTTAAAACCTTTTTGCAAGAAAAACAAGATAAGTACACACTACCATAAGAACCTTTCTAAAGAGTTAACAAACTCATATCCAAATCCCTACAGTTAGTATAAACAAAGACTGTAAAAGATAAGGATAGAAGATTCACACATTTGATTTATCCTGGTTCACTATCTTCCAACCAAGAGCTACGTCTAGTCCCTTCTACATGAAGGTTTTCTCTACTATAATCCAATAGCTTTACAAGTATTCAACACCTCTTCAGGCTTACAAGTATTCTTTCTCAACCAAGCCTCTTCAGGCTCTAATTCTAATAAAGAGATTTAAAGAATGATCTTACAAGCTCACCATGTGTGAGAGTATGAAAACTTAAGATCAGTTGTTATTACAAAAAGAATTTGTTCAAGAGAACTTTGAGTAGAGTTTTGGCACTTTGAATATCAGAGCTTTTTTTCCCACTGGGGATCGTCCAATATTTATAGATGAAGTGCTTCTCTACCTTGATCTTCTTCAAAGGTCTTCAATTTGTATCTGTTTAGACATAGCATTAAATGCTAGGATCCGTTGAGACTGATAGCTTGATAAGCTTTCTGGAGAAGTGCTCTTGGTTATCAGAAGAATGCTTAAAGTAGTGATGTCATTTCCCTGTTGTACCGAAGGTTGCTTTCTAACTTTCCTTCTTCATACTTGGTTTAACTTTACAGCAATATAAGTGTCAGAGTACAAAGGTTTGTGTTCTCGGTGGTACTATGTTTCTAATCTCAAGAAACAAAGGTTAAACAATTCCAGCAACACAGGAAATAGACACAAATTCCTTCGTATTAAATAAACAATCATTTGAAATAAATTCACTTTGACCAGACGGGTTCAGCTTCAGTTACCTGTGGACGCGCAAGTTTTTGGACGCGCAATTTTAACTATGTACAGAAACGGGTTGGATTACTGATTCTGCGTCTAGATTACTTATCGTCTAGTTACAAGTCTTTGGACTTGCTATTTTTCTGAGAGTTATTATTTTGCTCGTCTACTACTTATATTACACATAGATTTAGACACTCGTCTAGTGTAATTTCTCTTAGTCAATTTTTATTACCTCGTCTAGCGAAAACCTTATAGAATTAGAATTTTACCATAACTTTGAAGGCTCGTCTAGTGAGTAAAATCTTAGACCCGATGCTATTTCTTAGCTAAAACTAAGAAGCTCAAGATAAGTTTCCTCGTTTAGCGACACTGAAACAATCCCGCAAGCTAGAATAAACAGTTAGATCTTTGACACAACTTTGCCATACAAATTTAAACTTTTTGTTAACATCAAAACTTAAGAGATTATTTTAGCCAAAATCACTTTGGTTCCAACACAAAAGTCTAAACTTCTTTATGATAAGGTCAATTTATATTCTAACAAGGATAGTTGTAAAATATGTGGAAAAGCTGGACATATCACGTCTAAGTGTGTTCACACAAGAAAGAAGTTGTCACAAACTTCAAGAACTAATAAGAAAGGACCCAAGAAAATATGGGTACCTAAAGCCTTGACTATTCTTGTTGCAGATATCCTTAATATGACAAAAAGCACACCTACACTAGTGGAAAATATACATTAGACGGTAAAGGTTTACGTCAGTTAACCAAAAGCTAGACGTTAAAAAGGGGGCGGTGGAAGTTTTGTAAATATCAGATTTCATTAATTCAATTTTAACATCAGTTGTTTTAAGGACTGACGTTAAAAGTGAAGTGACTCACTTTTAACGTCAGTTCAATAAACAACTGACGTTAACAGTGAACATTTTAACATCAGTTCTTTATCGAACTGACGTTAAAAGTGAGTCACTTCACTTTTAACGTCAGTCCTTACATCAACAGACGTTAAAGGTTATTTTAATAATTTCTTATCTAGTATACGTACCCTTCCGCATTGCCTTCCTCAAATTTTTAGTTTCACAATTGCTTTGATGTTGTGTGTTTCTGTTTTGAAAACTAAAATATATGTGCGAAGTATAAGTTGAATCAATAACCCAAACCGGATCTCATTCATGAAGTGTAATACAGACTGATACAGAAGATTGAAAGGGTTTAAAATCCTATAAAAAGTTACATTGAAAGGGTTTAAAATCCTAAACATTTGTTGAGGGTTCGCTCCTTTCACGGGTGAGCAAGAGAGGAGAGTCGAGCGACTGAGTTTTCCAGAATTCAATGAGGAGGTTGTGTGGGAAAGCATAAGGCCACTTTTGGAACCCCTTATCACACTCGAAACATTAAAGCTACATCCCATCAGAGAGTTTTATGAAATATGCCAAAGGGAAAACTATACTCCGAAGGGTGCACTCGATCTGTTTTAGCAATGGTCTTGGAACAGTCACTTGCATCCTTTAAGACCTCATAAAACTGGAGGGCGTGAGAAAGCTCAAGAGAGGCAAAAACAGGTGCACTAGATCTGTTTCAAGCAAAGGCAGTGGTTCTAGAGACTTCCATGACGGTCACTTGCTGCCAAAGCTGAGGTTTTGGAACTACGATGCCCGAGCACTTGATTTGCCCTCCAGCAGCTGATTCTCCGGAAGGATGATAAGGTGAGCAACTCACATTACGTGATTTACACAAGCTTATCACCCATGTTACGTGATTTACACAACCTCAGAAGTTGTTTGACCATTAAGACAAAGATCTTTGAGTCTAGGAATAGGAAGAAAGAGTGATGAAGTTAATCTCCATGGCAGAGCCATATTGTGAAGCCGAAAATTAAAAGGATGGAAGGAAGCTATTTATAGGAGCAGTGGATGAAGTTACTAAGCTATTCTGATTTTCTTGAAAACTTATCTATAAACTTAATGCTCATTAAGAGGATTAAGTTACAAGGTGCATGGGTAAGTAGCACAGTAGTCAAAGGAATGAATGTTTTTGCAGATATCTATACACTTTTAACGTCAGTTGTTTAAAAAAACTGACGTTAAAAGTGTTTTTAAAATAAAAAATATTTATTGTTAACGTCAGTTTTTTATACAACTGACGTTAAAAGTGTGATTTTTACTTCAGTTAAATAAATAGCTGACGTAAATAATCCTATATATTATAAACGTGCAGAATGAATATTGGAAATAATGTAATTAATATACGTGAACTTGACAGTCATAAATTAAGTTGACGTTAAAAATGAGGTGGTGGCAATTTGTAAATATTAAATCACTATTTGCGCAAGTTCTATAAATAACTGACGTAAATAATTATGAAACTCATTTCATTGGTTGTCATGTCCCTGTTGTCCTTCTTAACGCAGATCACTCCATATAGTGCAGTTTATTTCTAAACAAGTTTATTTTTAATTTTTATTAATTAGCTTGAATTAGAAAACAAATTCTTGTGCAAATTAAAATAAATAAACACTTAACATAAAACAAGTTATATGTATAATCAAATCGTATCTCATTGAAGCGATTCATAAATTAAATTTACATGATTAAAAGATAAAAAATTTCTGCAACATAGCCCTAAAATATAAAAAAAGTTTCTGCTTCAAGATCATTTTCTTCTCAGTCCTGTCATCAGAAACTCCAATGGATGCATCACCTCCCTCACTTGAATTCCATGATGCAAAGTAAATCCTCAGTCACTAGCAGCGAAAGCAAAGTGAAATGGATCTTTGCATCTTTCTTCTTCACTGGAATTCCTTGATGCATCGTCTTGAATCCACAGTCACTTGCTTCCAAAGCAAAGTGAAAGGGATGACGGGGATGAAATAAAGTGAGAGAATCACGTTACGTGATTCACCCAACCTTACCATCCATATTATGTGATTTACACAACCTCAGAAGTTGTTTGACCATTAAGACAAAGATCTTTGAGTCTAGGCATAGGAAGAAAGAGTGATGAAGTTAATCTCCATGGCAGAGCCATATTGTGAAGCAGAAAAAATTAAAAGGATGGAAGGAAGCTATTTATAGGAGCAGGGGATGAAGTTACTAAGCTATTCTGATTTTCTTGAAAACTTATCTAAAAACTTAATGCTCATTAAGAGGATTAGGTTACAAGGTGAATGGGTAAGTAGCACAGTAGTCAAAGGAATGAATGTTTTTGCAGAAACTAATAAACTTTTAACGTCCGTTGTGTAATACAACTGACGTAAGAAGTGTGAGTGTTTTTTAACGTCAGTTTCTTAAGACAACTGACGTTAAATAATGACCTTTAACGTCAGTTTTTACTAACAACTGACGTAAAATATATGACCTTTAGGTTATAAGGTGAATGGGTAAGTAGCACAGTAGTCAAAGGAATGAATGTTTTTGCAGAAACTAATAAACTTTTAACGTCCGTTGTGTAATACAACTGACGTAAGAAGTGTGAGTGTTTTTTAACGTCAGTTTCTTAAGACAACTGACGTTAAATATATGACCTTTAACGTCAGTTTTTACTAACAACTGACGTAAAATGTTATTTTATTTTGATTATAACGTTTACACCCGCGCGCCTTCTGCACTTCTCTGTACGTCTCTTTTCTCTTTTCATCACGCTCAACCCTCACTCTCAACCCTCACTCTTACTCTCACTCTGCCCTAATCGCGAGCTCATCTCCACCGCAACCAACGCGAGGGCTTCTTCGCCACCACCGTGAGGTACACTCTTAACCCCTAATTATGTCTTTCCCTCTCATTCTTTGCAATAACTTGACATCTCTCTTTCCCCTTCCCGCGCACTAACTCTCCTTGTCCCTCTGCTCTCAATAACCACATCGAACGTTGGCCACCACTCAAGCTTCCAACCCCACCACCACGCGAGCGCCTATTTCTGGTGAGTCTTTAGGGTACATTTTTTTATTTTTGGTTTTGAGTGTATGTTGAAACTATAGTCTCAGTAGTTGAAACTTGAAACTGTGAGTTTGAGTTGTTTGGAATGTCTCTATTTTTGGTTTTGAGTGTATGTTGAAACTATAGTCTCAGTAGTTGAAACTTGAAACCGTGAGTTTGAGTTGTTTGGAATGTCTCTATTTTTGGTTTTGAGTGCATGTTGCTCTGCTGGTTGATCTGTCACGGCCGTGATGCTCATCACGGCTAGGACGTGACCAGTTCTTCATGTGAGGGTCTGGTTCGGTTGGCACGTTACGGTCGTGATGGACATCACTTCCAGGCCGTGACCAGTGCTTGGCAATCTTCAAAAACTATAGTTTTCAATCTCCCGTAATGTCCTTATATTGGATAGATGTTTTGTATATCTACATGACCTATCTAGTTATTTTTATTTATACTTCTGTATTTATTTTGAGTTATAACCTATGTTAATACATATATATTGTTTCTGAACAGGCATACATATGGATCAGTCGGATAGCCCACATGCACGGGAAGACACTGTGGGGGCTTCGCAGGACCCGATCACGCCTACGCCTGATTCTATTGTAAGTTTACATGTTATATACTATCTTTAGTCTTTCTTTTTAATGTAAGTTTATAATGTTACAACCCTCTATTTTATCATTTTTTTGTCCATACAGACATCACAGGCTCATAGGAAACGGGGTAGAGGAGCCACCTCGTTGAAGAAACTAGAGAAGGACAGGCAAAGCGGACAGAAGCTTGAGGTGTCCTTCGATGCTAATCTAAATGCCCAGGGACCCCGTGCTAAAGAATTTAATAAGTGGGTGTTTCTACAAGCGAAGCAGCACGTAAGCATCAACTACAACCACTGGAATGACGTTCCACAGAACGTTAAGGATCAGATTTGGGAGGCTATCGCGGTATTTTACCTTTACATTCATTTGATTTACATTATTAGATAATTATCCGAGTTATAATCCATCCAGTTGTTATGTATTTAATGTGTAGGTAGCTTGGACTGTGCCAAATGACGAGGATCATCGTCATAAATGTATGAAAATGGCATCAAAGCGTTGGAATGGGTTCAAGCATGATCTTACCAGGTACTATGTATCTGGGAAGAAGCGGCTTGATAAAATGTTCTCGGATTATCCCTGGATTGATCAGGATACTTGGGATATGTTTGCCAGGAGTCGACAGGATGGAGAATTTCAGGTTGGTTGATTAAGTTAATTTTGTATGCTTATTATAGATCATTTAACTGTATTTAATTATGTGTTTTTGTTTGAATAGGCTAAGGCAAATAAGGGTCGGCAGAATCAGCCAAAGAACGTCGACCGCCACACCATGTCTCAGGGTGGGTACCCGACTCGGATCGAGCAGATGATGGCGGATAGACTGAGGGCGAAGCAGGAAGAGCACTCTGCTAGGATTGAAAGAGGAGAGGTGCCTGAGGGCACACCATTAAGTCCTCCGTCGGACATCGACCGCGAGGATGTCTGGTTAGCCGGCCGCATGACAAAGATGGGATCTTTTAAAGTTGATGCCACTCGCGAAGTGGCAGATAAGATTGTAAGTAAATAATTAACTTGATTTCAATTGATATTTGTATAGATATTTGCAACACTTTTCACTTGCACGTTTTTTCATTTTTTTCATTATAGATGGATCTTAAAGCACAATCCTCCCAGGGCTCATTCATCCCTTCTGGACGGCGGGACGTCTTGATGACTGCTTTTGGCAAGAAAGACCATCCTGGTCGGGTTCTCGGTGTTCCTGGGAACGTGACCATCAAAGAATATTATGGCAAGTCTGCTTCACGAAAGCGGGTGGTCGATGAAGCATCAATTTTGGCTGACATTACTTAGCACCTCATGTCCAACCCAACTATTACAACACATCTGATGCAAAGCTTAATATCCAACCCGGAATTCAAGCAGGCGCTTGCCAGAGAGCTTTCCTCCGTCGGTACATCCCAGGACACCGCAGGGCATGCCAACCCTTCACATGTGAGCACAAAAGAGAGTTTTAGTAGGGCACATGTGGAGGACGATGAGTTGGCAGCTAGGGAGCGGGAGTTCGAAGTCCAACGCCATGAGCATGAGTTGGAAATGAAAAGGCATGAGCTTGAGTTGGACTCCAAACGACGTGAGCTCAAAATGTTAACAAATGTATGTATTCATTATTAATGTCCAAATTAGTCAAATAATTACTTGTGTTTTTTTTAATTATCAACAACTTATCTATTTTATTTTTCCTAAACTGAAGGCCAAGTCGACGTCGGTGTCGCTGTCACCTATCACTCGTTTGTTCTCACTTGGTGAGGATTATGCGTTTGAGATTTTTGAATGTCCATTGGAGCACGATGACTGGGTGGCACGCCCAGATCAATGGAGGATATTTACCTTCTGTGGTGACGATCTCGGGAACGCCTGCAGAAATAACGTCTGGATGAACAACAATGTTTTCAGTCTCTGGTGCACGTAAGTTAATTTTAATTTTATAACTTATTTATTTTTGGTATTTTTCCATTTAATAATTTATTTTAATTTCAATATATATATTATGTAATTAACATCCACACCTTTTAATATCTTAGGTATCTCCATCGTCTTCGGCTTGATAAGGGCGTTGCATCAGTTTACGGCTTCTTAGATCCGTCAATCCTTCTGCCCGAATTCTTTGTTGGCGATGAATTGAGTAAATACTTAGGGAAGTTGTTGGGAGACAATCATAAAGAATTATATCTGGCTCCCTACTGTATGAAAAGCCATTGGCAGTTGTTTTTACTTCACCCGTCTAGGCATACTGTCATATTCTATTGCTCTCTCCACCAACAGCCGCCACAGGTGGTGTTGGAAGCTGTAAATAAGTAAGTAACTAATCTTAAATTTAATTTAAGTTTTAATATCAGTTGTTTTTAGTTTATTACACACATGATATATGAATTTGTTAATTGATCGACATGATTATTTGTTTATGATAGCGCGCTGAAGGCGAGAAGCATAAGTTACGCCAACGGGAGAAGTAGGACTTATAAGGCTAAAGCAAATCATGTATGGAACATCATCAAGGTTTGGTAGTTTATTTATCAAATAATTAATATTATAATTACTAATTTATATGTATGTTCAACTGACATTGAAATTAATTTTGTTGGTAGTCTCGATTTCAAAATGACGGGTGGTCGTGCGGCTATTATGTGATGCTTCATATGCTGAACATAGTCTCCACATCTATTACGGATGGATGGAATAAGGTAATATTTAAACAACTTGTTAAATTATATATTATAGTTTTGAAGATGACTTGCATTGATGTTATTGTTATTATTTGAACGTGTGTAGGCATTTAACGACCAATCGCCTATTCAAGAAGATGAGTTAAGAGACTTGAGGATGCGCTTCGCTGAATTCTTCTTCAAGTATGCAGCTGAAAAAGGAATTGACAAGATACCTCCGCAATACTTAGATAAATAGTTTTTTTGTTAGACTTTAGAAACTAATTAATAACATGTATATATATATCCTTAGATTGGTAGTTTTGTTTTTTAGACATTGGAACTAAAATTTATTTATATATATACATGGGTTTTGGTTTTAAGTCCCCCCATTGTTCCATTTTTCCTTTGCAATTCTGTAATGTGTGTGATATTCTGTGTTACTGGGATATTTACTGAATGCAGGGATAGCTGAGGGGAGTGATATTTTAAAACTGAATTTAAAAAAAAAATCTATTAACGTCAGTTGTATCAAACAACTGACGTTAATAGTATTTTATAAAATATACAGTACACTATTAACGTCAGTTGTAATAAACAACTGACGTTAAAATTAAACCTTTAACGTCAGTTCTTTATAACAACTGACGTTAGTTTTAACAAAATTAACGCCCGTTGTCTTAAAGAATTGACGTTAATAGTTTTATGTTTAGCGTCAGTTGTTTAAAAAACCGACGTTAATTTTTACAAAATTAACATCAGTTTTGTTAAAGAACTGTCGTTAATAGTTTTATATTTAACGTCAGTTCTCAACTGACGTTAAAATATTAACTATTAACGTCAGCTGTATTTACGTCAGTCAGTATTCTGACGTAAAAAATGAATTTTAACTGACGTAAAAAACACTTATTGCACTAGTGCTATCATGGTACCTAGACAGTGGTTGCTCACGACACATGACAGGAGAAAAGTCTATGTTCCTAGACCTCCATCCTAAAGAAGGAGGACATGTCACCTTTGGTGGAAATCAGAAAGGAAAGGTTATTGGGATAGGTAAAATTGGTGGGAGATCACCTTTACCATCTATCTCTAAGGTTCTGTTAGTTGAAGGATTAAGACATAATCTGCTTAGCATAAGTCAATTATGTGATAATAGATACAATGTTTCCTTCACTAAGAATGTACGTATAGTCAAAGACACTAATGGCAAAGTTCTCTTCTCAGCAAACAGGCAAAAAAATCTTTATAAGATTGATCTAATTGAACTATCTGATCAAAGTGTGACTTGTTTTGTGTCAAGGGAAGATGAAAGATGGGTATGGCATAAGAAGCTAGGACATACTAGTATGAAACAGATAACAAAACCTCAAAAGTGTAGACTTATGAAAGGTCTACCTGATAGAAGTTTCAAAAAGGATGTCATATGTGATTCTTGCATGTCAATGTGGAAAGGAAGTTAAATCTAGATTTAAACCCAATAATCTAGTGTCTTCTTCTATACCATTACAATTGTTGCATATGGATTTGTTTGGTCTAGTAAGTGTTGCTAGTAAGGCAGGAAAGAAATATGGTTTTGTCTTAGTCGATGATTATTCGACATATACATGGGTACTCTTCCTAACCCACAAGGATGAGTCATTCAAGGTGTTTTCCATATTCTGTAAGAAAGTACATAATGAGCAAGGATTCTGTATTTCACCTATCAGAAGTGACCATAGGGGAAGTTTGAAAATGATCACTTCAACACATTCTGTGGAGAAAACGAAATTTCTCACAACTTCTCTGCTCCTAGAACTCCTCAGCAAAATGGAGTAGTAGAAAGAAAGAACATATCTCTACAAGAGATGGCTAGAACGATGCTTAATGAAAGCAAAATCCCAAAGTACCTCTGGGCTGAGGCAGTAAATACTGCTTGTTATGTGAAAAGTAAAATATTGATAAGACCCTTCTTGAATAAGACTCCTTATGAATTGTGGAAAGGTAGAAAACCCAAGATCTCTTATTTCCATGATTTTGGATGTGAATGCTTTATTTTAAATACTAGAGATCAACGAGGAAAGTTTGACTCGAAAGTAGATAAGGCTATATTTCTTGGATACTCAGACGCTTCTAAAGCTTTTAGAGTTTATAACTCTAGAAGTATTTGTAGAATCTATTAATGCGAGATTGAATGGTGGTTTAAAGACTGATAGGAGACTATCAGATCTTGAAGATGATATTGCAGGTTTAGATCTTGGAAAACAAGATGATCAAAATCATGACAACTTGAAGACTGAGAATGCAGAACAAGATCAACAATCTGAGACTCAAACAACATGGCTTTTCTATCTGAGATAGAACCCAAGAATATTAAAGAAGCTCTTGAAGATGAAAGCTGGATCTTAGCTATGCAAGAAGAGCTGAATCAGTTTAAAAGAAATGATGTTTGGTCACTAGTTCCAAGAATCAAAGGAAAATCAGTTATTGGAACAAGATGTTTGTTCAGAAACAAACTTGATGAGGATGGTAAAGTGGTTAGAAACAAAGCAAGGTTAGTAGCTCAAGACTAAAACCAACAAGAAGGTATTAACTACACTGAAACCTTTGCACCAGTAGCTAGGATAGAAGCTATTTGCATACTTATGTCATATGCTGCACAACATCAAATTACTTTATTTCAAATGGATGTAAAAGTGCATTTCTTAATGGAATAATTGAAGAAGAAATGTATGTTAAAAACCACCTGGTTTTGAAGATATTGATAAAACAGAACATGTCAATAAGCTTAAAACGGCTCTATATGGATTAAAACAAGCACCTAGAGTTTGGTATGATAGACTTAGCTCTTTTCTCATGAAAAACGACTTTATTAGAGGAAAAGTTGATACAACTCTCTTTAGAAAAAGATCTAAAAGGGATTTCATTATAGTACAAATCTATGTTGATGATATTATATTTGGTGCTACTAATGAAAAAATCTGCAAAGAGTTCTCTAAGCTTATGCAGAATGAATATGAGATGAGCATGATGGGAGAATTGAAGTTCTTCCTTGGTCTACAAAACAAATGGATAGATGATGGAATATACATCCATCAACATAAATATACCAAGGAGATCTTAAAGAAATATAAACTGGATACAGCAAAACCAATGAAAACTCCCATGGAAACAAATGCAAAATTAAGTAGAGATGGGGAAGGTAAAAAGGTAGATCAAACTGTCTACAAAGGTATGATTGGTTCTCTTCTATATTTAACTTCTAGTAGACCTAATATTTATTTTAGTGTCTGCATGTGTGCAAGATTCCAATATGACCCAAGAGAATCACATCTCAAAGCTATCAAAAGAATATTTAGATATTTACTCCCTCCGTTCTTTTTCTTTGGTAATTTAAGGTTTCTACACATAGATTAAGAAATCATTATTGTGTTTATATTTGTATCAAAATACCCTTATTTCTACCATTAATTATTTACTCCATACTCCACTAGTCATTTATGTACTTGGAAGGTTTCGTGTATTTTCAAGGCATTTCAATTTAATTCTATTATAAGGGTATATATGGAAAAAAATTGTCAAATATGTCTTGGGTTTATAAAACACCCATTGTTTTGAAACAAAACAAATAACTAAAATTACTACAGAAAAAGAACGAAGGGAGTACTTGGAACCACTAATCTTGGTTTGATGTATTTAAGAAAACAAGAGTACAGATTAGTTGGATTTACTGATGCTAATTATACTGGAGACAGAGTTGAAAGGAAAAGTACCAGTGGATGATGTCACTTCAATGGAGCAAGTTTGGTCTCTTGGACAAGCAAAAGACAGACTACAATTGCACTATCTACTGCAGAAGCAGAATATATTTCGGTTGCAAGATGTTGTTCACAGCTTTTATGGGTAAAACATCAAATTGAAGATTAGTCTCTCTTTGAACATAATATATCCATTTGGTGTGATAATTCTAGTGCTATCTGTTTATCTAAGAATACCATACATCATTCTAAGGCTAAGAACATAGAAATTAAACATCGCTTTATAAGAGATTATGTTCAAAAAGGTGTTTTTGACATTGAATTTGTCAAAACTTAAAATCAGCGGGCTAACATATTAACAAAACCTTTAGCTGAAGACATGTTAATATATATTAGAGATAATCTGAACATGCATTTTATAAATGAATGATACCTGTTGAAATGCGTCTGAACAGAGAAAAGCGTCTGATGACATGGATTAACGACTAAGACTTTACATTGCAGTTTTTCTAAAAAGTATTTGAATTCAAAACATTTTTGTCTTTATTACTCTCAACTGGTCTTTTGGAAACCTCTCTCTTAAAAGCAAAACTCTTTTGTCAGAAACCCTTTACCATTTCAAAGAGTATTTCTCTCTCTTTAGTGCGAAAAACTCTTTCGAAACCCTTCTCTCCGTTCCTCTCAATAAAAATCCATGGCACCCAAAGGACCCTCAAAGAAACTCGTGCGTGCTGCTGATCGTCTTGGAATTAGCATTGAAGATATCTCCATGATTGTTCCCTGAAGATTTGTCAAGATGAGCACAATCATAAAAGGAGGAATGAATGTGTTACCTGAACTGGAAGCTTCATAATGGGTAAGGTTCTTCGATCTGAATGAACTAGTGTACCCACTACATCTACAAGAGTTCTGGGAAAATGCTGAAGAAAGGATGTCTCAATCTCATATCTCCATTCAGACACAATGTAATGGAAGATGTAACACCCTGATTTTTCTACTTTCTAATATCGGTAATATATATATATATATATATATATATATATATATATATATATATATATATATATATATATAAATGTTTATATTTTTATCCGAGACTTAGAAAATGATTTTGGATAAACCAAAGTCATATTTAGACTCTACTGAATAGTAGAAGGTTATAGTTAAATTTTGGGTTGAAAATTCAGACGAAACCGGTCTGCATTTTTACTAACAGTAAGATTTTACTGATCAAAAAACCTAATTTTGACTCGTGAACAAAACGGTTTAGGTTTTTATCGTATTTGTAACGATATTGGTTTTTTTTTAAAATTTCACGTAAAAATAATATATTATATTTTATACTGGTGAAATCTACATAATAAATGCGCGTAAAACCTAAGTCGGGTAAACGATGGAGCCGGATACAGAGCTGAGGTGATTGAAGTGACTAAAGTAATTGATGTGACCGATGTGACGAGCATTTATGGCGAGTCATGATTACTTTAACAAATATCCAGATATTTGTTAATGGAAATGATTATTTTGCCCTTGGTTTTCAAGTAAATTTACAAGTGTGCCGTAAGTGAATTTTGACCAAAGCACCCGTCCCCCCATACAGCCCACACCGTACACAAAACACTTAGGAATTTTTCCATCCATTTCACTTCATCTTCATATCTTTAAACCATTTTCTCCCAAAATATACAAAGAACTCCATCATTGTCTTTGAAGAAAACCTTGATAATTTCTTCATTTCTTCATCAATCAAGAGGTAACCTCTCATCTCCATGATCATTGATGACTTCTCCTTCATTTATTTCACTTGATTCATGTCAAAATCACCATGTCACAATTTCTAGGGTCTTCCTTCAAAAATTTCTAGAAAATCATAGAAAAATTCTTTTGATGTGAAACCAATTTCTATTAACTCTCTATGATCTCTATATTGATTATCCAAAAGCATGAAGCAAAAGAAAACTTCCTTCCTAATTTTCTATTGAAGGCTGAATCTAATCTAAGAAGGGTTGGATGAGTTATTTTTTTTTCTTCAAATTTTTGTTATGTAACACTTGATTTAATCTCTCTAGTACTTCTACTTCCCAAATCCAAGAGATTGAAATCAAATAAATTTCCTAGACTAATTTTCTTCTCAAGGCCGAAACCCTAATAGAAATGGGTTAAGTGATTTTGTTTCAATTTGTGTCATGTAACACTTGATTATGTCTTTCTAATGCCTTAGGATCATCAATCGAAAGCTTGGAAAATTTAGAAACCTTTAGCCTTTTTTTGTTGATAGGGCCGAACCCTAACCAAAGTTGGTTAGATGAACTTTTGTTCAATGTTTAACTTGTGTTGTGTTTTAATTGTGAATGATAAGTTTTAGTTGTTGTATTACATTTTGAGGAGGATCCGAGAAACCAACAAGACACTTCAAAGAGGAAACTGAAAACTTCAAGAGGTAAGGGGAGTTTACCTAAGGGGTTTCAGATAGTTGCATGTTATCTATGAGTTGTCTGTATAATTAATTGTAGTGATGTTGTGATATTTGATTTATTTATTTCGTGTTTGTTTATGTAGTTTTATGTGGTTGTGTGCAATTTATATGGTTTGTGTGAATTTTTATGTTATAACTATGATGCATGTTATAACTGTGAAGTATGCTATAACTGTATTGTATGGATCTTCTGTTGTTGAGTGATTGACTGAGAAGCCTGACAGTGGTCAGTGCTCAATTAAAAAAAATTAAAGATAAAAGCTTGATAAGCTTGAAGAGAAATCAAAATGATTTAATTTGGGTAAATTACAAGAAAAAGTGGAAAATAATATTTCGATGAAAGAGGAGTCAATGAGTGACAGTGAGGACGAAACCGTGAAAAAATTTCACCGACGTTAGTTTTTCCAAAATAAAATAAAAATTTATTTCAAGTAGTTAAGTTTCAAAAATAATGTAATATTGACGTTGGAAAAACTATTCGTAACAGAAAAATCATTTGGGTTATAAAAGGTTTTATTTACTAAGCAGAGAGTAATTCAGAAAAGAAATTTACGGCAAGACTATGAAAAACGGTTTTATTTCTTTGAAACGAAAATGAGTTGAGAATGATTTTTTTTTAAATTGATGTTTTCCTGAAAAGTGATTTCAAGAGGGAAGGAAATTAGAGAAAAATGAATTTCTCTGCGATTTAACGTTTTTTAAATGATTTTCAACGGAAAAGATTTTCGACAAAGGAGTTTTTACTCAGTGAAAATAATTCCGACAAACTTGGATAAGTTCCGGAGGTTTTGTTTTGTATTTGTTGTTTCACAGAATGAAAAATGATATTAAAGAAGAAAAGTGAACCTAGTAGCTGACATCGGGATTCTAGTGTTCTGTTAACACGTGGATCATGGATCCGTGTTAGTTTTTGTGGACTTTGTGTCTTGTAAAAGATGTTGTGGACTTTATGTCCTATAAATGATGTGCTGAACTTTGTATCCCATATCCATGAACCTAAGACTGGTGCATTGGTATAGGGCTTCGTGATTGAGTACTCGGACTGTGTGTCTTGTGTTGAGCATGAAAAGACTTAATGTTTAATTAAGAATGGTCGTGAGCCTTTGGGCATCAACAAGGGAAGAATGAACGAAAAGAAAAAGTGACGTGAAGAAAAGTTTTCCATGCATTATTTGGCAGACGTGCCTGTGTTGACCATTGTTGAGAATGAAAAGACTTAATGTTTAATTAAGAATGGTCGTCAGCCTTTGAGCCTCGACAAGGGAAGAATGAATGAAAAAGAAAAGTGACGTGAATAAAAGTTTTACATGCATTATTTGGTAGACGTGCCTGCGTTGACCATTGTGCCTAGAGTTGGACATTGTGCCATGAGTTGTTGACCATTGTGCCTTGATGGACAATGCGCCATTTATCGCATTGACCGTTGTGCCTTGAATGGACAATGTGCCATGTAAAGTTGACCATTGTGCCTTGATGGACAATGTGCCATGTGTTGTTGATCATTGTGCCTCAATGGACAATGTGCTATTTATTGCATTGACCGTTGTGCCTTGAGTTGGACAATGTGCCATGTATTGCGTTGACCATTGTTCCCTTCGTTGGACATGTACCATGTATATCGAGCCTAATCTTCTCAAACAAAAGGAAGTTGGGATCTACGGAGATTAGATATCAGGGTTTATAGGATGAACATTGAAGTGTCATGCATTTTTTTATAAATGGCGATGACTGTCGGGTATGAATCCCATTGATAAACTACTATGTTTGTTTTGGACAATTTTCCATGTGTTGTGAATATATGTATATGTTGTTTTGTGTGTCACGCATGTGGTTATCTTGTTGAAACTCATTTGTCAGTATCTCACCCTTGTGTATTTCTTGTTGGATTTCTACTGTGTTGTATATAAATATGAGTACAGATGAACCCCGAGGAGATTCTGGTGTATTCGGGGGTCAGGTCCCTGACTTTTGAGAACGCGGATGAGGGTGGTGCATGGGTGATTAATCCCGGGGCTCGTAGAGCCACCTAAACTAGCCCAGTACGTACGATTCCTGGTACTTTAGCAGCTACACCACAACGACGATCTCATAGTGTGGAGACTATGGAGGTTTCATTACCTCTGATTTGGATGATCTTGCAGTACGTGGTGGCATAAGGAGACTTGGAGCATCATCCTCCGCAAGTTCAGCCATTACACGAGGCAGCACCCTTAGCACCTCCCGCACCTATAGTGTAACACCCTGTTTTTCGTGTTAAACCTTTAAGTGCTTATGTGTGTGGTTTAGATGTTAAGTTTAGCCTTAGAAAGTTTCGATCCTTTTAGAGTCCTAGTAACCTATTTCACCGTTTTAGCTATATCTTGAGTTGTAGATGTCCGTTTTAGGTGATATTTGATCCGTTGGAAAGCTAAGAGAATTATCTACAAGTCTTATTTAAGTTGTTTTGGTAAAATTCGGTTGTTAGGATGCACGGTCGTACATATTATGTACAGCCCGTACATATTATGTCCCACCTGTGTCTTGCTTCGCGTCGTTTCTCCGAAACACGCTGCGAACAACCTATGCACGGCCGTAGATCATGAAGCACAGTGGTACAGACTATCCTAACAGTATAAATAGGAACAGTACATGAGGGTTTTATGTACAACCCTTATTTTTGGTTTCTCTGCCTCCAAAACAGCTGAAACCTGTTTTTCTCTTTCTCTCCCTTGGAACCTTCATAGTTCTTGGAATCCTTGTGGTGTTTGGGAGAGGAACGTACGCTTTAGTGTCTTGTAAGGTAAGCCAGTTATCCCTCTTTTGTTTCCTTTCCTTTTATTGAATTGGGAACTAAGTGGTTAACCTTTTTGTTGGCCAAGGCTTGATTCGTTTGTCGAGCCGCTTGAGGGAATGCGTCCAGTTTACTATCAGGAGTCTGATCTTCATACTAGGTATGGGGAGAAGGAATAGTATGATTATGTAGGCTTGGGGATAGCGTAAGACGAAGGGTTGCCCCTGACCCTATTGTATGATAACATGTTCATATCCCTCTATGTCTATTTGTTATATGATGTTAGTTGTTATGATAACGATATTGGCATGACTGTTATTAATTGATTAATGTTGGTATGAATGTTATTTTTATTGAATGTTTTTTATTATGAACATGTTGAATGTTGATGCCAAGATAGAGCGCTTTATCATGATTATGATATTGTGATGTATTGGCTGTTGATTGATGTCGTGACGCGTTAATATAAAACATTAAATCTGTTAAAGATGTTAAGGGAGGTCGTTCCCCTTGTTTATAAGCATGGTCGTGCTTGCCTATAGGACCAGCACGCCCATGCTGAGGGTGAGCACGCCCGTGCTCACCTGTCCAGAACATAAAATAGAACAGAAGAAGAATGCTGAGTTAGGGGTGTCTAAACCCAAATGCTCTAAAAGACTTCACAAAATACCAACGGAACATGAAAACCTAAAACAAGTGATAAGATTACTGTACCTTGGTAGCCTAGTGGCCAAGGGGGCCTTGATGCATGATGATCAAGGTGGTAATCTCTAGTTCTTAATGGCTAGAGTGTTAATGATGATACGATACCTTGGTAGCCGAGTGGCCAAGGGGGCCTTGACGCTTGATGGTCAAGGTGGTAACCTCTAGCCCAAAATGACTAGAGTGTTTAATTAATGAATATGAAACGATAACAATAATCCTCGATAGCCAAGTGGTCGAGGTGTTGATGGTGTTAATACTTGAGTAGCCTAGTGGCCCAAGCGAAGGTGGTGGTTGTGTCTGTGTGTTGTGTTGAGCATGCATTCACGCATCGGAGATGATAGTGGAGGATGTTCAACATAAGGTAGGTCGTCCGAGAGTAAGGCGATTTGGCCGTCCGCGACGATTCAAGACAACCAGAGCAACAACAGGAATGATCGGAGAAACAAATGGAAGCTGCGTCTCGCTCCAGCTGGCAAGGACTTCAAGTGGGATGGCAAGAAGTCCCAGTTTTCTTCAGACGGATCCAGGAGATGGGATTCTTCCGATTCTAGACCTCTTCGATGCGGCAAGTGTGGACAGAACCTACCTAGTGTAAGGAGACGGACATCATCTGCTTCAAGTGTGGCAAGCATGGCCACATCAGCCGGAACTGCGAGGGAGGAAGTCAGAACGACATAGTGCGAGCAAAGGTCAGAAACCCCAAGCCAATCGACTGAAGACCATGGGGAGAGTCTTTACTCTCAGTGAAACCGAGGCCTCCGAATCTGAAGATTTGATCCAAGGTATGTGCCTCATTAATAAAGTTCGTTTGACTGTTTTGTTTGATTCGGGTGCGACTCACTCTTTTGTGTCATATGAATGTACTAAGAGTCTTAAATTGCCAGTGACACTTCTTAAGTGTGATTTGATTGTTGCCACACCCATGAATAAACATGTTCTCACTTCTTATGCATGCAAGAATATTCCTATTACCATAGATGGTAGAGACTTTATTGTTGATCTTGTATGCCTACCCCTGAAAGACCTTAATGTTATTCTTGGCATGGACTGGTTATATTCCAACCATGTCCTTCTGAATTGCTTTGATAAAACTATAGTTTTTTGAACTCCAGTGGAGTCTAGGGATCCTAGCTTTCTCTCTGCCAACCAAGTTAAGGCTTCGATGAAAGAAGAAGCCCAAGTGTACATGATGCTATCTTCCCTGGAAGTCGAGAGCCTCCTGATGTTGACAGTATGCCGGTGGTGCGAGAATTTCCTGAAGTGTTCCTGGGGGACGTTAACGAACTACCCCCAGATTGGAGTTTACCATAGACTTAGTGCCTGGCATTGGGCCTATATCCATAGCACCTTATAGAATGTCTCCTCTAGAGCTAGTTGAGTTGAAGAAACAGTTAGAAGATCTGATGCAGAAGTAGTTCATTAGGCCTAGCGTATCCCGATGGGGAGCGCCAGTGTTGTTGGTGAAGAAGAAAGATGGCAGTATAAGGTTGTGTGTCAACTATCATCAGCTCAACAAAGTCCGTTAAGAATAGGTATCCTCTCCCTAGGATTGATGATCTTATGAATCAATTGATCGGGGCTTGTGTTTTCTCGAAGATAGATTTGAAGTCAGGATACCATCAGATTTGGGTTAAGTCTAAGAACATCCCGAAGACAGCGTTTAGGATGCGATATGGTCACTACGAATACTTGGTTATGCCCTTTGGTGTTTGATCCGAGGCCGTACACGGGTCAAAATAATAGTAATTAAAAACTGTAGTACAAGGCAAAACAACCTTGGTCGTCTCACGAGGATCTTTAAAATTATTAACCAATCAAGAATGTTAGAGAAAAAAGGGTTTTTTGAAATTTTCAAGGAGAAAACAAATTTGCAACAAACAAAGAAATTCAATCAATTAAAAACATCAATCCAAGACGTCAAGTTCTTTGGTAGAATTCGTCATTGTTCCAAAAGATATAAATTTGTTTACCCTCCTCCTCTGTTAATTTGAAATCTACTACATGATCATGTAGGGTTTAAACAACGAAATTGGAGTCACAATCACAATCCCTAATAATGTTGATTTATGCACAAATTCAATTAACCTAGGTTATCAATCGGTTCCCTAATCTCTATTAGATTTTAGGATTAATCAATCCTAATTCCAATTCAATCATGAAAACTGAATCTACATCTAATCATACATAGATCAAGCGTAATCACACTCACAACACAGAAATCATAATTGAAAGAAGACAAAAGGAGAAGAAGCAATTGAAAAAACAATTAAAAGTAAGGAACTTGGAATTCAAACCAAATTACTTGAATGTCTAGGATTGATAAAATATTTAGCCTTCCATAGGCATCACCATTGGAGAAGCCTTAACAAACATTAACAAAGTTCACAAAACTCAAAAGAACAAAAGAGGAGAGAAGAGATTTCCAAAACTTGCAAAATTTAAGGATTACCAAAAGTGGTCTAATTTCGTCTCTATTGTACGGATGTAAACTTCTATTTATTCTTATTAATCCTGACCTAACCCTATACCAGATTAAGGACCTCTAAATAATATTTCCAACAAGGTATCATATACCTTAATTGGGCTTAAGATGAGTAAGTTAGGCCCATTTAAGTGAAGGAACATCATGGACTGCGCACTGATCCGCGCCAGAGAACTCGGGACCCAATTTAGCCTTGATTTTGGCCTAATGTGACAATTCTTGTGACACCTGAAATTGTAGGTCTCTTCCTTATCTTTCTAGGGACAGCAAGATCACCAAAATCCGATATATGTAGCTCTAGTTATGCTCTGCGCAAGGCAACAAGGTCAGGATGAGTGAAAAATCCGAAAATTAACAATGTTTAGCAATTAAGCCCAATAATGTAAAAATAAGCCAAAAAACCAATATTAAACACATATAACAATTAATTAGGCCAAGTATGCACACTAAAAGGTAACTCAAAAATGAGTTATCAAATTCCCCCACACTTACTCTTTTGCACTCCTGAGCAAAACTCAAAAATTGAATTCCTAAAAACTTTACGAACACAACAAACACACTTATCAATGAATCCCAAGAATGGACAAGAGTGAGCAAGATACAAACATTCAAAGCATCGAGGAATCAAAACAATCATGAATACGTCCTTAACATCTCAAGCAAACAAGGAGGCAATTCAAATCAAAGATGAACCCAAAGTGGTAGAGTCCTCACTAGGCATACACTCCAACTCTCAAGTGTTTAATGATTGTGTTTACGCTCAAGGCACATCATGAATGCTAACACTACCATAAGCTTGACAAGCCTATAACTTCCACCACTTGAAACACATGCACATAAAGATCAAAAGGACTTTTTCAAGGTTGTAATGGGGCTAAGGTATGGGTGGATACAAGAAGGGATGTTAGCTATAAACCAAAGAGACTAGAGGAGCAATGGGGAATGAGTTTAAATAAGCATGCTAATTTATCCCAAGAAACACAATTCAATACCAATGAACAACACTTTGTCTCTATTGAACTTTTTCTACCTTTTGCACTTTCGCTCAATTGCACTTTCACATTGCATTAATATCTACTTCTTTTTTTTTTTTTTTTTGCACTTTGCCACTCCAATCAAGTAAGCCACAAACTATTGCATAGACCCCACACTTATTTAAGCATCCATTCCCAAAACAATTCGAAAACTCCTTTACTCCCTAAGGTTTGGGTCATATCATTTTTTTTCACTTTTAGTCTTGTAAGGAGCTATAAAACAAAGAATGGGATAAATAGGCTCAAAGGGCTATCTTTGGATAGTAGCTTAAAAACAAAGAAGTCCTAAATCATCTCTATACATGCATGTGAACAAGAGGCTTCAAATAGTCAAGTCAAGTTCTAGAGTAATTAACAATCATGAGTGAAATCACACAAGAAAGAAAAGCACGGAACAATTGCAGTGCATCCATGTATAGGGCTCAAAAACTCACAAGGGTTAATTCTACCACAAAAGATTCACAAATTAATTTCAATGCCAACTTATTACACTAGAAATGCAAGAATTTCTCCATATCAAGTCATGAAACCTCTTAACCAATAATGAAGCAAATCACTTACAACTCACACAAACTTAAAAATTTCACTGAAAAACATGCAACAAGACTCAAAAAAAAAATTATTCTTTTTTTTAAGACTCTAAATACCAGAAACCAAACAAAATAAAAATCCTAAAACACTAAAACACTTCCCCCCCACACCTAAATCACATATTGTCCTCAATGTAAGCACAAAGACAATAGATAAGGAAAAAGTGCAATTAAAAGTAAAAGGGGAAGGACTCCCTCATCAAGGTACGAAAATCTGCACTTCAGGAAAGGTGGGCTTGTCCAAGGACAACTCTTCTACATGCTCCTTAACCAATATGGGGCTCTCATGAAACTGCTTAAGACAGTGGCCATTAACCTTGAAACTCTTGTCAGTGGTCTCATTTTTAATCTCCACTGCACCATGGGGAAAAACATTCGTAACAACAAAAGGACCATCCCATATGGAGCGAAGCTTTCCGGGCATGAGCTTGAGGCGAGAATTAAACAAAAGCACTTTTTGGCCAATGAGAACTCTTTCCTGGAAATCATTTTGTCATGAAAATGCTTAGTCTTCTCCTTGTAGATCTTAGAATTCTCATAGGCCTCCAAACGGAGCTCCTCAAGTTGCTGTAACTGAAGCTTCTTCAATGGACCAGCTTGCTCAAAGGCTAAGTTACAACATTTCACTGCCCAGTATGCACGATGCTCTATTTCCACAGGTAGGCGACACGCTTTACCAAAGACAACCCGAAAGGGAGACATTCCTATAGTTGTCTTGTAAGCGGTCCTATGAGCCCAAAGAGCATCCTCAAGCCGATGGCTCCAATCCTTTCTATTTGGCTGCACAACCTTCTATAAAATTCTCTTGATTTCCCTATTAAAGACTTCGGCCTGCCCGTTGGTTTGAGGATGATAAGCTGTGGCAACTCTATGCACTACCGCATACTTTCGAAGCAAAGCGTCCATGGTCCTATTATAGAAATGACTCACTTGGTCACTGATGATAGCTCGAGGCACACCACACCTGCAAAAGATATTAGACCTGACAAAATCTGCAACAACTCGAGAATCATTAGTCTTGGTGTCCTTGGCCTCCACCCACCTAGAGACATAATCAACTGCAAGTAAGACATATGAATAACCAAAAGAAACAGGAAAGGGGCCCATAAAATCTATACCCCAAACATCAAATACCTCACAGAAAAGAATAGGTTGTTGGGGCATCTCCTGCCTGCGAGTGATGGCTATCCCCGCTCTCTGGCACTGCTCACAAGTCATAGAAACTTGATGCGCATCCCTGAAAATGGTGGGCCAATAAAATCCAGAGTCCAGCACCTTCCTAGCTGTCCGTTGTGAACCTAAGTGCCCTCCTATAGGGGAGGCATGACAGAAATGAAGCACAGACTGGATCTCATGGTCAGGTATGCATCTGCGAATTACCTGGTCACTACAAAATCTCCACAAATACGGATCACCCCACATATAATATTTTGCATCACTTTTTAGTTTAGCAATCTATGATTTAGATGCATGAGAGGGAACAACAGACGCAACCAGGTAATTAGCTATATCAGCAAACCAAGGGTTAGTATCATGCAGCTGCATAAGCTGCTCATCTGGAAAATCATCCCTGATAGGTAAAACCTCAGCCTCTCTCTCTATCTTGCTCAAATGATCAGCTACCAAGTTCTCTGTACCACTCCTATATCTGATTTCTATGTCAAATTCTTGAAGGAGAAGCATCCAACGAATTAATCTTGGCTTAGCATCCAGCTTCTTCAACAAGAATTTCAATGCAACATGATTAGATAAAACAATCACTTTAGAACCGAATAAATAGGAGCAAAATTTATCCAATGCGAATACAATTGCCAAAAGCTCATTTTCAGTAGTGGTGTAGTTGGCCTGGGCTGCATCTAAAGTGCTAGAGGCATAAGCTATGACATGGGAGATCTTGCCAACTCATTGGGCTAAAACAGCTCCAAGTGCAAAGTTTGAGGCATCACACATCAGCTCAAAAGGAAGCTCCCAGTTAGGTGATTGGATGATAGGAGTGGTGGTGAGTCGCCTCTTCAACTCATTGAATGCATCCTGACAAGATTGATCAAAGACAAACTCTACATCCTTCTGTAAAAGCTTGGACAAGGGCAAAGCTATCTTGCTGAAATCCTGCATAAACCTCCTGTAAAAACCTGCATGGCCAAGAAAGGAACGCACCTCCCGCACAGATACGGGGTAAGATAAAGAAGCAATAACATCTAACTTGGCCCTATCTATCTCAATGCCTCTGCTAGACACTAAATGCCTTAGGACAATTCCTTCTGCCACCATAAAATGACATTTCTCATAATTCAATACAAGGTTAGTTTCAATACACCTATCCAGAACTTTAGACAGACTTTGTAGGCATGCATCAAATGAAGAACCATAAACAGTGAAATCATCCATAAACACCTCCATGCAACTCTCTAAAAGATCAGAAAATATACTCACCATACACCTCTGAAAGGTACTTGGAGCGTTGCATAAGCCAAATGGCATCCTCTTGTAAGCAAAAGTGTCGAAAGGACAGGTGAAAGTGGTTTTATGTTGGTCCTCCGGCGCAATGTGAATCTGAAAATACCTTGAGAATCCATCCAGAAAATAGTAATGGGATTTTCCTGCCAACCTTTCTAATACTTGATCAATGAAGGGCAAAGGGAAGTGGTCCTTGTGAGTGGCTTGGTTAAGCTTCCTGTAGTCTACGTAAACTCACCACTTATTCTGCACTCTAGTTGGGACCAACTCATTATTCTGATTTTCCACAACAGTTATCCCAGTCTTCTTAGGGACCACCTGAACAGGACTAACCCACTCACTGTCTGATATAGGGTATATGATCCCTGCTGCTAATAGCTTGCTGACTTCTTTCTTGACCACATCAAGAATGGTAGGATTTAGTCACCTCTGTGGCTGCCTTACTGCTCTGGCATCATCCTCTAACAATATCCGATGCATGCATGTAGAAGGACTAATCCCTGGAATATCAGCTAAAGTCCAGCCAATTACTTTTTTGTGACCCTTCAATATCGGCAACAACTTCTCCTCTTGGTCTGGTTGGAGATTGTTGGCTATAATCACTGGCCGCTTGTGATTAGCCTCTAAGTAATCATATTTCAGGTGCACAGGTAGAGGCTTCAACTCTAAAATTGGTGGCTGCTCAATAGAAGGCAATGGTGTTCCCTCTATTGCTGCTGCTGCTGCTACATCACAACCTGCATTAACATTATCTATAGCAACATTTATTTCTTCACAAATAGCACACACATCAGATTCATCACATGTACAAGGGGAGCAATCTAAATCATTAATTTCAGGAAATTCGGAATTTAAATTTGCATAATCATCAACTAACAAATCAATGACATCAAGATATAAAAGAGAATGATCTTCCATGAGATGTTTCATGGCATCAAATATGTTGAAGTGCACAATATCATCACCAAACTCCATAGAAAGAGTCCCTGCATGCACATTTATCTTGGTCTTTGCTGTCATCAAGAATGGCCTCCCCAAAATCAATGAGGTTCCATGACTAGAGGACTCATTCTCCATGTCTAGAATGTAGAAATCTGTTGGAAATATCAACTCATTAACTTGATCCAGCACATCTTTAAGTACTCTGGCTGGATGTGTTGTGCTTCTATTGGCTAGTTGAATCACTACACCAGTTGGCTTCAAATCTCCAAGCTTCAATGACCTAAAAACCAATGTAGGCATGACATTTATGGAAGCACCTAAATCCAGCATTGCATTCCCAAATGTAGAGTTGCCTATAGTACAAGGGATGGTGAAAGTGCCTGGATCCTTACATTTTTGAGGCATACTAGGCTGAATTAGTGCAGAAACATTTCTGCCCATGCTTACTTTCTCATCACCCTTCAGCTTCCTTTTATGGGTGCATAACTCCTTAAGAAATAGGGGAATATTCACCTCTACCTTCCTAAAAGTTTCTAGCAACTCTGTATCTACCTCGGCTTGTGGTACTTTCCTTGGTTGAGCTATTATATTTGGGAAAGGTAATGAAGGCCTTCTTTCCGAATCTGCTGCAGCACTTGAATTTTCTGATTTTTCTCCTGCAACATGTTTTTCTTCAACTTGTTTCCCTGCAACTGTTTTACCTGCTGCATTGCTCTTTCCATCATTACTTCTACTACTAGATTCACTCTCCTGCAATTCCAGCTCCTTGCCACTTCTCAAGGTAATGGCACTCACATTTCCCTTTGGATTAATAACTGGTTGAGAGGGAATTTGACCAGATCTTTCTGACTGCAATTTATTAAAAGTAGTAGCCATTTGTCCAATCTGTGTTTGCAGGTCTTGAATGGTGGTATTGATATTCTGCTGGAACTGAATGTTTCTAGTTGCCATTTGTTTCATCAAATCCTCCAATGAAGGTCCAACACTAGTGTTCTGCATAGGATGCTGCATATTCTGTTGTTGCCTAAAAGGAGGTGGTTGGTACTTGTTACTCGAACCTACTGCCTGAAATCTCTACTGTTGTTGTACATTTTGATGCCCAGGACCATATTTCAGATTAGGATGATCTTTCCATCCTGGATTGTACCTGTCATAAAATGGATCATAATTCTTCTGCTGCTGAGATCTATAGGGCTGTCCTCCAGTGAACATTCCAGGCACTGCAGCTGATTCATGAACACCTTGATCAGTTTCTTGAAGTGTAGGACACATGTCTGTAGGGTGATCTGTTGAGGTGCATATGCCGCATCCTTTGGGTAGGCATTGATTTGCTGCATTAACTTGCCGGTGTTGTCCGATGGCTAGTTGTAACACCCTCCCTTAGGCATTACCTTCTAAACACGTGCAGAAATAAAATTAAAAGATAATTTGCTGGTGCTTTCGGAAAATAATTTATATAAGTATATAAGTGTCTGAAATTGGGTGTAAAATTTTTTGTCACAACTCCATACCTAAGCCTTAATTGATCGACACACAAACTTACTATCATAGCTTGACAAGCCTATTTAATTTAAAGGATATACTTAAATACAAGATAGTAGTTTTACAAAAATTTCGACAGAGTCTCCTCTGTAATTCAGACATCCCAGATAAAATAACACCTGTTACAATAATTACATTTTCACTCCAGAATTCCAGTTACACCAAATTCAACCAAGTATCAATACATAAAAATAATAGTTATAGCCATAAGCTTTACAAAACCAAAAAGGAAAGGTTTAAGTTTTCTTTCAAAAGAATGCTCTCCGAGCCATAAACATTCCATTTGAAATAAAGGCTCTCTGAGCCATACTCATACATACTATCAATAATAATCTAAGTCTCAACCCTAAGCTGGTCGTTCTAAAAGTTATTCCGCAAGTAATACCTCATCAAGCAACTATATCTAAGTCTCTGAGTGACTTAGAAAGACTCCGCTGTACCATCTGTGTTAAAGTACCCAGGGTACAATATCGAACTAGAAGAATCCTGAAATATGTGTAAGGGTGAGATGCCAATATATGGTTTTAACACAATAACTAAATGCGCGACACCACATAACACATATACATTTACCACACAAGCATTTATAAGCTAATAGTTTATCAGTGGGTTTAACACCCCAAACATCATCCATAAAATTATGCATGACACTTCTATTCATCATCTACTTTTCGTCCTAATCTCATGAGATATCCCAACATCATATGAGTTTATCAGACTCCATAGCCACACTGGCTAACTTGGCACTCTGCCAACAGGTGCGCAACCTCTTCCCATCTTAAAAAGGCATACACAGCCAGGCACACACAAGGCCAAACACATTGCTAACGTCCACAACCAGTGGCAATACCTATTAGCAAGTAAGATGAGGTCTCAATCTCAATGTCCTCCCTAGGCACATGAGATAATGCATGTCGTAATTACCTTTCGCCGATGGTAATTGATGCATTTATGTCACAAACCGCAGGCACGTCTGCCAAATGCATGCAAAACACTTTTGTTTTGTTCTTTTCTTTGTGTTCAATCTTTCTTTTGCCGAAGCTCAAAATGGCTTACGACTCACATAGTTTTAAAACACTTTTAAAACTTTCATTACAACACAGGACCTTACTGTCCATAAACTTTTATCAAAACATAGGACCTCACAGTCCATAAAACTTTTCTCAAAACATAGGACCTCACAGTCCGAGTGCTCAATCACGACACCTCTCGACCGGTGCACCAGTCTTAGGTTCGTGGCACTAGAAACATCTTCAATGTTTCAACACAGTATACCTCATGTATACAATATAGGCCCTCAAAGACCAAATGACTGAGTCCATCACAACACAGAACCTTAGTATCCCGACGTCTCGGTTACTAAATTCCACACCACTTTTAACACTAAATCAATTTTGCTTTCATAAATTCTTTTTCCAAAAATTGGAAATTCATCAATAAAATCCTTAAATAATAAAACTTGGTTTTCACAAATGTGAGTCACTTGAGATTTTAACTTCCTTAAAATATGTACTGCCGTTTCAAAATACTTGCCCTCTACATTTTTCCAAATATGTTATCACACTTTTCCAAATCATTCATCAATTATCTGTTTTAAAGCTTCTCAAGCCAAAACTTAACTTTTTCCACTGAAACAACTTTCTAAAATCATCATTAACTTCTTTTCAACAATTAATTTCATAAAATAACTTTGTATAATATTGCAAACTTTCTCACATAAAAATTAGCAGTACAGAAACATTTTCACAATTTCGCTCTCATTGTGACTCGAGTTACTTTTACACTAATAAACCATCATCATCAAAACTCCTTATTTTTCCAAAATAATACTTTCCACCACTATTATATTTCAACGTTTCCCATAAAACATTGAATATAATTTACACAGCTTGTTAAAGCTTTTATCTGATTAGTCGGTTGTGCACTGACCACAGTCAGGCTTCTCAAACAACACTCACAAGCAACAATTAACAACAAACCACCAGACAAATCATGTACCATAGCAATATCATGTACAAATAATCAAATAATTTAAAACAGATTAGACACTGATACTCAGATATACAACACAACATAAACCACATAATCAGATAACCACAACCACATCAATTATACAGACTACACAACAAGCAAATAGTTATTGAGAAAAATCCATCAGGCAAGCCCCCCTTACCTTTGAAGACAAGTAAAGGATCCTCGTCCAAATTCCCACGTTAGCTCATATCTGCTCCATCAAGCAAGCATAGCCGTGTCCAAACGTCTCAGAGAGTAAATCCAACAACGCGCAATAACCAGAAATCAAGAAATCAATTATACATGATCAAACACACATTCTAACTTGATCTAAACACTTAATCTAATTACCAAACATGGTTATTTTCAAAGAAAATCATGTTTGAAGCTCACGCTTCCTAATACCCTTTTAGGAAACTTTGTTTTGATTAAAAGATCTTGAAAAAGAACTTTGGAAATCATCCATTAAGAGTCCTAATTGCACTAAATCATAACTAATTTCACAAAAACATACCCAAATTTAAATCAAATCAAATTGGGGTTTTAGGGCTCTTAAATACGATTTGGGGAAAACTCAGAATAATGAAATTAGTTTAGGGAAACACAAATTCACAGTCCCAATTTCATAAAACAACCTTAAATTTCAAGATTAAAATCTGAAATAAAAGGGTTAGGGTTAGGGTTTCAAAAATCCATTTGGGGTTTTGAATCTGGGACACTAGAGAGGGTTTTGACTCACCCAAGCTTGAAGACAACTTGAAGGTGGTGCTGTGGTGCTCCTCGAGGCGGCGGACGGCGACGGAGGGGCGGCGGTGTGTTTTGGACAGCACCATAGGTCCAACAAAACAAGAGTTAAACCTCATGGAAGAAGAAAAGAAGATTCAATATCATAAATAGGTGAAGAACCACTGTTAATGACGGCGTAGGGTGCTTACCACGGCTGGGAACGGCGGTGGGTGGCAGTTCTGACTTGAGACAGCAGCAGCGGTGGCGAGGAACGGGTCATCTGCTCTCGCCGTGCGGTGGCCGAACGGCGACCTCAGGGGTGGTCGCGCGACGGAGAAGAAGGAAGGAAGGAAGGTCGTTGATGAAGATGATGTTGAGGTGGGAGGAAGAAGAAGAAAAGAGAAGAAAGGAAGAAAGAAAGAAGAAAAGAGAAAGAAACAGAGAAAGAAAAGAGAAACAGAGAGAGAACGTCGAGAAAGAGAGAGAGAAAAGTGAGGAAGTTTAGTTTTTAAGCTAATTATTTAGTGATAGGTACCAAATGAGTGATAAATATTAGGCCTAAAATAACCATGTTTTTACTTTTTAGAATATAAATATAAAGATTGATAAAGATATGTTTTCGAAATTCAAGTTAGAGTAAAGATTGATAGTTGAACTGATCAACTAAGAAAATACTCAGTCCAAAATTTAATCTCCGATTGATGTCAAACAAGAATATTTTTAACTCTAAAATTAAATAGAATAGGAATATGAAAATGCTTTTCTCTTAATCATATTATTTAAAATATTTTCCTGTACTGGTATAATAGTGACAATAACATAAATTATTGTCTATTAAACGTGCATTCACTGAAATAAGTCAGTGCTAACACACCCAATAAAATAATTTGAAAAGAGTAATTTAATTACTCAGACTAAACCACATAACATAATAAACATAAACATCCAAATAAAATAATTAATCCTAGGTGTAAAACTAGGGTGTTACACTAGTTGTCTAACAAGAGAAGTAAGCTCTGTGATTTTATTTTCCAGTCTCTGATTATCTATAGTAACGGTCACCTCATGCACTCCCTTAGATGGCGTTAGAGCTCTTGAACCAAACTGTTGTAGTTCTCTGCCATATTTGCAATCACACTTCTGGCTTCCACAGGTGTCTTGTCCATCAATGCTCCACCACTTGTTGCATCAACCATACTTCTATCCATTGGCGTTAGTCCTTCATAGAAATACTGGATGAGAAGTTGCTCACTAATCTGATGGTGGGGACAGGTTGCACATAACTTCTTAAACCTCTCCCAATACTTATATAATGTCTCTCCAGAAAACTGCCAGATGCCACAAATTTCTTTTCTGATTGATGCTGTTCTGGATGCAGGAAAGAACTTCTCCAAGAGAGATCTCTTCATGCCATCTCAGCTAGTAATTGAACCAGGATGAAGGTAGTACAACCAATCCTTTGCTGCAGCATCTAAGGAGAATGGAAATGCTTTCAATTTGACATGATCTTCAGGAACTCCTTGTGGTCGCAGAGTAGAGCACACAACATGGAACTCCTTAAGATGCTTGTGAGGGTCCTCACCTGCAAGACCATGAAACTTGGGCAACAAATGGATTAAACCAGATTTAAGCTCAAATGGTGCATCCATTCAGGGTATTGAATACACAAAGGTTGATATGCGACATCAGGTGCAGCCAATTGTTTTAGTGTTATGTTATTTGGATTAGCCATGTTATCAGCATTAAATTCAGAAACAGAATCACCAATATAAGATGCAAAATTTGAACTAGAATCAGGTGCAGAGTCACTTAATTCACCGAAGTCACTATCTACTTGATTATTTGGTGCAAAACTGTGATTTGTAACCCTCCTATTGACTCTATTCAATCTATGATATGTTCTATCTATTTCAGGGTTATAAGCAAACAATTCACCTGGATCAGACATAGTCATGCATAATGCAAACAGAAAAAGGAAGCATAACAATTTAGAAAATACCAACAATGTCCTAATCGCTAAAATGAAAAACAAATTGAGAAGCCGTACCAAATAAAATCAAAAAAAATTCAAAAACACTACAGAAAATCCCTAAAAATCAAACAAAGCGCATACAAATTTTTTTGGATCTTTTTAAAAATATGAAAAATTTAAAAAATTGAAAAAGTGATCTAATCGATGGAATTTTGGATTTTTACACCCAAAGCCACGTAATTAGTTCCTAATAGGCGGGTCTTGTTCCTTGATTTTTTTTGGATTTTCTGTACAAATTTCAGAGCAATCTGATGAAGTTGACCGAAAATCGATTTTTGATATGAAGGGCAAAACTGTCACTCCTCAATCAGGAGACCAATCACTGTACGATTCCAAGGTCACAATCTGAAAAACAGAGAAAACACTAGGATAAAATGTCAATTATAAACTAAAGTAAGCAGGGTACTTGAATTGGCTAATCGAGATCAAAGATCCCCGACAACGGTGCCAAATTTGATCCGAGGCCGTACACGAGTCAAAATAATAGTAATTAAAAACTGTAGTACAAGTCAAAACAACCTTGGTCGTCTCACGAGGATCTTTAAAATTATTAACCAATCAAGACTGTTAGAGAAAAAAGGGGTTTTTGAAATTTTCAAGGAGAGAACAAATTTGCAACAAACAAAGAAATTCAATCAATTAAAAACATCAATCCAAGACGTCAAGTTCTTTGGTAGAATTCGTCATCGTTCCAAAAGATATAAATTTGTTTGCCCTCCTCCTCTGTTAATTTGAAATCTACTACATGATCATGTAGGGTTTAAACAACAAAATTGGAGTCACAATCGCAATCCCTAATAATGTTGATTTATGCACAAATTCAATTAACCTAGGTTACCAATCGGTTCCCTAATCTCTATTAGATTTTTGGATTAATCAATCCTAATTACTAATTCCAATTCAATCATGAAAACTGAATCTACATCTAATCAGACATAGATCAAGCGTAATCACATTCACAACACAAATCATAATTGAAAAAAGAGAAAAGGAGAAGAAGCAATTGAAAAAACAATTAAAAATAAGGAACTCGGATTTCAAACCAAATTACTTGAATGTCTAGGATTGATAAAAGATTTAGTCTTCCATATTCATCACCATTGGAGAAGCCTTAACAAACAAACAAAGTGCACAAAACTCAAAAGAACAAAAGAAGAGAAAAGAGAATTTCAAAACTTGCAAAAAACAAGGATTATCAAAAGTGGTCTAATTTCGTCTCTATTGTACGGCTTTAAACTTCTATTTATGCTTATTAATCCTGACCTAACCCTATACCAGATTAAGGACCTCTGAATAAGCTTTCCAACAAGGTATCATATGCCTTAATTGGGCTTAAGATGAGTAAGTTAGGCCCATTTAAGTGAAGGAACATCATGGACTGCGTACTGATCCGCACTAGAGAACTCGGGACTCAATTTAGGTTTGATTTTGGCCTAATTTGACAATTATTTTGAAACATGAAATTGTAGGTCTCTTCCTTATCTTTCTAGGGACAGCAAGATCACCAAAATCCGATATCTGTAGCTCTAGTTATGCTTTGCGCAAGGCAACAAGGTCAGGATGAGTGAAAAATCCAAAAATTAACAATGTTTAGCAATTAAGCCCAATAATGTAAAACTCAGCCAAATAACCAATATTAAACACATATAACAATTAATTAGGCCAAGTATACATACTAAAAGGTAGCTCAAAAATGAGATATCAGTGTTACCAATGCTCCTGCTATGTTCATGGATTATATGAACAAGACCTTTCACCCTTACTTGGATAAGTTTGTGGTGGTTTTCATAGATGACATCTTAGTGTGCCCCAAGACCAAGGAGGAACATGAGGAACACTTGAGGGTCGTTTTGCATACCCTTAAGGAGAAGCAGTTGTATGCCAAGTTGTCTAAGTGCGAGTTTTGGTTATAGAGGAGGTGAGTTTCTTGGGTCATGTGATCTCTAAAGGTGGGATAGCCGTGGACCCGGCTAAAGTAGAGACGGTGCTCCAATGGGAAGTGCTAAAGTCAGTGATCGAGGTTAGAAGATTCTTGGGGTTTATCAGGGTACTATAGGAGGTTCATAGAAGGTTTCTCTAAGTTAGCTTTACCCTTGACCCGTCTGATAAAGAAGGGACAGTTGTTTGTGTGAGACTCTAAGTGTGAGGAGATTTTCCAAACCCTAAAGGATAGGTTAACATCAGCACCAATTTTGGTTTTGCCCGATCCTAGTAAACCTTTCGTAGTGTATTGTGATGCATAGAAGCAAGGTTTAGGTGGAGTGTTAATGCAAGATGGTAAGGTAGTAGCTTACGCTTCTAGGCAGTTGAAAATCCACGAGAAGAACTACCGTACCCTTGACCTATAATTAGGAGTTGTGGTATTTTCCTTAAAGATCTGGAAGCATTACCTTTATGGAGCTAAGTTTGAGGTTTTTAGTGATCATAAGAGTTTGAAATATCTATTTGATCTGAAAGAGCTCAATATGAGGCAATGTAGGTGGATGGAGTTCTTAAAGGATTATGAGTTTGATCTAACCTACCACCCAGGAAAGGCCAATGTAGTGGCATATGCTTTAAGTAGAAAAACCTTGCACGTCTCCGCTTTGATGGTTAGGGAGATGGATCTGATCGAGGAGTTTAGAGACCTAAGTTTAACTTAGGAAGTTACCCCTGAGAGAATCAGGCTTGGAACCTTGAAGGTTACCAACAGTTTGATGGATGAAATTAAAGAAGACCAAAAGGTAGATAAGTATCTCTTAGACCAGAGGGAGTTGCTTGCTCAAGTTAGAGACCTTAGTTTTAAAGACGGAAGTGATGGAGTCTTGAGGTTCGAGGATAGAGTTTGTATACCAAATGTCCCGGAGCTTAGGAAGTTGATCCTTGAAGAAGGACATAGGAGTAGATTGAGTGTGCACCCCGGTGCCACTAAGATGTATCAGGATTTAAAGCGGGTGTTTTGGTGGCCAAGGATGAAGAAAGATGTGGCTGAGTTTGTGTATGCTTGTTTAGTGTACCAAAAGGCTAAGATAGAACACCAGAAGCCATCAGGAAAGTTGCAACCTTTGAGTATCCCATAGTGGAAATGGGACAATATTACCATGGATTTTGTGTCTGGATTCCCGAGGACTCCAGCAGGTTATGAAGCAATATGGGTTGTTGTGGATAGATTGACTAAGTCTGCCCATTTCATCCATATGAGCTTGGAATACCCTTTGGAAAAGTTGTCCAGGTTGTACATCAAAGAGATAGTCAGGTTACATGGTGTACCTTCTAGCATAGTGGTAGATAGAGACCCGAGGTTTACCTCTAGGTTTTGGACTAGTTTGCACGAGGCTTTAGATACCAAGCTTAGGCTAAGTTTAGCTTACCACCCACAGACTGATGGGCAGTCTGAGAGGACCATCCTGTCCTTAGAAGACTTGCTTAGAGCTTGTGTGCTAGAACAGTCAAGTAGTTGGGACAAGTTTTTACCCCTGATAGAGTTCACCTACAACAATAGCTACCATTCCAGTATTGGGATGACACCTTATGAAGCTCTTTATGGGAGGAGATGTAGGACACCTTTGTGTTGGGATGAACCTGGTGATAGTGTAGTGCTAGGACCTGAGATAGTGCAAGAAACCACAGAAAAAGTAAGGATGATTTAGGAAAAGATGAGAACGGCACAGAGTAGACAGAAAAGCTACCATGACAAAAGGAGGAAGGCGCTCGAATTCCAGGAAGGTGATCACGTATTCTTGAGAGTTACTCCAACAATCGGGGTCTGTAGAGTGATGAAAGCGAAGAAAATTACTCCCAAATTCATCGGCCCTTACCAAATTCTTAAAATAGTCAGTGAAGTTTCCTATCAAATAGCCTTGCCACTTTTCTTGTCAAAACTTCATAATGTTTTTCATGTGTCACAACTTTGTAAGTACATTCATGACCCAAACCATGTGATAGTCTTTAACACGATTCAGTTGAAAGAGAATTTGACTTTTGGGGTACAACCCCTTCGAGTTGAGGATTGGAGGGTGAAGCAGCTGAGAGGCAAGGAGATTCCTTTGGTTAAAGTCGTTTGGAGTTGGGCAACTGAGGAAAGTGCTACATGAGAGCTTGAGAGCAAGATGATGGAGGCGTACCCACATCCCTTCGTTCGAGGTGAGTAGGAAGAAATTTTTATAAGGGGGGGGGGGGGGGGAATTGTAACACCCCGTTTTTCGTGTTAAGCCTTTAAGTGCTTATGTGTGTGCTTTAGATGTTAAGCTTAGCCTTAGAAAGGTTCAATCCTTTTAGAGTCATAGTAACCTGTTTTACCGTTTTGGCCATATCTTGAGTTCTAGATGTCCAATTGAGGTGATATTTGATACGTTGGAAAGCTAAGAGAATTATCTACAAGTCTTATTTCAATGTTTTTGGCCAAATTCGGTTGTTAGGATGCACGGTTCATATTATGTACAGCCCGTACATATTATGTCCCACCTATGTCCTGCTTCGCGTCGTTTCTCCGAAACGTGCTGCAAACAACCTATGCACGGCTGTAAATCGCAAAGCACGGTCGTACATACTATCCTGATAGTATATATAGGAACAGTACACGAGGGTTTTGTGTACAACCCTTATTTTTGGTTTCTCTGCCTTCAAAATAGAAGAAACCTCTCTTCCTCTTTCTCTCCCTAGAAACCTTCCTAGTTCTTGTAATCATTGCGGTGTTTGGGAGAGGAGCGTTCGCTTTAGTGTCTTGTAAGGTAAGCCGATTATCCCTCTTATGTTTATTTTCCTTTTATTGAATTGGGAACTCATTGGTTAACCTTTTTGTTAGCCAATACTTGATTCGTTTGTCGAGCCGCTTGAGGGAAAACGACCAGTTTGCCATCATGATTCTGATCTTCATACCAGGTATAGGGAGAAGGACCATATTGTATGATAACATGGTCATATGCCTCTATGTCTATTTGTTATATGATGTTAGTTGTTGTGATAATGATATTGGCATGACTATTATTAATTGATTAATGTTGGTATGAATGTTATTGTTATTGAATGTTGTTTATTATGAACATGTTGAATGTTGATGCCATGATAGAGCATTTTATCATGATTATGATATTTTGATGTATTGGCTATTGATTGATGTTGTGAAGAGTTAATTTAAACGTTAAATCTGTTAAAGATGTTAAGGGAGGTTGTTCCCCTTGTTCATAAGACTGAATTTTAGTAATGAGTGAGAATTATGCCAATGGCTTAGTCAAAGACCTTAGGGATTGATTTATGAACGATTAGGGACAATTAAACAATTTGAGATTAAAGGATTAATTCCCCTTTTGTAAGACACGAATATTTAATTAAGGTTAATGAAACTGATGATCAATGGATTAGTACAAACTATTAGGATTGAATCTGAATTGTTCCCAAGGATTTGGCAAAGGGTTTTGACCTTTTCTACCCAGATCAGTATGACCATGCTCCACTGAGCACGACCGTGCTTGCCTGTAGGACCAGCATCCCCATGCTGAGGGTGAGCACGCCCGTGCTTACCTATCCAGAACATAAAATAGAACAGACGCAGAATACTGAGTTAGGATTTCTGACCTCGAATGCTCTAAAAGACTTAACAAAATACCAACGGAACATGAAGACCAAATACAAGTGATACGATTAATGTACCTTGGTAGCCTAGTGGCCAAGGGGGCCTTGATGCATGATGGTCAAGGTGGTAATCTCTAGTCCTTAATGGCTAGAGTGTTAATGATGATATGGAACCTTGGTAGCCTAGTGGCCAAGGGGGCCTTGACGGTTGATGGTCAAGGTGGTAACCTCTAGCGCAGAATGACTAGAGTGTTTAATTAATGAATACGAAACGATAACGATAATTAGGACTGGGAATAGGCTGAACCGCCCGACAGGGGCCTATGGCCTGACTTGTTTAAGGCTTGTCCTTGCCTGTTTAGTTAAAAGGCTAGGTCTAGGCTTCTTAAAAAGCCTATTTAGTTAAATAGGCCAGGCTTAGGCTCATGAAAAATCCTGTTAAGCCTGATAGGCCGGCTTGTTTAAAATAATTTTTTTTAATTAATATACAATATATAATACAGTATTATTTTGTTAAAAAAATAAATATTATTCTGATTGAAAGTTGAAACCCTAGTCTTATTTCCAATAACCCTTTTCATTCAGTTTTTTCTCTCTTCAATCTCTCATCAAACCCTAGTTCACACATCAAAGAAACCCTCATTCTCACACCCTGACCCAAGCCAAACTCACAAAAAAGCTTCAGCTTCTCCAACGATACCAACTAGTAGAGGGAGAGAAGCAAGGGTGGTTGAACATAGAGGGCCAAACGACACGGCGGAGGCAGACGACGCGACTGAGGCAGGCGACGCAGCGGCTGGGTTTGGTGCGACTGGATCTGAGAACGACGCAGTGGCAGTGGTGCATGGCTGGCGTTCGACGGAGCACGGTGGTGTTGGTCGTATGATGGCTGAGCGGCGCAGTGGGGTATGGGCCAAAGCGGAGCACGATGACACCGACTGTACGGCGAACCTGGTGGTTCAAGGCGAGAGAGCGGTGACCAGTGGTGGCTTGCAGTTGTCGCACAGACTGGTCATGCATACGGTGATAGCGGAGCTTGAAGATGGGGACTTTGGAGAAACATTAATTTTTTTATTATAGTGTTTATTTTATGTCTGTTAGTATATTATTAGCTAGTATATTTTACTTCAGAAAAAAAAAACTAGTATATTAGTTCAACCTATTTAGTGGTGGGCTTGTTGGCCTGTGTAGTCATTTACCTATTTAGTGGCAGGAGTTCCAGTCATTCAGTAGTAGGCCTATGGCCCATTTAAAGGCTTTAATGAGAAATAGGCCTTTAACTAGACTTACAGGCCATGCCAAGCTTTTAAAAAGGCTAGGCCAGGTCTTAAAAAAAGCCTATGACGGGTAATAGGCCAGGCTTATGCTTTATTTTTTTGAAACAGGCCTGGCCTATTTAGCTAAAGCCTGGCCTGGGCTGGCCTATTCCTACCCCTAACGATAATCCTCGAGGTGTTGATGGGGTTAAAACATGGGTAGCCTAGTGGCCCAAGCAGAGGTGGTGGTTGTGCCTGCGTGTTGTGTTGAGCATGCATTCACGCATCGAAGATGATAGTGGAGGTCATCCAAGAGTAAGGCGATCTGGCCATCCGCGACGATTCAAGTGAATCATTTACAACCGTGGTGGCGCATCCGAGAGTAAGGTGCGTCGGCTATCTTAGGGGTCTACCCTAGGTTTGGTGGATTGCCCAGGCGTTGGTGCTTATTGGCAAATGTAGAAATGTAACTCTGAAGTTGACATCCTGAGATAGATGGATCCAAGTGCATAATGGAGTAGTGGAGCATAGTTGCATTGCATAGAATACACGTTTGTATGATGATATTGATATGTTACATTATTGTCTGTTATAATATGATTGTTTGATGTATGCTCCTCTTGCTATCTGCTTCCTTACCATTATATTCATATACATGTTTCTTTCTCCATATCTCTATGTTTCTTATTGTAGCATGTATCTGTTATGCAGAGGACGGCGAGCAGCCAGTTGAGGAGTGACTCCGAGGAGCCGCGACTCTTTAGTTAGGATTTCTAGTTTTCAATAGTTAGTTAGTTTGTTCAGTTTGTATCTGAGGATGTTTTCAGGATTGGTTATACCATTTATGTATGTGACATCAAAGGTTGGGTTTCATTTATGTTATGTTTTTATTTTCTGCGTTTGAGACTTCATACGATGTGGTGCCTTTTACCTTATTTTTGATTTCCAATAAATGATGTTATTTTCAAATTACCTTATCTTTTAATGCTTTATATGTATGCGGGGTAGAGGGTGTCACATTTTGTACTTGATCTGAAGGTTGATGAGGGGATAGAAGAGGGCCCTCGGGAGGACTTAGGAGAGGCTCCTAGTACCATCCTCTTGAGGATGGTGTTGTTCCTGAGGTTGGAGAGGGAGTAGTAGTGTCCTCACCGGATACTCCTCCTGCAGGTGGGGATGAGTATGGTGGTCTCCCCAATGGCTATCATAAGTGCTGACCACTTGTAGGTTTTGATTCCATTTTTGAGATAGTGGTACTTTTGACAGTCTGACTTTTGGCTACTGAGAGCCATTTTTGAGTTGTGGTTCCAGACTTACCACTATGTTATAGTTACACTGTATTTATTTTTCTTATGTTGTTATAACTCTGGGAAATGACCTGTACTAATAAAGGTCTTGATGTAAATATTTATGATGCATATATATATATGTTGATGATGTTTTTTTGTATGGAGAAGAAAAGAAAAGTTTTTATCACCATCTTTGAATAAGGATAAACAACTGGAAAACATTATTTTCCGAAAGTAACCAGCGTTTATTTAAGTTGAAATTTTCGCAACGAGTTAACCATATAGCACCCAAGGGGGTGTTGCATTAGTGGTATCAGAGCTGGTCGAGTTTTTCACGAATCTTTGGGAATAGGTCTGTTGTGCTGATGTTGTGTGATCTCTGGTTGAGATTGTTTGAATTACTTCTTAAAAGTAATGTGTGTTAACTAGTATGTTTACGTTTCATTTTCTGGTTGCAGTTTAACTGATTTTGTCGTGTAGGTCAGTTATGGAACCAGAAGGTGCACATGGACGTGGACGCGACCGTGGAAGGGGCCGTAAAGGTGGTCGTGGTAATTTTAGTGAAGACAATGTTGGTGCTGGTGGGATGGATCAAGAAACACAAGCTATGACGAATGTTGCAGCTGCTATTGCACTACAAACAACTACTATGGCTGCCCAGAACCAGCAACAACAAATCTGAGCTGAACAGGATGCTGAGGGCAGAGTTCTGATATCTTTTAGACGTCAGAATCCGCCACAGTTTCATGGGGATGTTGATCCTGCGAAAGCTGATTAGTGGATTCAAGAGTTAGAGAAAATTTTTGATTTGGTTTATAGCCCTGAAGGAGTGAAAGTTCCTTAGGCTACTTTTTTGCTATTGGGAGATGCTAAATACTTGTGGAAGGGCAATAAACAACTGCTGGAAGTGGACAATCAGGAGATTACTTGGAATTTGTTTCGAAACATGTCTCTAAACAAGTATTTTCCTTAGAGTGCCAGAGCTGAAAAAGAGCAAGAGTTTCTGCATCTGCAGCAAAGAGATTTGTCTGTCGGGGAATACGCGGCGAAGTTTGAATCACTCGCCAAGTATTTCCTTTTCTTCCAAAATAACCCAGATGAAGACTGGTAATGTGAGAGGTTTGAGGGAGTTCTACGTTTTGAAATCAAGGAATCAGTACCACCACTGGAAATCATAAAATTTCCAAGCTCGAGTTGAAAAGTGTAGGAAAGTGGAACATATGAGGAAGGGAAGAGATAATAGAGGGAATGTCGGAGGACCATCTAGATTCAAGGGTCAATTCCAGAACCAGAGAGGAAAGCAAGTACAGAGGAAACGATATTTCCGACCACCCGGAAATAACCAGAACCAGTAATCATATTATCACGTTGGTTCTGCATCAGGTAGTGGAGGCCAAAGGAATCAAAGTCAAGGCCAAGTCAGAAAATGTTACAAGTGTGGGGATCCGAATCATATGGCTGATACTTGCCGATTGAAGGAATGAAGTGTTTCACTTGTGGTCAGGTAGGGTACATTGCAAAAGATTGTGGTGAACATAGGTCTGAAGCAGTTGCCAACACCTCAAGGACCAATAAGACGACGACTAAGGGGAGAGTTTACACCATGAGTGGTGCTGAAGCTTCAAATTCCGATGATCTCATACAAAGTAGTTGCGACATAACTGGTAATCTCTGAACTGTACTTTTCGATTTGGTGCAACACATTCTTTTATTGAGATGGATTATGTGAGACATTTGAAATTGCATGTTTCTTCTCTATCGTATGATTTAATTGTTTCAACCCCAACTGCTGAACCAGTTATCGTAAATTCTATTTGTCTGAACTGTCCTATTGTCATTCAGGATATATATTTTCTTGTGAATCTGATATGCTTGCCTTTAATACAATTAGATGTGATTTTAGGCATGGATTGGTTATCTTCCAACCATATACTTTTAGATTGCGCTCATAAAATCTTAGTTTTTCCTAATCCTAAGATTTCTGGGTTTTTATCTACCAACCAAGTAAGAACTTTTTCGAAAGAAATAGATCAGGGATACTTGCTTTTATCTAGATTAGAAGTCGAGGGGAGATCGATTTGAGTACAGTGCCTGTAGTGAAAGAGTTTTCGGATGTGTTTCTGAATGATGTTCCAAGTTTGCCGCCAACAAGAGATATCAAGTTATTTATCGACCTAGTTCCAGGAGCTGGTCCGATTTCTATCACTCCATATCGGATGTCGCCTGCAGAGCTTGCTGAGTGGAAAACTCAACTGGAGGATCTTTTGTCAAAACAGTTTATACGACCGAGTGTTTCCCCGTGGGGAGCACCAGTTCTTTTAGTGAGGAAGAAGGATGGAGGTTCGAGACTCTGCGTGGATTTTCGACAACTTAACAAAGTGACAATCAAGAATAAGTACCCTTTACCGTGCATAGATGATCTGATGGATCAACTGTGAGGAGCTGTTGTGTTCTCAAAGATTGACTTGAGGATGGGTTATCATCAGATTAGGGTAAAGACTGAAGATATACCAAAGACTGCGTTCAGCACTCGATATGGACATTACGAGTATCTTGTAATGCCCTTTGGAGTGACGAATGCACCTGCTATCTTCATAGACTACATGAATCAGATTTTTTGTCCGTTTCTTGATAAGGTCGTTGTCATGTTCATCGATGACATTCTTATATACTCTAAGAGTCATAAGGAACATTTGCAACAAGTCCTACAAATCCTACGCGAGAAGGTTTTGTATGAAAAACTGTCCAAGTGCGAGTTTTGGCTCAAATAGGTTAAACTTTTAGGACATGTAATTACCAAGGAAGGAATTGTTGTCGATCTTGCAAAAGTAGAAGCAGTACTTTCTTGGGAAAGGCCAAAGACGGTGACGGAGATTCCAAGCTTTGTTAGTCTAGCCGGTTATTATCGGAGGTTTATTGAAGGTTTTTCCAAGATAGTTGTGTCGTTAACTCAACTTATGAAGAATGATCAACCTTTTGTGTGGACGGACAAATGTGAGGAAAGTTTCCAAAAGATAAAAGAACGTTTGACAACCTCGTCGGTGTTAATACTTCCTGCATCGAATGAACCTTAAGAAGTATATTGTGATGCTTCGCATCAACGTTTAGGCTGTGTATTAATGCAACATCGAAAAGTTGTAGCTTACACGTCACGTCAGTTAAAGACTCATGACTTGGAGTTAGCTGCTGTGGTTTTTACACTAAAGATATGGAGACACCACTTATATAGAGCTAAGTTTGATGTCTTTAGTGACCACAAAAGTCTAAAATACTTATTTGATCAAAAAGAGCTCAATATGAGATAGAGGCGATGGATGGAGTTCCTGAAGGATTATGACTTCACATTGCAATATCATTCGGGAAAGGCGAACATTGTAGCTGATGCACTTAGCCGGAAAGTCATTCATGTCTTAGCTATAATGGTAAAGGAACTAGAATTGATTGAAAAGTTCCGTGATCTCAATTTGATTACGGAAGTAAGTCAAAAGAAGATTAGTTTGGGAATGATCAAGATCTCTAGTGGATTAATGTAAGAAATCCTAGAACAACAAAATTATGATGCGTATCCACTACAAAAAAAACCTATTTAGCGACCGAATATTTCGGTCGCTAAACTTGATAATTCGGTTGCTATACTGTATAGCGACCGAATTAGCGACCGAATTAAGGGGGTAGCAGAAACCCTGGTCGCTAAATGTTTAGCGACCGAACTTATATTTCGGTCGCAAAATTATATATTTCGGTCGCCGTATAGTTGGTCGCATGCCCAGCTCGCCTAATTTGGTGACCGATATTCGGTCGCTATTTCGGTCGCAAATTTTGATTTTTTTTTTTTAATTTTCAACTTAATCCTGCCGACCAAATATTGTTTTTCAACTATTACCCCATTGATTTTTAATTTCTGATATAAACAAAATACACCAATATTTTTTTAAATAAATAGAAAACGTGAATATGATGTACTAACGATCCAAAACACCACAGTCAATATGATCAAGAAAACATATACATTAATTAACGCAAGTTTAATAATGGTTTATAAAAAAAAGTTTAATAAGTACTAATTAACGATCAAAACATAAAAATACACCACAGTCAATAAGTACTAATCAAAATATCAAAACTCATCAATCTTCCAAAGGGATGAACATGTAGAAGCGAGAACCCCCAAGGTACTTAAACTTTGCCAATGCACCAGTGGACAACAAATACAACTCCCTGATACCATTTGTATCTGTTGCAAAATATGGGTGATCCTCATGGATTACTATATTCCCATTGAACAGATTTCTGCTTTTGTCTTCAATAGTCACAACACGCGGTATTTGTTGTCCCCAACGATGGTAGAATGATCGCGGGATTGAAATCAAATCCTGCAAATACACAAGAACATTTTAGTAAATGATTAGTTTATGCCTTAACCATCATTACGTGAATCCGATAGTTATTGTTAAGTTGATGAGATACTGTACCTGGTCTATATGGATGGCTGTCTCAAAACATTTAGTCGGATCCATTTTCTGATAAAACGATAAGGAAAACAAGTCATATGTCTAAACATCATTCCAATGCTTACAATGTAAATATATATATACAAATATGATTCCATAATCATTTCCAAACAAGTTATCAATAAATACATATCAAATTATTCTAATTACATTGATTCATTGTTATTGAAAGATTTTTATTTTAAAGAGAATAAACTATTCTTCATAGCAATCCAAATGTATGAACATGCTCAGATATAAGTACTAGCCTTAGATAAGTAGAATTACCAAATGAATCTGATTCAAAATGAGTGAAAAGCTCTCTTGGAATTACAGGCTACAATAATGTTTTTAGATCATTTCATACTCCAACAAAGAATATTTTTTTGTTTACAAAGAAGTGAACAAGAACTTGAAATCCCTAAAACCCTCTTTTGAAATTTTTGAAACAGATTTAGACAAGAACCAACAAATTCATGGATTCCAAACGAATCAAAATACAATACAATCAGAATGCATACACGTACAGTACAATATGAAATTATTCACAGCAAGTAAACAGCTGCATCACAGAGGCTATAGATCATACTATTGTGAGATATTCCCTGAGGCAATATAACAGAACAATGAATAGCCTTCAAAGAAATAAATTCAGCCAAGATATGGAAAGATAAACATACCAGAAATTACAAGTTCCATATTTAATAGAAAACACATCATTAACACAGGGACAATCTTGTTACTAGACATGTTAAACTAGAATGGTCTTCAAACAACTGCCTCAGTATTGGTCATTTGTTTGAACTATAGCCATGAACTATCCATGTTTGAAATTGTAGACACCTAGCACAAAACAAATTGAAAATCCATAGCACACATCCTCACTAACCAATTTAGATGCATTTGACAAAGTAGAACTGAATCTAAATCAAAGACTAAGATGCTGAAATGGAAGGTAATTTCACAGCTAATTCAACAAGAAGCAAACCAGAAGGGTTCTCAGATTAAATTTTCCTGTTAAATTAGTACGTCAATAATCAACAAAAAACCAAAACCTGTTTATGTTTCGCAGTCTCATAGGCAGTAATGGCATTCTGTGGCTCAAGTAAAATCAATTCTAATCTCACAGTCTTGACTTTTGATATTTCAATGCATTCAAAAAAAAAGTTACAAAAACAGATTTCTCGTGCTTTCTCAATGAGAGCTTCCTAATCCTAATAGGAGCGATTAAATAATGACACATGAAAACAAATGATCATCACAACTCACATGAAATACACAAGCAGCTCTTCTCAGTAGTAAGCAATAAAGCAAGCAATGAAATACATACAATCCACAAAATTTTTGAAATGAAACAATGAAGCAAAATAAAAAATGATACATAGAGAGTCCATGGTTACCCCAAGGCAGAGCAGGGAATGAACAAAATGAGGAGAGAAGAGGGTAGGAGGAGCTCTGCGCGTGGTGACCGGAGGGCTGCGTGTTGGTAGCCGGAGTATTGGTCGAAGCACTGAAACGGAGGGGGGGGGGATTAAAAACAGAGCAAGAAGAGGGGAAAGGAAGGGAGGAAAGGAAGAGGGAAGAGATGGAAGAAGAGGAGGAGGAGGACGGAGGCTTACCGGAGATGGCGGTGGTGGCGGTGCGCACTGCGCGGTGGTGGCGACGGTGACTGGCGGCCTGAACGCGAGGGAGAAAAAAGGGGTGAGGAAGGAAGAGATGGAAAAAATGAGGAAGAAGGGAAAGATTTCACGATTTTAGGGATTTATAATTTGGCGACCGAAATAATCGGTCGCTAAATTCTATCGCGGGATGAGTTAATTTGAAATTTGAATTCATAAATTTAGCGACGAAGTTTTAAATCGGTCGCTAACACGCGCGGTTTTAATTAGCGACCGAATTAATATCGGTCGCAAATGTAAATAAAATTTAATCGTTGCATTTAATTCGGTCGCTATTTCGGTCGCTAAGAATACATAAAATTTCCGACTTTTAATCGTTGCATTTAATTCGGTCGCTATTTCGGTAGCTAAGAAGACATAAAATTTCTGACTTTTAAGTTCCTTTATTTAGCGACGGAAATAGCGACCGATAACCCTGCTACGCTCTATTTCGGTCGCTATTTCAGTCGCAGTATTATCTCTAATCAGTCTTTCATGTAGATCCTACAATCGGTCGCCATTTCGGTAGCATAAAGCAATCGAAAAATTCGGTCACTATTTTCGATCGCTAAACACCCTTTTTTTTTGTAGTGATCTTCAGGAAAAGAAGGAATTAATGAAACAAGGAAAAGTTACAGAATTTAGTTTGGGACCATATCACATCATAAGGTGCAACGGACGAGTCTGTGTACCTGATAATCCTGAGATGAAGAAGATGATTCTTGAAGAATCACACAAGTATAAGTTAAGTATTCAGGCTGGATCAACTAAGATGTATCAAGATTTAAAACAAAGATTTTGGTGGCCAGGCATGAAAAAGCAAGTCGCGGAGTACGTTGCATCATGTCTGACTTGTCAGAAAGTGAAGGTAGAACATTTTTTACCTGGAAGAATGCTTACATCATTAGATGTACCTGAATGGAAGTGGGATATCATATCAATGGATTTTGTGGTAATATTACCGCGAACTTCCAAAGGTTTTGATTCAATTTGGGTGATCGTTGACAGGTTAACGAAATCAGCTCATTTCTTACATGTTAAGATCAATTACACTGTCGAAAAATTAACTGATGTATATATCAAGGAAGTGATTAGAATTCACGGAGTGCCTTCGAGTATTGTATCAGATCGTGATTCGAAGTTTACTTCTGTTTCTGGGGAATTTTACATCAAGCACTGGGAACCAAGTTATGATTAAGTTCAGTGTATCATCCTCAGACCGATGGACAAACGGAAAGAACGATTCAATCGTTAGAAGACTTGCTGAGAGCATGTGTTTTAGACCATCGTGGAAGTTGGGCTGATCTTTTACTACTTATCGAATTCACGTATAATAATAGTTTTCATTCAAGTATTGGGATGACACCCTATGAGGCTTTGTACGGGACGAAATGTCAAACACCTTTGTGTTGGTACCAAGATGGAGAAAGCATGATTTTAGGACCCAAAATCGTGCAGTAAACAATGAAAAAGGTTAAACAAATCCATGAAAAGATGAAAACGGCACAACGTAGGAAGAAGAGTTACTCTGATCGAAGAAGACAACCTCTCGAATTTCAAGTAGGTGAACATGTATTTCTGAGAGTCACACCAACGAATGGGGTAGGTAGAGTTATAAAGTCCAGAAAACTCACTCCTAAATTCATTGGACCTTACCAAATTCTTCGTCTTATTGGTCCAGTAGCTTACCGAATTTCTTTGCCACCTTTTCTTTCAAACATCCATGATGTGTTCCATGTCTCACAACTGAGGAAGTATATTCATGATCCATCACATGTAATTGACTTCGCCTGTACGAATCGAGGATAAGATGATTAAGCAGCTCATGGGTAAACAAATTTCCATAGTCAAGCTTATTTGGGATGAGACAACCGGAGATGAAACATGGGAAGCTGAGGACAAGATAAGATTACAATATCCTGATCTTTTTCTAGGTCCGTAATTTTAAGGACAAATTTTTTTTAGTGGGGTAGTAATGTAACACCCCGATTTTTCTACTTTCTAATATCGGTAATATATATATATATATATATATATATATATATATATATATATATATATATTTTATATTTTTATCCGAGACTAAGAAAATGATTTTGGATAAACCAAAGTCATATTTAGACTTTACTTAATAGTAGAAGGTTACAGTTAAATTTTTGGTTGAAAATTCAAACGAAACCCGGCCTGCGTTTTCACTGACAGTAAGATTTTACTGATCAAGAAACCTAATTTTGACTCGTGAATGAAACGGTTTAGGTTTATATCGTATTTGTAACGATATCGTATTTTTATACGGGTGAAATCTTCAAAATAAATACGCGTAAAACCTGAGGTGATTGAAGTGACTAAAGTGATTGACGCGACCGATGTGACGAGCATTTATGGCGAGTCATGATTATTTTAACAAATATCTAGATATTTGTTAAAGGAAATGACTATTTTGCCCATGGTTTTCAAGTGAATTTACAAGTGTGCCATAAGTGAATTTTGACCAAAACACCCCTTCTCCCACACGACCCACACCCTACACAAAACACTTAGGAATTTTTCCTTCCATTTCACTTCATCTTCATCACCTGAAACCATTTTCTCTCAAAATATACAATGAACTCCGTTGTTATCTTGGAAGAAAACCTTGATAATTTCTTCATTTCTTCAACAGTCAAGAGCTAACCTCTCATCTCCATGGCCATTGATGACTTCTCCTTCATTAATTTCTTCATTTCTAATGCCTTAGGATCATCAATCCAAAAGCTTGGAAAATTTAGAAACCTTTTACCTATTTTTGTTGATTGGACCGATCCCTAACCATAGTTGGTTATATGAATTTTTGTTCAATGTTTAACTTGTGTTGTGTTTTAATTGTGAAGGATAAGTTTTAGTTGTTGTTTTCCGTTGTGAGGACGAACCGAGAAATCAACAAGACACTTCAAAGCGGAAAATGAAAACTTCAAGAGGTAAGGGGAGTTTACTTGAGGGGTTTCAGATAGCTGCATGTTATCTGTGAGTTGTCTGTATAATTAATTGTAGTGATGTCGTGTTATTTGATTTATTTTTTTCGTGTTTGTTTATGTAGTTTATTTGGTTGTGTGCAATTTATATGGTTTGTGTGAATTTTTATGTTATAATTGTGATGCATGTTATAACTGTGAAGTATGCTATAACTGTATTGTATGGATCTTCTGTTGTTAAGTGATTGACTGAGAAGCCTGACAGTGGTCAGTGCTCGATTAAAAAAAATTAAAGATAAAAGCTTGGTAAGCCTGATGAGAAATCAAAATGATTTAATTTGGCAAATTTAGAAGAAAAGGTGGAAAATAATATTTTAATAATTTTTCGGTGAAAGATGAGTCAATGAGTGGCAGTGAGGATGAAACCGTGATAAAATTTCACTGACGTTAGTTTTTCCAAAATAAAATCCAAAATAAAATAAAATGTTATTTCAAGTAGTTGAGTTTCAAAAATAATGTAATATTGATGTTGGAAAAACCATTTGTAACAGAAAAATCATTTGGGTTATAAAAGGTTTTATTTGTTAAGCAGAGAGTCATTCAGAAAAGAATTTTACAACAACACTATGAAAAAAGGTTTTATTTCTATGAAACGAAAATGAGTTGAGAATGATTTTTTTAAAAAAAAATTGATGTTTTTCTGAAAAGAGATTTCAAGATGGAAGGAAATTAGAGAAAAATGAATTTCTCTGCGATTTAACGTTTTGTAAATGATTTTCAATGAAAATTATTTTCGGCAAAGGAGTTTTTACTCAATGAAAATTGTAACACCCTGTATTTTACTGTTTTAAATAACAGCAATACATATAAATATGTTTATAAATTTATTTGAGTTTTATAAAATTATTTTAAATAAACGGAGGTTATTACTCAATCCTACTTGACCGTAGGAATCTACGATTAAAATTTAGGTTGGAAAGTCAAGCAAACCCTACCATGACTCCATTGACAAGATAATAATACTGCTCAAAAGACCTAATTTTAATTCGTGAACGAAAGACTTAAGTTTAGTATTTTATTTTCTACGATTCTATATTTTTAGAATTATTTCCAGAAAAAAATAAAATAATTTACGTTTTTCAGGCGGAACGTGTAATCGGGTAGACGACGGAAGGGAAATTAGAGTTTCTAAGAGTAAATAGAGGGTTTATCTTAGGATTTTGAGATGATTCAAGGGGATGAATCATATTTTTAAGTCTAGAAGGTTTTCCAGGGTTAAATAGAAAAATTAGGAATTTTACGTTTAAGCCCCTGAACTTTCTGTAAATTACCCTTTTGTCCCTAAATTAGTTTTTGAAGTTTTTCCAAGTGGATTGGGCTAGAATCCTTGTTTCTAACCTTAAATGGTCGTGGCTTATAAGCCCAAACTTTTCTAGTTCATAGTTGAGTCCATAAAGCCCATTTAAGTTTCTTATCTTAAGTTTAAAGGCTTAAATCTTCAAGTGGGCCCCACAACAAACAAGAAAATGAAACCAAACCCAAATGTGTCAAGCCCAAATACATAAGCCCATGAGAGAAGATGACTTTCTCATTTGATGGATGAATCAAGATTTTTCTAGAATGCTCCACACTTTTCTACATCATTCTTGGTTTTTCTTCAACATTCTAGATTATTCTCAAATGTTCTTGAATTTGTCTTAACTTATCCTTGACTCATCAAATCAGCCAACTAAGTCAAAGATAAGCTAGCATTTAATGTGACAAAAATCATCATCATGACATTTTATTGTCTATTTGCAAACTAGTCCTTCAACTATTGGAATCTTTGCAATTTGGTCCTTAGAACTTAATTGCATTTTGATCCTTTAACATGACAACTCATCTTCATCTAGAATTTTCTTGAGATGTCGCCACTCACACTATAAATACCCTCCTCTCACTTTTCATTTAGTTCTTTGGTCATTTGCTTTCTAAAAACTCTAAAGTTTACAAGTTCCTTAGTTCTAAGTGTAAAGCAAGTTCTTGGATTTCCTTTGTCATTGATTTTCAAGAGGTAAATCCTAATCTTCATTCTTAATCATGTCTATGTTCTTTGGCAAATTTCTTGATTCAAGGCTTGTATCATAGTTGTTCATCATTTTCAAGTTTCTAACCCTAGAACTTTGAAAAGTCATAATAAATTCTAGAAAAATCTAATGATGATGAAACTACTTTCTATCTTCTTGTTATCATGTCTACTATCTAAATCCAAGAGCATGATTAATCAAAAATTTCTTTCTTGAAAACCTAGCCTTGGCCGAATCTATCAAAGTAGGTTTGGTAGAGTTTTTGTTCATGGTTTTCATTAATAATCTTGTTAATCAAGCTATTAGTATGTATGATTAATAAATCCAAGTTAGTTTATTAAACTAAGAACCCTAACCCTAAGATCATGTTGAGGCCGAATCCTTGTATAAAAGAGATAGGAAGTTTTGAGTTTCAACTTTAGTTGTTTAGTCACTAATCCATGATTTAGGTTAATCAAGGATCATTAATCTATGAATTAATCATGATTAGCAATTTTAAGGATTTTGAACCCTAAAAGTCAGCCCTTGGCCGAAACCCTAACCCTAAAGGTTAGAGGATTTTGTTTCAAATTTTAGTCTTGTAATAAGTAATCTATGTTAGTTAAGACTCTAGTAATTAGGATCCAAAAGATGACATTAAGAAGATAATCCTAAACCTATTTTTAAGTCTTGGCCGAACCTAGCCCTAAAGTGTCATAGATGGTTGTTAGTTGATTAATTATAATTATGTTGTTTGGATGAAGGTGGTTGTGTTAACTCGTATGGGATAACGAGGATCGTCGTGTACGTGTTTCCGGTGTTAGCTCAGGTGGGGAAAAGAATCAACCTATCGTCGGAATCGATAAGTAGTAGATTATATGATAATTGTGTAGGGCGACCTAAACCCTACTAGTAGTCGAGTAATCGACAAGACCAAAATCCCATTGGAAATATTTTCTGTAAAACCAATGTGATTCGGGGATTGTAGGTTTATCGACATTAAGTTGATTTTAAGTATTTGAGGATGTTTGAATTATTTACTTTTGACTGTTTGTGATACGCTGGTTGAGGTATTCCATCTGCATGTGACGTATTATTTCGGTGTTTGAATATTTATGATATTGAGGATGGTTGTTGTCCTGTCACTCACCGTGATGGTTGTCATGGCCAGGCCGTGACATGAGTCCCGACTTTTGTTATTTATTTGGTTTGATTATTATGATTTGGTTGTGATAAATTGCTTTATATGATATTGAGATATATGAATATTTTCTGATGTTATATTATGCATGATCTGCCTGGTTGTTAATATTGTGCTTAGCTGATTGTTAAGTAAGGATATGTGTTGTTCGGGAGATAATTGTTTGGGTGAGAGAATAAAGGTGATGTAGAGGTGCCTAGCCTAATTAAGTGGTTTTATCTATGAGGAAAAGGTGTTAAGACTTTGATGGAAGGTTGAGGCTCTAGGTTGTTATTGATGTAATTTAGGGAGATTCATTTATCGAGATATTGTTAGTCACAGTCGTGTGAGTGGAACACACGAGGTCGGGATATCCTATGTTGGGGATATCGGATATTGCGGGTGAGTGCCCTACGGATGTGGATGCCGAGGTAGACTACCGTAATACTCTTTAGTTCTTGACGAGTTCGTATATTTATGGCACTGGACCGTTATGGAAGGATGTTCCTTGACGAGTTCGAATGTTATTTGCACTGGACAGTTATGGAAGGATGTTCCTTGACGAGTTCGAATGTTATTGGCACTGGACCGTTATGGAAGGATGTTCCTTGACGAGTTCGTATGTTATTGGCACTGGACCATTTTAGACTAATAAGTGTTTAGTCTTTGATGCGTTTCGAAAGTTATTGGTACTGAACCGGTCTGGACTACTGACTAATGTGACAAGAGTGAAGATGGCCACATCAGTATAAAGTTTTAGTTGTACGGGCTGAGGGTAGAGGATGATATAGTGAATTGAGGATGATTGTTGATTTTGAGTGATGCGTGTTTGTGACAATTACTGTATAATTTGCTATTACTCTTTTCCGCTTTTTGATGATAGAACTGTTTCTTATTCCCTATATCTTTGTGTGTTATATTTTATTTCTGATGTGATCGTACGAGAAGACCCGACGGAGGAACCAGTTGCTGAGGAGTTAGATGGAACTCCGTATGAACCGGATGCTGGAGGTCGAGTTGTGATTCATGGCGATTAGAGTATAGACATTATGGCCAGTGCGTCTAAGTAGTATTTATAATTCCGCTAAGTATGTTGTAGTGAAGTTTATGCCTGTGAGGGATCCTACTGAGAGGATACCCTCAGCAGTGTTTTGGTAATGTAATAAATAAACATGTGTGTAATTATATAGTACAACTTTGGTGTGTTTTATATTTGTAGAAGTTATATGATTATTAATTAAGTTTTAAATTTTTATGTATTTTCAAACGTTAAGCGCGCGATTAAGTAAATAAATAATTAAGGATTTAATGTAATAATACAATGGGGCACAGCGGGGTGTCTCAAAAATAATTCCAACAAACTTGGATATTTCGGAGGTTTTTTGTTTTGTATTTGTGTCCTGTAAATGATGTGGTGAACTTTGTATCCCATATCCGCGAACCTAAGACTGGTGCATCGGTCTAGGGCTTCGTGATTGATCACTCAGACTGTGTCCTGTGTTGATAATGAAAAGACTTAATGTTTAATTAAGAATAGTCATGAGCTTTGGGCCTCAACAAGGGAAGAATGAATGAAAAAGAAAAGTGACGTGAATAAAAGTTTTACATGCATTATTTGGCAGACGTGCCTGCATTGACCATTGTGCCTAGAGTTGAACAATGTGCCATGAGTTGTTGACCATTGTGCCTTGATGGACAATGCGCCATTTATCGCGTTGACTATTGTGCCTTGAATGGACAATGTGACATGTAAAGTTGACCATTGTGCCTTGATGGACGATGTGCCATATGTTGTTGATCATTGTGCCTTATTGGATAATGTGCTATTTATTGCGTTGACCATTGTGCCTTGAGTTGGAAAATGTGTCATGTATTGCATTGACCATTGTTCCTTTGGTTGGACAATGTTCCATGTATATCAAGCTGATCTACTCAAACGAAAGGAAGTTGGGATCTCCGGAGATTAGATATCAAAGTTTAGAGGATAAATATTGAAGTTTCATGCATTTTTTTATAAATCGCGATGACTGTCGGGTATTAATCCCATTGATAAACTATTATGTTTGTTTTGGAGAATTTTTCATGTGTTGTGAATATATGTATATGTTGTTTTGTGTGTCGCACATGTGGTTATCTTGTTGAAACTCATTTGTCGGTATCGTACCCTTACGTATTTCTTGTTGGGTTTCTACTGTGTTGTATATATATATATATATATATATATATATATATATATATATATATATATAGATAAACCCCAAGGTGATTTTGGCGTATTCGAGGGTTAGGTCCCTAACTTTTGAGAACGCGGATGACAGTGGTGCATGGGTGGTTAATCTCGGGGCCCGTAGCGCCACCTACACTGGCCCAGTACGTACGATTACTGGTACTTTAGCAGCTGACCACAGCGACGATCTCATAGCGTGGAGACTGTGGAGGCTTCATTACTTCCGATTTGGATGATCTTGCAGTACTTGGTGGCATAGGGAGACTTGGAGCATCATCCTTATCATGTTCAGCCATTACACGAGGCAGCACCCTTATCACCTCCCGAACCTATAGTACTTGTTCCGGAGGTCGATGAGGGGATAGAGGAGGACCCTCAGGAGGACTTAGGAGAGGATCCTGAGTACCATCCTCTTGAGGATGGTGTTGTTCCTAAGGTAGGAGCGGGAGTAGTAGTGTCCTCACCGGATACTCCTCCTGCAGGTGGGGATGACTGTGGTGGTCTCCCCAATGGCTATCATTAATGCTGACCTGTTGTAGGTTTTGATTCCAATTTTGAGATAGTGGTACTTTTGACAGTCTGACTTCTGGCTACTGAGAGCCATCACTTTTGAGTTGTGGTTCAAGATTTACCACTATGTTATAGTTACGTTGTATTTATTTTTCTTATGTTGTTATAACTCTGGGAAATGACCTATACTGATAAAGGACTTGATGTAAATATTTATGATGTGTATATATATATATATATATATATATATATATATATATATATATATATATATATATATATATATATATATATATGTGTTGATGATTTTGTTTTGTATGTAGAAGAAAAGAAAAAAATTTATATTCATTTTTGAATAAGGATAAACAACTGGAAAACATTATTTTCCGAAAGTAACCAACGTTTATTTAAGTTGAAGTTTCCGCAACGAGTTAACCATGTAGCACCTAAGGGCGGTGTTGCAGAAGACCCTAATCTTTCACTCTCAACAGCATTCAGAAAGCAACTGGCTGCCCTAGGAAAGGTGCTGCCTTTACTGATGATTGGGAAAATGAATTTGGTGAAAAAATTGTTCACCAAGTTCTGTATGGGGTATCTAACCCTAGGAATAAGGCTGCTCCAAACTTATTCCAAAAGGAAGATTTCTATGTTCTGTTGATTAGTTGTGTCATGCCAAGGACCAGTGCTCAAGACAATGTCAACAAGATGGATAGGTTTTCTCTATTTTATCTCTTAAGTTTGATGAAGATAGAGATCAATGATCTAATCTTAAAGTATATGTTGAGAATGGCAAACCCTCAAAACAGAACCTCCTACACCTATGGGATGCTGAAAACAAAACTGATGGATATCAGAGGCATTCCTCTTACTGGCAAGATTGATATGGCAACTGCCATAGATGAGAGGACTCTCTCTCAAATGAAGCTGAGGCCATCAGGAAAGATTCCTGATTCTGATGAAGAGCAAAAAGGAAAGAAGCCTTAGGAGGAGTCTGAAGAAGAAGAATCTGAAGGGTGTGATGACTCAGAAGAAACTGAGGTGTTTACACCTTTGGATCCCAAAGTTAAACCAAAGCTTCAAGTTGGTTAAGGAGCAAGCTGCTTCCCCTCACCAAGATTTAAAGAGGAAAGCTGCAGTTACAACTACACCGGTCAGAAGGTCTACAAGGTTGAAGATTGCTGAGCTTGTGCAGGTCCCTCTAAAAATCAATTCACATGCTGTTTCACCAGTAAGGTCATTTGAACCTTCACCACCTTCACCTGATCATTTACCATCACCTACTACATGCTCTTCTATATCATCACACGTCACTCCCCTATATAACCAGTTCACAATTGCTGAAAATATTCTTGCTTTGTCTCTTAGAAACGTCAACTTAAACCTCACTCCTGATAAGATCTCTCCTGATCAACCTTCTTGTTCCTCACCAGATCACAATTTAGATCACCACTCATCACCCTTTTCCTCACCTCCACCAAAAAATCATACAATTGTTCCTGTTACACAAGTATTTGAATACATTCTTTTACCTATTTCTGGCTCTGCACCACCATCCATTCCATCACAACCATCACCTCATAATATCATAACAAACACCGCAATCAAGACACATTATTCTACCCCACAACCGATTGATCAAATCAACCCTAACCTCCCCACCTCAAATGATCTTAAGACCATCAACAATCTAACAATCGAGCAGACTGCAGTAAGACTAAATCAAGCATCTTGGAAATACAAACCCAATCCTTCTGCTTGTATGGGGCCAAATAATGTTCTAAAAATCTATCCTGACAGAGGAACCCCTCCCAAGAAACAGAAGTTGGATCCCAAATCCAAGAAGCCCTTTGTTTGACTGGAAAGAAAGTATATAAAGCTAAAGTTTCCCCGTTGGTCCACATCTTTCATGAGTCACCCTGAACCACGAATTATTCAAGACCCTGTTCATCATTGTGGATCACCCTTGGTAGAGAAGGTCAAGACTCCTACAGGCAAGGCCACACTCACTTCTTACCAGATTCCATGGATTGGATATCCTGATAAAGAACGAGTAAAATGCAAGGTAACTTTACCCCTTTCAACCAACCTTCATTTTCACTCCATTTCTTTTTATATTACCTTTACGTTTTTATGAAAACTCTTTTTCTGTTTATTCTATCAATATTCATGTTTCTCTTGAAAATTTAACTTGGTTTTTCAATCGTCTATCTCCTCTTATTTGTTCTCTATCAAATCTTGAATTCATTTCTTTTCAAATTCCCTGTTTGCAACCTTATGGATCATTACATTCAGTGTTTCCTTTGACTCTCTCTTTTTCCTATCATCTTTGATATTTCTTTCATTTACTCTTTTGGTCTCTCCCTTCCCTGGCACTGTCTAGAACTTGTTCCTTATGAACCTCCTAAGAAATCAGGTGCCACTTCTAAACCTGGTCCTTCAACTACATCCGCACATGACGACTTTTGTAACTCCCTATTTTTCGTATAAGCTCTTTTGTGTGCTTTGTTTGTTAGGAAGGTTTATAATGACCTATGTGGGGTTTTAGGTGGAAAATTCCTTTCTTAGGCTTGTGTCTTGTGACTGTCTGAGTCACAAGCACGACCATACTTAGTAGAGAGCACGACCGCGCTCGTTAGGTTAGCACGGCTCACTGACACTAAGTTGAGCATGCCCGTGCTCTATAGTGAGCACGCTTGTGCATAAAGGCAAACCGCACCTCGTAGACGCTAAGTTGAGCAAGGCAGTGCTCAAGGAGGAGTACGACCATGCTCAGGTCTGTGCCTTTAAATATAGAACAACAACCGAGGGTTTTCTCAAAAACCCTCTTTTGGCACAAACAGAAACCCTGTTATAGCTACAACCCTTTTCTTCACTATTTTCTCTAAACTCATTGCATTGTTGGAGCTTTAGAGACTCTTCAAAACGTCTAGTTCTTCTGTGCCAAATCAGTATAGGTAATGGTTTCTCCTCTTTTGGTTTCCTTTTCTATTGTTCTATATTTGGGAACTAATTGGTTAATGTTCTTATTTGACCAAGGCTTGGAAGCTGACTGAGCCGCTCAAGGGGAACTCGTTGGTTGTCGTTTAGCGTTTGTTGTGGAATATTCATACCAGGTATGGGAAGAAGGATAGTGTATTCATTAGGCAAGGGATAGCATAAGATGATGGGTTCCTATAACCCCGTTGTATGTTGTTTGTTGTTATTGTTAATTGTTGAGCATACTATGTTATATTTGATTATATGACTAATTGCTATAATTGTTATTGGTTATTGAGTATGCCTGTTATAATGCCTATTTGGTATGTTTGACTGATCTATTGACGATGTTGTATGCCAATGATGTATAATTGGTTAAATCTGGTTATGACATGAATGTTACTGTTATGATGTTGTTATTATGCATTGGTTGGCTGAGTGTTGTTGGTTGATGGTGAACATGTGATAAGCCTCTGGCTCATCTAGTTTTATGACTAGTATGACCATGGTTTTGTGCTATTTATATCCCGTTTTCACCCAAATTAGACTCGATTGTCCTCAAGCAACGTTTTGAGTTGTTTAAGTAGTTTTAGGTTAAATTAGCCAGTTTTGAGTCAAATAATGCACTTATAGCTATTTCTTTGTTTTCAGGTTAAGTAGAAGTTGAGAGAATAAAGAAACAGGGGATTCGCCTCGCGAACCTGAAAGCCAGCAGAACAGTGAAAATGACATCCTCTCTGGTTCACCCCGCGAACAGCACCTCGCCTCGCGACCCTGAAGGATGACTGTTCCAGAAATATGCAAGCTCTCGGGGTCGCCTCACGAATAACTTCTTCGCCTCGCGATAATGGAAGTCAGAAAGCATCACGGTTGGCCCCTGATGTTCATAACGGGCGTAATAAGAAGACTCTTCAGTTCTTCGCCCCGCGAGCAGTTCTCCGCCCCGCGAGAAGACCAAATGTTGCTGACTCTTCATGATCTTCGCCTCACGAATGATGGCTCGCCTCGCGAGTGGGCTAAATTTCTGAAGAAGTATAAAAGGCTGTTCTGGGCATATTGAAAAGACTTTTGCTTCTCCATTGTTCTGTTTACATTTTTTTTTGTGTTTTCGTTTTTTCATGGAGAACTAAGTTTCTAGGATTAATCTATTGTAATCGATTTCCACTACACTTGAGGTTCTTGTATTTCCTGTTTTGTATGCTTTTCCCTTTTCAATGCCATGCTTTATATTTCTGTTTGCTTAATTCAGGAGTATATTGTGTTGTGTTGATTTATTTTCGGTGATATTATGTTCCTATAATTAATCGCGTCTGCTTAATTCGCGTGTGTACGTTTCGTGTTCGCTTAGTTCACGAAGGGCTTAACCCCGTTTGCTTAATTCGGGAATAGGGACATGTATCTATAGTAGTGGTTTCGCTTGTAAATTGTTGCTACAACCAGGAGGGGATTAGAATCTGCTTAGGGCTTGGAAATTGCATGAACCTATGGGAAATCGAGAACAATAGATTAATCGTTTTTAGCTATTTGACAATCTCTTTGAATTGCCTTGTTTCATTGCTCTGTTATTATTTTGTTTTCTTATTTGCATCCCAATCCAACCCCCCCCCCCCCCCCCCCCCCCCAAATTGATTTTTGTGATAAATAACACTTTAAGAGTCCTTGTGAGACGACATCCGAGTTGTCGTCCTAAACTACAGTTTTAAAACCCGCTCGTTCTTTTTGGCGCGTGCGCGACAGCGCGACCAAAAATTGGCGCCGTTGCCGGGGACTCTTATTTGTTATTTTTCCATTTTTTTTCTTTTTTTTCTTTTTCTTTTTCTTTTATTTTCGTTGTTGTTTTGAATTGGTCTGACTACTAGGCCCAATTGCCCTGAATTGTGTGATTTTGATCCTGAAATTGAAAGAACACTGCACACACGCCGTAGAGAATTTCGGGCTAGCACTAGTAGTGATTCTAATTCCAAAACTGTTTTTGACACTATGGGTGACCAAAGGACATTAAGACAGCTTGCTGCCCCTGATGTTAACTATAATGGATTGTGCATTGAATATTGTGGTGCTGTTACTCCTTTTGAATTAAAATCTGGTCTAATCCATTTGTTGCCAAGGTTTAATGGTCTTGCAGGTGAGGACCCACACAAGCATCTGAAGGAATTTCAGGTTGTCTGCTCCACAACCTTGAGACCAGAGGGAGTAACTGAAGATCCCATTAAGCTGAGAGCCTTCCCGTTTTCACTACAGGGCGCTGCAAAGGATTGGCTGTTATATCTTCCGCCAAATTCCATTACCACTTGGAACGATTTGAAGAGGCTCTTCTTAGAGAAATACTTTCCCCTTCCGAGCTGCATCAATTAGGAAGGAAATATGTGGAATCGAGAGGGAAATGAGTCATTGGTCGAGTATTGGGAGAGATTCAAGCGGTTGATATCCATTGCCCCTAGCATCGATTTCCGAACAACTTCTTATCCAAGACTTTTATGAAGGTTTACTGCTCGATGGATAGGAATATTTTGGATGCTTTGCTAGTGGGGAGCACTTGTTGATAAGACTCCAGCACGCCGCCAAGCAACTCATTGAAAATATGTCACCGAATTCCCAGCAGCTTACTACCAGGAGAAATTCCCGTTGAGACAAGAGGTGTGCACGAGGTCCATAGCTCTTCTTCCAACCAGGCCCTTGAGGATAGAATGGATAGGCTCACTTCCTTGGTAGAGAAAATGGCAATGGATAGGTTTCAGCCTACAAAGTTGTGTGGCATGTGCAGTTCTCCAGAGCACCCATATGAGGCATGCCCTATTCTGAAGGAAGAGTCAAGTACTGATTTGCCTCAAGCTTATGCAGTCCATCCTTATAATCAAGGCAGCAGTCAGAACCGATACAAGACTCGCACCTCTCCACAAATAGGTACCATCCCAATTGGAGGAATCATCCTAATCTGCGGTATGGGAACTCATCCCAACAACAACCAATGGCAAGACCACGAATCCTCCCCAATTGACTACTTCGCACCTTCCCGGACCTTCCCTAGAGGATATGATCAAGCAAATGGCTGCAAATAACCTCCAAAGGTCGCAGCAGTTGGGTCGGTCTCAAAGAATGAACGATGCTAGCATTCAAGATTTGAGGACACAGATTGGACAGCTTGCAACATCCATAAACAACTTACAAAGAAGCTCAAGGATCCAAATAATCACGGCACAACCAGTGATAAATCCCAATGCCTCCAATCCTAATGTGAGTACCATATCTCTGAGATCTGGAAAAGTTGTTGAGGCAACCTCTGAGAAAAAGGAAGAAACTGTGGAGGTAACTCCTGAGCCTACTATTGATGTTGAAGCTGAAAAGGTGTACATTCCACCGATCCCCTTCCCACACAGTTCAGAAAAATAAGAAGATTGGTGGTGAAGATAAGGAGAAGGAAATTCTTGGTGTGTTCAGAAAGGTGGCTGTAAATATTCCTCTTCTAGATGTGATCAAGCAGGTGCCCAAGTATGCGAAATTTCTCAAGGATCTATGCACCAACAAGAGGAAGTTGAAGAATAATGAGAGAGTTGATTTGGGAATAAATGTTTCAGCTCTTATCCAGTCCAAGCCTGCACCTGAAAGAGTTGCTGTTATAGCCCCTACTCAGGCATTACCACAGAAGTGCAAGGTTCCAGGCACATTTACTATTCCATGCACTATTGGGGATAAAAGATTTGAAAATTGCATGCTGGATTTGGGAGCCTCCATAAATGTCATGCCCACATCTATTTTTAATAACCTTGACCTTGGGCCATTGCAGTATACAGGTCTTACCATCCAGTTAGCCAACAGGACTAGTGCCCGCCCCATGGGAATGGTAGAAGATGTGCAGGTGCAAGTTGATGAGCTGATTTTCCCTGCTGACTTCTATATCCTAGACATGGCAGGGGAGACACATTCCAGTAGATCACCAATAATCTTGGGCAGACCATTCATGAAGACAGCCAAGACTAAAATTGATGTGAATGATGGGACTATGTCTATGGAGTTTGGTGATATTGTGGCAAAGTTCAACATCTTTGATGCTATGAAACACCCCCTGGAGGAGCACTCGGTTTTCCAATTAGAGCTGCTTTCTGAGATCATTGATGATACCCATGAGGACCTTGTTTCTGATTTTCCTTTTATTTCTGGTTTTGATGATTTATATTCATGTACTAACTGTACTGACACTAACCCGTGTGCTGTTTGTGCTGAGTTTCTTGATTCAACCTTGCAGGGTGATGGTGATAGTGAGAGTGAAGCTGTCTGTTCAGCAGAAGTCCTTGACATCCTGGCTACTCCCAATGTACCATCCGTTGAGCAGCCACCATCCCTAGAGCTCAAGCCACTTCCTGGGAACCTGAAGTATGCCTACCTGGAGACGAATGAAAAACTTCCAGTCATCATTTCCTCCAGCCTTGACTCTGACCAGGAAGTTAAGCCTTTAGAGGTTCTGAAGAAGCACAAGAAGGCTATTGGTTGGACCTTAGCTGACATTCCAGGAATTAGCCCTTCCAGATGTATGCACAGAATTCTATTGGAGGATGGAGCTAAACCAGTAAGGCAGACCCAAAGGCGGCTAAACCCATTGATTCTGGATGTGGTGAAAAAAGAGGTGACTAAACTTCTGCAGGCAGGTATTATATACCCCATCTCTGATAGTACTTGGGTAAGTCCGGTGCAAGTTGTACCCAAAAAGTCCGGTCTCACAGTAGTTAGAAATGATAATAATGAGCTTGTACCTACTAGAGTCCGTAAATAGTCGCAGTCTGTATAGATTATAGGAAGTTGAACCAGGCCACCGGAAAGGATCATTTTCCTTTGCCATTCATAGATCAAATCTTTGGATCTACTGGCTGGTAAATCTCATTATCGCTTTCTTGATGGCTTTTTCGGGTATTTCCGGATCCATATTGCCCCCGAGGATCGAGAAAAGACCACTTTCACGTGCCCTTCTGATGACGCTTTGCCTATAGGAGGATTCCATTTGGCCTTTGTAATGCTCCCGGCACCTTCCAAAGATGCATGCTTAGCATTTTTACTGAATTTATTGAAAATTGCATGGAGGTGTTCATGGATGACTTCACCGTATATGGCTCCTCATTTGATGCATGTCTCACGTAGTCCGAGTTTAGTTCTAGAAAGATGCATTGAGACTGATCTGATTTTGAACTATGAAAAATGTCACTTTATGGTAGAGCAGGGGGATTGTTTTGGGTCATGTAATTTCTAAGGAAGGTATTTCAAGAGATCCTGCAAAAATTGATGTGATTTCTTCATTGCCTTACCCATCCTCAAGCGACGCGAGATCCGTTCTTTTCTTGGCCATGCAGGTTTCTACAAAGCGCTTTATTAAGGACTTCAAAGAAGATAGCTCTGCCATTGTCAAACCTGCTGAAGAATGATGCCATGTTCCATTTTGATGAAAATTGCAAGAAGGCATTTGACTACCTGAAAAGAGCATTGACCTCTACCCCCATCATCCAGCCCCCAGACTGGACACTCCCTTTTGAACTCATGTGTGATGCTTCCAATTTTGCTGTGGGAGCGGTTCTGGCACAAAGAGTGGTGAAGGTTGCCCATGTCATTCACTATGCTTCTAGGACATTAGATGCTGCACAATCCAATTACACCACCACTGAGAAAGAACTGCTAGCTGTTGTATTTGCACTTGATAAGTTTAGCTCATATTTGCTAGGTTCTAGGGTTATTGTTTTCACTGACCATGCAGCCCTGAAGTACCTGTTAAAGAAACCAGAAGCTAAGCCAAGACTGATCCGGTGGATGCTTTTGCTCCAAGAATTCAATATGGAGATAAAAGACAATAGTGGAGCTGAAAATTTGGTAGCCGATCACTTGAGCCGAATAGCAAGGGATGAGGATCCTTCTCCCATCCAAGATGACTTCCCTGATGAGAGACTTCTACATCTGTATGGGGTAACCCCCTGGTTTGCTGACATAGTTAACTTTATTGTTGCTGGTGTTGTTCCTGCAGGTACAAGTAGATCCAAGTTCCACAAGCTCAAGAGCGATGCAAAGTACTATGTGTGGGATGATCCATACCTTTGGAAGTTTTGCAGTGATCAGGTGATTCGGAGGTGTGACCCCGATCATGAGACAGAGTCCATCTTGCACTTTTCACATGCCTCTCAAGTTGGAGGACATTTTGGACCACAGAGGACGGCAAGAGAAGTCCTGGATTCTGGGTTTTACTGGCCCACAATTTTTTAGAGATGCCTGTGAGGTTTACAGAAATTGCAAGGAATGTCAAACAACAGGCCCTGCCATCACTCGTAGGAGTGAGATGCCTCAGCAGCCCATGCTTTTTTGTGAGGTTTTTGATGTGTGGGGGATTGATTTCATGGGTCCTTTCCCTCCTTCTTTTGGTTTTCTGTATATTCTTTTGGCTGTTGACTATGTTTCAAAGTGGGTGGAAGCCATCCCCACTAGGACTAACGATGCTAAAGTTGTTTCCAAATTTGTTAGGTCCAACATTTTTTGCAGGTTTGGCATACCTAGGGCTATCATCAGTGACCAGGGCACTCACTTCTGCAATGTAACCATGGAAGCCTTACTCGAAAAATATGGGGTTGTGCATAGAGTTTCCACCGCTTATCATCCCCAGACCAATGGCCAGGCTGAGTTATCAAACAGGGAGATCAAGCAGATTCTAGAGAAGATGGTGCAGCCGAACAGAAAGGAATGGAGCCGCCATCTGGAAGACGTACTGTGGGCTCAGAGGACCGCTTTCAAGACACCAATAGGAATGTCCCCCTTCAGGCTTGTATTTGGTAAGGCATGTCACCTCCCGGTGGAAGTTGAGCACCGTGCATATTGGGCAGTCAAGTGCTGTAACATGGACATGAAGAAAGCTGGTGTTGAAAGAAAACTACAGTTGCAGCAACTTGAGGAGCTTAGGCTAGAAGCCTATGAAAGCTCCAGGATTTATAAAGAGAAAACAAAACTATTTCATGATAGGAGGATTGCTAGGAAAGAATTTTTTGTGGGCCAGAAAGTTTTACTGTTTAATTCCCGCCTGAAATTGATGGCTGGGAAACTTAGGTCCAAATGGGATGGCCCCTTTATTGTTACTAACGTTTTTCCTTATGGTGCAGTAGAGATTCAAAGTGCAGGTACCAACAAGACCTTCAAGGTTAACGGGCAGAGGCTGAAGCCATTCCATGGTGTGGATGCTGGTATTCCTGTGGATGCTAATGTTGAGGAGCTCTCATTGGAAGCTCCCAACTACACTGACACTTGATCAGGGAGTACCCTTTCCTTTCCCTCACTCTGATTTTATAGTTCTTTTGTTCATTGGGGACAATGTATGTTTTAAGTGTGGGGGAGGGAACTAGTTGTAGTTAGTTTATCTTGTTTTTTATCTTGTTTTTTTTTTCTTTTAATAAAGCTCCTGAATAATTTGAGAAGCTCAGGAGTTGTGTTGAGTCTTTTGTTGGCAAGTTTGCTGGATTTTGATTGATTTTGCACAGATTGATTGCATGATTGATGTGATGATTCCCCTAGGTTGAACAATTTCTGGAAAAAAAAACTTTAAAGTGATCCCCATGTGATTGAAAACTGAACTTTGAGATTTTGTTGTGATGACATGATTTATGATAAGTTTGGGGTGATAGGAAGCACACACTAGGGATAGAATCTCTGTCAAACAATTTGCATGAATGTCCAGGTGAGGTTTTGAGCCTCCAACATGTTTTTGACTGTGAGAATCACTTTCAAGTTGCACTTTCCTGAATTTGCTTGAATCTCTTTATGGTTTGCATGTTTATGTGTTTGCTTCAGATGATTTAGGCATTCTCTTTGTAAATAACTACTTAGCCTAAAAATAACCCATCCCTAATGCATGCTTCCTTAGTTAGCCCCATTGAGCCTGATTAGCTGTTAATTCTTGATGACCTAATGTTATAAGCTAAAATCTGGAAAACCATGTTAACCCGATCTTAGGATTAGGAGAGCATGGAATCTTAGAAAGAGAATGGGTGCAAGAAACTAAGTTTGGGGTGGCTGCAAGGTGTAATATGTTGTTTGGGATTGAGAAAAAAAATACAATAAAAAGGTTGGAGCCAAAGGCATGTAAAAAAAAAACAAAAGAAAAAAAAGAGAAAAAAAGAAAAGTGTAAAAATGTTAAAAAAATAAAAGTATTAGAAAGAAAAAAAAAAAGAAATGGTTGTAGTCACCCAAGGCAAAAAGATGAATGAGAAAAGGAACTTGAGTGGAATTTCATTGTTTTGAAGTGTTTCATGCTCTCTTAGTTCCTAGGGTCTTCAGCCTAGTACCTTTGTATATCCTACCCTTAGCCAGGCCCCATTACAACCCATAAAAGACCTTTTGATGTTGCTTCATGTTTTCTGTGGGAATCATTGGGAGATGAAAATCAAATTTATGGGAAGTGTTCTTGAAAAGTGAAATTGAGTGCAATGTTGATAGCCTGACACAAACTGAGCGATTGAGTGAACACTAAATGCCCTTGTGAGGAAGGCAGTTGTTTGGAATTGGTGATCTCCCTCTTGTGTGTAACCTGGATCCCCTGCTTAGATTGATGATTGTTTGAATGATGAAATTCTCAATTGTTTAGAATGAATGATTGTGAGGATTGCTTTGTTTGAAAATGGGGAACATTGAAGAAAAGTTGTTTTGATGAATTGCTTGAAATTTGTGCAAAGTTGATTGAATCCTTAATCTTGCCAGGTCTTGAGTCTTTTTGATTTTTGAGTTTTAGTTTGCTTGGGAACAAGCAAAGTTTAAGTTTGGGGTATTTTGATAAGCCTCTGGCTCATCTAGTTTTATGACTAGTATGACCATGGTTTTGTGCTATTTATATCCCGTTTTCACCCAAATTAGACTCGATTGTCCTCAAGCAACGTTTTGAGTTGTTTAAGTAGTTTTAGGTTAAATTAGCCAGTTTTGAGTCAAATAATGCACTTATAGCTATTTCTTTGTTTTCAGGTTAAGTAGAAGTTGAGAGAATAAAGAAACAGGGGATTCGCCTCGCGAGAGTTTTGCTCGCCTCGCGAACCTGAAAGCCAGCAGAATAGTGAAAATGACATCCTCTCTGGTTCACCCCGCGAACAGCACCTCGCCTCGCGACCCTGAAGGATGACTGTTCCAGAAATATGCAAGCTCTCGGGGTCGCCTCGTGAATAACTTCTTCGCCTCGCGATAATGGAAGTCAGAAAGCATCACGGTTGGCCCCTGATGTTCATAACGAGCGTAATAAGAAGACTCTTCAGTTCTTCGCCCCGCGAGCAGACCAAATGTTGCTGACTCTTCATGTTCTTCGCCTCGCGAATGATGGCTCGCCTCGTGAGTGGGCTAAATTTCTGAAGAAGTATAAAAGGTTGTTCTGGGCAGATTGAAAAGACTTTTGCTTCTCCATTGTTCTGTTTACATTTTTTTCTGTGTGTTTTCGTTTTTTCATGGAGAACTAAGTTTCTAGGATTAATCTATTGTAATCAATTTCCACTACACTTGAGGTTCTTGTATTTCCTGTTTTGTATGCTTTTCCCTTTTCAATGCCATGCTTTATATTTCTGTTTACTTAATTCAGGAGTATATTGTGTTGTGTTGATTTATTTTCGGTGATATTATGTTCCTATAATTAATCGCGTCTGCTTAATTCGCGTGTGTACGTTTCGTGTTCGCTTAGTTCACGAAGGGCTTAACCCCGTTTGCTTAATTCGGGAATAGGGACATGTATCTGTAGTAGTGGTTTCGCTTGTAAATTGTTGCTACAACCGGGAGGGGATTAGAATCTGCTTAGGGCTTGGAAATTGCATGAACCTATGATAGTTGGGAAATCGAGAACAATAGATTAATCGTTTTTAGCTATTTGACAATCTCTTTGAATTGCCTTGTTTCATTGCTCTGTTATTATTTTGTTTTCTTATTTGCATCCCAATCCACCCCCCCCCCAAAAAAACTGATTTTTGTGATAAATAACACTTTAAGAGTCCTTGTGAGACGACATCCGAGTTGTCGCCCTAAACTACAGTTTAAAAACCCGCTCGTTCTTTTTGGCGCGTGCGCGACAGCGCGACCAACATGTTAATAAGACTCTAATTGATTTAATAAGGCTCTTTATTAACACAATGGTTAGGGGATTAATTTCCCGATGTTTCATAAGACATGAACTATTAGTGAGAGGGCGAGGTTTGATGACTATTGGATTATTCAAAGGACCCTAGGATTTGATTTGAGAGTGTCAGGGAGTTTTTGGCTCCAAGAACATAAGTTGAATATGCCCAGGACAGTACGGCTGGCCTAGGAGCATGGTCGTGTTGAACAGGGAGCAAACGCCCGTGCTCCCAGTTGAATTCTGGAAGATGGCCGCGCATTGAGCACGGCCGTGTAGGACAGTGAGCACGACCGTCTCCACTTAAGTGGTAGCACGACGGTGCTGGGGTGAGCACACCCGTGCTCTCCCTTTACTGGTTAGAATCCGAGATTAAAATAAGTAAGGGGTGTTTTACCCCAAATGTCCCCAATAATGTAATAAAATACCAACCGAATAAAGAAGAGCTAGATAACTTAATTGATGATTAATTAAGATGAATAAGAATAATAAGTTGGCTACGTCGGTGTCCTTTGGGCTACCGTACGTTGATATGCTTTGGGGCTTTTTGGCCAAAGTGGCCTCGATGCGTTTCGACCGAGGTGTTGATAAGTTGGACCTTGGTGCTTTTTGGCCAAGGGGATCTTGACCCTGAATGGTTAAGGTGTTGATGTTGGTGATAAGTCTTGGGTGCTTTTGGCCCAAGCAAACGAGGTGGCTGCCTTATTTGTTGTTGTGCTCTTGCATTCATACGTTGAAGTTGTTAGTGGGGGAAGTTCAACATAGGGGAGGTCATCCTAGAGTAGGATGATTTGGCCAAGTCTCGGGTGGTTCACCCAAGGTTTGGTGAACCATGCGCCCCCACGGTGCCGTACCCTCGTTATGGTGTGTCAGCTATCCAAGAGGTTCACCCAAGGTTTGATGAACTGCTAGCATTGGTGCTTTTTGGCCAATGTGGAGATGTAACTCCGAAGTTACCTTCTTGAGATAGTATGGATCCACATGCATAACGGAGTAGCGAAGTAGTGTTGTACTGCATATCATATGTTGGTTGAGATGACATGATGATATGTTAATATTATGTTGATGTTATGTTGTATATTGTTATGCCATGTTATGATGTATGTTCATCTTGCTTAACTACTTCCATGTCGTTGTGTTTACATGATTTATTACTCCTCGTTTCTCTTCTTCTGTTGTTGGCATGTATCTTTTATGCAGAGGAGGGCGAGCAGCCAGTGGAGGAGTGACTCTGAGGAGATTCGACTCTAGTTAGGATGCTTAGTTTGTTTAGTCATTTCAGTAGTTATAGTTGTTTTAGTTTCACTTGTATCCCGAGGATTTGTTTCGGAACGGTTATACCAGCTCTGTATGTGACATCGGGGATGGGTTATGTTTCGTTTATGTTTTGTTTATGTTTTATCTTTTTAAACTTGTTATGTTTTTCCGCGTTGAGACGTTACAATGTGGTGCTTTCTATCTTGTTTTTATTTTATGAAATAAATGCATATTTTACTTTTATATCTTTACCTTTTAAATGTTTTGTATAACATGCGGGCAGAGGGTGTCACATTTAGTGGTATCAGAGCAGGTTCGTCCTATCAGGCCGTGGTATGAGTCTGTTATGTGCTCTTGTTTGAATTGTCTATACTTGTTATAGACAATGATGCTTAAAGTTTGAGCCTATCGCTTTTTCCTTCTTAAGTTCTCTGCATTTAATGGTTGTTTGGACATGTACAGGAACTCATGGTAGGAAGAGGCAGGAACGACCAGGCAATCGCTGATGCGTTGGCACTCCTTGCCAATGTTATCGGACAAGTTCAGAACAACAACAATGGAGGACCAGTCGAGTTTTAGGGTCTCGACAAGTTCCAGCGGAATAATTCGCCGTCTTTCAGAGGAGCTTATGACCCAGAAGGAGCTTTGTTGTTGATGAGGGAGATCGAGAAGATCTTCAGAGCTGTGGACTGCAATGATCAGCAGCGGGTTATCTTTGCCAAGTTTATGTTCACTGAGGAGGCTGAGCACTGGTGGGAGAACTGTCGTTAGAGGATGGTGGCTGAAGGTACAGCAGTCACCTGGGCTGTGTTCAGAGATAGGTTCCTGGAGAAGTATTTTCCTGCGGATGTTTATGACAAGAAGGAAATGGAATTCTTGGGGCTGAAGCAGGGAAATATGTTAATGGGCAAGTATGCGGCTAAGTTTGAGGAGTTGGCTAGGTATTACACACCTTATCAGGTCATGGTGGATGATTGGTCAAAGTGTGTAAAGTTCGTGGATGGTCTCCGTCCGAAAATCAAGCAGGCGATCGGTTATCAAGAGATCGAAGTCTTCCCAACCTTGGTGAACAAGTGTAGGATCTATGAGGATGCCTACAAGTCCTGAGTGGCCAGTTTCAGGAATTCAGACAGCCAGGGTAGCAAGAAGACCGAGCAGAAGGACAAGGGCAAACAACGTTATGCTCCAGTCAGCAGGGATTTCAAGTAGAGTGGCAAGAAGCCACAGTTTTCTCATGATAGGTCCAGGGGTGGAAATTCCAACGCATCTAGACCCATGAAGTGCGGCACACCAGACCACTTCATTACCCAGTTCAAGGAATCAAACGTCATTTGCTTTAGGTGTGGCAAGTCTGGCCACATCAGTCGGGATTATGAAGGAGCGAAGTCAGAACTTCCAAGTGCTAACAAGAGTCAGAAGTCTCGGGCTAATCGACTGAAGACCACTGAGAGAGTCTTTACTCTTAGTGGGGCTGAGGCCTCCGAGTCTGATGACTTGATTCAAGGTATGTGCTTAATTGATGGAACTCATTTAACTGTATTGTATGATTCGGGTGCTACGCACTCATTTATATCACATGATAGGGTCAAGAGTCTTAATTTTCCTGTTACTTTTCTTGAGTATGACGTGATTGTTTCTACACCTACAAACAAATATGTTCTTACTTCTCATGCATGCAAGAACTATCATATTACCATTTATGGTAGAACCTTTATTGTATATCTTGTGTGCTTACCTTTAAAGAACCTTGATGTTATTCTCGACATGGACTGTTTATCTTCCAACCACGTCCTTTTGAATTGTTTCGATAAAACCATAGTTTTTGGAACTCCTGTGGAGTCTAAGGATTGAATCTTTCTATCTGCCAACCAAGTTAAGGCTTCGATGAAAGATGAGGCCTTAGTGTACATGATGCTGTCTTCCCTGGAATTAGAGAGCCCTCCTGATGTCGGAAGTGTACCTGTTGTGGGGGAATTTCCTGAAGTGTTCCCGGGGGATTTTTATAACTTGCCCCCTGAGAGAGATGTTGAGTTCACCATAGACTTAGTACCTGGCACCGGGCCAATATCCATAGCGCCCTATAGAATGTCTCCTCTAGAGCTAGCTGAGTTGAAGAAACAAATAGAGAATCTGATCCAGAAGCAGTTTAATAGGCCTAGCGTATCCCCATGTGGTGCGCTAGTGTTGCTAGTAAAGAAGAAGGATTGCAGTCTGAGGTTGTGTGTCGACTATCGACAACTCAACAAGGTGACCATTAAGAATCGGTATCCCCTCCCTAGGGTTAACGATCTTATGGATCAGTTGATCGTAGCTTGTGTGTTCTCGAAGATAGATTTGAGGTAAGGATACCATCAGATTCGGGTTAAGTCTGAGGTCATCTTGAAGGCAGCGTTTAGGACGCGTTAAGGTCACTATTTGTACTTGGTTATGCCCTTTGGAGTGACCAATACTCCTGCTGTGTTCATGGACTACATGAACAAGACCTTTCACCCTTACTTGGATAAGTTTGTGGTGGTTTTTATAGATGACATCCTAGTGTACTCCAAGACCAAAGAGGAACATGAGGAACACTTGAAGGTTGTCTTGCAGACCCTTATGGAGAAGCGGTTGTATGCTAAGTTGTCTAAGTGCGAGTTTTGGTTAGAGAAGGTGAGTTTCTTAGGACACATCATCTCTAAAGGTGGGATAGCCGTTGACCCTACTAAGGTACGTAGAGACAGTGCTCCAGTGGGAAGCGCCGAAGTCATTGACCGAGATTAGGAGTTTCTTGGGTTTAGCAGGGTACTATAGGAGGTTTATAGAAGGTTTCTCTAAGTTAGTTTTACCCTTAACCCGTCTCACCAAGAAGGGACAGTTGTTTGTGTGGGACTCTAAGTGTGACGAGAGTTTCCAAACCCTTAAGAATAGGTTAACATCTACACCAGTGTTAGTTTTGCCAGATCCTAGTTAACATTTTGTAGTGTACTGTGATGCATCGAAGCAAGGTTTAGGTGGAGTGTTGATGGAAGATGGTAAGGTAGTGGCTTATGCTTCTAGGCAGTTGAGAACCCATGAGAAGAACTACCCTACCCATGACCTAGAATTAGGAGCCGTGGTATTTGCCTTAAATATCTAGAGGCATTGCCTTTATGGAGAAAAGTTTGAGGTCTTTAGTGATCATAAAAGTATGAAGTATCTCTTTGATCAAAAGGAGTTGAATATGAGGCAACGTAGGTGGATGGAGTTTTTAAAGGATTATGAGTTTGATCTGACCTACAACCCAGGAAAAGCCAATGTAGTGGCAGATGCTCTAAGTAGGAAAACCTTGCACATCTCCGCTTTGATGGTTAGGGAGATGGATCTAATTGAGGTGTTTAGAGACCCGAGTTTAGTTTGGGAAGTTACCCCTAAGAGCATTCGGCTTGGAACCTTGAAGGTTACCAACAGTTTGATGGATCAGGTTAGAGAGGGTCAGAATTTAGATCAGTTTCTCTTAGACCAGAGAGAGTTGCTCACTCAAGGTAGAAACCTTAGCTTTAAGGAAGGAAGTGATGGAGTCTTGAGGTTCAAAGATAGAGCCTGTATACCAGACATCCCGGAGCTTAGAAAGTTGATCCTTGAAGAAGGACATAGGAGTGGATTGAGTGTGTACCCAAGTGCCACTAAGATGTATCAAGATCTTAAGCGGATGTTTTGGTGGCCTAGGATGAAGAAAGATGTGGCTGAGTTTGTGTACGCTTCTTTAGTGTGCCAAAAGGCTAAGATAGAACACCAAAAGCCTTCAGGAAAGTTGCAGTCGTTAAGTATCCCAGAATGGAAGTGGGATAGTATTTCCATGGATTTTGTGTCTGGACTCCCTAGGATTCCACTTGGTTTTGAGGCTATAAGGGTTGTTGTGGATAGGCTGACTAAGTCCGCCCATTTCATCCCTATGAACATGGAATACCCTTTGGAAAAGTTGGCTAAGCTGTACATCAAAGAGATAGTTAGGCTACATGGTGTACCTTTTAGCATAGTTTCTGATAGAGACTCGAGGTTTACCTCTAGGTTTTAGAATAGTTTGCAAGAGGCTTTAGGAACCAAGCTTAGGCTAAGTTCAACTTATCACCCTCATACTAATTGTTAGTTTGAGAGAACCATCCAGTCCTTAGAGGACTTGCTTTGACCTTGTGTGCTAGAATAGTCGGGAAGTTGGGACAAGTTCTTGCCCCTAATAGAGTTTACCTACAACAATTGTTTCCATTCCAGTATTGGGATGGTACCTTATGAAGCTCTTTACGGGAGGAGATGTAGGACACCCTTGTGTTGGAGTGAACCTGGTGATAGTGTGATTTCACCTCATACTTCTTTATCATATTGCATGCATTTTCATGTATATAGGCATTTTTAATTTGATTTTTGTTAGTTTTTACCTTGGAACGGGTAAGGCGGTTTTGTGGTGTTGTTGTGCAGGAATTGAGGATTAAAATGTTCAAGATCAACCATGATGGAGCTTGCATGAAGATGGAGCTCTAAAAACAAGAAAACTGAGCAAAACAGAGGCCATCACGGCCATGATCGAGCAAGGCTGAAAAGAAAAGAACAAAAAAGTCAGAACCTGTCACGACCAGGCCGTGATGGCCATCACGGCCGTGACAGGTCATCAGTGCCAAGTTTTCCAAGACAGAATCTGTCACATCCTGGCCGTGACAGGCATCACAGTCGTGACGTGCAATATCTGGAATTTTAAAAATTGATTTGATCTGATTTTGTTATCGCTTGGGATTCAAGTTACCCTACTCTATAAATAGAGCAATTAGGCTCGAAAATAGGATCCTTTGGGGGCTGCTACCTTAGGCAAAAAACTAGGATTTCTCTTCTTAATTTCTTCTCTTCTCTTAGGTTTTCTTATGCTTTGCTTAATCAAGCTTACTATGAACATGGCAATGCTTGAGTAGTTGTTTTTATTTCTAGGAATTAGGGCTATGCCCAAGATTTGTTTTATGTTATGAATTGACGTTTTACTTCATGTTACTTTCAATTTGCTTTCGATTTAATTCCTTTTGCATGAATTACTTGTGAATTTGGTGCGCGCTTATTTGCATGTCATAGATACTCTAAGGAGGAACCTAGCGGTGAACTTAGGTATCGGATCTATAGGAATCAAACTTAGGACTTAAATCACGAGAGTTAGAAGCGGTCCTTCGAGGGTTCAATGAATTGTCACAAAGCTTAAAGGGTTCGATTTAAATTCAATTACCACGAGAGTAGGGGTTGGTTTAATTGGGCACGGTTCTTGTATCCCGAGAGGGAACATTAACTTAATTAGGATAAATTCACCTTCAAAGGAATTTCGATAATTAATGAGATGGGTAGTCAATTTAGTAACATGAGCAGTCTTGTTGGTAACCCAATTCCTGGAAATCTCTTTTGATATTGAAAAATCTTAGATTTGATTTGATTGCGATTTTGTTTGATTGCGTTTAGATATTTGATTTGTTAGTTAATCTTTTAAAAACCAAATCTTTTCCAAATCTTTTTCTAGTCCAGTTTAATTGATTTAATAATTGATTGCTATTCAAGATCATGGTCCACTAGTGGAAAATATACATTAGACAGTAAAGGTTTACGTCAGTTAACCAAAATCTAGACGTTAAAAAGGAGGCGGTGGCAGTTTTGTAAATATCAGACTTCATTAATTCAATTTTAACGTCAGTTGTTTTAAGGACTGACGTTAAAAGTGAAGTGACTCACTTTTAACGTCAGTTCAATAAACAACTGACGTTAAAAGTGAACCTTTTAACATCAGTTCTTCATTGAACTGACGTTAAAAGTGCGTCACTTCACTTTTAACTTCTGTTCTTTCATCAATAGACGTTAAAGGTTATTTTAATAATTTTTTTATCTAGTATACGTACCCTTCCGCATTGCCTTCCTCAAAGTTTCAGTTTCACAATTGCTTTGATGTTTTGTGTTTCTGTTTTGAAAACTAAAATATATGTACAAAGTATAAGTTGAATTAATAACCCAAACCGGATCTCATTCATTGAAAGGGTTTAAAATCCTTTAAAATCCTATAAAATGTTACATTGATAGGGTTTAAAATCCTATAAAAAATTACATTGAAAGGGTTTAAAATCCTAAACATTTGTTGAGGCTTCGTTCCCTTCACGGGTGAGCAAGAGAGGAGAGTCGAGCGACCGAGTTTTCCAGAGCGACTGAGCAAGGGTGCACCCGATCTGTTTTAGCAATGGTCTTGGAACAGTCATTTGCTTCCAAAGCTGACGCTCGCGTGCTCAGAGTCGCGATTCTCCAGAAAGATGATAAGGTGAGCAACTCACACTATGTGATTTACACAACCTTATCACCCATGTTATGTGATTTACACAACCTCAGAAGTTGTTTCACCATTAAGACAAAGACCTTTGAGTCTAGGAATAGGAAGAAAGAGTGATGAAGTTAATCTCCACGACAGAGTCATATTGTGAAGCAGAAAATTAAAAGGATGGAAGGAAGCTATTTATAGGAGCAGGGGATGAAGTTACTAAGCTATTCTGATTTTCTTGAAAACCTACCTATAAACTTAATGCTCATTAAGAGGATTAGGTTACAAGGTGCATGGGTAAGTAGCACAGTAGTCAAAGGAATGAATTCTTGCAGAAACTTATACACCTTTAACGTCAGTTGTTTAATACAACTGACGTTAAAAGTGTTTTTAAAATAAAAAATATTTATTTTTAACGTCAGTTTTTTATACAACTGATGTTAAAAGTGTGGTTTTTACTTCAGTATAATAAATAGCTGACGTAAATAATCCTATAAATTATAAACGTGCAGAATGAATATTGGAAATAATGTAATATACGGGAACTTGGCAGTCATAAATTAAGTTGACGTTAAAAATGAGGTGGTGGCAATTTGGCAGTCATATTTATTTTTAACGCTAATTTTTATACAACCGACGTTAAAAGTGTGGTTTTTTACTTCAAGATATTAAATAGCTGACGTAAATAATCCTATAAATTATAAACGCATGTAATGAATATTGGAAATAATGTAATATACGGGAACTTGGCAGTCATAAATTATGTTGACGTTAAAAATGAGGTGGTGGCAATTTGTAAATATTAAATCACTATTTGCGTCAGTTGTGTAAAGAACTTGTGTAAATATTAAACAAGTTTATTTTTAATCTACATTAATTAGCTTGAATTAGTAAACATATTCTTGTGAAAATTAAAATAAATAAACACTTAACATAAAAGTGTTATATGTATAATCAAATCGTATCTCATTGACGCGATTCATAAGTTACAATTACATGATTAAAAGATAAAAAAATTCTGCAACATAGCACTAAAATATTAAAAAGTTTCTGCTTCAATATCAATTTCTTCTCAGTTCTGTCCTCAGAAACTCCAATGGATGCATCGATCCCCTCCCTGCTCATTTGAAGTCCTTGATGCTCCATCTGTGCTTTATCCACAGTCGCTTAGGGAGGAGATGGAATAAAGTGAGGGAGTTATATTATGTGATTTACGCAACCTCAGAAGTTTTTTGACCATTAAGACAGAGACCTTTAAGAATAGGTATAGGAAGAAATAACAAAAGTCTCAAATGTGATAGAACCATATTGTGAAGGAATAGAAAACGCACGAAATATAGAGGAAAAGAAGAGGGTGCATTTACATACTGATACAGAAGAATGGCACTTTATATAGAGAATAGTCTCTCTCTGATTTTCTTGAAAACTTATCTATAAACTTAATGCTCATTAAGAGGATTAAGTTTCAAGGTGCATGGGTTAGCACAATAGTCAAAGGAATGAATTTTTTTGCAGATATACACTTTTAACGTCAGTTGTCTTCAAAAACTGACGTTAAAAGTGTTTTTAAAATAAAAAATATTTATTTTTAACGCCGCTTTTTATACAACCGATGTTAAAAGTTTTATTTTTACTTCAATTAAATAAATAGTCAAAGGAATTAATGTTTTTGGATAAAGGTATACACTTTTAACGCCGGTTTCTTAAGACAACCGACGTTAAATATATTTACCTTTAACGCCGCCTTTAGAAACAACTCGACGCCAAATGTTGTTTTATTTTGGTTTACACCCGCGCGCCTTCTCGCACTTCGCTCTCCGTACGCCTCTTTTATCTTTTCATCACGCTCAACCCTCACTCTCAACCCTCACTCTCACACTCACTCTCAATCTAACTAAGCCCTAATCGCGAGCTCATCACCACCGCAACAACCGCGAGGGCATCTTCCCCACCACCGTGAGGTACACTATTAACACTAACTCTGTCTTTCCATTCATTCTTTGCAATAACTTTACATCTATCTTTCCCCTTCCCCGCGCACTAACTCTCCTTGTCCCTCTCGCTCTCTCGCAACTACATCGAACGTTGGCCACCACTCGAGCTCCCTCCCCACCACCACGCGAGCACCTATTTCTGGTGAGTCTTTAGGGCACATTTTTTTATTTTTGGTTTTGAGTGTATGTTGAAACTGTAGTCTCAGTAGTTGAAACTTGAAACCGTGAGTTTGAGTTGTTTGGAATGTACGTCTCTAATTTTGGTTTTGAGTGCATGTTGCTCTGCTGGTTGATCTGTCACGGCCATGATGCTCATCACGGCTAGGCCGTGATCAGTTCTGCCTGTGATGGTCTGGTTCAGTTGGCACGTTACGGCCGTGATGGACATCACTGCCAGGCCGTGACCAGTGCTTGGCAATCTTCAAAAACTATAGTTTTCAATCTCTCGTATTGTACTTATATTGGATATATGTTTTGTATATCTACAGGACCTATCTAGTTATGGATCGTAGTTGGATGGTTTGTAAGCGTACTAGTGCTGAGTATTTGAAGGGGGTGGGAGAATTTATAGAATTTGCTCAAAGGAATGTTCCTAATAGTAATGGAATGTTCTGTTGTCCTTGTGTCAAGTGTTTGAATACGAGGAAATGTACGGTGAAGGATATACGTACTCATTTAATTTGTGAAGGGATTTGCTTGAGTTATACAAGATGGATATGGCATGGTGATGTGTTGTTCAGTAGTACGGCAAGTGTCTCCCAAAGTGAGGACGTTGACGTAGATATGGAGGATGATCGAGTAGAGGACATGATCCGTGATATTGGACAAGAATCTTTTCATCGAGCTCATGTGTATGATAGGTTGTGCGGTGATGCGGATAAGCCTTTATATCCAGGGTGTACTACTCATACACGGTTGTCGGCGGTGCTAAAATTGGTTTGTGTGAAGGCGAGAAATGGTTGGACCGATAAAAGCTTCACGGAATTGCTTGAAGTGTTGAAAGACTTGCTTCCGGAGGACAACACATTGCCTGACCGTAACTATGAGGCCAAGAAGGTATTGTGTCCTATGGGTATGGAGTATAAGAAGATACACGCATTCCCCAATGATTGCATATTGTACACCGGTGTTCATGAAGACAATCACGATTGCCCCAAATGTGGGTTATCACGATACAAAGTGAAGGGTGGTGATGATGATGATGATCTTGATGATGTGAGAAAAAAGGGTCCTCCCCGAAGGTGTTGTGGTATCTTCCAATAATTCCAAGGTTCAAGCGATTGTTTGACAATGCGAAAGATGCGAAGAATCTTAGATGGCATAATGATGAGAGGAAACGTGATGGAAAGGTTCGTCATCCTGTTGATTCTATTCAATGGAAGAATATCGATACTATGTTTCCGGATTTCGCCGATGAGCCAAGAAACCTAAGGCTTGGACTTGCTACGGAGGGAATGAATCCTTATGGTAACATGAGTAGTATTCATAGTTCATGGCCTGTTCTGTTGGTAATTTACAACATGCCCCCTTGGTTGTGCATGAAGCGCAAATACATGATGTTGTCTATGATGATTTCGGGCCCAAAGCAACCGGGAAATGACTTAGATGTTTATCTAGGTCCCTTGATTGAAGACTTGAAAACGCCGTGGGTGGAAGGTGTTGATGTAGTTGATGGGTATTCTCATGAGACTTTCAAGCTTCGTGCCATGTTATTTTGCACCATCAACGACTTTCCAGCATATGGTAACTTGCCAGGGTACAGTGTCAACGGGCATAAAGCATGCCCTATATGTGAAGAAGGCACATGCTACACTCAGTTGCATCATGGAAAGAAGACGGTTTACTGATGAGTGTGATTTCACCTCATTTTTCATGTACATTTCTGCATGCATTTGCATATAGTTTAGGCATATTTAGTGTTGATTTTGTATAGTTTTTCCTTTGGAACGGATGAGGTGGTTTCTGTGTGTTGTTTTGCAGAAATTGAAGGAAAACTGTGCATATTTGGCTATAATGAAGGTTGGATGGATTAGAGCCTTAAAAGTCAAGAAAATGAGCTAAACAGAGCCCATCACGGCCTAGCCGTGATGCCCGTCACGGCCATGATCGGGTAAAACTGAAAAGGCAGGAAGGCTGAAAACAGAGTCTGTCACGGCCTAGCCGTGATGTACATCACGGCCGTGACCCAGAACCACCACAAGTCAGAGACCATCACGGCTTGGCCATGATGGATATCGCGGCCATGAAATGGAGGCTCGCGACGCGAGCAAGGTCTCGCCCCGCGAGAGACTTAAAATGCCAAAGGTTTCGAAATGTAAGTTGCGTCACCGGCCGGCCGTGATGGACATCACGGCCGTGACGCACGACGGACCTATAAATAACAAAGACAAAGACAGAGATAAAATGGGACTTTTGGCAGAGGCTTGGAAACCCTAAAGAGGGTCGATGGTCAGGGGGAAGGCCGGGACCTTAAAGATGACATCTCTCTCTTCTTGGATTGGAAGGAGATTGAAGGATTCGTCATGAAGTTTTCTTTCTCTCTTCTCTCTTTCCTTTTGTAGACATATTCATGTATAGCTAATTCCCCCATTGTTGGGTTTAGATGTAGCTTTTCTAAACTTGATTGTTAATTGATTTGATTTCAATACAAGTTTCTATTTCTTTATGAGTATGTGATTCTCGTGTTTAATGCTTTCCTTGGATTAGCTACCCATAGGAATGATATGTTGCTTTGATAGATGACTGGAAGGTTGGTGTTAAGGCATGCTCATGAATCATATGCCAAGTAGTTCAAGAATCTCGACATAGGTGTTGAATGCTTGCAATCTTATAAGTCTTGACTTAATGCAAAATCTCAGATTACTCCACCTAAGACATTAGGGTTTAATTTGGGGTTTTAGGCTCAATGCACCTATGACATTAGGCTTGAGTATTTTAGAAAAGGCTTGATTGGCATAATTGAATTAGGACTTGTGTTGTTAGCCATTTCATTGCAATCAAGGGAGGATTAGTGTAGTCTAAACCTGACAATCTCAACCGTTATAAATTTTGCACTCCAAGTGTTTGTTAAAAGTCCAAAAAGACCAAAAATATTGTGTTGCTTTGTTTTCTGCTTAATCTCTCATATTATAGTTTAGTCTAGATAGTTATTAAGTTTGTGAATTGGTAATTGACAACCAATCCCTCGTGGATACGATAACCGGTCTCACCACCGTATTACTTGATTGCGACGAGGTGCACTTGCCTTTAATTCTAAAAATCACGCATCAAGTTTTTGGCGCCGTTGCCGGGGATTGGCTTTGTCAATATCATTAGTAACAAATGAGACAACTAGTTTAGACATTTTTTATTTTATTTTTCTGTATATAATTGATCTCTTTCTTTTGTTAAGTTATGTATATAATTGATTTAGTGTTACTTTGATCTTGGGCTTAATTGTCTGTGAGGTGAAGATTGGTTTGGCAGGATCATGGACTACAGTTATTATCAGCCATCTGATGAAGAAATGGAGATATCTGAGTTGCAGCTGCGGGTAGATATGCTGCAATTAGTCGTAAACATCCAACAAGTGAGTAATGAGTTGTCAAGGGCAACTGTCTCTCCTCCACCAATGGTAGGTTGTTCTGAATGGGGAAATCAATTTCCCAACACTTCTACTCCATGGTGGGGGAACCCTCCAAACAATACTTGGATTGAGCAAGAGGAACATTGGGAGTCTTCCACACCTTCATATCAAGATGAGCCATCCCCATTGGAAGTTGCTTGGGAGAACTTCAAATCCGCATTCCCAGTCGAGGTTGAGCAACCTATCCCGGATAGTCGACCTCACTTAGAGGCTGTTTTGGAGAACTTCATGGCAAAAACAATGGAAGAATTAAAAAATCAAGAAGCCACCATTCGAAGTTTCGGGGTACTTATTGAGAAAATCTCTAACCAACTATCCGGAATGTCAAAAGGGAACTTGATGGATGATGATGAAGGTGATGCAATAACGTATGATGATGAAGATGATACCAAAATGGATGATGAGGAAGAAGAAGAAGTGGGAGCAGCCGAGTCAAGAAGTGAAGAACCTGTTTGTGAGAACAAAGTTGCCCCATCCCCCATTGAACCCTTGACTAAAGAGCTTGAAAGGAAGAGGCAATCGGAGGACATCTATTTCACCATGCTTAGGGATGATGAAGAACTTTTGGAATTAGATGATGCTATTAGTTCCAATGCATGTGTGGAATGTGATGGGAAAAACACTTGTGTGGTCTGTGCGGAGATTTCTGCATATTTGGAAGGTGATGGATTTGGCAATGCTGAGAGTGAAGATTGTACAGAAGGCAGAACAGCACCAATGATCCTCTCGAATTGTTTGCCACCTCACATTTTAAAGCAATCAACAATGGAGTTCATGCCTCTGCCCGAGGTTGAACCCCATTTTTATTGGGAAGATTTTGTGGATAAAGGGGTCATCTTTGACCCGAGAGGAATTGAAAAGCGCTTCCCATTTGAAGAAGTCAGCATGAATTTCGAGCGCTCACTTCCACAATTTTGCTGCAAAACCGTGGGATCCAGGTGAAGGATCTCACATGGTTAACATCCCTTGGTCCTTATACCACAGGTTATGGGATCCAGGTGGATGCTTCTTGATAAGTCAAGCTAGTGACGTTAAAGAAGCGCTTATTGGGAGGCAACCCAACTTTTCTTAACCCTTCTCTTTAGTTAGTTTTTGTTTTTGATTTTCAACCTCTTGAATAATTTGAGAAGCTCAAGAGGAAAATAATAAATTGTCAATTGTCAAGTGTTTGCAGGTTAATAAGGAAGGAAGGAGAAGCAAAAAGAGCAGGAGAAACAAAGCCAAAAAGCATGTGAGCCAACACCCGCTACCGCCTCGGTAAGCCGTTCCAATTTTTGCTTTATTTTATTTTTTTTCTCCTCTCTCCAACTTGATTGTTTACATTGGGGACAATGTAAATCTTTAAGCTTGGGGTAGGGGTAATCTTTTTGCTTGCATTGTAAATATTGCATTCATATAGGCTTAAGCTTGCATGATCACATGAATTGATTGCCCTGCTGAGATTGAGCATCTGATTGTGAGAACTAAGTGCCAATTAAATTGTGATAGTGGATTTTTGAACCCAATTTATTTCATTCTTGTGATATGGCTTCAAATAAATATTCTTGAGATGATCTTGGATAGTTGATGATTAGCATATGTTTCTTTAGACTTGTGTTTCTCACTGGTTCTTGAACTGATAAATGTGAGCTTTTGAGCCATTAGGGGGTACTCACTAAATCTGCCCCCATTCTTTGTGTAGAGTGTTATTCCTCTTGGTTTGTTTTCTCTAGAACTTGACTTGAAAGCATTTTGAAGCTTAAAATTTTTTGAAAACATTTTTGAAAATGATTGAGGCAATAGGTATTCTTCTGGCCTTCTGAGCTTTGAATGATGAAATGCTACCCCTTAGTTGCCCAATTTTGAGCCTGAATGAAAAAAATGCTTTTCTTGGTACCCTGAAAATTTTTGATAAATATGTTTGACAAGGGACCTTCTAAAGTATTACAAAAGGGTAAAAAGGTAGTTGAAAGTTTGGGATGAAAGAATCAGAAAAAAATAATTCTCTTGAGTTGAAAAAAAAAAGAAAAAATAATATATCCCCTTCTCCAAATAAAATAAAAAATAAATAAATAAATAAATAGAGAAGGGGATGACAAAAAGAGAAGTGAGAAATAAAAGAAAAAGAAAAAAAAAGAAAGAAAAGAAAGGTGGAAAAATGTATTGAAAACCCAAGAAGGTATTTTAGAAGGTGTCTTGTGTTGAAATGTTTGATACTTGGTTTAGCCTTTTGAAATATCCCTTTCTTGTTATCCCCACCTAAAGATTAATCCCATGGCCACGTTACAACCAAATAAAGACCTCTTGATTCTTAGGTGTTTTCATAAATAAAGTGGAGATTTGGTTGATAGTCAAGCATATGGTGGGAATCATTCCTTGAGGAAAATGGAGCGAATTGTTATATATACTTGAACACTTGAGTGAGTGAGGCAAGAAAGAGAGCCAAGCAAATAAACAAGCTTGGGGTGAGCTTCAAGTGAGCAAGAGTGCCCGAATCAGTGAGAATGTGAGTCTAGGAAACTTAAGCCCCTAATTGGACTTGAATTGATTGTCTCTTGCTGAATTGTTTGAATTGCCTATTGCTTGGATCATTTACTCGAGTTCTTGGTTCACTATCCATGCTTTGACTGTTTATCTCTTCTGGCCTTAGTGATTGCTTGAGGACAAGCAAAGTCTTAAGCTTGGGGTAATTTGATGAGTGTGATTTCACCTCATTTTTCATGTACATTTCTGCATGCATTTGCATATAGTTTAGGCATATTTAGTGTTGATTTTGTATAGTTTTTCCTTTGGAACAGGTGAGGTGGTTTATGTGTGTTGTTTTGCAGAAATTGAAGGAAAACTGTGCATATTTGGCTATAATGAAGCTTGGATGGATTAGAGCCTTAAAAGTCAAGAAAATGAGCTAAACAGAGCCCATCACGGCCTAGCCGTGATGCCCGTCACGGCCATGATCGGGTAAAACTGAAAAGGCAGGAAGGCTGAAAAGCAGTCCGTCACGGCCTAGCCGTGATGTACATCACGGCCGTGACCCAGAACCACCACAAGTCAGAGACCATCACGGCTTGGCCATGATGGATATCGCGGCCATGAAATGGAGGCTCGCGACGCGAGCAAGGTCTCGCCCCGCGAGAGACTTAAAATGCCAAAGGTTTCAGAAACAGAAAGCGTCACGGCCTGGCCGTGATGGACATCACGGCCGTGACGCACGACGGACCTATAAATAACAGCACAGCAGACAGAAAAATGGGACTTTTGGCAGAGGCTTGGAAACCCTAAAGAGGGCTGATGGCTGGGGGAAGGCTGGGACCTTAAAGATGACATCTCTCTGCTCTTGGATTGGAAGGAGATTGAAGGATTCGTCATGAAGTTTTCTTTCTCTCTTCTCTCTTTCCCTTTTGTAGACATATTCATGTATAGCTAATTCCCCCATTGTTGGGTTTAGATGTAGCTTTTCTAAACTTGATTGTTAATTGATTTGATTTCAATACAAGTTTCTATTTCTTTATGAGTATGTGATTCTGTGTTTAATGCTTTCCTTGGATTAGCTACCCATAGGAATGATATGTTGCTTTGATAGATGACTGGAAGGTTGGTGTTAAGGCATGCTCATGAATCATATGCCAAGTAGTTCAAGAATCTCGACATAGGTGTTGAATGCTTGCAATCTTATAAGTCTTGACTTAATGCAAAATCTCAGATTACTCCACCTAAGACATTAGGGTTTAATTTGGGGTTTTAGGCTCAATGCACCTATGACATTAGGCTTGAGTATTTTAGAAAAGGCTTGATTGGCATAATTGAATTAGGACTTGTGTTGTTAGCCATTTCATTGCAATCAAGGGAGGATTAGTGTAGTCTAAACCTGACAATCTCAACCGTTATAAATTTTGCACTCCAAGTGTTTGTTAAAAGTCCAAAAAGACCAAAAATATTGTGTTGCTTTGTTTTCTGTTTAATCTCTCATATTATAGTTTAGTCTAGATAGTTATTAAGTTTGTGAATTGGTAATTGACAACCAATCCCTGTGGATACGATAACCGGTCTCACCACCGTATTACTTGATTGCGACGAGGTGCACTTGCCTTTAATTCTAAAAATCACGCAACAAGTTTTTGGCGCCATTGCCGGGGATTGGCTTTGTCAATATCATTAGTAACAAATGAGACAACTAGTTTAGACATTTTTTATTTTATTTTTCTGTATATAATTGATCTCTTTCTTTTGTTAAGTTTTGTATATATTTGATTTAGTGTTTCTTTGATCTTGGGCTTAATTGTCTGTGAGGTGAAAATTGGTTTGGCAGGATCATGGACTACAGTTATTATCAGCCATCTGATGAAGAAATGGAGATATCTGAGTTGCAGCTGCGGGTAGATATGCTGCAATTAGTCGTAAACATCCAACAAGTGAGTAATGAGTTGTCAAGGGCAACTGTCTCTCCTCCACCAATGGTAGGTTGTTCTGAATGGGGAAATCAATTTCCCAACACTTCTACTCCATGGTGGGGGAACCCTCCAAACAATACTTGGATTGAGCAAGAGGAACATTGGGAGTCTTCCACACCTTCATATCAAGATGAGCCATCCCCATTGGAAGTTGCTTGGGAGAACTTCAAATCCGCATTCCCAGTCGAGGTTGAGCAACCTATCCCGGATAGTCGACCTCACTTAGAGGCTGTTTTGGAGAACTTCATGGCAAAAACAATGGAAGAATTAAAAAATCAAGAAGCCACCATTCGAAGTTTCGGGGTACTTATTGAGAAAATCTCTAACCAACTATCCGGAATGTCAAAAGGGAACTTGATGGATGATGATGAAGGTGATGCAATAACGTATGATGATGAAGATGATACCAAAATGGATGATGAGGAAGAAGAAGAAGTGGGAGCAGCCGAGTCAAGAAGTGAAGAACCTGTTTGTGAGAACAAAGTTGCCCCATCCCCCATTGAACCCTTGACTAAAGAGCTTGAAAGGAAGAGGCAATCGGAGGACATCTATTTCACCATGCTTAGGGATGATGAAGAACTTTTGGAATTAGATGATGCTATTAGTTCCAATGCATGTGTGGAATGTGATGGGAAAAACACTTGTGTGGTCTGTGCGGAGATTTCTGCATATTTGGAAGGTGATGGATTTGGCAATGCTGAGAGTGAAGATTGTACAGAAGCCAGAACAGCACCAATGATCCTCTCGAATTGTTTGCCACCTCACATTTTAAAGCAGTCAACAATGGAGTTCATGCCTCTGCCTGAGGTTGAACCCCATTTTTATTGGGAAGATTTTGTGGATAAAGGGGTCATCTTTGACCCGAGAGGAATTGAAAAGCGCTTCCCATTTGAAGAAGTCAGCATGAATTTCGAGCGCTCACTTCCACAATTTTGCTGCAAACCGTGGGATCCAGGTGAAGGATCTCACATGGTTAACATCCCTTGGTCCTTATACCACAGGTTATGGGATCCAGGTGGATGCTTCTTGATAAGTCAAGCTAGTGACGTTAAAGAAGCGCTTATTGGGAGGCAACCCAACTTTTCTTAACCCTTCTCTTTAGTTAGTTTTTGTTTTTGATTTTCAACCTCTTGAATAATTTGAGAAGCTCAAGAGGAAAATAATAAATTGTCAATTGTCAAGTGTTTGCAGGTTAATAAGGAAGGAAGGAGAAGCAAAAAGAGCAGGGAGAAACAAAGCCAAAAAGCATGTGAGCCAACACCCGCTACCGCCTCGGTAAGCCGTTCCAATTTTTGCTTTATTTTATTTTTTTTCTCCTCTCTCCAACTTGATTGTTTACATTGGGGACAATGTAAATCTTTAAGCTTGGGGTAGGGGTAATCTTTTTGCTTGCATTGTAAATATTGCATTCATATAGGCTTAAGCTTGCATGATCACATGAATTGATTGCCCTGCTGAGATTGAGCATCTGATTGTGAGAACTAAGTGCCAATTAAATTGTGATAGTGGATTTTTGAACCCAATTTATTTCATTCTTGTGATATGGCTTCAAATAAATATTCTTGAGATGATCTTGGATAGTTGATGATTAGCATATGTTTCTTTAGACTTGTGTTTCTCACTGGTTCTTGAACTGATAAATGTGAGCTTTTGAGCCATTAGGGGGTACTCACTAAATCTGCCCCCATTCTTTGTGTAGAGTGTTATTCCTCTTGGTTTGTTTTCTCTAGAACTTGACTTGAAAGCATTTTGAAGCTTAAAATTTTTTGAAAACATTTTTGAAAATGATTGAGGCAATAGGTATTCTTCCGGCCTTCGAGCTTTGAATGATGAAATGCTACCCCTTAGTTGCCCAATTTTGAGCCTGAATGAAAAAAATGCTTTTCTTGGTACCCTGAAAATTTTTGATAAATATGTTTGACAAGGGACCTTCTAAAGTATTACAAAAGGGTAAAAAGGTAGTTGAAAGTTTGGGATGAAAGAATCAGAAAAAAATAATTCTCTTGAGTTGAAAAAAAAAAAGAAAAAATAATATATCCCCTTCTCCAAATAAAATAAAAAATAAATAAATAAATAAATAGAGAAGGGGATGACAAAAAGAGAAGTGAGAAATAAAAGAAAAAGAAAAAAAAAGAAAGAAAAGAAAGGTGGAAAAATGTATTGAAAACCCAAGAAGGTATTTTAGAAGGTGTCTTGTGTTGAAATGTTTGATACTTGGTTTAGCCTTTTGAAATATCCCTTTCTTGTTATCCCCACCTAAAGATTAATCCCATGGCCACGTTACAACCAAATAAAGACCTCTTGATTCTTAGGTGTTTTCATAAATAAAGTGGAGATTTGGTTGATAGTCAAGCATATGGTGGGAATCATTCCTTGAGGAAAATGGAGCGAATTGTTATATATACTTGAACACTTGAGTGAGTGAGGCAAGAAAGAGAGCCAAGCAAATAAACAAGCTTGGGGTGAGCTTCAAGTGAGCAAGAGTGCCCGAATCAGTGAGAATGTGAGTCTAGGAAACTTAAGCCCCTAATTGGACTTGAATTGATTGTCTCTTGCTGAATTGTTTGAATTGCCTATTGCTTGGATCATTTACTCGAGTTCTTGGTTCACTATCCATGCTTTGACTGTTTATCTCTTCTGGCCTTAGTGATTGCTTGAGGACAAGCAAAGTCTTAAGCTTGGGGTAATTTGATGAGTGTGATTTCACCTCATTTTTCATGTACATTTCTGCATGCATTTGCATATAGTTTAGGCATATTTAGTGTTGATTTTGTATAGTTTTTCCTTTGGAACGGATGAGGTGGTTTATGTGTGTTGTTTTGCAGAAATTGAAGGAAAACTGTGCATATTTGGCTATAATGAAGCTTGGATGGATTAGAGCCTTAAAAGTCAAGAAAATGAGCTAAACAGAGCCCATCACGGCCTAGCCGTGATGCCCGTCACGGCCATGATCGGGTAAAACTGAAAAGGCAGGAAGGCTGAAAACAGAGTCTGTCACGGCCTAGCCGTGATGTACATCACGGCCGTGACCCAGAACCACCACAAGTCAGAGACCATCACGGCTTGGCCATGATGGATATCACGGCCATGAAATGGAGGCTCGCGACGCGAGCAAGGTCTCGCCCCGCGAGAGACTTAAAATGCCAAAGGTTTCAGAAACAGAAAGCGTCACGGCCTGGCCGTGATGGACATCACGGCCTGGCCGTGATGGACATCACGGCCGTGACGCGCGACGGACCTATAAATAACAGCACAGCAGACAGAAAAATGGGACTTTTGGCAGAGGCTTGGAAACCCTAAAGAGGGCTGATGGCTGGGGGAAGGCTGGGACCTTAAAGATGACATCTCTCTGCTCTTGGATTGGAAGGAGATTGAAGGATTCGTCATGAAGTTTTCTTTCTCTCTTCTCTCTTTCCCTTTTGTAGACATATTCATGTATAGCTAATTCCCCCATTGTTGGGTTTAGATGTAGCTTTTCTAAACTTGATTGTTAATTGATTTGATTTCAATACAAGTTTCTATTTCTTTATGAGTATGTGATTCTGTGTTTAATGCTTTCCTTGGATTAGCTACCCATAGGAATGATATGTTGCTTTGATAGATGACTGGAAGGTTGGTGTTAAGGCATGCTCATGAATCATATGCCAAGTAGTTCAAGAATCTAGACATAGGTGTTGAATGCTTGCAATCTTATAAGTCTTGACTTAATGCAAAATCTCAGATTACTCCACCTAAGACATTAGGGTTTAATTTGGGGTTTTAGGCTCAATGCACCTAAGACATTAGGCTTGAGTATTTTAGAAAAGGCTTGATTGGCATAATTGAATTAGGACTTGTGTTGTTAGCCATTTCATTGCAATCAAGGGAGGATTAGTGTAGTCTAAACCTGACAATCTCAACCGTTATAAATTCTGCACTCCAAGTGTTTGTTAAAAGTCCAAAAAGACCAAAAATATTGTGTTGCTTTGTTTTCTGTTTAATCTCTCATATTATAGTTTAGTCTAGATAGTTATTAAGTTTGTGAATTGGTAATTGACAACCAATCCCTGTGGATACGATAACCGGTCTCACCACCGTATTACTTGATTGCGACGAGGTGCACTTGCCTTTAATTCGAAAAATCACGCAACATTTACCTTGGGCATCGGAGATTTCTTAGATGTGATCACCCATATCGTAAGATGAAAAAAGCTTTTAATGGATGCAAAGAGACAGAAGAAGCACCGGTGGCCTTAATTGGAGAGCAGGTTTATCAGGGGTAAAGGGCATCGATGTTATATTCGGCAAGTCCAAAAAGAAAGGTAAAGCTGCTGAGAAAAACATATGGAAGAAGAGGTCGATATTCTTTGATCTTCCATACCGGTGCAAGCTTGATGTCAGACACTGCATTGATGTGATGCATGTGGAGAAAAATGTGTGTGATAGTGTGATCGGGACGCTTCTCAACATTCAGGGCAAGACAAAGGATGGTGTGATTGCTCGTCTCGACCTCGTTGCTATGGGTATACGAGAGCAGTTAGCTCCAGTTGTTGAGGATGGTAAGCGGACTTATTTGCCGCAAGCATGTCATACTTTGTCAAAAAAAAAGAGACAAAGTTTCCATGGTGTCTTCAGTGGCATCAAAGTTCCACATGGTTACTCTTCAAATATGAAGAGGCTTGTCTCTAGTGATCTTAAATTGGTTGGCTTAAAGTCTCATGATTGTCACATCTTGATGCAACAACTTCTGCCCGTTGCTATTCGTGGTATTGCTCCAAAAAATGTGATACATGCCATTACTCGGTTGTGCTCATTCTTCAATTCTATATGTATCAAAGTCGTTGATCCTCGTATGTTGGATGACTTGGAAGTTGAGGCTGCTACAATCTTGTGCCAATTGGAGATGTATTTTCCTCCTTCCATTTTCGACATAATGGTTCACTTAATTGTTCATTTGGTGAGGGAGATTAGATTATGTGGGCCGGTTTTTCTGAGATGGATGTACCCAGTTGAGCTCTACATGAAGATCTTGAAAGGGTACGTGAAGAATCCTCATCGTCCGGAAGCATTTATTGTTCAAAGGTATGTTACAGAAGAAGCTATTGAGTTTTGTTTGGACTACCTTCATAACACGGATCCTATAGGGGTTCCTGTTGAGTCACCGGCAAGTGTACCGGGTCGTCGCAAGTAATAAAATAACACGGTAAGTAATTACCGAGGTCGAACACAAGGATTGGGCTACCAATTCGACTGATTCGTGATAAGTTCGATACGTTTGGTCAAGTAACAGAAAGTGGTTGAGATTGGAGAGAAAATAGGATAGCAATCAAATTAACAAATCAATTAAGCTAAGGTATTAAAATCAGAAATAAAATATCTAAGGTGTCAAATCCACCTACCCAATCATGCATAGTACCCAAGTGATGATGACTCTTCCCTAATTCAATTACAATGTCAACCAGGACCCCCAAATTCTCCTATATCCACTGTCGTGCTCAATAGGACATATTCGATGATTGAGTTAATTACTTACTAGGTCTCATAACCCTAATCATCAAACTCTATTAATTCTTGTTCCCTATAAGGTTGCACCGATCTCCTACTCACTCTCGTGCAATAGTCGATCGATGTTCCCAATTCAAGTTCTAAAACGCGAATTGCCTCCTAAGCCTCAACACGTTTAACCAATCAATCACGCATGCATATGATCAACGCAATATAATCAGAATTGGAAAACACTAAACGAAAGAAGGGAGAAAAACATACATCACATCGAATTCTACACCGCCATGGGTGGTTTCATTGATCCCTCAGACGAGGGAATTAGTTCCTCATGCTCGTAAAGACAGACAAGCAATCGGACATAACCACCATAGTAAAATAAGAAAAAGAAAAGAGGAGACGCAGCTCCAGAAACACAAGGATTCATCCCTAAACGCAACAAAACAGTGGTAACCAAAAAGCTCCTCAATTCTGCCCTAAAACAGCAATATATAGGATTCAGGATCTGTGCGAACTCGCGAGGCGAGCATGCTCTCGCGAGGCGAATATTAAATTTGGCGCGCTTTCAAATTGGACTCTCGCGAGGCGAAAGTATGTTTCGCGAGGCGAGGCTTCAAATCCTAGTCTTTCACAGTCGTGACCTTCATCACGGCTAGGCCGTGATGGTCTCTGTCCTCCAGGGTCTTCATGATTCGCGAGGCGAACAGACTTTCGCGAGGCGAGACAGAAAGGGTGACTGTTGCTGCTTAGCTGATCTTCAGGCTCGCGAGGTGAGCATCCACTCGCGGGGCTAGTATCTCCAGAATGGCAATTTCCACTGTTTTCTTCATTTTCCTTGACTCTAGGAGCTTCACTTCTAACCTGAAACATAAAAAGAAACAAAAAGCGTAATTCTATTCAAAATAAACTAAAAACTACAAACAATGCCTAAAACGAGTCAAAGTCCAACTTAGGAACAAAACAAGGCCAATTTTGGGCGAAAACGAGATTGAACTCGTATAATTAGCACATAAACCACAGTCTTACAAGTTATAAAACTAGATAAGCCAGAGGCTTATCAAAACACCCCAAACTTAAATCTTGCTTGTCCCCAAGCAAGCTAAAACTCAAAAAAGACTCAAGACTTAGCAAGCTTAAGGGATTCAATCGATTTCGCACAAATTTCATGCAATCTTAACAAAATAGTTTTTCTTCAATGATTCCCCCCCTTGCATCAATGTAATCCCCACATTCATTTACTTTAAACAATTGAGAACTTCATCATTCATGCAATCATTAATCTAAGTTGAGGATCAAAGTCACACACAAAAGGAAGATCACCAATTTCAAACAATTGCCTTCCTCACAAGGGTATGTAAAATTTCACTCATTCGCTCAATTGTGTCTAGGCTATCAACTTTTCACTCAAATTCACATTTCAAGAGCACTTCCCTTGAATTTGATGTTCATCTCAAAAATAGTTCCCACGAAAACATGTATGCAACATTAGAAGGTCTTTTAAAGGTTGAAATGGGGCCTGGCTAAGGGTAGGATATTCAAGGATACTAGGCTTAAGTCCCTAGGAACTAAGAGAGCATGAGCATTTGACACATATTCCACTCAAATTCCTTTTTCCATTTTTTTCTTTTTGCCTCGGGTGACTACAGCCTTTTCCATGCTAATCTTTTTGTTTTGCCCCTTTTCTTTTGGCAATTTTTTTTTCTTTCTTTTCTTTTGTTTTTCTTTTTCTTTTTGCCTTGGGTTTCAACCTTTAATTTTCTTTTTCTGAACCCAAAATGACATATCACTTTGTAGCCACCCCAAACTTAGTTTCTCACAACCCTTCTCTTGCTGCGCTTCCATGCTCTCCTAATCCTAAGATTGGGTTAACATGGTTTTTCAGATTTTTGGCTTATAATATAGGGTCATCAAGAAACAATAGGCCAATTAAGCTCAATGTGACTAACTAGGGAACATGCATAAGGGATGGTTCTTTTTAGGCCAAGTAGTTATTCAAAGAAAATTGCCTAAATCATTTGATGCAATACATAGACATGCAAACCATGAAGAGATTCAAGCAAATTCGGGAAAGTGCAACTTGAAAGTGATCCACACAATCAAAAACAAAGTTGGAGGCTCAAATCCTCACCTGGACATTTTGCAAATTGTTTGACCGAGATACAATTCCTAGTGTATGCACCCCTTCACCCCAAACTTGTCATAAATCAAGCAATCACAATAAAGTTTCTCAAAGTTCAATTTTCAATTTTTCCCATGGGGATCGACTATTCTATTTTCAGAACCTAGGGGGAAATCACCAATGGTCAAAATAATTCATGCAATCAATCTATGCTAAATTTAATTAAAATCCAACAAGCTTGCCGACACAACATTCATACACATACTCTTGATATTCTCAAATTATTCAAGAGCGACAAACAAAAACAAAAACACAACAAAAACAAAAAACAGGGCAATTGGTTCCCTCCCCCACACTTAAAGCATACATTGTCCTCAATGAAAGAACACAGATATAAAGTAAGAGTGAGGAAAGGAGAGGGTGCTCCCTAATCAAGTTGTAGTGGCCGCTTCCACGCAAAGCTCTTCTATGGTTGCATCCTCATCCAATTGGTCTCTCGGGCACCCCTCTGCTGGGCCAAAGGCCTCTCCTGGAACAAATCCTGCAAATCAAAAACTTAATTGCAGATTCGCGAGGCGAGAGATCACTCGCGAGGCGAGTCTGGAAAATTGTTATTAACATTTTCCAGAATAGCGGGGCGAGTAGTATCTCACGAGGCGAATATGGAATTTCAACAGATGGTGATGCCCAGAATCGCGAGGCTAAAGCAGTCCTCGCGACGCGAGACAGAAGCGTGAGCAAGCCTCTGAGATTCAGGGCTTCTATCTCACGTGGCCACTGTGGATTCGCGTAGCGAATCAAGCTCTTTTTTTTCTTTAATAATAATAGAAAATGACAAAAACTAAAAAGATACCTAGCTTGGGTTGCCTCCCAAGTAGCGCTTGTTTAACGTCGCTAGCTTGACTTATTAAGAAGCATCCACCTGGATCCCATAGCCTGTGGCATAAGGGCCAAGAGATGCTCATCATGTGAGATCCTCCACCCGGATCCCATGGTTTGTGAAGTGGCAATTTCAGAAGCAATACGACTCTTTCCACAATTCCACCTAGCCCGTGTGTGAAAACTCCATTGACCTCTGCAATTATGACCTCACTTCCTCTCGGGTCAAATGGTGTTTTCTCGAGGAAGTGTGCCAGACAAGTGGGGGGGACTAACTTACCAGTGTCCACACATGCATGCAAGCCAACATATTTATTTAAGGCAGCAATTTCGGGTTGCTTGGCAAGCATGGTGAAATCCACTACCACATCATCTGCACTTTGCTCCATCCCCCCAACCATATTCTGCTCAAGCAATGCTTCATGTGGGTATTGTACTAGCTGTTTACAAATCTCTCCCACCTGCTCCGGTGCCTTGTCACTTGTCAACTCCTCTTTCTCAGGTTGCTCCTCCTCAACATGTGGTTGTTCCGGGGACTTGTCTTCAATTTCCTGAGAACTAGTTGCACCCCTGTTAGATCCCAACACCCTACCACTTCTAGTTGTTACGGCATTGCATTGGTCCTTAGGGTTGTTCTCTGTATCACCTGTGAGAGTGCCTGGGAGACGCTCATTTAGTTGCTTTGCGAGATGAGCCATCTGCGTCTCTAGATTCTGAATTGCTGACCCTGTATGTGTTGCCAACTTGTCAACTGCCGCATTCATCTTCTCTAATGATGTGCCTGTACAGATTGCCAGCTTCTCAATTGCCGCATTCGTCTTCTCAAAACCCAACTCCCAAGGTTGCCTTCCACCATATGTTATTTGTAAATGATTAGGCCCCGGAAGATCCTGCTGAGTATTATGCTGATAGATCCCATAGTTAAGTCTTTGACCCTGTGGAGGTTGTTGTTGCCAATTCTGTTGAGGTTGTTGTTGCCCGGATAGACCACCATTAACATTACTCCAAGTGAAACCCGGATGGTCTCTCCTCATATAACCCCTATTCTGATTCTGACTGTTCCACTGATAGTTGTTCTGGGGTACACTGTTATAGAAATTGTGGCATGAGTCCACATGTTCTCGAGAGAAGTTGAACGGACAATACTGAATGTCATGATCTCCATTACAATTTCCACAACCCTGAGGTATTCCCTCGTGTATCACATTCACCCTCTTGTTCCCAGACAAAGCCTCATTCTGAATCTTCAACAGTCTATTTTGCTCTAGAATGGCTTCTATTGTTGCAGAACTGACTCCGCTTGAGGTTTCCCTACCACGGTTGTAATCATTGTACGACATCTTCTCTAATAATGCCCATCCGTCCTCATCTGATAAATAGGAAAATGAACCGCCAGCTACGACATCACAATCCATCTGGTAGAGTCCCCTTAACCCGTTAAGGAAATGTTGAACCTTGGAGACCGGGTCAAAGAAAGTTGAGGGCCATCTCCTCAAGATCAATTGCCTCAAGCCTCTTTCGCTCTCTGGCTTCTTTCCTTAAGTGCTTCTCGGCCTAGGTGATCTCCGAATCAAATAGCAAGTCCTCTTGTGAGAGGGTACCTCGCATACAAAAACAAGGCAAGACCAAGTGGAATCAAAGTAGTAGAGAGAAATAAAAATGAATAAGTAAAAATTGTAAAAAATAAAAAATAAAAATAAAAGTAAAAAAAAAAAACTTAACCAAATAATCAAATTCCCTAAAATTAGGAAAATTGGTTGTGCCAATCCCCGGCAACGGCACCAAAAACTTGTTGAGTCACCGGCAAGTGTACCGGGTCGTCGCAAGTAATAAAATAACATGGTAAGTAATTACCGAGGTCGAACACAAGGATTGGGCTACCAATTCGACTGATTCGCGAGAAGTTCGATACGTTTGGTCAAGTAACAGAAAGTGGTTGATATTGGAGAGAAAATAGGATAGCAATAAAATTAACAAATCAATTAATATAAGGTATTAAAATCAGAAATAAAATATCTAAGGTGTCAAATCCACCTACCCAATCATGCATAGTACCCAAGTGATGATGACTCTTCCCTAATTCAATTACAATGTCAACCAGGACCCCCAAATTCTCCTATATCCACTGTCGTGCTCAATAGGACGTATTCGATGATTGAGTTAATTACTTACTAGGTCTCATAACCCTAATCATCAAACTCTATTAATTCTTGTCCCCTATAAGGTTGCACCGATCTCCTACTCACTCTCGTGCAATAGTCGATCGATGTTCCCAATTCAAGTTCTAAAACGCGAATTGCCTCCTAAGCCTCAACACGTTTAACCAGTCAATCAAGCATGCATATGATCAACGCAATATAATCACAATTGGAAAACACTAAATGAAAGAAGGGAGAAAAACATACATCACATCGAATTCTACACCGCCATGGGTGGTTTCATTGATCCCTAAGACGAGGGAATTAGTTCCTCATGCTCGTAAAGACAGACAAGCAATCGGACATAACCACCATAGTAAAATAAGAAAAAGAAAAGAGGAGACGCAGCTCCAGAAACACAAGGATTCGTCCCTAAACGCTACAAAACAGTGGTAACCAAAAATCTCCTTAATTCTGCCCTAAAACAGCAATATATAGGATTCAGGATCTGCGCGAACTCGCGAGGCGAGCATGCTCTCGCGAGGCGAATATTAAATTTGGAGAGCTTTCAAATTGGACTCTCGCGCGGCGAGAGTATGTTTCGCGAGGCGAGGCTTCAAATCCTAGTCTTTCACAGTCGTGACCTTCATCACGGCTAGGCCGTGATGGTCTCTGTCCTCCAGGGTCTTCATGATTCGCTAGGCGAACAGACTTTCGCGAGGCGAGACAGAAAGGATGATTGTTGCTGCTTAGCTGATCTTCAGGCTCGCGAGGCGAGCATCCACTCGTGGGGCTAGTATCTCCAGAATGGCAATTTCCACTGTTTTCTTCATTTTCCTTGACTCTAGGAGCTTCACTTCTAACCTGAAACATAAAAAGAAACAAAAAGCGTAATTCTATTCAAAATAAACTAAAAACTACAAACAATGCCTAAAACGAGTCAAAGTCCAACTTAGGAACAAAACAAGGCCAATTTTGGGTGAAAACGAGATTGAACTCGTATAATTAGCACATAAACCACAGTCTTACTAGTTATAAAACTAGATAAGTCAGAGGCTTATCAAAACACCCCAAACTTAAACCTTGCTTGTCCCCAAGCAAGATAAAACTCAAAAAAGACTAAAGACTTGGCAAGCTTAAGGGATTCAATCGATTTCGCACAAATTTCATGCAATCTTAACAAAACAGTTTTTCTTCAATGATTCCCCCCCTTGCATCAATGTAATCCCCACATTCATTTACTTTAAAAAATTGAGAACTTCATCATTCATGCAATCATTAATCTAAGTTGAGGATCAAAGTCACACACAAAAGGAAGATCACCAATTTCAAACAATTGCCTTCCTCACAAGGGTATGTAAAATTTCACTCATTCGCTCAATTGTGTCTAGGCTATCAACTTTTCACTCAAATTCACATTTCAAGAGCACTTCCCATGAATTTGATGTTCATCTCAAAAATAGTTCCCACGAAAACATGTATCCAACATCAGAAGGTCTTTTAAAGGTTGAAATGGGGCCTGGCTATGGGTAGGATATTCAAGGATACTAGGCTTAAGTCCCTAGGAACTAAGAGAGCATGAGCATTTGACACATATTCCACTCAAATTCCTTTTCCCATTTTTTTCTTTTTGCCTCGGGTGACTACAGCCTTTTCCTTGCTAATCTTTTTATTTTGCCCCTTTTGTTTTTTGGCAATTTTTTTCTTTCTTTTTTTTTTTTTTGCTTTTTCTTTTTGCCTTGGGTTTCAACCTTTATTTTTATTTTTCTCAACCCAAAATGACATATCACTTTGTAGCCACCCCAAACATAGTTTCTCACAACCCTTCTCTTGCTGAGCTTCCATGCTCTCCTAATCCTAAGATTGGGTTAACATGGTTTTTCATATTTTTGGCTTATAATATAGGGTCATCAAGAAACAATAGGCCAATTAAGCTCAATGTGGCTAACTAGGGAACATGCATCAGGGATGGTTCTTTTTAGGCCAAGTAGTTATTCAAAGAAAATTGCCTAAATCATTTGATGCAACACATAGACATGCAAACCATGAAGAGATTCAAGCAAATTCGGGAAAGTGCAACTTGAAAGTGATCCACACAATCAAAAACAAAGTTGGAGGCTCAAATCATCACCTGGACATTTTGCAAATTGTTTGACCGAGATACAATTCCTAGTGTGTGCACCCCTTCACCCTAAACTTGTCATAAATCAAGCAATCACAATAAAGTTTCTCAATGTTCAATTTTCAATTTTTCCCATGGGGATCAACTTTTCTATTTTCAGAACCTAGGGGGAAATCATCAATGGTCAAAATAATTCATGCAATCAATCTATGCTAAATTTAATTAAAATCCAACAAGCTTGTCAACACAACATTCATACACATACTCTTGATCTTCTCAAATTATTCAAGAGCGACAAACAAAAACAAAAACACAACAAAAACAAAAAACAAGGCAATTGGTTCCCTCCCCCACACTTAAAGCATACATTGTCCTCAATGAAAGAACACAGATATAAAGTAAGAGTGAGGAAAGGAGAGGGTGCTCCCTGATCAAGTTGTAGTGGCCGCTTCCACGCAAAGCTCTTCTATGGTTGCATCCTCATCCAATTGGTCTCTCGGGCACCCCTCTGCTGGGCCAAAGGCCTCTCCTGGAACAAATCCTGTAAATCAAAAACTTAATTGCAGATTCGCGAGGCGAATCTGGAAAATTGTTATTCACATTTTCCAAAATAGCGGGGCAAGTAGTATCTCGCGAGGCGAATCTGGAATTCCAACAGATGGTGATGCCCAGAATCGCGAGGCTAAAGCAGTCCTCGCGACACGAGACAAAAGCATGAGCAAGCCTCTGAGATTCAGGGCTTCTATCTCGCGTGGCCACTGTGGATTCGCATGGCGAATCAAGCTCTTTTTTTTTAATAATAATAGAAAATGACAAAAACTAAAAAGATACCTAGCTTGGGTTGCCTCCCAAGTAGCGCTTGTTTAACGTTGCTAGCTTGACTTATTAAGAAGCATCCACCTGGATCCCATAGCCTGTGGCATAAGGGCCAAGAGATGCTCATCATGTGAGATCCTCCACCCGGATCCCATGGTTTGTGAAGTGGCAATTTCAGAAGCAATACGACTCTTTCCACAATTCCACCTAGCCCGTGTGTGAAAACTCCATTGACCTCTGCAAGTATGACCTCACTTCCTCTCGGGTGAAATGGTGTTTTCTCGAGGAAGTGTGCCAGACAAGTGGGGGGGGGGGGGGGGGGGGGGAAAAAATTACCAGTGTCCACACATGCATGCAAGCCAACATATTTATTTAAGGCAGCAATTTCGGGTTGCTTGGCAAGCATGGTGAAATCCACTACAACATCATTTGCACTTTGCTCCATCCCCCCAACCATATTCTGCTCAAGCAATGCTTCATGTGGGTATTGTACTAGCTGTTTTCAAATCTCTCCCACCTGCTCCGGTGCCTTGTCACTTGTCAACTCCTCTTTCTCAGGTTGCTCCTCCTCAACATGTGGTTGTTCCGGGGCCTTGTCTTCAATTTCCTGAGAACTAGTTGCACCTATGTTATATCCCAACACCCTACCACTTCTAGTTGTTACGGCATTGCATTGGTCCTTATTGTTGTTCTCTGTATCACCTGGGAGAGTGCCTGGGAGACGCTCATTTAGTTGCTTTGCGAGCTGAGCCATCTGCGTCTCTAGATTCTGAATTGCTGACCCTGTATGCGTTGCCAACTTGTCAACTGCCACATTCATGTTCTCTAATGTTGTGTCTGTACAGATTTCCAGCTTCTCAATTGCCGCATTCGTCTTCTCAAAACCCAACTCCCAAGGTTGCCTTCCACCATCTGTTATTTGTAACTGATTAGGCCCCGGAAGATCCTGCTGAGTATTATGCTGATGGATCCCATAGTTAAGTCTCTGACCCTGTGGAGGTTGTTGTTGCCAATTATGTTGAGGTTGTTGTTGCCCAGCTAGACCACCATTAGCATTACTCCAAGCGAAACCCGGATGGTCTCTCCCCATATAACCCCTATTCTGATTCTGACTGTTCCTCAGATAGTTGTTCTGGGGTACACTGTCATAGAAATTGTGGCATGAGTCCACATGTTCTCGAGAGAAGTTGAACGGACAGTACTGAATGTCATGATCTCCATTACAATTTCCACAACCCGGAGGCATTCCCTCGTGTATCACATTCACCCTCTTGTTCCCAGACAAAGCCTCATTCTGCATCTTCAACAGTCTTTTTTGCTCTAGAATGGCTTCTATTGTTGCAGAACTGACTCCGCTTGAGGTTTCCCTACCACGGTTGTAATCATTGTACGACATCTTCTCTAATAATGCCCATCCGTCCTCAGCTGATAAATAGGAAAATGAACCGCCAGCTGCAGCATCACAATCCATCTGGTAGAGTCCCCTTAACCCGTTAAGGAAATGTTGAACCTTGGAGACTGGGTCAAAGAAAGTTGAGGGCCATCTCCTCAAGATCAATTGCCTCAAGCCGCTTTCGCTCTCTGGCTTCTTTCCTTAAGCGCTTCTCGGTCTTGGTGATCTCCGAATCAAATAGCAAGTCCTCTTGTGATAGGGTACCTCGCATACAAAAACAAGGCAAGACCAAGTGGAATCAAAGAAGTAGAGAGAAAAAAAAATGAATAAGTAAAAATAGTAAAAAATAAATAAAAAAAAATTAAAAAAAAAATTAACCAAATAATCAAATTCCCTAAAATTAGTAAAATTGGTTGTGCGAATCCCCGGCAACGGCGCCAAAAACTTGTTGAGTCACCGGCAAGTGTACCGGGTCGTCGCAAGTAATAAAATAACACGGTAAGTAATTACCGAGGTCGAACACAAGGATTGGCCTACCAATTTGACTGATTCGTGAGAAGTTCGATACGTTTGGTCAAGTAACAGAAAGTGGTTGAGATTGGAGAGAAAATAGGATAGCAATCAAATTAACAAATCAATTAAGCTAAGGTATTAAAATCAGAAATAAAATATCTAAGGTGTCAAATCCACCTACCCAATCATGCATAGTACCCAAGTGATGATGACTCTTCCCTAATTCAATTACAATGTCAACCAGGACCCCCAAATTCTCCTATATTCACTATCGTGCTCAATAGGATGGATTCGATGATTGAGTTAATTACTTACTAGGTCTCATAACCTTAATCATCAAAATCTATTAATTCTTGTTCCCTATAAGGTTGCACCGATCTCCTACTCACTCTCGTGCAATAGTCGATCGATGTTCCCAATTCAAGTTCTAAAACGCGAATTGCCTCCTAAGCCTCAACACGTTTAACCAGTCAATCATGCATGCATATGATCAACGCAATATAATCAAAATTGGAAAACACTAATTGAAAGAAGGGAGAAAAACAAACATCACATCGAATTCTACACCGCCATGGGTGGTTTCATTGATCCCTCAGACGAGGGAATTAGTTCCTCATGCTCGTAAAGACAGACAAGCAATCGGACATAACCACCATAGTAAAATAAGAAAAAGAAAAGAGGAGACGCAGCTCCAGAAACACAAGGATTCGTCCCTAAACTCTACAAAACAGTGGTAACCAAAAAGCTCCTCAATTCTGCCCTAAAACAGTAATATATAGGATTCAGGATCTGCGTGAACTCGCGAGGCGAGCATGCTCTCGCGAGGCGAATATTAAATTTGGAGCGCTTTCAAATTGGACTCTCGCGAGGCGAGAGTATGTTTCGCGAGGCGAGGCTTCAAATCCTAGTCTTTCACAGCCGTGACCTTCATCATGGCTAGGCCGTGATGGTCTCTGTCCTCCAGGGTCTTCATGATTTGCGAGGCGAACAGACTTTCGCGAGGCGAGATAGAAAGGATGACTGTTGCTGCTTAGCTGATCTTCAGGCTCATGAGGCGAGCATCCACTCGCGGGGCTAGTATCTCCAGAATGGCAATTTCCACAGTTTTCTTCATTTTCCTTGACTCTAGGAGCTTCACTTCTAACCTGAAACATAAAAAGAAACAAAAACCGTAATTCTATTCAAAATAAACTAAAAACTACAAACAATGCCTAAAACGAGTCAAAGTCCAACTTAGGAACAAAACATGGCCAATTTTGGGCGAAAACAAGATTGAACTCATATAATTAGCACATAAACCATAGTCTTACTAGTTATAAAACTAGATAAGCAAGAGGCTTATCAGTTCCTAAGCCTCAGCATGATGAGATCAGATGTCTAGGTAAGGGTACACATGGCTTAAGAATTAATAGGAAGGATCGGGAGGAAGTGCTTCAAGCATATTTGTATGTATTGAACAACATCGAATGTGTTCAGCCTTTCTTATTTGAACATAAAAGAAAAGTCAATCAAGAAAACCCTCGAATGAGTGAAAGGTGGTTGTTGAACAAGCATAACAAGACTTTCTTACCATGGTTCAAGGAAGAAATGCTTAAGGATGGTAGTACTGCTTCTGATGACGTAAGATGGCTAGCACGTGGGCCTAGCTTCAATGTCATATGTTGGAGCGGATACGACATAAATAACTTTTCCTTTTATACAAAGGAACAAGATAACAAGAGTACCATGCAAAATAGTGGGGTTATGATCGTGGCCGAAGCAATGCACTTCTCTAGTGTTGACACAAAACACGTTAAAGCACCGAGACCTTACTTTGGATATATTGAAGATATTTGGGTGCTCGATTACACTAAGCTTACGGTGCCGGTATTTAAATGTAAGTGGGTTGATAGTAACGATGGTGTACAAACCGACGAATTGGGGTTCACATTGGTAGACCTCAACAAGTTAGGTCATATAAATGAGCCTTTCATAATGGCTTCCCAAGCAAAACAAGTGTTCTACATCACTGATCCTTCTAACAAAAGGTTGTCCGTGGTTCTCCAAGGAAAAAGCATGTATAATGGTAGTGATGAAAATGAAGATTCAAATCTTGATATTCCTGAGACTCCTTCTTTTTCAACAAGCATGCCTACTATAATCGAGGAGACACGGGTAGACGATGTACATGCCACTCGTGATGATCATCACGAAGGGATATTGATATAGGTAGTTTAAACTTAGTATACATTTATTTTTATTTATATTTCTGTATTTATTTTGAGTTATAACCTATGTTAATAAATAGATATTGTTTCTGAACAGGCATACATATGGATCGTTGTTCCATTTTTCCTTTACAATTCTGTAATGTGTGTGATATTCTGTGTTACTGGGATATTTACTGAATGCAGGGATAGCTGAGGGGAGTGATATTTTAAAACCGAATTTAAAAAAAAATACTATTAACGTCAGTTGTATGATACAACTGACGTTAATAGTATTTTATAAAATATACAGTACACTATTAACGTCAGTTGTTTATTACAACTAACTTTAAAATTAAGACCTTTAACGTCAGTTCTTTATGACAATTGACGTTAGTTTTAACAAAATTAACGTCCGTTCTTAAAGAACTGACGTTAATTTTTACAAAATTAACGTCAGTTGTGTTAAAGAACTGACGTTAATTTTGACAAAATTAACGTCAGTTGTGTTAAAGAACCGACGTTAATAGTTTTATATTTAACGTCAGTTCTCAACTGACGTTAAAATTTTAACTTTTAACGTCAGCTGTATTTACGTCAGTCAGTATTCTGACGTAAAAAATCAATTTTAACTGACGTAAAAAGCACTTATTGCACTAGTGGTCCCTGTGGATTCGATCTTTTTATTACTTGACGACGAAGCCGTACACTTGCGGATTCAAGCCCATCAAGTTTTTGGCACCGTTGTCGGGGAACTGTGCTTTCTTGAATCTTAATTTAATTTTTAAATTGATTTTTCTGGATATTTTTTTATATTAAAATATTCTTTTTTTTCATTTATCTCTTTTTCTTTTTCTAGAGTATCTACCTCTCTCTTTGCAGGAATTTTTCTCTCTTATGCAAAGATCCCAAAGTCTCGGAAATCTTATTGAAGTTGACCCCGAGATCGAAAGGACCTTTCATAGACGTGGGAGACTACAAAGACAAAGAGCGAGAGAAAGGTTGATTCCCATTCCACTCATGGCGAATCTACCGAATACCAAACCACTGAAGGACTACGCAGCCCCAAATGCTAGGGGTTTGCGAACTGGGATTGCTAGGCCAGAAATTGAGGCGGAGAACTAGACTATACCGCCTTTGTTAATTTGCATGATTAGGCAACATCAATTTGGAGGTTTACCCTCGGAAGACCCGACTGATCATGTGGAGACATTCTTGGAGTTCACAGATGCAATAAGAATTCAATGTGCCCGGTTGATGATATTCGCTTGAGGTTATTACCCTCCTCTCTAATTGGAAAAGCAAGAGCTTGGTTGAAGCAAGTGTCCGCTAATATTTTGTCAACTTGGGACCAATTGGAGCAGGCATTCATGGAGAAATTCTTCCCTCCACCCAAGACAACTTACCTACGAACTGAGATCACCAGCTTCTTCCAAAAGGACGAAGAATGCTTATCCGAAGCTTGGGATCATTACAAAGGATTGCTAGAGTCTTGCCCAAATCATGGGCTCGAGAGGTGGTTGTTAGTGCATACCTTCTACAATGGATTGGATTACTCTTCAAAGGTGTCACTTGACTCCGCAGCTGGTGGAGCCTTTATGAATAGACCTCTGACTGAAGCGTTCAATATCATTGAAAATGTAGCCACCAACTATCACCAATGAGGTTCGGAAAGAGGTAATAACACGAAAAAGCTTTCGGGGGGTAAGTTTGAAATGAATAGCACTGATCTAATTATGTCTAAATTTGACTCTTTGAATAAATGCTTTGATAAGCTTGAAAAGGCTAATGTGAGTTCAATAGGTGCTACTAATGTTGTTTGTGAGATTTGTGGGATGCAGGGTGAGACACCCCGCTGTGCCCCTTTGTGACATTTAGTTTAAAACCTCAATTATTAGTTCCTTAAGCGCGCGTTTAGCGTTAGAGATTTTCACAAATCATTTTCGAAACGTCCCCTTTAAAAATCGAAGATTTGTATGACGTCGGAAAAACACCTGATAGACAGTTTTATAACTTCAAAATTTAATCCAACCATAAATGGTCTCTGGTCTTACATCAACTGCCAGGAGCGGAAGAATAAATACACAAACTCCAGTCGTGATAAAGACTTAGGAGATAAATAGATACAGTAATCCCAAGTTGGTTTTTCATACACATACACAATTTTCATTAATAACATAAAATATTCACAAGATTATAATATATAAATACCCCAAGTTTATCTATTACATTACCAAAACACTGTTGAGGGTATCCTCTCGGTAGGAGCCCTCACAGGCATAGACTTTGACAAAAATACTAAACGACTGAAAACATCTAAAACGTCTCACAAGACGCACTGGCCATATACTACCTGGACCCTAATCACCATGGGTCAAGACTCGAGCTCTGGCATCCAGCTCATAGGGAATCCCGTCCAATCCCTCATCATTAAGTTTGTCCACCAGGTCTTCTAGTATGATTTCATCATAAAACAAAATACAACATGCAGAAAGATGCAAGGGATAAGAAACAGTTCTATCATCAAAAACGGAAAAGAGTCATAGTAAACTATACAGTAATTATCACAGACACAACATCAGTCAATTCATCCATCTTCCATAAAATTCTTATATTCATCCTACCCTCACTCCTACAACTAAAACTCGATACTGAACATGGCTATGGTTTCCCCATGATAGTTATGGTTATCGGTCAATAGTCCAAGCGACACATCCCATTCCCGGTGCACATCCTTAGTCATGGTGAGAATGCTCATGCAAAGCAATGACACTATAGCTGCACAATAAACCCGGTGCACACCCCGGACCGTGGGTGCTCATGCAAAGCAATGACACTATAGCTGCACGATTATCCCGGTGCACACCTTCACCATGGTAAGAACGCTCACGCAAAGTGTGACACTACAGCTGCACGATGATCCCGGTGCACACCTCATCCACTCACAGAGGTGCTCATGCAAAGCATGACACTCGTAGCTGCACAAGTTAAGTTTACCCATTGTCCAAGCGACACGTCCCATTCCCGGTGCACATCCTTAGTCATGGTGAGAATGCTCATGCAAAGCAATGACACTATAGCTGCACAATAAACCCGGTGCACACCCTGGACCGTGGGTGCTCATGCAAAGCAATGACACTATAGCTGCACGATTATCCCGGTGCACACCTTCACCATGGTAAGAACGCTCACGCAAAGCGTGACACTACAGCTGCACGATGATCCCGGTGCACACCTCGTCCACTCACAGAGGTGCTCATGCAAAGCATGACACTCGTAGCTGCACAAGTTAAGTTTACACATTGGACGGTCCCACAAGGACTTCGGGTCTTGTATGTGTCTCACATACGGTTATAGAAACAACACAACTTGTGAATCTCGCAGACCCCTATGGTCATAACCTAGTGCCTTAACCTCTCATCAAGACCTCAACACATGCTCTATGTCATAACACCTCTTTCACATATTTCATGTAGGTTAGGCACCTCTAAAAATCATCATGATCCCCACGCCCAAAACAATCATCTCTTAGGCAACATATATATCTTAGCTTAAAATCCACTAAACATAATAATAATGGCCAGACAGATCATGCATAACACAATATCAATCAAAATATTCTCATATTACCAACATAGCACAAAATCAATTCAATAAAGGTAATAAAATCAAATCAACCATCAACAATATAAAGATCAACCTAATATCGATCAACCTACAATCCCCGAATCACCATGAAGGTTTTATAAAAGCAATTTAAAGCGATTCTGGTCTTGTCGATTATTCGACTTCTAGTAGGGTTTAGGTCGCCCTACATAATTACTACATAATCTACTACTTATCGATTCCGACGATAGGTTGATTCTTTCCCCTACCTTTTAATGCGTTCGTAGGTTTTTCTGGAACTTCACAGTCATGCAATCAGCTCCAATGAGTTCCCAAAAAGGGAATTCATACTTCTCCAAAGCAAGCAAGAACATGAAAAACATCCCAGAGAGACGATCCAAGCATTGAAACAACCAGACAAAAACACTAAATTAATTTCTCGGCAATCAAAATATAAATATAATTCAATAATATATTTAATTTCTCAAAAACATCATTGATTTAAATGAAAACATATTTGGGGTTTTATGGTTCCTAACATAATTTGGGGAAAGCTCAATATAATCAAAGAATCATGAAATTAATTTAGGGACACACAAATTCAGAGTCCCAATTCCATAAGACAAGTTTAATTTTCAAAATTATAATATTAAATTAAAGGGATAGGGTTAGGGTTTCAAAATCAATTTGGGTTTTTTGAATCTGAGCAAAGGAAGTGAGAAAACCACTTACCCAAGGAAGAAGGCAAGCTTATGGTGGTGCTGTGGTGGTCGACGCGGCGGCGGACGGTGGTCGACGCGGCGGTTCGTTTTCTATGAACACTAAACAGAGAGAGATAGAGTAAGACCAAAGGAAATAAGAAGAAGGAGGTTGGAAGGAACTCACAGGGTGGAAACCACCACAAAAACCGGCGGCTTCACGGCGGAGCTCGGCCAGATCGCGTGGCTGTGACACGGACCGGAGCAGGTGGTCGGACGCGTCTCCTCCTGGCGGCTTGCGGCGGTTCGGTGGGTGGAGGGTGTGGGGCGATGACTGGTTGGAGGAATAAGAAAAGAGAAAGAAGAAAAAGAAAAAAAAGAGAGAAGAAGGAAGCGGCAGCAGCAGAGAAAGAAAGAAAAAAAAACGAAAGAAGAAAGGAGGCAGAAGAAGAAAGAAAGAAAAAGAAAAAGAAAGAAAGAGAAAAGGAGAAAAGAAAGAAAGAGAAAAGGAGAAAAAGAAGACAAGAAAGAAAGAGAAAAAGGAGATGGCAGAGAAGAAAAGAAAGAAAAGAAAGTGAGGGGGGGAGGGCGTCGAGAAAGGGAAAGTTGGGTTTTTAAATTAATTATTTAGTAATAGGTATAGAATGAGTGATAAAATATTAATCCTAAAATAAATATGTTTTTACTTTTTGGAATCTAAAAATAAAGATTGATAGATATATGTTTTCGAAATTCAAATTAGAGTAAGGATTAATAGTTGAACTGATCAACTAAGAAAATACTCGGTCCAAAATTTAATCTCCGATTAAGGTCAAACCAGTTTATTTTCAACTCTAAAATTAAATTGAATGAAAATATGAAAATGTTTTTCTCTTAAACATAATATTTAAAATATTTTTCTCTACTGGTAGTAATAGTGACAATAATGTAATTTATTGTCTAGTAAGTGTGCATTCACTGAAATAAGTCAGTGCTAACGCACCCAATAAAATAATTTGAAGAGAGTAATTTAATTACTCAAATTAAACCACATAACAAAATTAACATAAACATCCGAATAAAATAATTAATTATATGTAATTATATTTTAACCGGTTAAACAGCGTAACTAAAAACGGGCTGTTACACAGGGACATGACATAATGGAGTGACCACATGGTATTGCTCCTGGATCCGGTGCTCCGGGGGAACAAGTGAACTCTTGTCACAACTTCTATGACACGAACCCGAAGTTTCCAAATTATGCTCCCCCAAATCCTTACAATCAAGTGAGGAAGAATAATCATTATCTCTCCTACGGGAACTACAACAACACGTTGAACCACAAATTCCAGGAAGGCCAAGGTAATAGGATACCCGCATTAGGGTATCCTCAGGTACAAAAGTCTAAACTTGAGTTTCTTTTGGAAAATTTTGTTAAAACTCAAACAAAGTAAAATGAAGAGTTTAGGCAACGAGGTAGGGCAGTCAATGAGGCAATAAAAGAGTTAACATCTAAGGTGGATAACTTAGACATCCATAATAAGATGTTAGAAACTCAGATTTCCCAACAAGCTAGTACATATTCTAGAACTAAGGGTACGTTTCCAGGACAACCCGAAGTTAATCCCAATGAGCACTGTAACGCTATATACTTGAGGGATGATAAGCTTGGGGTAGTTGAAAAGGATGTGGATTGTGAGGAGGATATGAGTGAACAAGAAGAGATAGAGCCAAAGTATGTCCCTCCACCACCTTACCAACCCCCAATACCTTTCCCACAAAGGTTGGTCAAGAAAAAGCAAGTAGAAAAAGAAACTAAGAGTTTAATTGAGGAGCATGATGCCATGTTAAAAACTAATATGCCTCCTAAACTAAAAGATCCAGGAAGTTTATCTATTGCTTGCTCAATTGGATAAGTGAAAATAGACCAAGCCTTATGTGACGTAGGGGCTAGTGCGAGTTTGATGCCGCTTACTATCTTTGAGAGGTTAGGAACCAAGGAATTGAGTCCATCCAAGTCCTCTTTACAATTTGTGGATGGATCAACTAAAACCCCTCTAGGCATACTACAGAATGTCCCCATAAAGGTAGGGAAATTTTTCATTCCTACCGATTTCATGGTGTTGGACATGAACGGGAATTCTAAATTCCCTATTATTCTAGGAAGGCCATTCTTTGCCACAGATGGAGCAATAATAGATGTAAAAAAGGGTAAGCTCTCTTTGAATGTAGAGGAAGGTAGGGTGGATTTTGATTTGACTAACTCATATAACAACCCTCCTTTTGAGAGTCATGTGTGCAGGATTGAGATAATGCCTCCAAAGGTGAAGGAAGAGCTTAACATGGAAGCAACTCCCAAACTTTGCATGACAAATGATGCACCAAACAATAATGAAATTGGAGTTGCTCAACATGTGGAGTTAAAACTTCCGCCGGAAGGAAGTAAGGCCATGAAACTCAGTGAAAAAAGCAAAGCGAAAGCGCATGTGACCATATGAACAAAATAGGCTCTTTGATGGACTTCCTTGGAAGAGAGGTATTCTTGCACTTCCAAGCCCAGCTGATCCCGGTTGATTGAAGGGAGTATGGTCAAGCTTAAGACCGTAAATAAGCGCTTCTTGGGAGGCAACCCAAGTTTTCTTTCCCTTTTCAATTTGTTTTTGAATTTGGTTTTTGAATAATTTGAGAAGATTAAGAGAAGAAAATCACAAATTGATGGTTTTGCCAAGTATTTTCAAGTTATGAAGGCATGAAGAGCAAAAGGGCATGGAAAAACGAAGTAAGAAGAGATCATGGCCTGCCCTTGATATCCATCATGGCTATGATGTGAGAACAGAACTGATCATGCCCAGGCCGTGACAGGGGTCACGGCCGTGATTAGCCAACAACTGAAGATCATAAAGGAACACGGCCCAGCCGTGATAGCCCTCACGGGCGTGATGAGAAGGACCCAGAAGATCAGAATGTATCACGGCCTAGCCGTGATGGAAGTCACGATCGTGATAGGCCAGCTCCTATAGACCAGAATTGATCACGGCCCAGCCGTGATGTATATCACGCCCGTGGTGGGGGACTCGCTTGACACCAGAACTGGTCACGACCTGCCTGTGATGAATGTCACGGCTGTGACACGTCATCCAGCAACTCTTTGACTGGCATTTGAGCCAACACCCTCCACCGCCTCGGTGAGTTGTTCCATTTTTCTCCTCTCTCCGACTTGATTATTTACATTGGGGACAATGTAAGTTTTTAAGCTTGGGGTAGGGGTATTTTTACATTTTTTGCATTTTTGCATTTTTCTTGTTGCATTCATATAGGCATAGTTTTGCATAATCACATGATTAGATTGCCTCTTGCTTAGAGTATGCATCCAATTGTGAGAACTTTGCGCCAAATGAATTGAGACAGTGATTTTTTGAACCCAATTTTTGTATTCTTGTGATGGGCTAAAAATAAAAATGCTTGAGATGATTTTCTGATAGTTGATAATTAGCATGTGGTTCTTTAGATTTGTGTTTCTCATTGATTTTAAACAACTAAATGTGAGATTTTCTGAACCTAAAAGGGGTACTCACTAAATCTACCCCATTCTTTGTGATTGAGTGTTTTATTCCTCTTGGATTGTGTTCTCTAGAACTTGACTTGAAACCGTTTTGAAACTTAAAAATTTACATATTTGAAAATGATTGAGGCACTGAGTATTTTTCCGGCCTTTTGAGCTTTGACTGATTAAATGCCCCTTAGTTGCCCAATTTTGAGCCTAAAAGAATAAAATACTTTTCTTGGTACCTTGATTTATTTTGATGAATGATGCTTGGTATGACACCTTTGAAAGTATTGCAAAAAGGGCAAAAAGGTGGTTTGAAAAAAATAAATTGTGGGATGAAAAAGTTAGAAAAATATTTCCCTTAAGTTGGAAATCTCCCCTTCTCCAAATTGAAAGAAATAAAATAAAATAAACAAAAAAATGGAGAGGGGGATGAACAAAAAAAAAGGGAAAGTGATAAATAAATAATAAAGAAAAAAAGAAAAAGAAAGAAAGGTGGCAAAGTGAATTAAAGCCCAAAAAGGTATTTTAGGAGGTTGTCATGCTTTGCATTGTTTGATATTTTGTTTAGCCTTCTTGAATTTTCCCTTTCTTGATTTCCCCACCTAACGATTAATTCCATGGCCCCATTACAACCAAAATAAAAGACCTCTTGATTCTTATGTGTTTTCATTAATAAAATAGAGATTTGGTTAATAGTTAAGCTTATGGTAGAATACCTTCCTTGAGGAAATTGAGCGAATTGTCATATACCCTTAAACACTTGAGTGAGGTGAGAAGAGTGCCCGAATTAGTGATAGATATGAATTTAGGGAACCTAAGCTTCTAATTGGACTTGAAATTGATTTTCTCTTGGCTTTTTATTGGATATTCCTATTACTTGGATTTATTACTCGGGTTCTTGGTTCACTGCCCACGCTCTAATTGTTTATTTTGTCTGGCCTTGGTTATTGCTTGAGAACAAGCAAAATCTTAAGCTTGGGGTAGTTTGATGAGTGTGATTTCACCTCATATTTATTTATCATATTGCATGCATTTTCATGTAATTTAGGCATTTTAAATTTGATTTTTGTTAGTTTTTACCTTGGAACGGGTAAGGCGGTTTTGTGGTGTTGTTGTGCAGGAATTGAAGATTAAAATGTTCAACATCAACCATGATGGAGCTTACATGAAGATGGAGCTTGAAAAGCAAGAAAACTAAGCCAAACAAAGGCCATCACAGCCTAGCCGTGACAGTCATCACGGCCATGATCGAGCAAGGATGAAAAGAAAAGAACGAAAAAGTCAGAACCTGTCACGGCCAGGCCGTGATGGCCATCACGGCCGTGACAGGCCATCAGTGCCAAGTTTTCCAAGACAGAATATGTCACGTCCTGGCCGTGACAGGCGTCACGGCCGTGACGCGCAATATCTGTAATTTTAAAACCTGATTTGATCTGATTTTGTAATTGCTTGGGATTCAAGTTACCCTACTCTATAAATAGAGCAATTAGGCTTGAAAATAGGATCCTTTGGGGGCTGCTACCTTAGGCAAAAAACTAGGATTTCTCTTCTTCTCAATTTCTTCTCTTCTCTTAGGTTTTCTTATGTTTTTGTTAATCAAGCTTGCTATGAACATGGCAATGCTTGAGTAGTTGTTTTTATTTCTAGGTATTGGGGCTATGTCCAAGATTTGTTTTATGTTATGAATTGATGTTTTACTTCCTGTTAATTTCAATTTGCTTTCGATTTAATTCCTATTGCATGAATTACTTGTGAATTTGGTATGAACTTATTTATATGTCATAGATACTCTAAGGAGGAACCTAGCAGTGAACGTAGGTATCGGATCTACAGGAATCAAACTTAGGACTTAAATCACGAGAGTTAGAAGCGGTCCTTCGAGGGTTCAATGAGTTGTCACAAAGCTTAAAGGGTTCTATTTAAATTCAGTTACCACGAGAGTAGGGGTTGGTTTAATTGGGAACGGTTGTTATATCCCGAGATGGAACATTAACTTAATTAGGATAAATTCACCTTCAAAGAAATTTCGATAATTAACAAGAGGGGTAGTCAGTTTAGTAACATGAGCAGTTTTGTTGGTAACCCAATTCCTGGAAATCTCTTTTGATATTGAAAAATCCCGGATTTGATTTGATTGCGTTTAGATATTTGATCTGTTAGTTAATCTTTTAAAAACTAAATCTTTTCCCAATATTTTTCTAGTCCGGTTTAATTGATTTAATAGTTGATTGCTATTCAAGATCACGGTCCCTGTGGATTCGATCTTTTTATTACTTGACGATGAAGCCGTACACTTGTGGATTCGAGCCCATCACCTGGTGATAGTGTTGTGTTCGGACCCGAGGTGATGTAAGATACCACGGATAAAGTGAGGATGATTCAGGAAAAGATGAAAGTGGCACAAAGTAGGTAAAAGAGCTGTCATGACAAAAGGAGGAAGGTGCTCGAATTTCAGGAAGATGACCATGTGTTCTTGAGAGTTACCCCGACAACTGGGGTTGTAGAGTGATGAAAGTGAAGAAACTAACTCCTAGATTCATTTGTCCTTACCAAATCCTAAAAAGAGTTGGTGAAGTCACCTACCAAATAGCTTTGCCACCGTTTTTGTCCAATCTTCATAGTGTCTTTCATGTGTCTCAACTCAGAATGTATGTTCATGACCCTAGCCACGTGATAGTCCCCGATACCATTCAGTTAAAATAGAACTTGACTTTTGAGGTTTTACCCCTTCGAGTCGAGGATAGGGGGTGAAGCAACTAAGAGGTAAGGATATCCCTTTGGTCAAGGTCGTTTGGAGTGGGGCTACTTACGAAAGTGCTACATGGGAGCTGGAAAGCAAGTTGATGGAGTTGTATCCGCACCTTTTCAATTGAGGTGAGTAGAAATTTCGAGGATGAAATTTTTATAAGGGGGGTGGAGTTGTAACATCCCGTTTTTTATAAGGGGGGTGGAGTTGTAACACCCCGTTTTTCGTATAAGCTCTTTTTTTTGTGCTTTGTTTCTTAGGAAGGTTTAGAATGAGCTAAGTGGGGTTTTAGGTGGAAAATCCCTTTCTTAGGCTTGTGTCATGTGGCTGTTTGAGTCACAAGCACGACCGTGCTTAGTAGAGAGCACGACAGTACTCTTTCGATTAGTATGTCTCGTTGACGCTAAGTTGAGCACGCTCGTGCTCAACAGTGAGCATGCCCGTGCTCAAAGGCAAACCGCACCTCGTAGGCGCTAAGTTGAGCAAGGGTGTGCTCAAGGAAGAGCACGACCGTGCTCAGGTCTGTGCCTTTAAATACAAACCAAAAATCGAGGGCTTTCTCATAAACCCTATTTTGGCACAAATAGAAACCCTGTTGCGGCTACATCCCTTTCTTCCCCATTTTCTCTAAACCCATTGCATTGTTGGAGCTTTAGAGACTCTTGGGAATGTCTAGTTCGTCTGTGCCAAATCGGTATTGGTAACAGTTTCTCCTCTTTTGGTTTCCTTTTCTATTATTTTAGATTTGGGAACTAATTGGTTAATGTTCTTATTTGACCAAGGCTTGGAAGCCGACTGAGCCGCTCAAGGGGAACTCGTTGGTTGTCGTTTAGCGTTTTGTTGTGGAATCTTCATACCAGGTATAGGGAGAAGGATAGTGTATTCATTAGGCAAGGGGGTAGCGTAAGATGAGGGGTTCCCATATCCCCGTTGTATGATGTTAGTTGTTATTGTTAATTGTTGAGCATGCTATGTTATATTTGATTACATGACTAATTGCTATAATTATTATTGGTTATTGAGTATGCATGTTATAATGCCTATTCGGTATGTTTGACTGAACTATTGACGATGTTGTATGCCAATGATGTATAATTGATTAAATATGATCATGACATGAATGTTACTATTATGATGTTGTTATTATGCAATGGTTGGCTGAGTGTTGTTGGTTGATGGTGAACATGTTAATAAGATTCTAATTGATTTAATAGGGCTCTTAATTAACGTAATGGTTAAGGGATTAATTTCCCAATGTTTCATAAGACATGAACTGTTAGTGAGAGGGTGAGGTTTGATGCCTATTGGATTAGTCAAAGGACCCTAGGATTTGATTTGAGAGTGTTAGGGAGTTCTTGGCTCCAAGAACATAAGTTGAAATTACCCAGAACAGTACGACTGGAACAGGAGCATAGTCGTGCTAAACAGGGAGCACGCTCGTGCTCCTAGTTGAATTCTGGAAGATGGCTATGCATTGAGCACAGCCGTACAGGACAGTGAGCACGATCGTGCTCCACTTAAGTGGCAGCACGACCGTGCTGGGGTGAGCACGCTCGTGCTCCCCTTACTGGTCAGAATCTGAGATTAAAAGAAGTAAGGGGTGTTTTACCCCAAATGTCCCCAATAATGTAATAAAATATAAATCGAATAAAGAAGAGCTAGGTAACTTAATTAAAGATTAATTAAGATGAATAAGAATAATAATTTGGTTAAGCCAGTGCCCTTTGGGCTACAGCACGTTGATATGCTTTGGTGCTTTTTGGCCAAAGTGGTCTCGATGCTTTTCGGTCGAGGTGTTGATAAGTTGAACCTTGGTGCTTTTTGGTCAAGGGGGCCTTGACCCTGAATGGTTAAGTTGTTGATGTTGATGTTGGTGATAAGTCTTGGGTGCTTTTGGCCCAAGCAAAGGAGGTGGTTACCTTGTTTATTGTTGTGCTCATGCATTCATACATTGAAGTTGTTAGTAGGAGAAGTTCAATATAGGGGAGGTCGTCCTAGAGTACGGCGATCTGGCCAAGTCTCGGGTGGTTCACCCAAGGTTTGGTGAACCATGCACCCCCGTGGTGGCGTAACCTCGTTATGGTGTTTTGGCTATCCAAGGGGTTCACTCATGGTTTGGTGAAATGCCAGCGTTTGTGCTTTTTGGCTAGTGTGGATATGTAACTCTGAAATTGCCTTCCTGATATAGTTTGGATCCACATGCATAACGGAGTAGCGGAGTAGTGTTGCACCATATATCATATGTTGGTTGAGATGACATGATGAAATGTTGATATTATGTTGATGTTATGTTGTATATTGCTGTTCCATGTTATGATGTATGTTCATCTTGCTTAACTAATTCCATGTCGTTGTGTTTACATGATTTCTTACTCCCCGTTTTTCTTCTTCTGTTGTTGGCATGTATTTCTTATGCAGAGTACGGTGAGCAGCCAGTGGAGGAGTGACTCTGAGGAGACGCGACTCTAGTTAGGATGCTTAGTTTGTTTAGTAGTTTCAGTAGTTATAGTTGTTTTAGTTTCAATTGTATTCAGAGGATTTGTTCCGGAATGGTTATACCAGCTATGTATGTGACATCGGGGTTGGGTTATGTTTCCGTTTATGTTTTGTTTATGTTTTATCTTTTTAAACTTGTTATGTTTTTCCGCGTTGAGACGTTACAATGTGGTGCTTTTTATCCAGTTTTTATTTTATGAAATAAATGCATGTTTTACTTTTATATCTTTACCTTTAAAATGCTTTGTATAACATACGGGAATAGGGTGTCACTACTTCGCTGACATGCCTTCCACCATCATTGGAATGGATCCTGTTGCAAGACCATAGATCAGTGGTCTTCGTGAGACGATGGACTATGTTGTGACCCTGCTTAAGAAGTTTCTTGACAAGCAAAATCCTTAGTTTTCTTTGTTTTCTTTGAGTCAGCAATGTAATTGTCAATGATGTTCATTCTCAATAAATGATTGCTTCGTTCTTTGTTTATTGTTTACTTTTGCTAATGACAAAAGGGGAGAAAGAAAGCCATAAAAATAAAAATTGTATGAACAATTATTAGCATAGTATATATCAAAATGCGTCTGAATAGTATCTTGTATAAAAAATGCTCTAATTAAATAATCTTATAATCAAACCCAAAGACCCGTGTAAAAGAAAGCATCGGTTTAGGGGGAGCATAACTATTTTTAAATCTTTATCTTAAGCTCTTACTTTGATTATAATAAAAGTTCATTAAAAGCATAAGAATATGTTTATCATCATCAAAAGGGGGAGATTGTTAAGTCTAAGTTTTTGACATCTCTAATTTTGATGAATCCAAATAAAATGATGATTTTAAGCGAACCTCTTGAAATCCACTAATATGTGTATTAAGTGTGCAGATGATAAAGCAAGAGCATACAAGTCTTAAAGATGTGTCTATGTTACGATGCGTCTGAAGTAAGACTCAGTTCCTACAAGCCATGAAAATGCGTCTTATTCTCCAAACTGACTGGAAGTTCCTCGCTTCACTTCTATTCGATAGCAAAGAATATTCCCTTGCATTTTCATATTGAGAAATTCAAATTCAAAAGCTCAAAGCATCAACCCGTTTTTAAGATTATTTTTGTTTCAAAAGGCAAAATGGCCTTTACTCGGTCACAGACCCGCGTTGCACAAATAAGGAAAGCCATGCTGCAAAAGTTTGAAAAGCAACATACACTGCTTTGAATCAACACTAGTGCAATAAGTGCTTTTTACGTCAGTTAAAATTGATTTTTTGCGTCAGAATACTGACTGACGTAAATACAGCTGACGTTAATAGTTAATATTTTAACGTCAGTTGAGAACTGACGTTAAATATAACACTATTAACGTCAGTTCCTTAACAAAACCGACGTTAATTTTGTAAAAATTAACGTCGGTTTTTTAAACAACTGACGTTAAACTAAAACTATTAACGCCAGTTCTTTAATACAACGGACGTTGATTTTGTTAAAACTAACGTCAGTTGTTATAAAGAACTGACGTTAAAGTTTCAATTTTAACGTCAGTTGTAATAAACAACTGACGTTAATAGTGTACTGTATATTTTATAAAATACTATTAACGTCAGTTGTTTGATACAACTGACGTTAATATGTTTTTTTTTAATTCAGTTTTAAAATATCAATCCCCTCAGCTATCCCTGCATTCAGTCCCAGTAACACAGAATATCACACACATTACAGAATTGCAAAGGAAAATTGAACAATGGGGGGACTTAAAACCAAAACCCATGTATATATATAAATAAATTTTAGTTCCAATGTCTAAAAAACAAAACTATCTAAGGATATATATATATACATGTTATTAATTAGTTTCTAAAGTCTAACAAAAAAACTATTTATCTAAGTAGTGCGGAGGTATGTTGGCAATTCCTTTTTCAGTCGCATACTTGAAGAAGAATTTAGCGAAGCGCATCCTCAAGTCTCTTAACTCATCTTCTTCAATAGGCGATTGGTCGATAAATGCCTAGACACGTTCAAATAATAACAATAACATCAATGCAAGTCATCTTCAAAACTATAATATATAATTTAACAAGTTGTTTAAATATTACCTTCTTCCATCCATCCGTAATAGATGCGGAGACTATGGTCAGCATATGAAGCATCACATAATAGCCGCACGACCAACTGTCAGTTTGAAATCGAGACTACCAACAAAATTAATTTCAACGTCAGTTGAATATACACATAAATTAGTAATTATAATATTAATTATTTGATAAATAAACTACCAAACCTTGAGGATGTTCCATACAGGATTTGCTTTAATTATCATGTGTGTAATAAACTAAAAACAACTGATATTAAAACTTAAATTAAATTTAAGATTAGTTACTTACATATTTACAGCTTCCACCACCTTCGGTGGCGGATCATGGTGGAGAGAGCAGAAGAATATGACAGTATGCCTAGACGGGTGAAGTACAAACAACTGCCAATGGCGATCCATACAGTAGGGAGCCAGATATAATTCTTTCGGATTGTCTCCCAACAAGTTCCCTAAGTATTTACTCAATGCATCGCCAGCAAAGAACTCGGGCAGAAGGTTTGACAGATCTAAGAAACCGTAAACTGATGCAACGCCCTTATCAAGCTGTAGACGATGGAGATACCTAAGATATGAAAAGGTGTGGATGTTAATTACATAATATATATTGAAATTAAAATAAATTATTAAATGGAAAAATACCAAAAATAAATAAGTTATAAAATTAAAATTAACTTACGTGCACCAGAGACTCATGACATTGCTGTTCATCCAGATGTTATTTCTGCAGGCGTTCCCGAGATCGTCACCAACGAAGGAAAATATCCTCTGTTGATCTGGGCGTGCCACCCATCCATCGTGATCCAATGGACATTCAAAAATCTCAAACGCATAATCCTCACCAAGTGAGAACAAACGAGTGATAGGTGACAGCGACACCGACGTCGACTTGGCCTTCAGTTTAGGAAAAATAAAATATATAAGTTTTTTATAATTAAAAAAAACACAAGTAATTATTTGACTAATTTGGACATTAATAATGAATAAATACCTTTGCTAACATTTCGAGCTCACGTTGTTTGGAGTCCAACTCAAGCTCACGCCTTTTCATTTCCAACTCATGCTCATGGCACTGGACTTCCAACTCCCGCTCCCTAGCTGCCAACTCATCGTCCTCCACATGTGCCATACTAAAACTCTCTTTTGTGCTCACATGTGAAGCGTTGGCAAGCCTTGCGGTGTCCTGGGATGTACCGACGGAGGAAAGCTCTCTGGCAAGCGCCTGCTTGAATTCTGGGTTGGCTATTAAGCCTTGCATCAGATGTGTTGTAATATCTGGGTTGGACATGAGGTCTTTGAGTAATGTCAGCCAAAATTGATGCTTCATTGACCACCCTCTTTCGTGAAGCAGACTTGCCATAATATTGTTTGATGGTCACGTTCCCGGGAACACCGAGAACCCGACCAGGATGGTCTTTCTTGCCTAGAGCGATCATCAAGACGTCCTGCCATTCGGAAGGGACGAATGCGCCCGGGGAGGATTTTGCTTTAAGATCCATCTACAATGAAAAAAATGAAAAAAACGTGCAAGTGAAAAGTGTTGCAAATATCTTTACAAATATCAATTGAAATCAAGTTAATTATTTACTTACAATCTTATCTGCCACTTCGCGAGTGGCATCAACTTTAAAAGATCCCGCCTTTGTCATGGGGCCGGCTAACCTGACATCCTCGCGGTCGATGTCCGACGGAGGACTTGATGGTGTGCCCTCAGGCACCTCTCCTCTTTCAATCCTAGCAGAGTGCTCTTCCTGCTTCGCCCTCAGCCTATCCGCCATCATCTCGTTGGATCCGAGTATGGTACCCACCCCGAGACATGGTGTGGCGGTGGACGTTCTTCGCCTGATTCTGCCGACCCTTATTTGCCTTAGCCTATTCAAACAAAAACACATAATTAAATACAGTTAAATGATCTATAATAAGCATACAAAATTAACTTAATCAACCAACCTGAAATTCTTCATCCCGTCGACTCCTGGCAAACATATCCCAAGTATCCTGATCAATCCAGGGATAATCCGAGAACATTTTATCAAGCCGCTTCTTCCCAGATACATAGTACCTGGTAAGATCATGCTTGAACCCATTCCAACGCTTTGATGCCATTTTCATACATTTATGACGATGATCCTCGTCATTTGGCACGATCAAGCTACCTACACATTAGATACATATATAACAACTGGATGGATTATAACTCGGATAATTATCTAATAATGTAAATCAAACAAATGTAAAGGTAAAATACCGTGATAGCCTCCCAAATCTGATCCTTAACGTTACGGGAACGTCATTCCGATGGTTGTAGTTGATGCTTACGTCTTTGCTTCGCTTGTAGAAACACCCACTTATTAAATTCTTTAGCACAGGGTCCCTAGGCATTTAGATTAGCATCGAAGGACACCTCAAGCTTCTGTCCGCTCTGCCTGTCCTTCTCTAGTTTCTTCAACGAGGTGGCTCCTCTACCCCGTTTCCTATGAGATTGTGATGTCTGTATGGACAAAAAAAATGATAAAATAGAGGGTTGTAACATTATAAACTTACATTAACAAGAAGGACTAAATATAGTATATAACATGTAAACTTACACTAGAATCAGGCGTAGGCGTGATCGGGTCCTGCGAAACCCCCACAGTGTCCTCCCGTGCATGTGGGCTATCCGACTGATCCATATGTATGCCTGTTCAGAAACAATATATATGTATTAACATAGGTTATAACTCAAAATAAATACAGAAGTATAAATAAAAATAACTAGATAGGTCCTGTAGATATACAAAACATCTATATATCCAATATAAGGACAATACGGGAGATTGAAAACTGTAGTTTTTGAAGATTGCCAAGCACTGGTCACGGCCTAACGTGCCAACTGAACCAGACCCTCATAGGCAGAACTGATCACGTCCTAGCCGTGATGAGCATCACGGCCGTGACAGATCAACCAGCAGAGCAACATGCACTCAAAACCAAAAATAGAGACATTCCAAACAACTCAAACTCATGGTTTAAAGTTACAACTACTGAGACTACAGTTTCAACATACACTCAAAACCAAAAATAGAGACATTCCAAACAACTCAAACTCACAGTTTCAAGTTTCAACTCACCGAGACTACGAGTTTCAAACCAAGCAGAGCAACATGCATGCACTCAAAACCGTGAATAAAAAAATGTGCCCTAATTAAAGACTCACCAGAAATAGGCGCTCGCGTGGTGGTTGGGGGGAAGCTCGAGTGGTGGCCAACGTTCGATGTGGTTACTGAGAGCAGAGGGACAAGGAGAGTTAGTGCGCGGGAAGGCCAGGGGAAAGAGAGATGTCAAGTTATTGCAAATAATGAGCGGGAAAGACAGAGTTAGGGGTTAAGAGTGTACCTCACGGTGGTGGCGAAGAAGCCCTCGCGGTGGTTGCGGTGGAGATGAGCTCGCGATTAGGGCAGAGTGAGAGCGAGAGTGAGGGTTGAGCGTGATGAAAAGAGAAAAGACGTACAGAGAAGTGGAGAAGGCGCAGGGTGGTAAACGTTATAATTAAAATAAAACAACATTTTACGTCAGTTTTTGGTAAAATCGGACGTTGAAGATCATATATTTAACGTCAGTTGTCTTAATAAACGGACGTTAAAAACTCTCACACTTATTACGTCAGTTGTTAGTAATAACTGACGTTAAATATCATATATTTAACGAAAGTTGTATTAAGAAACTGACGTTAAAAACACTCACAACTTCTTACGTCAGTTGTATTACACAACGGACGTTAAAGGTTTATTAGTTTCTGCAAAAACATTCATTCCCTTAACTACTGTGCTACTTACCCATTCACCTTTGTACCTAATCCTCTTAATGAGCATTAAGTTTATAGATAAGTTTTCAAGAAAATCAGAATAACTTAGTAACTTCATCCACTGCTCCTATAAATAGCTTCCTTCCATCCTTTTAATTAATTTTCTGCTTCACAATATGGCTCTGCCGTGGAGATTAACTTCATCACTCTTTCTTCCTATTCCTAGACTCAAAGGTCTTTGTCTTAATGGTCAAACAACTTCTGAGTTTGAGTAAATTACATTACATGGATATTAAGGTTGGGTGAATCACGTAATGTGATTCTCTCACTTTATTTCATCCCCATCATCCCTTTCACTTTGCTTTGGAAGCAAGTGATTGTGGATTCAAGATGATGCATCAAGGAACTCCACTGAAGAAGAAAGATGCAAAGATCCATTTCACTTTGCTTTCGCTGCTAGTGACTGAGGATTTACTTTGCATCTTGGAATTCAAGTGAGGGAGGTGATGCATCCATTGGAGTTTCTGATGACAGGACTGAGAAGAAAATGATGTTGATGTAGAAACTTTTTTATATTTTAGGGCTATGTTGCAGAAATTTTTTATCTTTTAATCATGTAATTTTAACTTATGAATTGCTTCAATGTCATACGATTTGATTATACATATAACTTGTTTTATGTTAAGTGTTTATTTATTTTAATTTGCACAATAATTTGTTTACTAATTCAAGCTAATTAATTAATAAAAATTAAAAATAAACTTGTATAAAAAAAGGTTTAGAAATAAACTGCAGTACTATATGGAGTGATCTGCGTTAAGAGGGACAACAGGGACATGACAACCAATGAAATGAGTTTCATAATTATTTACGTCAGTTATTTATAGAACTGACGCAAATAGTTTACCCACCACCTCATTTTTAACGTCAACTTAATTGATGACTGCCAAGTTCCCGTATATTAATTACATTATTTCCAATATTCATTCTGCACGTTTATAATATATAGGATTATTTACGTCAGCTATTTATTTAACTGAAGTAAAAATCAAACTTTTAACGTCAGTTGTATAAAAAACTGACGTTAACAATTAATATTTTTATTTTAAAAACACTTTTAACGTCAGTTTTTTTAAAAAACTGACATTAAAAGTGTATAGATATCTGCAAAAACATTCATTCCTTTGACTGTACTGTGCTACTTACCCATGCACCTTGTAACTCAATCCTCTTAATGAGCATTAAGTTTATAGGTAAGTTTTCAACAAAATCAGAATAGCTTAGTAACTTCATCCCCTGCTCCTATAAATAGCTTCCTTCCATCCTTTTAATTTTCTGCTTCACAATATGGCTCTGCCGTGGAGATTAACTTCATCACTCTTTCTTCCTATTCCTAGACTCAAAGGTCTTTGTCTTAATGGTCAAACAACTTCTGAGTTTGAGTAAATTACATTATGTGAGTTGCTCACCTTATCACCTTCCGGAGAATCAGCTGCTGGAGGGCTAATCAGGTGCTCGGGGGTCACAGTTCCAAAACCTCAGCTTTGGCAGCAAGTGACCGTCTTGGAAGTCTCTGGAACCACTGCCTTTGCTTGAAACAGATCTAGTGCACCTATTTTTGCCTCTCTCTTGAGCTCTCTCATGCCCCCTGCTTTTCGAGGTCTTCGGAGTATAGTTTTCCCTTTGGCATATTTCATAAAGCTCTCTGATGGAATGTAGCTTTAATGTTTAGGATTTTAAACCCTTTCAATGTAACTTTTTATAGGATTTTAAACCCTTTCAATGTAACTTTTTATAGGATTTTAAACCCTTTCAATCTTCTCAGACGATCAGACATATTCGATTTCATGAATGAGATCCGGTTTGGGTTATTGATTCAACTTATAGTTTTCAAAAACAGAAACACAAAACATCAAAGCAATTCATGTGAAACTGAAACTTTGAGGAAGGCAATGCGGAAGGGATCGTATACTAGATAAAAAATATTATTAAAATAACCTTTAACGTCTGTTGATGTAAGGACTGACGTTAAAAGTGAAGTGACTTAATTTTAACGTCAGTTCTGTATAGAATCGACGTTAAAATGTTCAATGTTAACGCCGCTTTTTATTGAACTGACGTTAAAAGTGAGTCACTTCACTTTTAACGTCAGTCATTAAAACAACTGACGTTAAAATTGAATTAATGAACTCTGATATTTACAAAACTGCCACCGCTTCCTTTTTAACGTCTAGCTTTTGGTTAACTGACGTAAACCTTTACCGTCTAATGTATATTTTCCACTAGTGCAAGCTGCAGTCATAAAGCAACGCCAACATATACGTTCAACTTATCTTGAAGCTCTCCAATGACCATAAACATTAAATGCAAGTTCAGAATGACTCTTTGGCATTAATGAATGAAGAATAAAAGTTTACTCATATGAAGAATCCTCCTCAATGGATTTATTACTAATGAGTATAAATAGAAGATTTTGAAGACTGTTGAAGACACACATCTAAACGAACTTACTCAAGCATTCAATACTCTCTTCGCATTCAAAGCTCTCTTAAGTTCTTCTTAGAAAACTTCTCTGCTCAATCATTTGTATTTATTGAGAAGTCATTATTGCGGTCATACCCACCTTAAGTACTTATTCACTCATTGAGTGTTATTCGGATGACTTGCAAAGTTCTAATCTGTGAAGCTACTACTTCATTCAACTCTTATCATTTGTAGAGCTTGAAGAGGCTTGGTGAAAGAATACTTGTTTGAGCCTGAAGAGGCTAGGTGTGCAAATAATACTTGTTAGTTGAGCCTGCGGAGGCTAGGTGTGCAAACAATACCCATTTGTAACCTGATCTGTTATAGTGTTAATACTTGGGAAACCAAGGACTGGACGTAGCCCAAAGTTTGGGATGAACCACTATAAATATGTGTCTACTCTCTTATCTTATTCCTTCAATTTGCTTTTTATTTATTGTGAACCATATTGTTATATAGGTTTTGATGTTTGCAAATATAGTATTAAGGGAAGAACATAAGCAAATCAATATAAGTTTTGATGTTGACAAATAAAGTATCATGGTAAACTGGTCTTAATGAGTATTATATTGATAAATGTCATGTGACACTTATATTTGATATATGGTTGATATTGAGATATTTGATATATATTGAATACTTGATGTAGTGGTGAATGATAATGTACTTTATATATGTTACAAGATATTAATTAAATACACGTGTTAATTATATTTGACATATTGGCATAACATAAGTCTAATGCACATGTAGTAATTAATTATATCTAATATGTTTGTGTTTGGAATTATAATAAATTGGCATAGAATTACTTGATATTATTATTATATGCCTAAAGACATAAAGAATATTTAATATGATATTATCTTCAAATATGTCTTAAAAGTTATACAAGGCTTTGAATATGAAATTAAATGTGAAATATTATTTTCTATACCTTGAACTAATGTGATTTATGAGAACACTATGAAATAGAAAAGTTCAGATTGGAATAAGCCAAGCTATGATGTCAAGAGCTGGAAAAGCTAAAATCCAAGAAGGACTAGATTGCAAAAAGAAGAAAAGAGTATCCAGAAGATCAAGCAAGCACAAGGGGCAAAATGAGAATTTCATTAAGTGTATTGCGTGTTTTAGAAAATGTGTGTAAATGATAAGTAGAGTTCTCAATTTAATATTGACCTCACACACACACTTTTAACATGTGCCAAATATTTTTAAACACGTGTTAAAATCTGACAATTAATCATGTTTAATGAGTATTCAAAATATTAATTGTTAAGATTTTCAAATTCGAATGTGCTTCGAGCCATAATCGATTATGGGAAACCAATAATCGATTATGATATGAATTAAAAGACTTTAAATGAGTTTAATGAGTATTGATTTTAATTAAAGCCGTTAAGTTTTGAATTTGAATTAGAATAATCGATTACGTAATATGTATAATCGATTATGTCCTCTCAGACTTTTATTGAACTTCAAACAGAAACCCTGTAATCGAGTATGGCTTTTTATGTGAAAGTCAGTGGACTCGTAATCGATTAGTATAATCGATTATGACTATTCTGTCCAAAAGAATGCTACTTGGAAATACTTTAAATAATCGATTATGATAATGTAATAATCGATTATGACGCGACAGAAAAGTGTTTTAATGAGGCTTGACCTATTTTCACTTAACCAACATCTTTCTATTATAAAAGAAAAGTGAGGCAGCCATCATAAAAAACAACTCTACTATTTTTCTCTGTGCTAAAACTCTGATAATCATTTTTCTATATACTCTTTCTCTTGAACTATCACTTGACCATATTATCTTGAGAGTTCTACACACCATATAGGTGTTCTTGTATTTGTGCTTCAATTTATTTATTCGTACTATTTAGAGTGCTTTATATTGGTAAGAGTCGGATTGACTCAAACCCTCGTTTCTACACCTTTCTTACAAGAGAAAGTGTATCTCTTGGGATATTTTTTAGGCTCTTACATAAGGGATAGTATGTCCTGTGATTTGTGTTAATGGTTCTATGAATTGTAAAGGTTCTAGCTGCACCTATTTAAAAGCTAGTGTTTGAGGCTCTTACACAAAGGATAGTACGTCCTGAGAACTAGAGTTGATTGAAAACCCTTAGTGGTATTGCCTTGGGGACTAGACGTAGGCCACGTGGGTAGTCTGTGGCTGAACCAGGATATATCGTCGTGTTCATCTTATTTCCCTATCTCTTTTATTTCTACTTTATATTTTGCAAAAACGATTTTACTTGCACACAACGGCACTTTAATTTGAAAAGAATTTAATATTCGTTGCAAATTCTGTTTATATTTGAAAAGGGTTTTGATTTATCAAAAAGACTTCATTTTTATTTAAAACCCAATTCACCCCCCCCCCCCCTGCGGGGTGATGGTTGCCACGGCCAACAAGTGGTATCAGAGCTTCGACTCTGGTTAGCAGCTTAACACCTTTAAAAAGTTTTCCAAAAATGTATAATTTTGAAATTGACAAACCACCATTCTTTGATGGTGAGAATTATATTTATTGGAAAGCAAGAATCGAAATTTTTATGCAGTCAATTGATGTCGACTTATGGGATATTGGAGTTCATGGACTCATTCTCAAACCCAAAGAACATCAGACTGAGTTTGATAAAAATAATTTTTGTTTGAATCTCAAAGCTGTGTAAATTCTTCGAAATTGTCTATGAGATGATGCTTATGAGATAATCAAAAATTGTGATTGTGCCAAGGGTATTTTGAATGTGCTTGATCATACTTACCTTGACACTAACATTTTTTAGAATGAAAGTAATTACAGGAAAGGACGAAATTCAATAGAGGAAGAATATCCTCTAGAACATGCCAAGAAAAGGAAGGACCACAAAAGCAAAGAGATAATGGTCAAGAAAATAGAAACTACTCTCCAAGCAACTCAAAGAAACTCGGAGGTAATCGATTCTAAACTCAATCCATTGAATCATGAATGGTTATATGCATACAATGAGTTGTATGATGAATTCATGATTTTAGGAAATAAAAATTTGAATTGCTAGAAAAATATTTCTTCCATTGAAAGTGATTTAGAAAATGTGAAAAATGAATATGCTATTCATCGTGAAGAAAATATTTTAAAATTCAAATTTGACTCTTCATGGTTTGAAAATTACAAAATTCTTGATAATCAAGTTGAAGAGATATTTCATGAAATTGCTAAAACAAAAAGTTCCACATGTGCTCAACCTTCATATGATAAAGAAGAAGAAATTCATACCGACTACAACTTGTCTTTTGTTAAACATGATATACACCAAGGTCATAATAATTCTTTTGTTGAGTATGAAAATCGTTATATGAAAAATGGAAGGCATGTAACATGTAATTATTATGGAAGGATAGGACATATTTCTCATATGTGCATCTATAGGAAAAATCACTTTATGAGAAATAAAATTATTGGATTTCTAAAGATAAAAATAGCTTGTCCACTCACCCTCAAGGACCCAATATGAAATGGGTACCAAAAAGTTTCTCTAGTACCTCTAATGTGCAGGAAAATTCCAAAATGGAGAAACAATCTATCTTGGAAAAGGATGTGATATCAAGATAAACGATGTTAGAGCAAGATAAACGATGTTAGAGCAAGATTCAAACTCCAACAAAAGTGGGTAAGAAAGCATAGTCTTGTGAGTTCACACAATGAGGTAATTGTATCCTCTACCTCCTATTCATGCTCAAATGTGCTATTTGTTAAACAGATGTATTTTGATAAAGATGTTTATGTGAAATCAATCAAACTCTATCAAAATGTTGTATGAAATATGTGCTGCCAAGTATGTGCTTGTATGTTAATTGATTATTATTTGAAGCATGGTATAATTAATTTGAATGAGTAATAAATCTTCCTTGCTAAGAAATTGAAAAATCGAACTGGATAATCGATTAGATAATCGATTATGGTTCCTCAAGAAAAATAGGGAAGATAGACAGAAGCGTAGTAATCGATTATCATAATCGACTATGCTACGAAAATATGGAATTTTTTGAAAATATTTTTTAAAATAAAATCATAATTAATTTTCTAATAAATGCATCTTTATGAAATGATATATGATTTAATTCTTTAATTATTTTGAAGATATCAAATTCAAATTTGAATTAGAATTAAATTCTTTTATGATACAAATTTATTTTGAAAAATCATTAATTTTCACTGTTTTCAAAATCTAATTTAAGAATTAATTAATGTTTTAATTCATGATCATACTTTATTGAAAATTTACTTTATAGTCATGAATTAATTGACCACGTATTTTCAAATTTGAAAATCATCAAGATTGTGGCAATAAATACTTGATATTGATTGATTGAAAAATTTATTGAGTATCAATTTTTGAAATTTAAAGGATAAATAAATCATTATATCATTTTTTAAAGTGAATTCAATTTTTGAGATTTTAAATGTAAAATTTAAATTATTTTCGAAATTTTAATTTATGAAGATGTATTTTGAAATATTGAAAATTATATTAATATTCAATTAGTAATTAATTCATGATTGCATTTTATTGGAAAATTAACTTCTTGCCATGAATTAATATACCACATTTTTTCAAAATAAAAAATTATTGAAGATTGTTGTAACAAATCTTTGACGTTGATTGATTTGAAAATCTTTTGAGAATTGATTTTAAAACTTAGATGATCAACAAGAAATTTGATGATACTTGTTTTAAATTCAAAATTCAAATAATCAAATTTTTATTGTAATTTTCGAAATTTTTGAATTATGGTGATATATTTTTTATATTCAAAAATCATTATCTCCTTATTTTATTACAAAATCAAAATCTGCTTGAAAATTTATTTTTAGTAATTAATTCATGATCATGTTTTAATGGAAACTAATTTCTTGTCATGATTTAATATACATCATATTTTCAAATTGAAAATCATTATGATTGTTGTATTAAATCCTTTACAATGTGTGATTCGAAAATTCTTTAAGGATTGATTTGAAAATTATTTTGAATTCAAAAGTTCATGTATGGAAATCTTTTATTACACCACAAATACATAAATGGGAATTCATTCAGATTGTGGTTAATAAAGAAATATCTTAAATTAGTTTGGCATTTCTTTTATTGGAATATTTCTTCTTGCCAAAACTATTAAAGATTTAAAATAAAATATTTTATGATTAATTTCGAATATTTCATTAATTTTGAAATCTGGATGGTTATTTGAAATTTAAAAATCTATTTTTATAAAAAACTTTAATTACACCACAAGCAATTAAATCGATATCATTGAGATTGTGATTAATAATTTTTGGTACTTTTATGAGTATCCTATGCCAAATCCTTGCCATATTTGAAAATTCAAATCAATGCTCGATCTTACTTAAAATCTGAATATTGAAATACTATCTCAAAGATTCTCTGAAAAATCATCATTGATTTTCCCTATTCAAATCAAAGCACAATTGTCGATTAGAAAATTTCCTATCCAACTCTCAAACATGGTTTCCTCCTCTCACTCCTCAAGTAAGAATTGTGAAAAGTCCTCATCAAAATTCAAAATTCCTCCAAATATGAAGATGCTCCTAACCTCCAAAACTCAACAGAGGTGAATTGCTGCTCTTTGTGTGGAGAGACCAATCACTCCGCTCAATTATATTGACAAAGGGATCTTCAAAGGTTTAACCTTCAAGCTCCTTGAAACTCTATCCAACCTAAAGCTCATGTCCGTTTGCTCCCGCAGGCTTAAGATCTATCCATCTTTGGTAAGAGAGTTTTATGAAAATTTCTCTTTTCAAAATCTTACTCAAACTATCGTCTCCAAAGGTCAAAGGTGTAGAAATCAATATCTCACTTCCAACATGGGTTCCTCTTACCCATCTTCCGGACCAAGGTATAGATATCTCTCTTGAGAATCCAAAATTAATATGGAAAAACTCATTCAAGAGAGAAAGGGCTTTGAAGATATTTATCAATCCAAGCGCTCCATCTTCAAAAATAATTTCTTTCAAAAGTCTCAAATCTGAAGACAAATTGCTTCACTATGCTCTTGCTCGATGTCTCTTACCTAGAGGCAATAATATAACAAGGATTAATTTCAGAGAATGACATAATCCTCATGTGGGCAAACACCTCGATTTTTTCTGGGCTACTGCTGTAACACCTCGGTTTTTTCTATTTGTTTGTCTATAATATGTGTTTCTGTGGATATTTGAGTGTTTATTATTATAATTTATGAAGAGTTATTTTCACTACAACATTTTCTAGTTTAGGCAACAATAAAAAACTGTTCCTAAAAGTATAAAAACCATTGCCTAAACCTTAGGCAACAGTTAAAAAAGCTAGGTGGCCGTTGCCTATTCCCTTAGGCAACAGTTTATCGCTTCATCTTATCTGTTGCTAGATGTTTCAGCCACAGTTATTTAAATGTTGGTAAATAGTATAGGGAACATTTATTTAACCATTGTTAAATGGTATAGGTAACGATTTTATAAGTGTTGCTAAACATTTTAATATAGACAATACTTATTTGACTGTGGGCAAATAATATAGAAAATGGTTAAAACAACTTGTAACTATTGTAGAATAAATTAGAAACGATATTGTTAGCTTTTATTACATTGTGAGAGAAGTCTTTTATATGTTTATACATAACTAAAGATATATTTTAACCTTTCATTTACAATATTTAAAATTGTTCCAATCAATATAATTGAAATATTCAAAACACTTGGATTATATAAGTTTCAATATACATGCTAACAACAATAATAAAACCACTATTTACATTGAAACACTACTATAAAACTACAACATATGTACACATAAAAACACTATAGCATATATAATTGCATTAATTTGTCACAAGTCTGACATATAACTCCAAAATGTAGAAGATTAAATTAAATTCATCAAGTGTAAAAGTTAACATAATAATTTTCTTCTAAAATCGAATATATATATATATATATATATATATATATATATATATATATATATATATATATATATATATATATATATATATATACCACAAAGATTATAGGCATCCATGTATGTTGATAACATTATTCCCCTTCTATATCTTGAGATTGATGTTCTTCCTCACCACGAAAATCTTGCTCACATACGACAAAAGATATGTAAGTTAGAAAAAAGAAATGAAAAATAACAATAACAATAACAATTAAAACACCAATGATAGCTACTTAGTGATAACTTTGCAATGGTCCACCTTTCCCTTGTAAATAAGAGAATATCAAAATAGAAAAATTATAGGAATAACACACACATGATATGTTTTTACCATAGCCACTCATCAGCAATACTCTAAATCTAGAAGAATAAAGGCTAAATGGCAACTCAAAACCATAGCAAAGAATTAACAGTGAACGAGTCCATGTCTAGCAAAACCTGACATAATTTAAGAAAATAAGAATTTAATATACTTTTTGGAATTCATTAAATTACTTAAAATACTACGATATCCATCTTGGCTTCAAAAAGAGTCCACTTAAAGAATTTAACATACTTGAATTCATTAAATCACTTAAAATGTTGCATATTCCCTCAGAATGAGTTATAGTCTTGTTTTATCAATATTGAACCAGGGACACCAAGCTCATGCATATTTACATTGAATTAAACAGGAACCTAATGTGCTAACGAGCTTTTAGCTCAATTGGCACCAGCCCAAGTCTTTAAGACTTGGGTGTGATGCTGATGATATGTATCAGCACATGAAGGAGGGAAAAGAAAATCACTACTCACATTGGGGGTAGAAAGCACATCATCATCATAAGGAATTGGTCCATCAAGTTGAGGAATCTGAGAATCCTGCCTTTCCAAATTTGCTGACATTTTTCCTTTGGAAGTAGAATGACCTGCATCAATGGAGATGCCCCCTCGATACACCTGAAAGATTTATATCCAACAATTCAGTAAAAGAATGAACCTTTCCATCAATCAAGCAAGTCAATTAATTAACAAACAGAAATAAGTGCACACATATGTGTTCAACTGTACTTTAGAACCCCAAAAGAACAATCTATAATAATGCACCGAGAAAGAAGCCCATGTGATCTATACTGTTTAGTATAGCCATCTGAGCAAATATACATGCTGCAGATCAGTAAGATCGATGGTACTTGCAATAGTTGGAAAGTGCAATCTAATTGTTTATCAAATAAAAAGTGCTAAATGCTTAGGACAGATTTTATCTGCCAGCATAGTTAACAGCCAAAAAGCATAATTAGAAGACTATTTATTAATTATTGGCGTTTAAATTGATGCGACTAGCAGAAAGTACAAATAATAAAAATTATCAAGAGATTTTTCCAGCAAACCCTCAAATTGTTTGGATCTTTATTGCTAGCAAACCCTCAAATTGTTTGAATCTTTATCTAACTCATGTCCATTCATAATTCCTAGGCCAAAGCATACACTACACTTTAGTTCAAAGGATGGTAAAATGTTGAGGCTAAACAAAAAATCTGCAATGTACAAGAATATTAGGATAGCCAAAAGAACCAACATTATTTCCACTACATACACACACACAAAAAAAATGGCACACAAACAATCAATATTGGAATCTTTAAATTTGATAAAGATTAAAGAACAAAAGATTCAGTGAATAAGAGAGAAAAGGTTGAAACAGGTAAGTTGCACTGAATACAATAAACATTATCAAATGATAATGAATCTTCAAATAGTACAAAACATATCATGAGTAAAAACATGGCCTTGAATGTACACTACACATTGCAACTCATATATGGCAAGCAACTAAAACTAAATCATGTCCCCCAATAACATAAAGTACACCCATCATCTTCCAGCAGATATTTATAAAATTTACATTCTTATAATCTAATTCATCAGCAAAAACTATTTCCACAAATGGAGGATGAAATTCTCATAATACCGGTATAGTAGCAGCAATCACAGTATCCAAAAGTGTGTTAGTAGTGTAGCTATTGGATTGCAATCTGATTCGTCTTGGCGCCACATCCACCGAGCTCTTTGACCAGAATGCAAAGGTAGATGAATCAAATTTATGCATAATTAAGTTAGAAACATATTATACTGAGACTAGTTACAAAAATTAATTTTGAAGATATAGTCAAAATGTCAATAAGGAAGCTAACAAACTTACTTCACAGCTTGTTATGTTCTCAAGAGGATATATTCTCAATGTTCGACTGGTATTTGGATCTAACATACGAATTCCATCCAAACCAATCTGAAAGGATAAACATTTGAATAGCAGCCACAGAAAGGATAAACAATTGAAAGGTTTGTGAATGCAAAATAAATAAAAGAGAACTGCTAGAGAGCCGGGAGGCTCCTAAACCGGTTGATTTATCTCCCAGAAGGTGAGCAAATCAGGTGTAGAAAAAGATCAACACCACAGAAAATGAAGGCAACCCCTATTGCACATAACAGAGAAACACATACCAGACAACAATCTCCAAGACTTGCCGCCTCCACTGATACTCTTCTCCACTGTCGCTGCTGTTGTGTTGTTACTCTGTTGCTGCCGTTTCGCTGTGTTGAGCAAGTTGATACTCCGTCGTCATCGCCGATCCCAATCCTTCCAAAACCGCCACTCTCATCATCGACGATTCATGCGTGTCCTTTCGTTCGCATCAAAGTGACGAGTCCGGCCATTACAATCAAAAATCGATTCTTATTATTGTAATCTAAAAAGAAGCAGAAAAATCTTGATTCGGGACAAAATTAATGAATTAAGGAATTAGGGAATGAAGCTCATACTTGAATAAAATTATTTGAGAAACCGAAAGTTTAGCTTGCAGAGTTGAGAGAGAGAGAAGAGAAAGGGGTTAGGGATTTGGAAACGTGTTCTGAGAGGTTTTAGAAACAAATTGGGGCAAACGTGTTCTGGGAGGTTTTGGAAACAAATTGCAATAAAAAAAGAAGAAAAAAAATATGATTCTTATAATTGCAGAGTTACTTCTCGTTTCAGCGAAGAAATGAAGGGACAAAATTTATGGAATTAAGTAATTAAGGAATGAAACTCATACCTGAATGAGTAAATATTTGAGAAACCAAAAGTAGCTTGCAGTGCGCAAAGCAAACTTTTCAAATGAAAAATTGATTTTTAAAAAAAACGCGGGATTTAGTGGGAATGATCTAATTATTAAGGACAAAATTTATGGAATTAAGTAATTAAGGAATGAAACTCATACCTGAATGAGTAAATATTTGAGAAACCAAAAGTAGCTTGCAGTGCACAAAGCAAACTTTTCAAATGAAAAATTGATTTAAAAAAAAACCCGAGATTTAGTGGGAATGATCTAATTATTAGAACCATTCTCTAAAATCTCAACACAGTAAAAAAAAAGTTCCCAATAATGCATCCACGGTTTTAAAAGTGTTGGTTAATATAGATAGGCAACAATTTTATTTTGTATTTTTAAAAAAGATGTAAAATATATTTAATATTAGCTACAATAAAAAAACTTTTGCTTATTCCATGTTTTAGGAACAATTTTTCAACCATTGGCAAGATTAGTGTTGCCTAAAGTGAAAAATGTTATAGTGTTTAATAAACCAAATTTCATTCTCATAATTTATTTTATTTTTGTAAAGTATAGTTGAATCATTCGGTAGAAAATTCCAGACATTTCTAGACTGAGTTTTCACTGTCAGTCAAACTCTAGTGACCCGAAAAATAATTTTCGTTACGAAAAATAGAATTTTTAATTTTTCCTAACTAAATTATAATTATTTTCATGATTTCAGAAATTATTTATTTCAATATGAATTTTTGGGTGGAAAATTAACGAAGTAAAGTACGATCATTTTTACCGTTAAGAAATAAATGGAACTGGAACAAGCCACATTTATATAAATTAGATTTTTCTGCAGATTTGAATAGTTGGATGTGATTTTGAATAGTGTTGCCTTCAAATCACAACATCATGATTTTACATCTAATGATTCATCCTTTTTTACAACAAATCCATAAATTATTCAAAAATACAATTTTTGCTCTAACAAAGAGGATTTTATTCACACATATTAGTTGCAGAAATTTAAGATTTGATGTGAAAATGGCCTTGACGGATTGAGGTGAATAGTGTAACACCATGTATTTCACTGTTTTAAATAACAGTAATATATAAATATGTTTATAAGCTTATTGGAGTTTTAGAAAATTATTTTGAATAAATGGAGTTTATCACTCAATCCTACTTGAATGTAGGAAGCTACGACTAAAATTTAGGTTGGAAAGTCAGGCGAAACCCGGCCCACGAATTCCATTGACAGTATTATAATACTGCTCAAAAGACCTAATTTTAATTCGTGAACGAAAGACTTAAGGTTTTTATTTTATTTCCTACAATTCTACGTTTTTAGAATTATTGCAGAAAAAAATAAAATAATTTACGTTTTACGGACGAAATACGTAATCGGGTGAGCGGCAGAATGGATTTCGGAGTTTCCAAGAGCAGATAAAGAGGTTATCTTAGGATTTTGAGATGATTCATGGGTATGAATCATATTTTTAAGTCTAGAAGGTTCTACAAGGTTAAAGTGGCAATTTATGGATTTTGCACTTTAGTCCCTGAATTTTCTATTAATTACACTTTGGTACCTAAGTTAGTTCCTATGTTTTCTAAGTGAATTGGGCCAAAATCTTTGTTCCAAGACCATTAGTGGACGTGGCCATGAAGCCCAAATTCCTTGTCCATAGATTAAAATTCATAAAGCCCATTAGAAATTATATAAGTTTCCTATGTCATGTATAAGCCTTAAGCATTTTGGTGGGGGCCACATAAATGAATCCAAGACCAAATTTTAAGGCCCATGCGCAAGCCCAATATGGAGTAGAGGCTTCCCTCATCTTGGATGAGCCAAGATTATTCTAGAACTTTCCACATTGTTCTACATTTTTCTACAAAGTTCTACACCATTCTACTATCTTCTCAAATGTTCTCCATTCTTCTAGGTTCTTCTCAAAATATCTCATGAAAAATCAGCCAAGATAAGTCAAGATGAGACCACATTTAATTTGGCACATGGTCATCATTTCAATTTATTGGCAATTTGCAAAATAGTCCTTATACTTTTGGAATCTTTGCAAAATGGTCCCTAGGAATTATTTGCACTTTAATCCTTTGAACAAGCCAACTCATCCCTACTAGATCCTTCTAAAGTGGCGCAACCAACCCCTATAAATACCCTCCCTCACATTTCATTTGGTTCCTATTGCCTTTTGTTCTAAAAGCCCTTAGGTTTATAAGTCTTTTAGCATCACTTTGTGAAGCAAGTTCTTGGATTTCACTTGTCTTTGATCATCAAGAGGTGAATCCTAATCTTATTCCTTAATCATGTCTATGTTCTTCAATAAATTTCTTGATTCAAAGTTTATTTCATATTTGTTGATCACTTTTGAGTTTCTAAGCCTAGAACTTTGAAAAGTCATAATAAATTCTAGAAAAATCTCATGATGATGAAACCACTTTCTATATTCTTGATATCATGCATATTATATAAATCCAAGAGCACGATGTAATCAAAAATTTCCTTCCTAATAATCTAGCCTTGGCCGAACCTATGAAGATAGGTTAGATAGGGTTTTGTTCATGTGTTGTCATGTATGATCATGTATTCCATATGACATGTATGTCTACACACTCTAATCCATGATAGATTATTAAAATGAAAATCTTTACTCAAAAATCTCTATGTTGGCCGAACCCTAGGTGGATGAGATTTGATGAGTTTTGTTCAAAGTTTTCATTAATGATCTTTGGTAATCAAGCTATTAGTATGTATGCTTAATAAATCCAAGTTGGTTTACTAAACTAAAAACCCTAACCCCATGAACATGTTAAGGCCGAATCTTAGAATATGAGAGTTAGGGAGTTTTGAGTTTTAAACTTAGTTGTTTAGTCACTAATCCATGATCTTAGTTTATTAAGGACCATTAATCCATGACTTAATCATGATTAGAAATCTTAGTCACTCAAAACCCTAGAGGCCGTGACCATGTAGTAAGGTTTAGAATGTTTTAGTTTCTTGATTTGTAATTATTTGATTGTAATGGTTGAATGTTGAGTGAGTGTGACGTATACGCTACAACCGGACTTCCGAAGAAATTCAGTAATTCACAAGAAAGTTTCCGAAAGGTAAGGGGGGAACACCTGAGGGATATATTCGATGGCTATATGATATCCTGTGTTTGTTTGTAATTATTTGTCTGTTCGTATTTATTTAAGTTGTTTAATGTTGTGTTATTTGTATCCGTGTGGTTTTAATTGCGTTTAATTGTTTATCTGTAATTATATTATGTTACTGTGATGCATGATCTGCCTGGGAAATATCTGTGATATTATTGTTGGTTGATGTGTGAGAAGCCTGACAGTGGTCAGTTCCCAATTAAATTAATTGGATAAAAGCTTTAAGAAGCTTCGCAAATTATATTCAATATTTTAACGGTAAAATATTGATATATAATATTAATGGAAATTTTTATTTGGGAAAAATAAGGAATTTTGGAAAATATTATTATTTTAATAATTTATTACTGAAAAAGTGAATTATGAGTCACAATGAGCGCGAAACCGTGAAAATATTTTTTTGCAATGCTTATTTTTACGTAAGAAATTTTGGAATATTATAAAATATTATTTTATGAAATTATTTGGTGAAAATAAGTTAATTATGATTTTAGAAAATTATTTAAGTGGAAAAAGCTAAATTTTGGCTTAAAAAGCTTTAAAAATAATATTTGACGGCAAATTTGGAAAAGTGTAGACGGCAAGTATTTTGTTACGGCAGTGCATATTTTGAGGAAGTTAAAACCCTCAAGTGACTCACTTTGGTGAAAACTAATTTTTATTAATTAAGTATTTTATTAATGAATTTCCAATTTGAAAAGAAATTATGAAATCCAAAAAAAAATTTAATTCAACCGTGTTGAAAGTGCAGTGGAACTTAGTAACCGAGACGTCGGGGGTACTAAGGTTCTGTGTTGTTATAGACTTGGGGTCATTTGGACTTTGAGGTTCTGTACTGTATACGTAGTGTATACCATATTTAACCAGTTAAGATGTTTTCTATTACCACGAACCTATGACTGGTGCATCGGTCGAAAGGTGTCGTGATTGAGCACTCGGACTGTGAGGTCCTGTGTTGTAATGAAAGTTTTAAAGGTGTTAAAAGTATGTGAATCGTAAGCCATTTTGAGCTTCGGCAAAGAAAGATTGAACACAAAGAAAAGAGTTATAAGCAAAAATGTTTTGCATGCATTTGGCAGACGTGCCCGCAGTTCTATGTATCATTTACCTGCGGCGTCAGGTATTGTATACTGTGTTTTTCTCATTGTGCCTAGGGAGGAAATTGAGGCACATCTTCGTTGCTATCACTGGTGCCCTGAGTGTGGATAGTGTGCAATGTGTTTTGGCTGTGTGCTTGTGGCTTTGTGCCTGTTTGGATGGGTTTTAGGATGTGTGCCAGTTAGCATGTGTGCCAATAGAGCTTGATCAACTCACCATGTGGTGGGATATCTCATGAGATTAGGACGAAATTAGATGATGAATATGAAATGTCATGCATAATTTTTAAACGATGATGTTTGGGGTGTTGAACCCATTGATAAACTATTTGCTTATGAATACTTGTGTTTGGTAAATGCTTATGTCATTATGTGGTGGCTAATATGTAGTTGTTGAGTAAAATCCATATATTGGTTTCTCACTCTTACGTGTTTAGATGGAACCGGATATACCACTGGTACATTCGAGGGTCCGAACGATCATATTTGATCGAGCGCAGTATGGTGGTGCCTGGGAGATTAACCCTGGGGCACTCAGTACCACCTATCACGATCCCAGCAGAGAAGTCATCGGCACAGTGGAAGAAGGACCACAACAGAGGATACATGTCGTAGAGACTGTCGAGGTATCTCTACCTCCAGTTTGGCTATACCTACAGTATTTGGATGAGCACGGGTTAATGGATCCGCCACCTCAGCCAAATCCTCTTCAGATAGTAGGACCCGAGGAACCTCCTGTTGAGGGGGAGTTAGATGAGGGTGGGGAGGATCCAGAGGAATATGTTGAGGACGATCTTGAGTTTCACCCTCCTGCTGTTGATGATGAGGATTCTTCCGAGGACGTAGCGGGAACGGAGGCATCTTCATCAGATGCATCTGTTGTGGGCGGGGTTGATCATCATGATCTCCCCAATGGGTTTCATTAGCTTGACCAGCTATAGGTGTAGTTCTGGGGTAGCGAGTCTTGTCAGTTTTTGATCTGGCTACTGAGAGCCATGAGCTTTTGGTATGGTTATGAACCACTCGTTGCTTATATGTATATGTCTTTCTTTTCTTTGCTTAGTTTGATGGAGAATAGCCTATACTTATGAGGGCTCTTTAGTTATCTCCTATTGTAGGTAGGGTGTATTTAAAAAGGTGATGCATATATATAGATATACATATATGTTTGTTTATGTTATGGTGGTTCTATGTTAAAGAAAAAAAAAATTCAGCACTATTTTCGTAAAGAGACAGTTATTCTAAAATATATTTTCCGAAAGTAACCAGCATTAATAATTTAATTTTTCTTATTCGGGTAACTAAGTGATGACCCTAGAAGGGGTGTCTCATTTGTGGTATCAGAGCTGGTCGAGTCTTTCGGGAATGTTGGGAAATAGGTCTGTTATGTCTATGTTGTGTGATCTCTGACTTAGACTTGTTTTAATTACTTATTAGAAGTAATGTGTGGTAACGAGTAAGTTTGCGTTTCAGTTCTGTTTTTGGTTTAACTGATTTTGATTTGTAGGTTAGTTATGGAACCAGTGTTTGAACCAGAAGCTGGACGTGGACGTGGACGTGGACGCGGTCGTGGAAGAGGCCGTAGAGGTGGACGTGTTGGCGGTCGTGGTAACATGAATGAGGAGTATGAAGGAGGAGTGGATTATGCGGCTCAAGCAATGGACAATGTGGCAGTGACGATTGCAAATCAAACTGCAGCTATGAATGCTCAGAATCTGCAAGCTGCGGAAGGCAAGGCTTTGATTGCGTTTCGAAGCCAAAATCCTTCACAGTTTGGTTTGGATGCTGATCCTGAGAAGGCTGATCTGTGGATCCAGGAGCTGGAGAAAATTTTCGAGTTGGTGGTCACTCCGGCAGATGTTCGGGTCACTTATGCTGCTTTCCTACTGGTGGGAGATGCGGAGTATTGGTGGAAAGGTGATAGGCTATTGTTGGAGGCTGATCATCAAGACATTACTTGGGACGTTTTTCGAACTGCATTCATGGACAAATATTTTCCGGAGAGCATAAGGATCGAGAAAGAACGACAATTTCTGGGGTTACAACAGAGAGAGTTATCTGTAGGGGAGTATGCGGCGAAGTTTGAATCGCTTGCCAAATACTTCCGTTTCTTTCAAGCTCAACCGAATGAAGGCTGGAAGTGTGAAAGGTTTGAAGCAGGACTGTGATTTGAAATTAAGGAGTCCGTTTTACCTCTGCAACTTCGTAATTTCCAAGCTCTAGTGGAAATGAGCCGTAAGATAGAGCAAATGAGGAAAGGAAAGGATAATAGAGGGAGTGCTGGTGGACCCTCTCACTTCAAGAACCAGAATCAGAACTGGAAGGGAAAACAGAATCAGAGGAAACCTTATTTCCGTCCACAGGGAAATAATCAAAATCGACAACAGTACCGTTCGAATTTTGTTGCATCAGGGAATGGAGGTCAAAGAAATCAGAATCAAGGTCAGATTAGGAGGTGCTTTAACTGTGGAGATACGGGACACATGCTAGATACTTGCCCTATGAGGGGAGTAAGATGTTATAATTGTAATCAATTGGGACACGTGGCGAAGGACTGCAAAGTACCAAAGCATGAATCGACTATCAATCACGCCGGAGCAAATAAACCGACAGCCAAAGGGAGAGTTTATACGATGAGTGGAACTGAGGCTTCAAATTCTTTCGATCTCATACAGGGTAAGTGCGACATAAACGGTAATCTTTTAACTGTACTTTTTGATTCAGGTGCAATGCATTCTTTTATCTCGATGGATTGTGTGAAATTTCTAAAATTGCTTGTTTCTTCCTTGTTGTGTGATCTTATTGTTTCAACTCCTACTGCTAAGCCAGTTTTAGTCACTTCTGTTTGCTTGAATTGTCCTATCATTATTCAGGATAAACATTTTCTTGTTAACCTAATCTGCTTGCCTTTAATACAGTTAGATGTAATTTTAGGCATGGATTGGTTGTCTTCTAACCATATCTTGATTGAATGTGCTCGTAAAACTCTAGTTTTTCCTACGGATGAGATTTCTGGATTGTTAACTGCTAATCAAGTAAAAGCTTCTTTAAAAGAGGGAGCGCAAGGATGCATGCTATTATTTTCTTTAGACGTTAAGAGTGAGTTAGACTTGCAGTGTATACCCGTTGTCAATGAGTTTCTAGAAGTTTTTCCTGAAGATGTACCTGGATTACCACCTATTCGGGAGATTGAGTTCGTGATTGATCTGGTTCCAGGCACTGGACCAATATCCATAGCACCATATCGAATGTTGCCATCAGAACTTGAGGAATTAAAAGGGCAACTAGTGGAATTGATGCGGAAAGAATTCATTAGACCCAGTGTATCGCCTTGGGGAGCTCCAGTTTTATTAGTGAAGAAGAAAGACGGAACTTCTCATTTATGCGTAGATTTTCGTCAGTTGAATAAAGTGACGATTAAGAATAAGTATCCACTTCAAAGGATAGATGATTTAATGGATCAGTTACGTGGAGCAGCCGTTTTCTCAAAGATAGATTTACGTTCAGGCTACCATCAGATTCGCGTGAAGGCGGAGGATGTTCTTAAAACAGCATTTAGAACACGTTACGGACATTACGAGTACCTTGTGATGCCGTTCGGAGTTACGAATGCTCCAGCTATATTCATGGATTACATGAATAGGATTTTTCGTCCTTACTTAGATCAGTTTGTCGTTGTTTTTATAGACGATATTCTAATCTATTCTCCCAGTAAAGAAAAACACGTTGAACATCTCAGTGTGGTTCTCCAAATTTTAAAGGAGAAACAGCTTTACGCGAAACCTGAAAAGTGTGAATTTTGGTTAGACAAAGTTCAATTTTTAGGACACATAGTCTCAAGTGAAGGAATTGTCGTTGATCCGTCGAAAGTTGAGACTGTTTTACAATGGGAAAGGCCTAAGACGGTGACCGAGATTCGTAGTTTTGTGGGTTTAGCGGGATACTATAGAAGATTCATTGAAGGATTTTCCAAAATAGTAGGACCCCTTACCCAATTAACTCGAAAGGATCAAGTGTTTGTATGGACTGAAGCATGTGAAGAAAAGAGTTAAAGCGAAGGTCGGCTACTTCACCAGTATTGATACTACCTGATCCTCATGAAACTTTTGAGGTTTATTGTGATGTTTCACATCAAGGATTGGGATGTGTATTGATGCAAGACCGAAAAGTTGTGGCTTATGCTTCAAGACAGTTGAAGACTCATGAAAGAAATTATCCTACACATGACTTGGAGCTAGCAGCAGTGGTATTTGCTTTAAAAATCTGGAGACATTATTTATATGGAGCGACTTTTAATGTTTTCAGCGACCATAAAAGTTTGAAATACCTGTTTGATCAGAAGGAGCTGAACATGAGACAGAGACGTTGGTTGGAACTTCTAAAGGATTACGATTTCCAATTACAGTATCACCCTGGAAAAGCAAATGTAGTAGCAGATGCTTTGAGTAGGAAATCAATGCATATATCGGCAATGATGGTTAAAGAGAAACAATTATTGGAACAGTTCCGAGATATGCGATTGACAATTAAAACATTTCCAAGAAAATTGTGTTTAGGTATGATTACTGTTTCAAATGGACTGATGGAGCAAATTAAAGAGAAGCAAGAAAGTGATCAGTACCTACAAGGAGAAAGAGAATTAGTGCGACAGGGAGTAGTGTCGGAATTTAAAGAAGGAAATGGTGGAATATTAAGGTTTGGTGAAAGGATTTGCGTACCGAATGATGTTGAGATGAGAAAGTTAATTCTTGAAGAAGCACATAGGAGTAAATTAAGTTTGCATCCGGAAGCTACTAAGATGTATCAGGATTTAAAGAAATTGTATTGGTGGCATGGCATGAAGAAAGATGTAATGGAATTTGTAGCCGTGTGTTTAACTTGCCAGAAGGTTAAAGTAGAACATCAAAGACCGGCAGGAATGCTACAATCCTTAGACATTCCAGAATGGAAATGGGATGGTATTGCGATGGATTTCGTGTCAGGTTTGCCAAAGACTCGGAAAGGGTATGACTCTATATGGGTAATAGTTGATCGACTGACTAAGTCAGCCCACTTTTTACCAGTTAATATGAAATACTCACTGGAAAGACTAACCCAGTTATACATTGATGAAATTGTTAGATTACATGGAGTACCTTTGAGTATTATTTCAGATCGTGATCTGAGATTTACATCAAGATTTTGGCAAAGTTTGAAAGAGTCGTTGGGAACGAAACCTAGATTGAGTTTTGCGTATCATCCTCAAACGGATGGACAATCGGAGAGGACTATTCAGTCTCTTGAAGATTTACTGAGAGCCTGTGTGCTAGAAAATGCTGGAAGTTGGGATGAATATCTATCATTGATAGAATTCACTTACAATAACAACTTTCATTGGAGCATAGGAATGGCACCCTATGAAGCACTGTATGGTCGACGATGCAGAACACCTTTATGTTGGTACCAGGATGGTGCGAGTTTAATGGTTGGACCAGACATCGTGCAACAAACGACGGAAAAGGTGAAAATGATCCAAGAGAAAATGCGAACAACTCAGAGTCGACAGAAAAGTTATGCTGATAAGAGACGAAGACCTCTTGAGTTTGAGGAAGGTGAGCATGTGTTTTTGAGACTCACGCCAACGACTGGGGTTGGCAGGGTAATTAAATCCAGGAAACTCAATCCTAAATTCATTGGACCTTACCAAATTCTTCGTCGAGTAGGTCCTGTAGCCTATAAAATTTCTTTACCGCCTTTTCTATCCAATCTTCATGATGTTTTTCATGTTTCGCAATTAAGGAAGTATATTCGTGATCCATCACACGTAATTAAACCTGATTTAGTACAACTAAAAGAAAACATGTCTTATGAGACTTTACCCGTACGAATCGCGGATAAGATGATTAAGCAGCTCAGAGGTAAACAAATCTCATTGGCCAAAGTTATTTGGGATGACGTGACTGGAGAAGCAACGTGGGAAGTAGAAAACAAAATGAAGTTACAGTATCCTGATCTATTTACAAGTACATAATTTCAAGGACGATTTTTTTTTTAGTAGGGTAGTAATGTAACACCCTGTATTTCACTGTTTTAAATAACAGTAATATATAAATATGTTTATAAGCTTATTGGAGTTTTAGAAAATTATTTTGAATAAAAGGAGTTTATCACTCAATCCTACTTGAATGTAGGAAGCTACGATTAAAATTTAGATTGAAAAGTCAGGTGAAACCCGGCCCGCGAATTCCATTGACAGTATTATAATACTGCTCAAAATACATAATTTTAATTCGTGAAATAAAGACTTAAGGTTTTTATTTTATTTCCTACAATTCTGCATTTTTAGAATTATTTCAGAAAAAAATAAAATAATTTACGTTTTACGGACAAAATACGTAATCGGGTGAGCGACAGAATGGATTTCGGAGTTTCCAAGAGCAGATAAAGAGGTTATCTTAGGATTTTGAGATGATTCTTGGGTATGAATCATATTTTTAAGTCTAGAAGGTTCTACAAGGTTAAAGTGGCAATTTATGGATTTTGCACTTTAGTCCCTGAACTTTCTATTAATTACACTTTGGTCCCTAAGTTAGTTCCTATGTTTTCTAAGTGAATTGGGCCAAAATATTTGTTCCAAGACCATTAGTGGACGTGGACATGAATCCCAAATTCCTTGTCCATAGATTAAAATTCATAAAGCCCATTAGAAATTATATAAGTTTCCTATGTCACGTATAAGCCTTAAGCATTTTGGTGGGCCCCACATAAATGAATCCAGGCCCAAAATTTAAGGCCCATACGCAAGCCCAATATGGATTAGAGGCTGCCCTCATCTTGGATGAGCCAAGATTATTCTAGAACTTTCCACATTGTTCTACATTTTTCTACAAAGTTCTACACCATTCTACTATCTTCTCAAATGTTCTCCATTCTTCTAGGTTCTTCTCAAAATATCTCATGGAAAATCAGCCAAGATAAGTCAAGATGAGACCACATTTAATGTGGCACATGGTCATCATTTCAATTTATTGGTAATTTGCAAAATAGTCCTTATACTTTTGGAATCTTTGCAAAATGGTCCCTAGGAATTATTTGCACTTTAATCCTTTAAACAAGCCAACTCATCCCTACTAGATCCTTCTAAAGTGGCGCAACCAATCCCTATAAATAGCCTCCCTCACATTTCATTTGGTTCCTATTGCCTTTTGTTCTAAATGTCCTTAAGTTTATAAGTCTTTTAGCATCACTTTGTGAAGCAAGTTCTTGGATTTCACTTGTCTTTGATCATCAAGAGTTGAATCCTAATCTTATTCCTTAATCATGTCTATGTTCTTCAATAAATTTCTTGATTCAAAGTTTATTTCATATTTGTTCATCACTTTTGAGTTTCTAAGCCTAGAACTTTGAAAAGTCATAATAAATTCTAGAAAAATCTCATGATGATGAAACCACTTTCTATATTCTTGATATCATGCATATTATCTAAATCCAAGAGCACGATGTAATCAAAAATTTCCTTCCTAATAATCTAGCCTTGGCCGAACCTATGAAGATAGGTTAGATAAGGTTTTGTTCATGTGTTGTCATGTATGATCATGTATTCCATATGACATGTATGTCTACACACTCTAATCCATGATAGATTATTAAAATGAAAATCTTTACTCAAAAATCTCTATGTTGGTCGAACCCTAGGTGGATGAGATTTGATGAGTTTTGTTCAAAGTTTTCATTAATGATCTTGGTAATCAAGCTATTAGTATGTATGCTTAATAAATCCAAGTTGGTTTATTAAACTAAAAACCCTAACCCCATGAACATGTTAAGGCCGAATCTTAGTATATGAGAGTTAGGAAGTTTTGAGTTTTAAACTTAGTTGTTTAGTCACTAATCCATGATCTTGGTTTATTAAGGACCATTAATCCATGACTTAATCATGATTAGAAATCTTAGTCACTCAAAACCCTAGAGGTCGTGACCATGTAGTAAGGTTTAGAATGTTTTAGTTTCTTGATTTGTAATTATTTGATTGTAATGTTTGAAGGTTGAGTGAGTGTGACGTATACGCTACAACCGGACTTCCGAAGAAATTCAGTAATTCACAAGAAAGTCTCCGAAAGGTAAGGGGGGAACACCTGAGGGATATATTCAATGGCTATATGCTAACCTGTGTTTGTTTGTAATTATTTGTCTGTTAGTATTTATTTAAGTTGTTTAATGTTGTGTTATTTGTATCTGTGTGGTTTTAATTGCGTTTAATTGTTTATCTGTAATTATATTATGTTACTGTGATGCATGATCTGCCTGGGAAATATCTGTGATATTATTGTTGGTTGATGTGTGAGAAGCCTGATAGTGGTCAGTGCCCAATTAAATTAATTGGATAAAAGCTTTAAGAAGCTTCGCAAATTATATTCAATATTTTAATGGTAAAATATTGATATATAAAATTAATGGAAATTTTTATTTGGGAAAAATAAGGAATTTTGGAAAATATTATTATTTTAATAATTTATTACTGAAAAAGTGAATTATGAGTCACAATGAGCGCGAAACCGTGAAAATATTTTTTTGCACTACTAATTTTTACGTAAGAAATTCCGGAATATTATAAAATATAATTTTATGAAATTAATTGGTGAAAATAAGTTAATTATGATTTTAGAAAATTATTTAAGTGGAAAAAGCTAAATTTTGGCTTAAAAAGCTTTAAAAATAATATTTGACGGCAAATTTGAAAAAGTGTAGACGGCAAGTATTTTGTTACGGCAGTGCATATTTTGAGGAAGTTAAAACCCTCAAGTGACTCACTTTGGTGAAAACTAATTTTTATTAATTAAGGATTTTATTAATGAATTTCCAATTTGAAAAGAAATTATGAAAATCAAAAAAAAATTTAATTCAACCGTGTTGAAAGTGCAGTGGAACTTAGTAACCGAGACGTCGGGGTACTAAGGTTCTGTGTTGTTATGGACTTGGGGTCATTTGGACTTTGAGGTTCTGTACTGTATACGTGGTGTATACCATATTTAAACAGTTAAGATGTTTTCTATTACCAGGAACCTATGACTGGTGCATCGGTCGAGAGGTGTCGTGATTGAGCACTCGGACTGTGAGGTCCTGTGTTGTAATGAAAGTTTTAAAGGTGTTAAAACTATGTGAGTCGTAAGCCATTTTGAGCTTCGGCAAAGAAAGATTGAACACAAAGAAAAGAGTTATAAGCAAAAATGTTTTGCATGCATTTGGCAGAAGTGCCCGCAGTTCTATGTATCATTTACCTGCGGCGTCAGGTATTGTATACTGTGTTTTTATCATTGTGCCTAGGGAGGACATTGAGGCCCATCTTCATTGCTATCACTGGTGCCCTGAGTGTGGACAGTGTGCAATGTGTTTTGGCTATGTGCCTGTGGCTTTGTGCCTGTTTGGATGGGTTTTAGGCTGTATGCAAGTGTGTTTGTGTGCCAGTTAGCCTGTGTGGCAATGGAGCTTGATCAACTCACCATGTGTTGAGATATCTCATGAGATTAGGACGAAATTAGATGATGAATATGAAGTGTCATGCATAATTTTTAAACGATGATGTTTGGGGTGTTGAACCCATTGATAAACTATTTGCTTATGAATACTTATGTTTGGTAAATGCTTATGTGTTTATGTGGTGGCTAGTATGTAGTTGTTGAGTAAAATCCATATATTGGTTTCTCACTCTTACTTGTTTAGATGGAACCGGATATACCACTGGTACATCTGAGGGTCCGAACGATCATGTTTGATCAAGCGCAGTATGGTGGTGCCTGGGAGATTAACCCTGGGGCACTCAGTGCCACCTATCACGGTCCCAGCAGAGAAGTCATTGGCACAGTGGAAGAAGGACCACAGCAGAGGATACATGTCGTAGAGACTGTCGAGGTATCTCTACCTCCAGTTTGGCTATATCTACAGTATTTGGATGAGCACGGGTTAATGGATCCGCCACCTCAGCCAAATCCTCTTCAGATAGTAGGACCTGAGGAGCCTCCTGTTGAGGGGGAGTTAGATGAGGGTGAGGAGGATCCAAAGGAATATGTTGAGGACGATCTTGAGTTTCACCCTCCTGCTGTTGATGATGTGGATTCTTCCGACGACGTAGCGGGAACGGAGGCATCTATATCAGATACATCTGTTGTAGGCGGGGTTGATCATCATGATCTCCCCAATGGGTTTCATTAGCTTGACCAGCTATAGGTGTAGTTCTGGGGTAGCGAGTCTTGTCAGTTTTTGATCTGGCTACTAAGAGCCATGAGCTTTTGGTATGGTCTTGAACCACTCGTTGCTTATATGTATATGTCTTTCTTTTCTTTGCTTAGTTTAATGGAGAATAGCCTATACTTATGAGGGCTCTTTTGTTATCTCCTATTATAGGTAGGGTGTATTTAAAAAGGTGATGCATATATATAGATATACATATATGTTTGTTTATGTTATGGTGGTTCTATGTTAAAGGAAAAAAAAATTCAGCACTATTTTCGTAAAGAGACGGTTATTCTAAAATATATTTTCCGAAAGTAACCAGCATTAATAATTTAATTTTTCTTATTCGGGTAACTATGTGATGACCCTAGAAGGGGTGTCTCAAATAGTATTGTCATTTAAAATCTATCATCATTTTCTTTATTTTTGCAAGAAAGCATTTATTTTCTTTTTTTCTATTTTGGGCTCCATTTTAAATTAAGAAAAATTGAGAAAAACTCACCCCCTTGGCCCAGGCCAGCAGCGCCACCCACCCCCTCTCTTCACTCTATATATACCTCCATCATACTCCATTCTTCATTTTTTTCTATTTCTCTCTCAAGCTCATTCTCACCTATTTGTTTACTACTCATCATCTTCAACCTCTTAACTTTTGAGCTTGGAAGCTAAGGGACCATCTTCATCCTCATCTCCTACTCATCATCTTCATCTAGAGGGCATAAACTCTCAAATCTTACTATTCACTTTCTTAGAAGCTTTTATGTATCAACATGCATGATTCTCTCTTTTATTTCATGTTTATGTTTTTTATTTAAAACTTTGAAAAAGTGCTTAAAAATCCCTTTTGAATAAGAGATGAATTTTTTTAGCTCATCATCATCTCTACTATATTCTTGTGGGATTGCATGTGATAAAGAACTATCCAAAACCTATTTTTTTGGTTTGACCGAAAAACACATAGAGGGGAAAGTTGGTGTTTTGTTAAAATTTCAACTTGCATGTCTTTGAAATCTTATTGCATGTGATTTCTAAGCTTAAGAACTTCATACAAAAATTGAGTTTTTCCTTTCCTATTTGGAGTATAAGGGCCGAAACCCTAATTGTTAGGGTTAAAGAGGCTTGACTTTGATTTTCATGAGAATATGTTGTTTTGATCCTTGTATTTTTGACATGCATATGGTACCAAATTTGAAAATGGTTTGTTTTTAAGTTTTGAGAAGATAGAGCACTTTGATAATCATGTTAATCTTTTGCATGTTGCTAAAAAGCTGAAGAAATTTTGAGTTATAGTTGTTTTAAGAAAAATGTGAGCCTTAATCTCTATTTGGATGCATACATGTGATTATGAAAGTTGAAAAAAAATTAATTTTCTAATCTATATTTTTAAGAAGGCCGAAAATTTTATTTTCAGGTTAAAAAAGTTTGTTTCAAATTTTTTTTAGAAATTGCATGTTTTAAAATCTTCATTTTTAGTGCATACAAATAAATGAAGTGTTGAAAAAATAGATTATAGTATTTATTTTAAAAGCCGAAACCTATTTTTGTGTAAAGTTGAAGGGTTTAAAATTTTAAGTTTAAGACTTGATTTATTTTGTTCCTATAATGCTTAAGGATTATAAATCCAAAAGCTTGTGAAAATTTAGAATTTTTATCATTCTTTGCATGAGTTTTGAAGTGATTTTGTCAAATTTTAACTTATGTTCAATACTTGACTTGATTTAGATTTGCAATCATAACTTGGATCTCAAGTCCGTTTTCCTTGAAACACGAGGAAACTACGATCTTTTTTCTCAATCAAGCTAAGGTAAGGGGAGAAAGCCTGAGGGATATTTAAATTATGATAACTATATGCTTGTTGTATTTGAATTTATGTGGTTGTGTTGATGTTGTCGTTGTTGTGGTTGTTTTAGAATTATTTGAATTTTTGGCCTTAATGATATGTTGGATTGAATTACATGCTTGTTTGCTTCGTATGTATTAGAAACATGTGTATTATGTTGATTATGTTGCAATTGTTGAAAGTTTATTGGTTGTTGCATAGAAGCCTAACCATTGGTTAGAGCTCAATTATTAATATAAGGTAAAAACCTTAAGAAAACTTATATGAAAAACCACAGAAATAAAGGTTTTAAATTTTGAAGCAACATGTTGATAAAAGAGAAAGAAAAATATTCTTTTAACGGTTGATGAAGATTTAAGAACTTTAAATAAAATTGTTCTTTATAAGAGAGAGATTTCTTGGAAATTAAAGATGTTATTCTATGAAAAACTTAATTTTTTAGACTATTTTATGGTGATGAACCATAGAGGAAAACAAGTTTAACTTCAAGTTCTTGATGAAGAGATTTTAGTTATCAATATTTTAGAAAAAGTTTTCTCTCAAAAAGTTTTCAATATTTTGGAAAGAGAAATATATCTTTTCCAAAGTAAAGATGGATTTTTAGAAAAGAAAGAGACTTTCTATAACTCAAAGGTTTTTTAAAAAAAATGAATTTCAAAAAGAAAAACGTTATTTCAAAAGGTTTTATTTCAAAATAAAAATATCCGATAACTTGGATAACTTACAAAAGTTTTATTTTGGATTTGTATTTTCACCAAACGAAAAAGAACGTTGAAAAGTGAACCTAGTAACCGAGACATCGGTATACTAAGGTTTTAAAAACACGTTGATCTATGATCCGTGTCACGTTGTTATGGACTGTGTGTCCTAAGTACGTTGTGTTGGACTGTGTGTCCTATACACGTATTAAAACATGGTGAAAATAGTAAAAAGGTGAAAGTTGTTTTCTACGACCACAAAGTTCAAGACTGGTGCATCGGTCCAGGACTGTTGTGATTAGACACTCGGACTTAAAGTCCTGTGTTGATAATAAGAGTTTTAATACGTTGAAAATTTAAGGAAGGTCGTGAGCATTAGGCTTCGACAAAGGAAAGAATGAAGCACAAAGAAAAGCTGCGAAAATAAAATGATTTTCTCATGCATTTGGCAGACGTGCTCACGTTGTTTTTGTATGAATACCTTGAAGGGTCAGGTATCTCATGCTAAGTTATTTCATTGTGCCTTGATGGACAATGAAGTCCATATGCCTGGGTTGTTGTGCCTTATGTTGGACAGTATGCTATGGACATTCACACACGTTGATCACTGTGCCAGGAGTTTTGGACAATGCTGTGGAAAAACACGTTGTGCCTTATTGGCAATCGAGCCTGATCAGCTCATTTTTAAATGAAGTTGAAATTTCCGGAGACTATAATCACACGTTGAATTATAGAGATGCCATATGTTTTTCAAAAAAATGACGATGAGTTTTTGTGTTACCATGAGTTTTTTTAGAAATTTTCATGTTGTGTATATGAAGGTGTGTAATTGTACTTGATGTTTTTGTATTACAAGTATGTAGTTGTCATAATTCATCCATATATTGGTACCTCACCCTTGCATTTTGTTGGTTTTTCTCTTCTATGTGGTATACATTGTTTCGGGAACTAGATGGATCCAAACATACTGTTGGCCCACTTCAGGGATCGAGCCATCATTTTTGAGAACTATCAGAATCCTGGAGCGTGGGAATTTCAGCCGGGAGACCATGTGGCAGTTTAAACTGGCCCGGTATGTACTGTTGAGGGCAGGGAGTTGGACGGACCTATCCGAAGGATTCATACTATGGAGACTGTACGGATTTCACTGCCACCGGTTCAAATCTGCCTGCTGCGTTGGGCAACTCAGGGTCTAGTGGTTTTAGAACCTCCACAGTCACGGGTGCCGCTTCATCAGGTGGTAGAACCCGCTGTACAGATGGAGGAGGATCCCCAAGAGGTTGTCGAGGAGGATCCTGCTGAGGAGATAGAGGAGGATCCGCAGTACCATCCACTTAGTGATGATGACGACGATTCTCCCGATGAGGGAGGTAGTGTGGATGGGCTTCCGTCAGTTTCACCCCCACAGGATGGGGAGGGTCATAGTGGTCTCCCTAATGGATACCACTAGGACTAGACCAGCTGTAGGACTTTCTTTTGTTTTAGAGGTGATGATGCTAGGGTAGTTGTTTCTCTTTTCTGAAAACAGTAGTTTCTTTTGACCTAGAAGTTTTTAAAACTGCTTGACTATGTTAGTGTATGTTTGACCTTTAACTTTCTTTCTGTATAAATCGACTTTTCACTTCTGTAAATATCTGTCAAGTGGCTTGTCTCCAAGAAGGCCTTATGTTAATGTATAAAGGGTGTTTTGTAACTCTGATGTTGTTTACGTCAATTATGTTTATTCATGCAGGCGGGGAAAAGTTTTATAATTTTTACGAATGTCTCAATTTTCAAGAATGTATTTATTCAAAATAATCTTATATTTCCGAAAGTAATCGACGACTTCATAAAGGTTTTATTTTCCTCAAATGAGGTAATTAATGTGATGCCCGAGGAAAGGGTGTCACAACTGCTGTTCTTAAGCACATGACATATTGTGCATATTCAAAAATTGCATCTCATCTTCTCTATCCTATGCTTATTACAAAGATCCTTCAACATTATGGCATTCCATTAGAGGGAGAAGAAGAAATAAGCCACAACCCAATGATAGCATAAATGAAGCTTATATAACATCATTAGGGTTAGTAAAGAATGATGATACCTGGCTCCCAAAAGAGGAACAAAACGTAGAGTAGAAGCTATAGGGCTTTATATCTTTTGTTTTTCTATATTTGATTTTTGGTTCATCTTTTTGAATGTTAATTATGTCTTTGAATTTAATGAAAGTGTGTTTTTATTGTTAAATCATATTAGCACCTTATTAGACATTAACATTATTCAACAAATGGTTTGTTTGATATTAAGTGGTATCAACAGGTGATATTATAACAAGAAGAAGAAAAATCAGAAAGGTCATAATCAATTAACATAATCGATTATGAGAGACGAAAAAGCAAGAATCGATTAAGTAAGAATAATAGTCGATTATGGAGCATATAAAATAAAAGATCCTAAATCAATATTGATTATATTTATCGGAACTTAAATTAATTTGCCTTGAATGAATAGAGTAATTAAATGGTATCCCTTGTGCATTAACTACAAATTGTTTCTATAATAAAAAGGTTCCCACAATCAATAAAGTCAAATCTTGAGGGGGAGAAACCTTTATAATAAATGCACAGTTTTAGGGGGAGATTTAAATCCTTTTTGCTGTTGTCAAATAGGGGGAGAAAATAGCAAATATCTTTACAAAACAGCAAATAATATTTGGAGAGCAATGTACCAACTATGTCGTACATAGGGGGAGAAAGACTAAAAGGAGAGAATATCTTTATACATTAGGTATTTGTCACAATCAAAAAGGGGTGAACGTGAACCATATTGTCATATAGGTTTTGAAGTTGACAAATATAGTATTAAGGGAAGAACAATTATAAGCAAATCAATATAAGTTTTGATGTTGACAAATAGAGTATTATGGTAAACTGGGCTTAATGAGTATTGTATTGATAAATGCCATGTGACACTTATAATTGATATATGGTTGATATTGAGATATTTGATATATATTGAATACTTGATGTAGTGGTAAATGATAATGTACTTTATGTTACAGGATATTAATTAAATACACATGTGTTAATTATATTTGACATAACATAAGTTTAATGCACATGTAATAATTAATTATATCTATTATATGTTTGTGTTTGGAATTATAATAAATTGGCATAGAATTACTTGATATTATTATTATATGCCTAAAGACATAAAGAATATTTAAAATGATATTATCTTCAAATATGTCTTAAATGTTATACATGGCTTTGAATATGAAACTAAATGTGAAATATTATTTTCTATACCTTGAACTAATGTGATTTATGAGAACACTATGAAATAGAAAAGTTCAGGTTGGAATAAGCAAAGCTATTGAGACGCCCCGACGTCCCATTAAAGAAAACCCAAAATATTAAGACCTAATTTCTTTATTAGCGTTAAGCGGATATATTAAAAACGACGAAAAAATTAAAACTTAAAATATATACAACATAGGTAAACATACATACGGCACATAACTATAAACATATATATACATGCCAGTACTGCTGCCAAGGGATTCCCATCTGTAGGATCCCGATATATATACAAGCTAGTAACATCAACAAAATAAATAAAAATGCCAAAAGAAAATGCCTCACCGATGCACTCCACACCCCATCCCCTCTCAAAATACAGTAAAACCTCACTCACACCTACACTGATGGCACTGGCCCGAGCCATCATACGCTACCTCCCTCGTCTGCATCCTGGGGACCAGCAGGTCCGGACACTCCTCCGTTATCACTGGAAGAGCTCCTGGTCGGCTGCCCCTGAAACCTCTGCCTGTATAGTCTGCTATCCCGAGGATGTAGCCGTCTAGAAGATACCCGCAAAGACTCAGAAACCGTAGCACGGACCTCCGGAGGTTCGGGTACCTCAGGAAGGGGTGCTAGGTCCTGGGCGGGGACAACTGGGTCCTCCTCCGGAATAGGTTCCAACTCGGGCTCCGGCGCTGGTGCGGGTGCGGGTGCTGGTGCAAGCCCGGGTACAAGTACCTCAAAGGGTACCATGAAGGGAACCGGGGCCATGCCTGGCATCGGTGGCATGTGCTGTACATGTCCATCCAGCTGTCCAATCGGGAACGGGAGTGTAGTACCAAAGCGGAACGTGCCTGTAAAACCTATGGGCGGTCCCTGTCCTAGCCCAGAGGTAATGGACATCAGACCCGTGTATACCACGAAGCGGGTGACTAGGTCCACAAGCTACCCATTCGGACCGATGCACTCAACCTCGAAGGTTCCCGAGGTGGGAAACCCCAGGTCCTGAATCATCCATGGGTGATCCCAGTGCGCCATCAACTATATCTGGATCTGTGATACAAAGCATATATATATATATATATATATATATATATATATATATATATATATATATATATATATATATATATATATATATAACACAATCATCCTCAATCCCCATCTAGGATCTTTCCTCTACCCTCCATCATGATGCAATGCAAATGCTGTATGAATAATTTCATCAGGTATCGGCCATATCCGGATATCACAACAATATAATCGACACGTCGCAGAGTCCCTGGCGCACAACCTCGTCCATGGATGGAGGGTGCCCACGCAAAGCAATGACACTATAGCTACACAACACCTCTGGACCACCATCCAGGGTGCTCATGCAATGCATGAACTATAGCTGCGACTAAAATGAAATCATGTCTGGGACGGTCCGCCGTTAGCCTAAACCCCGGGAATTCTCCCTCCTAGGAACAGACCCCTACGACCATGTTTCAGGCCCACACGACCATGTTTCAGGTCCACCATATTACAGACCATGTTTCAGGTCACCCCCTAGTGCCCTAACCACTCATCATAATCTAATAAATAACCTCAATAATAATCTCATCTCATCAATCTCATCCTCATATCACGATAATCATCTCGGTTAGGCACTTCTATCACATATCATATGCATTCCCCAATACATCATCATGTCTTAACATAACTTATTATTTACTCAACCTCTAAGCGCAATCATAACACTCATCATATCATCACAATCATCATCATGTTATCCAAAATCATCATCATATATCATCATGTCATAATATCGTTTCCAAATATAATAATCATCACCACAATATAATAATATTAAATATAAACATAGTCTCAATACTTCCAACATTCATAATATCAATTACCCATACCATATCAACAGTCAAGCAGACAATCACCAAATAATAAAATAATCACACACACACACACACACACACACATATATATATATATATATATATATATATATATATATATAGAGCGTAAAGACGATAAACTCACAATTTCTATATCATCATCGGTACCACTAAGTAGTATCCAATGTGGTATAGACATTGTCCGTTACTCGCTCTCGTGTAGGGTTTGGGTCACCCTACGCCATTATCGAATTAAATGTAACCATGCCGTTTCCGATGTTAAATAGTTTCTTTCCCCCACCTGGAGAGTCGTACGATGCCCGAAACGAAGCACAACAAGACGTCCTCTAATCTCCTCGATTCTGCCCTGTATGATTCTAGGGTCTCAGAGATTCCAAAAATTCACCTAAGCATCACATTACGAAGCGCACGTTACTAGGAGTTCATATTCGAAAACGGAATTGAATTCTGAAAAACGAAATGAAAGATGATACGAGAAACATAACGAATGGAGTTCGACATAAACAAGGATGATTTACCTTCGGTTTTTGAAGAAACGGAGAAGAGAAGAAGATAGATATTGTCACTATGATCACAACCACGTACTCCGTTTCACGACTGGACGATCGAAACTCGCACAACCTTTGCTCTAATCACTTTTTCTCACTAAGCTTTCTCTCTTTATATAACCCTCTTTCTGTTCTCCGAGGCTTCTTGAAACTCCCTGCTCTATGTTTTTCATTTGGTGTCTAAGTGACTTATGTCACTTAAGCCACCTTTTATTTTTACAAGTTCACGCTGCCACGCTCAAGCGTGAAAAGGGCCACGCTTGAGCGTGGGAATTGCCACGCTTGAGGGTGGAAAGCCACCGCGCCATGCATCCACTCACGAGTTGCCACATAAGCCCTGATGACACTTGGCAAGTCAAAGCATGGCCCTTGTCTGGTTTACATGGGCGCTTTAGCGTGGATACACCCACGCTCGAGCGTTGACTTTTGATAAAAAGTCAACTCTTTGCGTTCAGGGTTCGTTCGACGTCTGATTGCCCTCAAATTTGAGATATAGGATCATTAGGACCCAATAAACTACCTAAAACCATAAAAAGGCCTAATCTCAACTCTAAATCCAAAATTCTCATTTCACACTTAGACGTCTCAAAGACGCTAACTGGGAAACCCTAGTTTTGTTCCTACGTTCTAACTCCCTCGATAAGGCTGCGTACTTGCCATGCAAAGGTCTTTAAACCTCAAACAACATCCCAGCTATGTAATCCAAGTCCTAACCCTAATCCTCATACGTAAACCATACATAAAATCACGGATGTTACAACTATGATGTCAAGAGTTGGAAAACTAAAATCCAAGAAGGAATAGATTGCAAATAGAAGAAAAGAGTATCCAGAAGATCAAGCAAGCAAAAGGGGCAAAATGGGAATTTTATTAAAGTGTATTGCGTGTTTTATAAAATGTGTGTAAATGGTAAATAGAGTTCTCAATTTAATATTGATCTCACACACATTTTTAACATTTGCCAAATATTGTTAAACATGTGTTAAAATCTGACAATTAATCATGCTTAATGAGTAATCAAAATATTAATTGTTAAGATTTTCAAATTCAAATGTGCTTCAAGCCATAATCGATTATGGGAAACCAATAATCGATTATGATATGAATTAAAAGGCTTTAAATGAGTTTAATAGGTATTAATTTTAATTACAACTGTTAAGTTTTGAATTTGAATTAGAATAATCGATTATGTAATATGTATAATCGATTATGTCCTCTCAGACTTTCATTGAACTTCAAAAAGAAACCCCGTAATCGATTATGTAATCGATTATGGCTTTTTATGTGAAAGTCAGTGGACTCGTAATCGATTAGTATAATCGATTATGACTATTCTGTCCAAAAGAATGCTACATGGGATTACTTTAAATAATTGATTATGATAATGTAATAATCGAATATGACGCGACAGAAAAGTGTTTTAATGAGGCTTGACCTATTTTCACTTAACCAACATCTTTCTATTATAAAAGAAAAGTGAGGTAGCCATCATAAAAAACAACTCTACTATTTTTCTCTGTGCTAAAACTCTAATAATCATTTTTCTATATACTCTTTCTCTTGCACTATCACTTGACCATATTATCTTGAGAGTTCTACACACCATATAGGTGTTCTTGTATTTGTGCTTCAATTTTTTTATTCATACTATTTAGAGCGCTTTATATTGGTAAGAGTCAGATTGACTCAAACCCTCGTTTCTACACCTTTCTTACAAGAGAGAGTATATCTCTTGGGATATTTTTGAGGCTCTTACACAGGGGATAGTATGTCATGTGATTTGTGTTGAGGGTTCTCTGAATTGTAAAGGTTCAAGCTAGTGTTTGAGGCTCTTACACAAGGGATAGTACGTCTTGAGATTTGTGTTAAGGGTTCTCTGTTTTGTAAAGGTTCTAGTTGATCCTGTTTAAACACTAGAGTTGATTGAAAACCCTTGGTGGTATTGCCTTGGGGACTGGACGTAGGCCACGTGGGTAGTCTGTAGCCGAAGTAGGATATATCGTCGTGTTCATCTTCTTTCCCTATCTCGTTTATTTCTACTTTATATTTTTCAAAAATGCTTTTACTTACACGCGATGGCGCTTTAATTTGAAAAGAATTTAATATCCACTGCAAATTCTGTTTATATTTGAAAAGGGTTTTGATTTATCAAAAGAGATTTCATTTTTATTTAAAATCCAATTCACCCCCCTCTTAGGTGATGGTTGCCACGACCAACATTTATTGTGCTAACTGGTTTGAAAGTGTTAAGTTTTCATATATCGTGTTATTTATCCGACGTCTCTTTGTTTCTGACCTCTTATTATAAAGAAAACTTTGTTATTTTTGAAAAGTTAACTAAAACATAATTCAACCCCCCTTCTCCTGTTTTATATCTGTTCATTTCAGAACACACGAGGTCAGAGTATTCGATTACTGATACCGGATGTCACGGATCAGTTCCCTAACGGGAATGGGGGAACTATCGTGATACTCTTGTAGTCCTTGCCGAGTTGTCCCGTATCCTAACGGGAATGGGGATACTTTTATATCACGTAGCTATTCCTTAGCGGTAATGGGGGAATAGTGTCATTCTTTGAATGAGCGCCCTAACGGGAATTGGGGTGTGCACCGGCGTTTATGGACGAGCTGCTTGGACAACTGACTATTATCCCATATCAGACAAGGGATGTGTGACAGGATTATATGGAGGCCACGTCGGCATACAGGATCAGTTGCATTGCGGGAAGGGTAGAGGATGATAATATATTTCGAGGATGGTTGTTATTTATGTGTTTATTCTGTGATGCATGTCTGTGTGCTATTATCGTATATATGCTATGTAATCTTTTCCACTTATGATGATAGCATGTTTCTTATCTCCCTTTCTTCTTCCGAGTATTTTTTATTTTATATCGTGGAGAAGACCTAGTTGAGTAGGATGCCGCACCTAGATCATCCGTGGATGACGGGGCCTTCGGAGTTCCCACTGATGGAAATGCTTGAGCTGGAGTACCTTGATGACAATGGGTGGCTTATGGACCCAATCACTCATTTTGTTGTATATACAGGTTCGGTATCAGCATAATTCGTGGGGACTTTCCGTCTCGGCCAGACTAATCCTTTTCCAGTCTTTATCTATCCTCCACCCATGCCACAGCCATATCTGTGGGCAACTCTTGAGGTAGAGTTGATGGTTCCCATGCTAGCACTTCCCAGAGATCATGTTCGACATAAAGCTCATTATCAACGACATTTCCAGTGCCCTCATCGAGGGAGTATCTCTGGCAGTAGAGGAGCAGCAGCATCCGGACCATCAGTGAGACCCCAGCAGCAAATGTACCGACGAGCACACAGGGAGAGTCAGGCCAGTTCTAGCCATCCACTCTAGGGTTAGAGGCTAGTGCGTGCTATGTACATATGTTATGAGTGTGAGCCCATTTTGTTGTATTTTGATAGGGGCTGAGTGTGAGGAGAGTCGGTGAGGTTTTCTTTCTTGGACTTTCGATGTATCTTCCTTTTATATGACAGTTTGTATTATCGGGACCTTACTGATGGGGTACCCTTTATAGTATTTCCGCACAATATGATGTGATATATCCATATGTATGATGTGATGCTTTTATCTTTGTTCTTTATCTTTAAAGTTTTTAATATTTATGATTTTCTGTATATACGCTTAACGTTATATCATGATTAAGTTTTAGTTACTTAGGTTCATCTTTAATGGGACATCGGGGTTGTCTCGGTCAGAACATTTCCTTTGTTTACATTTTCACATGTTTAAAATTTGGTTTTGAGTTCCCACTTCACAATGATGACAATCAAAATTTGTTAAACAGATAAGGATTGCATTTGCTGAGAACAATTACATTCAAAGAATATTTAATTTCTATTTTATTTCACTTCATGCAAATACATTGTTTGAATTTACAGTGATAATAAAAAAATGACAATATCATTGGCTATTCTTTTCAGCAGCATGTTGGTGGCAAAGGAGAAAATAGAATGGAATTTGAAGAGATAAAGAAGACACTTCAGTTAAAACTTTGCTTTAGTTTGTGTCTTTTGACTCCCTTAAAGATGCCACCGATCAATTATGTGTCTGAGTCTACACATAGGGTTACTGTGGCTCCCTCGCTTCTCACTTCCTAAGGGCATTTGATAGCCCACTCTCATGTCTTTTTGTCGTCTATCATGCCAAAAGAAAGATTTGTTGCTAGAAAGGCTCCCCATTCTATTCTGATCGCCAAACCCTCCCATAGCACCAACCGTTTCGTGAGGACACTTTATTGCCCACACATGGGAGAGACGATGACATTCACATATCTTCTTGTCGTCTGTCATGACATTTAGGATTGGCCCTCTTCTGGCCCTCATCTAGACATTAGTCATGACACAAGACAAAAAGATATGAGAGTTCATGTTGTCCTCTTCTAGAATAATAAGAACACAAAGAAGAATACATGACGAGATTTCATAAAATTTGAAGTGTGGGATAAGAACACAGAGGAGAGCTATTTATAGGAGAAATTGACTTAGGTTTAGGACCGTTTATTCAATAGCTATTAAGGCAGAATTGATAACAGACAATTTTCTATGCCAATGCCCAACGACTACGGGCTGGGAGTTGGTTACCTAGAAAGTGCATTTTTAATTCCAGAAAAAGATAGTGTTTCTCCATTCAAGCGTTATGATAGTTACCACTTCATCCATAGTGTTTGACCGTTTGTCTATATAAATGCTATTAAAATGGTCTATTATGATAATGTTTCCACAGTACGCATTATTAATGATGTATGGGATAAAGAACTTTTTTTTTCAAAATAGGTTATGGAGTAAAGATAGCGCTTTACCGATGAACCGCTATTAAAGGTTTATAATTTAGTAATGTTTCTATTGGTCAGCGCTATTAAATGCTTCTGCACATTTTTATAGAGCGCCTCCTACCGAAACCGTTATTAAGTGTGCGCTATTAAATCTCGAATCTGGCACAATGGCTTCAAATTATTTTGTTTATGCATGACATGGAATTACTATTAAAATATAAACATATATATTACATTTTTTCACAAAGAGATTATTTTTATATGTTTATATATTGAGTACCTACATGGATAAGAATTTTATTCTTAGTCTCTAACCATTTAAAAGATGTAGATAATTAATTGATCTTTGTTCTTATACTCAAATATCTCAACTTAAATAATATTTTTATCATCTTTATTAACAGCAATTATTATTCATATATTCTGTAGACAAAAAATTGAAAGAATGATATTTTTAGAAGTAGTTGAGTTAAATGACTAAAAAAATAAAAATAAGAATAATAGTAAAACCATTTTAACATATTTTGTCAGAGTATTAAGGTGAGGCACACAGCATGCATGGAGGGTCCTTTTCAATAGATGAGTCGTCAAGTATAGAAAAACTATTTGTTAGAGTAAAATAAATATAAATAATAGACTAAAACAAATATTAATATAAATTATATATATTTTTATAATATTTTTATGTTACATATTTTATTTTCATATTAAAATACCAACATTATTTTATAAAAAAGAAAGCCTAAAAATATTTAAAAACTTTCTAAATATAAATATACAAATAATTTATTTTAAATAATTTTATCAATTTTTAATAACTTATTTGTGTTAACTAAATAGTTAATCAAATACTAAAATAATAGACTGATGTACAATTAAAATAAGAACTAGGATTTATTATATTTTAATAGACTTTAAGACAATTGAGTGGTATAAATATTGGTAGGTGCATGATGTCAAAGACATTTTTTAGATGAAATATATATGTTCATCTTTTTCAAATAGAGATTTACATATTTATACTTAATGCATATCTGGTGGTGCAATTTTAAGAGGTTCAAATGGAGCATTTTTGGGATGTTTCTCATATTTCTATGGTGTTTACATATCTTTTAAAGCATAGCTCATTGCAGCTATGAAGGCTATCGAAATTGCTTCACAAAAAGGATGGACAAAATTCTGGTTGGAATGTGATTCTTTACTTGTAGTGAAGACTTTAAAAAAATCAAGATCTTATTCCTTGGAAGTTTCACAATAGGTGGAAGAATTGTCTAAGAATGATCAAGCATATATATGCAGTTCTACTCTTCCCATATTAATTTTAGAGAAGGCAATACTTGTGCGGACAAACTAGCATCCTTTGGTTTTGCTTTTCATAGTTTTTCTATGTGGGATTCTCCCCCCAATTTTATTATAGAGGATTTTAATCGAAATAGAGTTTGTCTTCCTTTCTTTAGGTTTGCATAATTATTTATTTTGGCATGGGTTTTTGGGCCTAATCCCCCCTTGTATTTTTTGTATTCTTTTCTTCTTATTAATAAAATCTTTAGTGTGCTGCGAACGATGGATAAGGTCTGAGGTGCCAATATTGATATCCCTTTGCACACTAATTTTTTGTAAAAAAAGAGTACTGATCTTACTCATCTCACTTTGGTTCGCTCCATCACCTCATGTATGCAAATGCTGTCAAAGTATAATTATACTTAATATAAGCTTAGCCTTTTATTAGTCAACCAAAAGATTCATCCGTGAATGTAGAAACAAGAAATAGATGGAGCTTATTATAGGTTTTGAACTCACACGCACTGTTCTATAATATTTAATCAAGTAATTTTTTTTAATAAGCATATAATAATTGACCTATAATATTATAGGTCAATTGTTTTTTTCTGGGGCCGTGACTTGGTAATGTATGTGTGTGTTGTGTTTGGTTGTTTGGTTGCATGGTATGTTTTGGTTGTTTCGTCTTTTGTTTTGGGATGGACTGATTATGGCAGGTCTATCATGTATGCTATTGCAGCGGCTGTTGTTGGTTTGTTTTGATATGGCTGTAATTCTGTTGTGGCACAAGTTGTGCTGCAGCTTCATTTATTAAATTTTGATCTTTTACCTTTAAAAAAAAAAGTAAAGTGACTCAAACAGACTACTTTTTATTTTTGGTAAATGCCTATTACTCTTTTTTTATTGTGCTAGATAAATTAATGTCTATTACTCTACTTTTTTACAACTTCAAAGTAACTAAAGAATATTAACATTGTAGCATGCGTTTCTGGCGGAGTGAACCCAACACATCAATCAAAGCATTCAAATCAGAGCAAGAACTTCCTCCTTCTTCCACAGCCTGCCTTGCCATCAATGAGAACATCTTCTCTTTAATCCTCATTTCCTCCACTGCTTCATCTCTTGCCATGATCTTTTTCAATGCCTTCTCTATTGCATCCCATTTAATACTATTATCCCCCACATATGGAGTCCATTTCTTTACACCAAGAGATACCCCAATTTTAAGAACTTCAGTCACCAATTTCTCATTGTAAAATTGCTCTGCAGACACAGGCCATGTGACCAAGGGTACCCCAGCAGCTACTCCTTCCAATGTTGAATTCCAATCACAATGAGTCATAAATGCTCCAATTTCTCTATGTTCAAGAATTAACAGTTGAGGTGCCCAACCTCTTATAATTAGTCCCTTACCGTCCATTCTCCTCTCAAATCCTTCCGGTAGCCATTCCTCTCCATCTTCTCCATCTTTTTGCTTCTCCTCACCACCCATATGAATTGCTGTCCTGAAGCCTCAAGTCCCATAGCAATTTCTCTTAGCTGAGAATTGGGGAAGTTTATAGTACTTCCAAAGCATATGTAAACTGTCACATCCGTTATTTCATGTGTTGTTTACGTAAGAGGACTATGTCTAGGACTTGTATTATATAGTTGAAATGTTGTCTGAGGTTTAGAGACTCTTGCATGGAAAGTACGCAGCCATATCGAGTGAGTTTGAACGTAGGAACAAAATTAAGGTTTTCCCGGTTATCGCCTTTAAGGCGTATGAGTGTGAACCAAGAGTTTTGGAATTAGGGTTGAGATTAGGCATTTTTGATGGTTTTAGGTTGTTTATTTGGTCTTAATGAGCCTATATCTCAAATTTCAGCTCAATCGGACTTCAAACGGACCCGAAAAGCAAAGAGTTGACTTCTGGTCAGAAGTTAACGCTCAAGCATGGCTGTATCCACGCTCAAGCGCCCAAGTCAACCAGACAGGGCCATGCTTTGACTTGCCACATGTCATCAGGGCTGACGTGGCACTCTAGGATTGGTTGCATGGTGGTGGCCCTACCTGCCACCAGTGCTCGAGCGTGGGGGAGCCAGCGCTCAAGCGCTGGAGCGCTCTAGCGCCAGGATCCCAATGCTCAAGCGTTGAGGCGCTGAGTTGCAAAAATAAATAGCTTAAGTGTCATAAGTCACTTAAGCTATGAGTTAGAAGGCAGAAGACATAAACGAGAGCTGAGGGTAGATAGCAAAAAGGAGAGAGTTCTAGAGTGAGAAAGAGAGGAAATCTAGAGAGAGAAAATGTCTCGGCTCAAAGTACGACTTACTCGATCATCCCGTCACGATTCCGGGTACACCATTGCGTTCGTGGAAACGTCCTATGCATTGTTATCTTCTTCTTTTCTTCAATAGAGAAGGTAACTCCTACTCTCTTTATGTCGAAACTCCGTTCGTTACAGTTCTTAAGATATCTTTCGTTTCATTTAATGGATTTTGATTCCGTCTTCGATTTTGAACTTGTGGTAACGTGTGCTTTGCAATGTGATGCTTAGGTAAATTTTTGGAAGCTCAGAGGCCCTAGTCTGGCATAGGGCAGAATCGAGAGGATTTGAGAATGCTTCGTTTCATTGTGTTCAAGTTGTCGCACAACTTTCCAAGTGGGGGAAAGAAATTGTTACCAAGTGGCTTCAATCTCAAGAGGGGGGTGAATTGAGATTTTAAAAGTTTTTGCCCCCTTTTTGTGACCTAGACTAATTTTTGAGAATTTGTAAAAAGATAAAGGAAGAGAAAATCACACAATCAATTTATACTGGTTCAATCACTCCCTTGAGTGACCTACATCCAGTCCTCACAATACATTTGTGAGTATTTTCCACTAAATCAAATCCAAGCTTTACAAACTTGAGCACTCTTCACTTGAGATCCCCCACCCTTGTGCAAGAGCCTCTAAATCAAACCAAGGGATACCTCACCCTTGTTACAATCACAAACTAGAGAGATTCCTCACTCTCTTTAACCAACAAAATCAAGCAAAAGTGATTACAAAGAAGAATACCTCAAAAGGTTGAATCAATACAAGTTGAAGCACTATGACTCTTGTGTAGCATTGGCTCAAATCTTGATTTCAATAGGGAAAGATTGAATCTTGAGGTTTGAGATGTTGTGCAAGTGTTCTTGGAGTGTTAACCTAGGGTTTTCGGAGCTACTGTAGTGTATTTATAGTGAGGGATGAAAATATGACCGTTTTGAACAGCTGTCACACGTTTTCTGCACTTTCTGCGATCTATAATCGATTACGAGACTTCCTGTAATCGATTATGGCCATCTGATAATCGATTATCGCCATCTGATAATCGATTATAAGGCTTCTGTTTGCTGTTCTGAATTTTCCAGAAACCCAATAATTGATTATGGACTCAAGATAATCGATTATATCATTTCTTTTAATAGAGAAATGATGTTTTTCCAACTCAAGAATATTCTTAACATTTATGAAAAACATTTTTGACATTTAGCTTACTTCATAAATTACTGAAATCGTTTATCTAAGTCTTTGAAAAACCTTAAGCCCATTTTCAATTTTAAAACCAATTTTAGTAGCCAATCCTACACTTGAATCTTACATATAATACTAAGACCAAACTTATACTAGTGCAATAAGTTCTTTTTACGTCAGTTAAAATTGATTTTTTACGTCAGAATACTGACTGACGTAAATACAGCTGACGTTAATATTTTTATATTTAACGTCAGTTGAGAACTGACGTTAAATATAAAACTATTAACGTCATTTCTTTAACACAACTGACGTTAATTTTGTAAAAATTAACGTCAGTTGTTTAAACAACTGACGTTAAACATAAAACTATTAACGTCAGTTCTTTAAGAAAACGGACGTAAATTTTGTTAAAACTAACGTCAGTTGTTATAAAGAACTGACGTTAAAGGTTTAATTTTAACGTCAGTTGTTTATTACAACTGACGTTAATAGTGTACTGTATATTTTATAAAATGCTATTAACGTCGGTTGTTTGATACAACGGACGTTAATAGATTTTTTTTTTAAATTCAGTTTTAAAATATCACTCCCCTCAGCTATCCCTGCATTCAGTAAATATCCCAGTAACACAGAATATCACACACATTACAGAATTGCAAAGGAAAAATGGAACAATGGGGGGACTTAAAACCAAAACCCATGTATATATATAAATAAATTTTAGTTCCAATGTCTAAAAAACAAAACTACCAATCTAAGGATATATATATACATGTTATTAATTAGTTTCTAAAGTCTAACAAAAAAACTATTTATCTAAGCATTGCGGAGGTATCTTGTCAATTCCTTTTTCAGCCGCATACTTGAAGAAGAATTCAGTGAAGCGCATCCTCAAGTCTCTTAACTCATCTTCTTGAATAGGCGATTGGTCGTTAAATGCCTACACACGTTCAAATAATAACAATAACATCAATGCAAGTCATCTTCAAAACTATAATATATAATTTAACAAGTTGTTTAAATATTACCTTATTCCATCCATCCGTAATAGAAGTGGAGACTATGTTCAGCATATGAAGCATCACATAATAGCCGCACGACCACCCGTCATTTTGAAATCGAGACTACCAACAAAATTAATTTCAATGTCAGTTGAATATACATATAAATTAGTAATTATAATATTAATTATTTGATAAATAAACTACCAAACCTTGATGATGTTCCATACAGGATTTGCTTTAGCCTTAGAAGTCCTACTTCTCCCGTTGGCGCAACTTATGCTACTCGCCTTCAGCGCGCTATCATAAACAAATAATCATATCGATCAATTAACAAATTCATATATCATGTGTGTAATAAACTAAAAACAAATTATATTAAAACTTAAATTAAATTTAAGATTAGTTACTTACTTATTTACAGCTTCCAACACCACCTGTGGCGGCTGTTGGTGGAGAGAGCAATTGAATATGACAGTATGCCTAGACGGGTGAAGTACGAACAACTGCCAATGGCTTTTCATACAGTAGGGAGCCAGATATAATTCTTTCTGATTGTCTCCCAACAACTTCCCTAAGTATTTACTCAATGCATCGCCAGCAAAGAATTCGGGAAGAAGGATTGACGGATCTAAGAAGCCGTAAACTGATGCAACGCCCTTATCAAGCTGAATACGATGGAGATACCTAAGATATGAAAAGGTGTGGATGTTAATTACATAATATATATATTGAAATTAAAATAAATTATTAAATGGAAAAATACCAAAAATAAATAAGTTATAAAATTAAAATTAACTTACGTGCACCAGAGACTGAAAACATTGATGTTCATCCAAACGTTATTTCTGCAGGCGTTCCCGAGATCGTCACCACAGAAGGTAAATATCCTCCGTTGATCTGGGCGTGCCACCCATCCATCGTGCTCCAATGGACATTCAAAAATCTCAAACGCATAATCCTCACCAAGTGAGAACAAATGAGTGATAGGTGACAGCGACACCGACGTCGACTTGGCCTTCAGTTTAGGAAAAATAAAATAGATAAGTTGTTGATAATTAAAAAAAACACAAGTAATTATTTGACTAATTTGGACATTAATAATGAATACATACCTTTGTTAACATTTCGAGCTCACGTCGTTTGGAGTCCAACTCAAGCTCACGCCTTTTCATTTCCAACTCATGCTCATGGCGTTGGACTTCGAACTCCCGCTCCCTAGCTGCCAACTCATCGTCCTCCACATGTGCCCTACTAAAACACTCTTTTGTGCTCACATGTGAAGGGTTGGCATGCCCTGCGGTGTCCTGGGATGTACCGATGGAGGAAAGCTCTCTGGCAAGCGCCTGCTTGAATTCCGGGTTGGATATTAAGCTTTGCATCAGATGTGTTGTAATAGCTGGGTTGGACATGAGGTGCTGAGAAATGTCAGCCAAAATTGATGCTTCATCGACCACCCGCTTTCGTGAAGCAGACTTGCCATAATATTCTTTGATGGTCACGTTCCCAGGAACACCGAGAACCCGACCAGGATGGTCTTTCTTGCCTAGAGCAGTCATCAAGACGTCCCGCCATCCAGAAAGGACGAATGAGCCCTGGGAGGATTGTGCTTTAAGATCCATCTACAATGAAAAAAATTAAAAAACGTGCAAGTGAAAAGTGTTGCAAATATCTATACAAATATCAATTGAAATCAAGTTAATTATTTACTTACAATCTTATCTGCCACTTCACGAGTGGCATCAACTTTAAAAGATCCCATCTTTGTCATGCGACCGGCCAACCAGACATCCTCGCGGTCGATGTCCGACGGAGGACTTAATGGTGTGCCCTCAGGCACCTCTCCTCTTTCAATCCTAGCAGAGTGCTCTTCTGCCCGCCTTCGCCCCTATCCGCCATCATCCGCTCGATCCGAGTCCAGTACCCACCCCGAGACATGGTGTGGCGGTGGACGTTCTTCGCCTGATTCTGCCGACCCTTATTTGCCTTAGCCTATTCAAACAAAAACACATAATTAAATACAGTTAAATGATCTATAATAAGCATACAAAATTAACTTAGTCAACCAACCTGAAATTCTCCATCCTGTCGACTCCTGGAAAACATATCCCAAGTATCTTGATCAATCCAGGGATAATCCGAGAACATTTTATCAAGCCACTTCTTCCCTGATACAAAGTACCTGGTAAGATCATGCTTGAACCCATTCCAACGCGTTGATGCCATTTTCATACATTTATGACGATGATCCTCGTCATTTGGCACAGTCCAAGCTACCTTCACATTAAATACATAACAACTGGATGGATTATAACTCGGATAATTATCTAATAATGTAAATCAAACGAATGTAAAGGTAAAATACCGCGATAGCCTCCCAAATATGATCCTTAACGTTCTGTGGAACGTCATTCCAGTGGTTGTAGTTGATGCTTACGTGCTGCTTCGCTTGTAGAAACACCCACTTATTAAATTCTTTAGCACGGGGTCCCTCGGTATTTAGATTAGCATCGAAGGACACCTCAAGCTTCTGTCCGCTTTGCCTGTCCTTCTCTAGTTTCTTCAACGAGGTGGCTCCTCTACCCCGTTTCCTATGAGCCTGTGATGTCTGTATGGACAAAAAAAATGATAAAATAGAGGGTTGTAACATTATAAACTTACATTAAAAAGAAGGACTAAAGATAGTATATAACATGTAAACTTACACTAGAATCAGGCGTAGGCGTGATCGGGTCCTGCGAAGCCCCCACAGTGTCCTTCCGTGCATGTGGGCTATCCGACTGATCCATATGTATGCCTGTTCAGAAATAATATATATGTATTAACATAGGTTATAACTCAAAATAAATACAGAAGTATAAATAAAAATAACTAGATAGGTCCTGTAGATATACAAAACATCTATCCAATATAAGGACAATACGGGAGATTGAAAACTATAGTTTTTGAAGATTGCCAAGCACTGGTCATGGCCTGGCAGTGATGTCCATCACGGCCGTAACGTGCCAACTGAACCAGACCCTCACATGCAGAACTGATCACGACCTAGCCGTGATGAGCATCACGGCCGTGACAGATCAACCAGCAGAGCAACATGCACTCAAAACCAAAAATAGAGACATTCCAAACAACTCAAACTCACGGTTTCAAGTTTCAACTACTAAGACTACAATTTCAACATACACTCAAAACCAAAAATAGAGACATTCCAAACAACTCAAACTCACAGTTTCAAGTTTCAACTACTGAGACTACAGTTTCAACATACACTCAAAACCAAAAATAAAAAAATGTGCCCTAAAGACCCACCAGAAATAGGCGCTCGCGTGGGGGAGGGGGGGGGGGGGGAGCTCGAGTGGTGGCCAACGTTCGATGTGGTTACTGAGAGTAGAGGGACAAGGAGAGTTAGTGCGCGGGAAGGGGAAAGAGAGATGTCAAGTTATTGCAAAGAATGAGCGGGAAAGACAGAGTTAGGGGTTAAGAGTGTACCTCACGGTGGTGGCGAAGAAGCCCTCACAGTGGTTGTGGTGGAGATGAGCTCGCGATTAGGGCAGAGTGAGGGTTGAGAGTGATGAAAAGAGAAAATAGACGTACAGAGAAGTGCAGAAGGCGCGCGGGTGTAAACGTTATAATCAAAATAAAACAACATTTTACGTCAGTTGTTAGTAAAAACTGACGTTAAAGGTCATATATTTAACGTCAGTTGTCTTAAGAAACTTACGTTAAAAAACACTCGCATTTCTTACGTCAGTTGTATTACACAACGGACGTTAAAATTTTATTAGTTTCTGGAAAAACATTCATTCCTTTGACTACTGTGCTACTTACCCATTCACCTTATAACCTAAAGGTCATATATTTTACGTCAGTTGTTAGTAAAAACTGACGTTAAAGGTCATATATTTAACGTCAGTTGTCTTAAGAAGCTGACGTTAAAAAACACTCACACTTCTTACATCAGTTGTATTACACAACGAACGTTAAAAGTTTATTAGTTTCTACAAAAACATTCATTCCTTTGACTACTGTGCTACTTACCCATTCACCTTGTAACCTAATCCTCTTAAGGAGCATTAAGTTTTTAGATAAGTTTTCAAGAAAATCAGAATAGCTTAGTAACTTCATCCCCTGCTCCTATAAATAGCTTCCTTCCATCCTTTTAATTTTTTCGGCTTCACAATATGGCTCTGCCAGGGAGATTAACTTCATCACTCTTTCTTCCTATGCCTAGACTCATAGATCTTTGTCTTAATGGTCAAACAACTTCTGAGGTTGTGTAAATCACATAACATGGATGGTAAGGTTGGGTGAATCACGTAATGTGATTCTCTCACTTTATTTCATCTCCGTCATCCCTTTCACTTTGCTTTGGAAGCAAGTAACTGTGGATTCAAGACGATGCATCAAGGAATTCCAGTGAAGAAGAAAGATGCAAAGATCCATTTCACTTTGCTTTCGCTGCTAGTGACTGAGGATTTACTTTGCATCATGGAATTCAAGTGAGGGAGGTGATGCATCCATTGGAGTTTCTGATGACAGGACTGAGAAGAAAATGATGTTGAAGCAGAAACTTTTTTATATTTTAGGGCTATGTTGCAGAAATTTTTTATCTTTTAATCATGTAATTTTAACTTATGAATCGTTTCAATGAGATACGATTTGATTATACATATAACTTGTTTTATGTTAAGTGTTTATTTATTTTAATTTGCACAAGAATTTGTTTACTAATTCAAGCTAATTAATAAAAATTAAAAATAAACTTGTTTAAAAAAAAGGTTTAGAAATAAACTGCACTATATGGAGTGATCTGCGTTAAGAGGGACAACAGGGACATGACAACCAATGAAATGAGTTTCATAATTATTTACGTCAGTTATTTATAGAATCGACGCAAAATAGTGATTTAATATTTACAAACTGCCACCACCTCATTTTTAACGTCAACTTAATTTATGACTGCCAAGTTCCCGTGATATTAATTGCATTATTTCCAATATTCATTCTCGCACGTTTATAATATATAGGATTATTTACGCGCCTATTTATTTAATCAAGTAAAAATCACACTTTTAACGTCAGTTGTATAAAAAACTGACGTTAACAATAAATATTTTTTATTTTAAAAACACTTTTAGCGTCAGTTTTTTTAAACAACTGACGTTAAAAGTGTATAGATATCTGCAAAAACATTCATTCCTTTGACTACTGTGCTACCTACCCATGCACCTTGTAACTTAATCCTCTTAATGAGCATTAAGTTTATAGATAAGTTTTCAAGAAAATCATAATAGCTTAGTAACTTCATCCCCTGCTCCTATAAATAGCTTCCTTCCATCCTTTTAATTTTCGGCTTCACAATATGGCTCTGCCATGGAGATTAACTACATCACTTTTTCTTCCTATTCTTAGACTCAAAGATATTTGTCTTAATGGTCAAACAACTTCTGAGGTTGTGTAAATCACGTAACATGGGTGATAAGCTTGTGTAAATCACGTAATGTAAGTTGCTCGCCTTATCATCCTTCCGGAGAATCAGCTGCTGGAGGGCAAATCAGGTGCTCGGGCGTCACAGTTCCAAAACCTCAGCTTTGGCAGCAAGTGACCGTCATGGAAGTCTCTAGAACCACTGCCTTTGCTTGAAACAGATCTAGTGCACCTGTTTTTGCCTCTCTTGAGCTCTCTCATGCCCCCAGTTTTCTGAGGTCTTAAAGGATGCAAGTGACTGTTCCAAGACCATTGCTAAAACAGATCGAGTGCACCCTTCGGAGTATAGTTTTCCCTTTGGCATATTTCATAAAACTCTCTGATGGGATGTAGCTTTAATGTTTAGGATTTTAAACCCTTTCAATGTAACTTTTTATAGGATTTTAAACCCTTTCAATGTAATTTTTTATAGGATTTTAAACCTTTTCAATCTTCTGTATCAGTCTGTATTACACTTCATGAATGAGATCCGATTTGGGTTATTGATTCAACTTATACTTCGCACATATATTTTAGTTTTCAAAACAGAAACACAAAACATCAAAGCAATTGTGAAACTGAAACTTTGAGGAAGGCAATACGGAAGGGTACGTATACTAGATAAAAAAATTATTAAAATAACCTTTAACGTCTGTTGATGTAAGGACTGACGTTAAAAGTGAAGTGACTCACTTTTAACGTCAGTTCGATAAAGAACTGACGTTAAAATGTTCACTGTTAACGTCAGTTGTTTATTGAACTGACGTTAAAAGTGAGTCACTTCACTTTTAACGTCAGTCCTTAAAACAACTGACGTTAAAATTGAATTAATGAAGTCTGATATTTACAAAACTGCCACCACCCCCTTTTTAACGTCTAGCTATTGGTTAACTGACGTAAACCTTTACCGTCTATTGTATATTTTCCACTAGTGTTAAACTATATATACCCTTGAAGTTCTTCTCTTGGTCTTGGATGATACTTTCACTTTCTCAATCAATTGTTTTCCTTTTGTTGCTCATCGTCAAAATTAATTTCCTGAAAGTGCATGGCATCCATATTCTCCCCCTTTTTGATGATGACAAAAAATATTGAGATTTTTGAAAAACTTAGGTTGGAGGTTAGTCACAAATATCATATAAAAGATACTCAGAGTGGTAAGCGCATATGAGAAGCATGAAGTGTAAAAACTCCCCCTTACTAAGTGCATATATCAATGGGGTTTTAAAATAAAAATTTTAACATTTAGAGCTCCCCCTTACTTAGTGCCATATAATAAGGATATGAAAATTAATTTCAATGACACAAGAAATGCCATTTAAGTCACTTTGCATTCAAATTGTTTTCAAGTTCAAGTGCATTGAGAAAAAGGCATAACTATGTTTTTCCAAACATGCAAATATATCCATTTAACCATATATTCATTCCTATCTTCATCCAAATCTATTTCCATTCAATCAAGTCAATTATCCAAGCATATGGATTAAAACATGTTCATTCATTCATATCAATTATCCAATCCTATGGATATTCATCCAAATGTATTGTGTCTATTTCAAGCATATAGAATTGTCATTCAACTACATATATAAAAATAATCCAAGGTATATAACAACAATCCAATGCTTATCTCTCCCCCTTTTTGTCATTATCAAAGAAAATGTCTAATGATTCAACCATAGTACCTATCTTTCAAAATTTTCAACATCTACAATTTTCCATACCATTAGCATCCACATTGGCATCCTTCCAAAATTAAAACATCATACAAAGTGATCTCCAACATTCATCCACATTAGGAGTTCATAACCCAATCACACATGGCAATGATAACATAAAGCATCCAAACAAATTTAAATTGCCATCATTCAACATGAAAACCAAAGGCATAACCATCCATAAACATCCACATAGTCATAAGTCCTAGATAATGAAACTAGTTTCCTTAAAAATTCTTAAACCATAGCAAAAATAAAAGGACAAACTAAGTCCATGCACTAACAACCAAAGCATCATAAGATGAAAAACATAGAAGGTAAGAGAATAAGGCTATCCATAGAAGAAGTCATCCCCAAGTGGTGCAGACATATCATCTGGAGCAATGGAGCCATCATGAGAGGAACTGCCACGTTGACGCTCAAGACGATTAAAGCTCTCCCACATCTCTTAGCACGTCTCCTGCATCTCTAGGTGCATTTCCCGCATCTCAATGAATATTTGCTCCATAGGATCATCACTTGAGGAGGCTGCATCTTGTGTCCCTCTAGCTTCTCTGTTTGCAGCTTGTTGCCTCCGGGCATCTCTATCTTTAGCTGCCTTAAGCCTTCACTCCAATTCTTCAAACGACGTATTTGAAGACCATTCTTTATTTGAGATAGAGCCAAGGTCCGTAAACCCAATCACCATCTATCTGCTTCATGTTCATGTGATTTATAGAGCCAGTAGTGAACAATGTGTGTGATTTTTTTATTTTGACTTTGATTACGCCCTTCAGTGGAACATGGAAGTGTTCCTAAATACGAGTGATATGCAAAGCATAAGGCAGACCTGTCCCTTTTGTGTTTGGCTTCATTCATGTGATATGCAACAAGGTGTGCCCAATTAACTCGCCTTTGATTTTTAATGATCCACATTAACAAGATTTGGTTGTGATTAACTTGTGCATAATTCCCATATTTTGGAATGAGAATATGCATGATATTGTAGTGAATCAGTCGATTCTGAACAGTGAGGGATTTAGCGAGAACTGGTTTGGTGAAACCAGCCTCTAAGTGTTTGAAGCTGTCAAGGACCTTGTCAGAATCAAAATCAGTCCAGTGTGCAGGGGGTTTAAAATCAAGACATATATCCTCATCAGTGGGCAAATTTACGATATTCCCAAATTCTTCTAGGGTCATTTCTATCTTAATGCCCTTAACTTCAGATATCAACAGACTAGCATCTTCTATAAACCTCAGATTGGTATAAAAAACTTTGATTGGTTCCTCAAAATATGGACCCTTGAATTTCACAAAATTAACAAGGTCCAAATTTATCAATTTTTCAAAAATATGGAACCCATTTTGCTCGAAAAACCAATCATAATCTAACACCATGGGCTTGTCTATACTCCTAGTAGCAAAATTTTCTTTAAAGTTGTAGTACTGGATGTTTGAGGTAAAGTATTTACCTACAAGAGAAATGGCCCGAGGTGTCGGAGTTTGAGCTTGCTCTTGTGATGGCTCAAATGATTGTTCTTGCTCTACGGAGGACTTTTTATGTTTGTTTGGGGGTATGGAAAACCCATAAGACTTCTGATTTGGCATGATTGAGTATGTGGGTGGTGTTGATTATGACCAAAAATGAATATTTGGAGGAGGAGGATAGTGATGAGGCACGGTTTTGATGAGATTTGAGTGGTGGGGCGCGGTTTTTGTGGAGGAAATGGGTGAAAATGAAGTTTTGATGTAGTGGGTGTTGATGGAGGTGGATATAAATGGAGGTTTGAAGGTAAAAATGGAGGTGGAGGCGCGGTTTGGTGATGGTTGAGGGAAGAAGATGAAGTTTAGAGGTGTGGGTGATGATGAAAATGAAGGAAATGAAGGTTAAAAGGAGTGGGTATGAAGAAAAAATGGAGGTTTTGAAGGAGGAAGAAGGTGGAGCGTCGGTTTGGTGAGGAAGAAGGCAAGAGGCGCGGCTGAGATGTGAAGAATGGGGGTTTGGGGCGTACAGAAACCCTAAAATAACCCTTTTATAGCCCCGTGTCGTAATCGATTATAGGGCGCCTAATAATCGATTATTGTGTGTCTGTCTCCTCTTATATTACGCAGCTGAAGCTGATAATCCATTACACGCAGAGTGATAATTGATTATCTGCCTTCAGTTTTCTTAGACTGGGTTTCTGAATATGCTTAATTGATTATGGGACTAGAGTAATCGATTATGGTGCTTAAGATTTTCAGGTTTTAGTGTCCAGAAGCATGATAATCGGTTATTTACTACTAAATAATTGATTATTGACTTGAAAATCCCAGAAAACACATTTTTGATGCTATAACTCCTAGTAACTAAGTTCATCTCTTGAAGTTTATTTTCAACTAAGATTTTAGTGAGTTGTGTGACATTTTAATTATGACAACCAAATAACAATCAATTCCAAATCACACTTCACATCATTTTCAAACAATCAAACAAATCAATTTCACTCATTCAATACAAGATTGATCAATTATACCAAGTTCCCTTCTAATATAGAAAAAGCTTTCTTTTTGCAAGGGTGTGAAAATATCCGCTAGTTGCTTAGATGATTCAACAAACTCAAGCACACAATCACCTTTTAAGACATGATCTCTAATAAAATGGTGCCTAATTTCTATGTGCGTAGTCCTAGAGTGTTGAATTGGTTTCTTAGTGAGATTGATTGCACTAGTATTCTCACATTTAATAGGAATGTGATCAAGAACTACTCCATAATCTAGAAGTTGTTGCTTCATCCATAGGATTTGAGCACAACAACTCCCTGCTGCAACATATTCTGCTTCAGCAGTTGACAATGCCACACTAACTTGTTTCTTGCTATGCCAAGATACTAATGCATTTCCTAAAAAGTAGCACGTCCCACTAGTGCTTTTCCTATCCAATTTGCATCCGGCAAAGTCGGCGTCAGAATAACCAACCAAACTACAAGTGGCTCCCTTGGGATTCCACAAGCCCACATTTTGCGTTCCTATTAGGTATCTCATTATTCTTTTTACTGCAGATAAGTGTGATTCTTTAGGATTAGCTTGATATCTAGCATACATAGACACACTAAACATGATATCTGGTCTACTTGCAGTTAAATAAAGGAGTGAGCCAATCATACCTCTATATTTGCTTAATTCTATGGGTTTACCTCCTTCATCTTTGTCAAGATAACATGAAGTGCTCATTGGGGTGGCCATTTCCTTTGCCTTATCCATGTCAAAGCGCTTGAGCAACTCCTTGCAATATTTGGATTGGTTGATGAAGGTTCCCTCTCTTGTTTGCTTGATTTGCAACCCAAGAAAGAAATTGAGCTCACCCATCATGGACATCTCAAATTCATTCTGCATAATACTAGCAAACTCCTTGCAAAGTAAATCATTAGTAGCACCGAATATTATGTCATCCACATAAATTTGAATAAGTAAAATATCATCTTTTGAAGTTTTGATAAAAAGAGTTGTGTCAACTTTGCCTCTTTCAAAACCTTGATTTAATAAAAACTTGCTTAATCTTTCATACCAAGCTCTAGGGGCTTGTTTCAACCCGTAAAGTGCCTTTTTAAGTTTGTAAACATGATTAGGCTTTTCATAACTTTCAAATCCAGATGGTTGTTCAACATACACTTCTTCTTGAATGAAACCATTTAGGAAAGCACTTTTAGCATCCATTTGGTAAAGTTTAAAATCCTTGATAGATGCCAATGCAAGCAACATGCCAATGGCTTCTAATCTAGCTACGGGGGCATAAGTTTCCTTATAATAAATTCCTTCTTCTTGGTTGTATCCCTTAGCTACTAGTCTAGCCTTGTTTCTAACAATTATTCATGTTTCATCTAATTTATTTCTAAATACCCATTTAGTTCCTATGATTTGTTGGCTTCTAGGCTTAAAGACAAGTTCCCAAACATCATTTCTTTCAAATTGATTTAATTCCTCTTGCATAAAAATAGTCCAATGTTCATCTATTAATGCCTCATCTACAGTTTTAGGCTTATTTGAGAAACAAAAGTAAGATGATTACATGCATTTCTAAGAGAGTTTCGAGTAATTACCCCTTATGTTACCTCTCCAATGATATTTTCAAGTGGATGATATCTTGAAGTTCTCCATTCTCTTGGTAGCTCTTTGCTTGTGCTAGCTTCCTCTTCTTGTTGAGGTGGACTTGGTGGTTCCTCCTCCTTTTTTTTTCTCCTTCTTGCTCGTTGAGATAAACATTATCCACGGCATCTGCAAGATCATCAATATCCTTTCCCAACCTTTTGGGGTTAGATTCTTCAAATGAAACATGTACGGATTCCTCTATGGTCATGGTTCTCTTATTATAAATCCTAAAAGCCTTTCTTGTTAGTGAATATCCTAGGAAAATGCCTTCATTGGCTTTTGCATCAAATTTACCTAAGTTATCTTTTCCATTGTTTAACACAAAACATTTACATCCAAAAATGTTCAAGTGTGCGATGTTTGGTTTTCTACCTATGTAAACTCATATTTTTCTTTAATATTGGCCTAATTAATACCCTATTCATAACATAACAAGAAGTTCTTACAGCATCGGCCCAAAAATATTTTGGGAGTTCATGATCATTGAGCATGGTTCTTGCAAGTTCCTCCAAGGATCGATTCTTCCTCTCAACAATTCCATTTTATTGAGGTGTCCTTGGAGCTGAAAAGTTGTGCTCAATCCCATATTCCTCACAAAAACTCTGAAATTGTTCATTCTCAAATTCTCCACCGTGGTCACTTCGAATTGAGACAATTTTGAGCTCCTTCTCATTTTGTATGCTCTTTGCAATCTTTTGAATGTCATGAATGCATCACTCTTGTGAGCTAAGAAGAGAGTCCTTGTATATCTTGAGTAGTCATCTACTATGTCCAAGGCATATTAGTTCCCTCCATAGCTCATTGTTCGTGAGGGACCAAACAAGTCCATATGTAATAACTGCAAAGGCCTGTTAGTAGTCACAATATTCTTAGATTTAAATGACACCTTGACTTGTTTTCCTTTTTGGCATGCATCACAAAGCTTATCCTTTTCAAATTTGATTTTAGGTAAACCAATAACTAAATCTTTTGAAACTAACTTATTCAAGTGATCCATGTGAATGTGAGCTATCCTACGACGCCATAACCAAGAGACTTCTTCTTTACTAACAAGACAACATGCATTATGAGATGAGACTTCATCTAAGCTAATCATGTATATGTTGTCTACTCTATTTCCTATCATCCTTACTTGCTTGCTATTTTTATCTTCAATTATGCAACTATTTGAATAAAAAATTACTCTATTTCCTCTATCACATAATTGACTAATACTAAGAAAGTTATGTTTAAAACCTTCAACATACAACACATTATCAATGGAAGTAGAGAGATTCTTACCAACATTACCTATCCCAAGTATTATCCCTTTGTTGTCACCATATGTCACATGACCACCTTTCTTGGGTGTAAGAGTTAAGAACTTTGATTTGTCCCCGGTCATGTGTTTGGAGAAACCGCTATCAAGGTACCAATTGGCTCCATGTACCTTGAAGCACACCTACAAAACAAATTCATTGGGATTGTTTAGGTACCCAAATCTTGTTGGGTCCTTGTTGGTTAGCATGATACAATGTTCCCTTATGAACCCATATCTTTTTCTCACTAGTTTTCTTTCTAGCCATGCAAATGAATGCGATATGTCCCTTTTTAGCACAATAATAACATCTAGTGAAAGGGCTAGTAGTAACCTTAGGTTTTACAAACATGTTCTTAATTGATTTTTCATGCACAAGAAGTTTGTATCCTAAGCCCGCTTTATCATAACATGCCTTTTGGTTTCCAAGAAATGCATTTAGGTTATCTCTACCATTAGTGAATTTTTCTATTATGCATTGAAGGTCTTTAACTTCCTTCTCATACTTTATGCATTTTTCACAAACATAATTTCCTTTAATGTAACCAAGGCTATAGTGTTCATTTTTAAGCTCTAGTCTGTCCTTAGTTAAGGAAATCACTTGATTTTTCAAATAACTAACGATTTTCTTTGAATTATCTAAAGCCTTAGCTAACCTCATAGAATCCTTATGCAATTCTAAAAATTCATCATGCAATTCATCATAAGAATTAGTGGAAGAGTTAGATTCTACCTCACTTTCTCTTTCATGATTAGTCATGAGACATAGTTGGGCTTCTTCACTATCGGAGCTATCCGATGAGTTCATGTCATTGTCCTCCCAAGATATGTAAGCTCTCTTTCGTTTCTTTTCTTTGGAGTACTTCTGTTCAAACTTTGGTGATTTCTTTTGTAAGTTGGGGCATTTCATCTTCATGTGTCCCGGCTTGCCACATTCGTAGCATGTTGGAGGAGTTTAAGGACCTTCTTTGCTTGAGAACTTATTTGGTGGAAAGCTAATTTGAAAATTCTTTTTCTTTATGAACTTCTTGAACTTTCTAACCAATAGAGCCATGTTCTCATCATCCTCATCTAACTCATCCTCACCATCATTTTCATCATCTTCATTACTTGCATGGGAGGTTGATGCTTTAAGGGCTAAACCATTCTTCTTCTTGTCTTTCTCTTCATGATCCACTACGCGATTAAGCTCCAACTCATGTTCTTGCAACTTTCCAAATAGAGTGGCCAAAGTCATAGTTGCTAGGTTTCTTGATTCCGCTATTGCGGGGGTTGCCAATCTCTACTCAAGCACCTAAGAATCTTGTTGATCAAATCTTCATTTGGAAATGTTTTCCCCATTGAAGCAATTTGATTCACTGTGTGAGTGAACCTCTTTTGCATCTCTTGAATACTTTCTCCTTGATTCATTCGAAAAATATCATATTCCCGGATCAAGGTGTTCGTACTTGCTCTCTTGACTTCACTTGTGCCTTCATGTGTAACTAGAAGAGTGTTCCACATTTCTTGAGCCGTCCTACAATTTGAAACTCTAAAGAACTCATCCGAACTCAAAGCGGAAGTGATGATATTCTTTGTACGGAGATTATATTGAACCTTCTTCTTTTTTTCTTCGGTCCATTCATCTCTAGTCTTGTTGAGCAAAAACCCATTTATCGTATGAGTAGGAATGAAAGGCCCATTTTCAACAGCATCCCAGACAACCATGTCTACTGCCTCAATGAAGATCTTCATTCTCTCTTTCCAATAAGAATAGTCTTGACCATTGAAGGCCGAAGGACGACTAAGAGAAGCTCCCTCTTGGAGTTGCCAATTTGAAGCCATATTTCTCTTGAAGCTGCTAGGCTCTTTAGACAAGAGTCTAGCTCTGATACCACTTGTTACCAAGTGGCTTCAATCTCGAGGGGGGGAGGGGGGGTATTGAGATCTTAAAATTTTTTACCCCCTTTTTGTGACCTAGACTAATTTTTGAGAAATTGTAAAATGATAAAGGAAGAGAAAATCACACAATCAATTTATACTGGTTCAATAACTCCCTTGAGTGACCTACATCCAGTCCTCACAATACATTTGTGAGTATTTTCCACTAAAGCAAATCCAAGCTTTACAAACTTGAGCACTCTTCACTTGGGATCCCCCACCCTTGTGCAAGAGCCTCTAAATCAAACCATGGGATACCCCACCTTTGTTACAATCACAAAATAGAGAGATTCCTCACTCTCTTTAACCAATAAAATCAAGCAAAAGTGATTACAAAGAAGAATACCTCAAAAGGTTGAATCAATACAAGTTGAAGCACTATGACTCTTGTGTAGGATTGGCTCAAATCTTGATTTCAAGAGTGAAATATTGAATCTTGAGGTTTGAGATGTTGGGCAAGTGTTCTTAGAGTGTTAACCTAGGGTTTTCAGAGCTACTGTAGTGTATTTATAGTGAGGGGTGAAAATATGACCGTTTGGAACAGCTGTCACGCGTTTTCTGCACTTTCTGCGACGTATAATCGATTACGAGACTTCCTATAATCGATTATGGCCATCTGATAATCGATTATAGACATCTGATAATCAATTATGAGGCTTCTGTTTGCTGTTCTGAATTTTCCAGAAACCCAATAATCGATTATGGACTCAAGATTATTGATTATATCATTTCTTTTAATAGAGAAATGATGTTTTTCCAACTCAAGACATTCTTAACATTTATGAAATTTTTTTTTGACATTTAGCTTACTTCATAAATTATTGAAATCATTTTTCCAAGTCTTTGAAAAACCTTAGGCCCATTTTCAATTTTAAAACCAATTTTAGTTATTTCAATTTTAATAGTCAATCCTACACTTGAATCTTACATATAATTCTAAGACCAAACTTAAACTATATATACCCTTGAAGTTATTCTCTTGGTCTTGGATGATACTTTCACTCTCTCAATCAATTGTTTTTCTTTTGTTGCTCATCATCAAAATTAATTTCCGTAAAGTGCATAGCATCCACAGAAATCATTTAACGTCGAAAACGGCACAGTTGCATTTAGTTCGATAATGGCGTAGGGCGACCTAAACCCTACTCGAGAGCGAGTAACGGACAATTTCCATATCACATTGGGGACTACTTAGTGGTACTCTTGATGATATTGAGATTGTGCGTTTATCACCGTTACGTCTAAAATATATTATTTTATTATTTATGATTATCTGCTGTGACTGATTGGATTATTATGATAATTGATGGATGATATTATGAGTATTATAATTATTTGTTATGAATATGTTTATATATTGTTATTATTATTATTATTATTATTATTATTATTATTATTATTTTATTATATTGGAAATGATGATTTGATGACATGATGGTATGATGAAATGAGTGTAATAATTATGCTTAGAGATTGAGTAAGTGATAAGACATGATGAGTAATGACGATTTATGTGGGCAATTCATACTATATATGTGTTAGTAGCACCTAACCGAGATGATTATTGTGATATGATGATGAGATTATTGCTGAGATTTATGAGATAGGGATGAGCGGTTAGGGAACTAGGGGGTGACCTGAAACATGGTCCGTGATATGGTTGACCTGAAACATGGTCTTTGGGGTCTATTCCTCGGAGAGGTAATTCCAGGGGTTTAGTCTATTGGCGGGACCGTCCCAGACATTATTTCATTATTGTTGCAGCTATAGTTCATGCTTTGCATGAGCACCCTGGTCGTGGTTCAGAGGTGTGCACCGTTTTGTGCAACTATAGTGTCATTTCTTTGCATGGGCATCCTCCATCCACGGACGAGGATGTGCGCCTGGGCCTCTAGAGACGTGTCGTTATGGATATCCGGATATATGGCCGAACCTGATGAGATGATTCATACAGCATTGCATTGCATCATGATGGATGGTAAAGGAAAATTCTTAGACGTGGATTGAGGATGGTTGTGTTATATATATACACCTGTATATTGGGAGACGGATGTTTAGTATGTTGTTATAGAATTAAATGTTGCTAAACCCTTTCCATGTTCGACGTTATATTGTTTCTTATCCCCTTCTCTTTTGCTGTGTGTTTTGTTTTATTTATGATTTGTACCTTAGACTCGGATCGGACCGATGGCGCATTGGGATCATCCCTGGATGACCTAGGACACTGGGTTTCCCCTTACGGGGACGTTCGAGATTGAGTTTGTTGACCCTAACGGGTGGCTCGCGGATCCGGTCACTTGTCTATGTATATACGAGTCTAATTTCCGTCACCTCCGTATTTGGACAGGGAGCTCCCCTAGGGTTTGTGGGCACTTTCAGAGCTGGCTTGACCCTTCCCTTCCCTATCGAACAGCCGGATGGGCAGATACCGCTAATGCCAAGCATGGTACCAGAGCCAGGGCTTGCACCTACACACGAGGAAGACCCAGTTGCTCCAGCTCAGGACCCAATACCTGTTCCCGAGGTCCCAGTACCCCCAGAGGTCAGAGCTACCGTTTCAGAGTCTTCCCGAGTATCTTCCCTACTACATCCCAGAGACAGCAGGCTTTATAGGCAGATGTTCCAAAGGCAATTAGATATGAGCTCTTCTAGTGGTAGCGGAGGAGTATCTGGACCATCTGGACCACGGGATGCTAGTGAGGGTGGTAGTATATTATAGCTCAGGTCAATGTCACCAGCTTAGGTGTGAGTGAGGTTTTTCCTGCATTTTGAGAGTGGACTGAGTGTGGAGAGAATCGGTGAGGCATCTTTCTTCAGCATTTCGATGTATTTTTGTTTTGATGTTGTTAGTTTGTACATATTGGGATCCTACTGACGGGAATCCCTTGACTGTCCAGTACTAGGAGGTTATGTATATATGATGTACATATGTTTATGCATGTATGGATGTATGTATGTATGTATGTATGTTGTTTTATATTTTAAGTTTTTAATTTTCCGTTATTTTGATATAACCGCTTAACGTAAATAAAACGATTAGGTTTTCATTATTTTGGGTTTTTCTTTAATGGGACATTGGGGCATCTCATTTGGTGGTATCAGAGCAGTTCGGTTCTAAAACAGACTGTGAGGACTGTAAATTAGGGTGAACTGGCCATTTAGTTGAATCCATATCGGATAACGACTATGCTTAGAAGTTGGGTAGTGAGTCCAAACGCGAGATTTCTATGACATATAATATTTATATTCCAGTTGTATGTAGTATTATATGTAATATTGATGTGGGCTAATGATTTCTTTTAATAGGATCATGGCTCGAGACCGAGGTCGAGGATGTGGCAGACGTGGTGGTGGTAGACCTATAGAGGGTGTAGAGGATGAGCATTATCAGCCAGAGCCAGGAGTTGGAGGTGGAGGGGAGTCATCTGAGACTCTCCGGACTATCCGAGAGTCACTACAAAAAAAAGGTCATTTAGCGACCGAAAATAGTGACCGAATTTGTTGGTTGCTGTTTCAGACCGAAATGGCGACCGATTGTAGGATCTAAATCAAACACTGATTAGAGTTGATACTGCGACCGAAATAGCGACCGAAATAGAGCGTAGCAGAGGTATCGGTCTCTATTTCGGTCGCAAAATAAAGGAAAATGAAAGTAAAAAATTTATGACTTTTTAGCGACCGCAATGACGACCGATTTAAATGCAACTTTTAAAATTTATTTATAGTTGCGACCGATATTAAATCAGTCGCTAAACGGCGCGGAAAAAATTGAAATAGAGCGTGTTAGCAACCAAATTTTAAATCGGTCGCTAAATTTATGAATTCAAATTTCGAATTAACCCATTTAGAGACTGATTTAGCGACCGAATAATTCGGTCTCTAAAACTAAAATCCCTAGATCGCGAGCCATTCCCCTTTCTTCCCCATTTCTCTCATTTCTTCTCTTTTCTTCTCTCTCTCTCTTGCACTCTCTCTGTCGCAGTCGGACCGTCGTCGCCACCACCGCAACGCAACCACCACCACCACTCTGTACCTCCTCCCTTTCCATTCGCCTCTCCCCATTTGGCCTCCCTCTTTCCCTTTGCCCCATATCCACCACCACCCCTCCTCCCTCCTCTGGCCACTGTTTACGTCCGCAAAGCCACCACCGCAACTCCACCACCAAGGTAAGTTGAACCCCCCTTCTTCCTCTCCCCTTCTCCCTCTCTCTCTCCCCATCATGCACAACCCCCTCCCCATCTCCCTGTTTTTCTCCTCTTCTCTGACTTCTCTGGTTTGTGTTTTCAGCTCTCCCCCATTCTTTGCATTGGTGACTAATTATGGCTCCATTTCTCTTCAAAGCGTAAGCTTCCATTTCTCTTTATTTGCTAAACTCTAAACCCTAAATTCTTTATTGCTTCCACTGCCCTGCTATCATATTATGTTATGTCAAATTACTCAATTGTTGTTGTGTGGATTTTGATCAGTACATTCATGCTTGCAACAACTTGTTTATATGTTGTGTCGGTATTTATCAGTTAGGCGTAATGTATATAAACATAAGTCAGTGTCAATGTGAATTTGGGATGTTTACACATTTGAAAAATTGAGTTTTATACTTGAGGATTTAATTAGAAATGAGTCTGTAGTAATTGATTTATGTTTTTAAACATTTTAATGTTAAAATGGTGTTCAAAAGAGTTAATGTGATTTTGATTGTGTCATTCGTATTGATTTAAGTGAATATGAGAAGGGATTAATTTTTAAGGCTGCTGTGGTAAGAGTAAAGGAGTTGAAAAACTCAAACCGATTTTTGGCAAAACACATAAATAACAATTTTTTTGCTGCTATCCATAAGTGAGTTTAGGACTCAAAATGGGTTTGCAGACATGTTTGAACATATAAACAAAGTTCATCAGTACATTGATGTTTACAACAACTTACTTTGTCCGGAAATTTGGTGCAATCCATTTTACTGAGTACCGAGATGAGAGGCTAAGAATACGCCAAAAAGATAGATAGATAGATTTATATATTTTGAGTAGCTTCAGCTTCTTCAAACTTCATGAACTGATGTTAAAGGTCAGTAGTAATTCATCTTTTTGGTGCACAAATTATGTTTTTATATATATTATTGCTATTATTATTTTTCAACGTGCTCTTCCTTGTCTCTTTGTTCTTTGTTAACAGAGGCACATGATTGTTTAATGTTAAGTGAGTGACTTAAGGTCATAATGATTTATTAATTAAAGCATAGACAAAAAAACATTAGATTGGGCAAATATTCCTATGGAGGGGGATAGATGGGTATAGAGGTGTACTTTGGAAAAAGTTAAACTAACACGGTGAGGTGATATTTCTATATGTTACGTTTATTTTGGGAAGTAAGGGATTACTTAAGAAAAAAAATGAATTACTTGATTCTGATAGATAACACTCGTACCAAGTTGCAAGTTGTTATAAATTTGTAACCGTATATTATTGGTTCTATTTTATATTAATTTATGTGTTTCTAGTCTTATAAATAGTTGTACTGGATTCTGTATATATAGATTAGTGATTTGATTTGAAAGGACTAATTTCATTTATGCACGATAGGTCCTTGTTGTCATATTCTTCTACTCTCTGTTGGCTCCGGCTCCTCCCCTTATCCTTACTCGGTTGTGTTTTCTCTCTCAGGTAAGTTCTCTGAACACTCAGTGTAATGTATTATGTGAATTATCGTGTTGTTTGGTAGTGCGGAGCTGAGCTCAATAGGATGTGATCTTGTCTGATTGTATGCTGATAATTTAATGTTTATGCATGTGTTTGTCAATATGTGTTGTTTGTTAGTGGAGAGAGGAGCTCAATAGGATGTGATCCTCTCCGAAAGGCGAGATGCTGGTTGTGTGCTGATAATTTAGAAATTATGCATGTGTTTGACAATTAACTGCTACTTGTTAGTGGAGAGCGGAGCCCAATAGGATGTTTGCTACAATATTTTATCTAAGTTTGTATTGACTTACACTGCAATTTATATAAGCTCAACAATGTTGCAATATTTATAGGATAATGGTTTTATTTTCTGTTAGAGTTAATAATTAATTTACGAAAGTCTTAGTTTCCTATTTGAGATTCAATATTAATGAGCATGCATAACTTATCAAGGTATGCATGCTCATTGTATTGAATCTTGAATTGTCCAAGTGGGACAGTTTGGGAAAAAACTTTTTCGCACTCTCACAATAGTCATTTCCATGTTCAAATGCCTTATATATATACTTGTTGAAATCTCGGTCTGATGCATTTCCTTTTGTTCTCGGCGTAATCGAGCATCTGATGGTGGCGCATGTGCTTGGACCGGCGGGTCTAAATCAGCCGCCGCCCACTACGACGAGCTGGTAATACATTAAACTTTTAACACTATTATACTATTTAATTAATTAGTTTTAATTTTTAATTATTCTTATGAATTTAAGATTATATTTTTCTGTGCTGAAAGCATAGAAACAGCGGGGCCCCACTGCTATGGAGTTGCTGGAGAGGACGAAGAAGTTGAAGTCAGGGACATGGGTCAACGACAAGGCCCGTAACTATGCTGTAAGAAAAAAAACAATTTAGTGTTTACTTGTAATTTACTATAAATGATTTGTTAATATTGATTATAATTTTAACTAAATCTCTTCAACTATACTTTGTAGGTGGGCTTCAACGAGAAGAAGGACGATGCCATATCACGTGCCTCACAGTCACAGGATGAGGCCTTGACTGGTGATGGGCGCAGCTCTCCTATCTCCGTCGACGATAATGCCATTTATTTGGAGGTCGTCGGGGGTAGGAACAAGAAGGGGCACGTGTATGGCCTCGGACACCTGGGAGGCGAGTTTATCGCTTCATCATCCGGCACGCCAGCTCCTTCCTACGCCGATACCGTCCCTCATGATCAGTTCAACCAAATGCAGGACACCATCCGCAGCTGAACGCGGAGCTTCGGGAGAAGAGCGAGAGAGAGCAGCAGATGGCGAACCAGATTGCACAGTTGACTCAGTCACACTAGCAGTTGATGCAGACGAGCATCGAGCAGGGCCAGACACTGCGGCTGGTGTTGGAGCAGATGAGGATCCAGACTCCAGTTGCTCAGGGTGATGCTCTGACGGTTGTGCCGCCTGCTGTCGCTCCTCCGGTTCCACCGCCAGCTACTGATGCTGCTACTGTAGAGGACGATCGGATAGCAGACGCTGGTGGTACGGACGCTGAGGATGATTGGATTCCTCCATCTCCCCCTCATCATGACTGATTATTATTTTTTTCTGATTTTTGACTTTAAACGATTCTTGTACGACACTGTGGATTTTTTTTATATATATTCATTATTTTTCATGATTGTATATTTCATTACTAATTTGGTGTGTTTTATTAGTAATTTTGCTAAACTTTAAAGAAAAACAGAAAAAATTTATTATTTTAAAAATTAATAAAAACCAGTTTAGCGACCGAATTAGAAACCAATAATTCGGTCGCTAAACTTTAATTAACATTAACAGATTGTGGTATAGCGACCGAAAATCCGTCGCTAATATAGGTTAACAGTAACCAACATTGGTGACCGAACTAGCGACCGATTTTCGGTCGCTAAAAATGGTTACCCAAACAATGCGACCAACCATGTAGCGACCGCTTTTTATTATTTAGCGACCGAAATTACGGTCGCCAGTTAGCGACCGAATTATTATTTCGGCCTCTAAAATCTTAGCGACCAGGTTATCAGCCACCGCCATGAATCGGTCGCTAAATTAAATAGCGACTGAATTAGAATGTTTAGCGACGAAATATGCCGGTTGCTAAACACTTCTTATTTTGTAGTGAGTTAGCATCCGTTCTGTTACAGTAGGCACAAAAGAATGCTCAGAGGATGCATAGAGATGCAGAGTTACAAGAGCGGCAGGATAGGAGGAGAGCTGCTGAGGCTGAGGATGCAGCATTGGCTACCTTTATGAAAGGTAAGCCACCACTGTTCGGAGGAGAGTATGACCCAGAGCGAGCAGAGTGGTGGATACAGGAGCTTGAGAAGGTCTTTGGCACCATCAGATGCAGAGATAACAGGAAGGTGACTTTTGTAACCTTCATACTGACCGGAGGAGCCGAGTCATGGTGGAAAGGCAAGAGGAGGTTGGTTGAGGCCGAGAGCAGGTAGATCAGTTGAGAGCTGTTCCGATAGTGTTTCTTTGAGAAGTACTTCCTGCGATTAGTTAGACGCGAGAAGGAGAGAGAGTTCGTGACTCTCCAGCAGGGAGACAGGTATGTTGGTGATTATGTGGCTAGATTCGAGGCCCTGATTCAGTTTTGAGTTTTACCAGAGGTTTCCAGATGAGGACTGAATGTTAAGTCATAATGCGTCTGACTCACACTCCTGTGACCCTTGTGTGTTTTGATGAACTCAAACATTAAGTAATTGATTTTACATTGAACCATATGAATATTGCTAATCATCTACTTGAGTTGTGTAGCCAAATCTTTATATCATAGCAGGACAAGTCAACAAAAGATTATGAAAGAATCAAATGATTGCATACAATCGTTTGAAGTACAACGCATCTGAAGTCTGAATGTTTGAAGCCTACGACTTTCAGTCTCATCATTCTCTGAAGAAGATCAAGTATCCAAGCAGTATTGATCAAGTATTAAAGCAGTATCAAAGCAATCAATGATTGTCATCTTTACTGAAAGCTAAAGGAAAAGAACTTAATCAGACGTGAGTAAACAAAAAAGTAGAATCAAGCATACTCTTATGAAATACTTTTTATTCTTACTTGATTGACTATGCTAAAGACCAAAAAAGCATGAATTGATCAGCCAAAGTAATGATCAAAGTATTCAAGCAATACAAACACTATCTTTTAAAGGAAAGTTGAAAGAAGATTTGGATCAAGTTTACATACCAAAATCCGATCAAGAAGAAATCATATATGCATGTGAGTCACTGACAAAATCAGTATCTTCATATTGTCAGATCAATCTACCAAGACTCACTTGACAACCACTATCTCAACCTTTGATGAAGAAATGATCAAGATCAAGATTATGTGGTATCTTCAAACCAATCTAGAAAGCGCTCAAAGGAAAGAGTATTTCTCTCTCAGTATGCGTCTATACCTCTGACAAAGTCAGCATCACTCTTCTGTCAGAATAACATGTTTGATTCAAGAAATATTCAAACATCCTCAAACTTAGAAGATGTGAAATGCAAAAGTCACCTATGTGATATTGAAGCACGCGCCAAGAAGAAAAGCTCTCTATGAAGAATTTACTTAATCTCTGATTCAAGGATAAGAGCGATTTGAAATATAATTAATTAAACTTGGAAGAAGTTTATTAATATATTTCTTATCTTCAATCGAAATCAGAAAAAGGATAAAAGACAAAAGGGCAAAGCTACAAGAAAGTATTCCTTATGATAGTAAAAGAAAATCCACTTTATCTGAGCTTTTCTTTGTGTTACACAAATAAGGAAAGAACGTTGCCCAAAATTACTGTAAAGCATATATGCTATACTCAGTTATCAACAAGGAATCTCCAATGTTCTTCAAAGCGTTTATTATCAAGTTAGAACGACTATCTCTCAAAGAACAAAGCTGAAGACCTTCAGATTTATCTCAACGAATCTTTTTGGTCAAGTATAAATATGAAGTCGAAGACCAAGAACAAAAAAGAGAGACAAGATATACAAGTGAAGTGATACAGTGATAAATAGAAAAACCAGAGAAAATTTCTCATCATCTGAAAAGCTATTTATTCAAAGAAGAACTCATCATATACCCATAGCTGAAAGCTCACATCACTCATTCATCTTCTTCACACTCTGAATATCATTCGAAGAAGAACTCATCTTCAACTCACCAAGTACCAAGTTCATATCCACTCAGTGCAGTGTTTAAATACTGGTTGAATTTCCTTGTAACTTTGAAGTTGTGCTTCAAAAACTCTATCAAACTCTCTGAGCCTCAAGAGGCTTGTTTCAAGAATACTTGTTGTGCCTGAAGAGGCTAGGTGTGCAAACAATACTTGTGGTTGAGCTTGGAGAGGCTAGGAGTGTAAATAATACTCGTCTATAACCTTGATCAGTTATAGTGTTAAAACTTGGTTAAGCCAAGGATTGGATGTAGCCCAAGGTTGTGGGTGAACCAGGATAAATCTGAGTATACTCTCTCCTTACCCTTTACTTTATTATTCAGTTTGTTTAACTTTGTTAAGTAACTAACTCGGGTGTGTTATATAGTTGCAAATCAGTTGTTGTGAAAGGCGTCTGATCTTAGAAGCCACTTTCATTCACTGACTTTGTTTTTTGCTTCTTAAACTCTTATTTTTGAAAACACTATTCAACCCCCCTTCTAGTGTTGTTTTTTGTCATTTCACTGGATGTGCCGGAGATTTGAGGATGGTTTACGACACGAGTTGAGGAGGGATATAGTGCCCTTGGATATTGTGAGTTTCCCATAGATGGTGGAGAGGTCCAGTGCTATTGAGAGTATGGACCAGAGGCAGGCTGCAGAATAGAGACAACAGCGTAGTGGGGGTCCTACCAGAGCAGGTCATCCGAGGAGATGGGACAGAGGTTCTCAGTGGAGGAGAGAACCATACACCAGACCCGGGTAGAGCACTCAGACATCTGTACCACCATCACCAGTTAGCAGAGAGAGCCAGCAGCAGAGGGGCCCAGTATGTTTCAGATGCGCAGGTCCGCACTATATCAGGGAATGTACAAATAGATCTGGTTGATGTATCTGTGGCAAACCAGGTCATTTTGCTAGGGATTGCCGACAGAGAGCAGGACAGCAGCAGCCAGCCGTCGATGAAGGTGTCAGTACTCATAGAGGTTGAGCTGGGAGAGGAGTTCCAGTATCCGACTGACAGACGGCCAGACCTCAGGCCATGTGGAGAGTGTTTACAGTGAGAGGATCTGAGTCCTCTCAATCTGCAAATCTTATTCAAGGTATGTTTACTATCTGGCAGACTCTCACGTGTGTTGTTTGACTCAGTGGCTACACATTCGTTTATCTCGCATGAGTGTGTAGATCATTTACATTTCCCCGCTTCTCAACTACCATATACTTTGACAGTGTCTACCCCTACCAGTGATCCTTTGATCACTATGTCAGTTTGCCTACAGTGTCCTATAGTGGTTGAAAATAGGACATTTCTTGTAGATCTCATCTCTTTGCCTATGCAACAGATAGGTGTTATCCTTGGCATGGATTAGGGCTTTCGGCTAACCATGTAGTATTAGAATGTGCCCAAAAGACCTTATCTTTTCTTGAGCCTTCTAGCATAGTATCTTCCAATGAATGAGAAACTATGAGGAGTGACAATTCTCAGCAGTATGTGATGCTTTTCTTTTTGGAAGCTAAGGAGACTCCAAGTATAGATTCTTTGCCTATCGTGAGAGAGTTTCCTAAGGTTTTCCCTCCTGATGTTCCAGGTTTGCCACCAGAGATGGAAATTGAGTTCACGATAGATCTCATACCAGGGACAGGACCTATATCAGTAGCTCCTTATCGGATGTCACCCGTGGAGTTGGCAGAGTTAAAGAAACAACTGGATGACATGATGAAAAAGGAGTTCATCAGACCTAGTGTGTCACCTTGTGGAGCACCAGTCTTGTTTGTGAAGAAAAAGGATGGAAGTTCTAGGTTGTGCATGGATTACAGGAAATTCAATAAGGTTACAATAAAGAACAAATATCTATTGCCTAGGATAGATGATCTGATGGATCAGTTAAAAAGAGCTTCAGTGTTCTCTAAGATAGATTTAAGATCAGGATACCATCATATTAGGGTGAAGAAGGAAGATATACCTAAGACAGCTTTCAGGATGAGGTATGGACACTATGAGTACCTAGTTATGCCTTTGGTGTAACTAATGGTCCAGCGGTGTTCATGGATTACATGAACATGATCTTTAGACTGTTCCTCGACAAGTTCGTTGTGGTGTTTATAGATGATATTCTTATCTATTCCCGTAGCCGGGAAGAACACGAGGAACATCTGAGAGTTGTGTTACAGGTGTTGAAAGATAGGCAGTTGTAAGCTAAGCTATCCAAGTGTGAATTTTGGTTAGAGGAAGTACAGTTCCTAGGTCATATAATCAATAAGGAAGGGATAGCAGTGGATCCAGTTAAGTGGGAGAGGCCTAAGTCAGTGAGTGAAGTGAGGAGTTTCCTAGGTTTAGTGGGGTATTACAGCATGTTCATCGAGGGTTTCTCAAAGATTGTGTTGCCTATGATGCAATTAACGAGAAAGTTTACAGCATTTATCTGGACAGAAAAGTGTGAGGAGAGCTTCCAAAAGTTAAAGGAGAAGTTAACTACATCTCTTGTGATAACATTACCATATCCATCAGGATAGTTCGATGTGTACTGTGACGCGTCATATCAAGGTTTGGGTTGTGTTCTGATGCTAGAGGGAAGAGTTGTGGCTTATGCTTCTTGACAGTTGAGGGTTCATGAAAGGAATTACCCGACCAATGATATGGAGTTGGCAGCGATAGTGTTCGCATTGAAGATATTGTTGGGTTTTCATGAGATTATCCTCTTTTTATTATTATTTTAAATCAAATCTCAAGGCGGAAGAAAACCATCCTATTGATCGCGCATTACAAACATGAATCACAAAAAAGGCTATTGTGTTTACCTCTTGAAGCGTGCTTTTCGTTTGGATCACTAGTTCCACGAAGGGGCGACACCTTCACTCAGTCCACACGAGCAAATGGGCGTCGGAGCTATGCATCTTGTGCTAGCTGACGGCTACAGGGAGGCACGGTTAGCTAGACCAGGTTAGATGGGAGAGCACTAACCTATTTATAAGTTGGCAGCTCCCTTTAACCTAATTGCTTACCCTATTGGGCTTTGTACATTACAAGCCCAATTGTCCTTTAAATTAATTAATTCATATTTAATTAATTTAACTGCTTCATATTTGCTCTCTGTGTGTGACCCTATAGGCTCCCACTAAGTTGGCAATAATATTAAATATTATAATAATATCAAATATTAATTATAATATTAAATATTATAAATAATGAGCGGCATCTAGCAATGCATCATTACTACCCAATTAGCGAGAGTATCGGTGATCCGATTTTAGCCTTACCGCGACCAAAATTTACCGTGTAGTAAATATCCCTTCGTCCATATGTCTTAATTGAACACAAGGCATAAGAGTGTCATCCTTGTCATGCTCGAATATTTATTCCTCGATCCCTGAGTAGACGTGTAATCCCAAATGGGCCCAATGTCACATATTGGCCCACTTTCGCGTGGCCACGCATATTTCATGTCTCACTCTATCGAGGGGCCCAAGACATTACCCCTGTTATGTAGGAGGGACGAATCCTATCTACATCACTCACACTCCTCAACATGATTTATTGCAGGCCCAATAACTACCATTATGATCACCCTGTTACGCGTGACGTTTGATAGCATTAAAGCATATAACTCCTCATGTAGGAATCGTAACGACTTCAAGTCGAAGGACTACTTCACTATGGTCTCCATGAGAATACTTATCATATTTGCATAACTATTATGAAGTATTCTCATATTGGGTCATCCGGTATAAATATTACTCCTAATATTTATACCTGTGTGCTGACTTGATATCACATATCCATGACCCGTGAGATGTTGTCATCAGTCTACTCACACAATAGTCTCTATGTATTATTGTCGTCCTAATTAACAATAATACTCGACTACGGATATTTAAGAGTAGCGTTCTATTATTCAATGAGGTCTCACGATTAAGTCACCTACTTAATATCCCATTGAATGAAATGTCTATTCTAACGACTTTATTATGTTATAAACTAATAACATAATAATTGAATGCCTTATTCATATATCAAATATATGATTAAATTCATGATACAAATAATGATCTATTCAAAATAGATTGGCCACTAGGGTTTACACCAACAGATATGGCAACACTATCTCTATGGAGCTAAGTTTAATGTGTTCAGCGATCACAAGAGTTTAAAGTATTTGTTTGATCAGAAGGAGCTGAACATGAGGCAACGAAGATGGATGGAATTCATTAAGGATTATGAGTTTGATCTTCAATACCATCCAGGAAAAGCGAATGTGGTGGCGGATGCACTGAGTAGGAAATATTTGTATGTGTCCGCAATGATGGTGAAAGAGATGGAATTGGTTGAGCAGTTTAGAGACATGAACCTAGGTATGGATTTGATTGAGGATAGATTGAGATTAGGGATGATCACCATCAGTAGTGAGAGTTTGAGAGTTCTTAAGGATAAACAGGTTCAGGATGAATACTTGCTAGAGGTGAGTCGAGGTATAGAAGATGTAACACACCCCTTGGGCATTACTTTGTAACACGTGCGGAAATAAATTATAAAAATTATTTGCTGGTTGCTTTCGGAAAAATAATCTAATTTAGGCCATAAAACTCAGGAGTAAAAATTTTTTGCTGCGGAAAACTCTGGAAACATGGTACATACATTAAAGCAGTGAGATCATGCTGAATATCTTAACACATTCATAACTAGGTTACCACGACATACATTGTTTTCTCAAAGAGAACCCATTTTCAAAAAGAGAAAATTATACCAAAACTTAACTTACAACACCACACTTAATTACCTTTTTAAATCTACAACCCAACCAAGACTCCTAAGCTTGTCACTCTACAAAACACCAAATGGAAGAACTCTTTAGTTCTCACCACTATTACCGACCTTTTCAAGGATCAAGATTAGTATCCCCAATTGAAGTTAAGACTTCCTCCGCACCATCTACTGCCAGTACCAAGGTACATCGGTAAAAACGAGTAAAACCAGATATATTGTAAGGGTGAGACACCAATATATGGATATAAGCACGATAACTACATGGGTGACACACAAAACAGTATATAGACATATATAGTCATAACAACATAACTCAGAATTAACAAGTAATTTATCAATGCATTTCATTGAAACTCTAACAGTCATTGTCATTTACAAAAGAGATTAATGACACTACACAGTTCAACATCTATTCTTTATACCTAATCTTCCGGAGATTCACTCACCAAATAAATGAGCTGATCATGCTCTTGAATGGAACATTGTCTAAACTCTTGGTACAATGGTCAACAACATAACGGCACATTATCCGAACTCCCGGCACAATGGTCAACAAAACAAATGGCACATCGCCCAAACATCTCGGCACGATGGTCAACAAAGCAAATGGCACATCATCCATTAAGGTACGATGGTCAACTCTAAATGGCACATTGACTATTAAGGCACAATGGTCAACTCTAAATGGCACATTGACCATTAAGGCACAATGATCAACTAAAACATGAATATCACCATGATACCATGACTACTAAACACACTATAACATGAATATTATCCAGATATCAATACTAACAAATAAACTATAACATGAATATCATTCAGAATCATGACTAACAAATAAATCGAAACATCAATATCATCAAAATGTCATGACTAACAAATAAACCGTTAAGTAAAACTCGTTTATAGAAAATCCTTTTTGTTGTAACTCTTTCATAAACGCCAAATCTTTCGTAAACTCATTTCTACCATAAATTCCTTTATAAAATTATCAAATTGGTAAGAAACTCATTTGCTTCTGAAAACCCTTCTCTGAAAAACTTTAATACTTGAAAAAGAGGTGATCTAAAACTAAATCCATGTGTGAATGATTACAGCTATTTTTAAGAATACTTTTCATAAATATTTTCGGAATTAACCGTCTTTTAGCATTTTAAAAACGTTTAAATCAAAACTTGATCTTTTCCACTTAAATAATTTTCTAAAATCATACGTAAGTTATTTTCGAAGATTAATTTCATAAAATAACTTTTTATAATATATTGGATTTATCACATAAAAATTATCAGTACAAAAATAATTTAACGGTTACGTCCTCACTGTAACTCATAGTTCAATCTTACACCAATAAATTTTTAAAATAATGATATTTTCAACTTTTCTCATTTTCAATTAACCAAAAGCCTAAGTAATAATATATTACTATTTCTCATTAATTAAAACTCAGTATCCCGTAAAAAAAACTTTTTAACACTTTAAACCTCATTACTAACTAAGCACCAACCACTGTCAGGATTTTCATTCCACAAACAGCATCAACAATTTATCAATAACATTATAGCAATTAATCCATGCAGATCATGCATCAAAGCACTATAATACATAACTGCAAATAACTAACCACAGATAAAATCACCGCTTAACACAAAGCTAAACAACCACCATGAATCTCAACTAAAATATTACAAATCATACACCAATCACACATATAATTATTGGGAAAAATCCCTCAGGTAAACTCCCCTTACCTCTTGAAGACTCCAAATTTCACTTCACGATTTGTTCTCCAATTGGAATTCGGTTTCCTCCACGAAATCAATTCAATCAACAATCACTTAATCCTTCTTGACAAATCACAACACAACAGGTTAAACAATGAAATAAACTCTACTATAACCTATATACTTAGGTTCGGTCAATATGGGTTAATTAGGCTAGGAATGTTGAAAATTTCTCAACTCATGGATTAATGATCCTTAAGCAAGATTAAGGCATAAACAAAGCTCATTTAACAAAATTGAATCAAAATCATTCTTAACCACAAAGTTAAGAATTTCGGCCTCAACAGAAAAAATAGATTAGGATATGTTTTGATCTTCTAATCACTTGAATCAACAATAAAACATATTAGATATCATGAATCAATCATCATTTATACAAGTTGAAACAAAAATCCTTCCTTACCCACTCATGGGTATATTCGGCCAAGCTAAGATAAAAGGGAAGGAAATTTTTGTTGAATGCATCCTCTTGGATCTTAAATATAGAGAGGATACTAAGATCATAGAAATTGGTTTCACTTTAAAATGATTTTTTTATGATTTTCTATAAATTTTCAAAGTTCTAGATCTAGGAATGGAAAAATATGATTCATGGCACAAACGTGAGAAATACATGAAGATGAAAGCTTAGATGTTCAAGGATATGAGATTTTACCTCTTGAAGATTGAAGAAATGAAGAAAATGATCAACCTTCACTAAGTTGAAAACTGGACAGCTTGAGGGTGTGATGGTATTGTGAGTGTATCTCACAATATACTCATCCAAAAATTACAAACTTTATCTTGTTAGAAAGATAAGAAGAAAAGGAACAAATTTGGTGTTTAAGGTTTCATTTGTTTCAGATCATAATAGGGGTGAAAAGGGCCTTCTTTCTCTTGTTTCGTGTGTTGCTGAGAATTCTGGGCAGTTTCGGTATTTTGAGTATATATCCCAAACTACTTATCTGTTTTTGATGATCTTTAGCTTGTTGGAAATAACAGAGAAATAGGAACAACTTTTATGTTGAACGTTTTTTGAGTTTCAGAAAGGAAGAAGGTCCTATTTTCGGTGGAGATTCGGTGTTCTTATGAGTTTTGTAACTTAGAGAAAATGGAGAAAACTTGGTGAGGAAGATGAAGAGAAGTGGGGAGAGGGCAGCTTCGGTTTTGAGACTTTATATAGGCTTAGATTTAGGCTTTTTTTTTGTTCCTTAGAGTCCAAATAATGGGTTTTGTGAATGTTAAATTAATCTATGGTTAATCACAGTTAATAGTTAACTTAACTAAGGTTATTTTGGCTAATCATGGTTAATAATATGTGGCTCACATTTGATGGAGGTGTGGCTGATTTTGGGCTACACATAGTGACTCACCAATGAGTCACCGATCCTATCCGTTAGTGGTTCCTGGAAATTCCGTACGCAGCTCCGTCATTTACCCGATTTCGATTTTTGAGAGGAAAATAATGAAACGAAAGCAAAACGAAATAGGTATGGTTAAGTATATATGGATGTACGAATTTGAGGAGATGTGGGAGGTTTACAACCATGTAAAATGAGTGGTTAAAAGTGCGTAGATGTGTCTGGTTAATACCCGCGAAAGCTTGGGGGTATTTTGGTCTTTTCACCTAAAAGTCATGATTACTAGCATTTAATGCTCATAAATTCTTGGTGACTCATCCTCCATGAGTCATCGTGTATGACTCGTTGTCCCTATCTCTTGATAGGTCTCTACAGTTCCGTTTCCGACTCCGTCGGTTTCCCGATTAGGGTTTTACGCCCGAATCGAGTATAAAACCTAATTATCTTGAAAATTTTCAAAATAACCTATATTTTTGGAAATGAGATATAAAATCTATTCATTTCGTTCTCGGGTCAAAATTAGGTTTTCTGATCACTAAAATCTTATTGTCAGTAAAAACGCAGACCGGGTTCCGTCTGAATTTTCAACCAAAAATCTCACCGTATACTTATAAAAATAAGTATGATATGAATATGTCTTTGGTTTTCCCAAAATCATTTTCTAAGTTTCGGATAAAAATATAAACGTTTATTTAAATTTATACCGATCTTAGCGAAAAAATCGGGGTGTTACAGAAGAGGGTAAGGTTTCAGAGTTTAGGAGGGCATCCGATGGTGTGTTGAGGTTTACAGATCGGATATGTGTGCCAGAGGATTTAGATCTTAGGAGAATGATATTAGAGGAGTAACATAAGAGTAAGCTGAGTTTTCACCCAGGAGCCACCAAGATGTATTAAGATTTGAAGAAGATATTTTGGTGGCCAAAGATGAAGAAAGAAGTGGTGGAGTATGTTCTATCCTGTCTGGTTTGTCAGAAAGCTATGATAAAGCATCAAAAGCCCAAAGGTTTGTTGCAGTCTTTAAACATCCCAGAATGGAAATGGAAAAGTATAGCTATGAACTTTGTGGTTGGATTACCACGAACTCTGAGAAGGTTTGATGCGATTTGGGTTACCATTGATAGGTTGATGAAGTGTGCTCACTTCTTACCTATTGGTGAGAGTTACAGTCTTGAGAAGTTGACCCAGATCTACATCAAGGAAGTTGTGAGGTTGCACGGTGTGCCGTCGAGTATTGTCTCCGACCGAGATCCTAGATTTACATCTAGATTCTGGAGACAGTTACACAATGCTTTGAGAACAAAATTGAGGATGAGTTTTGCTTACCATCCTCAGATGGATGGGCAATCAGAAAGAACAATTCAATCTTTGGAGGATCTTTTAAAAGCTTGTGAATTGGAACAAGTTGCCAGTTGGGATGAATTCCTACCTTTGATTGAGTTTACATACAATAACAGCTTCCACAGCAGTGTCGGGATGGCACCGTATCAGGCTCTGTATGTGAGAAAATGTAAGACTCTATTGAGTTGGTATGAGACTGGCGATAGTCAAGTGTTGGGTGATGAGTGTGATTTCACATCATCTTTGTCCATCATTTTGCATGCATTTTCATGTAGTTTAGGCATATTTTTATTAGATTTTAGATTAATTTTCCTTTGGAATGGGTAAGGCGGTTTTCGTGGTGTTGTTTTGCAGATATCAAGGGTAAAATTCTCAAGATCAACCATGATGAAGTTTGGATGAAGATAGAGCTTTAAAAGTGCAGAAAATAAGCCAAACAGAGCCCATCACGGCCTAGCCGTGATGCCCATCACGGCCATGATCGAGCAAAACTGAAGAAGAACAAAGGTCAAGTCGAGTCATCATCGCGGCCTGGCCGTGATAGCCATCACGGCCGTCACCCAAAATCACCACAAGTCAGAGCACATCACGGCCATAGCCGTGAAATTCATCACGGGCCATGAAAGGAAGGCTCGCATCGCGAGCAACATTTCGCGTCGCGAGAAGGCTGGATTTTGCAAGAGTGCCAGAAACAGAGACCGTCACGGCCTGGCCGTGATGGCCATCACGGCCGTGACGCGCATTACTTGGACCTGAAGAAACCGAAATAGATCAGATTTTGAGTTGGTTTGGGACTCTAACTTCCCAATTTCTATAAATAAGGATCAAGGCATCAGATCAAATGGAGGGGATTCATCATCCATAACAACTAGGACTCTAGGCATAGATCTCTCTTCTCCTCTTCTCTTCTCTTTTCTGATTTTCACTATGTTGTCATCTCCATGGCAAGACTGGAGTAGTAGTTTGTTTCTAGGGATTAGGGCTCTGCCCGAGTTTTGTAAATGTTGTTGATTTGATGTAAAATCGTTGTTGATTTCGTTATTGTTTTAGATCTGATTTCTAGTGTGTTAACCACTCGTAAATTCGGCAACCGCTTATTTGCGTGACGTAGACGTTCTAAGGAGGAACCTAGCGGTGAACTTAGGATTTCTAGGGTATTTCACTCGTAAAATTCGACGGCCACTGGTTTGTGAGATATGGATGATCCAAGGAGGAACCTAGCGGTGAACTTAGGTTATTTGCATGACTGAGACATTCTAAGGAGGAACCTAGCGGTGAACTTGGGTGTCGGACCTATAGAAGTCAGACTTGGGACTGAAATCACGAGAGTTAGAAGCCGTCCCTCGAGGAGCAACGAGTTGTCACGGAACGCAAAGGGTCCAATCTGGGATCGACTACCACGAGAGTAGGGGTCGGGTCAATTGGGCACGGCTTTTGTAACCCGAGAGGGAGCTTAAGCTATTAGAGGATAAACTCGCCTTCAAGGCAATTTCAGTAATCAACAAAGGTAAATCAGATTAGCAACATAAACAACCTCAAAGGTAACCCAAATCCCTAGGAATCCGTTTAAATCTAAAACCCCATAAACAATTGTTTTCTGTTTGTTTATCTTTTAAATTTCGAATTCAAAATCCTTTTCACTCAAAACCTAAAAATCCTTTTTAAAACTGTCCAGATCTAATCGATTCGAAAACCGATTGCGATTCGGGAACACAGTCTCTGTGGGTTCGATGTCTTTTATTACTTGACGGCAATCCGGTACACTTGCCGGAATCACACGAGCGTCGTCGCGCGTCGACTTACGCCACACCAAGTTTTTGGCGCCGTTGCCGGGGACTGTGCCTTTTCGAATTTCAATTAGTTTTAAATTGATTTTTCTGGACCCTTTTCTTCTTTTTATTTGATTTTTATTTCTGAAATACCAAAAAAAAAAAAACAAAAAACAAAAAACAAAAATTTCTTTTCCTTCTATTGTATCCATCTCTCTGTGTGTTATATGCAAAGATCCCTAAGTCTTGGGAGCCTTAGTGAGATTGATCCGGAGATCGAGAGGACCTTCCATAGACGTAGAAGACTACAAAGAGAGGGAGAAAGGTTGAGTCTCGTTCCACTCATGGCGAATCAACCGGATACAAAACCTTTGAAGGACTACGCAGCCCCAAATGCGAGAGGCTTGCGAACTGGGATTGCAAGGCCAGAGATTGAGGCGGAAAACTACACTATACCGCCCATGTTAATCAACATGATTAGGCAACATCAATTCGGAGGATTGCCTTCGGAAGACCCAACCGATCACATAGAGACATTCTTAGAGTTCACCGATGCAATCAGGATTAATGGAGCCTCAGTCGATGTTGTACGTTTGAGACTGTTCCCCTCATCTCTCACTGGAAAGGCGAAGGCCTGGCTAAAGCAAATTCCCGCTAACACCTTGACTACTTGGGACCAACTGGAGCAGGCGTTCTTGGAGAAATTCTTCCCTCCATCCAAGACGGCCTACATAAGAACCCAGATCACCGGCTTCTTCCAGAAAGACGGAGAATCATTATCGGAAGCTTGGGATCGATACAAGGGACTGCTGGAGTCGTGCCCACATCACGGACTCGAGAGGTGGTTAATAGTGCACACCTTCTATAACGGATTGGATTACTCTTCGAAGGTGTCACTAGATTCTGCAGCCGGTGGAGCGTTTATGAATAGGCCTCTCACTGAGGCATTCAACATCATCGAGAATGTCGCCACCAACTACCACCAATGGGGATCCAAAAGAGGTAATAACCCGAACAAGATTTCGGGGGGTAAGTTTGAGGTAAATAGCACAGATCTTATTATGTCAAAGATAGACTCACTTAATAAACGTTTTGATCGGCTTGAAAGAGCTAATGTGAGTGCATTAGGTGCTACTAACCTTGTTTGTGAGATTTGTGGAATGCAGGGACATGACATGATGGAATGCCCACATGGTATCGCTCATGGATCCGGTGCTTCGGGTGAACAAGTGAACTCTTGTCACAACTTCTACGATACGAACCCGAAGCTGCCCAACTATGCTCCCCCAAATCCCTACAACCAAAGAAGGAACAACCCTTACCTCTCCTACGGCAACTACAGCAACACGCTCAACCATGAGTTCCAAGAGGGTCTAGGTAATAAGAGAGCAGCACCGGGGTATCCTCAGGTACAAAGATCTAAACTCGAGACTTTATTTGAAAGTTTTGTTGAAACTCAGACAAAACAGAATGAGGAGTTTAGACAACAAGGAAGGGCAGTGAGTGAAGCAATAAAGGAGCTAGCATCTAAGGTAGACAACTTAGCAACTCATAACAAGATGCTAGAAACCCAAATTGCCCAACAAGCCAGCACGTACTTGAGACCTAAGGGTACATTCCCGGGGCAACCCGAAGCAAATCCCAATGAGCATTGCAATGTCATACACTTGAGGGATGATAAGCTTGGGGTGGGGGTAGCTGAAATGGAGGTGGAACCGGAGGAGGACACGAGCGAAAAAGAAGAGCCAGAACCGAAGTATGTCCCTCCACCACCGTACCAACCCCCAATACCTTTCCCACAAAGGTTGGTCAGGAAAAAGCAAGTAGATGTAGAGATTAAAATGCCTACTAAACTGAAAGACCCAGGTAGTTTCTCCATCTCTTGCTCGATCGAACAGGTGGAAATAGACCCAGCCTTATGTGACTTAGGGGCTAGCACGAGCTTGATGTCCCTCACTATCATGGAAAGGTTGGGAAGCAAAGAGTTGAGACCATTCAAATTCCCCTTACAATTTGCGGATGGCTCAACTAGGACTCCTCTAGGCATACTAGAGAATGTTCCTGTAAAGGTAGGTAAATTCTTCATCCCTACCGACTTCCTGGTATTGGATATGAAAGGGGATTCTAAATTCCCCATCATTTTAGGAAGGCCATTCTTGGCAACCGCTGGAGCAGTAATAGACGTAAGGAATGGTAAACTCTCTCTAAATGTAGAGGAAGGTAGGGTAAATTTTCAGTTGACTAACTCTTGTAACAACCCTCCTTTTGAGAGCCATGAGTGCAGAATTGATGTAACGTCTCCTGTGGTAAAAGAGGAACTCAACATGGAAGCAACTCCGAAGATATGCATGGCTGATGATGCACCCAGAGGTGACGAAGTTGGAGTTGCTGTCCATACTGAAACAAAACTTCCGCCGGGAGGAAGGAAGGCTAGGAAGCTCCGAGAGAAAAGAGCGAAGCGGAAGCATTATTGGCCGTATGAGCAGAAACAGCTTTTTGAATGAGTACCTTGGAAGAGAAGTGTTCCTGCACTTCTACGCCCAGCCGACCCCGGTTGATTGAAGGAAGTATGGTCAAGCTTAAGACCATAAATAAGCGCTTCTTGGGAGGCAACCCAAGTTTTCTTTCCCTTTTTCCTTTTGTTTTTGAATTAACCTCTTGAATAATTTGAGAAGATCAAGAGGAAAAAAATATCATTAATAGGTTTGTTTAGTGTTTTCAGGTTGAGAAAGGGAAGAAGAGCAGAGAAAAATAAAGTCAGAAGCCATCACGCCCTGTCACGGCCGTGATAAGCTATACAAGAGAGCACAGAAAGGAACACGGCCTAGCCGTGACAACCATCACGGGCGTGATGAGTAGGATACCAAGATCAGAGAGCATCACGGCCTAGCCGTGATGTAGATCACGGCCGTGACAGGGCAACTCCTGAGGACCAGAAACGATCACGGCCTGCCCGTGAAGAGCCTCACGGCCGTGATACAATTTCCACCCAAGTTTTGACTGGAATGTGAGCCAACACCCGCTACCGATTCGGTAAGTTGTTCCATTTTTCTCATCTCTCCGACTTGATTATTTACATTGGAGACAATGTAAGTAATCAAGCTTGGGGTAGGGGTATTTATTTTTGCATTTGCATTGTTGCATTCATATTGCATTCACATAGGCATAGATTGGTATGATCACATTCTCTAGATTGCCCCTCACTTAGAATATGCATCCAATTGTGATAACTTGGAGCCAAATGAATTGAGATAGTGAATTTTTGAACCCAATTTTTCATTATTCTTGTGATTTGGCTAAAAATGAAATTTCTTGAGATAGTCATTTGATAGTTGATAATTAGCATGTGGTTCCTTAGATTTGTGTTTCTCACTGATTTTTGAACTACTAAATGTAAGATTTTGAGCCAAAAAGGGGGTATCCACTAAATCTACCCCATTTCTTGTGATAGAGTGTTGTAATTCCTCTTGGACTGTATTTTCTAGAACTTGACTTGAAACCATTTTGAAACTTAAAAATTTCTGAAAACATTTTTGGAAATGATTGAGGCACTAGGTATTTTTCCGGCCTCCCGAGCTTTGAATGATAAATGCTACCCCTTAGTTGCCCAATTTTGAGCCTAAAGATAAAATACTTTTCTTGGTACCTTGAATTACTTTGATAAATAATGCTTGGTATGGCACCTTTTAAAGTATTACAAAAAGGGTAATTGGTAGTTGGAAAAAGTATGGGATGAAAAAGCTAGAAAGTAATTTCTCTTGAGCTATAAATCTCCCCTTCTCCAAACAAATAAAAATGAAATAAACAGAAAAAAAAATTGGAGAAGGGGATGACAAAAGAAAGTGAGAAATGAAAATGAAAAAAAAAAAAGAAGAAGAAGAAATACAGGTGGAAAAGTAAATCAAAGTCCCCTAAAAGGTATTTTAGAAGGTGTCATGCTTTGCAATGTTTGATGATTTGTCTAGCCTTCTTGAAATTCCCTTTCCTTGATTTTCCCACCTAACAATAAATCCCATGGCCACATTACAACCAAAGTAAAAGACCTCTTGATTCTTAAGTGTTTTCATTAATAAAGTAGAGATTTGGTTAATAGTCAAGCCTATGGTAAAATACTTTCCTTGAGGAAATGGAGTGAATTGTCATATACCCTAAAACACTTGAGTGAGGTGAGACGAGTGCCCGAGTTAGTGAGAATATGAATTTAATGAATCTTAGCTTCTAATTGGACTTGAACTTGATTATCTTTTGAGTGCTTATTAAATATGCCTGTCACTTGGATTAGCTTCTAGGGTTCTTGGTTCACTATCCATGCTTTGATTGATTTATCTTATGGCCTGAGTATTTGCTTGAGGACAAGCAAAGTTTTAAGCTTGGGGTGGTTTGATGAGTGTGATTTCACATCATCTTTGTCCATCATTTTGCATGCATTTTCATGTAGTTTAGGCATATTTTTATTAGATTTTAGGTTAATTTTCCTTTGGAACGGGTAAGGCGGTTTTCGTGTGTTTTTTTGCAGATATCAAGGGTAAAATGCTCAAGATCAACCATGATGAAGTTTGGATGAAGATAGAGCTTTAAAAGTGCAGAAAATAAGCCAAACAGAGCCCATCACGGCCTAGCCGTGATGCCCATCACGGCCATGATCGAGCAAAACTGAAGAAGAACAAAGGCTGAAGTCAGAGTCTGTCACGGCCTGGCCGTGATAGCCATCACGGCCGTCACCCAAAATCACCACAAGTCAGAGCACATCACGGCCATAGCCGTGAAATTCATCACGGGCCATGAAAGGAAGGCTCGCGTCGCGAGCAACATTTCGCGTCGCGAGAAGGCTGGATTTTGCAAGAGTGCCAAAAACAGAGACCGTCACGGCCTGGCCGTGATGGCCATCACGGCCGTGACGCGCATTACTTGGACCTGAAGAAACCGAAATAGATCAGATTTTGAGTTGGTTTGGGACTCTAACTTCCCAATTTCTATAAATAAGGATCAAGGCATCAGATCAAATGGAGGGGATTCATCATCCATAACAACTAGGACTCTAGGCATAGATCTCTCTTCTCCTCTTCTCTTCTCTTTTCTGATTTTCACTATGTTGTCAACCCAGCTTGTCATCTCCATGGCAAGACCGGAGTAGTAGTTTGTTTCTAGGGATTAGGGCTCTGCCCGAGTTTTGTAAATGTTGTTGATTTGATGTAAAATCGTTGTTGATTTCGTTATTGTTTTAGATCTGATTTCTAGTGTGTTAACCACTCGTAAATTCGGCAACCGCTTATTTGCGTGACGTAGACGTTCTAAGGAGGAACCTAGCGGTGAACTTAGGATTTCTAGGGTATTTCACTCGTAAAATTCGGCGGCCACTGGTTTGTGAGATGTGGATGATCCAAGGAGGAACCTAGCGGTGAACTTAGGTTATTTGCATGACTGAGACATTCTAAGGAGGAACCTAGCGGTGAACTTGGGTGTCGGACCTATAGAAGTCAGACTTGGGACTGAAATCACGAGAGTTAGAAGCTGTCCCTCTAGGAGCAACGAGTTGTCACGGAACGCAAAGGGTCCAATCTGGGATCGACTACCACGAGAGTAGGGGTAGGGTCAATTGGGCACGGCTTTTGTAACCCAAGAGGGACCTTAAGCTATTAGAGGATAAACTCGCCTTCAAGGCAATTTCGGTAATCAACAAAGGTAAATCAGATTAGCAACATAAACAACCTCAAAGGTAACCCAAATCCCTAGGAATCCGTTTAAATCTAAAACCCCATAAACAATTGTTTTCTGTTTGTTTATCTTTTAAATTTCGAATTCAAAATCCTTTTCACTCAAAACATAAAAATCCTTTTTAAAACTGTCCAGATCTAATCGATTCGAAAACCGATTGCGATTCGGGAACACAGTCTCTGTGGGTTCGATATCTTTTATTACTTGACGGCAATCCGGTACACTTGCCGGAATCGCACGAGTGTCGTCGCGCGTCGACTTACGCCACATCATTGGGCCCTGATATGGTACAACAAACCACAAAACAAGTTAGGAAAATAAGAGAGAAAATGAAGGAAGCTCAGGATAGACAGAGGAGTTACAGTAATAAGAGGATGAGACCTTTAGATTTCCAAGAAGGTGATCACATGTTCTTGAGAGTCACTCCGAAGGCCGGAATTGGAAGAGCTATAAAGGCTAGAAAGCTCACTCCCCGATTCATTGGACCATTACCAGATAGTCATACCGCCTAACCTTTCCAACCTTCAAGATGTTTTTCATGTTTCCCAATTGGGAAAATATTACCCCGATCCTTCTCATGTCATTGATCCTGAGTCCATACAACTCCGAGAGAATCTAGAATATAAGGCTTTACCGTCTAAGATTGAAGATAGAAGGATGAAAGATATCTTTGGTAAACAGATTCCCCTGGTCAAGGTCATTTGGGATAGTGTTACCGGAGATGCTACTTGGGAGTGTGAGGTAGACATACAGCAGCAGTACCCCCATTTGTTTTCATGTATGTAAATTCCGAGGACGGAATTTCTTTTAAGGGGGGTAGAAATGTAACATCCATTATTTCATGTGTTGTTTACGTAAGAGGATTAGGTTTAGGACTTGGATTATATAGTTGAGATGTTGTTTGAGGTTTAGAGACCCTTGCATGGAAAGTACGTAGCCATATTGAGTGAGTTTGAACGTAGGAACAAAATTAGGGTTTTCCCGATGATAGTGTGATTTTGAATCACGTTTCTTGTACACTTTTGCATGCATTTTTCATATAGATTAGGCATTATTTATTTGATTTTAGTTAGTTTTTCCCTTGGAACGGGTGAGGCGGTTTCTTGGTGTTGTTTTGCAGGAATTCAAGGGAAAATGCTCAGAATAGCCATGATGGAGCTTGGATGAAGACAGAGCCTCAAAAGCGAAGAAAATGACCCAAGCAGAGCCCATCACGGCCTGGCCGTGATGACCATCACGGTCCGTGGATCAGCGAGAAGCGTAAAAGAAGGCAAAAGTCAGAAGTTGTCACGGCCTGCCCGTGATAAGCATCACGGCCGTGACAACCATACCCTCACAGTCATAATTGATCACGGCCTGGCCGTGATGAGTGTCACGGCCGTGACGCGCAATTTTTCCTGATCTATAAATGAGACCTTTGGACAGAATAGAAGACACCTTTTCTTGGAACCAGATTTTTACCCTAATCTTCTGAGCTAGAGGCTGCTGTGGATAGCCCCATGGAGTCCCTTATCTCCTTCATCTTTATCTCTTTGGTTTTGACTATGAGCATGAGTAGCTAAACCTCCATTGTTGGGGTTAGGGTAGCTATTTCTGAATTCTCATGTATCTGACTTGATCTTGTAATATGGTTTTTACTTCTTTATTGAGTGATTGATTTTATGTGCTTAATGCTTGTTGTGGCTAGCACCCCCATGACTTGTTTTGCGTTTTGATATGCAATTGGAAAATTCGTATTAGAACCAGAATTGAAATCAATCACCTAGTAAACCTTGTATCTAGGAATGGAACTAGGTTTATTAGCAATCGCGTAATCCCTAATCCTAATGCAATTTCATTAATCTAGACCACCTAAGGAATTAGGGTCTATTAGTGGATTTAGGCTCTTGTCATCCGAGGAATCGGGGCTTGAGTAGTTTAGTGGATTGATTGTCATACATGAAGTAGAAACTGTTTATTAGTCATTTCATTGCATGGGGATGAAGTTCAGTGAACCTAATCCCAACATCTTTTATCATATTTGAAACCCATCTTTTATTGCCTTCCAAGTGTTTGAGAAAATTACAAAAAGAGTTTGCTTTTCTTATTTTGTTTATTTTTACTTTTGTGGGCTTGATAATTAGTATAGAACTCTCTTCAATCCAAGAATCTCTTAGATAGTAGTTGAATTGGTACGTGCTAGTACTTGTCGCAGTCCTCGTGGGAATGATAAAACGGTCTCACCACCGTATTACTTGCATGACTGGGTATACTTGCCCAGATCCGTCAACAAGTTTTTGGCTCCGTTGCCGGGGACTGTGTTTCAATATAAGCATATCTATTTCGGTTACTAATTTAAGCAAAAATAAAAATAAAAATAAAAATAAAAATAAAAATAAAAATAAAAATTTCTGTTATAAATGGTTTGCTGTCATTTTTTTTCTGTTCTGTTTTTGCTGTCATTTTTCTGGTGTGTTTGTTGTTTGTGTGCTAACCTTTACTGCTAACACCCGTGTTGCTAGACTGTTTGTGTATGTGAGGTACTATCCCAGCTGACCAACTCCTATACGATCCAGAAATTGAAAGAACAGCTAGGAAGAATAGGAGGCAAGCATGACAGCAAAATTTGTTAGAACAACAAGGAGAAGAACAAGAGACTTCCACCTCTCAAGTTTGTCAAGAAGAACTCAGGATGGCAGGCAATGGTGAAGATGCTCCACCCCGGAGGACACTTGGGGACTATGCCAATACAAATGTCAACCGGCATGTCACTAGCATAGTGAGGCCTCCAGTGAACTGCAACAACTTTGAAATCAAGCCAAATCTCATCAATATGGTTTCACAAAATCAGTTTGCTGGGTTGGAGAAGGAAGATCCTAACAGTCATGTTTCCAATTTCCTAGAGTTGTGCGATACGGTGAAGATAAATGGTGCCTCCGATGATGCAATTCGCCTGAGGTTGTTTCCTTTATCTCTAAGAGATAGAGCCAAGTCTTGGCTCCAATCACAACCAAGGGGGAGCTTCACTACATGGGATAACTTAGAGGAAAAATTTCTGGAAAGGTTCTTCCCCACCTCAAGATTTGTGAAGACAAGGGGTGACATCATAAGCTTTGCTCAACAAGAAGGTGAGACTCTGCATGACGCCTGGGACAAGTTCAAAGGCTTACTCCAAAGATGTCCAGATCATGGTTTTGATGATCTTACTCAGATGCAAACATTCTGCAATGGACTGAGGCCGTCAGCCAGGTATATGTTGGATGCCTCAGCTGGAGGGTCCATGAACACAAAGACAGTAGAGGAAGCACTAGTTTTGATAGAGGCTATGGCATCGAATGATTATTTGATGCATCATGATCGGGGTCCCACATCAAGAAGGGGAGTGTTGGAGTTAGATTCACAAACTGCACTGTTGGCTCAGAACAAGCTCATGACACAACAACTGGAGTCTCTTACCAAGCAACTAGCTCAACTCCCACAGCAACTCCAAACTGTTCAAGGGACAACCATGCCACACCAATAGGTAATGCGATGTGATATTTGTGGAGGTGATCATGATAATGGAAGATGTGAGGCGCCACCTAGTTTCCATGAGGAAGCCAATTATATGGGGAACTATGGGCGGCCAGGAAACAACCAATTCCCTAACAACTACAACCAAGGGTGGAGGAATCAACCAAACTTTGGTTGGAAGCAAGATGCCTAACAAACAAGAAAGCCTCCTCCTACACAACCGCCTCAAGACCGGGTTTCTATCTTGGAGAACACCCTCAATCAGTTCATGCAGATGTCCATGTCAAACCAGAAAAACACTGATGCTTCTATAAAGAACTTGGAGGTTCAAGTTGGACAGATTGCGAAGCAACTAGCTGAGCAATCTAGCAGCAGTTTTTCAGGTAATACTCAGACTAATCCTAAAGAGCATTGCAAGGCTATTGTGTTAAGGAGTGGTAAAAGCCTTGAAGAAGGGAGTGGTGAGCCTTTGGTGGAAAATCAGAGAGTTGATGAGCAAACAGAGGTGAATGCTGAAAAAACTGAATTGAATAAAGAAAAAGGCAAAGAGGTTGTAGTAGAAGAGGAAGAAGAAAAAGACAATGAAAAAGACAAGAGGGAAAAATTAGTAGATGAAAATTCTATTTTGAGGAGAACTAAAAGTCAGATTTTGAAAGATGGAGACAAGCCTCAAGTGATCCCCTCTTATGTGAAGTTGCCCTATCCTCACTTGAGCAAGAAAAATGAGAAAGAAGAACAGTTTGCCAAGTTCCTCGACATCTTCAAGAGGCTACAGATCAACATACCATTTGCTGAAGCACTAGAGCAGATGCCAACTTATGCAAAATTCATGAAGGAGTTGCTCACAAAGAAAAGAAAGTTTAAAGAAGGCAAGACTATTGCCTTAACTGAAGAGTATAGTGCAATACTTCAGAGGTAGCTACCCCCAAAGCTTAAAGATCCTGGTAGTTTTACAATCCCTTGCACTATTGGGAGTGTTGCTATTGGGAAGGCCTTATGTGACTTGGGAGCGAGTATCAATCTGATGCCGCTTTCAATTTTGAACAAGCTTGGAGGTGGAGAGGTGAAGCCAACAAGGATGGCATTACAACTAGCAGACAGATCCATCAAGCGTCCTTATGGTATTCTAGAAGACGTCTTGGTTAAAGTGGACAAGTTTATCTTCCCAGCAGATTTTGTGATATTAGACATGGAGGAGGATGCTGAAATTCCACTTATATTGGGGAGACCCTTTCTTGCAACCGGTCGTGCGTTGATAGACGTACAAAAGGGCCAGCTTCGACTCAGAGTACAAGATGAAGAGGTTACTTTCAATGTGTTTGAAGTCATGCATCGCCCGAGTGATGAAGAGAATTGCTTCCGCATGGATATTGTGGATGTAGTGGCCAATGAGGTCCTTGCACAGCAGCACCATTCCTCTACTCTTGAGAAGGTGATTATGAACTCTATTGAAAATCTTGATGAAGAATAGGAGAAGGAATTAGAAGACTGTTTGTGTGATCTGGAAGCCCAACCCAAGCAACTTGCTATGAACACTGAGAAAGAAGAACTCAAGAAAGATGAAGTCCAAGAGAAGCTCGAGTTGGAGCTTAAACCTTTACCTCCCCACTTGAAGTATATCTTTCTTGGTGAAAATGATGAAGACCCTGTCATAGTGAGCAATTTACTTTAGAAATTAGAAGAAGAAAAACTTGTAAGGGTGCTTCAAGAGCATAAGACAGCCATTGGATGGTCCATCTCAGATTTGAGAGGTATTAGCCCCAAGTTTTGTATGCACAAGATCATGATGGAGGCTGAATTTAAACCGGTGGTCCAACCACAGAGGAGGCTCAATCCTACTATGAAAGAAGTGGTGAAGAAGGAGGTGCTGAAACTCCTTGAAGCTGGAATGATATATCCGATTCCGATAGTTCTTGGGTGAGTCTGGTGCAAGTGGTTCCAAAGAAGGGTGGCATGACCGTTGTGCACAACGAGAAGAATGAGTTGATTCCAACTAGAACGGTCACCGGTTGGCGGATGTGTATAGATTACCGGAAACTTAATCAAGCTACTAGGAAGGATCACTTCCCACTTCCGTTCATGGGCCAGATGTTGGAGAGGTTGGCCGGGCAAGCTTACTACTGTTTCTTGGATGGTTATTCGGGTTATAACCAAATTACGGTTAACCCGGAAGATCAAGAAAAAACTGCTTTCACATGCCCGTTTGGAGTTTTTGCCTATCGGAAGATGCCTTTCAATCTTTGCAATGCGCCTGCGACATTTCAAAGGTGCATGCTTTCCATTTTTTCTGATATGGTAGAAAAATATATTGAGGTTTTCATGGATGATTTTTCTGTTTTTGGTTCTTCTTATGATAACTGTTTGTCTAACCTTGCTGCTGTGTTAAAGAGGTGCATGGACACCAATTTAGTCTTAAATTGGGAGAAGTGTCATTTTATGGTGCAGGAAGGCATTGTGCTTGGGCACAAAATTTCAGCAAGGGGGATCGAAGTAGATAAATCCAAGATTGAAGTGATTGAGAAACTAGCTCCACCAGTGAATGTCAAGGGTGTGAGGAGTTTCCTTGGGCATGCAGGCTTTTACCGGCGGTTCATCAAGGACTTTTCACAGATATCCAAGCCGTTGTGTAGCCTTTTGAATAAGGACACTCCATTTCTATTTGACACTGCTTGTCTTAACTCTTTTCAGATTTTGAAAGACAAGTTGATTACCGCCCCCATTCTTGTTGCACCCAACTGGGAGTCACCATTTGAATTAATGTGTGATGCCAGTGACTACGCAGTTGGGGCAGTTTTGGGACAGCGGAGGAACAAATTTTTCCATCCCATTCACTATGCTAGCAAGGTTCTCAATGAAAACCAAGTAAATTATGCAACAACTGAAAAGGAGTTGATAGCCATAATGTTTGCATTGGAAAATTTTCGTTCCTACTTAATAGGGTCACAAGTCACTGTTTTTACTGATCATGCTACAATTAAATATTTGTTGACTAAGTTAGATTCTAAACCAAGACTCATAAGGTGGATTCTATTGTTGCAAGAATTTGACTTAGTCATTAAGGACAAAAAGGGCAGCGAGAATGTGGTGGCTGACCACTTGTCCCGATTGGTGAATGAGAAAGTGGCTGCAAAGGAAAAGGACATTCGGGATGAGTTCCCGGATGAGGCTTTATTGCTGGTACATGAGAGACCATGGTTTGCCGACATGGCAAACTTCAAGGCAGCCAACATTGTCCCAGAGCACCTCACTTGGCAACAAAGAAAAAAGTTCTTCCGGGACGCCAACTATTTCATGTGGGATGACCCATTTCTGTTCAAGGTTGGACCGGATGGCTTATAGAGGAGGTGCGTTAGTCAAGAGGAAGCAAGGAAAGTTTTGTGGCATTGTCATAACTCTCCATATGGTGGACATTACAATGGGGGTCGGACAGCTGCAAAGGTCCTCCAATCTGGGTTCTTTTGGCCCTCAATCTTCAAGGACTCTTTCAATCATGTGAAGAGTTGTGACAAATGCCAGAGGACCGGGAACATTTCAAGGAGGGATGAGATGCCACTGCAGAATATATTGGAAGTTGAGGTATTTGACTGTTGGGGCATTGATTTTATGGGTCCACTTCCACCTTCATTCTCCAATGAATATATCTTAGTGGCGGTGGACTATGTCTCTAAATGGGTGGAGGCCATTGCAACTCCAAAGAATGATGCCCAAACAGTGATCAAGTTCATCAAGAAGAATATCTTTGCCCGGTTCGATGTCCCAAGGGTTCTTATAAGTGATGGAGGATCTCACTGTTGCAACTCACAACTGGGAAATGTGCTGGCCAAGTATGATGTGAGGCACAAGGTGGCATCCCCCTATCATCCGCAAACAAATGGGCAAGCGGAGGTCTCTAACCGGGAGATTAAGAGAATTCTGGAAAAAGCTGTGGCCGCTTCAAGAAGAGATTGGGCAAAGAAGCTGGACAATTCCTTGTGGGCCTACCGGACTGCACTGAAAACTTTTGTGGGGTTATCCCCGTTTCAGATGGTCTATGGAAGGTCATGTCACTTGCCCGTAGAGTTGGAGCATCGAGCCTTTTTGGCGTTGAAGTTCTTGAATTTTGATGCCACTCTGGAGGGTGAGAAAAGAATGAATCAGCTGCATGAGTTAGAGGAGATGCGCCTGAATGCATATGAGAATGCAGCCATTTACAAGCAGCGAGTCAAGACCTACCACGACAAGAAGATCGTGATGAAAACATTTCGGCCGGGACAACAAGTTTTACTGTTCAATTCCCGGCTGAGATTGTTTCCGGGCAAGTTGAAGTCTAAATGGTCGGGACCATTCATTGTCAAGGAAGTCGTACCTCATGGAGCTGTGGAAGTGGAGGATCCTACTTCAAAAAGGACCTTCAAAGTCAATGGCCAAAGACTTAAGGCCTACTTGGGTGGTGACTTCGAGAGATTGATCTCAGCAGTGCACCTTCATGATCCTTGAGGTCATCTACTCGTCAAGCTAGTGACGTTAAAGAAGCGCTTATTGGGAGGCAACCCAAGTTTCTTTTCATTTTCCTTTTGTTTTTGAATTTGCCCTCTTGAATAATTTGAGAAGATCAAGAGGAAAATATCATAGAATAACAGGTTTGTTAAGTGTTTTCAGGGAAAGGAGGAAGGAGAAGCAAAAAGGGCAGAGACAATGAGGTCAGTAACCATCACGCCCAGGCCGTGACACTGGTCACGGCCGTGATAAGCCAGAATTGAAGATCAGAAAGGATCACGACCCAGCCGTGATCCCCATCACGGGCGTGATGGAAGAATCCTGAAGATCAAAGAGCATCACGGCCTAGCCGTGATGTAGGTCACGGCCGTGACAGGTAGCCTGAGCAAGACAGAAACCATCACGGGCAGACCGTGATTCAAATCACGGCCGTGAGCAGCAGGTCCTCAAAAGACAGAAACCATCACGGGGTGGCCGTGATATGTATCACGGCCGTGATGGCCCTTTTTACTGAAAACAGAACGCGTCACGGCTAGGCCGTGATGGCCATCACGGCCGTGACGTGAGGGTGCCCTTATTTTTAAAACCCAGCCTCAATTGTCACAGCCTCACTCGTCATCTCCATCTTCCCCCAGCCTCCATACCCACGCAACCAACCTTCTTCCCAGCACCTCCTTCCCCCTCTAACCAGCAAGCAGTGACCTCTCCTCCTTCTCCCCAACACCATCACGCTCCTCTGCGATTCCCTGGTTCCTCCACCCTGTGCGTGACTCCCCCTCCCCCTGGTTCCTCTCACACTCATCAAAATATCTTGATGATGCATGCATAAATACCCTAGGATTGGCTGCTGACATTAATTGGATGTTACAAAACATAGGGTGGAGTGAGTTCGCTCGCACCAGACACCCTGCATTTGCTGGCCCTACCCTGGAGTTCCTAAGCTCCCTGGATGCGGAAATTATCCAAGGGCCGCATTGCCAAGAAGGGCGGATCACATTCCGCCTCTTCAACCAGGACTTCACACTAACCCTGGCAGAGTTTAATGAGATCTTTGGATTGCCAGTAGGGGGTGACCGAAGATACCCCCTGGGGTTTAGTGCGCATGAATTCTGGTCAGTGCTAGACTATGAGGGCAGGAGATTTGACCCTCGGACATCCATGTCCACAACCTTTGCTAACCCTAGCATCAGGTATATGCACAGGGTCATAGCCAATACCCTATTCGGCCGTGGCGAGAGTGATGGATCCATTGATAGTGTGATTTTACATGATGTTTCATATACACTTTTGCATGCATTTTTCATATAGATTAGGCATTCTTTATTTGATTTTAGTTAGATTTTCCCTTGGAACGGGTGAAGCGGTTTCTTGGTGTTATTTTGCAGGAACTTAAGGAAAACTATGCAGATTTGGCCATAATGAAGATTGGATGATTTTAGAGCTTGAAAAGAGAAGAAATTGAGCCAAGCAGAATTCTGAAGCTTCGCCCCGCGAGAGGTGATTCGCCACGCGACCCTGAAAGCCAGCTGAACAGCAGAATGTCATCCTTTCTGTCTCGCCCTGCGAATCACAATTCGCCTCGGGACCATGAAAGCTGACGGTGCCAGAAAATGCAACCTTTCGGTCTCGCCTCGCGACCAACTTTCGCCTGCGAGAGTTCCAATCCTGAAGACCGGATTTTTAATATTCGCCTCGCGAGAAGACATTCGCCTCGCGAGCGTGCGCAGAACTGATTTGTATAAGTTCCTGTTTTAGGGCAGAACTGAGGAGTTTTTTAAGTTTTTTAGTTTTAGTTTGAGGGTTTTGAGTAGAGAGGCACTTGGAGGCTGCGGCTGAGGGAGGATTGCAACCCTAGAAGGGAGTTGCTGAGAGGGGCTGCTGTGACGACGGTGGAAAGCTCCCATGGAGCTTGTTCTCTCCTCTTCTCCTATTTCTCTTGTTTGGCTTTATCTTTAATTATAAGTAGCTAATCCCTGTTTGTTGGGATTAGATGTAATCAAACTTATTATTATGTATTTACCTTGACTGATTATTCTGTGTTCATGCCTTCGTATTAGTGATTAATTTTCCATGCTTAATGCTTGTTGTGGCTAGCACCCCCATGACTTGATTTGTGTTTTAGTATGCAATTGGGAAATTCGTATTAGAACCGGAACTGAATTTAATCACCTAGTAACCCTTTCATCTAGGAATGGAGTTTGGTTTACTAGTAATCGCGTAATCCCTAATCATAATGCAAATTCATTAATCCAGGTCACCTAAGGAATTAGGGTCTGTTAGTGTATTTAGGCTCTTGCCATCCGAGGAATCGGGGTTTGAGTAGTTTAGTGGATTGATTTTAATATTTGAAGCATGAATGGGAGGTATCTAGTCCTGGTATTGCATGAGGTAGAGGTTTGGTGAAGTCTAGTCCCAACATATCCTTTCTGCACTCCAAGTGTTTGTCAAAAGTCCCCAAAAAGACCAAAAACATTTTATTGCTTTTGTTGCTTTATTTTTCTGTTTTGATCTCTCTTGATTTTTAGTTTAGTCTAGATAGTTGCTGAGTTTGTGAATTGGTACTTGACCCCCAATCCCCGTGGATACGATAACCGGTCTCACCACCGTATTACTTGCACGACTGGGTATACTTGCCCAAAATCGTCAACATCCGTCCGCCAGGACGAGGTCTTTATATTTTGGGCCATGCTCCACTCTGAGATCAACGTGGACACAGGGTCCTATTTGGCTAGGCACCTCTTAAAGGTTGCCAAGAGTGCAAGTGGCACTATTGTCATAGGTGGCCTCATCACCACCATATGCCACCACTTCAACTTTGATTTGGATGGTTTTGAGGCCGCCCCTGGACGGACCTGTATCACCTTGCAGGCTTGTGAGGCTATGGGGATGATCGTCCGGGAGGAGAACATATACTGCCTAAAACACCCCAGGATGAGGCAGCCAATTCCTCTCCCTAACCCCCCACTGTTAGATGTATCAAACCCGGCAACTTGGAAAGTGCCGGTGGGAGAGGAGCCTCAGCCTATTAGGGTAGAGAGGCCGTTACGCCCGCCACCGCAGGCTAGGCCGACTGGGCACCCGTCTTCTTCCCCTGCAGGATCGTCATCTGATGACCCCTATGCGCGGTTCGCATCCACTTTCGATACCATTTTAGCGAACCAGGAGCGCATTATGGAGGAGCAAAGAAGAGCGCGAGCTATGCTCCAAAGAGCTCTACGACTGGCATCTGAGCCAGCACCCACCACCACCTCAGTGAGTTCCTTTTTCCTTTTTATTTTTATTTTATTTTCATTTTTATCCTCCCTACGGCTTAATTATTTACATTGGGGACAATGTAAGTTCTTAAGCTTGGGGTGGGGGTAGTTGGCATTTGCATTGTTCATATTGCATTCATATAGTTTTGCATGATAGCTTTGCATGTTCACATGATTAGATTGCCCTTTGCCTGAAATTTGCATCCAATTGTGAGAACTAAGTGCCAAATAATTTGAGATAGTGAATTGTTGAACCCAATTTTCTTTATTCTTGTGATAAGGCTACAAATGAAAATGCTTGAGATGATTTGTGATAGTTGATAATTAGCATATGGTTTCGTAGATCTGTGTTCTCATTGATGGTTGAACTACTAAAATGTGAGATTTTGAGCCAAAAGGGGTACTCACTAAATTTTACCCCATTCTTTGTGTTAGAGTGTTATTCCTCTTGGATGTAATTCTCTAGAACTTGACTTGAAACCATTTTGAAGCTTAAAAACAAATTTTGAAAACATTTTTGAAAATGATTGAGGCACTAGGTAATTTTCTAGCCTTCTGAGCTTTGAATGACTAAATGCTACCCCTTAGTTACCCAATTCTGAGCCTGAAAGAATAAATACTTTTCTTGGTACCTTGAAATGTTTTGATGAATAATGCTTGATAGGATACCTTCTAAGGTATTACAAAAAAGGGTAAAAAGGTAGTTAAAAAAAAATTGGGATGAAAAGAATCAGAAAAATATTTCTCTTGAGTTGAAAATCTCCCCTTCTCCTAGCAAAAGAAACACAAAAGAAAAAGAAAAAGAAAAATATATGGAGAAGGGGATGACAAAAAGAAATGAGAAATAAAACAAAAAGAAAGGAAGAATGGTGGGAAAATGAATCAAAACCCACAAAGGTATTTTAGAAGGTGTCATGTGTTGAAATGTTTGATACTTGGTTTAGCCCTTTTGAAATGTCCTTTTCTTGATTTCCCCACCCATCGATAAATCCCATGGCCCCGTTACAACCAAAGCAAAAGACCTCTTGATTCCTAATTGTTTTCATTAATAAAGTAGAGATTTGGTTGATAGTCAAGCCTATGGTAGAATTCATTCCTTGAGGAAAATGGAGAGAATTGTCTTATATCCTTAACACTTGAGTGAGGTGAGAAAGAGAGCCAAGCAAATAAACAAGCTTGGGGTGATCTTCAGGTGAGAAAGAGTGCCCTAATCGGTGATAATATGAGTCTAAGAAACCTAAGCCTCTAATTGGACTTGAAACTGATTGTCTCTTGCTGAATTATTTGAGATGCCTGTTACTTGGATTACTTGCTACTCAGGTTCTTGGTTCACTATCTGTAATATGATTGTCTGTATCTTCTGGCCTTAGTGATTGCTTGACGACAAGCAATTGAATAAGCTTGGGGTGATTTGATAGTGTGATTTTGCATCACGTTTCTTGTACACTTTTGCATGCATTTTTCATATAGATTAAGCATTCTTTATTTGATTTTAGTTAGTTTTTCCCTTGGAACGGGTGAGGCGGTTTCTTGGTGTTGTTTTGCAGGAATTCAAGGAAAAATGCTCAGAATAGCCATGATGGAGCTTGGATGAAGACAGAGCCTCAAAAGCGAAGAAAATGACCCAGGCAGAGCCCATCACAGCCTGGCCGTGATGACCATCACAATGTGATCAAGCGGAGAGCGAAAAAGAAGGCAAAAGTCGGAAGTCATCACACCGCCTGTGATAAGCATCACGGCCGTGACAACCAGACCCTCACAGTCAGAATTGATCACGGCCTGGCCGTGATGAGTGTCACGGCCGTGACAGATGAGAATTTGAAGCGTGCCCCTAGCAGAGCCTATCACGGCCTGGCCGTGATGGCCATCACGGCCGTGACACGCAATTTTTTCTGATCTATAAATGAGACCTTTGGGCAGAATAGAAGACACCTTTTCTTGGAACCAGATTTTTACCCTAATCTTCTGAGCTAGAGGCTGTTGTGGCTGCTGTGGAGAGCCCCATGGAGTCCCTTATCTCCTTCCTCTTTATCTCTTTGGTTTTGGCTATGAGCATGAGTAGCTAAACCTCCATTGTTGGGGTTAGGGTAGCTATTTCTGAATTCTCATGTATCTGACTTGATCTTGCAATATGGTTTTTACTTCTTTATTGAGTGATTGATTTTCTGTGCTTAATGCTTGTTGTGGCTAGCACCCCCATGACTTGTTTTGTGTTTTGATATGCAATTGGAAAATTCGTATTAGAACCAGAATTGAAATCAATCACCTAGTAAACCTTGTATCTAGGAATGGAACTAGGTTTATTAGCAATCGCGTAATCCCTAATCCTAATGCAATTTCATTAATCTAGATCACCTAAGGAATTAGGGTCTATTAGTGGATTTAGGCTCTTGTCATCCGAGGAATCGGGGCTTGAGTAGTTTAGTGGATTGATTGTCATACTTGAAGTAGAAACTATTTATTAGTCATTTCATTGCATGGGGATGAAGTTTAGTGAACCTAATCCCAACATCTTTTATCATATTTGAAACCCATCTTTTATTGCCTTCCAAGTGTTTGAGAAAAATACAAAAAGAGTTTGCTTTTCTTATTTTGTTTATTTTTACTTTTGTGGGCTTGATAATTAGTATAGAACTCTCTTCAATCCAAGAATCGCTTAGATAGTAGTTGAATTGGTACGTGCTAGTACTTGTCGCAGTCCTCGTGGGAACGATAAAACGGTCTCACCACCGTATTACTTGCACGACTGGGTATACTTGCCCAGATCCGTCAACACCCGATTATCGCCTTTAAGGCGTATGAGTATGAACCAAGAGTTTTGGATTTAGGGTTGCGATTAGGCATTTTTTATGGTTTTAGGTTGTTTATTAAGTCTTAATGAGCCTATATCTCAAAATTGAGCTCAATCGGACTTCAAACGGGCCCGAAAAGCTTAGAGTTTACTTTTGGTCAGAAGTCAATGCTCAAACGTGGGTGTATCCACGCTCAAGCACCCAAGTCAACCAGACAGGCCATACTTTGACCTGCCACGTGTCATCAGGACTAACGTGGCACTCGAGGAGTGGTTGCATGGCACGATGGCCCTACCTTCCACCAGCGCTCGAGCGTGGGAGAGCCAGTGCTCAAGTGATGGAACGCTCTAGTGCCGGGATCCCAACACTCAAGCGTTGAGGCAATGAGTTGCAAAAATAAATAGCTTAAGTGACATAAGTCACTTAAGCTATAAGTTAGAAGACATAAGACAGAAACGAGAGCTGAGGGTTAGAAGACATAGTATGACTTGCTCGATCATCCCGTCACGATTCCAGGTACACCGTTGCGTTCGTGGCAATGTCCTCTACATTGTTCTCTTCTTCTTTTCTTCAACAGAGAAGGTAAATCCTACTCTCTTTATGTCGAAACTTAGTTCGTTATGGTTCTTAAGATATCTTTGTTTCGTTTAACGGATTTCGATTCCGTCTTCAATTTTGAACTTGTGGCGTGTGCTTCGAAATGTGATGCTTGGGGTGAATTTTTGGAAGCTCGGATGCACTAGTCTGGCACAGGGCAGAATCGAGAGGATTTGAGAACGCTTCATTTCGTTGCGTTCAAGTTGTCGCACGACTTTCCAGGTGGGAGAAAGAAATCATTTAACGTTGGAAACGACGCAGTTGCATTTAGTTCAATAATGGCGTACTCGAGAGCGAGTAACGGACAATGTCCATATCACATTGGGGACTAGTTAGTGGTACTCTTGATGGTATTGAAATTATGTGTTTATCGTCGTTACGTCTAAAATATATTATTTTATAATTTATGATTGTCTGCTGTGACTGATTGGACTGATTGGATTATTATGATAATTGATGGATGATATTATGAGTGTTAGAATTATTTTTTTATGAATATGTTTATATATATAAGCCATACTCAATTGTATAGTCCCATACCTACATAGTCTCAGGATCCCTCTCATTCCGATGTGTAACTAATTCATTCATGTGTCCCTCCACCTAGAAGCCTGTCAGGAGCCGCTCCTTGTTCGTGCTTTCTTGCACTGATGACCACTCCCCGACCTCGTCAGTCCTGGGCATCTTCTTAACATCACAGGCTGCTTTATGGATTGACGACTGTCGCCATAAACCAATCAATTCATATAAGCCAGCATCAATTGTATAGTCCCATACCTATACAGTCTCAGGATCCCTCTCATTCTTGTGTGTAATCGGTTCATTCATGTGTCCTTCCGCCTAGAAGCCTGCCGGGAGCCGTTCCTTGTCTGTGCTTTCTTGCACTGGCAACCACTCCCCGCCCTCGTCAGCCCTGGGCGTCTTCTTAACATCACAGGCTGCTTTATGGATTGACGACTGTCACCACAAACCAACACGGGTCTTTTCAATGTACTTTGTCCTCACTCACACGCTTCCTGGGAAAACTTCCCAGGAGGTCACCCATCCCATAATTGCTCCAAGTCAAGCATGCTTAACTGTGGAGTTCTTAAGTGATGGGCTACCGAAAAGAAGATGCATCTTGTTTTCGAGAGCCCATCACTTAAGAACTTCATAGTTAAGCGTGCTTGACTTGGAGCAATTATGGGATGGGTGACCTTCTGGGAAGTTTTCACAGGAAGCGTGTGAGTGAGGACAAAGCATGATGAAAATACCCGTGTTGGTTTGTGAGTCTAGTCATCCATCCATAAAGCAGTCATGGATGTAACAAATGGTATTAGAGCGGCACCTCTCCCGATACAGTGTGGTTTGGGGACGAACCAAGCGGAAGCTGGCGGGCATGTGATGTCCATGGTAGACGAGGGCGGGGAGTGGTCGCCAGTGCAAGAAGGCACGGATAAGGAACGGCTCTGGCAGGCCTCTAGGCGGAGGGACACATTAATGAACTGATTACACACCTGAATGAGAGGGATCCTGAGACTGTGTAGTTATGGGACTATACAGTTGAGGATGGCTTATATGATTGATTGGTACTACCTATACCAATAAGATGCATATTCTTTTCGGGAGCCCATCACTTAAGAACTCCACAGTTAAACATGCTTGACTTGGAGCAATTCTGGGATGGGTGACCTCCTGGGAAGTTTTCCCATGAAGCATGTAAGTGAGGACAAAGCACGCTGAAAAGACACGTATTGGTTTGTAGGGACAGTCGTCAATCCATAGAGCAGCCAGGAATGTTACATTCAACACCATGAGAGCGTGAAGGGAAGCTCTTCTTAGGTATTTATCTTACTTTCATTCATCAATATAGGGTTTATGGTGACTGTCAGGTGTTGAGAGGAAAGTCTGTCAGGTGTTCTAAATCTTTGAATGTGATATGCACCGCGAGAGCGTCAAAGGAACTCTAAGTGTTAGGCTTTAAAACAACTGGTTGCATGCTCTTTGGACCTTCTAAGCACATTGGTGTTCATAAGCACTACGCTTTCAGTATTTCTTGTTTTTTTTTCATCCTTTACTTTCAGACATGCTTGTTTAAATCGCTAGAGTGAATTTAATATGTAGATTGGGAAAGTATGGAGTGGAGATAGATGACTGCAAGTTGTTTGTCGAAGGAATATGAGGACATAGTCAATAGGTTTGTTAGGGTTGCAGTTGAGCATGCAGGTAACCGTAGTAGAATCATACGCCCCTGTTTAGAGTGTTGTTATTCAAAACGAATTAGTGCAGACAAGCTGGAAGATCATTTAATATGTCATGGAATTGATCAAAGTTATACATGTTGGACAATGCATGGTAAGACAAGAGATGAGTGCAACCGTTTTGAAGACAATAGTGCATCAAATGATAATGACACAAATTTTACATATGGGGGTGACCGTTTTGAAGACATGGCAAATACAGTTGAAGAAGATCTTCATCATTGTATTCAAATGTTTGATAGGTCGATAAGTGAGACAGAGACACCATTGTATCCTGGTTGTACTAAGTACAAAAGATTGTTGAGACACCTCGATGTCCCATTAAAGAAGAACCTAATAAACTAAGTCTTAATCTGGTTATTAACGTTAGCGTGCTTTATTACAGTCGAAAATATTATAATACGAAAAAGCAATAAAATTAAAAACATTTAAACATGCACAGAAACCAGCTATATATATATATATATATATATATATATACAGACATATTTGAATACGCGGAGTCCCATCCATGAGACCATCATCACCTAAAACCAACTATACAGACACTGAGAAAAGAAAAGATACATAAACCTGATCACAGAAGGGATACACATACAGAGGTTAGAGAACTACCCGGCCCGCCTCCAAAAAATACATCAAAATAGAAAAAGCTCACAGAGGCACTCAACCTTACAGATACATCAGGCAATCCACGCCCTCAATGGTGTGGGTGTCTAGAACTACCCTCACTCTCGCCGAGTCTGCGTTTGTAAACTGTAGCCCTCAGCTCCCATACAGACTCGTCGCTACTCATCACAATACGGCGACGATGATATCCTGACATATTTTGTGCGCTCCTCCTTCTCGTACCTCTTTTCCCCATACGGAGTCTCCTCCTGGCCTCTGAGTTATCCACCATATTCCACATATCATCGGGAAACTTCTACTGACGTGGTGGATACCACATCTCAGAAAATGGTAGACGTTGGGCTATACGATACGGGCTGATGATATTGAAGTACAAACCTCCTCCAAGACGTATGTACAAACTAACTGGGCCGATGTAGATCATGAAGAAGTGTGAGTGGTCGACTTGCCACCTGGTAACATCATGGTAAACTATCTCAATATCACCCAGAATCAGGCCCCTGGGTGGGATCCTCTATAGATATTGCGATGGTCTGTAATCCTGCCACGTCGCCGTCCCAGTCTGGCTACTGCCGCTCATCTATCGTATATAGACATATGCAGAAAGATAGAGATGATGGAGATAAGTATACTAATAACGTTGTAAAAGGGGATGGGGACACAATATAATTTGTTATCAATTAGCACAGATATACAATTAACATACATCTCTCAAGTCATTCTTTTACAAACATCCTCATATTATACATCTAGGATCATTCCTCTAAGGAGTCACACTCCTATGCGTGTCGACCGATCTCTTTCACGGGGAATACTAATTCCCGGACATTCTTTTTCTCTCCTGGGTCTTCCTTTACCTAGAGAATATCAGTTGGTTTGTCCAAGTAACTGTTCCGTTTGCCGTGAACATTAAGGGTGCTTCCCTCTATGAGATCAACTCCAATAAGGGTATCTTGGTCGCCTCGAAATTTCCACCTACGACTGGAATACTCAGGGCCAAACATCGGGATAGCCAAGTTCCCGCGGAGATCACGACAAAGTGGGTGCAAATCATTGGTCACTATAGATCGTTCCAAATCGAACTACATCCCCAAGGTTCCCAGAACCTTCCCTCTCCTTATTTAGTACCTGCACCCGGCTACACCAACCTCGCATGACTCACAATCACATGGCTTGCTACTTTGGCAACTATGTAATGCACAAACAACCAAAGTTGACAACGGTATATTCTCTTCCCAACCAATCCTATGATGCTAAGCATCAACATTCACGTATCAGTACCCATTTACCGCATTCTCATCACTTTCACAACCAGTGTACCATTGGGGTGTCAACTAGGGTTTCTTACAACAATCCAGTCAACCTCAGTAACATCATATAAATATATCATAGATCATTAAGTCAACAATATTAATAATCAATAATACATATTAACATATCAACCAATTAGACTAAACATCATAGCAGCATATATCTCATGCATCCTCAATCAACAATTGTATAACCTAGGATTTTGCCCTAAAGTCGATAAGCCTGCAACAACTAAACCCTAACCAGTGTTCTAAACCACTTTCAATAAGGGTTTAATCATTGTTGACTGTGCAACAACTAATAGGGGCAAGGGCACCCTACACACACAAATTAACATGCAATATTATGCTTTCCTCCCCCGACGAGTTAGATACTTTCTCCCCACCTTGAAAGGCTAATCTTATTTTGTCCTATTGTGTTCATGGTTTGAATTTCAAATATTGATAGATTGAAGATGATTTTTTTAAATATTAACAGTGAATTATGACAATAATAATGATAATAAAAGTGAGTATGGAAATTGGCTTTTTCACAAATGTTAATTAATGTGTTTTCTATACTTTTTCGTAAATAAGTTTTAGTGAGTGACGTCTCTAACATACGTTGGGACACTTGTGCATGTAAAAAGGGATCAATTTAATCTTAATGATTTGTTGGTTTCCATTTCGTTCAAGCAACTAATCCCTCTTAAAACATTTTTATCATTGAGCATTTCATCCCTCTTGGCATTAGAGTGAACGTCTAGCTCCACTACAAGAACACTAACATGTGATTGAACGTAACTCAAATTTGCGCATGCGATTAACACCGATTATAAAAAACAAGACAACTTTCTTATTTTTTTCGACAAATTCAGCTAGCTAACCCACACATAATTTGCACATTCATGGTATGAGCATAACTCAAATATTGATCAAATTCATACCGAAAATAATAAGGATTTCTTAGGATTCACTATTCCTTATATAAATAATAGGAAAAAATGAACCCTAATATTGCAATACCATAAATCAACAACAGGAAGAAAGCATAGCTATCAGTATACTAAATTTTCAACTTGGCCGAAAATCATAATCAGATATGAAACGAAAATAAAATCCCAAGCCGAGGAGGATTTATTGAATACAAAATGGAAATTCATTCAATTCAACATATATCAGAATTCAAATTTTGAGCAATTCAATTCAATGTATAAATAGAGGATGAATATCCTACCAAGTCTGGAGATATGATTTACAATGATGTGCATCAATAAAAAAAATCATCTTTTTTTTATCCTTTCCTTTGAAACCAGGAAATTCTTCTTACAATTACAATCCGAAATATTTCTCCCCAAATTACAGAAGCAAAACCCTAAACCAAAAGAGGAGAAAAGAAATTTGAAATCCCTTTAATTTTCAGGATTTCGACTCACAGAAGTAGAAGAAATAAATGGAAATCTCTACCCTATTTCCCAAATTACAGAATAATGAAATGAGAAATTATCTAAGGCCGTGTTTTCATGTTTGGAGGGAAAAGAAAAGGAGGGAATCAAAGGGGAAAGAACGGGAATGAAGTGAAATGAACAGATTAAAACACAAGAAATGGGGGTTGAATTGTGTTTTAGTTAACTTTTTCACAAACAAGCAAGTTTTCTCCACAAACAGAATCAGACACTTAGATGCGTCTTATATAAAGCAAGTTGAATGAAAACTTAGCACTTTCAACCCAGTTAGCACATTAAATATGAAGCAAACGTAAAGAGATAAAGAAAGAGAGTTGGCACAGAGATTTATACAGGTTCACCCCAAACCTCGGGCTACCTCCAATCCTTGGTTTCACCAAGTATTATCACTACAACTGATCATGTTACAAACATGTATTGTTTGCACACCTGGCCTCCTCAAGCTCAACTAACAAGTATTGTTTTCACACCTAGCCTCTCTAGACTCAAACAAGTATTCTTTCAGCAAGCCTCTTCAAGCTCTACAAAGGGTAAGAATTGAATGAAGCAGGAGCTTAAAGATTCAAAGCATTGCAAGTCAACCAAAGAACACTCAATGAGTGAATAAGAATTTAGGTTTGTATGACTGCATTAATAACTTCTCAATAAATACAAATGATTGAGCAGAGAATTATTCTAAGAAGAAGAACTTTAGAGAGCTTTGAATGCGAAGAGAGTATTGAATACTTGAGTGATTAAGTTCAGGTGTGTGTATCTTCAGTAATCTTCAAAGTCTTCTATTTATACTCATCAGCAAAAAATCCGTTGAGTTGCATTCTTCGGAAAGTAAAATTTTGTTCTTCATCCATTAATGCCAAAGCCATTCTGAGTCTTCATTTAATGTTTATGATCGTTGGAGAGCTTCAAGAAAAGTTGAACGTATTTGTTGACATTGCTTTATCAGAGTGCAGCTTGATTCAGAGCAGTAACAATTGCTTTTCAGACCTGGGCAGCATGACTTTCCTTATTTGTGCAACACGAGTCTTTGACCGCATAAAAGTTAATTTTCTTTTTACAACCAAAGGAATGTCCAGCACGGATTGATGCTTTATGCTTTTAAATTCAATTTTCTTGATTTGGAAATGTAAGAGAATATTCTTGTCTCTCGAATAAGAGTGGAGTGAAGACTTCCAGTCAAGTTGTAGGGTTAGACACATTTTCATAACTTGTTGATATTGAGTCTCACTACAGACGCATTGTGCAATTAAAACACAGACGCATCTTTTAGGCACATTGTTTTGCCAAAATGTTTTTGCCTTATGATCTGCACACTTAACACAAATATTAGCATATTTCAAAAGATTCAATTAAAATCATTCTTTATTTAGATTCATCAAAATTAGAGATGTCAAAAACTTAGACTCAACAGAAAAGAGGAGTGTATTATCATTCTCCTTGAAAACAATGCTTTTACAAATTTATTCTTATTTGAAAAAAAAATTAACATAAGTAATATTATTTAAAAAGTGTAAATTTTAAAAAAGAAGAAGGGTAAATTAGTGATTTCAATTATTTTTCCTTCAAAATACCCCAAAATGGAGGAGTGAAGAAAGTGAGTTGAGGAGGAGAATGGAGGATTTATTAAAATCCCGAAGACATTTCCTTCTAATTAATAAATCTCACAAACCTCTCTATTAAACATCTATTTTCCTTCTCTTCCCCTCCAAAAAATAACTCACAAACAAAGCCTAGCATAGAGCTAAAAAACTCAGGATATTCGGACCTCAAAGATCCTTTCTGAAAATTTTCGGCCCCTAGTTCTTCATTTTCGTCCCCTTTTATAAGAGGGATTCCTCGGCAAGTTGATCTCGTATTTGCATCCCGAATTTAATGCCCTTCAATTCCTCTTAACTCTATGTCAGAAACGCACATGGAGGAAGTGTGGGGTGTACGCAAAGGGTAAGGGAGAGAGGAGGATTTATTTTTTTCGTGTGGCAGAGGAGGAGAGAAAAAATGGAGGGATGAAGATGGAAGGGAAGAGGGATAGAGTCGATCATGGTTTCTATGTGCAGAAAAGAGAGGAGATGGAGGAAGGGGCCGTAGCCATGAGAAAAGGAGAAAGAGAAGAAAAAAAAAGAAGTGGGCGGTCTGGGTGAGGCGTGACCCGGTCTGTGCAAGTGTTGGCCGGTCCAGCAGAAGGAGGTTTAAATGATGGAATTGGGTCGCAAAACCGGGTTGGGTGCGGCCCAGTTAGATGGGACGCAGACTATTTTTGTTAGAGGAATAGACTGGGCCGAACCGGGTCAGGTGTGACCCGGTTCTCTAGGTGCGAGTCAGGTCCCTTCTTATTTTATTTTATTTTGGTTTTAGGTCTGGTGTGGGCTATTCTGGTGAGCTAGATATCCATTTTTGATTCCTTTTTTTTCTTATGGGGTTTAGGTGGAAATTGAGTCCAATCATTCTATTTTTTTCTTCTTTTCTTCTCTTCTACTTTATTATTTTCTTGGAAAATAAAATCAAATAAAATAAAATTAAAATTAATTGAAATAGATGGAGACAAAATTAGATGTTCACAATAATTTTATTAATAATTATTTAGCTCAATCCTAAATAATTAAATTTATATATTGAATAATATAAAGTATCATTAATTGGCTGGAATTTAATACATAGTAGCGTTTTTAGTATTACAGTATACATAGTACTTTTAATAATTGTACTTTTAAAAATGATTTAATGAATATTTAATTTCAACAAAAAAATTGATAATATTTAATAATATATTTATTAACATAGTGTCATTAATAGATGGAATTTAATCCCATTAATTGTTATAATATTATAATAATAATAATAATAATAATAATAATAATAATAATAATAATAATAATAATAATAGGACAAGATTTAGGTACAATTTCATAGGAAAATTATGGGTTGTGTAACAACCAGGGTTTACAAAACCGGACCGGCCGGTCCGACCGGTTTAACCGGGACCTAGGCCGGTTCGGTTGGCCCTCAGAACTGGCCTTGCTTAAAACCGGTCTCAGAACCGTCGAACCGGTTCAAAACCGGTAAAACCGGTTGTGGAACGGCCTGAACCGGTTTTCTAAAAAAAAAATTTAAAAAAATTAGTATAAAAGGATTTGGGTCATCCTAGTCAAAACCCAATTCTTTTGTTTTCTAACATATGTGGCCTGGTTGTAGATTTTGGGTTGGTTTTCCTTAAGAAGATGATTTTAACATATATCTTTATATTTATTTAGTTTAATTTCAAAATAAAAAAAATTGTGCTTAATAATTTTAGTTGTTATGTTGTTTTTTTGTTTAATATTGTTATAAATATTATATTAAAAATTAAAATAATATTATTTAATTATAACCGGTTCAACCACGGTTCAACCTCGGTTGGACCATTGAACCTCAAACCACTGCCTTCACCGGTTCGATGGCCGGTCCGGTTTTGTAAACCTTTGTAACAACTAATCAATGAAAACATAACATATGTAACAACTGTTACACATATCTTATAATCATTGGGAAACACATCTAATGTACCTATGGAATTGTACATAAATTTTGTCAATAGTAATAATAATAGTGTTATTAATTTTTTTGAATAATAATATTTCTATATTTAATAGTGTATTTAATTTTGATGCAGGTAAAGTTTTTACATTATTAACCAATGTTTTAAAAATTGAACCGATCTTTGAACTGGTGAAGATATTAGTTCAAGATTCAACTGTTCAACCGTGGATAAACCAAGATCAAACAAGTGATAGTTAATTAAATATTATATATTTTTTTACAAAATATTATATATTATATATTTTTAATATTATATATATTTTTGACAAAAAAATATTATAGATTATATTAAGTAATAAAATTAAGAAAAAAATCAAATTTTAAATTTAAATAAAATAATCATATTATATATTTCATAAGATAAAAAGTCAATGAAGAAGAATAAATAATAAAAACATGTATTTATGTATTTTTATAACTTATCAACTTACCTTTATTTGACAAAAATTTTTTTTTTTTGTAATTTAAAAAGATAAATTTTCAAAAAAATTGAAAATAAAAATTGGTCGGTTCAAACCAGTTTTGACTATCGGTTCTTGATCGGTTTTCTCCGATTTTGGACCAATTTGATCGATTCTTGACTGCTTCTCACTGGTTCTAAAACCAGCCAATTTTTGGAGTTCAACGGATTGGAACCTGACCGGTTCCTGGCTTAGCTAATTGAACCTTCTGATCGGTTCAGTTTTTAAAATAATGTTATCAACTAATAATGGATCACTATATTTTTAAATTTTAAATTTATTAAAAGAATTAAACACTTTAAATGATATGATAAATCATGATTACAGATTGGTTGATAGTATACAAATCATTTACACCGAATAATTATTTTAAAATCTAAAACTAAAGGGACCATTGAAAAATGTGTATAGAATTAAAATTGTTAACATAATAAAAATATTTAATTACTGTATATGAAACACTGAAAACAATTTTTTCTTGTTTTCATAGCTTTCGAAACAGGAAATAGAATGAAAAAATATGACAGCTTTATAATTATTCAAGAAATCAAACAATGAAAACAGAAAACCGAAAATAAAACAAACAAACCCTTAATTACTTTAATTTATTTAGATAACTTAATTGTTTTAACAAAAATATTAAATTATTTTGATGGTGATATATATATATATATATATATATATATATATATATATATATATATATATAATAGTGTACAACAGATGTGACTTCAATTGTAATTAATATTGTCATTTATGATGATTCTCCATCTTGTTATACCCAAATAGCTATACTAAATATTAATCTCCACCGTTTCTATGCTCAAAATTATAACCGTTCTACTCAGTATACACTTCTTGTACAAATTGAGTTCGCTTATTCACTTGTGAGAAAAATGGGTAACTCATCTCGTCCTTTACAAATATTCTTCTTCCCCTTCTTGGCTCAAGGGCATATGATACCAATGGTTGACATGGCCAAGCTATTTGCATCAAAAGGGGTCAAGGCCACCATAATCACCACCCCTCTCAACGAACCTTTAATCTCCAAAGCGATAGAAAAATCCAAAACTCAATGCAACCATATCAATATCCAAATCATCAAGTTCCCTTATGTAGAAGCTGGTTTACCACATGGATATGAGAATACTAACTCAATCCCTTCACCAGAATTGTTTCCTATCTTCTTTAAGGCTACTGAATTGCTAAAAGAGCCCTTTGAGCAACAATTGCATCAGCAGCGTCCAGATTGTGTTATTGCTGATATGTTCTTCCCATGGGCAACTGATTCTGCTGCCAAATTCGGAATTCCGAGGATTGTGTTCCATGGGACTGGTTTCTTCTCCTTGTGTGCTATCGAATGCATGAGACTCTACGAGCCTTACAAGAATGTTTCTTCTGATTCAGAATCCTTTGTCATTCCTAATCTTCCAGGTGAGATTAAAATTACAAGGTTGCAGGTGCCGCGTTTCGAAGATGAATGGGAAGAAAGGATTGTGAAAATCAGTGAATCGGAGATAAGGAGTTATGGGGTGGTCGTTAATAGCTTCTATGAACTTGAGCAGGTCTATGCTGATCATTACAAGAATGTTATTGGAAGAAAAGCATGGCATATAGGTCCATTGTCTCTTTGCAACAGAGATAAGGAAGAAAAAACATATAGAGGAAATGAAGCATCAATTGATGAGCATAAGTGGAAAAAGTGGCTTGACACAAAGAAACCCAATTCAGTTGTTTATGTGTGCTTTGGAAGTACAGCAAACTTCCCGAATTCTCAGCTTAGAGAAATTGCTATGGGTCTTGAGGCTTCAGGACAACAATTCATTTGGGTGGTGAGGAGAAGCAAAAAAGATGGAGAAGATGGAGAGGAATGGCTACCTGAAGGATTTGAGAAAAGAATTGAAGGTAAGGGAGTAATTATAAGAGGTTGGGCACCTCAAGTGTTAATTCTTGAACATGAAGCAATTGGAGCATTTGTGACTCATTGTGGTTGGAATTCAACATTGGAAGGGGTAGCTGCTGGGGTACCCTTGGTCACATGGCCCGTGTCTGCAGAGCAATTTTACAATGAGAAGTTGGTGACCGAGGTCCTTAAAATTGGGGTACCCATTGGTGTTAAAAAATGGGCTACATTTGCGGGAGATAATAGTATTAAATGGGGTGCAATAGAGAAGGTCGTGAAAAAGATAATGGCAAGAGATGAAGCAGCAGAGGAAATAAAGAACAAAGCAAGGATGTTCTCATTGATGGCAAGGCGGGCTGTGGAAGAAGGAGGAACTTCTTGCTCAGATTTGAATGCTTTGATTGATGAGTTGGGTTTGCTCCGTCAGTAATGCCTCCTACAAGAATAATATGCTTATGTTACTTTGAAGTTGTGATGAAGTAGAGTGATACAAGAATAATATGCTTATGTTGCTTATATCACAAATAAAGGAGGTTAATTTTTTGTTGTCTTTTGGTAGACCGATAAATTGACTAAAGTGTAAGCTTATAATAAAGTATAATTATATTTTGACATTGTATTACAATACAATCAGCGGTGAGGATTTGAAGTAACTTTCTTAAAGACATCTAACTTCCTCTTACTCTCACAATCAACTTACAACAGTGTAAGAATTAGTGCTCTCACACCATCCAATAACTTTTTATGCAATATAATTTTTATTGATCCACACTACAAAAAAAAGGTCAAATAGCCATCAAAAATAGTGACTGAAAATACCAGTTGCTATTGGCGACCGAATTAGCGACCGGTTTTAGGATCTGTTAGATTGTTGATAATAATATACCCAGCGACCGAAATACATGGTAGCAAAGCAGTCGGTCGCTAAGTGAATAAAATTAAAAGTCCAAATTTGTTGACTCTTTTGCCACCGAAGTTGCGATCGATTTTATCCTGATGGTAAAATTTTAATTATTTTTGCGACCAATATCATTTCGGTCGCTAACGCATGTGTAAAAAAATTAAAAATGGAGCCATTTAGCGACCAATTCGGTCGCTAATTTTAGGTAATTCAAAAAATTAAAACAACTAGTTAGCGACGGATTTGGCGATGGAGTTTAAAATTTTGTTGTTGCGACCAATTAGCAACAGAATAATTCGGTCGCTAAAACTAAAATCCCTAAATCACGAGCCTCTTCCCTTTTCTTCCTCATTTCTCTCATCTCTGCACCTCCCTCTCTTCTGCTCAGGTGGCGCCACCACCCCGGTCCACCCTCCTCCCTGCAACCGTCAACACCACCGCGAGCCTCCCACTCCCCCCTCCATCGCGAGCCTCCCCCTACTCTTTGCATTTTTGTCCCCCCCCCCCCCCCCCCCTCCCCCTCCCCCTCCCCCTCCATTTTTCATCTCTATCCACCACCGCGAGGCCGCCACCACCACCACCGACCCACCGCTGTGCTCCCCCTCCTCCGTTGCAGGTAAGTTCCTCCCCCTCCTCCATCCTTCATTTTCTTTTTCTTTTTTACCCCTAACTCAGTATGCTCCCTTTCTCAGAGAACCACCACACCAAAGAACTCAGTGTCCATTCTTCTCTACAGACTCCGGTAAGCTCTCTGTCTGTCTCCCATTTCAATATATGTGTGCTATCTGTTAGGGTTTGTGATTTTAGGGAGTAGAATTGTTAGGAAATTTTCAATCTCTGTGTGTTAGAATTGTTTGAAACTCTGTTGATAAACATTGTTTCTTCCATTTTTAAGGGTTTTGTCTGATAAATTTTAGTATAGTTTACTGAGATTGGTTTGCTTTATCGGTAGGGTCTTTCATTTACTGAGATTGGTTTGCGTTATGAGATTGGTTTGAAGGGTCTTTCTTTTTGTCTTTCATTTTGTCTTTCAATTCACACTCGTATAATAGTTATTTCCATGTTCAGATGCCTTATATACTTGATATAATCTCTGTCTGATGCATTTCCTTTTGTTCTCTCGGTACATACTTGATCGCTGTGGATCTCACCGTGCTTAACTAGTGTACTTGGAAACCGATGGGAGATGTTGTCGAAATTTCATTAAGTATAAGGCATTTGAATAAGGCAATAACTATTATTAACCGAGTGTGGTAAAGGTTTCTTCTCGAATGGGATAGGTTCGTACCTGGTCATAAGAAGGAGATTGATGGAGATATTGGAATGCACCGTAATATATAAGTGTCGTTGTAGGTTGCTCTGTCTATTTAATTGGCAGCAATGGAGATTCCGGAGAATTGGAAATGGATGTATCATAGTTTGGATGAAAATAAACTTCTTAGGGAAGAGTTTAGAGTTAGAATGGGTGAGTTTATAGAGTTTGTTGTTAGCCAGGAGAGATTTATAAGGCGGGGCGATGATCATTTGAGGTGTCCTTGCTCAAGATGTAAGTGTAAAGCTTTCAACTGCGTGGATGGAGTGGTGGCCGATCTTTATGAGAAGGGGTTCATGCCTGATTAATATTGGTGGAGTAACCACGGTGAGTCCTTGCCCGATTTTAACCCTGCAGGGTTCGACGGTTCGTACAATGGAAGTGGTGAGCGGAGTGAAGAATTGAATCCATACGAGCAGATGATAATGAATCATGTTGGACCCTCGGTTGGTGTTGCACTAGAAGAAGATAGGGGAGAAGATGGTGGAATGGATTTCGAATACACAGAGGTGATTCTGAATCTCAAAGCTCAAAGATTCTTTGACATACTGAGTGCTGCAAGATCTCCGTTGTGAGAAGGATGTCGAGAGTACACTGAGTTGTCGATGTGTATGGAATGGTTGAGTATCAAATCTGATTACAATATGTAAGAAGGATGTTTTAATAGCCTCATCATGTCTATGTCCAAGGCGTTATGGGAAGACAATCAAATGCCTACTAGTTTTTATCATGCTAAGAAGTCTATGGAGAATTTGGGTCTGGGGTGTTTGAAAATTGACTGTTGCCCAAATGGATGTATCACTACAAAAAAAAGGTTATTTAGCGACCAAAAATAGTGACCGAATTTGTTGTTTGCTGTTTGCGACCGAAATGGCGACCGATTGTAGGATCTACATGAAACCTGTTTATAGTTGATACTGCGACCGAAATAGTGACCGAAAAAGAGTGTAGCAAAGTTATCGGTCGCTAAATAAAGGAAAGTAAAAGTCAAAACTTGCTGACTTTTTAGCGACCGAAATGGCGACCGAGTTAAATGCAACGGTTAAATTGTAATTATATTTGCGACTAATATTTATTCAATCGCTAAACGACGAGTAAAAAAAATTAAATAGAGCGATTTAGCGACCGATATTAAATCGGTCGCTAAATTAATGAATTCAAATTTCAAATTAACCGAGTTAGTGACCGAAATAATTCGGATGCTAATCATAAAAACCCTAAACGCATCTGGCGCCTCCCCCATTTTTCCTTTTCCCTATTGTTTCTTCCCTTCCCTGCTCAGCTCCTCTCCTCCTCTCTTTGTCCGACAGCTCCTCCGGCGAGGCCACCACGAGCGACCCCCACCACGAACCAACATGTGCCACCCCTCCTTGCCCCCCATTTCCCTTTCCCTCTTCTCTCCCTCTCTTCTCTGTTACCCCCACCCCCCACCACTGCGAGCCGCCGCGGTCCGGCGACAACCACCCCCACCCCCACCCCCACCACTGCGAACCCAGGTATCCCTTTGCCTCTATCTCCCTGTCTCTCTCTATCTCTCTTCCCCTCTATTGCATTGTTTTTTTAATTTTCTTTTGCCTCCCTGTAGAGCCACCACCACCTGAGAGCCACCGTGCACCACCGGTCCATCACCACCTCCAGTAAGTTCCCTCTCTCTGCTCTCTGCCCTCTGCTCTCTGCTTTCTGGCTCTTTGAAGGCTCTGTTTTGTTTGTATTTTTGGAGCAAAAATTGCAACTTGCTTCTTTTATTTTTATTTTCACAAATCCATTACCCTGTAAATCTGTAATGGTAAATAGTAGACCATATGTCAGTAATATGGCTGCACTTTTTAGAGAATGCATGAGTTGTATCGGTACTGTGATGAATATAACAAACTTGTGAATCTAGACAGCAGCATTGACTGTGTGTTTGAATACTGGATTTTCAACATGGATTATTGTGTTGCCTTCATATGGTTTGTTGTGTCAATCTGTTGTTATATCTATTTTCTGTCATCATTTGTTTTTCATCTTAGGTTCGTTTAATTATTCCTAATATTTATTCATGCTTCAAAACAAATTGATATGTATAAAGCAGTGTATCATGAAAGTGAAAATTTTGGTTGATGATGCTTAATTTTTTTATGCTGTCACATGAAGGCCTAATAGCCATGAGCCATGATTTTTTATTTTTTTATTTATATGAATGCTTTGGTTTGATCAATTTCTTGTTTTACTTTGTATGTATATGTGTGTGTACTGTTTGGCTTATCTATCATACAGTATTTGTTACATTCTGTTATTATTTACCCATCTAGCATACAAGCTACAACTTATAAGTGAGCACAAGAGAAGCTCATTTTAGTTACTCTGTGCAATGAGTTTGTGCTGTAAACTTTTAATAGGATCAGTGGGTTTATATGTTGTTTCTCGATAGGATTTGTGTGCTGATAATTTAATGTTTATGCATGTGTTTGCCAATATGTGTTGTTTGTTAGTGGGGAGCAGAGCTCAATAGGATGTGATCCAGTCCGAAAGGCTGGATGCTGGTTGTGTGCTGATAATTTAGAAGTTATGCATGTGTTTGACAATTATGTGTTACTTGTTGGTGGAGAGCATAGCTCAATAGGATGTTTGCTACAATATTTTATCTAAGTTTTTATTGCTTTGCCACTAAAACAATGCCCGGCTTAAACAAACTATGGTACTGATATGTAATGAAAATGTTTTGTTTATACTTTCATGAGTGGCAAGTGTGCAAGTAGGTTAATGATTTCCAAGTTTATACTTTTATCACAAGAGCCTTTGGTCATGTTATTATTTTTTCTTACAGTTTTCTTTGTCGATTGACAACCGCTCTAGTCGTCACCCGTTTTCACTATTTGCTTGGAGTTGAGGTAGGTCAAATACTCTATCTTTTTATTTGTTGCTAGTGGTTCTTGAAGACTTTGAATTGATTTGTTGATTGTTAGTGAAGAGCTGAACTCAATAGGATTCTGGTTGTGTGCTGGTAGATTAGAAATGATGCTGTTCAACCAAATGCAGGACACCATCACGCAGCTGAACGCGGAGCTTCGGGAGAAGAGCGAGAGAGACCAGCAGATGGCGAACCAGATTGCATAGTTGACTCATGTACACCAGTAGCTGATGCAGACGACCATCGAGCAGGACCAGACACTGTGGCTGGTGTTGGCGCAGATGAGGATCCAGACTCTAGTTGCTCAGGGTGATGCTCTGACAGTTGTTTCGCCTGCTGTCGCTCGTCCAGTTCCGCCGCCAGCTACTGATGCTGCTACTGCAGAGGACGATCAGATAGAAGACGTCGGTGGTACAGACGCTGAGGATGATTGGATTCCTCCACCTCCCCCTCATCATGATTGACTTTTTTTTTTCATATTTTTGACTTTAAACGATTCTTGTATGACACTTTGGATTATTTTTTTATATATATTCATTATTTCTTATGATTGTATATTTCATTAGTAATTTGGTGTGTTTTATTAGTATTTTTGCTAAACTTTAAAGAAAAATAGAAAAAATTTATTATTTTAAAAATTTAATTTAAAAAATTAATAAAAACCAGTTTAGCGACCGAATTAGAAACCAATAATTCGGTCGCTAAACTTTAGTTACCATTAACAGATTATAGTCCAGTGACCGAAAATCCGTCGCTAATATAGGTTAACAATAACCAACATTAGCGACCGAACTATCGGTCGCTAAAAATGGTTACCCAAACAATGCGACTAATCGTGTAGCGACCATTTTTTATTATTTAGCGACCGCAATTACGGTCGCCATTTAGCGACCGAATTATTATTTCGGTCTCTAAAAGGTTAGCGACCAGCTTATCAGCTGCCACCATGAATCGATCGCTAATTCGGTCGCTAAATTAAATAGCGACCGAATTAGAAAGTTTAGCGACCGAATATGCCGGTCGCTAAACAGTTCTTTTTTTTGTAGTGTATGTTGTAATACAAGGATGATTCAGCGGAGAGCATATCATGTTGCCTATTTTGTGGTGCGGACCGGTACAAGACAACCACTAGGAAGGACATTGAGAAGAAGATCACGCTAAAAAAGGTGTGGTACTTTCCGCTCGTCCCAAGGCTTACAAGATTGTAATCTTCAATGGCCACTGCATCTCATATGAGGTGGCATAGTGAGCATCAGAGGGAGCAAGATGTCTTGTGTCATCCATCGGATGGAGAAGCTTGGAAGCATTTTGATAGGGTGCATAAGGCGTTTTCGCAGGACCCTCGAACGTTCGATTGGGATTATGTATGGATGGATTTAATCCTTTTGGACAATCTGGAGAAGCTTATTCTTGTTGGACGGTTATCCTAACTCCGTACAATCTTCCCCCTAGGATGTGCATGAAGCAGGAGTTTATGTTCATAACAATCATAATTCTGGGTCCGTCTAATCCAAAAGGTAAGATTGATGTGTACTTGCAGCCGTTGATAGATGAGTTGACAACATTGTGGAATGATGGTATGTTGACTTATAACATATATTTGAGGCAGAATTTCATGATGAAATCAGTTTTGATGTAGACGATCAATGACTTTCTCGCCTATGGGATGATGTCGGGTTGGATGACTACGGGGAAGCTTGGTTGCCCAATATGTATGGATCGATCGAAGGCATTCACGCTTAAAAATAGTCGAAAGATCTCATATTTTGATTGTCATCGTCAATTCCTTCCACACGATCATCCTTATAGGAGGAACAAAAATGCATTCAAGAAACATTGTGCGGAGACTACACCCCTTCCCCCACGTTTGTCTGGTCCCAATGTATGGCGGAGAGTAGAAAACATGCTCCTGATTATGGCGTTAAGAATAATTAGACTAAACAAAGTATGTTTTGAAGGTTGCCGTATTGGAGAACGCACCTACTCCGTCACAACATCGATGTCATGCATACTGAGAGGAATGTGTTTGACTGTGATGGACATCAAGGGGAGGACAAAGGATACAAATAAAGCCCGATTGTATTTGGAGAAAATTTGTAATCAGAAGGAGCTTGAGTTGCAAGACGGTGGTGGTGGCAGACTTATCAAACCGAAGGCAAGTCATACACTAAGCAAGCCACAAAAAGTAGTTGTCTATAAGTGGGTTAAAGAACTGAAGTTGCTTGATGGGTATGCATCCAATCTGGTTAGATGTGTGGACATTAAGGAAACAAACTTACATGGAATGAAGAGTCATGATTGTCACGTATTCATGCAATGGTTGCTTCCAATTGCATTCGACGTGTTATCGAAACCAATTTGGAACCCACTTGTTGAGCATAGTCACTTTTTCAGGGAGCTGACTTCGACAACACTAAATGTGAAACAATTAAAGGATATGGAAGAGAATATACCCGTGTTGTTATGTAAGTTGGAACAAATCTTCCCGCCGAGTTTCTTTGATTCAATGGAACACCTTCCAATTCATCTACCTTACGAAGCAAGAGTTGGTGGTCTAGTCTAGTACCACTGGATGTATCCATTTGAGAGGTATACAACATCAAATATTTTAAGTTATATTATACTCGTAAGTCGTTGTTGAGCTTTCCTTAAATGTTTTAATTATTTGTATGCATCCCTCTTAATTAGGTTTTTACACACCCTGAAACACAAAGTCAAGAACAAGGCTTGAGTAGAGGGTTCCATTTGTGAAACCTACTTAGTAGATGAGACATCCACCTTTGCCTCTTATTACTCTCTGAATGAAATTGACACGAGAAGGACTAGAATGCCTCGGAATGTTGATTCGGGTGAAGGATGTTCAACTAGTCCTCCTATATCAATATTCAACTATCCGGGTAGATTTAGTGGCAAATCAAAAGGATATTTCTTGGAGCGGTGTGACATTAATGATGCTTATTTGTACATCCTTGAAAATTGTGATGAGGTAGCGCCATATTTAGAGTAAGTCTCTACATTAAGTTTTATATGTTCAATTGTCATTTATGGTTATTAATCGCCCTGCTTTTAACCTCCCCTGTGTAGGATTTATGCCAATTTTCTAAGGGAGATCAAACATGACATCTAGGACTCTCAGATTCATTGATAAATTACTTCTCACTTTCTTGTGTGGTTCAGTAAATATGTAGGTTCAATGTCTTCATTTATTGAAATACTTTTTCTCTCCTTAAATATATATGGTTTATAAGTTCGATTATTAAAATTTGCAGGTACTAGATCCAGTAAATAGTGTTCAAAATCCATTGTTTACTAATTTGGCATGGGGGCCTAAAAGATAGGTTACATCATGGAATACTTACATTATAAATAGATATAAATTTAACACAAAACGATGGAGTGAAGGAATGCAGCCATGTAATTATGGTGTTTGTGTGCGAGCCACTGATGGTCAATTAGAGGATGATTTTTATGGGGTTATAACTGATATTCTTGAATTTGAGCATACCGGTTTCCCCGTGATGAAGTTAGTTCTCTTCAAGTGTGATTGGTTTGATCCGACTCTTAACGTAGGGAATAAAATAGATAACAAAAAGTATGGCATTGTTGAAGTTAGGCAAGCTCGTGGGTATAATAAGGCGTACGACCCATTCATTTTTGTACAACAGGCAGAACAATGTTTATTACACGCCATATCCCGAAGGACATAAAGGATGGTTGGTTGTCATTCAGATAAAGGCTCGCAGTACAATTACTGATAACATAATCAACCAGCTTGAAAAAGATGCTCCTTACCAAGATAATGAGTATTCAGGGGCCCACGTATCGTTGGATATTACGCCCGACATAATTGTTAATTCTCCGGAAGATTTTTTTGGTGATGGGGAAGAAGTTGAAAGAGAGTTAATGGATCAATCTGTGTTGGATGAATCTAGCGAAGGCACTTTCCAATCAAGTGAGACTAAGAGTGAGGGTGAATTTAGTGATGCAGATTCTACTTAGGTAATCTATGTAGTATTCATTGTGTTGTGTTTATTCATTTTTTAAAAATTGTTGATTAATTACCCAAGAGTGCTTGGATGAGATGACGCGTATCTCTTTCAGCTTAACCAGAGGTCTTGAGTTTGAATCCTGGCCTTGTGAATGCAGCAGCGTTAAACCTCTTGAGGGATTAGTCTCCGCAGTTGCGCGCAATACCCTGGGAAACCAAAAAAAAATTGTTGATTAATTAGTTAATATTTATACTGTGATGTAATAATTTTTTTAATTTTTTTACACAGATGGCAGATTCCTCTAGAGGCAGAGGGCAGCGTGGTGGTCGTGGCAGAGGTCATGCTGGGAGAGATCCTCCTCCCACCGACTCACCGACTTCTGTTCGAGACCACCAGACCAGTACATCTGTGGACGGGCCACAGGGTAATGGGGCGGCACCCATTACTCCACCCTCAGATGTCGGGACACAGGCTGGACCGTCATCATCCACACCCATGCCATGACCATCATCATCAACGGTGCAGGAGAGCCGTGATTCATCTGACAGGATGATTATTCTTATCCCCAGGGGGGATAAAGAGTAAGCTAATTTAATTTTTTTATATATAGATATCATTAATTTCCATATTATTATTTTTAATTAATCATAACAATAATGCTTTAATTTTTCTGTAGCTTTCTGCTCGCGAAAGGCCCCTTTGATTCGATCTCCAAAATCATAAAGCTGAAGTTTGATGGTGCATGACCTACCTCGAAGGGCATCCCTGACGGCCATAGGGACCAGCTGTTTAAAGAATTTAAGGCAATAATTTATTATATTATTTAAATTTAAATTTAAATTTAAATTTAAATTATATTTCCTATTAATATAATTTTAATATATATAAGAATTGCTCGACAAGTATTTGTTGCAGAAAGAGTATCAGTGAGCCCCACATTTGGAGAACATCATCAGGGCCAGCTTTGAGCATAAAGGTTCATTGGCCATGAAGAACGCAATGAACAAGATCAGAAAGGGTAAGGATAAGGGGATCTGGTTGGATCCTGAGATCAGGAAGGGCCTGGAACAGTACTGGGCTACTGAGAAGTTCCAGGAGAAGGCCGCCACAACTCGGCGTAATCGAGCAGCTAACGGTGGCACATGTGCCTACACCGACGACTCTAAATCACCCGCCGCTCACTTCGATGACCTAGTAATACTTTAAAGTTGATTATTTTAGCGTACTATTTAATTAGTTTTCATTTTTATTATTCTTATGATTTTAAATCTTTTTTTTTGTATATGCAGACTGCACAGAAACAATGACTCCCCACAGCTATGGAGTTGGTGGAGAGGACGAAGAAGTTAAAGTTGGGGGAAAGGGTCAACGACAAGGCCCGTAACAATGCGGTAAGTAAAAAACCATTTTAGTGAAAACTATTAATTTATTATTATTAATTTGTTAATATTGATTATAAGTGTAACTAAATCTCTCCAACTATACTTCGCAGGTCAACTTTAACGAGAAGAAGGATGACACCATATCACGTGCCTCACAAGATGAGGCTTTGACTGGTGAGGGTCCCCGCTCTTCTGCCTCCATCGACGACAATGCCATATATTTGGAGGTCGTCGGGGGCAGGAACAAGAAATGGGACGTCTATGACCTCGGACACTTAGGCAGGGAGTTTATCGCTTCATCGTCCAACACGCCTGCACATTCCTACGCGGATACCGTCCCTCCAGAGCAGTTCAACCAGATGCAGGTGTTTCCTTAAAAATAGATGTCTTTAAGCTTGTGCAAGTATACACAATCGCATCAAGTAATATAGAAAGTAAGTTCAGATATCGTTCCCACAAGAATTGTAATGTTGCAGCAAATTCCAATTCAGATATATGTTCTAGGAGTTAGAGTAGGTAACCAAAAATAGTGGTGTGTGTGTAAAATATAGTAAATGAAGCTTTGGAATAAAAACTGAAACTAAGCAAGCAAACACAAAAGAGAGTATGTTTTCAAATTTGGATAAAATAGCTCTAGGTATGCTGCATCATAAAACCTGCTTAGCTTAGATTATGCTCTGCGTATGCTACAGCATTTAACTCCAAGAAATAAAAATGTGTTTTCCAACACTTAAGGTTAGGTTCATTAATTGCTTTCTATTCCTAGATTCAGATTAATTACACCACCCTCTTAATAAGCATGTTCCAGTTAGTTCAAGGACTTGAATAACTATTCCTAGTTCATTCAACACCATTTAATTTTCCAATTAATGATTTAATCCCTATCCTTTATCAATTTCCACTTTACTCAATTTTTCCAAACCAACTAAGCTAGATATTTAATTAAGTTGGCCTCCCTTATCTAAATAAAATTCAACACATAATAAAGGAAAATGCAGAACATATCATTGCATAAAAAGACCTAAGCATTCATTACAATAACATACCTAAAGCTTAAAAGATTTAGCTCATGTTAAGCTTACAAACGCAAAGTATAAAAATGAGAAGAAATCCATTACAATGGAGAACGAAAATGGAACAAAGGAGAGGAGGAAGATGACCCTTGGCTGCTGCTATGCGTCCCCCTTAGCTGTTGTCTTCTGCAGCCCCCCCTTAAAAAGTAAGTGAATATCACCTTTTTAGGGTTTTACAAAGGCCTTTTTGTCTTTTCTACTTTTGGGCTATTAAAAATGATATTAAAATAAGTGCTTGGACCCATTTCCTCAAATGTACCACCACAAAACCCTAAAGAAATCAGCAAGGACGTCCTCAGCTTTTATGACAGCTGGCAGGAGAGAGAAAAAGTGCTCAGCTTTTGTCCTTTTCTGCGCGTCCATATGTTGTAGCATGACCAAAGCATTTTCCAGCAGCTTGTCAGCAGTTTGCGCTCAGATGCTGCAGCATGCCCAGAGCTATTTTCTGTAGCTTGTCTAAACTTCAACAAAAGCCTAACAAAACTCAAGAAACACATTAAACATATTACTAAACACTCAAAAATAGAAAATTAAACGGAATTTATAAAAAGACACATATTACACTAAACTAACTTAAAACACCTAAAACATCCACATAAAATACTTAAAGATTACAAAAACTCAAGCTAAGAAAGAGTAAATAACTATCATTTTTGAGAGTTATCACACCCCCAAACTTGAATCATTGCTTGTCCTTAAGTAATGTAAAAGAAACATAGGAAAACAGAAGAATTATATTTAATGAATGGCATGCATGGATCACCCAAATTTTTCATTATTTATAAGACCCAGAATTCCACACTTGCATTCCTAACAAAATACTCTTTCTATCTGCACAAATCAACAATTATTACAAAATTGGTCTGAAGCCAGATTAACACATGCTGCAGCAAGTTCACTCAGAACAGTTGGTTCTGCTTACCACAAACATACATCTCTGATCTAAACTTGAGAAGGTTCTATCACAATCAAAACATCACAGAATTACACACAACAAGAGGTCTTTTATGGTTGTAACAGGGCTTAGGACATGTGAGATTAAAAAATTTGGGTAAGTAGTACATCTCAAGGTAGAGCATAAGGATGCTTTTCACTTCTTCTCCCAATCCCCATTGTTCCTACAATCCACACCTTTGTTTCTTTCTTTCCTCACTGAGGCCCTAGTTTATTGTTTTTTGTTGGGAATAAAGAACATATTGTTGTTAATTTTCAAATTGTTCATTGTTCTTTGTTCACATTTTTTTTTCACATATTCAGATTTTTTTTGCATAACAAGGGAATTGCAGCTTCACATTTTATGTTTGTGATTTGTGATTTCCTTATTTCCTTGCTGTATTTCCCTCTTCTGGTTTTATAACCTTGCTGCAGCTTACACAATTGTTTCATCATAGCACCCCCAAACTTGCGTTGGTGCTTGTCCTCAAGCCACCCCCAAACTTAACTTAGAACATAGCTGCCCAAAAAGCATCCTTAAGCTTCACCTATTAAGGTATTCTTTGTTTTTCCAGTCGAGGGCTTGTAATGTGCTAGTTTTCTCAATAAAGGGCTAAGGCTCAAAGGGGTAACACTAAGGACATACATGATGAGAGGGTTGGCTATTTAGGCACTGGTTAAAAATAAAAACAAAATAAGAAAATGCCTCAAGCATAAAGTGTGTGCAATCATGTGTGTTCAGATCAAACAGAAACAAAGCAAGCTTTACATAAAATGCATGAGTGTTGTTTATATGCATAGTGTAGCTTTATCTATATGTTCATGCTGCAGCACATGTGTCTTCTTTCCTAGACAGTGATGCAACAAAATTAATGGTGCATAGTCAAGTTAGAGCATTAGGTTAGTCAGCAAGTGTTTTATTCAAAGAGTCTTGATTTAACATACAAGGGGGCATATGCATGGCCATTCATCAGACAAAATTTTAAAAACATCTATGGCCCTAATGGCCCTACAAACAGTCAAACAAAAAAAGTCCTAATGACCACAACTTGCAGCAAAATTAAGAACATGGGTTATGGTAATGAGGTGGAGGGTTTAGAAATGCATCCTGATTTGGGATCTTGCTGCAAGCTGCAGCACTCCTCTAAGTCTATGTTTCAAGTCATTGGTGCTTTTATACGGTTTGCTCCTCCCGGTGCCCCCACTTTTGGTGGTGACACCTTGCTTGGTGTTGCTCCAGGTGACTTGGACTTCATCTTCTTCATTTTCACCTTCTTCCTCTCTTTGTGCAGCAACCTTTTCTTGATTATTCTTGGCTCCAATGATTCATACTTTCTAGACCACACATGTTGAGTTGTCTTGTTGTTCAAGAATTCCACCCCTTCCTCAACAGAGAAGTAATCGCCTTCTCGATCTTTGCAAGATTGCCATAATCAGATTGATTCTTCAAAGAAGTGCCACTGGATTAGCTCATCAAATGATTGTATGAAATAGCATTCTTCCATGCCTTCATATACCAATGGTATGTTGATATGAAGTGACTTCATCACATCCGAGAACTTATTGAACTGCTTTTCTTGATGCACCTTCTTTAATCTCTGAGGAAAAGGTGGAGGAGGTCTTTCAGGAATCAAATTTGGGTATAGTAGGAGATGCTGCATCATCAGGTATTTTCTCAACAACTGCAGGTTGCTCTGTTGCAGCATCTTCTCTATTTGTCTCCTTCTCAGGTTCTGATTCTTTCACCTTCTGTTTCTTCTTTGGTTCAGCCGCCTCCACATCTTTACCACTCCTCAAGTGAATCACCTTGCTTTGCTCAATTCCTCCTCCAGAACTTGAGGCTTTAGGGTCTTTAGTAGATGCAGGTAATGTAGCTATCTGCCTTGAGTTGATTGCACTAGCCAGTTGTCCCACTTGAGTTTCTAGATTTCTTATTCCAGCCTTAGTTTCTGTCATAAATGCCTTTAGCACAGATTCTAGAGATGGTTCTGGAGATTTCTGTTGTACTTGTGATTGCTGCCACCCTCCATTGTATGTATTACCATAGGAATTGTTTCCTCTGTCGTTAATAATCCATACATAGTTAACTGAGGCGGGATTTACAGAGCAGTTCTCAAAAAGATGTTCTCCACCACAGTATACACATGAAATAGAATCTGCCATGTAAATCTTCTCATGTACCATTTCTTTAGTTCTGATAGGTGGAGTCACAGAGTTTCCTTGGTTTCCCATAGTCATTCCCTTTACTATATTGGTTAAGGCAAGTATCTGAGCTTAAAGAACATATATTTCACTCACTTCATAGGCTCCTGCTACAATATTGACCTTGCCAAGAGCAAGTCTAGTTGTTGACCACTGATAACTGTTAGCTGCAACTCCCTCTATCAGAGCATAGGCTTCATTGTAAGATTTAGGTGAGACACCATTGTAGAAGTGCTCCATCTGAATACAATATGGGATGCCATGATGGGCACACTTCTTCAATAATTCCTTGAATCTCTCCCAAGCTTCAAATAATGGCTCATCATCATGTTGCCTGAAAGCCGTGATCTCATTTCTCAGCTTTGTATTCATGGTTGGAGGGAAGAACTTCACAAGAAATTTCTTAGCCAGTTTGTTCCATGAGTCAACTAAGTTTGGCTCTAGAGTATTCAACCAATTCTTTGCCTTGCCTCCCAAGGAAAATGAGAAGAGTCTCAGTCTGAATTCATCATCTGTGATGCCGGGAATCTTGAAGTTGCTTGCTACATTTAAAAATTGCTTGAAGTGCAGGTGAGGATCCTCAGCAGTAGCACCATCAAATTGTCCCATTGGTTGCAGCATTTGGAACATCACTGGTTTAAACTCAAACTGTGGTGCAGTGATTCGAGTCCTCGCAATTCCAGTATTCATAGATTCAGGGTCAAACACATCATACCCTCTGATTGCACTGTCCTTGTTGTTGGTCAGAGCCATACTATCATGCTGCTCTTCTTCAACCATTTTAGAGCTTGCAACAGATAATGTTGCAGCAGAAGCTAGTGTGGAGTTGGTTGAAGTACTGAATTCCAACTCAGAAATGGACTGAGCAATATGATCTCTTCTAAGTCTCCTGAATGTCCTTTCAATATCTGGATCAAGTCTGTATTCAGGTGTCAAAAACTTGTACATACAGTTTATGTACCTGATGCTACAACAAATCACCCAGAATATTAGAAAATCTAACTACAGAACTATTAATCTAAAAATAGAATTTTAACACCATTAACAATCCCCGGCAACGGCGCCAAAAACTTGTTACCTTAAAACCAGATGTCTTTAACCTTGTTCAAATATACACAATCGCATCAAGTAATATAGCAAGTAAGTTCAGATATCGTTCCCACATGGATTGTAATGCTGCAGCAAATTCCAGTTCAGATGATATGTTCTAGGAGTTAGAGTAGGTAACCAAAAATAGTGGTGTCTGTGCAAAATAAAGTAAATGAAGCTTTGGAATAAAAACTTAAAGTAAGCAAGAAAACATAAAAGAGAGTATGTTGTCAAATTTGGATAAAATAGCTCTAGGTATGCTGCATCATAAATCATGCTTAGCTTAGATTATGCTTTACGTATGTTGCAGCATTTAACTCCAGGAAATAAAAGTGTGTTTTCCAACACTTAAGGGTTAGGTTCATTAACTGATTTCTATTCCTAGATTCAGATTAATTACACCTCCCTCTTAGTTAAGCACATTACAGCTAGCTTAGGGACAAGAATAGTTATTCCTAGCCTATCCAACATCAAATAATTTTCCAATTAGCGACTTAATCCCTATCTTCTATCAAGTTCCATTTACTTAACTTTTCCAAATCAAGTAAACTAAATATTCAATCAAGTCGATCACTCTTAATCAAACAACATTAAATGTGTGATAAAAGAAGATGTAGAACATAGTCATTACATAAATCAACTAAACATTCATTATATTAGCATACCCAAAGCTTAAAGTATTTAGCTCATAATGAGCTTACAAACGCGAAGTATAAAAATGAGAAGAAAGCCATTACAATGGAGCATGAAAATGGAACAAAGGAGATGAGGAAGATTACCCTTGGCTACTGCTATGTGTCCCGCTTAGCTACTATCTTCTGCAGCCCCCCTTAAAAAGTAAGTGAATACCACCTTTTTAGGGTTTTACAAAGGCCTTTTTGTCTTTCCTACTTTTGGGCTATTAAAAATGATATTAAAATAAGTGCTTGGGACCATTTCCTCAAATGTACCACCATAAAACCCTAAAGAAATCAGCAAGGACGTCCTCAGCTTTTATGACAGCTGGCAGGAGAGAGAAAAGGTGCTCGGCTTTTGTCCTTTTATGCGTCCATATGATGCAGCATGACCAAAGCATTTTCTAGCAGCTTGTCAGCAGTTTGCGCCCAGATGTCTTGCAAAGATGCCCGTGAGGCTATTTTCTACAACTTGTCTAAACTTTAACAAAAGCCTAACAGAACTCAAGAAACACATTAAACATATTCCTAGACACTCAAAAACAGAAAATTAAATGAAGTTTATAAAAAATACACATATTAGACTAAACTAACATAGAACGCCTAAAACATCAACATAAAATACTTAAAGATTACAAAAACTCAAGCTAAGAAAAAGTAAATAACTATCATTTTTGAGAGTTATCAACAGGACACCATCACCCAACTGAACGCGGAGCTTATGGAGAAGAGGGAGAGGGAGCGAGTGATGGCAGAGCAAATTGCACAGTTGATGCAGGCACACTAGCAGATGATGTAGACGACCATCGAGCAGGGCCAGACACTACGGTTGGTGTTGGAGCAGATGAAGATCCAGCCTCCAGTTGCTCAGGGTGATGCTCCTACAGTTTTGCCGCCTGTTGCTCCTTCAGTTCCACCACCTCCTGCTACTGATGATGATGCTCTAGAGGATGAGGACGAGGACGAGGACATGGCAGACGCCGGCAGCATGCACAGTGAGGATGGTTGGTCGCCTCCGCCTTCGCCTCCGCATCAAGGCTGACGTTCATTTGTATTTTTTTAATTTCCTAGAGTTTACATATTTTTCTTGTATGACATTTATATTTATTTATATGATAATGTGATTAATATTATATCTGGTTTTTTAATAGTAATTTATATTAACAAATTGAAAAAAGTTATCTCAAAGTAAAAAAATCAAATAATATTAATAATTTATAATTATTTAAAAATAAAAACATATATATATATATATATATATATAGTACTAACGGCCGAAATAGCAACCAAAATATTGGTCAGTAGGTGTAAACCACATTTCATAATAAATAATTTTTTAAATTAAATATTGTTTAGCGACCGATAATTCGGTTGCTAACTTGGTTAATATGAACAAATTTAGTGACCGAATTTGCGACCGAATATCAGTCACCAATTTTGGTTAACCAGAGCAGGCAACCAACCCACTTTGCAACCAACTTAAATAATTTAACGACCAAAAAATTGGTCTCTACTTTGGGACCAAAATACAAATTTGATCGCTAAATCCTTGGCGACCAGGGTTTCTGCTAAACCCATACTTCGGTCGCTAATTCGATCTCTAAACTGGATAGCGATCGAATTTTGATGTTTAGCGTCCGAATTTTTCAGTCGCTAAACATATTTTTTTTTTGTAGTGCCAACCGTTGAATTATAATTATATATCTTCTAAATCACTTGTCTCAAATTTTGAAATATTTGAACATAAGTGGGAATGTCATTAAATAGCTCTTATTTTCTTATATTTTAAAACTATATATTACGTTAACTTTGATGTATAACAATGAAGTAGTAAACACTTTCAGATTAACATGAAATATTATATATATATATATATATATATATGATCTAACGGTTGATTTTGTAATAAAATTATCTATAAAATATTATTCACTGGTGTAAGGACGCTTTTGTCTTACACTAATGTCTTCACATCATGCAGGTAGGAATATTTAATCTTCATGCAGTTTTGATAAAGATACTATATATGAAACTAATCTTTTAGAAAAATACTTTTATGAAGGGAATTAAATACTCTACTATATTATAATATATTACTAGTATAGGTACCCTTATGATACACGAGGTCTTTATGGGTATAAACAGTATTATTTATAATTTATGTTACTAATTTAAAAATATATGCACAATAAACAGAATAACGATTTTATACTTTTATTTGAAGTTGGAGATATAAAAAAATTAGTTGCATTTTTAAAACAATTGTTTTGACTAAAAAGGATAACATTTGACACATATACCGACGAAGATATAAATCGAAAAGATAAAGAGAATTAATAAGAGTAAGATATAAATCGAAACAATCAAGGATTATAATAATTTAAAAGTAACTTATCTTGCTTAAATTCAAAAGGACTTCTTTATAAACAATATTTGAAATATATAGTGTTTGAAATGTGTCATTGATTGTCACATATAAGTATCTTCAGTCCATGACGGAAAGTAACCCTTAACTTTGTGACTTACAATTATCCATGAAGAAATAGTGAATGTGGAAGATAAATTCCACATGTTTAAGAGATTGTTAATTCATGCTTTTATTTATAGTCATTGCAAAAGAAACAACAATATGAAATTATCCATGTTGAAATTTTTTTTAAAAAAAGAAACAAATTGTGTTATCAAAAGGAGTTATTGATAGTCTTGGAATAAACACCTTTTGGCCAAATTGCTTCATGAAGTGACTTTTCCTTCTAAAACATAGTTTCCCATTTGAGTAATTATAAGTCAAGTACCATGAGTAATATTGAACCATGAATCTGTTTGGTGGTATACTTCTTGAGCATTGCTTATAATGATTAAAAAAACTTATTGTAACCATAATTAGCTATAATAAGACCAATAAGAATTTATGATAGGTTAGGTTATGATACATGATAACAAGGTGATATCTTCTTAAGAAAATATACAAAGATGATCTCCATGAAGCAAACCACGCCTAGATATTTGAGTAGAGTATATTAACTATACATATAATTACATTAATAAAAATAAGTCAATACATCTTCAAACCATATTAATAACAAACTTGGAGGTTTATATATGTGTGTGTGTGTGGAATGCTTCTGATGTTCACCTAGTTACATTAGCAATTGTAACATTTGACATTCGAAAGCAAATTGTTGAGGATTCTATTGCTGATAATTCTTCTGTGAATGTAGTGAAGGGCTCTCAGGAGTTTGTTTCTAATTCAGTTAATTAAATATCTTTTCCCATTGATGTAACACCCCGTTTTTCGTAAATAGACTTTTGTGTGTTTAAATGCGTTTATACATGTTATATGTATAGTTGTATGTTGTGTTAATTGTTAGAAAATGCCTTAGGAATGTTAAAATGGGGTCAAGTGGGATTTTCTAGTGACAAATCCCTTTCTGGCACATGAGCACGGCCGTGCTCATGTTCAGCATGACCCCGTGCTCATGGACGTGCTCTAGTGGCTGCACGAGCCACGAGCACGACCGTGCTCAAGGGGAGCACGACCGTGTCTGAAAATGGAGTGTTTAGCAGGGAAGTGTAGACCATGTGCTTCTTTAAGCATGCCCGTGGTCAAGGTGGGCACGGTCGTGCTCAGGGTAAGCACGGCCGTGCTCAGGGTCTGATGCTATATAAAGGAGGGTTTCAGGAGGCTTACGAGTTACAGCCCTCATTTGACACTTTTAGCAACCATAGTGAGACAGAAAGCTCTCATCTTCCATTTTCTTTAAACCCATCCAAGTTCTTGCTGTTCTTGTGTTCGTTTGGGAGAGAAGTCACGTGCTAGTGTCATTTAAGGTAATATGGTCATCCCTCTATTAATCTCTTTTTCTTGTTTCTTGAATTGGGAGATTATTGTTTGCCCTTTTATGTTTTGGAAGGCTTGAGGAATTCATCGAGCCACTCGAGGGAACCAAAGTAGAGTGGCTTACGTTTGGCGTTAGTTGAATCTTCATACCAGGTATGGGGAGAAGGAATTAGTATAACATGTAGGCATTGGGGTAGCGTAAGATGAAGGGTTAACCTATGACCCTATTGTGTGCTAATTGCCTAATTGAAGTTGTTTGTTATATATGTTATGTCTTCTATATGATTGGCATGCTCTAATTGCATGTTGTTATTGATGATGATGGAAATATGCCATGAATGAATGTTGTGATGTTTGGTGATGATGACATGAGATGAATGTTGTTGTTGCTATAACACACTAATTAAATATATGAGAGTGTTAATAATAATATAATAATTAATGGACAATTCCCAATGTTCATAAGACATGAACCGTAGTAAAGAGAAGTGAGGTTGATGCTTAATGGTATAGTCAAGACCCTATGATTAATCCACGAGTGTTTTAAGGATGTTAATAATGAAATCAGAATTAAAGGATTAAAACGTTCTGCCCTGAAAGTACGTTCATGTTCCAGTAAGCACGGCCGTGCTCAATAGACAGCACGCTAGTGCTCAAATACTAGCACACCCGTGCTAGGGATCAGCACGACCGTGCTCCCCCAAATAGAACAGACGTTAAGTAGGAACAAGGGAGCATGGTTCATCCAAATTGTTCCCTATGATGAAATAAGACACCAATTAAATAAAAATAAGATAAATAAACATAAAACGTTAAGATGGTTAAGATGGTAAAGATGTGTTACCGCACGATGTTAACTTTGATGCTTAATGGTCAAAGTTGCCTTGATGCTTATTGGTCAAGGTGTTGACGATATTAAACTCTGATGCTTAAGGGTCAGAGTAGCCTTGATGCTTATTGGTCAATGTGTTGATGGTGTTAAACTTTGGTGCTTATTAGCCAAAGTGGAGGTGACGAATATGTTTGTTTGATGTTTTTGCTCATGCATTCACGCATTGGAGATGTTAGTAGGGGAAGTACACCATAGGGGAGGTCGTCCAAGAGTAAGGCGATATGGCCGTCCACGGTGATTCATCCGAGAGTTAGGTGAATCGTGGCCCCCCCGTGGTGGTGCATCCTAGAGTGTGGTGCATCGTCTATCCAAGGGGTTCACCTATGATTTGGTGAACTGCCGGCGTTGGTGGTTGTTGGCCAATATGGATATGTAACTCCGATGTTGTCTTCCCGAGATAGTTATAGATCCACATGCATAATAGAATAGTGGAGTAGCACTGCATCGCATAGCATACTTGATTGAGATGATATGAATGATATTATTATGTTAATTGTTATTAAGTTATGATATGCTATATATGTGGATGTATGCTCATCTTGCTAACTGCTTCTTTTGCCGTTATGTTTATACAACCATTTCTTACTCCCCATTTTCTGTTGTTGTTTGCATGTACCTTTTCTTGTTATGCAGAGGATGGCGAGCATCCAGTTGAGGAGTGACTTTGAGGAGCCCACTCACTCATAGTTTAGGATTTATCTTTAGTTTTGTTATCCTACGTATTTTTCGAATTTTGGTTATACCAGCTCTGACATGTGACATTGGGGTTGGGTTTATGTTTTCTTTGTTTCTGACTTGTTTTATTTCCGCTGTTGAGACATGTTTTAGTTCATGTGATGCTTTCTACCCTATGACTTTATTATTATATTAAATAATATGCATGTGTTTTTATCTTATTTTATTTTCCTTTATGTTGTCATAAATACATGCGGGATAGAGGGTGTCACATTTAGTGGTATCAGAGCAAGGTCTATTCTATCAGGTAATGGTATGAGCTTGTTATGTATCTTTTGTGTGCTCTTGTTTAAATTGTCTATATTTTTTATAGACAATAATGCATAGTAATAAGAACTTATAGTTCTTCCTGCTTGGTTCTTCGTATTTAAATAGTTGTCTTGGGCAAGTGCAGGAACTAATGGCAGGAAGAGGTAGTAACGGCCATATTATCACTGATGCTTTGGCATAGCTTTCCAATCCTATAGGACAGAACCAGAACAACAATAATGGAGGACCAGCTGAATTTCAGGGTCTGGATAAGTTTCAGTGGAATAACCCGCCCCCTTTCAAGGGAGCTTGTGACCCTGAAGGTGCACTTCTATGGATCCGAGAGATCGAGAAAATATTTCGGGCTATGGCATGCAACGATGTTCAGAAGGCCATCTTTGGGACTTTCATGCTGACAGAGGAAGTTGAGCATTGGTGGGAGAATTGTTGCCAGTGCATGGAAGCTGAGGGTACAACAGTCACTTGGAATGCCTTCAAGGACAAGTTCTTGGAGAAGTACTTTCCAGCTGACATCCACGACAAGAAGGAGATGGAGTTCTTAGCTTTGAAGCAAGTGAATACGTCTGTGGGGGAATATGCTACGAAGTTCGAGGAGCTTGCTCGTTACTACACACTTTATCAATATGTGAATGATGATCGTCCCAAGTGCGTGAAGTTCGAGGATGGTATGCGTCCAGAGATCATGCAAGTCATAAACTATCAGGAGATTCATGTCTTCCCTGTCTTGGTGAACAAGTGAAGGATCTTCGAGGATGCCTATAAATAGAGTGGCAAACTACATGAGTTCAGATGTTTCGGGCAGCATGAAGAATGATCAAAAGGACAAGGGAAAGCAGTGTCTATCTCCAGTTGGCCGGGACTTTAAGTAGGGTTGCAAGAAGCCACGGTTCTCTACAAGCAGGTTTCGGAATTGAGATTCTTCTGTTCCTAGGTCCATCAGATGCGGAAAGTGCGGGTAGGAACATTTCACCACTCAGTGCAAGGAGATCGATGTCATCTGCTTCAAGTGTGGCATGTCTGGCCACATCAGCCGAGAGTGTGGAGGGACAAAGTCAGAACTGTAGAATGCTAGCAAGAATCAACATTCCCAATCCAACCCACTGAAGATCGGTGTAAGAGTCTTTACTCTTATTGGAGCTGAGGTCTCTGAATCCGAGGACTTGATCCAAGGTATGTGCCTCATCGATGGAACTCCTTAGCTGTTTTGTTTGATTTGGGTGCGACTCACTTGTTTATATCACATGATTGTGTTAAGAACCTTAAGTTGCTTGTGACCCCTCTTGATTGTGATTTAGTTGTTGCGAAACCCACAACTAAACATGTTCTTACTTCACATGAATGCAAGAAATGTCTCATTACCATTGATGGTAGAAACTTTGTAGTTGATCTTGTATGCTTACCCCTAAAATAGCTTGAGGTTATTCTTGGTATGGACTGGTTATCTTCCAATCATGTCCTCTTGAACTATTTTGATAAATCCATTGTTTTTGGAACTCCGATGGAATCTAAGGATCCAAGATTTCTCTCTGCCAACCAAGTTAAGGCTTCTATGAAAGAAGAGGCCCAATTTGGGGACAATATAGTTTTATACCTGAAGAAACCCTAATTTGACCCGAAACTGAAAAATTCTAGATTTTATCATTGTTTTATTGATAAAGTCTATTTTTAAAATTTCCGCTAAAAAAAATGTTATATTTAATTGAGGCGAATTTTGGTGAAAAACGATCGAAAACCTAATCGGGTAAATTACTGAGTTGGATATGAAACTGCTGAGATATGTCAGAGGATAGGGGCAATGACTAAACCTGGACAACTCACCTAGAGAGTCACCATGATGACTCACCATGGTCATCATGACTTTCTTGAAAAATATCTAAAATTCCTTGTGAAATGAAAAAAATACCCTTTGACCTTTTTATGAACTCCATTCATGTCCAACAAGTGTTTTGACAATTTTTCCCTCCCTTCCCTCATGGATAAATTTGGCCAAGACTCTTATATGACTATCCTTTCATTGTTTTTCATCTTATCATGACAACTTATGAAAATATCTAAGTTATTCTATGTTATTTTCTAACTTACCCTTGGTTACACTTAACCAACCATGATTCCAACATGAAAATATCTTCCTTTCCATTCTACCACAAGTTTCGACTAACTCCTCTCATCCATCTACATCTTCACTTCATTCTCACACTTAACATTACTTCATGACACAAAATCCTTACCTTCCATGTTCTTCAGAAATTTGGCCATCACCACCATCTCATGATCCACTTGCTTGATTGAAAAACCAAGAGCATATTCATCATCCTCTAGAAATTCTAAGCCACTCTTATCTCACATAAAAATCCCTTCGAATTCCTCTAGAAAAATGGGTATTTCTTGATCAAGAACACCAATCACTTGATTCATCCATTTTCTTTCTTAAAGAAGGAATTTTCACCATTTTCCTCTTCAATCCTTAAAGCTAGACTTATATGCATTATTCTTTTGATCACAGCCTTTGTTCTTGCTAGGTTTTGGGCTCCAAAACCGTGGCCACCTCTTGGAGGAACAACCACCATCATCTAGCTTGTTTTAAAGTGGTCTACAAGAGGTATGGGGGAGATTAACCACCATCCTACCTTATTTTGTGTGTGTTGTGTGTGTGTGGTTTAAGTCATTTTTGTGTTGTCTTGAAACCCTAAGTGTTAGGGTTATATATATGTATATGTGTGTGTTTATGTGATCCTCTTGGATGAATAAATGTCATGATTGTATTTTTTGTGTGATTGTAATTAGTGAAGTATATGCTTGGTTGATATATGCTTATTAGATAAAAATTCATGTTTGGATCTCTTGGACCATGAATAGGAAAGCATGCTTGATATGTTAACATTTATTCCATGAATTTTGTGTAGTGATACATGGATATGTATATGTGATTGTGAACTTGGATAGTGAAGTGAAAATCTTCAATTTGTTGAGACTTGGTTTCGACAAAGGTGTTTGAAAATGTGTTAAACAACTTGAATGGCAAAACTAAGTCGTTATATGCATAGTTAATGGTTTTAAAATGTAACAGACAAGACATAAAATGAAAATGTGCTAAACTGTTTTCATAGTATTTAAATCAGACTTTTGAGTCTTCAATGACTCCAAAATGGTTTCAAATTGAGTTTAGGTCTTAAGAGAACAAAATTGTCTTTTAACAAACCTTAAAGTAGAATTGTTAAAGAATCAGACATATAAAAGGAACAAAGACGTGATTTTCGGCCAAAACTATTTTGGACAGTTGGCATCTGTTTTTCATACCTAACTAAGTATCCTAAGACTCCAAAATGACTTTTGGACCATTACGTTTAAAAATTGTTGAAAAAGAAATTATGCGATTTGCGAATTTAGTGCTTTCGATCGAGTGTTAGGGTTTTTGTATGAACGATAGAGAAAAGCTTGAAGGTAGTATTTTAATCCCTTAACATGGATATTGGAACTTAAGAAAGTGAAAGATTTGACAAAAGGAGCATATTTTTTAAAATGTAGAGTTTAGGCCCTAAATACAATAAAAAAAGGACAAAACCGTCTTTTAAGTATCTCAAGTATCATCGCGTACTTGTTTTGAGAAATTCAGTACCTATGTAACGTTGTGTAACTTATGTTCAAATGGTTTGGTTATCATAAAAAAGTTTGGTTTATACCAAAAAAAAAAAGGATTGAAGTCTTTAAAGGCTAGTATTTTAAGATAAATAAAAACCTAAGCCAAAATGACTTAGTGAAAGAAAAGGATTTAATGATTATGAATCATGGTGGAGCAAGGCCATGTGTCATAAAGTACGATTGATTTGCCTATCCATACAACCATAATACTTAATAACCAAGAGTATTTGATGGTCGCTTCTGATGAATGTGCAATTTATGTTAGTTTGGAAGTGTAAATAGGAATAAGTTTGTAAATAATCTTAGGATTTGTGAATGAAAAGGATTAGAAAATGTGCACATTCATTTGATTAGAGTTTTGATCTTTTATATGAAAAATATACTTAAAAATATGTTGAAAATATGTAGGATTGAAGTCCTAACACTCAGCTCGAGAACCTGACGCTAAGCCTAGACAGAAACAGAAGCTGCAGCAGTACAGTGAGCGCCCAGCATGGGCAGAAAGGCAAGAACCCAGCGCCCAGCCCCCATGGAGACAGCAAGCACCATTTTGGTGCAGAGGCCAGTGCCCAGCACTGGGTTACGAGTAGAGAACCTATAAATACGTGTTTCGGCTGTTGGAAATGGATCTTTGGCTCATTTTTCACATTCTCTCACCCTGGTTCACCTCATTCTCTCTACAACCATTGGAGATTCAAGCTTGGGAACAAGATTTGGAGCTTCCATGGCTTCCTCCACTCACATCCACTTAAGTTTCTTCTTCTCTTCCCTTTCTAATATGAGTTGCTAGATCATTTAGGTTAGATTGGGATGATTTCAATTTGGAGTTTGATGTAATTGTTGTTTGATTTTGAATTCAATTCTATTTCATTCAATTAGAGTAATTGTTTCTATGCTTAATGTTTCTATTGATTGATCAACTCTAGATTGACGTTGGATTCAATTTCACAATTGGAAAATTGGTTATTGAATTGGAATTGAAGTAGATTACCATTGGAATGTTGATTCTAGGAATAGAACTAGGTTTCAATGCATTCTTATGAATCTCATGCTTAATGTTTGTGCTAATGTTTGAATGACCTAAGGAATTAGGCTTCTTAATTAGTACAAAAGGATTATCACCTAAGGAATTAGGGATAAATCTAGGTTAGTGATTTGAATGTCAATTGAATGAATTGAATTGAAATTAGAGTTGAATAAAGTTACATTGAGTGACTAATTGGAGGATTCCGACACCTAACTGCTTTTGCCTTAATTGAATTCATTCATCAATTGTTTTGTTTCATTCATTCTTGTGACAATTATAAAATCAAAAATCCATAAAATCTCTTGGAACCCTGACATCCATTCATTCAAATAGCTATTGCCTAAGCTACATTGATACTTGATAACAATCCTCATTGGGAACGATACTCTACTCTCACTTTATTACTTGTCGCGATCTGGTAAACTTGCAAAACCATTAACAAGTTTTTGGCGCCGTTGCTGGGGATTGTTGATTTCAATGTCAACGAAGCAAAGGCATTGCTAATTTGGACATTGATTTTTTGGTTTTGTTTTGAGCAATCCTTTAATTGTGTGTGTGTGTGGTTTTCTTTTAATTGTTGTCCTTTAGTTGTTTTCCATAGGTTTTATTCTTGATTTTGTTTTTGTAGTTCTTCATTGTGTTCTTTATTTTGTTTTCCATTGTTTGTGCCTCTAACTATACTCACAATGTTTGGAATGGATGTTTGGAGTTACCTACATGCACAAAATGAGTTGTTGTTGAACCAATTGTCTCATATCTCTGAACAAGTACATGAAAGTAAATTAGGCATTACAACAGAAATGACTTTAGATAGCGTTTTCGGATGCCTTTTAATAGCGTTTGTAACCGCTATCTATGCCACCGCCATTAAAACTCGTTAGCAAAGATAGCATTTAGGAAGTGCTATTAAAAGGTAACTTTAGATAGCGTTTGAACACGGAAACGCTATCTAAAGTCTGACTTTAGATAGCATTTGTTAAAACAAACGCTATCTATCCCCCCCCCCGTTTGTTTAATTTTACATATTTCTTAACTTTACCTCCATTCCTGCATATTGTTATAAAAAACAGAAGGTGTAAACAAAGAAATGAAGCACAATCCATATGCATATATTGTTAGATACTTTGACAAGTCTGAAACAAGGACTTGGCCCCCTCAACTATTTTTCTGGCACCATAAAGATTAAGGTACTTGAGCTTAACCTCTAAAGCCTAAACAACCAATGCACCCTTCTTCTGACTAAAGGCAAAGAATCAAAGTAGTAATTGCAAAAATATTATTCAATGCACCACTTAAACTTTAATATCATTACTCATTACTCAAACCATGGCTTTCCAGCAATTCCACTTTTAGATGAAGTACTAAATGCAAATGGACAACTAGGCAAAGAGTCAAGGATAAAAGGATGCTCAACACTCAAGCCATTTAATGCATAAAACTTCATTGTGATAAATTCTTGCACATAGCTCCAATCCTATTCTTGGATCATTTCAAATTAATTTCATCCTTGCCTACACTTATCATATAACCCAACTCTTCCAAGTTCCACCAAACAAGAAGAAGATTAAACACCAGAAACAAACTAGTAAAAGTATATCTAACTAAAGATAATAGCATATAATAAGTTTCTTAGAAGCACATACTAATAAACAAAAAGGCCCTAACCTTTCTATGCTTACAAGAAAACTGTCAGAAACATACTACACAGGTACACAAGTTAGTAACATGAAATTCAGATGGTTGACAAGGCTCTCAGCTAGAAAGGAGGAGGAGGGCGAGGTGGAGGTGCCCAGAAAACATCATGTGACATTTGACCATTGTGTACCAAATTTGGAGGCAAATTATACATTGGCATTGAAACTTGTTGATCACCCAAACCTTGAGAAACTGGAGTTACATCTGAATTCACTCCTGATTGCTGCTGTTGTTGTTGCTGCTGCTGTTGTTGCTGCACTTGCATCTCCTCCTCAGCTTGTTCATCCTCCAATGGCAACCTCTCATAAGTAGCATTAGCAAAAGTAGCAGCAATCACCATCACCAAAAGCCATACACCACCTGCCAATGAGTTCTGATTAACTAAACTAAATTAAATGTCAGACAGAGTAACTAAATAAGATGGATCCAGAGGTGATGCTACCAAAATGATTCCTTCATAGACTTCATATCAAAGAGAAAAATACTTTATCCTCGACCATTAGTCTATTAACAACACAAAATGTTGATGTGGATCTCTAGTTAGAAATCTAAAGCATTATTCACATACCAATGAGTATTGCTGCAACTCATCGTGATCAATTTGACATAATCAAATAAACTTTTCAACAATATAGCGACACCAATCTTCCTTGACTTCAGATAGTTGAGCAGTGGAGTATGTGGAGCATTTGAAGTCAGGGAAGTACTGCGACATAAAAATTAAATAAATTAAGTTACAATTGCTAAAACATTTGAACAGTCACAGTTAAAAGCTAAGTAAACAACATACCGCCATTGGTATTTTAACTTGGTTCTGCAAGATAGTTTCCTTCATGAAACGCATGACATAGTACCCACAATCTGTACTGTTGGGTTGTCTTGGGCACTATAAAAAATAAAATAGTAAATCAATATAGTTTTTTTATCTAATTGCGCATTAAGTTTTTGCAAATATACCTCTATCTGAATCCATTTAATGTTGGTTGCCTTTAAACGCGGTACCTTAGCTCCGATATTTGCACGATAAACTTGTAAAGCACTAATCACAAAATCAAACAGACTTCATTAAGAAACATATTTTCAATCATCACAAACACACGCATGCTTTTTTTTTATTTTGAACCACAACAGCCACAACCCAGTATATGTCAATTCAACACAGTTATTCTAATGTCAAAAATCAAAAGCACATTAGGACCATGACAACTTGCAACATGTATCTACCATGGAAGCCATTCGACAAAATCATAGAAAATCAGAAATATAAAAGCATGCTTACTTATTGAACAGATTCTTTAATTCTGGGTGATTCCTAGGATCAACATTCAAGGAATCCAGATAGTAAATAATCTCTTCAACAATATTTATCGCTCACAGCACCCAATGATTCCTACAAAAATGGTGAGATAACAAATCCTAAGCACCTCCACTTTTATATAATTCATTATTGTGAATTAAGTCCTATAGGATAAGTGACTCACCCAACATTGCACGGCGCTAAAAACAAGGGCTGATATTCTCTTTCTGTAGTTGCAAACCGGTCAGCCATATATGTTATCTGTGAATCCCTCCCGAAGTAGTCGTATGTATTTGTTTGGTGTGGGGACAAGAACAGAAACCTCCTCGTTCTTTCCTTTGGAAGCAACAATTCTTCATACAAATACCTTCAATTAAAATATAAAAATGGATTACACCAATGGCATCAATATTTAAATGGAAAGACTAAAAAAATATTTTACACTTTAAGCCTGATTTAGTACCTGATATATACTGAAATAACGGAGGCAGATACCCATTCATGATTTACAATTTCTCTGATATTTTCAGTATTGATCATATCAATGATATGCTGACCAAAAATATTTTATTCTATCTCTATGTCCAATTGGTCATCATTTTTCATATTCTTTCGTTCATGTATTTTAAGAAAATTGAAATATTCCAGAGAAATGTTAGTTGAACCAGCTGCAGGAGGGTTGGCCTCAGAGTTGCCTCCTTTATTTTCTGGGGTTGTAATTGACTCCTTTGTATATTCAGACACTCTTCCCTTGCCTTTAGATTTTGCAGGTGCCTGGAAATTTTGCATTTCAATATGCCAGTTAGTGATCAACTAATGTAATAAATATACGCCGTATATGAAAAGGTGGAAAAATGCAATTACATACCATATTAATTACAACCACGAGATCAATTGGCCATGCCACATAAGTACCTATTGCATCTCTTACTGTTTTGCATTGTACTCCGACCATCTTGTTCTTTTGTATAGAATGTGTACCCATTAATTTGATAACCGTGGTAAAAGAAGACATGCAAACTTGGACCTTTGACTAACCAGCTCAATCTATTTGAAACTGAAGTAGCATTTTCAGTCAACTCTGCAAAAATGTGATCTCTTAGCCACGTTATAAAACAACGATTGTGTTCTCTAGTTAGCCAATTTTGATTCTTATTTGGATACAAACTCTTAATCATGTCCTTGTGTTTTTCAACATATGGCTCAACCTCATCGGCATTGTGCAGAACATATAAGTGTGCTTGCTCCCATTCTATCCTTGATATAGTCACTATTTCAGTTCCAGTAATTCCTTGCCCCATCATTCTCCATGTGTGACGAGACTTTGGCAGCCCTATAGAATCAGCATTGGATAGGTATTCGGTACAGAATTCAACAGCTTCTTCGATAATATACCGTTCAACAATACAACCTTCTGGTCGTGATCGGTTTTTCACGTACCCTTTTAATATCTTCATATAATGCTCAATCGGGTACATCCATCTCATATAAGCTGGCCCACACAGTTGTGTCTCTCTAACAAGGTGAATGGTTAGATGAACCATTATGTCAAAGAATGAAGGTGGAAAGTACATCTCAAGCTCTCATAAAGTCACAACAATTTCTCTTTGCAATGATGGCAACTTCCCACGGTCAATCACTTTGCTGCAAATTGCCTTGAAGAAGAAACAGAGTTTAGTTAAGGCCCCCGCACTTTGTTAGGTAAAATAGACCGTATACCAATGGGTATCAACTGCTCCATGATAACATGACAATCGTGGGACTTTAGACCTTTTAACTTGAGATCTTTCATCGATACAAGGTTCCTAATGTTTGAAGAGTACCCTTCCGGAACCTTAACTCCGTCAAGAAACTTACAAAAAACAGTTTTTTCTTTTCTAGATAGAGTGTAAGCAGCCGGAGGAAGATATGTACTTTTACCCTTCTTCGTCGGTCCCAATTCTCTTCTTATTCCCATACTAACCAAGTCCAACCTTGCATTGATGCCATCTTTAGTCTTCCCTGGCACATTGAGTAACGTACCAATGACACTATCACAGATATTTTTTTCAACGTGCATCACATCGAGGAAATGTCTTACATATAATGATTTCCAATATGGCAACTCAAAGAAAATCGACCTTTTCTTCCACCCTCTTGTGACAATATCTCTCGCAAAAGGTTTACCGAATTGGATATTCAAATCCATTACCTTTTCAAAAAGTTGATCACCCGTCAACGGTGAAGGAGCTCTACCTTCTTCGGAGTTCCCATTGAATGCCTTTCTCCACCACCAGTAATGATGACTTGGATGCAAAAATCTACGATGCCCAAGAAAGACATTCTTCTTACAATGTTCTAACCGCATCCAATCCATACCCTCTTCACATATAGGGCATGCACACTGACCCTTGATGCTATATCCTGACAGATTACCGTAGACTGGAAAATCATTAATTGTGCCAAACAACATAGCTCTCAAATTGAAACTTTCTTCCTTATACCCATCATACACCTCCACACCTTGTCTCAAGTCTTAATAAAGAGTAGCGTATATCATTTCTGGTTATTTGGGCGCGAATTAACATGCGCTCATGCATAGCCATGGGGATAGGTTATAAATCACCAAAATCACAGGCCATGTCTTTGAGAGGCTACTTTGAACACCATGCGGGTTAAATCACGTCGAGCCAATGCAAGTCGTAGGTTTCTTGATTCTTGCCCAAAATCGGGATAATCATGATCAAATTTCTTCCATTGAGGAGAATCTGCCGGGTGCAGCTTGCCATCTTTGATCCTTTCATCCTCATGCCATGTCAAGTGCTTTGAATCTTCTGAACTACGGTACATGCGCCTAAATCTGGGTATTATGGGAAAATACCACACAACCTTTTCTGGATCTGATTCTTTCTTATTATATCGTGAGGCATTACATTTAGGACACATCTTTAACGATGCATATTCATTCCAAAATAAAATGCAATCGTTAGGACAAGCATGTATCCTCTCGTAACTCATGCCAATAGAGCGTAACATTTGTTTAGCCTCATATGTCCGACTAGGAAGCACATTATCCTCCGGCAACATGTCTTTCAATAGTGTGAGTAAGTCCGTCAAGCTCTTATCAGTCCATCCGTTGCCCGATTTCAAGTTATACAACTTTAACATCGCCGACAATCTTGTGAATTTAGTACAACCATCATACAATGGTTTCTCTGCATCACTTACCAACCTCTCAAACATTTGAGGAAAATCCCGAAGATCCTCTTCAATAGCATTTGCAATGTCTTCAAAACGATCGCCCTCATAAGTATTTGTGTCGGTATCGTATGATAAATATCTCACACGATTCCTCATTTCACTAGACTCGGCTCTTGTCTCACCATGTTTTGTCCAACATGTATAACTTTGATCGATTCCATTACACACTAAATGTTCTTCCAAATCGGCTGCACTAACTCGCCTTGCATAACAACAATCTAAACAAGGACATATGATTGTACTAGGGTTTTCCGCATGCCGAGCTGCAAACCTAATGAACTCTTTCACCCCATCCTCATACTCCTTCATTAAATGAATGGCAGACATCCATTTCCGATCCATGCTTTCTCGATCTACAAAAATATTTATTAAACATATTTACTATGAGTTTGGAGTGGTAGACTAAAAAGATATAAGAAATAAGAGAATTATAATAAACATAGTAAGTCTGCAAGAGAACTGAATGGTTCTCAACTTACATAAATTAAACTGCAATGCAAAAACAACTAAAATATTCAGCTAAAGAGGAACCGCCTAAACAAGGCACTATGTTAGGACAATGAACAATTCCAGTTTTAGGATTGGAAAACACAAAATATGGCTGGATGATAAACACACTGACACTAAGAATCTGAGACAACTTGTTAGAGTATGGTGTACTATGCACGCCACTCACATCAGGTTAGGTAACTTAGATCCTTGCTGACTAAGCAAGATGGTTACAGACTGTTAAGGGTTTGTTAGAAGTGACAGCTGTAAGTAACAGCTTCACCAGTGTATCACATTTTTCAACTTACAATATTCGATTCAATATCAGTTCTAGAGAACTCTCTCTCTCTCTTCTATTGTCTCACTTTGGATTTGGATTCTCTCCTTTTTCCTCTCACGTTAGAGACAAACACAAAATCAAATTTCCTTGTGTATAGGATCCACTAAAACTTGCTTTTTGTCTTTCTTGCTCATAATATGAGAGAAAAAGGAGAGAGCAAAAAGAGAGGATCCTAATCCTCTCACTTCTCAGTTCATAATACAACTAAAGAAACCAAACTAGGGAACTGAGATTATTGCTTCTATTTCTGCAGTTCTAGTAGCACCATGTCATTTAGGGTGGACCTGCCAAAATTAATACCTGGTTGAAATCTCACCTTCGAACAATTGAAACACCACACAATTTCTTGCAGAAATCAACACCAGTATAGACAGACCCTGCAATATAAATCTCATTTCAGTTAATTAGTGCTGCCAAACTAAACCTCCATTGATGTACTACTATTGCCTCTTTACCTCACATGTTGCAGTTCACAAAGCACAACTCTTGTTCCCAAAACAAGAGAAGCAATTATGATGAACATAAAAACGACGGGACACAAAGACAGATGATTACCTGTTGGAGTAACCACTTCCTTTAGGTCATGTTGATGTCTCTGTTGGAAAAGTTGAACTGAATGGTCCTCCGAAAAGCACCAACTCCGTTTCTTCACTAGAGACAATCACCGTGATTGCCACCACTAACGCGGTAAACAACAGAAATCTGAGGATAACATCAAATAGTAAGTTATCCACGCCGGCCAGAGTAGGTGGTATTTTCAAGTTGCTCATTACCTCTCATTGTTACCAAACTCGGACCAAGAACTCTCAGACCCAAGAACTACATTCATTTTCGTTCGCAATAGGGGAGACGGACATAGAGAGCATACCTTGGTCGTAGGTGGTGTGGTGATGAGTGGAGAAGCAATGGGGGCGTGAGAGGGAGTCTGAGGCGTGAGAGCAATAGTGAGAGGGAGAAGGCGTGAGAGGGGATGAGCTCTGCGGAGATGGCAACCCTAGACTTGAACTGATGAGGTCAGTGGTACGCAGAAACTGGGAATTGAAGGATGAAAGGATACGCGCGCGGGGGTATATCACCTAAGATAGCGTTTCCTTTAGGAAACGCTATCATAGGTATCACATAAGATAGCGTTTCCGTGTGGAACCGCTATCTTTTCCTGCAGTGGCACTTTTAATAGCGGTTCCACACGGAAACGCTATCTTAGGTGATACCTAAGATAGCGTTTCCTAACGGAAACGCTATTAAAAGTCCCTCATCACTTTTAATAGCATTTCCACACGGAAATGCTATAAAAGGTACGTTATTAAAAGTCTAATCTGTTGTAGTGAGGTGCATTATGTTCTAACCAAATTGCATGTGATGTTTGTGGTGGAAACCATGTAAATGGTCTTTGTGAGGAAGCATTGCAACACTTCCAAGAACCAGTGGGTTACACGAGGACTTATAGAGAACAACCATTTTTCTATCAAGATTCTCAACAATTCTCCTATGAATATCAATTTCGAGAACAGCGACAACATTGGCAACAAGATAGGACTTCATCTTTTGAGATTACTCTTACACAGTTCATTGAAGATACCCAAACAAATTTCAAGAACACTGAGGCTTCCATCAAGAACCTTGAAAATCAGATCGGGAAGCTATCTAGACAATTAGCTGAGAGAACAATTTTCTATTTGGAGGAAGAACACAATATTGGTACTATAATGAGTGGAGAGGTCCTAAGTTCTCCAATATCAAATGAGCTGATAATTTTAGAGATAGATGATGAGAATGAAGAATGCATGGAAGGCATTTTGGAAGAGTGTTTCAATGAAGACAAGTCACAGAAAGATGTTTTTGTGAGGTTGGATGAAAAGCATGATCAACATGAGGAAAAAACAAAGAAGGATGGAGTAAAACATGAGGAGTTTCCATCACCAATGAGTGAAGATAAACTAAAAAATGCAAGGATTGAGTTTACAAAGATAAACTATAGGAGTCAGCATTGACCAAGACTAGTTACAATATGTGTGGAACATGTCATGCAACCTTGGTCAAGTAGAAGGAAACAAGATGAAGAACATTTTAAGGTCTTCGATAGAGGAAAGCAATACATAACTGAAAAGGAAAAAGGAAGAAAATATTCATCGAGTTTCCTGCCACCTTGAAAAGAGCCTAAATGTCAATCTAATGACATTAAAGAAGCACTAATTGGGAGGCAACCCAAGCATAGATCTCCTTTTTTTTCTTCTTTAATTTCTGTTTTTAGCATTCATGCATAAGTAGTTCTTTGAGATGATTGAGTAGTTCCTTGATGTGTAAGCCAATTAATGTGGTGTAATTGTTTTGAATTGTTGTACAAGCACATCTAAGGAAAGTGGACCAAAGGAATGGGAGAAATGACACAAAAGAAGGGTGAAAATGGCCCTGTGTGGGCGTCGGGCGCTACTATGAGCGCTGACCGCAAACAGAAAGCAGTTTTTCCAGAAAATATTGTACCTTGGGCGCTGAGCGTGGATTCCTAGCGCTGAGAGCTATCCAGAGTAATATATATATATATATATATATATATATATATATATATATATATATATATATATATAATATATATATATATAGACACACACACACACATGCTCATCCATGGTGCAGAAGAAAGGGGGTGCTCTAAACTCTTTATTTTTTTTACCCTCCTTAATTGTTAGTTAGTTGTAGGAATAAAATGCCCAAACTTGCACATATTGCACAAAATTGTGTTGAATGGATTTTTGTATAGATTCTCTAGTAAGCATAGAAATTTTACTTGGCTGAAATTTCTAACATGATGCATCTTGTACTAGCTAGCACATGAATTCATTGAAACCGTTGATCCTTGTGAATTGTTTGTGACAATTTTTCATGATATGATTGATGCAATGTTGGATGTACGCATTTCTCTTGCACAAAATCCTAAACTGTGAGCTTTTGAGCCCAAACACATCATATTACTTGATTTCTTTCATGCGTGCTTATCCATCACTTGCATATTCTCACTTTTTCTTGCCTTGATACTTGTCACTATTGCATTGTTCTTGTATATGCATATATGATTGAGGCACTTTTTCTTTACTTAACTCAGTGCCATAATTGCTATCCTATCACATATTGCCATTGCTATGCCCAATTGAGCCTTGGCCTATTTTTCTTGGAATGATAGCACATTACAAGCCAAAAAGTAAAAAAAACATTTTGTCCCATTACTATAGCTTAGAGGAATGTTTGGACTTAAGTTTGGGGTTGTTCTCTTGCTTAGGGACAAGCAAGCAAATAAAGTTTGGGGTGAGAGTAGGCCACTAAAGATGCATACTAGAAAAAAAATTGAAAAAGAAAAAACTGAAAAATAAGAATGAAAAATAGAAAAAGCCAATGAGAAAAAGAAACAAAGAATGTATACAAAAGTGAGAAAAAGGCAAAAGAGAAAGAAAAGAAAATGAAACAAGAAGCAACAAAGGAAAAAGAAAAAAAAAGAGTTGTAAATAAATAAAAAGGGAAATAGCACAAATTGTGTGCTTATATGCTTGTGAACTAGCTAAGCAAGGGAAGCCCCAAGCGTCCACATTCCTTGAAGCCAAAGTAGTTTAGCCGACATCCTTGATTTTATCCACCCCCACCTTAGCCCCATTACATCCAAATAAAAGACCTCATGATATGTGTTGCATTGACATTTGTGATGTGTGTTCTTAGCATCTTGTCAAGATTAGGATTGGGGAGTGCATGATGATTGGAATTAAGAGCTCTATAATCACCAAGTATGGATGTGTGAAACACTGAATAGAGAGGTTGCAAGAGAATATTTTGTGCATTCAATGGAGCTAATTTTGTAGTATGTTTGATTGTTTTAAAGCATGATGAAGCATGTGATCAATTGGAATTTATGAATGATTGTGTGATGCTTGTGCATTTTGCAAAAGTGTTAAGGAATTGAAGTTTTGCATGAGTAATGTGCTTCACAAGAGAATTGAACATGAAAATCCATTTCTCAAACCCTTATGTGAATCTAATTGTTTGCTTGAGGACAAGCAAAATCTCTAAGTTTGGGGTTGTGATGAATGTGCAATTTATGTTAGTTTGGAAGTGTAAATAGGAATAAGTTTGTAAATAATCTTAGGATTTGTGAATGAAAAGGATTAGAAAATGTGTACATTCATTTGATTAGAGTTTTGATCTTTTATATGAAAAATATACTTTAAAAAATGTTGAAAATATGTAGGATTGAAGTCCTAGCGCTCAGCTCGAGAACCTGGCGCTCAGCCTGGACAGAAACAGAAGCTGCAGCAGTACAATGAACACCCAGCGTGGGCAGAAAGGTAAGAGCCTAGCGCCCAGTGCCCAGCGCCCATGGAGACAGCAAGCACCGTTTTGGTGCAGAGGCCAGCGCCCATCGCTTAGATCAGGAAGCTCAGCACTGGGTTACGCACAGAGAACCTATAAATACGTGTTTCGGCTGTTGAAAACGGATCTTTGGCTCATTTTTCACATTCTCTTACCTTGGTTCACCTCATTCTCTCTGCATCCATTGGAGATTCAAGCTTGGGAACAAGATTTGGAGCTTCCATGGCTTCCTTCACTTACATCCACTCAAGTTTCTTCTTCTCTTCCCTTTCTAATATGAGTTGCTAGATCATTTAGGTTAGGTTAGGATGATTTCAATTTGGAGTTTGATGTAATTGTTGTTTGATTCTGAATTCAATTCTATTTCATTCAATTATAGTAATTGCTTCTATGCTTAATGCTTCTATTGATTGATCAACTCTAGATTGATGTTAGATTCAATTTCATAATTGGAAAATTGGTTATTGAATTGGAATTGAAGTAGATTACCATTGGAATGTTGATTCTAGGAATAGAACTAAGTTTCAATGCATTCTTATGAATCTCATGCTTAATGTTTGTGCTAATGTTTGAATGACCTAAGGAATTAGGCTTCTTAATTAGTACAAAAGGATTATCACCTAAGGAATTAGGGATAAAACTAGGTTAGTGATTTGAATTTCAATTGAATGAATTGAATTGAAATTAGAGTTGAATAAAGTTACATTGAGTGAATACTTGGAGGATTCCGACACCTAACCGCTTTTGCCTTGATTGAATTCATTCATCAATTGTTTTGTTTCATTCATTGTTTGGATAATTCTAAAATCAAAAATCCATAAAATCTCTTGGAACCATGACATTCATTCATTCAAATAGCTATTGCCTAAGCTACGTTGATACTTGAAAACAATCCTCGTTGGTAACGATACTTACTTTCACTATTATTACTTGTCACGATTTGGTACACTTGCAAAACCATTAACAGCTTCCTCAGCAAGTAATCTCGTTCGGGAAGAACCTGAATAAGTGTCATGGATTGGTGAACGACCAATCTCCATAATATACTTAATCGTTGAAGACACTGATGGTCCAATGAGGGGATCCTGATATTATGCAAGTATGAGATTGTACAAGGATTCCCAGTTGGTACTATCTTGCTTGTACAATGGCATATAATTTTCGTAAGGAATCCTGATATTTATCCAGTTGATAAATATGGATATACACGCCGTTATCGGCTTGATCATTATAATTGTCAGCACAACCGTTGTGCTTAGAACATGAGTTGATCGGTCATGTAAAGTGTTTCACAAAAAGCCCGATGTTTCATAGAGAGATTGATTTCATATCTAACTATGAATATTGTAAGTACATTATGGCCTTCGCACGATATTATGGTTTTCGGGTGAGATTAGGACTTTAGAGCCTGTGTGTCTACTGTACTAGCCAAAGATGACGCCTGAGGCAGGCGTAAGTGAAACTTGTACTACTGACCATTTCCTTCCAAAATGTTTATTAGCTCCAGAGTTAGGATCAGGAATTCCTTAGGGTTGTGTTGTTATGAGACTATGTAGTTTCAATCAGTTATCTCTATTCTTGTGTCTTTGTAGAACTGACAGTGTTTATCTTGCTTTGATCAGCTTACCATTAGAGGGATATTGTTTACCTTCGGGTATGTGTGGATATGATGTCAGTTACCTGGTTATACTGAATTGTTGAATAAGAATGGAGGATAATATGGATATATGTATGTTGTCATATGTATGTGTGTCGTACCACTGCATGCCTGCTTTATGTTGTATGATGAATGGGGATCTCACCTCATTTTGTTGGTTCTTTTTCTTCGGTATCATGCCTTCTTTAGACGGGGATGCTAACGGGGGAATCGGAGGTGTCTTGACCTATTAAGACGGAGATTCTTGAAGTAGCATATTCCTTTATTGTCCATAATGATCTGACTGACTTCCGATGTTTTGGACCGGTAATCTGGACTCTTCGGGGTTACCGTGGAGGAGCATCTCTTCATATTTGGAGGATTTCTTTCAATATGGATGGCAGAATAAGTGATGATGGAGTCTACTAATGGACCTCGAAGTGGGGACCTCTACCCTCTGCGTAGTGTCGATAGCTTGTGGGCTATGACCTTTCCCTGGAAGGGAAATGGTGGTTAGCCCGGGAGCTACATTTATAGTGGCTTTAAGAGTGTCTTTTGTAACACCCCGATTTTCGTATAATGGATTATGTTACTATGATTGCCTAGTTGTTTTTGTTGTTGTTGTTGTTGTTGTTATTATTATTGTTGTTGTTGTTGTTGTTTATGAAGTTAGTATTGTCATTTATATAATTGATAATGTAATTGTGATTAATGTTGTAGTATTTTTATGCTTATACATATATATGTATGTATATATTATTACATATGATAATATGTATTTTAATATATGATTATTTGCATTAATATGAGATTGTGTCTCTTAATGTGTGATCTTATATGAATATATGATTTTGTTTTTGATTTTATATGTTAATATATGCTATGTGATTTAATTAATAATAAGTGATTAAGAATGATATGATGAGATATTGTGTGATTTAGTATTTAAATAGAGATGGTGTAATTCTCAGATTTTAGCCCCTCAACCAATCAGATTTGAGTCCTTATTAATAAAGGATAATCCTCTTTTTGGTTACCTCTTAAGATCTTATCATAATCTCCTAAGGATCCTATCTAGGAATAACTACCAAATATGTCGCTAAATTTCCATTGAACTTTTGACCATATTAGAAAAATATTTAGGATTCGGTCGTTAGACATTAATTTGTAGATATTTCTCTGAGCTTTCTAACAACACCAAGAACGCCTCAATTGGAAACTTGTAGCTAACGCTATGGTCAAAATACCGATCTATATATAGTTTGGGCTGAAATAGGAGCTCGTTATGCCCCAACTTGTATTTATACCATAAAACTCGACCTAAACCCTATTTCTCATATTATTAAACTTAGAATAGCTGCCTCTCTTCATCTTGCTTAGTTTTCCCTTGAACCCCTTGAAGTTCTTGGAGTTTGTGAGTCTGTTTGGGAGAGAAGTTACACGTGTTAGCATCGTTTAAGGTAACGTAGTTATTCCTCCTTAATCTCATTTTCCCTTTCTTTTGAATTGGGGATTAATTGGTTATTCTCTTACCTTCTTGTTTGACCAAGGCTTGAGGAACTCGTCGAGCCGCTCAAGAGAACGTGTCTAGTTTGCCAACGTTATCTTTTGGGAATCTTCATTCCAGGTATGGGGAGAAGGATAATGTATACATTAGGCAAGGGGTAACGTAAGATGAGGGGTCCCCACAACCCCGTTATTGTTGTTAATTGTTATGAATGTCAATTAGTTATATGTTGTTATTAATTGTTATTGATATTGCTACATTTAGTATGACTATGCCTAAACTGTTGTTGATGCCATGATCTGCCTGGTTGTATGAGTTAATTGTTATAATTCCTAATTGGTTGATGGTATGTTCAATGTTTATGATTATCATGTTGTTCTTCAATGATGTATCTGTTCATGATCTGATTATGATCTTTATGTTGTTGTTGCTATGCATTAAATGGCTGAATGTTGATTGGATGAGGACGTGTTGTTGTTATGATGAACACGTTAATAAGACCCTAATCAGTTTTAAATAGGACTCTTAGTTAGCATAGGGTTTAAGGGGTTAATTCCCCAATGCTTCATAAGACATGAACTGTTAGCGAGAGGTGAGGTTTTATGCCAACTGGATTAGTCAAAGGACTCTAGGATCTGACTTGAGAGTGTTAGGGAGTTTTGACTCTGAGAATACGTATGAATCTGCCCAGTACGGTACGAATGGCCCAGGAGAACGGTCTTGTTGAACGGGGAGCACGCCCTTGCTCCCAGTTGCATTCTGGAAGGCAGGCCGCGCTTTGAGCACGGTCGTGCAGGACAGTGAGCACGACCGTGCTCCACTTAAGTGGCAGCACGACCATGCTGGGGTGAGCACGCCCGTGCTCCCCTTGCTGGTCAGAATCTGAGACTAAAGGAATAAAGGGGTGTTTCACCCAAGTTGTCCCCAATAATGCAATAATACATCAATCGAATGAAAAAGAGTTAGATAACTTAATTAAAGGATTAATTAAGATAACAAAGAATAATAAGTTGGTTAAGTCGGTACCATTGGGTTACCGCACATTGATACACTTTGGTTCTTTTTGTCCAAAGTTCCCTCGATGCTTTTTGGTCGAGGCGTTGATGAGTTGAACCTTGGTGGTTTTTGTCCAAGGCGTTGATATTGATGTTGTTGATGATGGTGATAAGTCTTGGGTGCTTATCGGCCCGAGCAAAGGAGGTGGTTGCTTTGTATGTCGTTTGCTCATGCATTCATACGCTGAAGTTGATTAGTGGGGGATGTTCAACATACAGGAGGTTGGCACGCTGTCGCACGCGCGTCAAAAAGAACGAGTGATTGCGAAAATATGTAGTTAGGGCGCGACAACTCGAGTATCGTCTCACAAGGACTCTTGGATTGTTATTCGCAGAAAAGTCAGTTTTTTTTTTGGGGGGGGGGGTTGGATTTGAAATTAAATTAAGAAAAACAGTTAAAAAAATAATGCAAATAGGTGGTTGTCAATAATTGAAACGACTAATCTACTGCTCTCGGTTTCCCACTATCATTGGTTCATATAATTCCAAGCCCTAAGCGGATTCTAATCTCTTTTCGATTGTAGCGACAATTAACAAGCGAAACTGGCACTACGAGACGTATGTTCCTAATTCCCGAATTAAGCAAACGGGGTGAAGCACTCGTGAATTAAGCAAACACGATTGAACACACGCGAATTAAGCAAACACGATTTAGTATAGGAACATAAAATCATCGAAACAAATCAATACCTATTCTATACAATCCTGAATTAAGCAAACATAACATATAGCATAACTATTGAAAGAGAATAGCAATGAGTTTGGGAATTACAGAACCTCGAGTGTCAATGGAACCCGATTACAGTAGATTAATCCAAGGAGATTAGCTCTCCATTACAAATATGACAAAAACCTAAAAGTATAATGTAAACAATGAAAACTGGATGGATTTCTGTGTCTGTTGTGCTTCTATTTATAAAGAGGCCGCGCGTCACGGCCGTGATGGCCGTCACGGCCAGGCCGTGACCGCTTCTGTCAAGGGCGCGCATTCAAATTCTGGTTCGTCACGGCCGTGATGCCTATCACGGCTAGATCGTGATCCTTTCTATCCATGGGTGCTAACCTGTCACGGCCGTCACCTCCATCACGGCCAGGCCGTGATCAATTCTGACTTTCAGGTTCTCCTCATCACGCCCGTGATGGTTATCACGCCAGGGTCGTGATGGCCTCTACTTCAGGTGCTCTTCCCTTCTTGCTTTTCCTATCAACCTGAAAACATGAAATAGTAGTAAGTGCTTTATTTAACTCAAAATCAATGAAAATACCCTAAAACTACTCAAGAGACTCAAAATGTTGCTTGAGGACAATTACATCCAAATTTGGGTGAAAACGAGATTAAACTCGAATAAAACCATGATCTTACTAGTTAAAAACTAGTCGAGCCAGAGGCTGATCAAAATACCACAAACTTAAACTTTGCTTGTCCCCAAGCAAACTAAAACTCAAAAAGACTCAAACTTGGCAAGCTTAAAGGACTCAATCAATTTCGCACAAATTTCATGCAATTTCAACAAAGCAATTTTCCTTCAATGTTTCCCCCTTTACAACAAAGTAACCCCCACATTCATTTAATTTAAACCATTGAGAATTGCATCATTCATGCAATCAGTAATCTGAGTTGGGGGTCCAAGTTACACACAAAAGGGAGATCACCAATTTCAAACTATTGCCTTCCTCACAAGGGCATGTAATATTTCACTCATTCGCTCAATTTGTCTAGGCTATCAACATTTCTCTCAATTTCACTTTTAATATCACTTCCCATGAATTTGATTTTCACCTCAATCAAGGTTCCCACGAAAACATGCATGCAACATCAAAAGGTCTTTTAAAGGTTGTAATAGGGCCTGGCTAAGGGTAGGATATTCAAAGGTACTAGGCTTAAGTCCCTAGGAACTAAGAGGGCATGAGCGTTTTGATACATTGAATTTCCACTCAAGTTCCTTTTTCCATTTTTCTTTTTGCTTTTGGGTGACTACAACCTCTTCCTTTCAATACCCTTTTTTTTTTACATCTTTGTTCTTTTTTTTTTCTTATCTTTTTTTTTTCTTTTTGCCTTGGCTCCAACCTTTATTTTTTTATTTTTCTCAATCCCAAACAACACATAATATCCTTGTAGCCACCTCAAACTTAGTTTCTTGCAACCCTTCTCTTGATAGGCTTCCATGTCCTCCTAATCCTAAGATCGGTTTACATGGTTTTTTCATATTTTAGGCTCATAACATAAGGTCATCAAGAAACAATAGGCTTAATAGGCTCAATGCGGCTAACTAGGGAACATGCATTAGGGATGGTTCTTTTCAGGTCAAGTAGTTAATTCAAAGAAAATTGCCTAAATCATCTGATGCAACCACATAAACATGCAAACCATGAAGAGATTCAAGCAAATTCGGGAAGTGCAACTTAAAAGTGATTCTCACAATTAAAAACATGTTGGAGGCTCAAATCCTCACCCGGACATTTTTCGCAATATGTTTGACCGAGATTCAATCCCTAGTGTGTGCATCCCTTTACCCCAAACTTATCATAAATCATGCAATCACAACAGAATATCTCAAAGTTCAATTTTCAATTTTCATATGGGGATCAGTTTTCAAATTTTCAAAATCTAGGGGAAAATCATCAATGGTCAACAAATATCATGCAATCATCTATGCAAAATTTGATCAAAAACAAACAAGCTCACCGACACAAGACTCATACACATACTCTTGATATTCTCAAATTATTCAAGAGCTAAAAGAGAACAAAACATAAATAAAGCAAGGATAATTAAAAAGGAAAAAGGTTTAGAGAAAACTCATGAAGGCGGTTCCACCGGGATCCCACTGTCTGTGATACAGCGGCCACGGAATGCTCAAATTGCAATATGATCCTCCCGGATCCCATGGCATGCATCATAAGTATGGAAGTGGGCACTTGACAGTTATGGTGACCTCGCCAAGTGCGGCGAACTTCTCACTCCCTCTTGGGTCAAAGATGACCTCCTTGTCAACAAAGTCCTCCCAATAAAAATGGGATTCAACCTCTAGGACTGGCCATGGTGCCTTCAAGGCTAAAGATTCAAAATCCAATTTTTCAGGCAAAGGCTTGAACTCCATCGCTGGTTGTTCCACAGTGGGAGGTGATAAACAAGTGGAGAGGGTTACTGGTGCTGCTTCGACTTCTGCACAATCTTCATTCACTGCATTATCCAATCCATCACCTGCTATACATGCAGTAGTCTCAGCACACACCACACAAAGGTTAGTGTTAGTACAATCAGCACATATAGTACAATAAACAGAATCAGAAGAGGCTTGAATGTCTAGAGATTCAACACACAGTTCATCAGTAATAGTGTTCTTGACATTATTATCAAAATCATGTTCAAAAGAAGTATTATCAAGAACAACTATTTGTGAATCTGTATGTTCTTCAAGGAGACGTTGAGTTTGCAGTGTAGTCAAGGCGGAGGCGATGTGACCAATTTGAGTGGCCACATCCTAAAGACTTGCTTTTGTCCTCTGTTGGAATTCAAGAATATCAGTGGCCAAATCCCGAAGACTTGCTTTTGTCCTCTGTTGGAATTCAAGAGTGTCCCTTGCCATTTGTTGTACCAATTCCTCCAGACTGGGTTGGACTGGTGTGGGGTCAGGCTGATATTGGTGCTGGCGTATTGTCATCTGATGCACCAGAAAAGCTGTCTCATCCAAGCTGCTATGTCCTCCACCATGTTGGCTAGAATAATCATTCACTCCGAACATGCCACAATCACTACTGAACTCATAACCTCCAGCAAAGTTAGGATAATATATGCAAGATGACTCATAATCAACATTAGGCAGATAACCTTGCATGTAATTATCCATGGGAAGTACTAAGATTCACGACGAACACGATGTACAATGATCATCAATGGGATATAAACATATAAGCTCAGAACAACCAAACCTAGTAGCCAGAACTAATACAGCAATGCAAATTTTTTATTTTTATTTTTATTTTTTTTATTTTTTTATTTTTATTTTCTGTTAATAACAACAAGAGTCCCCGGCAACGACGCCAATTTTGGCACGCTGTCGCACACGCGTCAAAAAGAACGAGTGATTGGGAAAATATGTAGTTAGGGCGCGACAACTCGAGTATCGTCTCACAAGGACTCTTGGATTGTTATTCGCAGAAAAGTCAGTTTTTTTTTTGGGGGGGGGGGGGGGTTGGATTTGAAATTAAATTAAGAAAAACAGTTAAGAAAATAATGCAAATAGGTGGTTGTCAATAATTGAAACGACTAATCTACTGCTCTCGGTTTCCCACTATCATTGGTTCATATAATTCCAAGACCTAAGCGGATTCTAATCTCTTTTCGATTGTAGCGACAATTAACAAGCGAAACTGGCACTACGAGACGTATGTTCCTAATTCCTGAATTAAGCAAACGGGGTGAAGCACTCATGAATTAAGCAAACACGATTGAACACACGTGAATTAAGCAAACGCGATTTAGTATAGGAACATAAAATCATCGAAACAAATCAATACCTATTCTATACAATCCTGAATTAAGCAAACAGAACATATAGCATAACTATTGAAAGAGAATAGCAATGAGTTTGGGAATTACAGAACCTCTAGTGTCAATGGAACCCGATTACAGCAGATCAATCCAAGGAGACTAGGTATCCATTACAAATATGACAAAAACCTAAGAGTATAGTGTAAACAATGAAAAACTCAATGGATTTCTGTGTCTGCTGCGCTTCTATTTATAAAGAGGCCGCGCGTCACGGCCGTGATGGCCGTCACGGCCAGGCAGTGACTGCTTCTCTCAAGGGCGCGCACTCAAATTCTGGTCCGTCACAGCCGTGATGCCTATCACGGCTAGGCCGTGATCCTTTCTGTCCAGGGGTGCTGATCTGTCACGGCCGTGAACTATCACGGCCAGGCCGTGATCAATTCTAACTTTAAGGTTCTCCTCATCACGCCTGTGATGGTTATCACGCCTGGGCCGTGATGGCCTCTGCTTCAGGTGCTCTTCCCTTCTTGCTTTTCCTATCAACTTGAAAACATGAAATAGCGGCAAGTGCTTTATTTAACTCAAAATCAATGAAAATACCCTAAAACTACTCAAGAGACTCAAAATGTTGCTTGAGGACAATTACATCCAAATTTGGGTGAAAACGAGATTAAACTCGAATAAAACCGTGAGCTTACTAGTTAAAAACTAGTCAAGCCAGAGGTTGATCAGAGGTCGTCCAAGTTATGATGATCTGGCCTAAGTCTCGGGTGGTTCCCCCAAGGTTTGGTGAACCATGGGCCTCCGAGGTGTCATATCCAGTTATGATACGTTGGCTATCCAAGGGGTTCGCCCATGGTTTGGTGAAATGTCGATGTTGGTGATTTTATAGCCAATGTGGATATGTAACTCCGAAGTTGACTTCCTGAGATAGTTGGATCCACATGCATAACGGAGTAGCGGAGTAGTGTTGCACTGCATAGCATATGTTGATTGAGATGATATGTTGTTATGTTATTTAATATTGATGTTATGTTGTATTGCTATGCCATGCTATGATGTATGTTCATCTTGCTTAACTACTCCCTGTTTTTCCTATTTCTGTTGTTGCATGTATCTCTTATGCAGAGGACGGTGAGCAGCCAGTGGAGGAGTGACTCTGAGGAGTCGCGACTCTAGTTAGGATGCTTAGTTATAGTTGTTAGTTTTGTTTAGTTGTTTCAGTTGTATTTCGAGGATTTTACCAGCTTTGTATGTGACATCGGGGTTGGGTTATGTTTATGCTATATGTTATTTATGTTTTATTGTTTTAAAACTATGTTCTTTCCGCCTTAAGTGTTACAATGTGGTATCTTTCTATCAAGTTTTATTTTTATCAAACAAATGCATGTTTTTATATTACCTCTTTTAAGTAAATGTTTTATATTAACGTGCAGGGTAGAAGGGTGTCACATCTTTTTTAACGACGGTGGTAATGGTCTCATTCAAGATTTCCACTATACCTCATCAATTGAGTTTGTCCTTCTCACGATGTATGGGAAAGGATTGTCTTTTATATTTTAGTTAGGCAAGCTTGGTATGTCTGGGAGTTAGTGTTGTCATTTATGGAGCTGCGTCTCTAAGTATCTTATATCTTAGGAGCTGCGTCTCCATATATTTAAGTTGGATTTGTATATCGCTATGATTTCTGTTTATGAGTCGGGTTGGGTTTTATGTAAATAATTTTTGAACTTATGACCCTAATTGTAATAAAAAAATATTTTTATTGCACATTTACCTTATTCTAAGTATTTATATTCATGTCTTGCGAAAAAGAAAATTTACTCCGTTATATTAAAGAAAATTTTAATTAGCCTACTTTTCGACCTTAAAATGTCACAGACAATGTACCGCTCGAGAAGGGTGTTACAAGACGAGGTTAATTCTATCCAGGAACAAATTTCTGTTGAAAGCATGACTGATGAATTGCTGGTTCTGGAGAATAAAGCACAGCTTGAATTACAACATGCTTTAGCCTGTGAAGAGCGGTTTTGGAGGGTAAAAGGACATAATAAATTGGCATTCTTTTGGTGATAGGAACACATCCTACTTCCATAGAATTGCCAAAATCATGAATGCTTCTAAGCTCATGTCTCTACTAAAGAGTGGTGATTTAATCCTTACTTCTGCTGTAGAAATTGAAGAACATGTGCTGAGTTACTTTTCTGACTTATATGCTTCTAAGAATAGCTGCTTGGACAACAATCTGGTCAGCAAGGTAATTCCTTAGATCATCTCACAGGAAGATAACATCTCTCTAGTCAGGTTGCCTTCTAATGCGGAAATTCGAGCTGCTGTTTTTCCATGAGTGGTGATGGGTTCCCTCGTCCTGATGGCTATGGTGGGTGCTTTTATCATAAATCCTGGGAGGTTATTGGTCAGGATATTTGTAAATCAATATCTTATTTCTTTCCCATAACTGGCTGTCACCTTATCACAATTCCAACTTGGTTGTTTTAATCCCTAAAATACCTAATGCTGAAAGAATTGAGAATTATAGGCCTATTGCCGTAGCAAACTTTCTCTTCAAAATAATCACAAAAGTACTTGCTGACAGATAAGCTTGTATTACTCCAAATGTGATTTATGTGCAGCAAAGAGGGTTTGTGAGGGGCAGACATATTGATGAGTGTATTTGTTTGGCTTCAGAAGCAATTAACCTGCTGGATTACAAGTCTTTTGGTGGAAATATTGCCCTCAAGTTTGATATTAGGAAAGCCTTTGATACAATTGATTGGAAATTTCTTTTGAATGTCCTTACTGCATTTGGTGTCCATTCAGCAAGACTCTCATTCTCTGTAAATGGCAAGTCAATTGGATTATTTTCTTGCAAAAGAGGAGTTAGACAAGGGAATCCTCTTTCTCCTTTCCTCTTTTGCATTGAAGAAGATGTTCTTAGTAGAGGAATTACCATGCTTCTAAATTCCAGTTTAATGTAGTCAATGATTGGTCCTAAAGACATAATTGTTCCCAGTCATATTATGTATGCAGATGACATTATGATTTTTTTACAAAGGTACAAAGAAAAGCCTCTCTAAACTTATGTCTCTTTTCAGTTTATATGGTCAGTCTTCTGGTCAAATGCTAAGCTTAAGCAAGTGCAAGTTCTATGTATGCAATTTGTCTTCCTTGAGAATGGATGCCATTTCTAATTTGCTTGGCTTTAATGTGGAAACTTAGCTTTTATATATCTTGGTGTCCCCATTTTAAAGGTAAACCAAGAAGGATTTATTTGGAGCCAATTGTGGACAAATAAAATCAAAGCTTGCTACTTGGAAAGGACATCTTTTATCAATCATGGGTAGAGTTCAATTAGTTCAATTTAATATTCATGGCATGTTGGTTTATAGATTTCATGTGTATGCTTGGCCATTGAACATATTGAAGCAACTTGATCAATGTATTAGAAAATATATTTGGGCTGGTGATATCAATGTGAGGAAAATTGTCACTATAGCTTGGAAAACAATTTTCTCTCCTCTAAATGAAGGTGGTCTTGGCTTAAGATCTTTGAGATCTATAAATGAAGCTGGATTACTCAATCTTAGTTGGGACATGTACTCTTCTAGGAATCAATTAGTTGGGACATGTACTCTTCTAGGAATCAATGCTCATCCATTCTAAGGGAAAGGTTCTTGAGAAATAATAAGCCTGCTGCTACCTATATTAAATCTTCTATATGGCATGGTATAAAAGTTCATTTGCATTCTGTCATTGATAATGCAGTTTGGCAGATCGGTGATGGCTCTGATGTAAATTTTTGGAAGGATCCTTGGCGAGAAAAACCTATTGTTGATATGTTAAACATACCATGTCATGTGCTCAGCAATCTTCAAGCTAAAATTTTAGACTTCGTCCAGGATAACAATTGGTCTTTCCCAGCTGATTTTGCAGCACAATTTCCAAATTTGTATGCAGCAATTCTGAAAGTTAATGTTCCTATGTTTTCTGATATGGATCATTTAGTTTAGTCAGCTAATGATTCGGGTAATTTAACTTTCAAGGAGGCTTATCTTTTCATGCAAATAGTGAAGCAACCTATAGCTCTATATAAAATGATTTGGACATTTATTTGCATTCCAAACTGCCAATTGATGACAACTTAATGAAGAGGGGCTGCATCTGTTTTTCGGTTTGTAACCTATGCGGTTCTGCTTTTGAAACTACAACTCATTCATTTTTGTATTGTAGTTTTGCATATCAGGTTTGGGATTGGTTAGGTGTTGTCATTGGAATGAGCATGGATCTATCTTCCATAAAACCAATCTTCTCAGCTTGTAGTAAGTCTTGGAGCTCTCAAGTAAAAGATGTTCTTTTAGCTGCTATCATAAATAGTTTCTGGTACATTTGGCTTTCAAGAAACAAGTGCATATTTGATAATCAAAGTCCTAATCCGAGAATGGCCATAAGCAGAATTATTTCTCTATCAGGTATGCTTCCAAGGGGTTATGTTTTGCTTCTATTAATGAATTCTCCATTCTTAAGAAGTTTGTAGTGACTGGTCATTTAAATAATGTCCTGTGATTAAGCAAGTAGATTGGCATCCTCCCCCTTGTGGTTGGATAAAATGTAATACGGATGGGGCTGCAAGAGGGTCTACAGGTCATGCAGGTGGAGGAGGAATTTTTAGAGATACAAGTGTTACAATTATTGGATGTTTTGCATTATTTTGGTATTACTTCTTCTCTTCATGCTGAATTGCTTGCTGCTATGTTTGCTGTTGAATTGGCTCATAAGAAGGGTTGGAACAATCTTTGGTTGGAATATGATTCTAGTCTAGCTGTTCAGGCTTTTTCTTCAGTGGAGATTGTTCCTTGGAGGCTAAGAACAAGATGGAGAAATTGTATTTTTTTTGTCCAAAAGCATGGGGTTTATAATTTCTCATATTTACAGAGAAGGCAATATTCTTGTGCAGATAAATTAGCAAGTTATGGAGTTTCTTCTCAATGTAATTCTTGGTGGAATCTTATTTCCACAATTTGTTAGTGAGAACTTTTCCATAATAGGTTTGGTCTTTCTAGTTTTCGATTTAGGTGATCTTCCATGAGTTTTGGTTCTTGTACTCCCATGATTTTTTTGTATTCTTTATTTTTCTTTAATAATTCATGGTGTGCTGCATATAATTGGTAAGGTTTGGGATGCCAACCTAGTTGAGATTCCTCTCCTTATAGTTATGATTTTGCATGCCTTTTCTTGCTTTTAAAAAAAAGAATTAGAATTACATGGAGTATTATTATATGTCGGAAATAAGAGAAAAATTTACTTAGAAAATTGTAATACATGATTGTCAATTAAAAATATATTTTATGACATACCTTATTGTAATCGATGAATAAAATCATAGACATGTTAAGGATATCACATACCATAAGTAATATTGAAAAATTAATATGTTTGGTAGTATGCCCTTTGAGGGCTATGGAAATGCGGTGGCGCTGCCTTCCTCCTCGAGCCTCTTAACAGCCACGAAGCTACTCTTGCCACTCTTTAAAGAACCAAGGTACTTTGAAGAACTTAAGATCTCACATTATTCTATATCAACGTGACAATTATGATCTTCATGAAGCACATCGCGTCTAGACATTTGAGTAATTCCTTAAACAGTTCCTACAACCAAAGTAATTCCATTGTGGTTAAAGCTATGGTACAGTAATCAGCTTCTGTGGATGATTTTGTAACAGTTCATTACTTCTTGCAAGACCAAGAAATAGGATTAGAGCCAAGATAAACAATGTAGGTAGCTATTGACTTATATTCTATTTGACACCAGCCCAATCTGCATCGCAATAGGCCGTGAGAGCAAGAGAAATATCATGAGTAAGATGCAGTCCCTTTGCAAGTGAATCCTTTAAGTATCTCAGAACATGCTTAGCAGCTTGAATATGAAGATTAGTTGGAGCTGGTAGATGCTGAGATAACCGATTCACAGAGAAAGATATGTCAGGCCTTGTAAGGGATGTATATTGAAGAGAACCAATTATCCTTCTAAAACCTGTGACATCAAATATTGGAGTATCGGAAGAAACAATGAGAGAACAAGAAGTATTGGAATTCAAACTGGTTTTGCATCTGTCATGTTTGTTGATTGCAAGAGTTCCCGAACATAGTGTTGTTGGGATAGAAACAATCCTTTAGAAGTAGGCACAAATTCAATACCCAGAAAATGACTAGGAAATCCAAGAGTTTTAAGTGAAAACTTGTTAGATAAAGCCTTCTGAAATTGATCCAAAAAATTATTAGAATCATTACCTGTGAGTAGAATATCATCAACATAGACTTAAAAATAAGCAACAATGTTGCTATGGACATAAGTAAATAGAGAAGTATCAGATTTTGCATTTGTAAAGCCAAAATATAAAGGAAATACCAAGCCCGCGGGGCTTGTTTTAGTCCATAGAGTGCCTTGTGCAGCTTGCATACATGGTGAGGATGTTGTGGATGAACAAAGCCATAAGGTTGAGCCATGTAAAGATCTTCTGAAATTGTGCAATTAAGAAACGCATTGTTGACATCCATATGAGAGAGTGACCATCCTCGAGATAGAGCAATGCATAAGACTAACTTAATTGTTTGTGGTTTGATAACAAGACTAAAAGTATCCTTATAATCAATACTAGGTTGTTGATGAAATCCTTTGGCAACCAAGTGCCTTGTATCGAGCAACCGAACCATCTGGATTCCTGATAATGCGAAAAACCCATTTATAGCCAATAACATTTTGAGAGGAATGTGCAGGAACAATAGACAAAGTGCCATTGGTCATAAGAGTATTAAATTCATCACTCATGGTAGTTTTCCATCGGGAAATTTGATGCCTTGTGACGGACAAAAGGGTTCTATAGGTGCAGCCAATGGAAACTTGCTAACAATATTAATCTTTTTCGATTTATGAATGCCATTCTTGGATCATGTGACCATGGGATGTAGAGAAGGACCTGAGGCAGGGAGGGATGTTGCTGCAAGTTGCTGTGAGGATGGTTGTAGAGGAGTGGACTCGGGTGTTGATGGTGATGACATGGAAAGAGAAGCAGAAGAGTGGGAATGTTGAGATGAATTTTTTGGTGAGGAATTGATGTTATTAGAGGGAGATGGAGCATTTATAGTAGGAGATAAGGAGGAGTTAGCAACGGTTGAGTTATCAACGGTGGAAGGTAGAATGGATAAGGACACTGGTTTAAATAAGTCAAAACTTGTTGGAGAGTTAGATGGGGATATGGAATCAGATTGGCACAAATTTGAATTTGCAAGAGGAGGTGACTGAGTGAGAGTGGAATAAGGAAAGATGATTTCAACAAATTGAACTTGTCTTGAAGTGTAAAGCTTGTGAGTGGCGGGATTGAAACATAGATAAGCACTTTGGGTTGGACTATATCCTAGAAAGACACAAGGTTGGGACTAGTTTGTTTGTGGAGTAAAATACAAGCCAAGGATAGCATGGACACCCAAAGGTCTTGACTTTGGTGTAGTTTGGAGTTTGTTTGAACAATTTTTCAAGAGGAGCGACCATCTGAAGACTTGTATTAGGAAGCCAGTTTATGACAAAGGAGGCTATTTGTAAAGCATAACACCAGAACATTGGAGGAAGGTAAGCATGATAAAGTAACTGATATGAACCATGGGGGGCAAGTCAACTTTCCAACAAGAATGATATGAGCCCAATGAAGACCCTGGATCAAGAATCAAATCAAGGACTTGGTGGGCCCATGACAAGAGTTAGATACAAGAAAGCCCAACAAGCTTTTAATTACATGGTGGCTATTTTGATAGAAGCAAGCCCAAGAATGAGGACAAGTGGAATGGAGCCCAAATTGATAACTTATCTCATTCAACTAGAAGACCCATGAACATGCCTAAGTAGTTATGAGCAGATTTTACTTGTTTTGTTTTAATTCAATAAGTGTAATGGGTTATTTGAGTGGATCCAAGTTTGTTAGAGTTGCAATTGGGTCAAGCCCATTTAATCTCATGTTGAGCACGAAATTACATAGGTTAGTTAGGAGGAATCTTTTTGGTTTGCATACCAAAAGTAACTCCATTTTGAATTATAACAAAACGCAAATTCATGGTGTAGACTATGTGGATTCGAAACCAAACGCAACAGGTTTTTTCAACTAAATGACGATGTTTACGTTTAGAGTGAGATGAGTTGTGCCATTGATGAGTGTGATTACACCTCATATTTGTTTGTCATTTTGCATGCACTTTTCATATAGTTTAGGCATTTTTAATTTGATTTTTGTTAGTTTTTACCTTGGAACGGGTAAGGTGGTTTTGTGGTGTTGTTTTGCAGAAATTAAGGATAAAATGCTCAGAATCAACCATGATGGAGCTTGGATGAAGATAGAGCTTGAAAAGTGAAGAAAATGAGCCAAACAGAGCCCATCATGACCTAGCCGTGATGACCATCACGACCATGATCAAGAAGAACTGAAAAGAAAGAAGGCAAAAGTCAGAATTGGTCACGGTCTAGCCGTGATGCCCATCACGGTCGTGACATGTCAGCTGAACTAGACCCTCAACAGGCAGAACTGATCACGGCCGTGACCGACCAAAAATTGAAGAAACGCCCATGGCAGAATCTGTCACGCCCATCACGGCCGTAACGCGCATTACTTGGATCAGAAGCAACTAATTTGGATCTAATTTGTGTTAGATTGGGATTCTAACTTCCCTAATCTATAAATAAGGCATCTGGGCAGAGACAAAAGAAAAGACTTTAGGGATGCTACTCTTAGGCTATAATTTTGGATCTCTCTTCTTCTCCCTCTTCTCTTCTTTTATTTTTATTTCATGTTGTTGTTAACCAAGCTTGTCATCACCATGACAATGCTTGAGTAGTAGTTTAATTTCTAGGGATTGGGGCTATGCCCAAGGTTTTTTTATGGAAATGAATTGATGTTTAATCTTTGTTAATTGCGATTTTGCTTTAGATCTGATTTCTAGTGTTTTAATTACTCGTAAATTCAGCGGCCGCTTATTTGCGTGACGTAGATATTTTAAGAACCTAGCGGTGAACTTAGGTATCGGATCAATAGAATCAGACTTAGGACTGAAATCATGAGAGTTAGAAGCCGTCCTTCGAAGATTAACGAATTGTCACGAAACGTAAAGGGTCCAATCTAAATTCGACTACCACGAGAGTAGGGGTTGGTTTAATTTTGCACGGTTTTTGTAACCCGAGAGGGAGCATTAACTATTTTAGGATAAATTCGCCTTTAAAACAATTTTGATAATTAACAAGGAGTAGTAAATTTAGTAACATAAACAATCTTGTCAGTAACCCAATTACTAGGAATCCATTTAGATCTGAAAAACCATAAATTGATTTACTTTCTGTTTTACTTGATTGCGTTCCTTATCTGATTTTCTAAGTTATCTCTTATTTCAAAAAATCAAAACCTCTTCATAATCCTTTTTATATAATCCAGTTTTACCAATTTAATAATTAGTTGTGATTTGAGATAACGGTCTCTGTGGGATCGATATCTTTTTATTACTTGGCGACAATCCAGTATACTTGCCGGAATTTATCACATCAAGTTTTTGGCGCCGTTGCCGGGGACTGTGCTTTCTCGAATCTCAATTTAATTTTTAAATTGATTTTTCTGGACCCTTTCTTTTTATTTAATTTTTATATTTTAAAAAAAAATTATCTCTTTTTCCTTCTAGAGTGTCTATCTCTCTGAGTTTTTTATGCAAAGATCCCTAAGTCTTGAAAACCTTAGTGAGGTCGATCCCAAAGTCGAAAGGACCTTTCATAGACGAAGGAGACTACAAAGAGAGAGAGAAAGGTTGACTCCTATTCCACTAATGGCGAATTTACCGGATACGAAACCATTGAAAGATTACGCAGCCCCAAATGCTAGGGGTTTGCGAACTGGGATTGCTAGGCCAGAGATCGAAGCGGAAAACTACACTATACCGCCTATGCTGATTAACATGATTAGACAGCATCAATTCGGAGGATTGCCCTCGGAGGACCTGACTGATCACGTGGAGACATTCTTGGAGTTCATCGATGCAGTTAGAATTCATGGTGCCCCGGTTGATGCTATTCGCATGAGGTTATTCCCCTCATCTCTGGCTGGAAAAGAAAAAGATTGGCTGAAGCAAGTACCCGCTAACACCTTGTCAACTTGGGACCAACTGGAGCAGGCATTCTTGGAAAAATTCTTCCCTCCATCCAAGACAGCTTACATACGAACCCAGATCACCGGCTTCTTCCAAAAAGACGGAGAATGCTTATCAGAAGCTTGGGATCGCTACAAGGGATTGCTGGAGTCTTGCCCACATCATGGACTCGAGAGGTGGTTATTAGTGCACACCTTCTACAACGGATTGGATTACTCTTCGAATGTGTCACTTGATTCCACAGCTGGTGGAGCCTTTATGAATAGGCCTCTGACTGAGGCATTCAACATCATTGAAAATGTGGCCACCAACTACCACCAATGGGGTTCATAAAGAGGTAATAACCCAAAAAAAATTTTGGGGGGTAAGTTTGAAATGAATAGCACTGATCTTATTATGTCTAAAATTGACTCACTTAATAAACGATTTGATGAGCTTGAAATGGCTAATGTGAGTTCAATAGGTGCTACTAACATTGTTTGTGAGATTTGTGGAATGCAGGGACATGACATAATGGAGTGCCCACGTGGTATTGCTCATGGATCCGGCGCTTCGGGGGAACAAGTGAACTCTTGTCAAAACTTCTACAACACGAACCCGAAGTTGCCAAACTATGCTCCTCCAAATGCTTACAACCAAGGAAGGAAGAACAGCCCTTACCTCTCGTACAGGAACTACAGTGAGACACCCCGCTGTGCCCCATTGTATTATTAAATTAGAACCTTATTATTTATTTACTTAATCGCACGCTTATCGTTGAAAATACGTAAAAATTAAAACTTAATTAATAATCATATAACTTCTACAAATATAAAACACACCAAACTATATTACATAAATACACACATGTTTATTTATTACCTTACCAAAACACTGTTGAGGGTACCCTCTCAGTAGGATCCCTCACATGCATAAACTGCACTACAGACATACTTAGCGGAAATATAAATACTCCTTAGACACACTGGCCATAATGTCTATACTCTAATCGCCATGGATCACAGGTCGACCTCCAGCATCTGGTTCATACGAAGTTCCATCTAACTCCTCAGCAATTGGTTCCTCCATCGGGTCTTCTCGTACGATCACATCAGAAATAAAATACAACACACAAAGATATAGGGAATAAGAAACAGTTCTATCATCAAAAAAAAGAGTAATAGTAAATTATACAGTAATTGTCACAGACACGCATCACTCAAAATCAACAATCATCCTCAATCCACTATATCATCCTCTACCCTCAGCCCATGTAGTCTAAACACTTATACTGATGTGGCCATCTTCACTCCTGTCACATTAGTCAGTAGTCCAGAATGGTCCAGTATCAATAACTTTCGAACGCATTAAAGACTAAACACTTATTAGTCTAAAATGGTCCAGTGCCAATAACATACGAACTCGTCAAGAAATATCATTCCATAACGGTCCAGTGCCAAGAACATACGAACTCGTCAAGGAATATCCTTCCATAACGGTCCAGTGCCAAGAACATACGAACTCGTCAACGAATATCCTTCCATAACGGTCCAGTGCCAATAACATGCGAACTCGTCAAGAACTAAAGAGTATTACGGTAGTCTACCTCGGCATCCACATCCGTAGGGCACTCACCCGCAATATCCGATATCCCCAAAATAGGATATCCTGACCTCGTGTGTTCCACTCACACGGCTGTGACTAACAATATCTCGATAAATGAATCTCCCTAAATTAAATCAATAACAACCTAGTGCCTCAACCTTCCATCAAAGTCTCAACACCTTTTTCCTCTTAGATAAAACCACTTAATTAGGCTAGGCACTTCTAAATTACCTTTATTCTCTCACCCAAACAATTATCTCCCGAACAACACATATCCTTACTTAAAAATCAACTAAGCACAATATTAAAAACCAGGCAGATCATGCATAACACAATATCAGAAAATAATTCAAATACCACAAAATATCACATAAGCAATGAAATAATAATAATAAATTCAATCAACCTCAGATAAGATAAAATCATCCTAATGTCAATAAACCTACAATCCCCAAATCACCATTGGTTTTACAGAAAAGGTTTCCAATATGATTTTGGTCTTGTCGATTACTCAACTACTAGTAGGGTTTAGGTCGCCCTACACAATTATCATATAATCTACTACTTATCGATTCCGACGATAGGTTGATTCTTTTCCCCACCTGAGTTAGCACCGGAAACACGTACACGACGATTCTCGTTATTCCGCCACGAGTTAACACACCCACCTTCAACCAAACAACATAATTATAATTAATCAAGTAACACCCATCTATGACACTTTAGGGCTAGGTTCGGCCAAGACTTAGAAAATAGGTTTAGGATTATCTTCTTAATGCCATCTTTTGGATCCTAGTTACTAGAGTCTTAACTAACATATATTACTTATTACAAGACTAAAATTTGAAACAAAATCCTCTAACCTTTAGGGTTAGGGTTTCGGCCCATATTAGGAATTTAAGCTAGGGATTTTTGTTGGACCTAAGCTCTTGAATTTAAGCTATACATGTATTATAGAACTTAAGTCAAGTACTAACTTTCAAAACAAACAACAAAACACCAAACCCATTTTCCTTCCTAGGTTCGGCCATTAATGGTTAATAGGGAAGGAAAATGATTTTGATCACATGCTCTTGGATAATTAAAGAAGGGATCATAACTAGATCATAGAAATTGGTTTCACATTTTTATGATTTTTCTACAATTTTCTAGAATTAATTGAAGTTCTAGATCTAAGAAATGGAAACTCAAGAAATATGAAAAACAAGAGCTTAAAAAGAGAGGAGATGATCGTGTTACCTAAGTTAAGAAAGTAGAAGAAGAATTGATGAGGATCTTGGCAATCTTGTTAATGGAAATCACTTGAAGTTTCTTGAAGATCAACAATGGTGTTTTTGGAGAAAAGTGAAGAAATGAAGGAAATGAAGAAGATGAGTGAAATGGGAGGGAGGCCACGGTTTGGGGGGTATATATAGGAGTAATCTTAGGCCTTGTTTGGTTTTTAACATTTAGATTAATGGGTTTTGTTATTATTTAATTAATATAAGCTTAACCATAGTTATTAATTAACTTAACTAGGGTTACTTTGCTTAACTATGGTTATTAAATATGTGGCTCACATTTTATGAGGATGAGGCTGATTTTGGTCCGTACAAAGTGACTCGCTAATGAGTCACCGATCTTATCCGATAGCGGTTCCCGGAAATTCCGTACGCAGCTCCGTCGTTTACCCGATTTCGGTTTTTGAGAGGAAAATAATGAAACGAAAGCAAAATGAAATAGGTAAGATTTATTGGAGGTGGATGCACGAAATTGTAGAGATGTGGGAGGTTTTCAACCATGTAAAATGAGTGGTTGAGAGTGCGTAGATGTGTCTGGTTAATACCCGCGAAAGCTTGGGGGTATTTTGGTCTTTTTCACATAAAAGTCATGATTACTAGCATTTAATGCTCATAAATGCTTGGTGAGTCATGGTGGTGACTCATCCCATGACTTAGCTCCTCCGGTGTCCGGTTTTGTCTCTGCATCTCCCTTCTCGACTTCGTCGGTTCCCCGATTAGGGTTATACACCCGTAAAACGTAATATTTCATTTTCGACTGAAAATTTTCAAACTAATCAAACTCGTTGGAAATATGATTTAAATATAAACCATTTCGTTCACGAGTCAAAATTAGGTTTTCTGATCATTAAAATCTTCTTTATCGGTGAAAACACCGATTTTTTCCGTCCGAACTTTTACCAAAATTCGTCCGAATAAACATAATATTTTATTTCGATCGAAATTTGGAAAGTAGACTTCCTCACGGACAAAATATAAAAAATCTACAAATTTCATTTTTCGGGTCAAATTAGGGTTTTCCATCGATATAAAATTATACTTCGTCGTTAAAAAAAATGCGACGGACTCAAATCCTCAATTTTCAACCCAAAATTTCACCGTAACCTTCTACCATAAGAGAGACTATGAATATGATTTTAACTTATTTAAAATCACTTTCTAACTCTCAGATTAAAATATAATTAATTATATTTTAACCGGTTAAACAGCATAATTAAAAATCAGGCTGTTACATACAGCAACATGCTGAACCACGAGTACCAAGAAGGCCGCCAAGGTAATAGGAAACTTGCACCAGGTTATCCTCAGGTACATAAGTCTAAACTCGAGTCTCTATTGGAAAGGTTTGTTGAAACTCAAACAAAACAAAATGAAGAGTTTAGACAACAGGGTAAGGCAGTCAACGAGGCGATAAAAGAGCTAGAATCTAAGGTAGATAACTTATCCATCCATAACAAGATGCTAGAAACTCAGATTGCCCAACAAGCCAGCACATACTCTAGACCTAAGGGTACGTTCTCGGGGCAGCCCGAAGCAAATCCCATTGAACATTGTAATGCCATATACTTGATGGATGATAAGCTTGGGGTGGTTGAAAAGGACGTGGAACCAGAGGAGGACATGAGCGAAGATGAAGAGCCAGAACCAAAGTATGTCCCTCTGCCACCGTACCAACCCCCAATACCTTTACCACAAAGGTTGGTCAAGAAAAAGCTAGTAGATATAGAAACTAATATGCCTCCTAAGCTGAAAGACCCAAGTAGTTTCTCTATCGCTTGCTCAATTGAAGAAGTGCAAATAGACCAAGCCTTATGTGACTTAGGGGATAGTGCGAGCTTGATTCCGCTTTCTATCTTGGAAAGGTTGGGAACCAAGGAGTTGAGTCCATTCAAATTCTCCTTACAATTCGCGGATGGCTCAACCAAAACACCTCTAGGCCTACTAGAGAATGTCCCCGTAAAGGTAGGGAAATTTTTCATCCCTACCGATTTCCTAGTTTTGGATATGAACGGGAATTCTAAATTCCCCATCATTCTAGGAAGGCCATTCTTGGCCACCGCTGGAGCGATGATAGATGTAAAGAATGACAAACTCTCTCTGAATGTGGAGGAAGGTAGGGTAGATTTTTATTTGACTAACTCATATAACAACCCTCCTTTTGAGAGTCATGTGTGCATGATCGATATAACGTCTCCAGTGGTAAATGAAGAGCTCAACATGGAAGCAACTCCGAAGATTTGCATGGAAAATGATGCACCCAGTAGTGATGAAGTTGGAGTTGCTGATCATGTGGAAACAAAACTTCCGCTGGGAAGGAGTAAGGCCGTGAAACTCAAAGTGAAAAGAGCAAAGCGGAAGCACAATTAGCCTTATGAGCAAAATCGGTTGTTTGAAGGACTCCCATGGAAGAGAAGTGTTCCTGTACCTTTACGCCCAGTCGACCCCGGTTGATTGAAAGAAGTTTGGTCAAGCTTAAGATCGTAAATAAGCGCTTCTTGGGAGGCAACCCAAGTTTTCTTTCCCTTTTCCATTTTTTTTGGATTTTTTTTGAATGATTTGAGAAGATAAGAAAAGAAAGATAACTAATTAATGGCTTTGCCAAGTATTTTCAGGTTATGAAGCCAGGGAGAGCAAAAAAGGGCAAGGACAAACAAAGTCAGAAGTCATCGCGTCCAGGCCGCGATAGTGGTCACGGCCGTGATAAGATAACCAAAGAAGACCAGAAAGGATCACGGCCCAGCCGTGATACCCATCACGGGCGTGATGCGAAAAACCCTAAAGATCAAAGAGTATCACGGCCTAGCCGTGATATAGGTCACGGTCGTGACAGGCCAGCTCCTATGGACCAGAGTCAATCACGGCCTGCCCGTGATCCACATCACGGTCGTGACACATCCTCCAGTATCTCCTTGGCTAGGCATGTGAGCCAGCACCCGCTACCACCTCGATGAGTTGTTCCATTTTTCTCCTCTCTCTGACTTGATTATTTACATTGGGGACAATGTAAATCTTTAAGCTTGGGGTAGGGGTATTTTTGAATTTTTTTTGCATTTTGGCATTTTTCATGTTGCATTCATATAGGCATATTTTGCATGATCACATGATTAGATTGCCCTTTGCTTAGATTATGCATCCAATTGTAAGAACTTGGTGCCAAATAAATTGATATAGTGAATTTTTGAACCCAATTTTTTTTATTCTTGTGATAAGGCTAAAAATAAAAATGCTTGAGATGATCTTTTGATAGTTGATAATTAGCATGTGTTCCCTTAAATTTGTGTTTCTCATTGATTTTAAACTACTAAATGTGAGATTTTTGAGCCAAAAAGGGGTACTCACTAAATCTACCCCATTCTTTGTGATTGAGTGTCTTATTCCTCTTGGATTGTATTCTCTAGAACTTGACTTGAAACCGTTTTGAAACTTAAAAATTTTTTAAAACATTTTTGAAAATGATTAAGGCATTAGGTATTTTTCCAGCCTTCTGAGCTTTGATTGATTAAATGCTACCCCTTAGTTTCCCAATTTTGAGCCTAAAAGAATAAAATACTTTTCTTGGTACCTTGAATTATTTTGATGAATGATGCTTGGTATGGCACCTTTTAAAGTATTGCAAAAAGGGTAAAAAGGTAGTTTGAAAAATAAAATTTTGGGATGAGAAAATTAGAAAAATATTTCTCTTGAATTGAAGGTCTCCCCTTCCCCAAATAAATAAAATGAAATAAACAAAAAAAATGGAGAAGGGGATGACAAAAAGAAAGTGAGACATAAAATAAAAAGAAAGAAAGAAAGCTGGAAAATGAATCAAAGCCCAAAAAGGTATTTTAGAAGGTGTCATGCTTTATGTTTGATATTTTGTTTAGCCTTCTTGAATTTCCTTTTCTTGATTTCCCCACCTAACGATTAATCCCATGGCCTCATTACAACCAAAATGAAAGACCTCTTGATTCTTTTGTGTTTTCATTAATAAAGTGGAGATTTGGTTAATAGTCAAGCTTATGGTAGAATACCTTCCTTGAGAAAATTGAGCGAATTGTCATATACCCTTAAACACTTGAGTGAGGTGAGAAGAGTGCCCGAATCAGTGAAAATATGGATTTAGGAAACCTAAGCTTCTAATTGGACTTGAAATTGATTGTCTCTAGGTTTCTTATTTGAATAAGCCTATTACTTGGATTAGTTACTCGGGTTCTTGGTTCACTATCCACGCTCTGATTATTTATATCTTCTGGCCTTGGTGATTGCTTGAGGACAAACAAAATCTTAAGCTTGGGGTGATTTGATGAGTGTGATTACACCTCATATTTGTTTATAATTTTGCATGCATTTTTCATATAGTTTAGGCATTTTTAATTTGATTTTTGTTAGTTTTTACCTTGGAACGGGTAAGGCGATTTTGTGGTGTTGTTTTGAAAAAATTAAGGATAAAATGCTCAGGATCAACCAGATGGAGCTTGAATGAAGATAGAGCATGAAAAGTGAAGAAAATGAGCCAAACAGAGTCCATCACGGCCTAGCCGTGATGACCATCACGGCCATGATCAAGCAGAGCTGAAAATACAGAAGGCAAAAGTCAGAATTGGTCACGGCCTAGCCGTGATGCCCATCACGGCCGTGACATGTCAGCTGAACCAGACCCTCAACAGGCAGAACTGATCACGGCCGTGACCGACCAAAAATTGAAGAAACGTCCATGGCAGAATCCGTCACGGTCTGGCCGTGATGGACATCAAGGTCGTGACGTGCATTACTTGGATCAAAAGCAACTGATTTGGATCTAATTTGTGTTAGATTAGGATTCTAACTTCCCTAATCTATAAATAAGGCATCTGGGCAGAGACAAAAGAAAATACTTTTGGGCTACTACTCTTAGGCTATAATTTAGGATCTCTCTTCTTCTCCCTCTTCTCTTCTTTTATTTTTATTTCATGTTGTTGTTAACCAAGCTTGTCATCACCATGACAATGCTTGAGTAGTAGTTTAATTTCTAGGGATTGGGGCTATGCCCAAGGTTTGTTTATGGCAATGAATTGATGTTTAATCTTTGTTAATTGTGATTTTGCTTTAGATCTGATTTCTAGTGTTTTAATTACTCGTAAATTCGGCGGCCGCTTATTTGCGTGACGTAGATATTCTAAGGAGAAACCTAGCGGTGAACTTAGGTATCGGATCTATAGAATCAGACTTAGGACTGAAATCACGAGAGTTAGAAGCCGTCCTTCGAGGATTAATGAATTGTCACGAAACGTAAAGGGTCCAATCTAAATTCGACTACCACGAGAGTAGGGGTTGGTTTAATTGGGCACGGTTTTTGTAACCCGAGAGGGAGCATTAACTATTTTAGGATAAATTCGTCTTCAAAGTAATTTTGATAATTAACAAGGAGTAGTCAATCTAGTGACATAAACAATCTTGTTGGTAACCCAATTCCTAGGAATCCATTTAGATCTGAAAAACCATAAACCGATTTACTTTGTTTTACTTGATTGCGTTCCTTATCTGATTTTCTAAGTTATCTCTTATTTCAAAAAATCAAAACCTCTTCATAATCCTTTTTATATAATCCAGTTTTACTGATTTAATAATTAGTTGTGATTTGAGATCACGGTCTCTGTGGGATCGATATCTTTTTATTACTTGGCGACAATCCGGTACACTTGCCGGAATTTATCACATCAGCCATGTTGTTGGAGAAAAGATCGATGTTTTATGTATTCACCTCCATTGTCCGAGTAAAGTGTTTTGATACTAGTTTGTAATTGATTTTCAACCAACGATTTAGAAACTAGAAAAATGAGTGAAACATCTGACTTTTGCTTCATGGGATATAGCCAAACATATTTAGAATAATGATCAATGAAAATTACATAGTACAAGAATCCATTTATTGAACGAACTGGAGCAGGGCCCCATACATCAGAGAACACAATGTCTAAAGGACCATTACTAGATAAACTAGTTTTATTGAAAGATAACTTATGACTCTTATTAAGAGAACAATCAGAACAATGTTTATTGGAAGAAGCAAAAGGCAGGTTATGAGTCTTAAGGGCAAAATGAAGGACACGAGAGTCAAGATGACCAAGACGTCGGTGCCATATATCAATGGAATGCGATTTGACAACATGATGACTTTGAGATGGAGCACGAGTGTATGGGAGTTTGTAAAGATTATCCTCATTGCTTCCTCGCAGCAACATCCTCCCGATCCGCAAATCCTTGATCTCTAAATTCCATGGAAAAAATTCAATGGAAACATCATTAGTTTGGCATAATTGCGAAACCGAAACAAGATTGTGAGTTATATTAGGAACATGTAAAACATCATGTAAAACAAGTTTCTTAAATGGTGTATAGATATGAGCAATACCATTGTTTAAGATAGAAAATGGTTTACCATCCGTAACGAATAAATGATCAGGTTCAATAACCTCTTTGGAGAAAAATAGATTGGCAAGCTCATTTGTAACATGATGAGAGGCACCAGAGTCCAACATCCATAGGGAACCAGATGAGGGCCTTTTTCAACAAGATTAGCATGGGATTTCCCTTTAGAACGAGATGGGTAGCCAATGATTTTGTAACAATTTCGAGCAGTGTGACAATCTTTGCACAAATCTGACAATCAACTAGGGGCTGATTAGGATCAAAATTACAGTGTTTGCGATTTTGAGAATTGGGATGAGAATTATAGTTCCTGCATTGATATTGTTGCTGATTCCCACAACTTGCCCAGTTTGTTGTGACTGGAACGGAGACAGAGTGTTGTCCTTCTCGCTGCAAGTAGATTTCATAATCTACTAGCTTATCAAAAAATTCATCAAATATCAAGGGTGCATCACGAGAATGAATAGATGTACAAAACTCATGAAATTGTGGTCCCAATTAATTCAAAGCTACAATCACAAGATCTATATAATCAATAGGGTAGCCAATGAGGGCAAGTTCATCTCCAACGGATCGGATATTATGAAAGTAATCATGAACAGAGAAGGACCCCTTGGGAAGAGTTGAGAGACGTTCCTTCAAAGACATAACACGAGCACAAGAACAGTTTGCATAAGCCTTCTTCAACTTAGACCAAGCATCAACAGAAGATGAGGCAAAGGACATGACAATTTGGGCTTCAGGGCCACATGATTCAAAGAGAGCAACTTAGACATGGTTGTCTTGGCGACACCAATGAACAAATGCAAGATTTTCAGTAGCTGCAGCTCCAGTCCCTATTTTAGCAAAGGGACAGATAGTAGGACATGTGACATAGCCAACCAAATTGTTGGCAGAGATCAGATTCATAATTTGCTTGTACCAAGTAGGATAATTAGTATGATTCAATTTTATGGCAAGATAAGAGGCAAAGTTGAATTCAATCAATGGGTGTTTTCGGTAGAGGTAGCGGAAGACAAGGTTGTCCATGAAAAAAATACTTGTTAGGAAAAATGAGCTCTCGATACCATATAGAGAATAAATGAGGGAATGATTTTGATTAATCGGATGAAGATTGCATGAAGATATTTATACATATCCTATGAGATAAGAGGATAGCACTACTTTTAAAATACAAACATTTGAAAATAAAAATTGTTACAAACAAAAGGGTAGAACAAAATCCTAGTTGTTACAGCTGAGGATAGAAACAAAAATCGAGAGATTTATGTTGACATGGTATCCGCAACAACTTCTACATAGACAACCAATTGGTTACCAATATCATGTTATAAATATATTGTACTTCCCGAGAATAAAAGGACGAGGTTAGACCGAGTTTCACTTACCTGTTAATTGATAAGGAAGGTGATAATCCAAGCTTCACATACCATATCTATATACCCGAGATTGGACCAATCTATAACCAAGCTTGGAGAGGGAGATGGGTGTGCTGGATGAGAATAAAGGGATAATTGACCAGGTCTTACTTATAATAAGAATAAGATAACCAGAACTTTATCATTATCCGAGATCTTCGCTTAACAGACTTATTAGCAAAGAATAAGCTGGATGGTTACTCTTGCTCTGTTATGGCGGTATGGATCGAGCTAGATATCCTAAAGTTGGATCTACCTTTAGGGAGGCGATGCACTATTGGATCCTTCAAAATTTATAGATGTCAAAACTTGTCATGGCCTTCTTCCATAAGTTCTTTCTTTGTATCTCCAATGAAGTTGGAAGGTTGTTTTCTACTTGCAGTTTGTACACTCAGCTTTACTTAATCTGGGTCGTAGGCGGCAATGTTGGGGTTGACATACATCAATTACTATTTGGGTAAAGGCTCATTTTGGTCCCTGACAAAAGATGTGGTGCCCATTTTTGTCCCTGACAAAAAAAAAACTAATCAGTTAGTCCCTGACAATTACTAACGTGGGACAAGTTAGTGTTGCGAATTGGTGCATCAAACAAGCACAGCTGAATAATTCCCACCAAGAATCCTTGCGAATGGTCATGGTTCATGTTTCAAAAATTTACCTCTTGAAGCGCAGACATTTGATTTGAGTCACTGCAAATCACGAGCACTGCACGAACCAACAATGCCTCTACGTAGTCCACACAAAAAGATAAACACATTTCATGTGTTCAATCAGAACGGCGCCTCTAAGCACTGCTAAGTGCAAGAGGAGACGCGGCAATATATTTCTTTTCACACGCAAACAGTGTACTGAGTGCGGTCGGAGCAAAATGGCATGACGACTCAGTACTATTTTACTACCACTTATTGGTAGCGCCCCTTGCATGGAAAAAGGGTTTAACCTGGCCCTTCTGGGCTCATCTGTCATGAGCGCGGCCCAATAGAAATTTGGGTCTAACCCAATTTCTTTTAGCTCTGATTAATCTGCTCTAAGTGTGTGACCCTATAGGTTCTCATAACGTTAGCAATAATATTAAATCATATTTAATATTATAAACAATGAACGGTGTCTAGCAACACATCATTGCTACACAAGTAATGAGAAAGTCAGTGATTTGACGTAACCTTTCCGTGACCAATGTTAATGTGTATTATTTTCGCTTTGTCCTTATATCTATATTTAACACAGGCATAGAATGTGTCACCCTTGTATAGTTCAATATTACGTCACTTGATACCCGAGTAGACTTAACATTAAATGAGGTCAATACCTCATATCGACTCATTTCATCACGGCCATGCATTTTACAGTCTCACTCTATCAAGGGACCCACAGATATTACTCCTGTTATGTAGGAGGGACAAATCCCATCTAGATCACTCACATCCCTCTGCATGACTTGCGGTGTGCCAAATGATCGACTTTATAGTCATCCTATTATAGATAACGTTTGACGGTATTAAATCACACAACTCCTCATATAGGGATCGTAGTGGTTTCAGGTTGAAGGATTGCATACACCATTGTCAGCGTGAGAACTACTTATGACACTCACATAACGTTCCATGGTAGTGTTCTCACGGCGGGTCATTCCAGTTCATCATTACTCTAATGTGTACCTATGTATGTGACTTGATATCTCATATCCATGACTCGTGAGAAGTGGTCATCAGTCCACAAACATAATAGTCTCGATGTATTATTATTGTCCTTATTAATAACAATACTTGACTATGGATATTTAAGAATAAAGTTCTCTTGATTAACAGCATCTCACTATCAAGTCGTATACTTGATATTCTATTAAATAGAATTTCCTATTCTAGGGACTTTATTCCGTTTAAACAAACAACATAATAAACTGAAATGCCTCATATAGTAAATAATAGCTGGATACAAAATGTAAGTCAAAAGGAAAAACATTGGCCTCTAGGGCTTACACCAACAATCTCCCACTAGCACTAGAGCCAATCAGGCATAAACCTAATACCCAATGATCTAGTGTGACCATCATGCTTCTGCTGAGCAAGTGGTTTCGTAAGCGGGTCAGCAACGTTGTTCAGTAACGTTGTCAAGTGTTGGTACTCTGCATATCTTCACATCTCCTTTATCGATGATCTCTCGAATGAGATGGAAACGCCTAAGTAGATGTTTGGATCGCTGGTGAGATCTAAGTTCCTTAGCCTGTGCAATGGCCCCATTGTTATCTCAGTAGTGATCAATGGGGTCCACAATGCTAGGAACTATACCAAGCTCAGTAATGAACTTCCTGATCCAAACAGCCTCATTAGCTACATTAGAAGCAGCAATATACTAGGCCTTTGTAGTAGAATCAACGTCTATCTCTTGCTTTGAACTCTTCCATCTCACAGCGCCACCATTCAGGCAAAACACATAACCAAATTACGATCTGGAATCATCTTTATCAGTTTGGAAGCTAGCATCGATGTAACAATTACAGGAGCTCTTCCTCACATCCATATATCAAGAACAAATCCTTAGTCCTTCTCAAGTACTTGAGGATGTTCTTGACAGCGGCCTAGTGACTTTCACCTGAATCAGACTGGTACCTGCTCGTTATGCTCAAAGCATATGAGACATCTGGTCGAGTACACAGCATGGCATACATGATAGACCCAATTGTAGATGCATATGGAATCTTACTCATACAATCCCTTTATTCTTGAGTGGAAGGGGATTGTGCCTTTTGATAGGCATATACCATGTGACATATGTAAGAGTCCCTTCTTGGATTCATGCATATTAAAGCGTCTTAACACTTTGTCTATATATGTACTCTGACTCAGGCCAAGCAATCTCAGTGACCTATCTCTATAGATCCTGATTCCCAATACATAGGTAGCTTCACCCAAATTTTTCATGGAAAAGTAATTCCCTAACCAAGTCTTTACTTGTTGCAAGGTAGGGATGTCGTTTCTGATAAGTAGTATGTCATCCACATACAACACCAAAAAGACAACTATGCTCCCACTAACCTTCTTGTAAACATAATGCTCATCTTCATTTTTGATGAATCCAAACTATCTTACAGCATCATCAAAATGAAGATTCCAGCTTCTGGAAGCTTGCTTCAATCCATAGATTGAATGCTGCAACTTGCATACCTTGCTGGCATCCTCTGAAGTGTCAAAGCCCTCAAGTTGTGTCATATACACATCCTCAAAGAGATTTCCATTAAGGAAAGCAGTCTTGACATCCATCCGCCATATCTCATAATCATGGTATGCAGCGATAGCAAGCAAGATCCGGACAGACTTAAGCATTGCAACAGGCGAAAAGGTCTCATCATAGTCTACACCATGAATTTGCTTGAAACCCTTAGCGACCAATCGTGCCTTATAGGTATGCACTTTACCATCCATGTCAGTTTTCTTTTTGAAAACCCACTTGCACCCTATGGGTTTTTCCCCTTCAGGTGGCTCTACCAAGGTCCATACCTGGTTAGTGTACATGGAGTCCATCTCATATCTCATGGCCTTAAGCCATTTCTCAGATTATGGGTCAGTAATAGCCTCCTGGTAAGTCACAGGCTTATCTTGATCCATGAGTAGTACATCACCTTGTTGAGTCATAAGAAATCCATATCTCTCAGGTTGGTGACGTATCCTGCTAGACCTACGCTGGTCTTGTGTTACTTGGGCTTCGTTTGGATTGATGGAATATAATGGAACGGAACATAATGGAACATAATGGAACGGAATGGAATGGAACGGAACGGAATAAAAATACCACTCCATTGTTTAGATATTTTATGATGGAATGGAACAAAGTTCGCATTCCATCATTTGGAAAGTGGACGGAACGAAATGGGTTATAAATTTTTTGTTCCTATATTACTCTCATTTTAAAAACATTTTTTTTTATAAGTTAAATGGTTGATTGATAAAAGTCCAACCCCCTAACCAAGTACTCTCCTACCGAAAAAGCTATGCAGATAATTACAAAGTACAGGAGCAATATTGAAAGTGTTGGCTTGGCACCTTACATTTATTTATTTGTATAAAATGTGTTGGCTTGGCAAGCAATGAGCAATATTGAAAGTGTTGTGTTGATTTTTATTCTAGTATTATATTGTGATATTGTCAAATTGAAAACTTCTCCTCTTACTGTGCGAATAGTAGCTCCGTAAAGTATGACTAATAAAGCTATACAAAATTGTAAATATTAAAGAAAAAATGTCATTGATGTTTGAAAAATTAAAAGCAAAAACGAAACGCTCAAACAGCAGCAGCACTGCAGAACCTGGTAAAAGTTGGTCGAATGGCCTCGTTGGGGAAGGAAGCTGCGTTCTGGAAAAAGAAGAAGAGTTTTTTTTTTAAAGAGAAAGAAGAAGAGTTGTAAAGGACAAAATAATAAATTCATAATTTTATGAAGCATCTGACATAGGTTCCATCATATTCCATTCCCTTCCATCCTTTTTTAAACAATCCAAACAATAAAACAAGATACAACTCCATTCCATCCCCTTCCACCAATCCAAACGTAGCCTTGAGCAGGCTGCTCTTGTTCCTCCATAGGTATGTCGCTACTTTTTGACACTTGAATTTCTCCAAGGTCTATATTCCTCCCACTGGTTCCTTTGGAGATAAACTCCTTTTCTAGGAATACACCAATTCACGTGACAAACACTTTGCCTTCCGAAGGATTGTAGAAATAGTATCCTTTGATTTCCTTAGGATACCCCCACAAAGGAGCACTTATTGGATTTGGGATCAAGCTTTGTAGAAACCGGACATTTTACATATGCTTCACAACCCCAAATCTTCATAAAAGACACACAGGGCCTCTTACCGGTCCATATCTCATATGGTGTCTTTTCTATCGTCTTGGATGGAACATGGTTAAGTGTGAAAGTTGTTGTTAATAAGGCATGTCCCCAGAAGGAGTTTGGAAGATTTGCATGACTCATCATAGACCGAACCATATCCAATAAAGTCTGGTTCCTCCTTTCAGAAACACCATTCCATTGTGGTGTCCCTGGTGGAGTGAGTTGAGATAAAATCCCACACTCTCTCAGATGATCATCAAATTCTAGGCTTAAATATTCACCCCCTCGATCTGATCGAAGGATTTTAATATTCTTACCTAGTTGGTTTTTTACTTCACTTTTGAATTCTTTGAACTTTTCAAAAGATTCTGATTTGTGTTTCATAAGATACACAAATCCATATCTACTGAAATCATCAGTACATGTAATGAAGTACTGAAAACCTCCTCTAGCAGTTGTGTTTAGTGGTCCGCATACATCACTATGTATGAGGCCCAAAAGATCACTAGCCCTTTCACCTTTTCTTGTGAATGGGGCTTTTGTCATCTTTCCCAATAAACAAGACTCACATGTCTCATATGATTCATAATCAAATGAGTCCAAGAATCCATCTTTATGGAGTTTAGAAATGTGTTTCTCATTTATATGGCCCAAACGACAATTCCAAAGACAAGTTGGGTTCACCTCATTTGGTTTGAACCTCTTAGTATCAATGTTATAGATGGGCATCTCGAGATCAAGGACATAAAGCCCATTACTCAAATGTGCACTAGCATAGAAAATATCATCCAAATAAATAGAATAACATTTGTTCTTTATTATAAAATAAAAACCAATCTTGTCCAAACAAGAAAAAGAAATGATATTCCTGCTAATTGCAAGTACAAAATAACAATTCTCCAACTGAATGATAAGCCGAGTGGGCAAAGTCAATACATAAATTCCTACAGCTAAAGCAGCAACTTTTGCTCCATTGCCAACTCATAGATCGACTTCACCTTTCGCCAATGGTCTACTCCTTTTTAGCTCCTGCACATTTGTACAAATGTGAGAACCACATCCAGTATCTAATACCCATGATGCAGAAGTAGATAAATTGACTTCTATAACAAACATACCTGAGTTGGAAGTCCCACTTCCATTCTTCTTACACTCTTACAGGTATTTTGGGTAGTTCCTCTTCCAGTGTCCAGCCTTACCACAATGGAAGCATGTGCCCTCCTTACCCACTCCGCTAACAGGCTTCAAGCCAGAAGTGCTGGGTTTGAACTTGTGGTCCTTGCCCTTACCCTTCTGCTTGTTTATAGGCCTTTTGGGCTTCCAGGATGCTTCTTGCCTTTTCCAGGTTGGACCATCATAATGGCCTTCCCTTTTCCCTTATTGATGTTGGTCTCAGCAGTTCTTAACATGCCCAACAACTCTGGCACTGATTTGTCAAGATCATTCGTATTGAAGTTCATGACAAATTGATTGTAACTCTCCGGCAACGATTGCAGGATCAAGCCAGTGGCCAACTCTTGGCCCAAAGCATAACCCAACCTCTCGAGATTCTCAATGTACCCAATCATTTGAAGCACATGAGGACCCACTGGGCTTCCTTCTTCCAGCTTACTTTGGAAAAGAGCTCTGGAAACTTCGTACCGCTCATGCCTTGCTTTCTCTTGGTAGAGCAGCTTGAGGTGTTCGATCGTATCAAACGCCTCCATATTCTCATGTTGCTTCTGAAGCTCAGAGTTCATGGTAGCAAGCATAAGACAGGCGACATCCAAGGAATCATCATGATGCTTCTTATAAGCATCATTGTCAGTCTTGGGTGCATTCGCATCTCGTGGCACTTCTAACATAGCCTCTTCAAGAACATACAACTTTTTCTCTTGCTTGAGGACAATCCTCAAGTTTATGTACCAGTCCAGAAAGTTTGTCCCAAATAGTTTGTCCTTCTCAAGGACAGATCCCAATGACAAGTTACTTGATGTGTTTAATGCCATGCAAATCTACACAAAGAAATATGCAACATATAAGTATCAAGCCATAAATATATTTAATTAGGTCTTTAATTAAATACGCCTCCCACTATTTTACTCAAACCGATGACCTTCAACATTGATTCGGAAAATCCCGTTGGAAGATTTTCTAGTGGGCCAAGATCCATATTTCACCTAGCTTCAAGTCAACTTTAGCCGATCACCTAAAGTTTGGTTATTTAGGTAGGAAACACTTTCCAATTGCATCTCATGCAACTCTTGGATAGTTGGGTGAATAACTCTTATTCTAATCCATCTCATGAACTAAAGCCCAACTCAATGCATCTAAGTCTTTCAATCCTATTGAATATGACTTAGTTAAGTTAGACCCAATAGATAGCAATTAGACATTACAATTGTCCCATCGCGTCTTACTAGTATAGTAAAATGCACTCCGCTTTGGCGAACCTACACTCATTAGATATTAGTCTTAACGAGTGTTATGCACTGGAAGGCTTTTAAACTTAATATTTCCTTTTAGGGGATTTTTTTAAATTAAAGTGATCTCACCATTAGTTATACTCTTTAACATGCCATACATACATACATACATGCATCTCATATATATATCAAAAGCAAACAAATGTGATATTGTTATGGACCCTAATGCATTGATTCTCCCAAGTCAATGAGAGAATCTTAACTAAATCCTAGGAGCGTCCAAGCTTCTCCAAGGATGATCTCCCATCAAGTCCTTTTATGACGCCGCCTTCTTGTCTCCATCATTACATTACAAATAAATTAGAAACCTCGTTTTAAATATGAGGGGAGTGAGGTGAGAAGAGAAGGTACAAATGGAATATAAGAGAAAGGCACGACACGCAGAACGTATTTCAAAATATAAACCAAAAGATAAAAGGACTAAGGCCATAATCATTCACCATGCATCACCAAATAAATAATCACAACCAATAATAGTACACTATTATTATTATTATAATTTTTTTTATTAATTAGAGATTTCAAAATCTGAATTTTGAAAACATAACATATATATAATAAATCACAATTATTATAATCGATGTTGTTATTGATTAAGGATTTCAAAATCTGAATTTTGAAACCATATCATATATAATAAATCATATTTATTATAGTTGATGTTGTTATTAATTGGTGAAATAAAAGATTTCAAAATTAAATTTTGAATCATAACAAACAAAATAATAATACACACTTATTACTATTAATGTTGTTATTAATTAAGAGATATCAAAATCTCCAAAACAAATTTGAATTTCGAAATCATAATAAAACACACATTAATAATACACTTAATTACTATTAATGTTGTAATTAATTGAGATTTCAAAATCTTCAAAATTTAAATTCAAAAATGTAATTAAACACATATTAATAATACTCAATTATTATTATTAATATTGTCATTAAAATGATGATACAAAATATCCAAATATATTTGATTTTTGAAATCATAATAATAAAATTATTTTATTATCATTAATATCGTTTTAATGCCGCAATTAATTATCACACTACGCATCGAAATGTACCTCTAATCCTTGACATTGCACACGACGGCGGCTTCGGATACCAACACTTGGACCTTCATGGCCGCTAGAACATGAGCTCTTCATGTCTCATTGAACCTTAACGTCGCCATGATAAAACTGAAACCAATCATGTATATATCACATATAATACAATGATTCCAGAACCAATGTATATATCACATATATACCAAGAACCTCAATGTGACGCATATATATCATATACATACGAAAACGAAATTGCATAATCATGTTTTCCAAAAACAGAAGCATACGAATTTTTTAAAACAATTTTCAGAAAATAAATTCACATATAAGCATGTTATCACATATAACAAGTAAACCAAACAAACAAACCATGGTTTCGCAAGCGGCTCTGATACCACTGTTGGGAATTTGTGCATTAAACAAGCACAACCGAATAATTCCCACTAAGAATCCTTGCGAATGGTCATGGTTCATGTTTCAAAAATTTACCTTTTGAAGCGCAGACCTTTGATTTGAGTTGCTGCAAATCACGAGCACTGCACGAACCAGTAATATCTCTACATAGTCCACACGAATAGATAAACATGTCTCACGTGTTCAATCAGAACGACGCCTCTAAGCACTGCTAGGTGCGAGAGGAGACGCGGCGGTATATTTCTTTTCACACGTAAACAGTGTACTGAGTGTGGTCATAGAAAAAAGGCATCATGGCTCAGTACTGTTTTACTACCACTTATAGATAGCGCCCCTTGCATGGAAAAGGGTTTAATCGGAAGCGGATTCGCTCCTGCTGGCTTGGATCTGGCGTCTCTCCTGCGGGCGAATTTGGACCGTCCGTCCAGATAGGACGGTCCAGATTAAATGACCATTTTAAAAAAATAGGTTTTGGGATTCCACGACCCCTCCCTTCTATACCCGTTTCTACCCAAATCGGGTCCCCCCTCTATGTCCCTTCCAACTTTTGCCGGCATCGCCCGCCGCAGTCCACCTTCATCGCCAGACGTCGGCCACCTCCGTTTCCCTCCATCTATCACCCACTATTCGTCGCCGTGCCTGGAACGACTGAAACCGCCGCACAGCAGATCACTCCCCTTGTTCGCGTGAGACAAGAGGAGGAGCGGCAGCAGAAGACGATGCGGCAACACCACCGAGGAACGAAGCCTGGAGGCTCGCCGTACAATAGTAGATATGCACCATCGTCGTTGATTCGCATCTCGTCATCTCCGGTGTCTATCCACACTCAGACATGGTGGTGGGCCGCCGCAAGCTTGGCTTCCTCTTCCGTCGTCCCCTGGCCACTACAAGTGCAACAGCGCCATGGCTGGCCCTGATCTGCAAGAAGGAAGAGGGTTGGTGGTTGATTGCGGTGACAAACGGCAGTGCGGCGTAGATAGGTGAAGGGGTGGGGTGGCGTGCGCCATGGCTGGTCCTATATTTTTATTTTTTAAATTTTTTAAAGACGTACAAATTAATCTGGACGGACAGTCCAGATGCACCCGCTGGAGAGGCACTGGAGGGACAGTGGCAGGAGCGAATCCGTTTCCGGTTTAACCTAGCCCTTCTGGGCTCATCTGTCATGAGTGTGGCCCAATAGAAATTTGGGTCTAACCCAATTTCTTTTAGCTCTGATTAATCTGCTCTAAGTGTGTGACCCTATTGGTTTTCATAATGTTGGCAATATTTAATATTATAAACAATGAGCGGTGTCTAGCAACACATCATTGCTACCCAAGTAATGAGAAAGTCAGTGATTTGACGGAACATTTCTGTGACCAATGTTAATGTGTATTATTATCAATTTGTCCTTATATCTATATTGAACCCAAGTCATAGAATGTGTCACCCTTGTATAGTTCAATATTACATCACTTGATACACGAGTAGACTTAACATTAAATGAGGTCAATATCTCATATCGACTCATTTCATCACGGTCATGCATTTTACAGTCTCACACTATCAAGGGGCTGACAGATATTACTCATGTTATGTAGGAGGGACAAATCTCATCTAGATCACTCACATCCCTCTGCATGACTTGCGGTGTACCCAATGACCGACTTTATAGTCATCTTGTTATAGATAACGTTTGACGGTATCAAGGCACGCAACTCCTCATGTAGGGATCGTAGTGGTTTCAGGTCAAAGGATTGCATACACCATTGTCACTGTGAGAACTACTTATGACACTCACATAACTTTCCATGTAGTGTTCTCACGGCGGGTCAATCCAGTACATCATTACTCTAATGTGTACCTATGTATGTGACTTGATATCTCATATCCATGACCCGTAAGAAGTGGTCATCAGTCCACACACATAATAGTCTCGATGTATTATTATTTTCCTTATTAATAATAATATTTGACTATGGATATTTAAGAATAAAGTTCTCTTGATTAATAGCGTCTCACTATCAAGTCGTATACTTGTTATTCTATTAAATAGAACTTCCTATTCTAAGGACTTTATTACATTTAAATAAACAACATAATAAACTAAAATGGCTTATATAAAAAATAATAGCAAGATACAAAATGTAAGCCCAAAGGAAAAACATTGGCCTCCAGGGCTTACACCAACAGTTAGTCCCTATGTTGACTTCCGTTACCCAGCCTCCATTACTTTTATGACATGGCCGTTAACTTGTCCCAACTGTCTGTTATCTTTGCCTAGGTGGATTCAATTTTTTTTCTCCATATTTAACAGAAACAGCATCGTTTGGTCATAGTGAAGGGAGAAATCAACTTCCTCCTCCTCCTCCTCCTCCTTGTCTTAGCAGTTTCGCCCCAATCTCATGCGTAACAACCTTATTATTCCCTCATTAATCTGTGCAACAACCCACACATCCCCAACTTTGATTTAGAAATGGATGGAACTTTGTATCTGACCAACAAAAGGTACAATAAACCTCACTTTACTGTTTGTTGATTCTGGATTACTTTAAATGGCATGATTGTACTTCATTCTTGTTTCTGGTACTTCACTGTGTATAGCATATAATTGAAGTCATTTTGATGCACTTTGAAGTCATTTTTCTAGTACTTCACTTTTTCTAAACTTTTCTGCACTTTGATGCATATGGTTTGGTTATGGACAATACACAAGGACTAATATGTCCCCCGATAGTAATTGTCAGGGACTAATATGTCCCCCTATAATAATTGTCAGGGACTATTTTGTGCCAATTTAGTTTATTGTTGTCTAAAATTTGCCATTGTGTGCAGGGATTGCTATCTGCATTGAAAGAAGTGGAAGCACAACTCATATCTTGATTCTGAGAAAGAAGTGAAAAGAGGCGAAATCAAGGTTGGGGATATTATTGTGGGTTTGTTGTGCAGATTCATGAGGGAAATAATAGGGTTGTTACACATGAGATTGGGGCGAAATCATAGGATAGAAAATTAGGGTTCTTTTTTGGGTCCCAGCTGCTAAGACAAGGAAATTGATTTCTCCCTTCACTATGACCAAACGACGCCGTTTCTATTAAATATGGAGGGAAAAAAATTAAATCCATCTAGGCAAAGATAACAGACAGCTAGGACAAGTTAACAGCCATGTGATCAAAGTAACATAGGCTCGTAAGTCAATATAGGGACTTGTCCCACGTTAATGTGTCAGGGACTAACATAGTAGTTTTTTTTTTTTTGTCAGTGACTAAAATGGACACCACATCTTGGACCAAAATGGGTATCTACCCTTACTATTTCATCATCATGTCCCTAACCTTTCAGGTACATACTTCTCATTTTGGACAACTTTTCTCCTTGCCTTGCTTGGTTTCGGGCTAACATGTGGAACCAGGATGATTTGAGGATATACAATTGGGCTTGCTTATATAATCTTCTTGATCCATATTATTGACCAAATGGATATCGTGTAGTTTGGAGTGGGTTTTCGGGCTTTCCTTGGGTGTTGCAATACTCGGTGAAGTGGGTCTTGACTTATCTATTGTTCAAGCTTACTAATTCATGTTATCTTTGCTGTTTGAGTAGTTTTCCAGATTTCTCTCTAGCTTTCTTTTTGGTTGGTGAAGGTTACTTTAGGGTGGAGTAAGTTACCGCGGGGGACTACCTCTTCTTCTAGTATTTCTAGTTCTTTGTGGGTTGTTTTTTCCTTTAGTGGTTTATTCTTTTGTGACTGTAATTTTCGGTTATTGTTTTTCCTCTATCTCTACGGTGTTTAGCATTTGTAAAAGCTCATATTGATTCAAATAGGTGGATCATTATGCCATTTTACATTGGCCATCTGTCTTTCTTTAGGATGTTACACTTGTATACGGATTAGAGTACCCCTTATACTCTCAATCAATATACTTTTTGGTTTATCAAAAAAAAAACGATAAAGATCAAAGGGATTATCAACATAAAGGATTCAGTAATCATAACACTATAAATACAAAGCCTTCCCAAAGAGGAAAGACACCTACATTCGCTTTGATTCCCACACTTGGGATACGTAGGAGCACCATATTATCCTGTCAAGCTATATTCTAAAATACCATTAGTTTTCATTCTTAGAAATATAGATCACACCCCACTCTGGCTAAATTCGAGTAAATACAGATTTTGACAGCAACATTTGGCTTCCACCGTGGCGTCGAGGTAGAGTTTCCTCGGCCACACCTTTACCATCGTCTATGTCATTAAGAATTTCATGGAAGAAAAATTTCTTTATTTCTTTCTATTTTATTCATTATTGATAAAATCATTGGCATGTAGTATACGACCTATTATATTGTTGATGTCTAGTGAATGGTCAATTTCAAAATGCCGTTAACCATGCAAATATTGAATTTCCAGTTCCTATCAATTATGCAAATCGGTAGCATCCATTGAATTGAATATTTCCATTCACTCACAAACTGGCGTGATTCTTACACAGCTTAAATGGCAAAATTCCCTGAGGCACTAGAGATCATCAATTTGACAATTTGACTTCAAATATTGTCTATTTCCAGAAGGGACTATACGACCATATCAGTGGATTGATCTTCCATTCTGGAATGTTACCACCTTAAATTATACGTGGAAGATATTGAGGGAAGAAATAATCATTTTATCTTTCATTCATTATTTAAATTAAAGGTATCTGAGCACTTATGCAAGATTAGGGAAAATGTAGCAAGGAGGAAGAAAGGTAAAGCTGAATAATACTGGATTAATTGATAATGAATGATACAAGCTTGTTATATATAGATAGCAGCTGAGAAGAGAATAACAGAAGAATAAACAACTGATAGCTATATCAACTACTAACAGATTAGGATCTATTTATCTAATACGTAACTGAAAATCAGTTTATCCTTTATCTTTACATTCCCCCGCAAACTCAGGTGAAGGTTGAACCCTGAGTTTGAAACGGCATTGTTGAAAGTTTGGGAGTGAGACAGCTTTGGTAAGAACATCTGCAGTTTGCTCAGTAGCAGGAATATGATGAACTTCCGATGTCTTTTGCTGAACCTTGTCAAGAACAAAATAAAGGTCTAATTCAAAATGCTTGGTCCGAGAATGAGGATGGGATTGGCAGCAAGCAGCAGCACCGCATTGAGGTTATCACAATAGATTGTAGGAGTGACAAATTGAGTCATGTAAGAGAGATTCTAGCCAAGAAATTTCAGTGGTTGCAGCTGCAATACCTCGGTATTCAGCTTCAGTGCTTGATCGTGAAACAACTTGCTGCTTCTTGGATGACCATGAAACAAGATTGGATCCTAAATATATACAGTAGCCACAAGTGGACTTCCTATCATCCATATATGATCCCCAATCAGAATCACAAAAGGTTGAGATATGGAGTTCATTAGAAGGCTGCAATTGAAGACCATAGTGAATTGTGCCAGCCAAGTACCTTAAGATGCTCTTTGTAGCTTGCCAGTTGTGATCTTTAGGACAATGCATAATTGACAACTTTATTGACTGAATAAGAAAGTTCTGGCCTGGTAATGCTGACATACTGGAGACCACCCACAATAGATCTATAGAAAGTAGGGTCTTCAAAATTATCGTCCCCTAGAGCTGTGAGTTTAAGACCAGTAGTCATAGGAGTAGACATAGGCTTGGCATTGAACATTTTGGCTTTGGTTGAGAGATCTATAATGTATTTGGATTGAGACAAATGAAGGCCACCATTAGTAGTGTGGTGAACCTGAATTCCAAGGAAGTAATGAAGAGGACCAGGATCCTTTAATGGAAAAATAGTGTTCAACGAGTGAACGAGGGACTGAATGGAGCCAAAGGAATCACCAGTGATGATGATATCATCAACATAGACAAGAACCAAAAGAGTGAATGAGTTGGTGGTCTGAATAAACAAAGAGCAATCAGATTTTGCTGATCTGAAACCCATGCTGAGAAGAGTGTGATTCAATTTGGCAAACCAAACTCTAGGTGCCTGTTTAAGGCCATATAAAGCCTTATGCAGTTTGCAAACTAAGGAACCATCTTCTTGAACAAATCCTAGTCTTCTTCTTGTATATCTCCATTTAAGAAGGCATTGTTGATGTCTATTTGATGGAGAAGCCAGCCCTTAGTAACATCTAGGGAGAGAACGGTCTTGATGGTTGCTGGTTTCACAACTGGGATGAAAGTTTCAAAATAGTCAAAGCCCTCTTGCTGGTGGAAGCCTTTTGCTACCATTCTAGGTTTATGTTTTTGGATAGAGCCATCTGCATTTCTTTTAAGCTTGAATATCCTGTTTCATCCAATTGGTGTCCTATTAGGGGGCAAAGGAACCAAAGTCCAGGTTCTGTTCTACTGTAGGGCCTGGATTTCTTGTAGAATGGCAGCTTTCCAGGGAGGAGAGGCCAAGGCAGTGACTACCCGAGTAGGTTCTGTTTCTGCAGAACTGACAGTAGTGGCAAGAATGTGTTTGGGCTTGACTATGCTAGCCTTGCTCCTAGTGACCATGGGGTGATTGTTCTGAATAGCTCAGTAGCAGCAGCAGGTTGAGCTGCTAGGGCAGAACAGGCAGAAACTGCTTCAGTATTAGTAGCAGTTTGAGGAGCAGGAGTTGGTGCCTCATGTGCAGGTACAACAACAGGATATTGTTCATGTAAAACAGTAAGAAGAGAGTTATTAGTGGTAGTAATAATTGGAATAGAGGGAAGAGGCATACTATTTTCTGTGAAAGAAGAAGCAACTGGATGATCAGGTATAGAAAATTTTAGATTACTCTTAAAAGGAAAACATAGCTCATCAAATTTTACTTGTCTTGGGATATAAATCTTACCACTGGGAGAGAGGCACAAATAACCCTTATGATTAGTACTATACCCTAAGAAAACACAGTGTTCAGACCTAAAATCTAATTTGTGTTTATTATATGGTCTTAAATAGGGATAACATGCAGTTCCAAAAGTCCTAAAACTGTGATAGTCAGGAAGTTGGAAGCCTGTTAATGATAAAAGTGGCAGTTTGAAAAGCTTCTCCCCAAAATTTGAGGGGCATAGAAGAATTTGCTAGCATAGAGAGCCCCATTTCAGTTATATGCCTATGTTTCCTCTCAGCCGAGCCTTGTTGCTTATGAGTATAGAGGCAACTAAAACGATGAATAATACTAAAAGTGCTCATATATTTAGTAAAAGGACTATGTTCCTTTCCACCATCATATTGAAACATTTTAATAGTAGTGCCAAGTTGGTTTTCAATCATGGCCTTAAAGTGCATAAAAGAGGATAATGCTTGAGACTTATTATGAAGAAGATATATCCAAGTAAATTTGGAGTATGCATGTATGTAGTATCTACTTCCATTCATAGAATCAATTGGAGCGGGTCCCCAAATGTCTGAATATATAAGTTGTAAGGTTGAGTGTAAGATGTTAAAGAATCATAAAAAGGCAACTTGTGAGACTTCCCCATGAAACAATATTCCCAAATAGATGAATGTGCAATTATGTTAGTTTGTGATTCCAAATAGAAATAAGTTGTAAACAATCTTAGGAATTGTAGGAAAAGTGATAAGAAAATGCATACATTGATATGAATAAAGTTTTGATCCATTAGATCTTAAATTTTTAGAAAAACACACTTAAAAGATGTTGAAAATGTGTAGGAATGAAGGTCCAGCGCTCAGCTCAGGAAACGAGCGCTCAGCCTTGGAAGGAAACAGAAAGAAGAAGTTACATCAGCACCGGATGCTCAGCGCAGAACTCCAGCGCTCAGCATGGACAGAGAGCAGGGCAGCCAACGCTCAACGCTGCTGCTTGGGCGCTCAGCACCACCAGAAGGAAAATGGACCAGTGCTCAGCGCTAGGCTTGGACGCTCAGCGCCAAGCCTGGATAGGAAGCAGCATTTTCGTGCAGAAGCCAGCGCCAGGGGCGCTCAGCACTGGCGGGTGCGCAGAACTTGTATAAATGCGATTTTGGACAGATTTGAAAGGGTCTTTGGCTCATTTTTGTGCGATTTTCACCTTGGTTCATCACATTCTATCTACATCATTGGAGATTCAAGCTTGGGAACAAGATTTGGAGCTTCAATGGCGTTCTCCACTCATTCCTACTCAAGTTTCTTTTTCTCTTCTCTTTTTACTATGAGTTGCTAGATCTCTTAGGTTAGGCTTAGGATGACCTTGATTGAATCTTGATGTAATGAAGTTTGATTTGTGATTTCAATGCAATTTCGTTCAGTTTGATTAATCTCTTCTATGCTTAATGATTTTCTTGGATTGATCAACCTTGAAATGATGTTAGATTTAATTTCACAATTGGAAAATTGGTGATTGAATTGGAAATGAAGTTAATTAATATTGTGATGTTGATTCTAGGAATAGAACTTCATTACAATACATTCTTGTGAATCTAATGCTTAATGTTTGTTCTAATCTTGCATCACCTAGGGAATTAGGGTTCTTGATTTGTAACAAAAGGATTAACACATAAGAAATTAGGGATAAATCTAGGTTAGTGATTTGAATGTCAATTGACTGAATTGGATTGAGATTAAGATTGAACAAAGTTACATTAGGTGAACATTGAGGGATTCCGATACCTAACTGCTTTTGTCTATATTGAATTCATTCTTTACTTGTAATAAAAAATTCATAAAAACTCATGGAACTATGAAATTCATTCGTTCAAATAGCTATTGCCTAGGCTACGTTGATACTTGATCACAATCCTCATTGGGAACGATATTTTACTTTCACTTTATTTCTTGTACGATTTGGTACACTTGCCAAAGAGATCAACAAGTTATTGGCGCCGTTGCCGGCGATTGTTGATTTCAATATCAACAACGCTAAAGCATTGTTAATTTGAACATTTTTTTTTCTTTGTTATTTTTCTGTTTTTGTTAAACAATTGATATATTGGATATTCTCATCTTGTTTTGAGATTCTTGTGTAGTGTATGTGAGGTAAAGCAACCAGGGGACTGTTATTTGATCCCAAAATTGAAAAGACGGCAAAGAAGAATCGAAAAGAATTAAAAGAAAGGAAGAAGCGAAGCAAGGAAAAAGCAAATTCTTCTACATCACAAGTTCAACAAGAAGAAATCATGGCTGAAAATTTGCTAGGAAACTGAAGGACATTGGGAGAATATTCTAATGGTCCAATCAACCGGAATCATTCAAGTATTGTTAGACCACCTGTAGCCGCAAATAATTTTGAGATCAAGCCGGCATTGCTCCTTATCATGCAACAAAATCAATTTGGAGGAAGTGATGCCGAAGATCCAAATAGTCATGTCTCAAATTTTCTAGAGATATGTGAGACTCTCAAGATTAATGGAGCTACGGATGATGCGATAAGGTTGCAGTTATTTCCTTTTTCATTGAGAGATAGAGCCAAGGCTTGGATTCAATCTCAACCAAGTGGAAGTATCACTTCTTGGGATGACTTGGAAGCAAAGTTCTTAGCAAGGTATTTTTCACCGTCAAAGTTTGTGAAGATGAGAGGATATATTTCAAGCTTTATGCAACGTGATGGTGAGACTTTATATGATGCTTGGGACCAATTCAAAGAGCTCCTAAGAAAGTGTCATAATCATGGCTTTGATGATCTTCAACAAATGCAAATCTTTTGTAATGGATTGAGACCTCGGATAAAGCTCATTGTAGATGCCTCAGCGGGAGGTTCAATGAATTCAAAAACCACGGATAAAGCTTTGAGGTTGGTTGAAGCCATGGCTTCCAATGATTATCTCATGAATCATGATAGAGGAGGTCCATCAACAAAGGGGATGTTGGAGCTTAATTCTCAAAATGCACTTTTGGCTCAAAATAAACTCATCACTTATCAATTGGAGTCAATCACAAAGCAACTAAATGCTATGAGTTTAGGGCCAATGCAAGCACAACAAGTAATAAGCTGTGATTTTTGTGGAAGAGAGCATGAGAATGGAAAATGTGAAGCATCTTTAGGTTCTCAAGAGGAAGCAAAGTACATGGGGAATTTTCCAAGACAAGGGAAGAATTCTTATTCAAATTCATACAATCAAAAGTGGAAGAAACACCCTAACCTTCCTTGGACCCAAGAAGCTCCACCAAACCACACATATTCACAACAACCACTACTCCAAAATCAACCACATCGTGATACCGATGAGAGAATGAACAAGTTGGAGAGCACTCTTGCACAATTCATTCAAGTCACACAATCTAACTTCAAGAATACCGATGCATCAATCAAGAATCTTGAAGTGCAGATTGGACAGCTTTCTAAACAAGTTTCTAGTGCATTAAGTGCCTGATTTTCTGGAAATACTACTAATAATCCAAAGGAGGAGTTCAAAGCTATCATGTTGCGAAATGGAAAGTTAGTAGAGCCGGATGTTGATCATGCCATAAGCCAAAATGCTGAAAATTCTGAATTGAGCAAGAAAATTGTTGATACTAGTGAGAAGGAAGAGAGTTCAAAGAGGAAAGAAGAAGTGGAACCTCAAGATGATAGGAAGGAAAAGAAGTTGAAATTAGTTGATGAAAATTCTATATTGAGGAAGACAAAAAGTCAACTAGTGAAGGAAAGGGGCAAGCCACAAGAGATCCCTTCTTATATGAATGTGCCATATCCGATTGAGAAGAAGAGGAAAGAGAAAGAAGAGTAGTTTGGTCGGTTCTTGGATATCTTCAAACAATTGCAAATAAATATTCCGTTTGTCGAAGCATTAGAGAGTATGCCATCATATGTAAAGTTCATGAGGGAATGGCTCACAAAAAAGAGAAAATTTGCACCAAGTGAAGTAGTGGCCTTGACTGAAAATTTTAGTTCTATCCTCCAACAAAAGCTTCCACCTAAGTTGAAGGATCAAGGATCTTTTACTATACCATGTGTCATTGGAGAGGTAATAAATGCTAGAGCCCTATGCGATCTTGGAGCAAGTATCAATCTTATACCATTATCCATGATGAAGAGACTTGACATTCATGATGTAGAACCAACCATGATCTCCTTGCAACTTGCGGATAGATCAATTAGGAGACCATATGGTTTGGTGGAAGACTTGCTTGTGAAAGTAGGAAAGTTCATATTTCCAATGAATTTCTTTGTCTTGGATATTGAGGAAGATGTGAACGTTCCTTTGATTTTTTGGGAGATCCTTCTTAGCTATAGTCGGTGCCTTGATTGATGTATCAAAAGGAGAGGTTGTAATGAGGGTGAATGGAGAACAAAGGTTTGTGAAGATTTTTGATAGGGAACCTATGGAGAATTCATCAATTATCCATGCTCAAGCTCACTATGTGCAAAGTCAAGAGGTGCATAAAATTCCTAAGGCTGAACATTGGAAGACAAAGAAGAGCAATGGAAAAAGAAGGGAAAAGAAGAAGTCTCAATGGTCATATCAATTCCAACCACTTTGGCCAATAGAGGATCATTCATCAAAGAAGGGGAATACACCAATGTTTGACATTGAGCACATTGTGAGGAGTGGTGACAAGAAAAGCAACAACAAGTCACCATTCTTCTTATCTTTCAAACCACCTTGAGCATCAAATAATCAGGCGTCAAGCTAGTGACGTTAAAGAAGTGCTACTTGGGAGGCAACCCAAGCATTTCTTCCTTACAAATTTTTTTAATTTTCTTGTTCTTTATCATAAGTAGTTCATTCAGTTGTTGAGTAATTCCTTGATATGTAAGCCATGTAATGTGATGTGATTGCTTTGAATTGTTGTGCAGACACATTTAAGGAAAAAGGACCAAAGGAAGGGGAGAAATGACACAAGAAAATGGTGAAATTGACCCTCTGTAGGCGTCGGGTGCTACTGTGAGCGCTGAGCGCAAACAGAAGGCAAAATCCACAGAAAATATTGCACTGTGGGCACTGAGTGCAACTTTCTAGCACTGAGCGCTAGCCCGAAAAAAAAAATTGTAGATACCTCACCTATGCACAGAAGAAAGGGAGTGTTCTTAACTCTATTTTTTGTTTACCCTCTTTACTTTACAATTCACAATTACATAAATTGCACAAATTTGTCATTAGGAATGGTTTTTGTGTAGATTTCCTTATGAGCATGGTACTTTTGCTTGACTGAAATTTCTAGCATCATGCATTGTGTACTAGCTTAACATATGATTTCAATGAAACCTTTGATCCTTGTGACTTGTTTGTTGATAATCTTGCATACTATGAATGTGCAATGCTGGATGTATGGGTTTTCTCTTGCACATGATCCTAAACTGTGAGCTTTTGAGCCCAAACGCTCTGGCACATAATCCAGATGACTTGATTTCTTTCATATGTGATTTGCAAGTTCTCACTTTTTCTTGCCTTGATGCTTGTCACTGTTGCATTATTCTTGCATATGCATAAATGATTGAGGCAATAATTATGTGTTTAAACTCAATGCCATAATTGCTACCCTATCATTTGCCATTGCTATGCCCAATTGACCCTTGGCCTAATTTTCTTGTCACGACAGCACATTATATGCCAGAAATCGAAAAAACAATTTTGTCCCACTATTTTGGCTTAGAGGAATGTTTGGACTTAAGTTTGGGGTTGTTCTCTTGCTTAGCGACATGCAAGAAAATTAAGTTTGGGGTGTGAGTAGGCCACTAAAGATGCCTACTATGAAAAAAAATTGAAAAAGAAAGTTTGAAAGAAAAAGCCAAAGAGAAAAAGGAACAAAGAAAGTTTACAAAAAGTGAGAAAAAGGCAAAATAGAAGGGAAAGAAAGGAAAGAAGAAAGAAAAAAAAAAGAAAAAAAGAGTTGTAAAAAACTAAAAGGGGAAATAACACAAATTGTGTGCTTATGTGCTTGTTGCCTAGCTAAGCGATGGAAGTCCCAAGAGTCCACATTCCTTGAAGTCAAGGTAGTTTAGCCAATATCCTTTATTTTTTCCACCCCCACCTTAACATCATTACATCCAAATAAAAGACCTCATAATATGTGTTGCATTGACATTTGTGATGTGTTCTTAGCATCTTTTCAAGATTAGGATTGGGGAGTGCATTGTGATGGGAATTGAGAGAAAATATCACCCAAGTGATGATGTGTGAAACACTTGATAGGGAGATCGCAAGGGATGATCTTGTGCATTGAATGGAGCTGATTTTGTGGTATGTTTGATTGTCTTAAAACATGAAGCATGTGATCAATTGGAATTGATGCTTGATTGTGTGATACTTGTGCATTTTGCAAAAGTGTTAAAAAGTGAAGTCTTGCACGAGTAATGTGCTTCACAAGAGAATTGAACATGAAAATTCGTTTGTCAAACCCTTTATGTGAATCTAATTGTTTGTTTGAGGACAAGCAAAATCTCTAAGTTTGGGGTTGTGATGAATGTGCAATATATGTTAGTTTGTGAATCCAAATAGAAATAAGTTGTAAATAATCTTAGGAATTGTAGGAAAAGTGATAAGAAAATGCATACATTGATATGAATAAGTTTTGATCCATTAGATCTTAAATTGTGAGAAAAACACACTCAAAAGATGTTGAAAATGTGTAGGAATGAAGGTCCAGTGCTCAGCTCAGGAAAGGGGCGCTCAGTCTCAGAAGGAAACAGAAAACAGAAGTTACAGCAGCATCGGGCGCTCAGCGCAAAACTCCAGCGCTCAGTGTGGACAGAGAGCAAGGTAGCCAATGCTCACCGTTGATGCTTGGGCGCTCAGCGCCACCAAAAGGAAAAGGGACCAGCGCTTAGCGTTAGGCTTGGGCGCTTAGTGCCAGGCCTGCACAGTAAACGCTGTTTTCGTGTAGAAGCCGCTTGCTGGTCTCTGGCGCGCGCGCTCGGTCTGTGCGCACATTACTTGTATAAATACGACTTTGGACAGATTTGAAAGGGTCTTTGGCTCATTTTTGTGTGATTTTCACCTTGGTTCATTACATTCTTTTTGCATCATTGGAGACTCAAGCTTGGGAACAAGATTTGGAGTTTCAATGGCTTCCTCCACTCATTCATACTCAAGTTTCTTCTTCTCTTCTCTTTTTACTATGAGTTGCTAGATCTCTTATGTTATGTTTAGGATGAACTTGTTTGAATCTTGATGTAATGAAGTTCCATTTGTGATTTCAATGCAATTTCGTTCAGTTTGATTAATCTCTTCTATGCTTAATGCTTTTCTTGGATTGATCAACCTTGAAATGATGTTAGATTTAATTTCACAATTGGAAAATTGGTGATTGAATTGGAAATGAAGTTGATTAATATTGTGATGTTGATTCTAGGAATAGAACTCCATTGCAATACATTCTTGTGAATCTAATGCTTAATGTTTGTTCTAATCTTGCATCACCTAAGGAATTAGGGTTCTTGATTTTTAACAAAAGGATTATCACCTAAGGAATTAGGGATAAATCTAGGTTAGTGATTTGAATGTCAAATGAATGACATGGATTGAGATTAAGATTGAAAAAGGTTACATTAGGTGAAAATTGAGGGATTCCGATACCTAACCACTTTTGTCTATATTGAATTCATTCTTTACTTTTGCTTGGTTCATTCATTTTGTTGTGACAACTTGTAATAAAAAATTCATAAAAACTCTTGAAACTATGAAATTCATTCGTTCAAATAGTTATTGCCTAGGCTACGTTGATACTTGATCACAATCCTCGTTGGGAACGATACTTTACTTTCACTTTATTACTTGTACGATTTGGTACACTTGCCAAAGAGATCAACACCTTCCAAGAGGACTTGATTAGTTCCCTGAGATTAAACCAAGCATTTATCAGCATGAAATTCGAAATATGCTCTATTTTCTTTAGCAAATTGAGATACACTTAATAAATTTTTGGATATAGTTGGAGCATGCAGTAGATTAGACAAAAACAAAGGACTAATAGAGTTCTTGGAAGGAAATAAAAAGGATTTACCAATGTGGTTTATGTTTGTTGATGAACCATTTGCAACTTTCACCTTACAGTCACCATTGTATTGAGCCCTTTGCATCAGGTTTGATGGGTCTGGAGTGACATGGTTTGTTGCTCTAGAGTCAGGATACCAAGCAGGGTCATATAGAGTCTCGGGAACAGCAGCATTGATGTGATTGGATCATCAAAGTTCCCAAATTCAGTGTTCATAGCTAAGGTGTGTGCAGACTGATCATTTGAAAAGAATTCACCTTGGTACTTTGGATTAAACTTGTGGTTACAGTGAAGGTCAATATGCCTATACCTGCGATATACTTGCCATTTTGGTTTATTTGTGGGTTGTTGATCTCCTTGATTCATATTTCTTCCTCTGCCACGTGAATTGCCAAATTATGACCTTCCTCCTCTGTTGTTAAATCTACCTCTTCCTCTATAAGGTTGCTGAGATGACTGCACATAATTTGCTTGAAAGTTTTGATGTGAGAAGTTTGTTGTTTCTTGTTGTTTTTGTCTGTCCAAATGATCTTCTTGAGACATGAGAAGGGCCTCCATCTCCTCAATGAAATAGGGTTCCGTTCTCGAAAGAACTGAAGTCACAAAAGAGTCACATTCAGAAGGCAATCCATTAAGCATTGCTTCAATATGATCTTCTGTTCTGATAGAAGAACCAACCGTAGCTAATGTGTCGACAATTTTCTTGACGTTTAACAGAAGCTCATTGATGGTTCCAGTTTTCTTGGCACCTTTTAATTGCATTTTGAGTTTGCTCACCTTGGCCCTAGTTTGGGAAGCAAAGAAAATTTCTAGTTTCTTCCAAATTTGAAAGGAATACTCACATCCAACCATCCCTGTGTGGAGATTCTCAGACATTGATGCAAGAAGCCAAGAAGTAAGGAGTTGATCTTGCTATTCCTAATTGCTGAATTCATCGCTGACCTTTTTCTCTTTCTTTGTCTTCATCTGTCAAGTATTGTGCAGGCCTTCCTCCAACCTTTTCTTCTATGTGTTTGCGCATCTTGTATCCTTTTATGGTGAACAAGGCTTGTTGTTTCCATGGAAGGAAATTGTCTTCATTCAATTTGATGGCAACCGGATTTGCGAAGGTTTGAGCCACAAAATTCTTCCCAGGAGCTTCACCTATTTCTGGAGATGAAGCTCCGATACCATAAAGGAATCTGAGCACTTATGCAAGATTAGGGAAAATATAGCAAGGAGGAAGAAAGGTAAAACTGACAAATACTGGATTAATTGATAATGAATGATACAAGCTTAAGAATAATAGAATAATAAACAACTGATAGCTATATCAACTACTAACAGATTAAGATCTATTAATCTAATATGTAACTGAAAAATCAGTTTATCCTTTATCTTTACATAAATAATTATTTACATCTTCTTGAATGTATATCTAATTCAAAATATTGACATTTAGTTCTTGAAGTAATTTCACATGGAGAAAATTGTTTAATTTTGTATGTGTTGTAGGAGACAGTGGGCTAGGATTCAATATGAACTTTGTGACCTGCAATTTTCGGAAAAATCTGAGGAGGAGGAGGAGGATATGAGAAGCTTAAGTGTTGGATAGGAAATTGAAATTGCCGAAATTTTGGTTTTATTCCTATAATTTCTGTTATCTTTATCTATCCTGATTTCAATTTCCAAAATTTCAGGGACTTCTTATTATCCTATAGCCGAAAATATAGGATGTTGGGCAGATTTCAAACATCAATATGATAAGCCTCTGGCTTATCTAGTTTTATAACTAGATAGACTGTGGTTTTTGTGCAAATTATTCGAGTTCAATCTCATTTTCGCCCAAATTTGGCTTTGTTTTGTTCCTAAGTAGACTTTGACTCGTTCTAGGCATTTTTAGTAGTTTTTAGTCTATTTTGAATAGAATTACGCCTTTTGTTTCTTTTTTATTGTTTCATGTTAGAAGTGAAGCTCTGAGAGTCAAAGAGTCAAGGGAAGTCAAGAAACAGTGGAAATTGTCATTCTGGAGATACTCGCCCCGCGAGTGGATGCTCGTCCTGCGAGCCTGAAGATCAGCAAAGCAGCAACAGTCATCAATTCTGTCTCGCCTCGCGAGTCACATGCTCACCTAGCTAACCTGAAGGCCTGACTGTGCCAGAGAAGTCATCCTTTCGGGATTGCCTCGCTAATCACAGTTCGCCTCGCGAGCATTCAAACTCAGGATGGAGCCAAAACTGAAATTCGCCCCGCGAGAGGATGCTCGCCTCGCGAGAGTCCAAGTTTAATGCGCGCCAATTTTAATGTTCGCCTCGCTAGCGAGCGCAGAATTAGAACTCTATATATTGCTGTTTCAGATCAGAAGAAGGGGATCCGAATCCTAGTTTTAGCCACTGCTTTAGATCAGTTTGTTACGAGTTCTTGTTACTCTGGAGCTGCGTCTCCCTTTTTATTTTCTTAGTTTACTATGGTGATTATGTCGGATTGTTTGTGTGTCGTCACGGGCATGAGGAACTAATCCCCTCGTCTAGGGAATCAATGAAGCCACCCATGGCGGTATAGTGTTCATGTGATGTATGTTTTTCTCCCCTTTTCTCAATTGATGTTTTCCAATTCTGATTTGATTGTGTTGATCATATGCATGCGTGATTGACTTGTTAACGTTGATGAGGCTTAGTCAGCAATTCGCGTTTAGAACTTGAATTGGGATCACTAATTGAATATTGCACGAGAGTGAGTAGGAGATTAGTGCAACCTATAGGGAACAAGAATTAATAGAGTTTGATGATTAGGGTTATGAGACCTAGTAAGTAATTAATCCAATCTTCGAATACGTCCTATTGAGCACGACAGTGGATATAGGAGAATTTGGGGGTCCTAGTTGACATTGTAATTGAACTTAGGGAGGAATACATCATCGCTTGGGTACTATGCATGATTGGGTAGGTGGATTTGAGACCCTAGATATTTTAATTTCAGATTTTAATACCTTAGCGTTATTTGATTTGTTAATTGAATTGCGATATTAATCTCTCTCTCTCAACCACTTTCCTCTCTTGACCAAACATATCGGATTTCCCGCGAATTAGACAAATTGGTAGCCCAATCCCTGTGTTCGACCTCGCTAAATTCTTACCGTGTTTATTTTATTACTTGCGACGACTCGGTACACTTGCCGGTGACTCATCAAGTTTTTGGCGTCGTTGCCGGGGATTGGCGCAACCAATTTTCCTAATTTTTAGGGAAGTTTGATTATTTGGTTAAGTTATTTTTATTTTTATTTTTATTTTTATTTTTATTTTTTATTTTTATTTTTATTTACTATTATCTCTCTCTACTTCTTTGATTCCACTTGGTCTTGCCTTGTTTTTGTATGCGAGGTACCCTCCCACAAGAGGACTTGCTATTTGATACGGAGATCACCAAGACCGAGAAGCGCTTAAGGAAGGAAGTCAGAGAAAGAAAAAGGCTTGAAGCGAGTGATCTTGAGAGAATGGCCGAAGAAAATCCTCCTCCCCCTCCTCCTCCTCGTTACAAGCCTCTCTTCGAGTACAGTCTACCCAACTTGGGTGATTGTGATTCTTCCATTGTGAGAGGAAACCTCAATACAGACTCCTTCAGAGTGGAAGGATGTGTCACGGCCTATATCCGTGAGAATCAGTTTGATGGGAGTGGCAGACAAGACCCTCACAGGCACATCACCCACTTCCTTGAAGCTTGTGACTTGTAGAGGACAAGAGGTGTTTCTCAGGATGAGTTTCGCTTGCGGCTATTCCCTCTCTCTCTTAGGGATGTCGCTCGCGATTTGTTTGACAGCTTGGATAGGAACAGTATCAGAACTTGGGATCAAATGGCACAAAAGTTCCTAACTAAGTATTTTCCTCCTCAGAAAGCGGCCCAAGCAAGAGTAGTCGTTACATCTTTCAGACAGACAGAGGATGAAACTTTTAATGAAGCTTGGGAGAGGTACAATGTGCTTTTGAGAAAATGTCCTTCAGCTTTCTTTGACCCGGTCTCCAAGGTTCAACATTTCTTTAACGGTTTAAGGGGACGCTATCAGATGAATTGTGATGCCGCAGCTGGCGGCTCTTTTTCCTATTTATCAGCTGAGGATGGATGGGCATTATTGGAGAAGATGTCATATAATGATTACAACCGTGGTAGGGAAACCTCAAGTGGAATCAGTTCTGCGACAATGGAAGCCATTCTAGAGCAAAACAGACTGTTGAAGATGCAAGTTGCGGCTTTGTCAGAGAACGAGAAGGTTAATGCGATACACGAGGGAATGCCTCCGGGTTGTGAAAATTGTAATGGAGATCATGACACTCGGAGCTGTCCGTCCAACTTCTCTCAGGAACATGTGGACTCATGCCACAATTTCTATGACAGTGTGCCCCAGAACAACTATCAGAGGAACAAACAGAATGACTACAGTCAGAATCAGAATAGGGGCTATATGAGGAGAGACCATCCGGGTTTCGCTTGGAGTGATGCTAATGGTGGTCTAGCTGGTCAACAACATCCTCAACAGAATTGGCAACAACCTCAACAGGGTCTGAGGCCGAACATTGGAATTCAGCAGCGCAATACTCAGCAGGCTCTTCCGGGGCCTAATCAGTTGTAAATAACAAATGGTGGAAGGCAACCTTGGGAGTTGGGTTTTGAGAAGATGAATGTGGCAATGGAAAAGATGATAATCAACACAGGCGCAACCATTGATAAGTTGGCAACTCACACGAGGTCAACAATTCAGAATCTAGAGATGCAGATAGCTCAGCTCGCAAAGCAACTAAATGAGCGTCCCCCAGGCACTTTCCCAGGTGATACCGAGAACAACCCTAAGAACCATTGCAATGCCATAACAACTAGAAGCGGTAGGGTGTTGGGATCTAACAGGAGTGCAACCAGTTTAGAGGAAGACAAGGCCCCGGAACAACCACATGTTGAGGAAGAGCAACCTGAGAAAGAGGAGTTGGCAAGTGACAAGGCACCAGAGCAAGGGGGAAGGCTGAAGCTTGTGGATGAAGAGTTCTGAAAGAAGAAGTGGGTTGAACCCCAGGACCTCCCGCCCTACATGAAGGTACCATATCCCGAGAGATTGAAGAAGCCTCAACAGGATAAGCAGTTCTACAGATTCCTTGATGTCTTCCGCAAACTTCAAATTAACATTCCATTTGCGGAAGCCTTGGAACAAATGCCATCTTATGCCCGGTTTATGAAGGAGCTTCTCTCCAAGAAGTGGAGAATAGTGGATGAGGAAACGGTTGCTTTGACCGAGGAGTGTAGTGTCATTCTTCAAAGAAAACTACCTCCAAAGTTGAAGGATCCCGGTTCTTTTTCGATACCATGCACCATTGGGGGGATGACTCTAGGGAAGGCATTATGTGATCTAGGGGCAAGCATCAACTTGATGCCCCTCTCTATGATGAAGAGGTTGGGGATCAAAGAATTCAAGGATACACGGATGTCGCTCCAACTAGCCGATCGCTCTATAAAATATCCTTATGGGGTGGTCGAAGACTTGTTAGTGAAAGTTGACAAGTTCATATTTCCGGCGGACTTTGTGGTGCTTGATATGGATGAAGACACCGAGATCCCTCTCATATTGGGTAGGCCATTCTTGGCCACTGGGGGTGCCTTGATAGATGTGCGACAAGGGAAACTAACTCTAAGGGTGCAAGATGATGAGGTAGTCTTCAATGTCTTTGAAGCAATGAAGCACCCTTTTGAGAGGTCGGATGTGTGTCGAGTGGATGTGGTGGACTCAACTGTAAAGGTAAAGGCAACTCGAGAAGCCCATGGTTCTTCACTTGCAAAAGTGTTGGTAAAATCCCATGATGATGACAGTGAGAAAAAAGACCCTTTGGGGGATGAGGTCTGTCTCGAGTGGTTGAAAGACATGGAAGCCTTACCGAGTTCCCCAAGGGATGAATGTGCAAGGGAAGAGCGCAACAACAAGGGCATGGAAAAAGAGGATAAAGCACCGAAGTTGAAAGGTGGCACAACCGTGGTGGTCAATGAAAACAACCAGTTGATCCCAAAAGGGACCATCACGGAGTGGCGAGTATGTGCCGATTATAGAGGGCTTTTGGATTTAAATGAGTTGTCCGGAATCCGCAAGCAAGCAATCTACAAAAAGAGGACTAAGGAAAGGCAGGACAAACACATCTTGCCTAGGGAGCTTGAGCCCGGGCAAGCAGTACTTCTTGACAACTCAAGGTTGAAACTCTTTTCGGGAAAACTAAGATCAAGGTGGTCGGGACCATTCAAAGTCCTCCAAGTTTGTCCACATGGAACAATGGAGTTAGAAGGGACCTCTGGTAACTTCAAGGTGAATGGGCAAATGATAAGGCATTACCATGGGGAATCAGTCCCAATTTGCAAGCAGTTTCTTCCTCCGGATTAACCCTTAGGGGCGACTTGAGTCAGGCTCGGGACGTTAAACAAGCGCTACTTGGGAGGCAACCCAAGCAAGGTATCCTTTATTTTTAGTTTCTGTCATTTTCATTTATAAAAAAAAAAAATTTGATTCGCCACGCGAATCCACAGTGGTCGCGCGAGACAGAAGCCTTGAATCTCAGAGGCTTGCTCACGTTTCTGACTCGCGTCGCGAGTTATACTTTCGCCTCGCGATTCTGGGCATCATCATCTGTTGGAATTCCAGATTCGCCTCGCGAGTTACTACTCGCCTCGCTATTCTGGAAAGTGTGAAAACAATTTTTCCAGATTCGCCTCGCGAGTTATCTCTCGCCTCGCGAATCTGCAATTAAGGTTTTAGTTTGCAGGAGTTCTTCCAGGATGTTGTGCAACAGAAGGGAGCCCGTGAGACCAATTGGATGAGGATACAACCATAGAAACTTGATCAAGGAGCACCCTCTCCTTTCCTCACTCTTGATTTTGTTTTTGTTTTTGTTTATTGTTTTTTGTTTGTCGCTCTTGAATAATTTGAGAAGATCAAGAGTTTGTGTATGAATGTTGTGTCGGCAAGCTTGTTGGATTTTAATTAAATTGAGCATAGATTGATTGCATGAATTATCTTGACCATCGATGATTTCCCCCTAGGTTCTGAAATTAGAAAAGTTGATCCCCATGTGAAAAATTGAAAACTGAACTTTGAGAATTTTATTGCGATTACTTGATTTATGATAAGTTTGGGGTGAGGGGGTGCATACACTAGGAATTGTATCTCGGTCAAACAAATTGCAAAATGTCCAGGTGAGGATTTGAGCCTCCAACTTTGTTTTTGATTGTGTGAATCACTATTAAGTTGCACTTTCCCGAATTTGCTTGAATCTCTTCATGGTTTGCATGTTTATGTGTTGCATCAAATGATTTAGGCAATTTTCTTTGAAATAGCTACTTGGCCTGAAAAGAACCATCCCTAATGCATGTTCCCTAGTTATCCACATTGAGCCTAATTAGCCTATTGTTTCTTGATGACCCTATATTGCAAGCCAAAAATATGAAAAACCATGTTAACCCAATCTTAGGATTAGGAGAGCATGGACACTTAGCAAGAGAAGGGTTGTGAGAAACTAAGTTTGGGGTGGCTACAAGGTGATGTGTCATATTGGGGTGAGAAAAAGAAAAATAGAGGTTGAAGCCCAAAAAAAAAAGAAAAAAAAAGAGAAAAATATTGCCAAAAGAAAAGGGGCAAAACAAAAAGATTAGCAAGGAAAAGGCTGTAGTCACCCGAGGCAAAAAGAAAAATGGAAAAAGGAATTTGAGTGGAAGATGTGTCAAATGCTCGTGCTCTCTTCGTTCCTAGGGACTTAAGCCTAGTATCCTTGAATATCCTACCCTCAGCCAGGCCCCATTACAACCTTTATAAGACCTTCTGATGTTGCATGCATGTTTTCATGGGAACCATTTTTGAGATGAAAATCAAATTCATGGGAAGTGCTCTTGATATGTGAAATTGAGAGAAAAGTTGATAGCCTAGACGAATTTGAGCGAATGAGTGAAATTTTACATACCCTTGTGAGGAAGGCAATTGTTTGAAATTGGTGATCTTCCTTTTGTGTGTGACTCTGATCCTCAACTTAGATTAATGATTGCATGAATGATGAAGTTCTCAATTGTTTAAAGTAAATGTATGTGGGGATTACATTGATGCAAGGGGGGAAATCATTGGAGAAAAACTGTTTTGTTAAGATTGCATGAAATTTGTGCGAAATCGATTGAATCCCTTAAGCTTGCCAAGTCTTGAGTCCTTTTTGAGTTTTAGCTTGCTTGGGGACAAGCAAGGTTTAAGTTTGGGGTGTTTTGATAAGCATCTGGCTTATCTAGTTTTATAACTAGATAGACTGTGGTTTTTGTGCAAATTATTCGAGTTCAATCTCGTTTTCGCCCAAATTTGGCTTTGTTTTGTTCCTAAGTAGACTTTGACTCGTTCTAGGCATTTTTAGTAGTGTTTAGTCTATTTTGAATAGAATTACGCCTTTTGTTTCTTTTTTATTGTTTCAGGTTAGAAGTGAAGCTCCAAGAGTCAAGGGAAGTCAAGAAACAGTGGAAATTGTCATTCTGGAGATACTCGCCCCGCGAGCCTGAAGATCAGCAAAGCAGCAACAGTCATCAATTCTGTCTCGCCTCGCGAGTCACATGCTCGCCTAGCTAACCTGAAGGCCTGACTGTGCCAGAGAAGTCATCCTTTCGGGATCGCCTCGCTAATCACAGTTCGCCTCGCGAGCATTCAAACTCAGGATGGAGCCAAAACTGAAATTCGCCCAGCGAGAGGATGCTCGCCTCGCGAGAGTCCATGTTCAATGCGCGCCAATTTTAATGTTCGCCTCGCGAGAGGCTGTTCGCCTCGCGAGCGAGCGCAGAATCAGAACTCTATATATTGCTGTTTCAGATCAGAAGAAGGGGATCCGAATCCTAGTTTTAGCCACTGCTTTAGATCAGTTTGTTACGAGTTCTTATTACTCTGGAGCTGCGTCTCCCTTTTTATTTTCTTAGTTTACTATGGTGATTATGTCGAATTGTTTGTGTGTCGTCACGGGCATGAGGAACTAATCCCCTCGTCTAGGGAATCAATGAAGCCACCCATGGCGGTATAGTGTTCATGTGATGTATGTTTTTCTCCCCTTTTATCAATTGATGTTTTCCAATTCTGATTTGATTGTGTTGATCATATGCATGCGTGATTGACTTGTTAACGTTGATGAGGCTTAGTCAGCAATTCGCGTTTAGAACTTGAATTGGGATCACTAATTGAATATTGCACGAGAGTGAGTAGGAGATTAGTGCAACCTATAGGGAACAAGAATTAATAGAGTTTGATGATTAGGGTTATGAGACCTAGTAAGTAATTAATCCAATCATCGAATACGTCCTATTGAGCACGACAGTGGATATAGGAGAATTTGGGGGTCCTGGTTGACATTGTAATTGAACTTAGGGAGGAATACATCATCACTTGGTTACTATGCATGATTGGGTAGGTGGATTTGAGACCCTAGATATTTTAATTTCAGATTTTAATACCTTAGCGTTATTTGATTTGTTAATTGAATTGCGATATAAATCTCTCTCTCTCGACCACTTTCCTCTCTTGACCAAACATATCGGATTTCCCGCGAATTAGACAAATTGGTAGCCCAATCCCTGTGTTCGACCTCGGTAAATTCTTACCATGTTTATTTTATTACTTGCGACGACCCGGTACACTTGCCGGTGACTCATCATAATAACAAACAATTTAGTCAAGACCGACCCAACGTATCTTTAGGCCTAAAGCGAAATTTGAGATGAGACCATTTTAAAATTAATGAATGTGCAATTGATGTTAGTTTGGAAGTGTAAATAGGAATAAGTTTGTAAATAATTATAGGATTTGTGAATGAAAAGGATTAGAAAATGTGTACATTCATTTGATTAGAGTTTTGATCTTTTATATGAAAAATATACTCAAAAAGATGTTGAAATGTGTAGGATTGAAGGCCAAACGCTCAGCTTTGGAACCGGGCGCTCAGCCCGCGAACAAGGAACGAAACAACATCAGACAGCAAGACGGGCGCTGAGTTCAGGTTTTGGGCGCTCAGCTCTCAAGAGGACCGAAATGAACTAGCACTCAGTGCTAGAGTGTTGCGCTCAACGCCGGCTGGGAAACAGCATTGGAGTTCTCGGTGAAAATAAGCACCTAGCGCTGGGATCAGGACGCTCAGTGCTGGGCGACGTGCAAAAACTCTATAAACTCGATTTTGGACAGAGTTGGAGGGATCTTTCACTCATTTTTTACATTTTCACTCATAGAAACACCATTTTCTCTCATCTTCCTTGGAGATTCAACCTTGGGAACAAGAATTGGAGCTTAAATGGAGTCTTAATTCCACATCTACTCAAGTTCATCTCTCTTATATCTCCCTATTATGAGTAGCTAGATAACTTAGGTTAGGTTTTTATGATGCTTCTAATTGGATTCTTGATGTAATTGACCTCAATCTCTGATTTCAATTCAAGCTTATTCAATTTGAGTGATTTGCTTCTATGCTTAATGCTTTTATTGATTGATCAACTCTATATATTGATGTTAGATACAATTTCACAATTGGAAAATTGGTTATTGAATTGGAATTGAAGTTGATTACCATTGGAATATTGATTCTAGGAATAGAACTATGTTTCAATGCATTCTTATGAATCTCATGCCTAATGTTTGTGCTAATGCTTGAATGACCTAAGGAATTAGGCTTCTTAATTAGTACAAAAGGATTATCACCTAAGGAATTAGGGATAAATCTAAGTTAGTGATTTGAATGTCAATTGAGTGGAATGAATTGAAATTAGAGTTGAATAAAGTTACGAATTGGAGGATTCCAACACATAACCGCTTTTGCCTTGATTGAATTCATTCATCAATTGTTTTGTTTCATTCATTGTTTGGATAATTCTAAAATCAAAAATGCATAAACATTCTTGGAACTGTGAATTTCATTGGTTCAAATATCAACTGCTTAAGCCACGTTGTTACTTGAAACGCAATCCTCGTTGGGACGATACTCTACTCTCACTATTATTATTTGTTGCGATTTGGTGCACTTGCCAAACCATCAACAAAAATCAATAATAATATTTTATTAAAAATTTATATTTTTATTTATAATTTATCCTTATTATAAATTTCTATATTTTTAAAGTGTAATTATTATAATTGGTGTAAATTTTTATTGTATGTCCATACAATCACATTTATGATTTCATATGATTTATGATTTTCAATTATTTTTCTTGTTAAGCTTAAATACCAAAAAAAATATATAAATTGAAAGCCTTAATAACCTTAAAATGTTTTGGAGGCTTAAAGCCTTAGCCTTCATCTTTCATCAATGAAACATAGCCTTGGTTGCTTTAGTCTAGGCCGGCCTTGAATTTAGCAGAACGAGATCTCAACAGAGGATTTGCAAAGGGCCAATTAACGTGGCCAACAAACCTCGTACAGGGCTTTGCAGTTAGTGTCGCCATCTGTCTATGCCAATACCACATCACTGCTCCTAGCCTCCTACCGCTGAGGACGTATCCAAAGAGGAAGTTACCATCACCAACATGTGAAAGCAACATGCAAGGCTTGGACATCCTGTGCCGAGAGGAAGACAGTATGGCACCTCAAAACAGTCCTACCTCCTACGACTATCTCCGCCTCACACATCGTCCGCCAACATTTTCTCTCTGCTATCAAATACAGCAGATGAGAATTTTTGCCACTGTATACGTCCATGGTACGGTACTTTATTTGTACCTACGTACAAGGTTTTAAATTGCAGTCACGGTCGCGGTTGCACCATATTTACCGCAATCGTGGATAATTGAGGGAAGATGTGGCCGATATGGCCGCAACTATGGTTGCGTTTTGGTTTCTAAGAACCTCAAAAACCAAAACGTTACATCCCCGATTGTTGTTGTGGACCTTTATTTAAAACCTTGCCTACATACTTTCGTCGATTCAAACTTTGGAATCAAGAAGAAGATGTCGAGCTCATCCAACACTACTCAGATGCCCATGTCGAGCTTGGACTCCGCCATAATGCCATTCATCAAGCTCTGAGCTCAGCTCCATAGCTCTGTTGTAGGTAAGCATGGGCTGAAGGAGACGGAGTTAACACTCATCCATGATGTGATTTCTTGTTATCAACATAGTTTTCACTTTATGCATGAAAACTGACGATGGCGGAGTTCAAATGATAATGCTCGAACACCATAGGAATACATGCCTTGAACAAGACCGGTTTGAAGAATGCAATTATGGGTTGGGCTAAGGTGTACGACCCTTTCTTTAGACTATCCATTGCATCACCCCAAGTGGCAGATTGTGATCCAATCCTTTTGCGACATGGGATGTGTTGACTATTCAACACATTTTTAGAGGGCTTTTAGAGTGGAATAGCATCATAAGTGGTCCACTAGTGGACCAATAATTTTAACCATTAAATAAATTAATATAATAATTTAATGGGTGAGATTAAAATTTGTTAAAACTTGATAAGGATTAATCAGATAAACCAAAAAGACTTCAAAGACAATTTTGTCCCTACTGGAAAACACCTCTCTGTTGTTTGCAACGAATGACCAGTCAGACCACCCAATCTCACCCCAGACCTCCATCCATGGAAATGAAAAATCAACAACAAATAGCAGAAAATAAAGATCAAACTTGAAAAAATGGCACCATCTTAAACACATATAATAATTCAAGTCTCATAACACAGGTAGCGATGAAGAAAGAACAAGAACAACAGATCCAAGAAGAAGAAAGCGAAACCTTTTAATGGTGGTCCTCCTAGTTAAAGCGGAGGGTGGCGCGGCAAAATGGTGGTCACGGCGGTGGTGCTTTGGTTTCAAACTTGCAGAAGAAATGGTGGTTGGACGTTTCGCGTGGTCAGGTCATGGCAGAGCTCAAGGTGGCTCATGCGGGGGAGACGCGATGCTAATTCCCTTCCTCCCATCGTCTGGCCCACCATCGACCTCTCCGCCTTCCTTCGTCACATCTCTCGAAATCGTCTACGACGATATCACCTTGTCGCTCTCATCGAGCCCTGGCTTCCCGATCCCTCAATTTTTTTGCAGACCACCACCGCCGCTTCTACTCCAACCACCGTCTTCCTCGCCCAGAATAGATCCACCACAGCTGGACCGCCACCTAGTCCTGTCATACCACACCACGCGCTTCGCCGCAACACAGATCCGGATCGGGCTCCACCTCAGTCGTGCGCTCCGTTGCTCGCAGGTCCAGACTCGTCGCCTCCATCTCCTTTGCCAGGGCCTTCCTCGTAAACCGCCGCCGTCGTTCTGAGCCAAGCCATCACCGCTGCTTCCCCTTCATTCTCGTGTGCACGGGTAAAGAAGAAAGAACCACAGCTTTTCACTCATCTATCATGCCTTTAATCCAGTTTATTGTATCAAATCTATGGACGGTAGAATGAGATTCTAGTGGTTGTGTGTTGGTCGACGGATCTGGCTGGTGGCGGTGGCGGGTCTAGGGGTAGTGAAGGATGAGGATAAACTTAGGTTTTGAAAAATAAAACTTAAAAAAAAAAATACAAAAAATGGGAAATTAGTGATAAACCACTAGTCCACTGGGGGACTACCTATGGTGCTATTCCACCCTAAAAACCCCCTAAACATGTGTTGAATAGTCAACACATCCCAAGTGGCAAAAAGATTGGATCACAATCTGCCACTTGGATGGTACAATGAGAAGTATAAAGAAAGTATGGTGCATCATAGCTTTCACCATGCAATTATAGGTAAACTACACGGACTTTGATAAAAGGGAGAAATAAGCAAAAAGAAGTGGAATGCAGTCAGACACGAGTTTCCTCCGTCTACCATGGTGATATTGTTCTTTTCCTTTCCCTTAACTTGTGTCCTTTACTTTCTTCCTTACACTAGTGCAGAAAAGGGATTCTACATCGGAGTTTACACATCGGTTTATTAGAAACCGATGTGTAAAACGAGGCGGTGGCATTTTTGAAATTAAAACCAAAGTATTACACATCGGTTTAGAGATTAACCGATGTGTAAAACGTTTCCACATCGGTAATTTCTAACCGATGTTTAAAATTAAAATAAAAAAATTAAAGTCAGAATTTTTAACATTCAACATCGGTTCTCAATGAACCGATGTGTAAAATTGTGATTAACAACATCAGTTTCTTGATAACCGATGTATAAAATTATAAATAAAAAAAATAGAAATTAAAATTTTACTTTTACACATCGGTTTTAAATAACCGATGTATAAAATTTAAAAAAAAAATGGGAATTAAAAGTTTAAGGTTTACACATCGGTTTCAGGATAACCGATGTGTATAATATGGTTAACCACATCGGTTTATGGCATAACCGATGTGTAATATTGCCAATTTTTATTCTGTTCCGCGCGCTATCCCTCCATTCTTCAGTTTCGAGTTTTGCTGAACCCTAAAACAGAAAACACCCTTTGCTCAGTTCATTCCTCACCCTGTGCTTTACCTTTGCGTTTGGATGCTCGCCCTCACCTCGCCCTGTCCGCTTGCCGCCATTGCTTCATTCTCTGGTGAGTGCTTCCTCCATTTTACTTTGCTTCACTTTCCCTTCACCTTGCTTCATTCTCCGGTATTCACTTTGTTCAGTTTGTTGTTGTGGTTCATTCACTAATGTGTATGGGTAATGGATTTTGCTGTTGTTGGAGCTGGATGGTTATGTTTTGTTCTTTTATGAGCATCCCTATTATGTTGTTTCGTTTTTTTTTCTACCAGCATTGCACGGTACTCATCTCCTCTGCTAACGCGCGGCCTCCGCTTCTGCTTCTGCTTCTCCCTCCCATCTCTGTCTCTCAAGGCGTGAAAGGTATTTTTCTTTTACTTTTTTGTTTATAGTTCTATCTCTGTCTCCTAATGTATGATATGGTTGTGGTGATGTGGGGTTTCTGGAAGAAAGGGATAGAGCTTCTTTTGAAGATGATGTGAAGGTTTTGCTGCTGGGTCTTGGGGAAGATATAGATAGGGAAGGTCTTAGAAAGACACCATTTGGAGTTCCCAGGTCCTTTTTCCCTTTTTCCCTTTACTGGTTGTTCTGTCATGGCCGTGACCACCATCACGGCTAGGCCGTGATCAGTTCTGCCTGTGAGGGTCTAGTTCAGTTGGCATGTCACGGCCAAGCCGTGACAGGTTCTGCCTTGGAGGTTACATTACTGGTTGTCTGTCACGGCCGTGACCACCATCACGGCTAGGCCGTGATCAGTTCTTCCTGTGAGGGTCTGGTTCAGTTGGCATGCCACGGCCATGATGGCCATCACGGCCAGGCCGTGACAGGTTCTGCCTTGGAGGTTGCTTTACTGGTTGGTCTGTCACGGCCGTGACCACCATCACGGCTAGGCCGTGATCAGTTCTGCCTGTGAGGGTCTGGTACAGCTGACATGTCACGGTCGTGATGGGCATCACGGGATGGCCATGACCAGTTCTGACTTTTCCATTCTTTCTTTTAAGCTATACTTGATCACGGCAGTGGATGTTGGAAATTATCTCCTCCGGGATCACTGAAAGATGGAGTGAGGTAAATGTTAATTGACACAATTAGAAGTAATAGTATAGATTCGTTATATGTTTTATGTTAGTTTATTACTTAAAAGATATAATCTTTTGTCCAATTAAACTTGCAGATATTCAACAATCCAACTCCATTGTCTCATTCTGACATCAACATCATAAAGAGGCGTTGGGCAACTTTCTTTCTTGAAGTGTACCACCCATAGTTTGTATATATGTAGTTAGTTTAAAAACTTATCATATACTAGCTATAGTGTACCTTTGACTGATGATATGTATTAGTGCTCAGGTCTGGTTCAATTCTTCTTCTCTCGTGTTTTGATGTAGCCTTGATAAAGTGTTGTTTTCATTCATTCGAAATTAATTAGGCCTGATGCCCTCTGTTTTCAGATTCTGTGCTCACTAGTCATTTGATGAAATGTCAGTATTTTTAACCATATGTGTAAGAGCTGATTGTCTCATGCTAAGAAAATTGAATGAAGTATGTTTTGCTTTTGAATGATTGTGTCAAAACTGGTTTGGTGTTCTGTTGTTGTTTCTTGTTTGATCAAGGTACTGCTGGTTTGTTTATTGATCTGCATTACTAAAACAGGGGAAAGGAATGATTGAAATGTAAATAACAGATTAAAAAAAATGAGATTTTACACATCGGTTCTCAATAACCGATGTGTAAATTTAACTTTCTACATCGGTTTTCCCAAGAACCGATGTGTAAATTTCACTTTACACATCGGTTCTATATAAAACCGATGTAGAAAGTTAAATTTACACATCGGTTTTCAGCAAAACCGATGTAGAAAGTTAAATTTACAACTGCTTATCAATTGATAAATTAATTTTCCACATCGGTTAATATAAAACCGATGTTTAAAATATACTTTACACATCGGTTTTTTAACCGATGTGTAAAGTGGCAATAAACCACATCGGTCGTTTCCACATCAGTTTTAAAACCGATGTGGAAAGCCAAAAATAACCGACGTGGAATCCCTTTTCTGCACTAGTGTTAGTAGCCGATCTACCAATTGCATCACTCCCAATCTGCGAATCAGAAAGTGCTGCTCCACATTTCTCATTGCTGTCAGAGATCATGCTGCATGAGTTCTGGATCTGAGGAACAAGCATAGATTTTATGTTCCAAGAATCTATGTTCCACAATATGGCTCTCAGGTGATATTGTCCCAACTCTCACGGTTTGAGGCTATTATCTATATCTATAATAATTTAATAGCTTATTCAGTTCTGCATCAGATTTTCCTTTAACTTGTTTGGATTCTGTCATATCCTCTAACTGGTTTCATGCATAAAAACAAAATCAATTAGGTGAGAATTAAATGAATTCATAACCGTGCCTGAGGTTGAACTATTATAATAACAACTCTGCATCTACACTCTACACCCTGGGAGATATGTATAAAATATGCTTCAATAATTAAATATGTATTATATCCATGATTTGAACCATTAGGTTTTAGAGCCATAACCAATAAAATCTATGATCCTTATGCTGAGATGACTACTAATCCTGTCCATCTACAAATATCAAAGTTTGACTTCACAAAATTATTTAAGATATACTTGTTTGGATTTAAGGCCATTAACTTAATCTATACGTTTTGGCTTAGATGAAGGACTTTATTCTTGAATATTAGTAACTATATGAACTGTGCCACATTTTGTCAAAAATCTCCAGTTGAATGAAGTTTGTCTCCAAGCGTCTTTTAAATACCAAGGCTTCTTTTTCAATTACAAGGGAATTCTCCTTTGTAGGCCCGAGAGGCATTTTAATTGCCAAACCCGCTTGAATGCTTTCAATATTGAAATCTCCTTCCAAAGGTTGGAGTTACTACGGTTTTGAAACTTTTCAAAAAGATTTCTAAGTGTTGGATTCTTCCTCTCGGCTAGAATGTTATATGACTGGTAAATACATTTGAGGTTTATAATATTCACATATCGTTAGTCGCTTGCTTGAGTTATGGAGTACTCACTTAGTGACTTAGATGAGTTAGCAAAAACAATATGACAATATTTTTTTATTGTAACTATAATTTAAATTTACGATTTTGGATTCAAATTGTTTATCTAATGGTTTCCATAATCATTGTATCTTATCCTATCTAATATGATAATCTATTATTAGAATTCAAACTTGAATTTAAGTTGATTCATCTTGTCTTATGGTATCTTATCATATGATTCATGTAAGTCATATAAGCTATTTTGATATTTAAATTTAATTTTTCACTACTGCTTTTTGAAGGAGATCAAAATATGCTTGACATGCTCAACTACTCAACTCGATCGACCTCATCTCAATAGCTTGGAAACCCAGGCCAAACTAAATATACATGATTGCACCACATTTGGGGGTCAATGCCACCAAGAGTTCGGATGATGGTCACTGGTGAGAAAATTACTGCTAAAAGTCCAGAATGATATGGTCATTAGTAGACAGACTCTCCAAGAGCTTGAAGATAACAAGCATTGGGAAACCAAAACCACCAAAAGTCCCTAAAAATCCCCGGAGTTCCACAGCTCGGGGAATGGGTACAAGAGTCCCTAAACACCCTCGGAGTTCCACAGCTCGGGGTATGGGCACAAAAGTCCCTAAAAAACCAGGAGTTCCACAGCTCAGGTAAGGCACAAAAGTCCCGAAAAACGAGTTTCACATCTCGTATAACGGGCACAAAAGTCCCTAAAAACGAGTTCCACGACTCGGGTAACGGGCACAAAAAGGCCAACCAGGCCCCATCCGGATCAACCAGATCCATGTATCTTGCCTCAGATCAACCAGATCCGAGTATCTTGCCAACCAGGCTCTAACAGGATCAACCAGATCCGAGTATCTAAAAAGGTCGACCAAGCCTTATCTAGATCAACTAAATTCGAGTATTTTAAAGAGGCTAACCAGAGCCCTTTCCTGATCAAACAGATCCAAGCATTCAAAGGGGTCAACCTGAGTCCTAGCCATATTTGTGCGTGCAAAGCCTGAGTCTTCATCAAAATTGAATGATTAAAGATTGGACACGAGCCTCGATCGAATATGAACTTAAATTTTGAAATGGTCAAGTTGAATCTACGAGCCGAATACAAGCTCAAATTCTTTAATGGGCAAGTTTGAACCAAAAAGGTGGATATTAGCTAGAATTCTTTACAAAATCAAGCTTGAACAAAGTGTTGGTGTGAATTCCAAATTAATAAAGGTTTTGAACCAAAATGTCAATACTTTCTTAACTACATAACTGAGCTTTTGAATTTATGAAAAGTTGAACCAATGTCAAGACTTCCTAACCCGAGCTATAAGAAAGTTAGCCAAGACTATCTAAGGCTTACAAATTCCAAGCTCATCACGAGTAGTAATTATCGAGTTCAATACGAGCTTAGACCGAGCACTGAGGAAATCAGTAGTTGGATGAGCTCTAAACGAGCATTGTACGAGCTTATCATGAGATAAGCCTAAGCCTCGAAAATTCCTGATGCTCTAAATGAGCATTGGACGAGCTCACCATGAGCTTAGATCGAGCATTAAAGTAAGGAATGGCCAAGTCTGTCAAAAGCTCACAAAAAGTTAGGTATGACCAATATTATCACAAGTTGAGTCGAGTAAGTCAAGTATTGGGAGATAATAGCGACTATAACATGTTGAGTCTCTAAATGTTTGATGTGCATTTACCCTAAGTTTTGATGAAAACTGAACATTTGTCAATGATTTAATTAAACTACATTTTGGTTGATGACCTGTCTACTTAGTGTGCAGATTATTTCTTAAGTATTTTATTCACCTGTCTTCCCTAAGACTATCTTGGTCAAAAGAGAAGATCACTCGTCTGACGAGAAAGTCAACCCTTCTTTTGAAGATGTTTCACCCGTCTGAAGCTTATCTGGAGATGTTGACTTTCTGTTAAGTAGAGTCAACTCGTCTAATGAAGCTTCCACTCGTCTGCTATCTCTTAGTGAAGAACACGCAAAGACTGGAGAACTTATGCGACCTGTCTACTCAGCCAAAAAATGTTGAAGCTTTCTCTTACAAGGATCAATAATTTCAGAAGGTAAAATATTCAAAAGCAACATTGTAACTCAGAAAGAGTGCTACCAAATTGTTTTATTCCCTAGTACATCTGAAAGTTGCACGAAAAGAGAAATATGCACAACAAAGTACAAAAGCAACCTGAAGAACTTTGATTTGACTGCTGAACAAAGCATAAAGCAATGATCCTCACTTTTAGAGTATAAGCAACGTTCCTATGCATTAATGGCTGCCCAGAATGACTCTATTACATTTAATGGAGCTCAACTTAAAGCCAAAAATCATTTGAAAAGGATTTTAAAAATTCATCTTCTATCTTTTGTGTAAAAAAAGATTTTATTTGTTATTTATTTTATTGTATTTTTAAACATAAAGAAACTTTGGATGATCAACCAAATAGGCGTAAATGCTATATGAGATTTTGAAATTGATAAATTGTACAATTAAAATGACTCATTATTATCGAGAGATTTTATATTGAAGAGAAGCATAAGTCAAAGATTTTATTTTTTTAGTTCCGTTGTTCTTATTTTTTTAGAAAGATGGATTAGTTGCTTGAACAAAATTGAAACCAACAAATCGTTAAGATTAAATTGATCCGTTTTTACATGCGCAAATGAAGCTCAACGTATGTTAGAGATGTCGCTCACTAAAACTTATTTACGAAAAAGTATAGAAAACACATTAATTAACATTTGTGAAAAAGCCAATTTCCATACTTACTTTTATTATCATTATTATTGTCATAATTCGCTGTTAATATTTTTTTAAAAAAAATCCCCTTCAATCTATCAAATATTTGCAATTCAAACCATGAACACAATAGGACAAAATAAGATAAGCCTTTTAATTTTTTTTTAAAAAGGCTTATTTTGGTCCCTGAGAAAAACATCAAGATCCGTTTTAATCCCTGACAAAACTAAAGTATCAAATTAGTCCCTCACAATTTCAAATCAGGGACACATTAGTCCTTCTGTTTGATCCCGTTAGACACCATCTGTTATCTCTGTGGATTAGGGTTTCACAGTTGCTAATTTGAGGCTGAAATTGGGGTGACATCGATTAGGTCTCATTTTAGACATTTAAGTGACATTTTTGGTTGCTTAAGGGGACAATTTATTTTTACCGTGTGTGTTCAAAATGGTGTTGTTTTGCGCATTCTGGACATTTAAGTATATGTTTAATAACCAATTTACATAGTAGAAACTGTAAAAATATCATATAACAGTACTCCTAAGCAAGAAAACAAAATACAAAATCCGTCATCGACTTAATGGACCCAAACTAATGAAGGGTTGACCAATGGACTAACGATGTTTTTCTCAAGAACCAAAATGGACCTTTATTCAAACATTTTTATCATTGAGGATTTCATCCCTCTTGCATTAGAGTGAACGTCTAGCTCCACTAAAAGAACACTAACATGTGATGAACGTAACTCAAATTTGCACATGTGATGAACACCAATTAGAACAAACAAAACAACTTTCTTATTATTTCGACAAATTCAGCCAGCTAACCCACACATAATTTGCACATTCATGGTATGAACATAACTAAAATATTGATCAAATTCATACAGAAAAGATTAAGGATTTCTTGGGATTCATTATTCATTAAAAATAATAGGGGAAAAAGTGAACCCTAATATTGCAATACCGCAAATCAGTAACAGGAAGCATAGCTATCAGTATATTAAATTTTCAACTTGGCGGAAAATCATAAGCAGATATGAAACAAATAAAATCCCAAGCTGTGGAGGATTTATTGAATACAAAATGGAAATTCATTCAATCTAACATATATCAGAATTCAAATCTTGAGCAATTCAATTCAATGTATAAATAGAGGATGAATATCGTCATACCAAATCTGGAGATATGGTTTACAATGATGTTCATCAATAAAAAATCCTCTTCTTTGATCCTTTCCTTTGAAACAAGGATATTCTTCTTATGATTACAATCCGAAAGATTTCCCCCCAAATTACAGAAGCAAAACCCTAAACCAAAAAAGGATAAAAGAAATTCGAAATCCGTTTAATTTTCTGGATTTCGACTCATGGAAGCAGAAGAAATAAAAGGAAAACACCACCCCATTTTCGTACCCCAAATTACAGAATGAAGAATTGAGAAATTATCTAAGGCCCTGATTGCAAGTTTGGAGGGAAAGGAAAAGGAGGGAATTAAAGGGGAAGGAAGGAGAATGAGTGTATTATCATTCTCGTTGTTTGGGAGTGGATGGGAGTGGATATTGTATGAGGGAATGACATGAAAGATTTATGACATGCTTTTACAAATTTATCCTTATTTGAAAAAATTAGGATAAGTAATACTATTTAAAAAGTGTAAAGTATAAAAATGGATGAGGTAAATTAGTAATTCAAATTATTTTTCCTCCAAAATATCCAAAATGGGGGAAATGAAAAAAGTGGGTTGAAAAGTAGAATGCAAAATTTATTAAAATCTCTCAAATTAATAAAACTCACAAACAAGGAAATGTCTCTATTAAACCTCTCATTTCCTTCATTTCCCCTCCCAAAAAATAACTCACAAACAAAACCTAACATAGAGCTACAAAAACTCAGGATTTTTGGACATCAGAGATCCCTCTTTATGAAAGTTTTCGGCCCCCAGATCTTCATTTACGTCCCCTTTTATAGGAGGGATTCATCAGCAAGTTGATCTTCTACTTGTATCCTGAATTTAATGCTCTTCAAATCCTCTGAACTCTGTCAAAAACGCACATGCATGAGGATTGTGGCGCGCATAGAGGATAAGGGAGAGAGTAGGTTTTTTATCGTGTGGCAGAGGAGGAGAGAAAAAATGGAGGGATGAAAATCGAAGGGGGGAGGGAGGGAGTCGGTCATGCTTCCCGTGTGCAGAAAAGAGGGGCCCGTAGCCATGAGAAAAGGAGGAAGAGAATAATTTTTGTGCTTTGTTGATGGTGAGGGGCGGCTACTAGGGTTTCAAAAAGGGGCAGAGAAGAAAAAAAAGGGGCGGTCTGGGTGAGGCGTGACCCGGTATGTGCAAGTGTGGCCCGGCATAAGGAGGTTCAAATGATGGAACCAGGTCGGGTACGGCCTGATTAGATGGGATGCGGGTTGTTTTTGTCAGAGGAAAGGAATGCACCGAACAGGGTCAAGCATGACCCGGTACTCTAGGCGCGGGTGAGGAGGTATCTTTCTTTTTTCTTTTTTTTGGTTTTGGGTTTGGTGTGGGCTATTCTGATGGCCTGGATATCCATTTTAATAACAAAGTGTCATTAATAGCTACATTAGGTGTTGTTTTCGAATGACAATTGGATTTGACAACTCATCAATGAAAACATAACAATTGTAACATTTGTTACACTGTCCTATTATCATTGGGAAACAACATCTAATGTACCTGTGAAATTGTACCTAAGTTTTGTGCATAATAATAATAATAGTATTTTTAATATTAGTTTTTAATAATGATATTTCTATATTTAATAGTTTAGGTTTAAATGATGGAACCAGGTCGCAAAACCGAGTCGTGTGAGGCCCGATTAGATGGGACGCGGGCTGTTTTTGTGAGAGGAAAGGTCTGGGCTGAACCTGGTCAGGCGTGACCCGGTTCTCTGTGCACGGGTCAGGTCCGTTTCTTATTTTATTTTATTTTATTTTTTGGTTTTGGGTCTAATGTGGGCTGGATATCCATTTTTTTCCCTGGTGGGGTTTAGCTGCAAATTGAGCCCAATCATTCTATTTTTTTCTTCTTTTCTTCTCTTCTACTTTATTATTTTCCCAAAAAATAAAATAAAATAAAAAATATTTGAAATAGAAGGGGACAAAATTAGATGTGCACGATAATTTTATTAATAACTATTTAGCTCAATCCTAAATAATTAAATTTATATATTGAATAATATAAAATATCATTAATTGGTTGGAATTTAATACATAGTACCGTTTTTTTATATGATAACTCTTAGAAATAAGAGTTATTACTATCTTTTTAACTAAATCATGGTTCTTGTTTTGAGTAATTTGGTAAAATAAAATAGAGTTTTAACAAGAAATTAAGTCTTTGACCTGAAAATGTTTAATTGGGGAAAAGAATGATAAATTTTGGAATTATATAACTGAAGAGATTTTTGAAGTGTTGAGCAAGAAAATCTGATATTCAAGTTGAGTGGAGCCGCTCCAGTAATGCTATGGAATGATGCAGCTTTTGAAGACAGATTCACTACAAGACAAAAGAGTTGTCAGCTCAGCGCACCTTCACTAAAGGACAAAGAACCTACAACGCGTTCCACAACCAGGAAAGAGAAGTGCAACCCTCGGCTGAGTGTACTTGGGAATTGGGCCAAAGAGTATTTTTAATATTTGAATTGGTGTAAAGCCCAAAAAGTGAGGCATGAGAGAGAATGTACAAACCCTACTTGGAGAGCACTAGTACAAATAGTGATAGGTTAGCCTCCTTTTAGGTGTCAGCTGGTACAGGGTACAAGAGCCTCCATTTTTACTCTTTGTCCTCTCTGTAATTTCGTTTATGCTTTTATGTCTTCAATTACCATTTTATTAATTTGTTTTGTTATTATGCTCATTATGAGCTAATTTCCTTTAGCTAGGATGCTATGATTTTGTAATTGATACTTAAGGGTGATTTATGCAATGGATGTTACTCATTTTCCTCTTCTTTGCGTTAATATTTACTTTGGATTAGCGTGATCAACTAAGCTAAAGTACTAGCTAGTTAAGTTTGGAAAAACTTAACTAGTGGATTTGTTTAGAGGATAAAGATCAAGTAATTAATTGGAAAATTAGTTGATGTGGAATAAGCTAGGAATAGCCTTCAAGTCTTTAAGTAGCTGGACGTGATAAATCTGTATCTGAGTGAATTTAATTTGAACTTAGGAATAAGAAGCTTTTAATGAAACTCGGTCTTTATTGTTGGAAAACAAAATTTATTTCCTTGACTGATGTAGCATCCTGAAGCATAAGTTACCCAGCAGTTAAAATTACAAAGGATTAGTTTTCCTAGCTGTTACCCATCTCATTTGAAAACCTTATTTTATTACTTTATTACCTTGCAATTTACAATGAATGCTCGAGACTGATTTACTTTCTTTTACCTTATTGTCAAAAAAATCCTTCTTTTATTGAGCTATATAGAGAAGTTAAAAATAGAATTTGTATTTAACTCATTTAAATCCTCGTGGGAACGATATTTATTCACACTTTATTACTTGTAAGATTGTGTTCACTTGCACACTCTATGCATATTCACAAAATATGGCAACAATGTACATAGTGCTTTTCATAATTGTACTTTTAAATATGATTTAATGAATACTTAATTTCAACCAAAAAATTGATAATTTTAATAATATATTTAATAACATAGTGTCATTAATAGATGGAATTTAATCCCATTAATTGTTATAATATAATAATATGACAAGACTTAGGTACAATTTCATAGGTACATTAAGTATTGTTTTCGAATCGCAATTGGACTGTATAACAATTCATCAATGAAAACATAACATGTGTAATAGCTGTTATACATGTCCTATTGTCAATTGGAAACAACATCTAGTGTACCTATGAAATTGTACCAAAGTTTTTTTCATAATAATAATAATAATAGGGTTATTAATATTTTTTAAAAATAATATTTCTATATTTAATAGTGTAGGTTTACATGATGGAACTGGGTCGCAAAACAGGGTCGGGTGCGGGCCGATTAGATGGGACGCGGGCCGTTTTTGTGAGAGGAAAGGACTTGGCCAAATCGGGTCAGGTGTGACCCGGTTCTCTGAGTGCGGGTCGGGTCGCTTTTTTTTTTGGGGGTCTGGTGCGGGCTGTTCTGGTGGGCTAGATATCCATTTTTTAATCTTTTTTTTTTCTTCTGATGGGGTTTAAGTGGAAATTGAGCCCAATCATTCTGTTTTTTCTTTTCTTTCTCTTCTACTTTATTATTTTCTTGAAAAATAAAATAAAATTAAATTAAAATTTATTGAAATAGAATTGGACAAAATTAGATGTTCACAATAATTTTATTAATAATTATTCAGCTCGATCCTAAATAATTAAATTTATATATTGAATAATACTCCCTCCGGTCCTTAATGTAAGAAACAAATAGGTATTTTTTTTGGTCCAAAATATAAGAAACATTCATCAATTTTCACACATATTAAATGCTAATTTCAAATATTACCCTCATTTATAATAGGATTTATATTTACGAGATATATCAACTTCTCATACAAGTGAGTTTGTTCATTAAATAGAAGGGGTATTTTAGGAAATTTATATGAATATTAATTACAAATAGCTTATTTCAATACATTTTCTTGGTCTGTATGTTTTAAGGTTTTGTTTCTTGTAATAAGGTGGGTATAAAGTATCATTAATTGGTTGGAATTTAATACATAGTACCGTTTTTTACTGTATACATAGTACTTTTAATAATTGTACTTTTAAATATGATTTAATTTTTTTAACGAGATTTAAATATTATTTAATGGATATTTAATTTCAACCAAAAATTTGATAATATTTAATAATATATTTAATAACATAGTGTCATTAATAGATGGAATTTAATCCCATTAATTTTTATAATATAATAATAGGACAAGACTTGGGTACAATTTCATAGGTATATTGTAACACCTCGATTTTTCTGTTTGTCTGTAAATTGTGATTATATGAATATTTAAAATTTTATTTTAATAAATGGTGATGAATTATTTTGATAGATCAAATTAAGTCATCTTTATTTTACATTAGAAATGTATGGTTGACTTTTTGGTAGAAAATTCACGACATCTACGGTTTGAGTTTTCGCTGTCAGTTAAGCCCTACTAACCCGAAAATAATTTTTAGAAAAAAATTCGAAAATTCGAAAATTTTATTTTTATAAACCAGTTATATTTATTTTTATGATTTTAGAAATTATTTATTTTTATATGAATTTTTCGGGTGAAATTTTACAAATAAAAATACGATCGGTTTTTACCGTTATGTAACAATCGGTACCGGAACGAACCCAAAATAATTAAGTCTGATTTTTTCCAGATTTGGAAATGATTTTCCTTGATGTGAATAGTGACCCTTGTCACTATTCAATACTATTCATGTCATTGTAATTATTATTTTTCATTTCCTAGAAAACTAATATATTTAATAAAAATATTTGAATAAAAATTGGAAAAAATCTCAGATTTCCCCCCTCCTCTTAAATACCACTCCTCTTCTTCATTCACTCGTCACTTTGTCAAAATCATACCCAAACTCTTGCAAAAAAAAAATTCTGGAGTTTTTCATCTTCAACCTTAAGCTTTGAACTTGGAAGCTACATATCCTTCATACACTCATCTCTTGCTCACCATCATTTTCAATTAGAGGGTATTGATTCTTAACTCTTGTTCTTCTCATTTAAGTTCCTATTATCATCTTGCATGTTCATAAGTTTAGTTAAAAGTTGGTTTTTCTTTTAATGCATGTTCATTTTGTTTAAGCTTATTAACATCTTTACAATTTTCTTCAACCTTTGCATGTTGAAAACGAACTTCCTATGATCATTTTAATGGGTGGCCGACACCCTAGTGAAGGAAGGATGATGATTTTTCAAAGAGTTTCACATGCATCTTGGTTATTTAGTGCTTCCATGATTTCAACTTATGATTTTCAAAGAAATCCTTTTCACATACAATTGAATTTTTATCAAAACTATACTTATTTTCACTTTAAGTTTATGTATTGAATGTGGTGGGAAATTCATCCAATCATATGAACATGGTGTTGGCTAAAAACACCAAGAGGAAAAAGGATGAACCTTGATGAAAATCTCACATGCATGGTTTAAGAACTTTGACTTAAGTATTTTTTAATTCATGGATTTTATTAAAAATATATGTTTTCCTTCATTGATAAGATTTTGTGGCTAAGACTCTAAAATAAAAGAGTTGATGAAGCCTCACTTAAATCTTTAAGAAGGATGCATGTATGACAATTTTAGTCATTTGCATGAATGATGCAATGTGGAGTTTGAAAATTTAAAAACCCTGATCTTTTATAATTATAATGCCGAAACTCATTAGTAGAGTTGATGAGGTCTTATTCAAATTTTTGTTAACCAAATGATGTTTAAAAACATAGCATTAGTACATGCAAGGAAGTAAGTTTATTGAAATACAATATTTTCCCACTATTTTATGTAAAGGCCGAAACCTATGATTATTGAGGCTAAGGGTTCCAAATTTTATTTCCAAGTTTTGAATTTATATTTCGTTCCTTTAATGCCTGAAGAATTTAAACCAAAGGCTTGTAAAGATTGAAAATTTCTAGCTTGGTTTTCTTAGCATGGCTGAAACATACAACAAAATTTTGGGGTAGATTGTAAAGATTTTTAACTTAGGTTAAATATGTATTTTTGTTTAGATTTGAAATCGTGACGAGCGACAAGTCGTTCCTTCTAAAATACCCAATCGAAGCTTTTTATCGTCGGAATTAAGGTAAGGGGGAAAGCCTGAGGGATATTAAAAAATTATGGTAACTATGTACTTGTATGTTTGGATTATTGATGTTGTTGTTTAATATGTGAAAGGTTGATTTGATATATATATATATATATATATATATATATATATATATATATATATATATATATATATATTTGTGTGTGTGTGTGTGCTAGTTTATGAAGTTGTTGTTCATATGGATGTTTTAGAATTAGATGAATTTATATGATGACATGTTGAATTTAAATATGTGCTTAAATGAACTTTGTTATTTATGTTGTAAGTGCTTGAAGTTGTGTTGATTATTGCATAGTAGCCTAACCATTGGTTAGAGCCCCACCCTTAAGGAAAGATAAAAGCCTTAATAAAACTTTACACACGTTGAAAACACATGTTTTTAAGTTGAAACGTATTTTTAGAGAAGGCAAATATTTTTTTAGGTACAAAATTTCAAGAGATTGAAAATAAAGATTTTATTCACAGAAGGTGAAAAGAGATCATTTTAGAAGATTTGAAGGATATTTTCTATAAAAGTCTTAAATTTTTTGAGACTATTTATGGTAAAGAAATTATTTAAAACAAATTAAATGCTTGATTCTTTACCAAAAAGATTTTAGTTCTCATATATTTCACTAAGTTTCTTCTTAAAAATACATTTTTTTTTTGTAAAAGAGGACTTTCTTTCTAAAGATGGACTTTTGGAGTTTTATTATAATGTTTTTAAAATGAATTTCAAAGGAAAAACGTTTTTCAAAAGAAGTTTTTTTTTTTTGAAATAAAGTATCCGATAACTTGGATGAGTTACGGAAGTTTTGTTTTTGGGTTTTGTATTTTCACCGAGCGAAAAAGAAGAAAAGTTGAACCAAGTAACCGAGACGTCGGAATACTAGTGTTTTAAAAGTATGTTGATCCATGATTCGTGTTACGTTGTTATGGACTATGTTCCATTGTACGTTGCTATGGACTGCTGCTCCATATACGTTGAGTTGAAACATGGTGAAAAAAATAAAAATGTGAAAATTGTTTTCTACGACCACAAAGTCCAAGGACTGATGCATAAGTCTGGGACTGTTGTGATTAGACACGGACGTAAAAGTCATGTGTTGATAATAAAAGTTGCAAGATATTAAAAACATTGAAAAGTCGTGAGCTTTGAGCCTCGGCGAAAGGAAAATATCAAGCACAAAGAAAAGCTAAAAATAAAATGATTTTCTCTTGCATTTATTTTGGCAGTCGTGACCATGTTGTTTTGTATGAATATCTGGAAGGACCGGGTATTTCATGCTACGGTGTTTCTTTGTGCCTTGATGGACGATGAAGTCCATTAGCCGGAACTACTGTGCCTTGTGTTGGAGAGTATGCTATGGACATTCCACGCATGTTGCACACTGTGTCAGGGGGGTTTGGACAGTGTAGTGGAAATTCACGTGTGTCTTTATGACAACCGAGCCTGATCAGCTCATTTTTAAAGAAAGTTGAAAACTCCAGAGTCTTGCATCAAAGTTGGTTTTTTCATGAACATCATTGTTTTTCAAAGTTTATTGATGAATTGGTGTGATATTATATTTAGTTTATTATTTCACATGCTGTAAATATGATGATATTTGTTGTGTATGCTGTTTGTGTTGCAAGAATGTAGTTTATCATAATTATCCATATATTGGTATCTCACCCTTGCATTTTTGTTTGTTTCATTTGGCATATATTATTTGTGTGTCGGAAAATAGATGAACCCAGACGAACCACTGCCTCATCCCGGGCGCGAGCCCTAATCTTTGAGAACCACTTTGACCTGAAGGCATGGGAGTTCGGACCGGGGGCCCACGTAGCTCACTACACTGTCCCGGTCAGTACAGCGGAGGGCGGCATTTTGAATGGACCTGTCCAGAGGGTTCAGACTACTGAGACAGTACAGATCAAACTGCCATCTGTGGACATATGCATTCAGCATTGGGCTGCCCATGGCTTAGTGGTCTTAGGTCAGTACCCACCCCAAGACTTACCGTATCAAGAGGCACCTATTGCACCTATCGAGGAGGACCCGCTGGAGCACATGGAGGAGGACCCTCAGGAGGAATTAGAGGAGGACCCCATGGAGTAGATAGACGAGGTCCCTCAGTATCACCCCCTTGATGACGATGAGGACGATGATCCTGACGAGGGAGGTGAGGTGGAGGACCCTTCACCAGTTATGTCTCCACAGGGTGGAGATAACCGTAGTGGTCTCCCGAACGGATACCACTAGGAGTAGACCAGCCATAGAGGTGTCTTTTGTGGTAGTAGTGTCCAAAGCTGTCGTTCTATTTTGTATCTGACTATATCCCTCTAATCTAGTTTTACTTTTTGCAAGTCTGTTAATAATTAACTTAGTTGCTATGAAGAACTATGTTGTATTCACTCTATGTACTTCTGTCAAGTGGCCTCTCACCAAGAATGCTTTTTTTTTATTTATTTATATAAGAAGGTGTTATGTGTATTCATGGTACTATTTTACTAGTTATTTAGAGTAAAGATGTTTATGATAAAAGTTTTATGATATCCCAAGATGGGTAACATCCATAATGATTTTTTTTTCTCTGAAATAAAATCGACATATTGTTAATAATATGATTAATTGTAACATGTAGTAACTTATATGATACTCGGAGAAAGAGTGTCACAGTAAGCGTGGTATCAGAGCTGGTCGAGACTTTTGGGAATAGGCCTATTGTGTTTATGTTGTGTGATCTCTGAAAAGGCTTGTTTGAATTACTTCTTAGAAGTAAAGATTGTTGGAAAGTGATTGAATAACTTTTATCTAGTTGCCATTTAACTGATTTTTATCTTGTTGATCAGTTATGGAGCTAGACGTAGGACGTGGACATGGCCGTAGAGGTGGTTTTGTTGGTGGACGCAGACCTGATGGTGGGGGAGCGGATTTTGCAGCACAAGCTATGGCAGAAGTTGTTGCTGCCATTGCCCAGCAGACCGCTACTATAGCTGCACAACACCAACAAGAGCAAGCTCATACTGAGCAAGCCGCAGAAGGTTGTGCTCTGACAACATTTCGACTTCAGAGCTTACCACAGTTTTATGGGGATGTTGATCCGGTTAAAGCAGACTTATGGATTCAAGAAATCGAGAAGATTTTCGAGTTGATTAATAGTCTTGAAGCGGTATGAGTGTCATATGCTACTTTCTTACTAATAGGAGATGCTGAATATTGGTGGAGAGGAACCAAGCAAATGCTCGAGGAGAATCAACAAGAAATTACTTGGGAGGTTTTTCGCACTGCATTCCTGGACAAATATTTCCCACAATGTGCTCGAGAGGAGAAGGAACTGGAATTTCTGCCTCTTCGCCAAGGTGACCTGACTGTTGGAGAGTATGCGGCCAAGTTCGAATCATTAGCCAGATATTTTCGATTTTTCCAGGACAATCCAGAAGAGAGCTGGAAGTGTGAAAGATTCGAAGGAGGATTGAGGTATGAGATCAAGGGGTCAGTGCTGCCACTAGAGATCAGGAATTTTCAAGCTCTGGTGGAGAAATATAGGAAAGTTGGACAAATGATGAAAGGTAGAGACAATCGAGGGGATGTTGTGGACCCTCACGATCGAGAAACCAATTCCAAGGCCAGAACCAGAGGGGTAAGCAAGCTCGGAAGAAGCCATACTCTAGACCAACTGGAAACAACCAGAGTCAACAACAGTACCGTCCCGTGGCCTCGACCTTTGGAAGTGTTAACCAGAGGAGTCAAGGACCAAGCCAAGGAAGGAGATGCTTCAAGTGTGGAGACCCGAACCACTTGACTGATGTATGTCCCGTGAGAGGGATGAAATGTTTCAACTGTGACCGAGTAGGACATCTGGCAAACGATTGAAAGACACCAAACCGGGAAACCACCGTCAATAGTGCCAGAATTTCTAAACCAACAGCTAAGGGAAGAGTTTTTACCATGAGTGGTGCTGAAGCCTCTAACTCCAAGGACCTAATGAAAGGTAGCTGTGATATTGCAAGTAATCTCTTAACTGTGCTTTTCGATTCTGGTGCGACGCACTCATTCATCTAGTGCGACGCACTCATTCATCTCAAATGATTGTATGATTTGATTGTCTCAACTCCTACCTCTGAACCTGTCGTGGTTAACTCAATGTGTTTGAACTGTCTGATTATCATTCAGGATCGACACTTTCTTGTTGATCTGATTTGCTTGCCTTTAGTGCAATTAGATGTGATTTTGGGTATGGATTGGTTGTCTTCCAATCATGTTCTTTTAGATTGTTCTTGTAGAACATTGATTTTTCTGAACCCCGAGATTTCTGGATTTCTCTCTACCCATCAAGTGAAATCTTTTTCGAAGGAAAAGTATCAGAGGTGCTTAAATTTAACAAGCTTGGAAATTGAAGAAGTTATTATGAATACGATACCAGTTGTAAGAGACTTTCTAAAGTTGTTTCCTCCCGATGTACCCAGATTACCCCCGGTGAGAGATATCGAATTCTCCATTGATCTTGTTCCAGGAACCGGTCCAATATGGATTGCTCCGTATCGGATGTCGCCAACAGAACTCATGGAATTAAAAGCTCAGTTGGAAGACCTCTTGTCAAAACAGTTTATAAGGCCAAGTGTTTCCCCGTGGGGAGCACTTTGTTCTTTTAGTACAAAATAAAGACGAAGGATTGAGACTTTGCGTGGATTATAGCCAACTCAACAAAGTGACAATTAAGAACAAGTATCCGTAGCCACGTATAGATGATTTGATGGACCAATTGCAAGGAGCTGTCGTTTTCTCAAAAATTGACTTGAGGACGGGCTACCACCAGATCAGAGTGAAGACTGAAGACATTCCAAAGACTGCTTTCGAAACACGTTATGGCCATTATGAGAATCTTGTAATGCCTTTTGGAGTGACAAACACACCTGCTGTTTTCATGGATTACATGAATCAGGTTTTTCGTCCGCTCTTGGACAAGTTCGTTGTCGTGTTCATCGATGATTTCCTCATTTATTCAGGAGCCATGAGGAACATGAAGTGCATCTGCGACAAGTCTTACAATTCTTAAGCGAGAAGGAACTTTATGAAAAACTCTCTAAGTGTGAGTTCTGTAATACCCTCCTTGGGCATTACTTTGTAAACACGTACGGAAATGAATTTAAAAGGGAATTTCGCTGGTTGCTTTCGGAAATTAATTTATATAAATATATAAGCACCAGAAAACGGGTATAAAGTTTGTTAAATGCGGTTATGGTAAAATTTAAACCTATTTTGAAATAGTAACATCACATTTTCACCTAGCATGGTACAAATTCTGGTCATATATGGACCATTTGTCATATGACCCAAAACCTTATCCGTGACCGGCGCACAGACTTACAAACCTAGCCTGGCAAGCCTATTTATTTTCGAAATGTACTTAAATAAAAAGCTTGAATATTTTTACAAAAATTTTGACTGAGTCTCCTCTGTAATTGAAACATCACAAAATAAAAACACCTGTTGAAATATTTCTATTTTCATCCCAAAAGAAGGGCTCTCCGAGCCATTTACATTCCATCCAAAAATAAAGGCTCTCCGAGCCATAAACATACATACTAACATTAATCAACATCATCTCAAAACCTAAGCTGGTCGTTCAAAAAAATATTCATGGGTAAGACCCCTATGGTTCTCACCATTATACCTGACATTATACATCTTCCAGGATTGGGAATAATATCCCTGAGAGAAACTGGAAACCTCTTCTGCATCTTCTGTATGCGTATACCAAGATACAATAGCAAAACCAGAAAAACAGATACATGCAAGGGTGAGTACCAATATATGGATTTTAACACGACGACCACATGTTCGACTCTCAATTACCATTTAATCATGAATATTAAAGACAAAAACAATATATATCTCAAAGGGTTTCATACCCGTCAGTCGTAACCGCTTTAAAAATCATGACACTTCAATATTCATCAACTAACTTTGATACCTAATCTACAGAGCTCTAACCAACAAATAAATGAGCTGATCAGGCTCTAGTTGCCAATTAAGGCAGAATCAATGCCCGATATGGCAAAGTTCTATTAACCATTCCACGGTCCAACTCAAGGCAAAGTGGTGACTACATATAGCACATGGTCTACGTGGTCGTATATCCATCAAGGCACAGTGACCTAAACTGCATGAATACTTTCCATCAAGCATTCAAGTCCTATGCAAAGGCATGTCTGCCCTGTAATGCATGTAAAACGTTTTGTTCTCGTTGTTTTCTTTGTGATCAATCTTTAGGTGTCGGAGCTAAAAGTCTCACGACTAAATCACCAATTTGAACTTTCAAGTTTAATACCTCATTCCAAAATAACTGACTCCAAGTTAAAAGGTGTGCAAATCACGAAATCCAGACCGATGAACCAGTCTTGGACGCGTAGATTTTAGTGCACAAAACCAAATATACGGTTTATACGACATTATAGTCCATAATTTCCTCTTCGGACCCTAGGCCCATATCTTAGAACTCTAGACCCGACGTCTCGGTTGCTAGGTTTATTTAAACCATTTTTGTTCTGTGAAATACAAAACAAAATCAAATTTTCCTCAACCTATCCAAGTTGATGGAAATAACTCGATGTTTACCGAAAATCCTTTTACGTAGGAAATTCGTTTTGTAAACTTAACAAAATTCCTTAAAACTTATTTTTGTTCAAAAATCAATAATTTGAACTGTAAAACCTTATTTGAGACAAATTCTCAATAATAGCCTCTTTAAAAACACTTTGGTAAATATTGACCGAATTTTCCATCGTTTGCTGTTTTAAGACGCATTTAGGTAAAAATAGGACTCTTTGTCGTAAATTAATTTTTCCAACACTGTAAAAAAATTATTTTCTAAAATTTTTCGCTTAAAATATTATTTTCTAATATTTATAAATTACTCAGGTAAAAATTAACAGTGCTAAAATATTTTCACGATTACGTCCTCACTATGGCTCTAAAACGCTCTTTCGTTGTTAAATGATTAAAATAATATTATTTTTCACTTTTTCCCAATTTTTCACCAAATAAATAATTAAGTAATATTACATTACTATTTCCACTGAATTAAACTTGTTAATTCAATAAAAAGGCTTTTACTGCTTTAAACTTGTATTTAATTGAACTTTGACCACTGTCAGGCTTTCAAACTCACAATCCACATCAACAATTATTTCATATCAATAATATGACACTTAGAAATTTAAAACATATCTCCAAATACAACAAATAATTAAATGCAGATAAATCAAATAATTAACAGCAGATAATCAATAAGCAAATGATGCTAACTACAAAATAAATACTTACACACCATAATTAAGACACACAATAACAATTACACATGGCTATAGGAAAAATACCTCAGGCTTTCCCCTTACCTCAAAAACACAGTCTCTTCAGTGAATAATTTCTGGCAAGTCCCGCAGTGTCGGTAACGCGCGTAAACGGTAATCTAACTTTATCCTTCATTAAACACAACAACTAATCAAAAATCAAACAACTTAATCAAACCTATATTACTACATGTAGGTTTCGGCCTAGGGACTGCCCTTAGGGTTAGCAATCTCTAAAAAGTCTAAACTTTTGGATTAATCACTCCTAATTGCTCAACCCTAAATCAATGGTTATTGAACAAAGATTGAATTTAAATCTTCCAATTCCTTATCAAATGAATTTTGGCCATGATCGATGAAATTGCTTAGCGACCTTCATTTGGTTAATACAATATAGATTCAATACCTATTCAACTAACAAGATTGAATCATGACAAACTAGTTAGGAAAATTTGGAACAAAACCCTAGTTTTCTAGAGTATAGGTTCGGCCTCTTTACGTTTTAAGGGTTAGAAAATTTTGTTTGATGCAAACTTCTAGATCTAGAATATAGAGGTAATAATAGTATTATAGAAATTGGTTTCATGTCAAATGGATTTTCCTATGATTTTCTATGAATTTTTGAATCTAGAAACCCTAAAATGCATCATATTGATAAAGACATCAAAATGAAAAATTCAATGAAGAACATGATGCTAAATAAGGATGACAAGAATGGTTTACTTCTTGGAATCAAGAAAATGGCAATAAATCTAACACTTCCTTCACAAAATGAGCTATGGAAACCTAACACTTTAATGGAGAAAAAGAGCAAACTCTTGGAGAAGATGAAGTGCTCCTTAAATAGGTGTGAAGTTGGGCCTCTTGGCAGCTTTGGGGCCGTGAGTTTCAAGGGCAAAAGGGTCAATATGCCAAAAATCCAAGGACAAAGGTGTAATCTTGCTTTAGGTTAATTTGTAATTAAAATCAACCATAAGGACATAATGGTCATTCCCCTAAAAAGTAATCATTACAATTGGTAGTCATGATCTGACATCCTATTTATCCTAGTAATCATTACACTTGAAGAGGTGAAGTTCTTAGGGCATGTGATTTCCAAAGAAGGAATTGTTGTGGACCCTGCTAAAGTGGAAGCAGTGCTCTCTTGGGAAAGACCAACGACAATAACAGAGATTCGAAGCTTTGTCGACTTGGCTGGATACTACCGAAGATTTATTGAAGGATTCTTCAAAATCATAACGCCATTGACTCATCTTACACGAAAGGACCAACCTTTTGTGTGGACTTAAAAGTGTGAGGAAAGTTTCCAAAAGATAGAAGAACGCTTGACAACTACACCAGTGTTAATCCTTCCTGAACCCAATGAACCCTATGAAGTGTACTGCGACGCTTAATATCAATGCTTAGGCTGTGTATTGATGCAACACCGAAAGGTTGTGGCTTATACGTCACGTCAGTTAAAGACTCATGAGAAGAACTATCCGACTCATGATCTGGAATTAGCTGTCGTGGTTTTTGCACTAAAGATATGGAGACATCATCTGTATGGAGCCAAGTTCGATGTTTTCAGTGACCACAAAAGCCTGAAGTATTTATTCGATCAGAAAGAGCTCAACCTGAGACAAAGGCGGTGGATGTAATTTTTGAAAGATTATGACTACAAGTTGCAGTACCATCCCCGAAAAGCAAAAGTAGTGGATGATGCTTTAAGCTGGAAGGTCATTCATGTCTCGGCAATGATGGTGAAGGAGCTAGAATTGATCGAGAAATTTTGCGACCTCGATTTAATGATGGAGATCAGCTCAAAAAAGATCAGTGTGGGAATGATTAAAATCTCAAATGGATTGCTGGAAGAAATCCGAGAACAACAAGCTACTGATGTGTATCTCAAAGAAAAGAAAGACCTCATGGAACAAGGAAAAGCACCGGAATTCAGTATGGGACCAGACAACATTTTGAGGTGTAATGGACGTGTCTGTGTACCTGAAAATCTCGAGATGAGAAAGAGGATTCTCGAGGAATCACACAAGAGTGTACTAAGTATCCACCCTGGAGCAACCAAGATGTACCAGGATTTAAAGCAGAATTTTTGGTGGCCGGGCATGAAGAAACAAGTGGCAGAATATGTGGCATCTTATTTAAACTTGTCAGAAGGCGAAAGTAGAACATCAACGACCCGGTGGAATGTTGCAATCTCTTGACATACCTAAGTGGAAGTGTGAAAGTATATCCATGGATTTTGTGGTAGGATTACCAAGGACTTTGAAAGGTTTTGATTCGATTTAGGTAATTGTGGATAGGCTGACGAAGTCAGTACATTTCTTACCTGTCAAGTCAAATTACAAGGTAGAGAAGCTAACTGAAGTGTATATTAGCGAAGTGATCAGACTCCATGGTGTACCCTCTAGTATCGTTTCGGATCGAGACCTAAAGTTTACTTCACGTTTTTGGGGAAGTTTGCAGAAATCGCTTGGAACTAAGTTAAGACTCAGTTTAGCCTATCACCCCCAAACTGACGGGCAAACAGAAAGGACAATTCAGTCATTGGAGGACTTGTTGAGAGCATGTGTTCTAGACAATCTTGGAAGTTGGGACGACCTTTTGCCACTCATAGAGTTCACATACAACAACAACTTTCACTCAAGTATCAGAATGGCACCCTATGAGGCTTTATATGGAAAAAAAGTGTCAAACACCACTGTGTTGGTACAAGTATGGGGAAAGCTCAATGTTAGGACCTAAAATTGTGCAACAAACGACGGAGAAGGTGAAACAAATCCATGAGAAAATGAAGGCTTCCCAAAGCAGACAGAAGAGCTACGCCGATCGAAGAAGAAGACCTCTGGTATTCAAATAAGGGGAACACGTATTTCTGAGGGTAACTCCTACTACTGGGGTAGGTAGAGTTATAAAATCCAAAAAGCTCACTCCTAAGTTTATTGGACCATACCAGATTCTTCGTCGTATCGGTCCAGTAGCTTATCAAATTTCTCTGTCACCTTTCCTTTCAAATATACATGATGTTTTTCATGACTCTCAGGTGATAAAATATATCCCTAACCCGTCGCATGTAATTGAACCTGATTTTGTTCAGTTAAAGGAAAATCTATCCTATGAGACTTCACCCGTACAAATCAAAGATAAGAGGATCAAACAACTCAGGGCAAACAGATTCCATTAGTTAAGGTTGTTTGGGATAAAACAACTGGAGAAGCAACTTGGGAAGTAGAGGACAAGATGAAATTACAGTATCTAGATTTATTTTCAGATACTTAATTTCGAGGACAAAATTTCTTTTTAGATGGGTAGTAATGTAACACTCCGATTTTTCTGCTTGTCTGTAAATTGTGATTATATGAATATTTAAGATTTTATTTTCATAAATGGTGATGAATTATTTTGATAGACCAAATTAATTCATATTTATTTTATATTAGAAATGTACGGTTGAATTTTCGGTAGAAAATTCCCGACATTTATGGTTTGAGTTTTCGCTGTCAGTTAAGCCCTACTGACAAGAAAATAATTTTTAAAAAAAAATTCAAAAATTCAAAAATTTATTTTTGTAACCCAGTTATATTTATTTTTATGATTTTAGAAATTATTTATTTTTATATGAATTTTTTGGGTGAAATTTTACGAATAAAAATACGATCGGTTTTTACCGTTACGTAACAATCGGTACCGGAACGAACCCAAAATAATTAAGTCTAATTTTTCCATATTTGGAAATGATTTTCCATGATATTATTAGTGACCCTTTTCACTATTCAATACTATTCATGTCATTGTAATTATTATTTTTCATTTCCTAGAAAACTACTACATTTAATATAAATATTTGAATAAAAATTGATAGAAAAATTGGAAAAATCTAAGATTTTTCTGTTGGGGAAGTCCCCCCACCCTTTATAAACACCACTCCTCTCTTCTTCATTCACTCATCACTTTGTCAAAATCATACCCAAACTCTTGCAAAAAAATTTCTTGAGTTTTTCATCTTCAACCTTAAGCTTTGAACTTGGAAGCTACTTATCCTTCATACACTCATCTCTTGCTCACCATCATTTTCAATTAGAGGGTATTGGTTCTTAACTCTGGTTCTTCTCTTTTAAGTTCCTATTATCATCTTGCATGTTCATAAGTTTTGTTAAAAGTTGGTTTTTCTTTTAATGCACGTTCATTTTGTTTAAGCTTATTAACATCTTTACAATTTTCTTCAACCTTTGCATGTTGAAAAAGAACTTCCTATGATCATTTTAATGGGTGGCCGAAACCCTAATGGTGGAAGGATGATTACTTTTCAAAGAGTTTCACATGCATGTTGGTTATTTAGTGCTTATACTATTAAGGTGAAGGGGGAACGCCTGAGGGATATTAAAAAATTAAGGTAACTATGTACTTGTATGCTTGGATTATTGATGTTATTGTTTAATATGTGAAAGGTTAATTTGCTATATATATATATATATATATATATATATATATATATATATATATATATATATATATATGTATGTGTGTGTGTGTGTGTGTGTGTGTGTGTTTATGTGCTAGTTTATGAAGTTGTTGTTAATATGGATGTTTTAGAATTAGATGAATTTATATGATTACATGTTGAATTTAAACATGTGCTTAAATGAACTATGTTATTTATGTTGTAAGTGCTTGAACTTGTGTTGATTGTTGTATAGTAGCCTAACCATTGGTTAGAGCCCAATACTTAAGGAAAGATAGAAGCCTTAATAAAACTTTACACAAGTTGAAAAACACATGTTTTTAAGTTGAAACGTATTTCTAGAGAAGGCAATTTTTTTTAGGTAAAAATTTCAAAAGATTGAAAATAAAGATTTTCACAGAAGGTGAAAAGAGATCATTTTAGAAGATTTGAAGGATATTTTCTATAAAAGTCTTAAATTTTTAGAGACTATTTATGGTAAATAAATTATTTAAAACAAATTAAATTCTTGATTCTTTACCAAAAAGATTTTAGTTCTCATATATTACACTAAGTTTATTCTTAAAAATCTCTATTTTTTTTTTTTTTTGTAAAAGAAGACTTTCTTTCTAAAGATGGACTTTTGGAGTTTTATTATAATGTTTTTAAAATGACTTTCAAAGGAGAAACATTTTTCAAAAAAAGTTTTTTTTTTGTAATAAAGTATCCGATAACTTGGATGAGTTACGGAAATTTAGTTTTTGGGTTTGGTATTTTCACCGAGCGAAAAAGAAGAAAAGTTGAAAAGTTGAACCTAGTAACCGAGACGTCGGAATACTAGTGTTTTAAAAGCACGTTGATCCGTGTTACGTTGTTATGGACTATGTTCCATTATACGTTGCTATGGACTGCTGCTCTATATACGTTGAGTTGAAACATGGTGAGAATAATAAAAAGGTGAAAATTGTTTTCTACGACCACAAAGTCCAAGGACTTATGCATAAGTGTAGGACTGTTGTGATTAGACACTCGGACATACAAGTCATGTGTTGATAATAAAAGTTACAAGATATTAAAAAATTGAAAAGTCGTGAGCTTTAAGCCTCGACGAAAGGAAAATATCAAGCACAAAGAAAAGCTGAAAATAAAATGATTTTCTCATGCATTTATTTTGGCAGATGTGCCCACGTTGTTTTGTATGAATATCCGGAAGGACCAGGTATTTCATGCTACGGTGTTTCATTGTGCCTTGATGGACAATAAAGTCCATTAGCCGGAACTATTGTGCCTTGTGTTGGACAATATGCTATGGACATTCCACGCACGTTGCACATTGTGCCAGGAGTTTGGACAGTGTAGTGGAAATTCACGCTGTGCCTTTATGGCAACTGAGCCTGATCAGCTCATTTTTAAAGAAAGTAGAAAACTCCAGAGTCTTGCATCAAAGTTGAATTTTTCATGAACATTGTTGTTTTTCAAAGTTGATTGGTGAATTGGTGTGATATTATATTTAATTTATTATTTCACATGTTGTAAATATGATGATATCTGTTGTGTATGTTGTTTGTATTGCATGTATGTAGTTTATCATAATTATCCATATATTGGTATCTCACCCTTGCATTTTTGTTTGTTTTATTTGTCATATATTATTTGTATCAAAAAATAGATGAACCCAAACGCACCACTACCTCATTCCCAGGCACGAGCCCTAATCTTTGAGAACCACTTTGACCCGAAGGCGTGAGAGTTCAGACCGAGGGCCCACGTAGCTCACTACACTGGTCCGGTCAGTACAGTGGAGGGCAGCATTTTGAATGGACCCGTTCGGAGGGTTCAGACTACTGAGACAGTACAGATCATACTGCAACCTGTGGACATATGCATTCAGCATTGGGCTACCCATTGCTTAGTGGTCTTAGGTCAGCAACCACCCCAGGACTTACCGCATTAGGAGGCACCTGTTGCACCTATCGAGGAGGACCCACTGGAGCTCATGGAGGAGGACCCTCAAGAGGAATTAGAGGAGGACCCCATGGAGGAGATAGACGAGGTCCCTCAGTATCACCCCCTTGTTGACGATGAGGACGATGATCCTAACGAGGGAGGTGAGGTGGAGGACCCTTCACCAGTTATGTCTCCACAGGGTGGAGATAACCGTAGTTGTCTCCCGAACGGATACCACTAGGACTAGACCAACCATAGAGTTGTCTTTTGTGGTAGTAGTGTCCAAAGCTGTCGTTTTGTTTTGTATCTGACTATGTCCCTCTAATCTAGTTTAACTTTTTGCAAGTATGTTAATAATTAACTTAGTTGCTATGAAGAACTATGTTGTATTCACTCTATGTACTTCTGTCAAGTGGCCTGTCACCAAGAATTTTTTTTATTTATTTATATAAGAATGTGTATTCATTGTACTATTTTACTAGTTATTTACATCAAAGATGTTTATGATAAAAATTTTATGATATCCCAAGATGGGAAACATCCATAATGAATATATATTTTTCTCCGAAAGAAAATCGACATATTGTTAATAATATGATTAATTGTAACACGTAGTAATTAATGATATACTCGGGGAAAGGGTGTCACATATATTATGTGTTGTTTTCGAATGACAATTGGACTTGTGTAACAACTCATCAATGAAAACATAACATGTGTAACGGCCGTTACTTATGTCCTGTTGTTATTGGGAAACAACATCTAATGTACCTATGGAATTGTAGCTAAGTTTTATCCATAATAATAACAACAACAACAACAACAACAACAACAACAACAACAACAATAATAATAATAATAATAATAATAATAATAGCATTATTAATAACCTGGTGGTGGCTATCTAATGTACCTATTTAAGTTAGCGACCGAATTAGCGACCGATTCATGGTGGTGGCTGATAACCTAGTCGCTAAGCTTTTAGAGACCGAAATAATAATTCGGTCGCTAAATAATAAAAGACGGTCGCTACACGGTTGGTCGCATTGTTTCGGTAACCATTTGTAGCAACCGATAATCGGTCGTTAGTTCGGTCGCCAATGTTGGTTACTGTTAACCTATATTAGCGACGGATTTTCGGTCGCTAGACCACAATCTGTTAATGGTAACTAAAGTTTAGCGACCGAATTATTGGTTTCTAATTCGGTCGTTAAACTAGTTATTTTTTTAAAAAAATTTAATTTTTAAAATAATAAATTTTTTCTGTTTTTCTTTAAAGTTTAGCAAAAATACTAATAAAACACACCAAATTACTAATGAAATATACAATCATAGGAAATAATGAATATATATATATAAAAAAATAATCCAAAGTGTCGTACAAGAATCGTTTGAAGTAAAAAATATGAAAAAAAAATTCAGTCATGATGAGGGGGAAGTGGAGGAATCCAATCATCCTCAGCGTCCGTATCACCGACATCTGCTATCTGATCGTCCTCTGCAGTAGCAGCATAGTAGCTGGCGGCGGAACTGGAGGAGCAACAGCAGGCGGCACAACCGTTAGAGCATCACCCTAAGCAACTGGAGTCTGGATCCTCATTTGCTCCAACACCAGCCGCAGTGTCTGGCCTTGCTCGATGCTCGACTGCATCTGCTGCTGGTGGGCTTGAGTCAACTGTGCAATCTGGTTTGCCATCTGCTACTCTCTCTCGCTCTTCTCCCGAAGCTCCGCTTTCAGCTGCGTGATGGTGTCCTGCATTTGGTTGAACTGCTCCTGAGGGACGGTATCGGCGTAGGAAGGAGCAGGCGTGCCGGATGATGAAGCGATAAACTCGCCTCCCAGGTGTCCGAGGTCATACACGTGCCCCTTCTTGTTCTTGCCCCCGACGACCTCCAAATAAATGGCATTATCGTCGACGGAAATAGGAGAGCTGGGCCCATCACCAGTCAAGGCCTCATCTTGTGACTGTGAGGCACGTGATATGGAATCGTCTTTCTTCTCGTTGAAGCCCACCTACAAAGTATAGTTGAAGAGATTTAGTTAAAATTATAATCAATATTAACAAATCATTTATAATAAATTACAAGTAAACACTAAATTTTTTTTTGCTTACAGCATAGTTACGGGCCTTGTCGTTGACCCATGTCCCCGACTTCAACTTCTTCATCCTCTCCACCAACTCCATAGCAGTGGGGGCCCGCTGTTTCTGTGCTTTTTGCACAGAAAAATATAATCTTAAATTCATAAGAATAATTAAAAATGAAAACTAATTAAATAGTATAATAAGTCAAAAGTTTAATGTATTACCAGCTCATCGTAGTGGGCGGCGGCTGAATTAGACCCGCCGGTCTAAGCACATGCACCACCATCAGAAGCTCGATTACGCCGAGCTGTGGCCTGGATCTCCTGGAACTTCTCGGTAGCCCAGTACTGGTCCAGCTGCCTCCTGATCTCAGGATCCACCCACTTCCCCTTATTCTTACCCTTCCTCAGCTTGTTCGTCAGATTCTTCATGACCAGTGAGCCTTTATGCTCAAATATGTCCCTGACGAGACCCTCTAAAGCTACGTCCCACCTATACTCTTTCTGCAACTTACAGTTGTTAGGAAATTCGTGTGTGTGTATATATATATATATAATGTAAATTTAATTTAAATAACTTAATAAATTGTTACCTTAAACTCTTGAACCAACTAATCCCTATAACCCCCTGGGATGGCCTTCCATGTAGGCAATGGACCATCAAACTTGCATCGCAGGATCTTCGATAAGGAATCAGAAGGGGCCTTCGCGGGCAGAAAGCTGCAGCAAAATTAGAGCATTAATAAATGTTATAAATAAATAAAAAAAACAAGTAAATAGAAATTAATGATACTTTATATATATTACAAAATTAAATTAGCTTACTGATGAGTGTGATTTCACCTCATATTTCATTGATATTTTGCATGCATTTTCATATAGTTTAGGCATACTTAATTTGATTTTTGTTAGTTTTTACCTTGGAACGGGTAAGGCGGTTTTGTGGTGTTGTTTTGCAGAAATTAAGGATTAAATGCTCAAGATTAGCCATGATGGAGCTTGCATGAAGATGGGGCTTGAAAAGTGAAGAAACTGAGCCAAACAGAGTCCATCACGGTCTAGCCGTGATGACCATCACGGCCATGATCAAGCAGAGCTAAAAAGAAAGAAGACTGAAGTCAGAACTGGTCACAGCCTAGCCGTGATGCCCATCACGGCCGTGACATGTCAGCTGAACCAGGCAGAACTGATCACGGCCCAGCCGTGATGAGCATCACGGCCGTGACAGACCAATCACTGAACCAACGCCCAAGGCAGAATCCGTCACGGCCTGGCCGTGATGGCCATCACGGTCGTGATGCACAATTTTTGGATCTGAAGAAACCGATTTGGATCTGAATTTGTGTTTGATTGGGATTCAAACTTTCCTAATCTATAAATATGGCAATCAGGCAGAGACTAAAGGAGGCTTTTGGGCTGCCACACTTAGGCAAAATTAGGATTCTCTCCTTCTTCTTCTTCTCTTCTCTTAGGCTTTATTTTATGTTGTTGTTAATCAAGCTTGTCATCACCATGGCAATGCTTGAGTAGTAGCTTTATTTCTAGGTATTAGGGCTATGCCCAAGATCTGATTTATGTTGTGAATTGATGTTTCACCTTTGTAAATTTCGATTTTGCTTTAGATCTGATTTATATTGTTTTAATTACTCGTAAATTCGGTGGCCACTTGTTTGCGTGTCGTAGATATTCTATGGAGGAACCTAGCGGTGAAGTTAGGTATCGGATCTATAGAATCAGACTTAGGACTTAAATCATGAGAGTTAGAAGCGGTCCTTCGAGGATTAACGAATTGTCACGAAACGTAAAGGGTCCAATCTAAATTTGACTACCACGAGAGTAGGGGTTGGTTTAATTGGGCACGGTTTTTGTAACCCGAGAGGGAGCATTACCTAATTTAGAATAAATTCGCCTTCAAGGCAATTTTGATAATTAACAAGGGATAGTCAATTTAGTAACATAATCGATCTTGTTGGCAACCCAATTCCTAGGAATCCCTTTTGAAATTTAAAACCCCTAAATTGATTTACTATCTGTTTTACTTGATTGCATTCCTTATCTGATTTTCTAAGTTATCTCTTATTTCAAAAATCAAAAACCTTTTCAAAATTCTTTTTTATAGTCCAGTTTAATCAATTTGATAATTAGTTGCGATTTGAGATCACGGTCTCTGTGGGATCGATATCTTTTTATTACTTGGCGACGAATTTGGTACACTTGCCGGATCGCACGACATCAAGTTTTTGGCGCCGTTGCCGGGGACTGTGCTTCCTCGAATCTCAATTTAATTTTTAAATTGATTTTTCTGGACTATTTCTTTTTATTTAATTTTTATATATAAAAAAATATTTATCTTTTTTTTATCATCTATCTCTCTGTGTTTTCTCTTTTATGCAAAGATCACTAAGTCTTGGAAACCTTAGTGAGGTCAACCTCGAAGTCGAAAGGACCTTTCATAGACGTAGGAGACTACAAAGAGAGAGAGAGGGGTTGATTCCCATTCCACTCATGGCGAATCTACCGGATACGAAACCATTGAAGGACTACGCAGTCCCAAATGCTAGGGGTTTGCGAACTGGGATTGCTAGGCCAGAGATTGAGACGGAGAACTACACTATACCGGCTATGCTAATCAACATGATTAGGTAACATCAATTTGGAGGATTGCACTCGGAGGACCCGGCTGATCACGTGGAGACATTCTTGGAGTTCACCGATGCAGTTAGAATTCAGGGCGCCCCGGTTGATGCTATTCGTCTGAGGTTGTTCCCCTCCTCTCTTACTGGAAAGGCAAAAGCTTGGCTGAAGCAAGTGCCTGCTGATACCTTGTCGACTTGGGACCAACTAGAGCAGGCATTCTTGGAGAAATTCTTCCCTCCATCCAAGACGGCCTACCTACAAACTCAGATCACCGGCTTCTTCCAAAAGGACGGATAATGCTTATCCGAAGCTTGGGATCGCTACAAGGGATTGCTGGAGTCTTGCCCACATCATGGACTCGAGAGGTGGTTGTTAGTGCACACCTACAACGGATTGGATTACTCTTCGAAGGTGTCACTTGATTCCGCAGCTGGTGGAGCCTTTATGAATAGGCCTCTGACTGAGGCATTCAACATCATTGAAAACGTGGCCACCAACTACCACTAGTGGGGTTCAGAAAGAGGTAATAACCCGAAAAAGATTTCGAGGGGTAAGTTTGAAATGAATAGCACTGATCTCATCATGTCTAAAATTGACTCACTTAATAAACGCTTTCATCAGCTTGAAAGGGCTAACGTGAGTTCAATAGGTGCTACTAACATTGTTTGTGAGATTTGTGGAATGCAGGGACATGACATAATGGAGTGCCCACGTGGTATTGCTCATGGATCCGGCGCTTCGGGGGAACAAGTGAACTCTTGTCACAACTTCTACGACACGAACCTGAAGTTGCCAAATTATGCTCCCCCAAATTCTTACAACCAAGGAAGGAAGAACAGCCCTTACCTCTCCTATGGGAACTACAGCAACACGCTGAACCACGAGTTCCAAGAAGGCCAAGGTAATAGGAAACCCGCATTGGGGTATCCTCAGGTACAAAAGTCTAAACTTGAGTCTCTTTTGGAAAGTTTTGTTGAAACTCAAACAAAACAAAATGAAGAGTTTAGGCAACAAGGTAGGGCAGTCAATGAGGCAATAAAAGAGTTAGCATCTAAGGTAGATAACTTAGCCATCCATAATAAGATGTTAGAAACTCAAATTGCCCAACAAGCCAGCACATATTCTAGACCTAAGGGTACGTTTCCAGGACAACCCGAAGTTAATCCCAATGAACATTGTAATGCCATATACTTGAGGGATGATAAGCTTGGGGTAGCTGAAAAGGATGTGGAATCGGAGGACATGAGCGAAGATAAAGAGATAGAGCCAAAGTATGTCCCTCCATCACCTTACCAACCCCCAATACCATTCCCATAAAGGTTGGTCAAGAAAAAGCAAGTAGAAATAGGAACTAAGAGCCTAATTGAGGAGCACAATGTCATGATAAAAACTAATATGCCTCCTAAACTAAAAGACCCAGGTAGTTTCTCTATCGCTTGCTCAATTGGAGAAGTGCAAATAGACCAAGCCTTATGTGACTTAGGGGCTAGTAAGAGCTTGATGCCGCTTACTATCTTGGAGAGGTTGGGAACCAAGCAATTGAGTCCATCCAAATTCTCTTTACAATTTGCGGATGGCTCAACTAAAACTCCTCTAGGCGTACTAGAGAATGTCCCCGTAAAAGTGGGGAAATTTTTCATTCCCACCGATTTCATGGTGTTGGATATGAGCGGGAATTCTAAATTCCCCATCATTCTAGGAAGGCCGTTCTTGGTCACAACTGAAGCGGTAATAGATGTAAAGAATGGTAAAATCTCTCTGAATGTAGAGGAAGGTAGGGTAGAATTTGATTTGACTAACTCATATAACAACCCTCCTTTTGAAAGTCATGTGTGCAGGATCGATATAAAGTCTCCAGAGGTGAAGGAAGAGCGCAACATGGAAGCAACTCCGAAGATTTGCATGACGACTGATGCACCCAGTGGTGATGAAGTTGGAGTTGCTCATCATGTGGAAACAAAACTTCCGTCGGGAGGAAGTAAGGCCATGCAACTCAGAGTGAAAAGAGCAAAGCGAAAGCGCAATTGGCCATATGAGCAAAATCGGCTCTTTGAAGGACTTCCATGGAAGAGGAATGTTCTTGAACTTCTACGCCCAGCCGACCCCGGTTGATTAAAAGAAGTATGGTCAAGCTTAAGACCGTAAATAAGCGCTTCTTGGGAGGCAACCCAAGTTTTCTTTCCCTTTTCCATTTGTTTTTGAATTTTGTTTTTGAATAATTGAGAAGATAAGAAAAGAAAGATCACTAATTGATGGATTTGCCAAGTGTTTTCAGGTTATGAAAGCAGGAAGAGCAAAAAGGGGAAAGGACAAATGAAGTCAGAAGTCAGAAGTCATCACGCCCAGGCCGTGACGGTGGTCACGGCCGTGATGAGCTAACCAAAGAAGACCAGAAAGGAACACGATCCAACCGTGATACCCATCACTGGCGTGATGAGAAGGACCCTGAAAATCAGAGTGTATCACGGTCTAGCCGTGATGGAAGTCACGGCCGTGACAGGCCAGCTCCTATAGACCAGAATTGATCACGGCCTAGCCGTGATAAGCATCACGGTCGTGACATACTTTCCAGCAGCTCTATGACTGGCATGTGAGCTAGCACCCTCTACCACCTCGGTGAGTTGTTCCATTTTTCACCTCTCTTCGACTTGATTATTAAGCTTGTGGTAGGGATATTTTTGTAGTTTTTTTGCATTTTTTTTTTTTTTTGCATTTTTCACGTTGCATTCATATAGGCATAATTTTACATAATCACATGATTAGATTGCCCTTCGCTTAGATTATGCATCCAATTGTGAGAACTTGGTGCCAAATAAATTGAGATAGTGAATTTTTGAACCCAATTTTTTATTCTTGTGATAAGGCTAAAAATAAAAATGCTTCATATGATCTTTCGATAGTTGATAATTAGCATGTGGTTCCTTAGATTTGTGTTTCTCACTGATTTTAAACTACTAAATGAGAGATTTTTGAGCCTAAAAGGGGTACTCACTAAATCTACCCCATTCTTTGTGATTGAGTGTTTTATTCATCTTGGATTGTATTCTCTAGAACTTGACTTGAAACCGTTTTGAAACTGAAAAATTTTTGAAAACATTTTTGAAAATGATTGAGGCACTAGGTATTTTTCTGGCCTTCTGAGCTTTGATTGATTAAATGCTACCCCTTAGTTTCCCAATTTTGAGCCTAAAAGAATAAAATATTTTTCTTGGTACCTTGAATTATTTTGACGAATGATGCTTGGTATGGCACCTTTTAAAGTATTGAAAAAATGGTAAAAAGGTGGTTTGAAAAATAAATTGTGGGATGAGAAAATTAGAAAAATATTTCTCTTGAATTGAAAATCTCCCCTTCTCCAAATAAATTAAATAAAATAAACAAAAAAAATGGAGAAGGGGATGATAAAAAGAAAGTGAGAAACAATAAAATAAAAGTAAAAAGGAAGAAAGAAAGGTGGAAAAGTAAACTAAAAACCCAAAAAGGTATTTTAGAAGGTTGTCATGCTTTGCAATGTTTGATATTTTGTTTAGCCTTCTTGAAATTTCCTTTTCTTGATTTCCCCACCTAACGATTAATCCCATGGCCTCATTACAACCAGAATAAAAGACCTCTTGATTCTTACGTGTTTTCATTAATAAAGTAGAGATTTGGTTGATAGTCAAGCTTATGGTAGAGTACCTTCCTTGAGGAAATTGAGCGAATTGTCATATACCCTTAAACACTTGAGTGTGGTGAGAAGAGTGCCCGAATCAGTGAGAATATGAATTTAGGAAACCTAAGCTTCTAATTGGACTTGAAATTGATTGTCTCTTAGTTTCTTATTTGAAAATGTGTGTCACTTGGATTAGTTACTCGGGTTCTTGGTTCACTATCCATGCTCTGATTATTTATATCTTTTGGCCTTGGTGATTACTTGAGGACAAGCAAAGTCTTAAGCTTGGGGTGATTTGATGAGTGTGATTTCACCTCATATTTCATTGATATTTTGCATGCATTTTCATATAGTTTAGGCATACTTAATTTGATTTTTGTTAGTTTTTACCTTGGAACGGGTAAGGCGGTTTTGTGGTGTTGTTTTACAGAAATTAAGGATTAAATACTCAAGATTAGCCATGATGGAGCTTGCATGAAGATGGGGCTTGAAAAGTGAAGAAACTGAGTCAAACAGAGCCCTTCACGGCCTGGCCGTGATGACCATCACGGCCATGATCAAGCAGAGCTAAAAAGAAAGAAGACTGAAGTCAGAACTGGTCATGACCTAGCCGTGATGCCCATCACGGCCGTGACATGTCAGCTGAACCAGGCAGAACTGATCACGGCCCAGCCGTGATGAGCATCACGGCCATGACAGACCAATCACTGAACCAACACCTAAGGCAGAATCCGTCACGGCCTGGCCGTGATGGCCATCACGGTCGTGATGCGCAATTTTTGGATCTGAAGAAACTGATTTGGATCTGAGTTTGTGTTTGATTGGGATTCAAACTTCCCTAATCTATAAATATGGCAATCAGGCAGAGACTAAAGGAGGCTTTTGGGCTACCACACTTAGGTAAAATTAGGATTCTCTCATTCTTCTTCTTCTCTTCTCTTAGGCTTTATTTTATGTTGTTGTTAATCAAGCTTGTCATCACCATGGCAATGCTTGAGTAGTAGCTTTATTTCTAGGGATTGGGGCTATGCCCAAGATCTGATTTATGTTGTAAATTGATGTTTCACCTTTTTTAATTTCGATTTTACTTTAGATCTGATTTCTATTGTTTTAATTACTCATAAATTCGGTGGCCACTTGTTTGCGTGTCATAGATATTCTAAGGAGGAACCTAGCGGTGAACTTAGGTATCGGATCTATAGAATCAGACTTAGGACTTAAATCACGAGAGTTAGAAGCGGTCCTTCGAGGATTAACGAATTGTCACGAAACGTAAAGGGTCCAATCTAAATTCGACTACCACGGGAGTAGGGGTTGGTTTAATTGGGAACGGTTTTTGTAACCCGAGAGGGAGCATTAACTAATTTAGGATAAATTCGCCTTCAAGGCAATTTTGATAATTAACAAGGGATAGTCAATTTAGTAACATAATCGATCTTGTTGGTAACCCAATTTCTAAGAATCCCTTTTGAAATTTAAAACCCCTCAATTGATTTACTATCTGTTTTACTTGATTGCATTCCTTATCTGATTTTCTAAGTTATATCTTATTTCAAAAATCAAAATCCTTTTTTATAGTCCAGTTTAATCAATTTGATAATTAGTTGCGATTTGAAATCACGGTCTCTGTGGGATCGATATCTTTTTATTACTTGGCGACGGATCCTGTACACTTGCCGGATCGCACGACATCACTTACTCGTTATCCCCCCTGGGGATAAGAAGAATCCTCCTGTCGGATGGACCACGACTCTCCTGTCCCGATGATGATGATGGTCCTGTCATAGGTGTGGATGATGAGGGTGCAGCCTGTGTCCCGTCCACATGAGGCTGGGTAGGGGGTGCAACTCCATCACCCTGAGGTGTCCCGTCCACAGAGGTGCTGGTAGGGTGGTCTCGATCTGAAGGCTGTGGGTCGACCGGCGAAGGGACTCTCGCAGCACAATCTCTGCCACGACCTCCACGACGACCCCTACCTCTAGAGGAATCTGCCATCTGTGTAAAAAATGAAAAGATGATTACACAACAGTGTAAATAATACAAAAATAAATTACCTAAGTAGAATGACATTTACACAATGAATTATGACATAAATAAATTACCTAAGTAGAATCTCCGTCACTAAATTCACCCTCACTCTCATCAGTCTCACTTGATCGGAATGTGCCTTCGCTAGATGCATCCAACTCGGATTGATCCATTAACTCTCTTTCAACTTCTTCCCCATTTCCGCAAATGTCCACCAGAGAATTAACAATAATGTCCGGCGTAATTTGCAACAGTACGTGGGGTCTTGAAAACTCATCATCTTGGTACGGAGCATCTTTTTCAGGCTGGTTGATTACATTATCAATAATTATACTGCGAGCCTTTATCTTAATAACACCCAACGAGCCTTGATGTCCTTCGGGATATGGCGAGTAATAAACCTGATCTGCCTGTTGTGAAAAAATGAATGGGTCGTACGCCTTATTATACCTTCGAGGCAGCCTAACTTGAACAATACCATATTTTTTATCGATTTTTGTCCCTACGTCAAGAGTAGGATCAAACCAATCACACTTGAAGATAACTAACTTCATCACGCGAAAACCGGTATAATCGAGTTCAAGGATGTCAGTTAGAACCCCATAGAAATCATCCTCTACATTGCCATCAGTGGCTCGCACACAAACACCATAGTTACACAACTGCATTCCTTCATTCCATGTTTTTATGTTAAATTTATATCCATTTACAATGTAAGTATTCCATGATGTAACCCATCTGTTAGGCCCCCATGCCAAATTTGTCAACAATGGATTTTGAACATTGTTTTCTGGATCTAGTACCTAAAAAATCAAATATTATATTATTCTTATACATGCTATATATTTAAGGAGATAAAATGTATTGCAACAAATGAAGATGTTTAACCTACATATTTACTGAACCACGTAGCAAAGTGAGAAGTAATTTCTCGATCAACCTGATCATTTGAAATGTCAGGTTGGAGATCCCTTAGAAAATTACCGTACATCCTACATATTGGAGATTAACAGCAGGACGATTAATAATCATAAATGTCAATTGAACTTATAAAAGAAATTGTAGAAACTTACTCTAAATATGGCGCCACCTCTTCACAATTTGGAAGGATATACAAATGAGCAGCATTAATGTCACGCTGCTCCAAGAAATATCCTTTTGATTTGCCACTAAATCTGCCCGGATAGTTGAATATTGATATAGGAGGACTAGTTGAACTTCCTTCGCCCGAATCAACGTTTCTAGGCATCCTTGTCCTTCTCGTGTTAACTTCGTCCGGATAGTAATAAGAGGCAAAAGTGGAAGTCTCCTCTACTAATTATGCTTCACAAATGGAACCCTCCACTCGTGCCTTGTTCTTGACTTTGTGTTTAAGGGAGTGCAGGGACCTATTAAAGAGGGATACATACAAATAATTACTAGTTTTAGGGAAAGCTAAACTACGATTTCGTGTTCGTGAATTTCATATGTATTAAGTAAAATAGTTGATGTTGTTTACCTCTCAAATGGATACATCCAGCGGTATTGGAATGGGCCACCAACTCTTGCTTCGTAAGGTAGATGAACTGGCAGGTGTTCCATGGAATCAAAGAAACTCGACGAGAATATTTGCTCCAGCTTACATAACAAAACGGGTATCTTGACTTCCATATCCTTTAATTGATTCACATTTAGTGTTGTCGATGTAAGCTCCCTGAAAAAGTGGCTAAGCTCAACAAGTGGGTTCCAAATTTGCTTCGGTAATGCGTCGAACGCAATTGGAAGCAACCGTTGCATGAACACGTGGCAATCATGACTCTTCATTCCATGTAACTTTGCTTCCTTAATGTCAACACATCTACCCAGATTGGAAGCATACCCATCTGGTAACTTTAGTTCTTTAACCCACTTACAGACGGTCACTTTCTGTGTTTTGCTTAGTGTATAACTTGCCTTCGGTTTGATAAGTCTGCCACGACCACCGTCCTGCAACTCAAGCTCCTTCCGATTACAAATTTCAGCCAGATCCAGTCGGGATTTATTTGTATCCTTTGTCCTCCTTATTAACGTCAGCTGTATTTACGTCAGACAATATTCTGACGAATAAAATCAAATTTAACTGACGTAAAAAGCACTTATTGTACTAGTGACATCTGTAAGCGTTCTTTAAGCCATAAGGTCTGTCCTGATCCTGATAAGCCCTCGGGATCCAACCCACATAAACTTTTATCCACCAAAAAAAATATCTAGTCGAGAACAAAAATACATTATTACAAATTTACAATAATTTAATTACTCTAGTTCACTTATTAACTTAATTATTTTAACCAAAATATTAAATTATTTAGAGTACGTGAATATATATAATTGTGCACAATGGAAATTCACTTCTCCTACAATTCATATTGTACTAGTGACTTCTGTAAGCGTTCTTTAAGCCATAAGGTCTGTCCTGATCCTGATAAGCCCTCGAGATCCAACCCACATAAACTTTTATCCACCAAAAAAAATATCTAGTCGAGAACAAAAATACATTATTACAAATTTACAATAATTTAATTACTCTAGTTCACTTATTAACTTAATTATTTTAACCAAAATATTAAATTATTTAGAGTACGTGAATATATATAATTGTGCACAACGGAAATTCACTTCTCCTACAATTCATATTGATCTCATTTCCGATTCTCTATCTTATTTAAGTACTCAAAATCATAATCGTTTTCCTTCTTTTTCCTACTCAGTTACAATTTGTGTACAAAATTTGAATTCGCTTATTCACCTGTGAGAAAAATGGGTAACTCATCTAATCCTTTACACATATTCTTCTTCCCTTTCTTGTCCCAAGGCCATATGATACCAATGGTTGACATGGCCAAGATATTTGCAACAAAAGGGGTCAAGGCCACCATAATCACCACCCCTCTCAACGAACCCTTAATCTCCAAAGCGATAGAAAAATCCAAAACTCAATGCAACCATATCGATATCCAAATTTCTTGCCATAATTTCCAGGTGTATATGCAGTTCGAACAACAGCAATAGTCGGCTCCTCACAATCACACACTGGATACCATCTGTGCTTAACTCTGCCATCAGAGGCTTGAGAGGTGGTGGTTACGCCACTTTTCTTCGAAGATTTCGGGCCATAGCTTCTGTACAAGGCATCAAATTGCGACATTGTTTGAAGAAGAGTGGAATTGGGGATGAACAATGAAACCCTAGGTCCTTAAATTGGAAAAAATCAGACCTGATGTTATAACGGTCGAATCTAGCTGGAAGGGGGGCTAGGTGTCACTGCCAAGTTTCAAAAACGTTAGCCACGTAAGACCCTACTAACTGCATTAGTGATGGAGTTGACGGTGATGACCAAAATAAGATAACGGTTGAAATATAAGGGATCAAAACGAAACAAAAAAAAAAAGATAAAGGACCAAAAATGAAACCTAAAATAAAGATAAGGGGTCAAAAGAGTAATTTAGACAAAATAATTTGTTTTTACTTTTGATAAGAGTATAATTTGAGTGATTAAGATTTAGCCTAGAAAAAGAAATAAATCTTGGCCCTTGGATCTAAAAACAATGAGGAAAAATCTTTAATTTCAAAACTCAAATTAGATTAGAGATTGATGGTTGAATTGGTCAATCAAGAAAATCTATGATCCAAAATTAATCTCCGATCAATTCTAAACCAATTTATTTTTAAATCTAAAATTAAATAGAGTAAAATATGGAAGTAAATTTCTTTCAATCATATTATTTAAAATATTTTTCTAGAAAAATAATAATAGTGATAATAGCTACTATAAAAAAAAAAGATAATAGCATAATATTATTGTCTTGCAAGTATACATACACTGTAGTAACGCAGTGCTAATGCAGGCAATAAAATAATTTAAAAGAGTAAATAGATTTACTCAAATTAAACATTATAAAATTAAACAAAAATAAACATCCAAATAATTAATCACTCTAATAAAATAATTAAACATATACGTAAAAACCGGGATGTTACAAATTAATATTTGAAACTTTATTCCATAATCAATAAAAAATATATCACATACCTTATACTCAATTAAAAATATATTTTACGACTTACCTTATAATCGATGAATAAAATCATAGTCATTTTAAGGATATCACATACCATGAGTAATATTGAACGACGAATGTGTTTGGGGGAATGCCCTTTGAGGGCTACAAAAAATGATGTGATGCTGCCTTCCTCCTCGAGCCTCCTAATAGCCACAAAGCTGCTCTTGATACTCTTCAAAGAGCCAAGGTACTTTGAAGAACTTAAGAGCTCACGCTATTGATCTATATCGATGCTGACAATTATGATCTTCATGAAGCAAATCGCGTCTGGACATTTGGGTAGAGTATATTAACCATACATATTACATTAATAAACAATAAGTCAATACATCATCAAACAATATTAATAACAAATGTAGGAGTTATATTGTGTGTGTGTGTGTGTTATATGTTGGAAATCAGAGAAAATTTTAATTTACTTAAAATATTGTAATACATGATTGTCAATTAAAAATATATTTGATGACATACCTTATAATCGATGAATAAAATTATAGATATCTTAAGGATATCATATACCATGAGCAATATTGAACAATGAATGTGTTTGGCGTTATGCCACTTGAGGACTATCAAAATGCGATGACATTGTCTTCCTCCTTGAGCCTCTTAAAAGCCACGAATCTACTTAAGAGCTCAAGCTATATACTATACAGACACCGGCAAGAATGCTTACAATAGAATGTGGTGTAGTATGGGTGATTAATTGATGAATTGAGAACTTTGAGATAGTTCATAATTTAATATAAGTATTTATTTTAAAAATATATATAAATCTACTTTATATAGATTAAATTCAAGTGAATTATGCATATATATAGTTATATACAACTATGTACAATTAGAAGAATTTCGAAATCTTTATTTAATAACCTTTCAGGAAAATAACTTAATTATTTCAAGTCAAACCAATTCTCAATATAATTTTTTTTAAATGATTTATAAAGTGAATTCAATATTAATTTTTTTGGATACAACTATTTTTTTTACGAAAGACTTAATTTAAAAACATAATTAACCATAGTTAGTTAGATTATGGTAGTAACTACCAAAATGGGTTCAATAGTATATGAGATGCAATCTTAAGTAAAAGGAACGAAGTTTTAGAAGACGATTGTTATGTGAGGGCCTCATTGGTTGGTAATCTTTAAGTACATCTGTAAGCGTTCTTTAAGCCATGAAGCCTGTCCCGATCCTGGTGAGCCACCGGGATCCAACTCACCTAAACTTTTATCCAACAAAAAAAAATATCTAGTCCAGAACAAAAATACATTATTACAATAATTTAATTACTTTAGTTCACTTATTAACTTAATTATTTTAACCAAAATATTAAATTATTAAGAGTACGTGAATATATATAATTGTGTACAATCACTAGTGCAGAAAAGGGATTCTACATCGGAGTTTACACATCGGTTTTTCAGAAACCGATGTGTAAAACGAGGCGGTGGCATTTTTGAAATTAAAACCAAAGTATTACACATCGGTTTCTAAATAACCGATGTAGAAAATTATAAAGAAAAAAAAAAGAAAATAAAATATTACTTTTACACATCGGTTTCTATATAACCGAAAAAAGAAAATAATATCTTACTTTTACACATCGGTTTCTATATAACCGATGTAGAAAATTATAAAGAAAAAAAAAAAGAAAAGAAAATATTACTTTTACACATCGGTTTTTATTAACCGATGTATAAAATTTAAAAGAAAAAATCAGAATTTAAAAGTTTAATGTTTACACATCGGTTCTGCTATAACCGATGTGTATAAGATGTTTAACACATCGGTTTTTCATATAACCGATGTGTAATAGTCCCAATTTTTCTTTTTCCCTCCTTCTCTTCCGCGCACTATCCCATTTTTCAGATTATGAACCCTAGCTTAAACAGAAAACACTCCCTCCCTCTGCTAACGCGCATTCATCTCCTCCGTCATCTCCTCCCTTGTCTCCAACCCTATCGCTGCCTCCCTAACACTCCCATTCTTTCTCTGCTAACGAGCGGCTCACTGTCCCTCCCTGAAAACCCCATTCCTCACCTCCATTGCCCCTCACAGAGAGCTCCTCTTGTTCCTATATCACCCCAGAAAACAGGTGTTCATTCTTTTTGTGGTGTTTAAATCCTTCTTCGTGTTTACATCTGACTTGACTTGCTTGCTCTATTTATCAGTTGGGCTGGTGATTTTCTGCAACCTGTGATTTGTGTTTAAGCTCCCTAACTATCTCGTTTTGATGCAGCTTCCATACGCCACTATTTGTGAAGAGGTCATTTGGTAACTCAGTAGTTTTCATTTTTATTCTCTCATTTGCGATGTTTGTACTATCAAGTTTCAAATGAATGAGCAACAATACACTCTACTGTCATCATATGATTGTTTCATTTGAATGGGTTGATATGCTTGGGTAATTAATTTGATTGTCACAAAATGGATCTAGGAAGACCAGAGATGTCTGCTCCTGCCAAGGTATTCATTTGACCATTTAGTTAATAACGAATTAAATAACTTAATTATCCGTGATTACTAATATATATCTATGTTGTTTAGGGGATCGACAAAGGGGCACCTGGCCATGGTGATGTTTTTAAAGTTACGGCTATCTGAGTTGTCACCATGGAGGATGATGCAGCCTTGGTAACGTTGGAACATGATGCCAGCCCTGGTGAACTGTATATACCAAATAAGGAACTTATGGAGATGGCACTCAATAAAGAAATGGCCAGTTCTGCACACATATCGTTTTGGTGCACGTAAGTACATTTTATTTATAAGTTAAGTACGTAATTAATTTTTAAATACTATGATAATTAACATGTTTTTCCAATATATTAGGTATCTGCATCGTATGTTAGTCGATCAGGGTAACCTCGCCCTTTATGGGTTCATTGACCCCATGTTCATTCAGGGTGATGTTCTCGTAGCATCGGAAGACCCGGTCACTACCTTACGTGATATACTTGCCCGACACGATCATCAATTCTATCTTGCGCCTTATCTCAATAAGTAAGTACCGGTTATTTAAGTATAACTATATATGACTTAGTCACTAACTGTTCCACAAATACAACCGGCATTGGCAACTGTTGCTCTTGTACCCAAGAATGAACGTCGTGGTCTTCTTCTGCTCATTGGGAAATAAGCCGGCGAATCAACTGAAGACGATCATCGAAACGTAAGCATTAAAATACTTTATAATCGATAATGCAGTTGTTTTAATTATCTCAAAATCTATTATATATACTTTAATTAATGTTTTTGTCATGATAGGTCTATTAATGCATCCCACATGTTGCGTGGTGAAAGGCGTACTCGGGCTATCAGATGGATTATTCCCAGCGTAAGATATTTATTAGTTCAAATGCATCAAATGCAGTGGGTACAATAATTGATTTCTATTTTATTTAATTCCTCATATTCTAATTGGGTTTCATTTGTACGTAGTCACGTATACAACGTGGGTCATGGGAATGTGGCTACTATGTGATGCAGTGGATGTTGGAAATTATCTCCTCCGGGATCACTGAAAGATGGAGTGAGGTAAATGTTAATTGACACAATTAGAAGTAATAGTATAGATTCGTTATATGTTTTATGTTAGTTTATTACTTAAAAGATATAATCTTTTGTCCAATTAAACTTACAGATATTCAACAATCCAACTCCATTATCTGATTCTGACATCAATATCATAAAGAGGCGTTGGGCAACTTTCTTTCTTGAAGTGTACCACCCATAGTTTGTATATATGTAGTTAGTTTAAAAACTTATCATGTACTAGCTATAGTGTACCTTTGACCGATGATATGTATTAGTGCTCAGGTCTGGTTCAATTCTTCTTCTCTCGTGTTTTGATGTAGCATTGATAAAGTGTTGTTTTCATTCATTCGAATTAATTAGGCCTAATGCCCTCTGTTTTCAGATTCTGTGCTCACTAGTCATTTGATGAAATGTCAGTATTTTTAACCATATGTGTAAGAGCTGATTGTTTGTGCTAAGAAAATTGAATGAAGTATGTTTTGCTTTTGAATGATTGTGTCAAAACTGGTTTGGTGTTCTGTTGTTGTTTCTTGTTTGATCAGGGTACTGCTGGTTTGTTTATTGATCTGCATTACTGAAACAGGGGAAAGGAATGAACAAGGATCATTAGGTGGAGATGTTGGGGATGAACAATGAAACCCTAGGTCCTTAAATTGGAAAAAATCAGACCTGATGTTATAACGGTCGAATCTAGCTGGAAGGGGGGCTAGGTGTCACTGCCAAGTTTCAAAAACGTTAGCCACGTAAGACCCTACTAACTGCATTAGTGATGGAGTTGACAGTGATGACCAAAATAAGATAACGGTTGAAATATAAGGGATCAAAACGGAACAAAAAAAAGATAAAGGACCAAAAATGAAACCTAAAATAAAGATAAGGGGTCAAAAGAGTAATTTAGACAAAATAATTTGTTTTTACTTTTGATAAGAGTATAATTTGAGTGATTAAGATTTAGCCTAGAAAAAGAAATAAATCTTGGCCCTTGGATCTAAAAACAATGAGGAAAAATCTTTAATTTCAAAACTCAAATTAGATTAGAGATTGATGGTTGAATTGGTCAATCAAGAAAATCTATGATCCAAAATTGATCTCCGATCAATTCTAAACCAATTTATTTTTAAATCTAAAATTAAATAGAGTAAAATGTGGAAGTAAATTTCTTTCAATCATATTATTTAAAATATTTTTCTAGAAAAATAATAATAGTGATAATAGCTACTATAAAAAAAAAAGATAATAGCATAATATTATTGTCTTGCAAGTATACATACACTGTAGTAACGATGATGCTAATGCGAGCAATAAAATAATTTAAAAGAGTAAATAGATTTACTCAAATTAAACATTATAAAATTAAACAAAAATAAACATCCAAATAATTAATCACTCTAATAAAATAATTAAACATATACGTAAAAACCGGGATGTTACAAATTAATATTTGAAACTTTATTCCATAATCAATAAAAAATATATCACATACCTTATACTCAATTAAAAATATATTTTACGACTTACCTTATAATCGATGAATAAAATCATAGTCATTTTAAGGATATCACATACCATGAGTAATATTGAACGACGAATGTGTTTGGGGGAATGCCCTTTGAGGACTACAAAAAATGATGTGATGCTGCCTTCCTCCTCGAGCCTCCTAATAGCCACAAAGCTACTCTTGATACTCTTCAAAGAGCCAAGGTACTTTGAAGAACTTAAGAGCTCACGCTATTGATCTATATCGACGCTGACAAATCATCTTCATGAAGCAAATCGCGTCTAGACATTTGAGTAGAGTATATTAACCATACATATTACATTAATAAACAATAAGTCAATACATCATCAAACAATATTAATAACAAATGTAGGAGTTATATTGTGTGTGTGCGTGTTATATGTTGGAAATCAGAGAAAATTTTACTTAAAATATTGTAATACATGATTGTCAATTAAAAATATATTTGATGACATACCTTATAATCGATGAATAAAATTATAGATATCTTAAGGATATCATATACCATGAGCAATATTGAACAATGAATGTGTTTGGCGTTATGCCCCTTGAGGACTATCAAAATGCGATGACATTGTCTTCCTCCTTGAGCCTCTTAAAAGCCACGAATCTACTTAAGAGCTCAAGCTATATACTATACAGACACCGGCAAGAATGCTTACAATAGAATGTGGTGTAGTATGGGTGATTAATTGATGAATTGAGAACTTTGAGATAGTTCATAATTTAATATAAGTATTTATTTTAAAAATATATATAAATCTACTTTATATAGATTAAATTCAAGTGAATTATGCATATATATAGTTATATACAACTATGTACAATTAGAAGAATTTCGAAATCTTTATTTAATAACCAAATCTTTATTTAATAACCTTTCAGGAAAATAACTTAATTATTTCAAGTCAAACCAATTCTCAATATAATTTTTTTTAAATGATTTATAAAGTGAATTCAATATTAATTTTTTTGGATACAACTATTTTTTTTACGAAAGACTTAATTTAAAAACATAATTAACCATAGTTAGTTAGATTATGGTAGTAACTACCAAAATGGGTTCAATAGTATATGAGATGCAATCTTAAGTAAAAGGAACGAAGTTTTAGAAGACGATTGTTATGTGAGGGCCTCATTGGTTGGTAATCTTTAAGTACATCTGTAAGCGTTCTTTAAGCCATGAAGTCTGTCCCGATCCTGGTGAGCCACCGGGATCCAACTCACCTAGACTTTTATCCAACAAAAAAAAATATCTAGTCCAGAACAAAAATACATTATTACAATAATTTAATTACTTTAGTTCACTTATTAACTTAATTATTTTAACCAAAATATTAAATTATTAAGAGTACGTGAATATATATAATTGTGTACAATGGAAATTCACTTCTCCTACAATTCATATTGATCTCATTTCCGATTTTCTATCTTATTTAAGTACTCAAAATCATAATCGTTTTCCTTCTTTCTCCTACTCAGTTACAATTTGTGTACAAAATTTGAATTCGCTTATTTACCTGTGAGAAAAATGGGTAACTCATCTAATCCTTTACACATATTCTTCTTCCCTTTCTTGTCTCAAGGCCATATGATACCAATGGTTGACATGGCCAAGATATTTGCAACAAAAGGGGTCAAGGCCACCATAATCACCACCCCTCTCAACGAACCCTTAATCTCCAAAGCGATAGAAAAATCCAAAACTCAATGCAACCATATCGATATCCAAATCATCAAGTTCCCTTGTGTTGAAGTTGGTTTACCACAAGGATGTGAAAATACTAACTCAATCCTTTCACAAGAATGGTTTCCAATCTTCTTTAAGGCTGCTGCATTGCTGCAAGAGCCCTTTGAGCAACAACTGCATCAACAACGTCCAGATTGTGTTATTGCTGATATGTTCTTCCCATGGGCAACTGATTCTGCTGCCAAATTTGGAATTCCTAGGATTGTATTTCATGGGATTGGTTTCTTCTCCTTGTGTGCTATCGAATGCATGAGTCTCTACAAGCCTCACAAGAATGTTTCTTCTGATTCAGAATCCTTTGTCATTCCTGATCTTCCTGGTGAGATTAAAATGACAAGGTTGCAAGTACCAGATTTCTTAGCGAATGATGATCGGAAAGAAACATTTAGAGATATTAGGGAATCGGAGATGGTGAGTTATGGGGTGGTCGTTAATAGCTTTTACGAACTTGAGCGGGTCTATGCTGATCATTACAAGAATGTTATTGGAAGAAAAGCATGGCATATAGGCTCGTTGTCTCTTTGCAACAGTGATAAGGAAGAAAAAACATACAGGGGAAATGAAGCATCAATTGATGAGCATGAGTGGCAAAAGTGGCTTGACACCAAGAAAGCCAATTCAGTTGTTTACGTATGCTTTGGAAGTATGGCAAACTTCCCAGATTCTCAGCTTAGAGAAATTGCTATAGGACTTGAGGCTTCAGAGCAACAATTCATTTGGGTGGTGAGGAGAAGCAAAAAAGATGGAGAGGAGTGGTTACCTGAAGGTTTTGAGAAGAGAATGGAAGGTAAAGGACTAATTATAAGAGGTTGGGCACCTCAAGTGTTAATTCTTGAACATGAAGCAATTGGAGCCTTTGTGACTCATTGTGGTTGGAATTCAACATTGGAAGGAGTAATTGCTGGGGTACCCATGATCACATGGCCTGTGTTTGCAGAGCAATTTTACAATGAGAAGTTGGTGACTGAGGTTCTTAAAATTGGGGTACCCGTCGGTGTTAAAAAATGGGCTTCAATTACTGGAGATAATAGCATTAAATGGGATGCAATTGAGAAAGTTGTGAAAAAGATAATGGCAAGGGAAGCAGCAGAGGAAATGAGGAATAAAGCGAAGATGTTCTCGTGGATGGCAAGACAGGCTATGGAAGAAGGAGGGAGTTCTTACTCAGATTTGAGTGCTTTGATTCATGAGTTAGGTTCGCTCCCCGGTAATGCTGCCAATAACAGTAACATGCATTTTCAATTTCAAGTTTGTTTGATGGTTTCATTGATGTCCAGTTGAAATTCTAATAAGAGGATTAATTCAATGTTTTGGTTCTATTATTTTAAATTTATTAATTAAATCATTAAATAAAGTTTTTAAATAGGATTTTATATTTAAATAACTTTTAATTAATTTTTCGCTATCAACATGTAGTTAGTCAGAGTGGTAACGGGCTTAGACCCTTAAACAAGTGGTCAGAGGGTCGACTCCTAACTCTTATATATGAAAAAAATCTAATTGGTAGTGGGCAACCCTTAAAAGTCGTTTAAGTCCCCCAACGAAGATTAGTCATTATTTATGACGGTATCAATAACATGATAGCATAAAAAAAAAATTGTGTTTCACTAATTTAGAATTTTTATAATTGAGTCGCCAAATTTTGTGCTATAGGGACTTTTTTTTTTTTTTAAGTACAAGGATCTGATTAAAAACTTTTAAACTGTAGAAGCTTGTTTAAAAATTTAGTAAAACTGTAAAGACCACGTGAATAATTGATGGAGTGTAAGCCTTTCATTTCATTTTTTCTTAATTGTTTTTATATTGTATTATTTTAATTCAAGAGCTACGCAGATAATACTCTTATAGAATTTGGATATGTGAGGTGAGGGAACGATTAACACTTAACAGCATGTGATAGGTTAGATTAACATTTAAACTTCAGGGATAAATAGGCAACTCTATATATATATATATATATATTTTTTATGACAATCTTGGTACTCACCCATTTAAGATAGCAAAGTTCTCCCGCCAGCATCTATTTATTTAATTCGCAAGACTGAACCCCGGACTATGTTTAAGGGGAATCCTGCTCCCTGCTACTCAGACGCATTATAGACGTTGGTAGAAACTTAATATTTGAAGAAAAAGAACATAATTTTATTTAATTCATATAAAAATGTATTTTAAATCATGCACCAATGAATATTTATAGAGTAAATTATATTCATTAGTTGAAGTTTATTAAGATAATAACAAATCCCCTACTCCTTTGAAAAAAAAAATCCCTTACAAAAAAATTATACACTATTAAGACTACATCTTTAGACATCTCTGATTTTGATGAATCCAAACAAATAATGATTTTAAGTGAATCCTGTGAAATCTACTAATATGTTTACTAAGTCTGCATATCAGTATACAAGAGTCTCATGACAAAGAAACAAAAGTCTTAATGATGCTCTGTAGTATGATGCGTCTGAACAAATACTTAGTCTCTACCAAATTCTGATCAAGCGACCGAAAGTCCTTCGCTTCAACAATATTCAAACACGATGAATATTCTTATAATATTTCGAATATAGGAATTCGATATCAGAAAGCTCAAAGCACCATTCCGTGCATGAAGAATCCTTTTGTTGCAAAAAGCAAAATGAACTTTACTTGAACGCAGACCCGCTTAGAACAAATAAGGAAAGTCGCACTGCCCAAATCTGAAAAGCAACAAATGCTGCTCTGAATCAAACTGCACTCTGATAAAGTTATGCCAACCTATACATTCAATTTGTCTTGAAGCTCACCAACGATCATAAACATTACATGCAAGACCAGAACGACGCTATTGGCATTTATTGATGAAGAACAAAAATTATACTCAGCTGAAGCACTCTACACTATGGATTTATTCCCTGGAGTATAAATAGAAGACCTTGAAGGCTATTGAAGACATACACCTGAACTCATTAACTCAATCATTCAATACTCTCAAAGCTTTATTAAGTTCTTCATAGAAAACTTCTCTTCTCAAATCATTTGTATTTATTGAGAAGTCTTTATTGCAATCTCACCTACCTTAAATACTTATTCACTCTGTGAGTGTAACTCGGTATATCTGCAAGGTTGTAATCCGTGAAGCTGCTACTTCATTCAAACTCCTTCTGTTTGTAAAGCCTGTGGAGGCTTGAAGAAATAATACTTGTTTAAGCCTGAAGAGGCTAGGTATGCAAACAATACTTGTTAGTTGAGCCTACGGAGGTTAGGTGTGCAAATAATACCTTCTGTAACCTGATTGGTGAAGCCAGGGACTGAACGTAGCTCAAGGTTTGGGGTGAACTAGTATAAATTTGTATCTCCTTTTCTTAGCTAAATCTTTTCAGTTTGCTTTACTTTAAATGTGCTAACTGGGTTGAAAAGTGAATATTCTTTTTATCAGACGCATCCTTGTGTCTTATAGGTTAAACTGCAACGTTTTTCAAAAAGTATTTAAAACACAATTCAACCCCCTAGTGTTTTATATCTGTTCATTTCATACACCACTAGTAAGAGAATGTTTTTGAATAAGATAACTTTACAAACTCCTTGGTGATTAAATAGCAAATACACATTCTATTGCTAGTTGACAATTTTAAAAAAATCATTTTTCTAGATGATTTGAACAGTTTTCACTTTTCACCTTTTCATGATAATATATCAATACATATAACTTTCTCGTTCTCTATTCTCTATGTATTTCTTTGATAATATATAATCATTTTCATCTAGTTGTGTGGAGAGTGTAACATGAAACTATCATAATTTTAAATGTATCATATACTTGACTTTCAACTAAATAATTATTGTTATATCATCATTGGAGTGTCTTCACACCCTTGTTCCATTTTTTGGAGATCTAGGAATGAGGAAAGAAAACATTTTGAATGGACATAATGGAACCTTTTACCATGTTGGTGATTGTTGAATATGTAGACAACTAATTGGTTACCAATATCATGTTATAAACATACTTATATGTTATTCAAGAACAAAGATAGTGAGAGACCAAGTCGTTCAAATGTGGCAAAAACTAGCGGATAGGGGATAAGCTAGCTGATAGCGGAGAGCGAATTGAATTTGAAGTATTTGGTAAAACTAGAGGTTGGACTAGCTGATAAATGTAAAATGACATAAAAGATATGTTTGCATGCTTTTATATATATATATATATGTATATGGGTTGGGCTAAGGTGCACCACCCACTTCACCACCCATATGTGGTAAATTTTGGATCAATCAAATTGTCACATGGGTTTGGTCAAAATTTCAAACTTTCTAGTTGTATTTCTACTGTAGTCAAATATATGAATACAATATATTGTAGTATAGTATATGTACTCTTTGTATTCGCAAATTTAACCCATATTAAAATAATGTTTTTTTGATTAAAAAAACTGATTATATTACAAAATAATATTTTAATATGAATTAAAATAATGTTCATTGTCAATAATATTTTGCAATATAATCAGTTTTTTTTTAATCAAAAAATATTATTTTAATATGAGTTAAATTTGCAAATACAAAAAGAACATATATTATACTACAATATACTGTATTCATATAGTTTGACTATAGTATAATATAACTAGAAAGTTTTAAATTTTGACCAACCTATGTGGCAATTTGATTGGCCCAAAATTTACCACATGGGTGGTGTAGTGGGCGATGTAAAATATGGGTGGTGCATCATAGCCTAACCCATATGTGTGTGTATATACATATATATATATATATATATATATATATATATATATATATATATATATATATATATATATTTTTAAAACTTTAATTTCTTTTAAATTATTTAACATTTAAAAAATTAAAATATTAATCATTTTTTAAATCATTTTTAATAAAAAAAATGGATTAATAAAAATAAATTATATACTGATATAATTTTTATATAATTTTTGTATAATTTTTATTTTTTAATGATAAAAATATATTTTCTATTTTTTATCTTAAATATAAATCTAAAGACTGAAATTAATTATTATTTATATAATATGTTAAATGATTAGTGTTTTATTTTATTAGATAAGGATAAGTGAGGAATTTAATTAAGATATTATGGATAAAAATGAAAGAAAAAATTATAAACTATATGCTATAAGCTCAAACTCTACTTCAAGTAGCATCTGGAAAAAACGCTATATACTAATTTTAAAAACGATTAGCAAACGGGACTAGTTTTCTATTCGCTATAAGCAATCCGCTTTATGCTTGCAGATTTTACAAATCAAACAGACTCTTATAATTATATGACGTGGTGGTTTAATAGTCCATGCTTCAACTTTTATATATTATAAATAGATAAATAGATAAATGATTTAGATTCAACTATGTTTTTCCTTTTCAAGAAGTAGCAAACAACTTCGATACCCATTAGTCCCTGCAATTGTTGGGTTTGGAAATTCTGCAATACCTCACACGCAAGCACAATGTAAAAACAGAAGAGGGAATAGAGAGGGAGAGAAAGAGAAATCAGAGAAAAATCAAGAAATTTGCATATAACACTTTTCACACACATTCTCATTCACTAATCATGTATTTATACTTACATGGCATAGCTTCACATAGTTAGTTACTCTAACTAACTCACTAACAACTCTAACTTCCAACTACCATTTGAATTACACTCTAACACTTCCCCTTAATTCAAATGGTTTGACAACACAATCAACTATGCCACTATATCTCTAAGTATGATATGCCATTGTGCATCACTATGAAAATCTAGCATCCCAACTATGTTGGCACCCTAGACCTCACCATTCATTTGCCACATATCATACTTGCCTAAACTTTGAGAGTGATACAACACCTAACTCTTTCCTCATCTGTTCAAATCTCCCTATCTTCAAAGCTTTAGTTAAAATATCAGCTTTACGCACTTCGATTGAGCAAAGTGCACCAATTCCAGCTTTCCTTGAGCAACTTGTTCTCTTAGGAAGTGAAAACGAGTCTCAATATGTTTACTTCTTCCATGAGAGACAGGGGTTCTTGGCTAGATTAATGGCTGATTTATTATCAACCATTAATTTCATAGGCGATGTTACTTCAATTCCCATTTCTTTTCAAAGAAAGATTCAAGCCAAATAGCTTGGCATGATGCATAGGAAGCTGCAATGTATTCAGCTTCACAACTGGACAATGCAATCACTGGTTGCTTCTTCGAACACCAGCTCACAGGTGCACTTAGCAGCTGAAACATGTAGCCAGAGGTACTCCTTCTATCAGTTCTGTCTCCACACCAATCGGGAATCGAGTAGCCTAACAAAGATACTCTCCTCCTTGCCTCGGGGTTCTGTTTGGAAACAGCACACCAAAGTCCATAGTTCCTTGCAGGTATCTCAGTATCCTTTTGGCTGCAACTAGATGTGACTTCCTGGGGCTATCCATGAATCTACTAGCCATCCCAACTCCATAGCAAATTTTTGGTCTGCTATTGCAGATGTATCTAAGGCAGCCAATTATCTGTTTGTAGAGAGTGCTGTCAGCAGCTTCTTCTTCATCACTTGTTTCGAACTTCACACTTGTTTCAGCAGGGGTGGTTGCTGGATTACAACCAGTCAAGCTAAACCTCTTCAATACTTCAGAAATATACTTTTTCTGATGTAGAATGATGCCATCTGTAGTATTTGTAAACTCCATTCCTAGGAAGTAAGCCAATCTCCCTAGGTCTGTCATTTCAAATTCAGATTGCATAGTTGCCTTGAATCTCTCAATTTCATTGAGATCGGCTCCTGTAACCAATAGGTCATCAACATACAGACATATAAGAAGCACTGTAACTTCATCCTTCACCTTTGTATAAACACCATGCTCAACTGCACACCTGGAGAAGCCTTGCTGCAACAGAAATGAATCTATCCTTTTGATCCAGGCTCTTGGAGCCTGTTATAAGCCATATAAGGCTTTTCTTAGCCTGTACACTTTGTCTTGGCTTCCTTCAATCACAAATCCTAGTGGCTGCTCAACATAAACCTCCTCTTCTAATGGCCCATTTAGAAAAGCAGACTTCACATCAAGTTGAAATAATGCCCAGCCTTTAGCACTTGCTAGAGCCACTACCAACCTGACTGTTTCTATCCTTGCTACTGGAGCAAACACTTCTGCATAGTCTAGTCCTGCCTTTTGCAAAAAAACCCTTTGCCACCAACCTGGCTTTGTGTTTGGCAACTATTCCATCTGGATTGAGCTTCACTTTGTACACCCACTTCACAACAATTGGATGCTTATTTGAAGGCAAGTGAGTCAGCTCCCAAGTCTTGTTTCTTTCAATTGCAGCCAATTCTTCTAGCATAGCTTGTTGCCACACCTTTTCTTTCATAGCTTCTTCAAGGCTGAGTGGTTCAGCATCAGCAAGCAGTGCATAATGCACCAAATCACCATCATTAGTGACAGCACTGTCAGGAAATAGCTCATAATCTGTTAATCTGGGAGGAATTTGCCTTGCTCTTTGTGGCCTTTGTGACTGCACCACTTGTTCTTGATCATTAGCACTTGACTGAATATGCCAATTATCAAGAACCAGTGATGGTTGTTGCTGAAATATGCTTTCTGCTTCCTTCCAATTCCAACAATCATTTTCTGCTATAATGACATCTCTGCTGATTACAGTTTTCTCCTTTGCTGGATCATAGAGTTTATAGGCTCCTGTAGGGTGATACCCTACCAAGATCATTGGTTCACTTTTGTCTTGGAGCTTGCTTCTTCTTTGGTCAGGAATGTGTTTGTAGCATAGTGAGCCAAAGATCCTTAGGTGAGTGATTATTGGCCTTCTTCCAGTCCACACAGTTTCTGGAACTTGATCTTTCAGCTTCTTTGTTGGACACTTGTTCAACACATAAACAGCAGTTGTAACTGCTTCTCCCCAGAAGGAATGTGGCAAGTTCTTCTCTTTCAACATGCTTCTAGCCATATCCAACACTGTTCTATTTCTTCTTTCTGCAAGGCCATTATGTTGTGGTGTATATGGTGCTGTAACTTCATGTTGAATGCCATTCTTGATACAGAATGTTTCAAAATCAGTGGAATTGTATTCTCCACCTCCATCAGTCCTTAAAATCTTAATGAACCTGTTACTTTGTTTCTCAACTAGCACTTTAAATCTTTGAAAGGACTTGAGTGCATCACTCTTACATTTAAGCAGAAAAATCCACATCATTCTACTGAATTCATCCACAAAAGAAATGAAATACTTGTTACCTCCTAAAGAAGGTACCTCAAAAGGACCACAAATGTCCGAGTGCACCACTTCTAGCACTGCTGTTGCTCTCATTGGAAGACATGACTTGAATGCCTTTCTTGATTGTTTGCCAGCCACACAGACCTCACACACCTTTTCTGGTATCTTTGTAACTGGAATTCCAGCTACCATCTGCTTTGCACCAAGCTGCTTTAGACTTTTGAAATTGAGGTGTCCAAGCCTTGAGTGCCACAGCCAACTCCCTTCATCAATCTTGGTTGCTTTCAGACATTGAACTTCAGCATTCTTTAGATTGATTTGGAAGGTTCTGTTCTTGCACAGAGGTGCCTTGATGTCGGTCTTCCACAAGAGTTGAACATCTCCAATGCATCATTCCTCATTATCACAGAGAATCCTTTCTCAATTAACTGGCCAATGCTCAACAGATTGCATTTCATTTCTGGTACATACAACACATTTTCTATCACAGTAGAGTTGCCATTCCTTCTTCTGATGACAATGTTGCCAACACCTTGAAAGACACAAGGTTACATCATCACCAAACCTTATTCTACTCCTTCTTGAAGTGTCAAGATCGATCGACCATCTCTTGTTACTGGTCATGTGGTTTGAACAACCAGTATCAAGATACCACTGCTCAGTGTTTGAGGATTCATCACTAGTTGTCACCATTAACAACACAGCATCCTCATCTGAGTCTTCTTGAACAATATGAGCCTCATCATCATCACTTTCTTTCTTCTGCTTCCCTTTTCGATGCCAACACTCATCTTCAAAGTGGCCATACTTCTCACAATTGAAGCACTGCACCTTTCTTTTGTCAAACTTTCTTTTGCCATTTTTCTGTTTAGCAGGCCCTCCTCCTCTTTTAGAGGATTCAGGTCTGTCACCATCAGATCTTGGTCTTTCTTGTTTGGAAGGCCAATCTCCTTTGGTGAATCTGCCCTTTCCTTTCTTCCATTTGTTCTTTTCACTAGAACCTTTCTTGTTGACATGTACAGACAAAGCTTGATTAGTCATATCAATTGACTTTCCCTTCCTTCTTTCATTAAGCCTCATCTCATGAGCTTCTAAAGAACTTTGAAGTTCTTCAAACTTCATAGTTCCAAGGTCCTTAGCCTCTTCGATTGCAACAACAATATGATCAAATTTAGGATCTAGGGTTCTAAGTACCTTTTCAATTATCTGTTGATTAGGTAATTGATCACCATATATCGTTATCATGCTTGTAAGGCTTTGAACCCTGTTGAGATAGTCAGCAACCCTTTCATTCTCCTCCATTTCCATCAACTCATATTGTCTCCTCAGCACTTGCAATCGAGCCTTCTTGACCTTCTCATCACCAGAGTAGCATTTCTCAAGAATGTCCCAGGCTTCTTTGGCATTCTTGGCAGCAACGATTTTGTTGAAATGTGCTGGATCAACACATTGATGCATGATGAACATTGCTTTGCAGTCTTTCTTCTTAGACTCCTTGTAGACCGCTCTCTCATGCTCAGTAGCATCCTCTTCCAGTTCTTGAAGGCCATTCTTCACAATATCGGCTACTTCTTGATAGCCAAAAATCACTTTCATCTGTGTGCACCATTTCTCCCAATTCTTGCCATCAAGAACAGGAAGATTCATTGCAAAATTCCCATTACCAGTCATGGTTACCCAGCTCAAATCACACCACAAGGAACCACCTTTCTCACTATTTTCGGGTCCCAAGGAACACACACCCTAGCTCTGTTATACCAATTTGTTGGGTTTGGAAATTCTGCAATGCCTCACACGCAAGCACAATGTAAAAACAAAAGAGGGAATAGAGAGGGAGAGAAAGAGAAATCAGATAAAAATCAAGAAATTTGCATATAACACTTTTCACACACATTCTCATTCACTAATCATGTATTTATTCTTACATGGCATAGCTTCACATAGTTAGTTACTCTAACTAACTCACTAACAACTCTAACTTCCAACTACCATTTGAATTACACTCTAACAACAATGTCAGTGGAGTTCCAATTTGAGAACGTGCGGAGCAATATTTGCAAGCATCTTTTGATCGAAAAGAACAAATAAACAAATAAATGTTCTATGAAATTGTCTTTATATTAAAATATTTAAATTAAATTAAAGGAGATGAAAATAATTTTGAAACATGCCAATTGACTTCTAGAAGCCTAAAAATGGTAAAGGATGATTTCTCAAAGTCAGGATTAAAAACAATTGTAGATGAATTAGAGTTAGTATGAAATTGTATCCAAACTGGTGTTAAAGGGACCTGCAAAACATCATTCATATACACGTCATAATCTTTTTTCTTCTGTTTTTACGTACCAACTATTATAAATATGTTTTGAATTGTCATCATATATAAATATATATATATATATATATATATATATATATATATATATATATATATATATATTTTTTAAATTGTTATCCTCCAATATATTTAAATCAATAAACTCCTAACAACCAATAGAAAATATGTAGTTCCTTCCATCCATTTGTCAATTGCTTTAATGAATATAGATGTCTGCAGTATTTGTTTTCTCCAAAAAGGATATATTAAATACCGTGTGCTACTAAGAAGTTTAATGTTTTTTTTTGCAGAGAAATGATCAATTTCTCCAAACTTCTACATTGCATTTAAAGAAACATATTTAAAAACAAAATACTGAAATACCCAAAATAAATAGACAAATGATTCACATTTTCTTTATAAAAAAAAAACTCTCCCCTTTACTTCTCATTAGTAAAACTATCTCCCTCCTCTCTACACACAGTCACCTACCATCATTAGAGGGGTGGTTTTGAGCCATTTTTTGGTTTGGAATCATCCCGTTACTTCGTTTTTTTTCCATTTTATCTAAATAAGTGATTTTTCCACATAGATCTAATTTTTTTTCTTCGTGTTTTTCATGTTTTTCGTCTTTACGTGGCGACATTATTGTTGTTCGTCGTCTTGGTGAGGCGTTGTTTGATTTCCCGTCTTGGTGCGGTGTTTGTTTGATTTCCCGTCTTGGTGCGGTGTTCGTTTGGTTCAGATTGACAGATTTGCTTCGATCCATCACAGATTTGATCAAGAATTGGGCGTCAATGTTACAGATCCGGAGACATGGGTATTCCGGTGACTTTGATTTTGTCACTTTTGTAGGCATTTTGATTTTGCCGTGTTATGCTATTAACCTGGGTGCTGTGAGTTTGTTCGCAGATTCATCCTTTTCGGTTTTTAGCGATGTTGGATTTGTGTTGTTTGATGTATTTTATCAATTTGAATGAATGAATATCTTTTTAGTCAAAAAAAAAAATCTCATTTTTTGATAAAAAATTTACTATAGCAAAAACATGAAAGAGAGAGAGACAATAAACAGATATTGTTGGATGCTAACTAGGAGGACACATTTTTCACTACTTGTAGAATTGTTTATGGATTTCCATAAGAATGAATTTTCCAATGCCTTTAAAATCGCTTATTAATACAATGTATACATTATTTGCGGAACTGATTGGAAACTTTGGAAGGCAAAATGTGTTAAGTTTCCAAGTATGTTATGTGCATTTCATGCTAAGTGTTTTGATGAAACTATACATTTATTAAATTAAATGATTTAATTGAACCATCATATATTGTTTAACCTGTCTATTTAATATACAAATACATTCTTAACTTACCTATAAACCACACGTCTGCTCTAAGATAAAAGGTTAAGCCTGAAGGAAAATATGCCTTATCCATCTACTGAAGTAACTTGACCTTACACGTCCAAAGAAAGAAACTTCACCCATCTAATGAACTTAGAGAACACACGTTTAATGAAGAGATCACACGTGTCCATTGAGCCAGACTTCACCTATCTAATGAAGAATTAATACATTCTATAATCCTGAATCCATTTTCACCGTTCATTGACACGTGTTGGTCTCATAATTTTTTTGGACATTTTCATTTTAAAATTAATTTTTAATTTCTTATTTGGTTCTTATTTTTTATTTATTAAATTAAATAATTCTATGATGTTTTGGGTAACTTACACAGTAAGCGAACCATTAATGAGAGATAAAGTAGCTTGTGGATTTAGAGTTGATACCGATGGGTCTCTAAACATCTTTTCGGGTCTCTGCATACTGAGACGCCCCGACATCCCATTAAAGAAAATCCCAAAATATTAAGACCTAATTTCGTTATTGTCGTTAAGCGAGTATATTAAAACAGCGGAAAATTTAAAACGTAACATACATACATACATAACATATACAACTCAAGTCCTGATACAGTACAGTAGAGGGAATCCCATCAGTCGGATCCCAAAATGTGCAAGCTGATAATCAAACAGAAAATAAAAACAACATCCTAAAGAGACAAGACGCGTTGGCCATAGACTCTATACTCAAATATGGGGATCCATTGCCCGTCCTCCAATGTCAGGCTCAGACGAGGTCCCATAAGGCTCCTCCATAGCTGGCTCCCCCGTAGGATCTTCTCACCACGATCACAAAAAAGAAAACATATGCAATATATAGAAGATAAGGATAATAAACCATATAACATCAAACGTGGAAAGGGTTTAGCAACATTTAATTAAATAATGGCACACTAAACATCCGTCTCCCCAGTATAAATATATATAACATAATCATCCTCAATCCACATCTATAACTTTCCTCTACCCTCCATCATGATGCAATGCAAATGCTGTATGAATAATCTCTTCAGGTATCGGCCATATCCGGATATCACAACAATATAATCGACTCGTCCCAGAGTCCCCGCACACCCTCGTCCGCGGATGGAGAGTGCCCACGCAAAGCAATGGCACTATAGACGCACAACCCGGTGCACACCTCTGGACCACACTCCAGGATGCTCATGCAATGCATGAACTATAGCTGCGACTAAAATGAAATCATCTCTGGACGGTCTGTCGTTAGCCTATCCCCGGGAATTTTCCTTCCGAGGCATAGACCCCAATCGACCATGTTTCAGGTCCACTCGACCATGTTTCAGGTCCCTCATATCACAGACCATGTTTCAGGTCACCCCCTAGTGCCGTAACCGGTCATCCTAATCTCATAGATAACCTCAAAATAATCTCATCTCATTAATCTCAACCTCATTTCACGATAATTATCTTGGTTGGGCACTGCTATCACATATTGTATGCAATCCTCAAATACATCCTCGTGTCTCACATAACTTATGATTTACTCAATCATCTAAGCACAATCATTACACTCATTCTATCATAATAATAATAATAATAATCACAACAACAACAACAACAACAGCAACAACAACAACAACAACAACAATAATAATTATTATTATTATTATTATCATCCCACCAGTAGTAATATTAAAATAATAATTATGATAATAATAATAATAAGAAATATAATAAGTATAAACAAGTATCACTTTGACATCAACCAGTCAAACATGTAATCATCACGTAATAAAATCATCTATGTATGTAACGTAATGACGATAAACGCACAATTTCTATATCATCATCGGTACCACTAAGTAGTCCCTAATGTGGTATAGACATTGTCCATTACTCGATCTCATGTAGGGTTTGGGTCGCCCTTCACCATTATCTAATTAAATGTAACCGCGCCGTTTCCGACGTTAAATAGTTTCTTTCCCCCACCTGGAATGTCTTAGGCTAGCTCTGGGGTAACGAAACGGACACTCCCTATACTCCCTCAAATCTGCCACGCACAATTCTACACCCTCCGGGGCTCCAAAAATTCACCTGAACACATCATTGTGAAGCACACGTTACGTATAATCCAAATATGAAGACGGAATTGGAAACCGATAAATGAATTGAAAGATAACCTCAATACCGTCGCCGACGGCATTTAGGCATAAAAAGGACATTGGCTTACCTTAGCCTAATCAAGAAAAGAAAGATAGGATAATGAAGTAGACGTCGCGAAGATGACAACGGTATAATTGGTTTTTCGATAGGACGAACGGATTGATCGGAATCGACTCCAAAAATCTCTCTCACTCACGGTCTCTCTCCTCTCTTTCTACGTCTCTCTCTCTGACTTATTATTTTCTTTCATTCTAACTAACTATTTTTATTTTTTTTTCTTATTCTTTCTTTATTAGATGTTAAGTAGTATATATATATATATAGATAAGGAAAAATCTTTGTCACAATTCTGCAGTCCCGTAAATTAGCAAATGGTCAACGAAAATGGCTTGGATAAAAAGGCAAGCAAGAGGTGTTACTTTCTTATCATGCGGCAAAATTTTTAAAGGTGGAGGTGTCATTACTATACCAATTGCCGTGTCCACTAATCACACCAAAAAAAAAATTGTTTAGTTAATTCAATTAGGTTGAAACTTGTAACTAGGGTATAATTAATTAAGACTAGTGCTAATTAATCATAATGAATAAAACTTGAGTAAATTAATTATAATCATCTAGCTATGATTAAGATTTATTTCTATGACTAATTATCTTTTAATGCTGTTGATGATAAACCACCTTAATTAAGAATTTAAATTGAGGTGTTTACCTACTAAAAAATTTGGGTTGCTTGAATTTTATTTTGAATTTGCTTATGTGTTTGGATTCTTAAATAAATTTTTGATTTATCTAACCCTCACTCCCATCTAATTAAAATATTTAATTTCCCGAAAGCTAGGATGTTACATTACTACCCCCCTTAAAAGAAATTTCGTCCTCGGAATTTACGTACCTCAGAAAAGATGTGGATACTGCTGCTGTATATCCGCCTCACGCTCCCATGTAGCATCTCGAGTAATCTCATCCCAAATGACCTTAACCAAAGGAATTTGTCTACCACGGAGTTCTTTAATCCTTCTATCTACGATCTTAACCGGTAAAGCCTCATATTCTAGATTCTCTCGGAGTTGTATAGATTCAGGCTCAAGTACATGAGAAGGATTAGGGTAATATTTTCTCAACTGGGAAACATGGAAGACATCGTGAAGGTTGGAAAGGTAAGGCGGTAAGGCTATCTGGTAAGCTACTAGACCAATTCGTCGAAGAATCTGAAATGGTCCAATGAATCGGGGAGTGAGTTTTCTAGACTTTATAGCTCTGCCAATTCCGGTCTTCGGAGTGACTCTCAAGAACACGTGATCACCTTCTTGGAACTCTAAGGGTCTCCTCCCCTTGTTACTGTAGCTTCTCTGCCGATCCTGGGCTTCCTTCATTTTCTCTCTTATTTTCCTAACTTGTTCTGTTGTTTGTTGTACCACATCAGGACCCAACACTTGGCTCTCGCCCGTCTCATACCAACATAATGGAGTCCTACACTTTCTCCCATACAGAGCCTCATACGGTGCCATCTCGATGCTACTATGGAAACTGTTATTGTATGTGAACTCAATCAATGGTAGGAATTCATCCCAACTGCCAACATGTTCCAACACACAAGCTCTTAAAAGATCCTCCAATGATTGAATTGTCCTCTTAGACTGTCCATCCGTCTGAGGATGATAAGCAGAACTCATCCTCAACTTTGTTCCCAAAGCATCGTGTAATTGTCTCCAAAATCTAGATGTAAATCTAGGATCTCGGTCAGAGACAATACTCGACGGCACACCGTGTAACCTCACTACTTCCTTGATATAAATATGGGTCAACCTTTCAAGACTATAACTTTCACCAATAGGTAAGAAGTGAGCACACTTCGTCAACCTATCAATGATAACCCAAATCACATCAAACCTCTTCGGAGTTCGTGGTAATCCAACCACAAAGTCCATCGCTATACTATCCCATTTCCATTCTGGGATATCCAAGGACTGCAACAACCCAGCGGGCTTTTGATGCTCTATCTTAGCTTTCTAACATACCAAACATGATAGAACATATTCCGCCACTTCTTTCTTCATCCTTGGCCACCAAAACATCTTCTTCAAGTCTTGATACATCTTGGTGGCTCCTGGGTGGAAACTCAGCTTACTTTTATGTGCCTCCTCTAAGATCATATTCCTAATCTCTAAGTTCTCTGGCACACATATACGATCCTTAAACCTTAACACTCCATCTGATCCTCTCCTAAACTCTAAAACTTTACCCTCATCTATACCTCGATTCAAATCCACCAAATATTCATCCTGACCCTGCTTAATCTTAAGGTCTCTCAAAAACTCACTACTGATGGTGATCATACCTAAACATATTCTATCCTCAATCAGATCCATACCTAGGTTTAAATCTCTAAACTGTTCAAGCAACTCCATCTCTTTCACCATCATTGCAGATACGTGCAAGGATTTCCGACTTAGTGCATCCGCCACAACATTAGCCTTTCCTGGATGGTATTGAAGATCAAACTCATAGTCCTTAATGAATTCCATCCATCTACGTTGTCTCATGTTCAGCTCCTTCTGATCAAACAAATACTTTAAACTCTTGTGATCATTGAACACATTAAACTTAACTCCATAGAGATAGTGTCGCCATATCTTTAATGCGAACACTATGGCTGCTAACTCCAGATCATGGGTTGGGTAATTCCTTTCATGAACTCTCAATTGTCGGGAAGCATAAGCCACAACTCTTCCCTCTTGCATCAAAACACAACCCAATCCTTGATACGACACGTCACAATATACGTCAAACTGTCCTAATGGATCTGGTAACGTCAGCACAGGAGATGTAGTCAACTTCTCCTTTAGCTTCTGAAAGCTCTCTTCACACTTCTCTGTCCAAACAAACGTCGTACCTTTTCTCGTTAACTGTGTCATAGGCAACGCAATCTTCGAGAAACCCTCAATGAACCTCCTGTAATACCCGGCTAATCCTAGGAAACTCCTCACCTCACTCACTGACTTAGGCCTCTCCCATTTAATCACGGCCTCTACCTTAACTGGATCAACAGCTATCCCTTTCTTGTTGATTACATGCCCTAGAAACTGTACTTCCTCTAACCAAAATTCACACTTGGATAGCTTAGCATACAACTGCCTATCTCTCAACACCTATAACACCACTCTCAGATATTCCTCGTGTTCTTCCCGACTACGGGAGTATATAAGGATATCATCTATAAACACCACAACAAACTTGTCAAGGAACGGTCTAAAAATCCTGTTCATGTAATCCATGAACACCGCTGAAGCATTAGTTACACCAAAAGGCATAACTAGGTATTCATAGTATCCATACCTTCTCCTAAAAGCGGTTTTAGGTACATCCTCCTTCTTCACCCTAATCTGATGGTATCCTGATCTTAAATCTATCTTGGAAAACACCGAAGCTCCTTTCAACTGATCCATCAGATCATATATCCTAGGAAACGAATATTTGTTCTTGATTGTAACTTTATTCAACTGCCTATAATCCGTGCACAACCTAGAACTTCCGTCCTTTTTCTTGACAAACAATACCGGTGCTCCCCAAGGTGAAACACTCGGTCTGATGAATTCCTTCTTCATCATGTCGTCCAGCTGTTTTTTCAACTCTGCCAACTCCACTGGTGACATCCTATAAGAAGCTACTGAAATAGGTCCAGCCCCTGGTATGAGATCTATAGCGAACTCCACCTCCCTCTCTGGTGGCAAACCTGGAACATCAGGAGGGAAAACCTCAGGAAACTCTCTAGCAATAGGCAGAGAATCTATACTCGAAGTATCCTTAGCTTCCAAAGAGAAAAGCATCACATACTGCTGAGAATCGTAACCCCTCATAGTTGCTCCTTCATTGGCAGATACTATGCTAGAAGGCTCAATAAAATATAAAGTCTTTCGGGCACAGTCTAGAACTACATGGTTAGCCAAAAGCCAATCCATGCCAAGAATAACGTCTATCTGCTGCATAGGCAAACAGATGAGATCTACAAGAAATGCCCTATTTTCAACAACTATTGGACACTGTAAGCACACAGACATAGTGATCAAAGGATCACTGGTAGGGGTGGACACTGTCAAGGTATATGGTAGCTGAGAAACGGGCAATTGTAAATGATCTACACACTCATGGGACACAAAAGAATGTGTAGCGCCTGAATCAAACAACACAGACGAGAGTCTACCAGATATTAAACACATACCTTGAATAAGATTTGCAGATTGAGAGGACTCAGATCCTCTCACTGTAAACACCCTCCCCGTGGCCTGAGGTCTGGCCGTCTGTCGTCCCGCTGCCGGAACCCCTCTCCCAGCTCCTTCTCTGAAACCACTGGCTCCTCTGAAACTACCAGCTCCTCTACCAGCTGCTGGCTGCTGCTGTATCGCTCTCTGTCTACAATCCCTAGCAAAATGACCTGGTTTGCCACAGACGTAGCAACCAGATCTATCTGTACAATCCCTGATATAATGTGGACCTCCGCATCTGAAACACACTGGGGCTCTCTGCTGCTGGCCCTCTCTGGTAACTGGTGCTGATGGTACAGATGTCTGAGTGCTCTGTCCTGGTCTAACGTATGGTCCTCTCCTCCACTGAGAACCTCCATCACCTCTCCTCTGCTGACCTGCTCTGATAGGACCCCCACTACGCTGCTGTCTCTGCTCTGCAGCCTGCCTCCTGTCCATGCTCTCAATAGCACTGCCCTCTCCACCATCTCTCGAAAGCTCGGGAATATCCAAGGGTACTATAGCCCTCCTCAACTCATGCCGTAAACCCTCCTCGAATCTCCGGCACATCCAGTCCTCATCCGGAAACCTCTGGTAGTACTCAGAAAACTGTATCAGGGCCTCGAATCTGGCCGCGTAATCACCAACAGACCTGTCTCCCTGCTGGAGACTCATGAACTCTCTCTCCTTCTCGCGTCTAACTAATCGCGGGAAGTACTTCTCAAAGAGACACTCTCTGAACAGCTCCCAACTGATGAGTCTGCCCTCAGCCTCTAACAATCTCCTCTTGCCTCTCCACCATGACTCAGCCCCTCCGGTCATCATGAAGGCGGCATAGGTCACCTTCCTATCATCTCTGCATCTCATAGTATCAAAGATCTTCTAGAGCTCCTGAATCCACCACTCTGCTCGCTTTGGATCATACTCTCCACCAAACTGTGGTGGCTTACCTTTGAGAAAGGTAGTCAATCCTGCATCCTCAGCATCGGCGGCCATCCTCCTATCATGCCGCTCCTGTAGCTCTGCCTCTCTCTGTACCCTCTGAGCATTCTGCTGCGCCTGCTGCAACAGAACGGATGCTAACTCGCGGATAGTCCAAAGAGTCTCGGCGGACTCTCCTCCACCTCCAATCCCTGCCTCTGGCCGATGGGGCTCATCCTCTACACCCTCTATCGCTCTACCACCACCCCGTATGCCACGTCCTCGACCTCGGCCTCGAGTCATGGTCCTGATAAAAATAAATCATTAGCCCCCATCAATATGACATATAATACTACATAAAACTGGAATATAAATACTACATGCCAAAGAGATGTCACGTCGGACTCATTACCCAACTTCTAAGCATAGTTGTTATCCGATGTGGATTCAACTAAATGGCCAGTTCACCCTAATCATAGTGCTCACAGTCCGTTTCAGAACCAACTGCTCTGATACCACTAAATGAGACGCCCCGACGTCCCATTAAAGAAAACCCCAAAATATTAAGACCTAATTTCGTTATTGTCGTTAAGCGAGTATATTAAAATAGCGGAAAATTTAAAACGTAACATACATACATAACATATACAACTCAAGTCCTGATACAGTACAGTAGAGGGAATCCCATCAGTCAGATCCCAAAATGTGCAAGTTGATAATCAAACAGAAAATAAAAACAACATCCTAAAGAGACAAGACGCGCTGGCCATAGACTCTATACTCAAATATGGGGATCCACTGCCCGTCCTCCAATGTCAGGCTCAGACGAGGTCCCATAAGGCTCCTCCATAGCTGGCTCCCCCGTAGGATCTTCTCACCACTATCACAAAAAAGAAAACATATGCAATATAGAGAAGATAGGGAAAAGAAACCATATAACATCAAACGTGGAAAGGGTTTAGCAACATTTAATTAAATAATGGCACACTAAACATCCGTCTCCCCAGTATAAATATATATAACATAATCATCCTCAATCCACATCTATAATCTTTCCTCTACCCTCCATCATGATGCAATGCAAATGCTGTATGAATAATCTCTTCAGGTATCGACCATATCCGGATATCACAACAATATAATCGACTCGTCCCAGAGTCCCCGGCGCACACCCTCGTCCGCGGATGGAGAGTGCCCACGCAAAGCAATGGCACTATAGACGCACAACCCGGTGCACACCTCTGGACCACAATCCAGGATGCTCATGCAATGCATGAACTATAGCTGTGACTAAAATGAAATCATCTCTGGACGGTCTGCCGTTAGCCTATCCCCGGGAATTTTACTTCCGAGGCATAGACCCCAATCGACCATGTTTCAGGTCCACTCGACCATGTTTCAGGCTAGGGGTGATCATGAACCCGTGACCCACCCGAACCCGAGCTAACCGTTTCCAATTTTTGTGAAATGGGCGGATTTGGTCGGGTCAACGGGTCCAACGGGTGAATAAAATGGGTTGATATGGATAACATCGGTCGGGTTCGGTTCCGCAAAATTTCACCCAACAATAACCGAACCCGACCGATGCATTTCTTTACCAAGGCCAATGCTATACGCCTATATCATCATTCAATATCAGAGAAAGAAGAGCAGATATGTTTTCGCCTCCACCAGTTGCCCAGATCTGATGCATGCACCGATCTGACGCAGAGAAAGAGACCATCCCTATCCGGCCACCCCACCAGGCTGCCCAGATCTGACGCATGCACCGACAGATCCGCCGCACCGCGCCTTGCTGTACCTCTCCTCGTTTTCTCCGGATTCGTTTCGTGGCCCGAAACCGACAACCCTTACATAGGTTCGCACCGTTCTTCCACAGGTCCACCGCGTCCAAGTTGTGACCACCGGCAACGCCTTCACTGCGAATCGGACAAACCAGTGAAGCCACAACGCCTCCAACCAAGGCGCCGCACCATCTAGACGCGAGCAGAGCCCTCCTCCACGAAAATCGTACCACCCCCACTTCTTTCACCCATCAGATCCGTCATTACTACTGGCCGGCCGCCGCGAGAAGTACCCCTCGCCGGTCCAGCTTCGTGTGCAGTTGTGCACATGGTGGAGAGAGAGTTTCGTGCCACACTGCCACTGGGAGAAGTTTCCAGATCTGTGACACTTCTCTCTGCCTGCTCTTTTTGTTTTTTTTTGTTTCAAATATAATTGGGCTCAAATCAATTGGGCTGTTTCCTTTTTTTTGTTTCCAATTGGGTTCTAATTCCTTTTTTTTGTTTTTTTATAAATAAAATAATAAAATGATTCTTGACCCGGCCCAAACCACCCGACTAACCGCCGACCTGCCCAGACCCGCCCAGCCCAACCCGCTGTGTATAACGGGCGGAAATGGATGCCATTTTTCTTGAATCAAAACCGAACGAACCCGACAAATATGGCCCGAACCCGCCCGATGCTCACCCCTAGTTTCAGGTCCCTCATATCACAGACTATGTTTCAGGTCACCCCCTAGTGCCCTAACCGGTCATCCTAATCTCATAGATAACCTCAAAATAATCTCATCTCATTAATCTCAACCTCATTTCACGATAATTATCTTGGTTGGGCACTGCTATCACATATTGTATGCAATCCCCAAATACATCCTCGTGTCTCACATAACTTATGATTTACTCAATCCTCTAAGCACAATCATTACACTCATTCTATCATAATAATAATAATAATAATCACAACAACAACAACAACAACAACAACAATAATAATTAATATTATCATCCCACCAGTAGTAATATTAAAATAATAATTATGATAATAATAATAATAATAAGAAATATAATAAGTATAAACAAGTATCACTTTCACATCAACCAGTCAAACATGTAATCATCACGTAATAAAATCATCTATGTATGTAGCGTAATGACGATAAACGCACAATTTCTATATCATCATCGGTACCACTAAGTAGTCCCTAATGTGATATAGACATTGTCCATTACTCGCTCTCATGTAGGGTTTGGGTCGCCCTACACCATTATCTAATTAAATGTAACCGCGCCGTTTCCGACGTTAAATAGTTTCTTTCCCCCACCTGGAATGTCTTAGGCTAGCTCTGGGGTAACGAAACGGACACTCCCTATACTCCCTCAAATCTGCCACGCACAGTTCTACACCCTCCGGGGCTCCAAAAATTCACCTGAACACATCATTGTGAAGCACACGTTACGTATAATACAAATATGAAGACGGAATTGGAAACCGATAAATGAATTGAAAGATAACCTCAATACCGTCGCCGACGGCATTTACGCATAAAAAGGACATAGGCTTACCTTAGCCTAATCAAGAAAAGAAAGATAGGATAATGAAGTAGACGTCGCGAAGATGACAACGGTATAATCGGTTTTTCGATAGGATGAACGGATTGATCGGAATCGACTCCAAAAATCTCTCTCACTCACGGTCTCTCTCCTCTCTTTCTACGTCTCTCTCTCTGACTTATTATTTTCTTTCATTCTAACTAACTATTTTTATTTTTTTTTCTTATTCTTTCTTTATTAGATGTTAAGTAGTATATATATATATATATATATAGATAAGGAAAAATCTTTGTCACAATTCTGCAGTCCCGTAAATTAGCAAATGGTCAACGAAAATGGCTTGGATAAAAAGGCAAGCAAGAGGTGTTACTTTCTTATCATGCGGCAAAATTTTTGAAGGTGGAGGTGTCATTACTATACCAATTGCCGTGTCCACTAATCACACCAAAAAAAAATTGTTTAGTTAATTCAATTAGGTTGAAACTTGTAACTAGGGTATAATTAATTAAGACTAGTGCTAATTAATCATAATGAATAAAACTTGAGTAAATTAATTATAATCGTCTAGCTATGATTAAGATTTATTTCTATGACTAATTATCTTTTAATGCTGTTGATGATAAACCACATTAATTAAAAATTTAAATTGAGGTGTTTACCTACTAAAAAATTTGGGTTGCGTGAATTTTATTTTGAATTTGCTTATTAGTTTGGATTCTTAAATAAATTTTTGATTTATCTAACCCTCACTCCTATCTAATTAAAATATTTAATTTCCCGAAAGCTAGGATGTTACACCTAGTACCTTTTAGACTATCCTTTATTTTCTTTTTGTCTCTTTCTTGCACACTTATTTCGAAACTTCAGCTATTACCTGGTCACACACAAGGACGGCTTCTCTGGTCTCTTTCTCTCCCCTTCCACTTTTTCTTCATCTTTTCCTTCTCTCTCGAAATAGGAGGACGGCCACAGTAAGGAGGTGGCGGTTTCTTTTATTATGTTCCTTCTGCTGATCCCTCATTCTCTCCAACAAGGTCTCTCTGCTTCCAACTCATTCATTCATCTTTTTATTTCTCTCTTCATTCTAATCAAGGTTTTATTGATTCGGGGCTTTGCTTAATCAAGAGTCGTAGGATGCAAAAATATTGATTTGGAGCTTAGTTGGGACTTTTCCCCCTTTATGCATTTGCATTATTATTGCTGTTGTTAGCAATTATCCATTCTCCCACTTTATGTTCTAGGGATTTTTCCTGTTGCTTCTATTTTTTGGCACTCTTTTATTTTTATATTGACATTTATTAGGCATTGAAGCGGAAATTGATGGTAATATGTGATACTTTGCTTTGGTGTGATGATCTCTTTCCCAAGAAAGAAAAAGGAACGGGACATGAACGAGTAACATTTATTTGTTGAAGTTTTTAAAATTTTCTAATTTTTATATTTTTATATTTCAGAAAAAATAGTTTGGGGAATCCTTTATAAACATAAGATTAGGACATGAAAGAGATTGAAAGATTGAAATCTTGGATAGTAATTGAGGTTTTGAAGGATTAGCAGTTATAATATCAATAGTTTTTTTTTTTGACAACTGGTTATTCTCTCTCTTGAGGAATTGTCGTGCTAACCGCATTTTAAGGAGCTTTAATTATTTTTTAATACTTTTTATTTTTTTAATTATAATTTACTTCTTTTAAAAACTAAAGAGTGCCTTGCAAGTTTCTTTTCGGTCAAAGAGCTCAGATGATAGGATGGACTTTTTATAGCTCAAGCTAACCTAATAGGATAGAGGGAGCTAAAGCTTAAAGCTAAAATAATAGAAACTAGCTAAGTTTTACTGATTCATCCCCTTTGCATTACAATATTGAGCCTTTTTTTGGATTTTTTTTTAAAAGTAATTCACCTCATATTTTAAAGTTGCCTCTCACACTGAAATTGAATTCCTGTATGCTGGGGTCCAATATTATATTTTCCAACAATGCTAAAATTTGTTTTTGAATACTTTTTTCTCAAAGTAATTGGTTTTGAATACTTTTTTCTCCCACATTGTTAATATTTGAACTTTGCAGGTTCAGGAATCTGATGTTCCCCCATTTTTCATATTTTTTCCTTTTCTCCAAATGATGCAATCTCATATCCTAATCTGCATTAATTATTGACACATACCAACTCACTGGTACAGAGCACCTTAAGCATTACTTTGTCAAGCCGAGTGGATGTGAATCATACTACTATCAGTATTGATTTTATTTAATAATTTTATATTTTAATATTTTCGGGTTCAAACCAAACCCTATCGAACCGAACCAATTTTATATTATTTTATTATTAATTTTTTAAAATGTACAAATTTTTTGTTTTTAAATGTTTCTAACCAAGAAAAGTAATAAACTACTGTGTTCTTAGCGGCGTAAACCCGAACGAATAATTCGATGAACCGATCCAATTAAATTGGTTTGTATTTTTTTTTATCCGGGTCTGAACCAAACCCAATGGTCATTGGTTCGATTATCAGGTTTAAAAATTTTGGAACCGAATTAATTATTATATTTTAGTATTTATATATATATAGTAATATTTTCGGGTCCAAACCCTACCGAACCGATTTTGATTTGTTCGGATTTTTTATATTATTTTACTATTAATTTTTTAAAGTGTACAAATGTTTTGCTGTGTAAGCCCGAATGAATAATTCGATGAACCGATCCAATTAAATTGGTTTGTATATTTATATATATTTTAGTATTCAATATCTATATTATTTTTTCAATTAGCAACTTTTTTTTTACTATTCTTGTAACAGTAGAAGGAGTTGCCAACTGAACAGAACCAATTTTGATTGATTCATATTTTTTATATTATTTTATTGTTAGTTTTTTAAAGTTTACAAATTTTTTATTTTTAAATGTTTTTAGTCGGGAAAGGTACCAAACACATTGGTCATCGATTCGTTTATCAGTTTCAAGAATTTTGGAGCAGAACTAATTACTATAATTTTGATACTTAATATTGATTTTATTTAATAATTTTATATTTTAATATTTTCGGGTTCAAACCAAACCCAACCGAATCGAACCAATTTTATATTATTTAATTATTAATTTTTTAAAGTGTACAATTCTTTTGTTTTTAAATGTTTCTAGTCAAGAAAAGTAGCAAACTACTGTGTTCTTCGGAAAATTTAGCGGCGTAAATCCGAACGAGTAATTCGATGAACGGATCCAATTAAATTGGTTTGTATTTTTTTGTATCCGGGTTTGAACCAAACCCGATGGTCATTGATTCGATTATTAGGTTCAAGAATTTTGGAACCGAATTAACTATTATATTTTAGTTTATATATATATATTTTAATATTTTCGGGTCCAAATCAAACCCTATCGAACCGAACCGATTTTGATTGGTTCGGATTTTTTATATTATTTTATTATTAATTTTTTAAAGTGTACAAATGTTTTGCTGTGTAAGCCCGAATGAATAATTCGATGAACCGATCCAATTAAATTGGTTTGTATATTTATATGTATTTTAGTATTCAATATTTATATCACTTTTTAAATTAGCAACTTTTCTTCTACTATTCATGTAACAGTAGAAGGAGTTGCCAACATAACAGAACCAATTTTGATTGATTCAGATTTATTATATTATTTTATTGTTAGTTTTTTAAAGTTTACAAATTTTTTGTTTTTAAATGTTTTTAGTAGGGAAAGGTACCAAACACATTGATCATCGGTTCATTTATCAGTTTCAAGAATTTTGGAGCCTAATAATTACTATAATTTTGATACTTAATATTGATTTTATTTAATAATTTTATATTTTAATATTTTCTGGTTCAAACCAAACCCAACCAAAACGAACCAATTTTATATTATTTTATTATTAATTTTTTAAAGTGTACAATTTTTTTGTATTTAAATGTTTCTAGCCAAGAAAAGTAGTAAACTATTGTGTTCTTCGAAAAGTTTAGCGGCGTAAACCCGAACGAATAATTCGATGAACCGATCCAATTAAATTGGTTTGTATTTTTTTGTATCCGGGTCTGAACCAAACCCAATGGTCATTGGTTAGATTATCAGGTTCAAGAATTTTGGAACCGAATTAATTATTATATTTTAGTATATATATATATATATTAATATTTTCGGGTCCAAACCAAACTCTACCGAACCGAACCGATTTTGATTGGTTCGGATTTTTTATATTATTTTATTTTTAATTTTTTAAAGTGTACAAATGTTTTGCTGTGTAAGCCAGAATGAATAATTCGATGAACCGATCCAATTAAATTGGTTTGTATATTTATATATATTTTAGTATTCAATATCTATATAACTTTTTCAATTAGTAACTTTTCTTCTACTATTCCTGTAATAGTATAAAGAGTTGCCAACAGAATATGACCAATTTTGATTGATTCAGATTTTTTATATTATTTTATTGTTAGTTTTTTAAAGTTTACACATTTTTTGTTTTTAAATGTTTTTAGTCGGGAAAGGTACCAAACACATTGGTCATCGGTTCGTTTATCACTTTCAAGAAATTTGGAGCCGAACTAATTACTATAATTTTGATACTTAATATTGATTTTATTTAATAATTTTATATTTTCGGGTTCAAACCAAACCCAATCGAACCGAACCAATTTTATATTATTTTATTATTAATTTTTTAAAGTGTACAATTTTTTTGTTTTTAAATGTTTCTAGCCAAGAAAAGTAGCAAACTACTGTGTTCTTTGGAAAGTTTAGTGGCGTAAATCCAAACGAATAATTCGATGAACCGATCCAATTAAATTAGTTTGTATTTTTTTGTATCCGGGTCTGAACCAAACCCAATGGTCATTGATTCGATTATCAGGTTCAAGAATTTTGGAACCAAATTAATTATTATATTTTAGTTTATATATTTATATATATATATATATATATATATATATATTTATATATATATATATATATATATATATATTTTTGGGTCCAAACCAAACCCTACCGAACCGAACCGAACCGATTTTGATTGGTTCGGATTTTTTATATTATTTTATTATTAATTTTTTAACGTGTACAAATGTTTTGCTGTGTAAGCCCGAATGAATAATTCGATGAACCGATCCAATTAAATTGGTTTGTATATTTATATATATTTTAGTATTCAATATCTATATCACTTTTTCAATTAGCAACTTTTCTTCTACTATTCCTGTAACAGTAGAAGGAGTTGCCAATAGAACAGAACCAATTTTGATTGATTCAGATTTTTTATATTATTTTATTGTTAGTTTTTTAAAGTTTACAAAAATTTTTTTAAATGTTTTTAGTCGGGTAAGGTACCAAACACATTGGTCATCGGTTCGTTTATCAGTTTAAAAAATTTTGGAGTCGAACTAATTGCTATAATTTTGATACTAAATATTGATTTTATTTAATAATTTTATATTTTAATATTTTCGGGTTCAAACTAAACCCAACCGAAACGAACCAATTTTATATTATTTTATTATTAATTTTTTAAAGTGTATAATTTTTTTGTTTTTAAATGTTTCTAGCCAAGAAAAGTAGCAAACTACTGTGTTCTTTGGAAAGTTTAGCGGCGTAAACCCGAACGAATAATTCGATGAACCGATCTAATTAAATTGGTTTGTATTTTTTTGTATCCGGGTCTGAACCAAACCCAATGGTCATTGGTTCGATTATCAGGTTCAAGAATTTTGGAACCAAATTAATTATTATATTTTAGTATTTATATATATATATATATATATATATATATATTAATACTTAATATTTATCATATTTATATTTAAATATAAGTATTAATTATATATTGACATGATTCATGATCTCTTGATCCTTGTGTTAAACGGTAGATAAGTAAATTATAATCATCGTTGAGAATTGATTTTAAAATTATATGATAGATAAAAGAGTAAAAGGTTCTCATAGATATAATATGACTTATGATTTATATTTCAACTCATATTTCAATAAATCTGTATTATATTGTTTTTGAAAAAAAAAAATGCTGTAGGCAAACGTGCGTCCCGCATGGGTTATTACACTAGTTTTTAAAATGGCTACTTACTCTTGTAAACACGTGTTTGATCATCTTTCAAAGACATAGACGTCAAAATTACCTTGAAGATACTCATACAAGGTTCAAATACAAAAGGTCAAACTGATAAAGCAACCTTGTATCCCACACTGGAATGCAACAACAAGGACTTTATCTGTGATCATTCTGAATGTTGCATAAAGCAACATCTACGCTATTTCATTTTGGCTACTGCTCAGAATAAAGCAAGAACTTCTCAGTCAGATTCCTTAACTTTAATGGCTGACAGAACGATTCTATTTGTATTTAATTGAGATTAGCTCAATGTCAAACTTCACAGGAATGTTTTTAATGGATTTATTTTGAATGAAGACTATAAATAGAAGACTTGAAAGATATATTGAATGTTAATGAAGCAACCATGATTGAGCGTTTACTCTAGCATCATTCTTTCACTCTTCTCAATCATTTGTTCATTCAATTTATTCTGAGAAGTTATTATGCAGTCTTTTTACTCTTCACATTTGATTCACTCATTGAGTGTTTATGAAAGACTTGCAAATTGTATTTATTACACTTCACTTAATTCCTCTTAAGTGAGCCAGAAGGGCTAATTGTGTAAAGAATACTTGTAAGGAGTCTTGACTGGTTAGGTGTGCAAGTTAATACTAGTATGTAATTATAATTGTTAGTGTTATAGTGGAAAAATTCGATGAAACCAAGGACTGAATTATGGGGTGAAACAGGACAAACAAGTTATGTGATCTTCTAGTCCCTATATTTTATATAGTTGTTTGTTTACCTGGCAAGTTATTTAACTAATGGGTTAATCTATGATTATTAAACAAAGTCTCATTTTCTTGTGCTTGTCTGTTTGCTGTCAAAATCACTAGACGGGTAACTCGTCTTATAGAGGTTTTCAAGCATCTATTCTTAGCCCACATTGGAAAAAGTTTTTTCAAAATTTTTATTAAACACAATTCAACCTCTTCTCATGTTTACATCTATCTATTTCAAAATGTGAGGTTAGTTGGGAAGGTAGAAGAATACAAATAGGTGCAAAGTTAGCAATTTTTCGCCATAATGAATAAGAGAAGATCTAGTTTGAAATTAGAGAATAGTATTTTTTTTCTCTCTTGTTTATTCAAAGAATTGGTACAAGGAATATATAGCCAATGATTACAGAAAGTTAAGGCTATCATTCAGCTATTGTGCCTACAAAAAAGGGAAAGAAAATATCCTAATTTATAGTTTCTGATTTTACATAAGAATTAAAATCCCTTAAATTAAGCAAAAAATATCTCAACACTCCCCCTCAAGTTGGTGCATAGATATCACACATGCCCAACTTGCTCACAGTCTTCGAGAAAATCTGACTTGACTCTGCTTTGGTTAGAATATCAGCCAATTGATCATCTGATCGAATCCTAGGTAATTCTAATACATTCTCATCTAATTTTTGCTTGATGAAGAATCTGTCTACTTCAACATGTTTGGTACGATCATGTTGAACCGGGTTATGAGCTATGTCACATGCAGCCTTATTGTCACAATATAGTCGAATTGGTTGCTCAAGTGGATAATCCAAATCTGATAGGAGAAGTCTTAGCCATAATCCTTCACATAACCCAAGTGCCATTCCTCTAAATTCAGCCTCTGCGCTTGAGCGTGCAACAACATTCTGCTTTTTGCTTCTCCAAGTAACAAGGTTACCTCCTACAAAAGTGAAGTAGCCTGAAGTAGATCTCCTGTCATCTATAGATCCAGCCCAATCAGCATCAGTATATACACTAACACCTTGATTATTTTCATTCTTTGTGAACATAATTCCCTTCCCTGAAGCAGATTTTAAATATCTCAAAATGCGCATAACAGCATTCATATGTTGCTCTCCGGGATTATGCATGAATTGGCTCACAACACTCAAGGCATAGGCGAGATCTGGCCTTGTGTGTGCTAGATACATTAGCCTTCCTACAAGCCTCTGGTATCTCCCTTTATCAACCGGAACTTGATTTGGTTCAACAAATAATTTTAATCCTTCTTCAACAGGTGTATTAGTTGGTTGACAAGCTGACATACCAGTCTCCTCTAACAAATCTAAAGTATATTTTCTCTGAGACAAGAAAATTCCTTTAGTTGATCTAGACACTTCAATCCGAAGGAAAAACTTTAAGGGGCCGAGGTCTTTCATTTCAAATTCCTTAGACAAGTAGCTTTGGAGAGCTTTTCTTTCTTCCATATCATTCCCAGTAACTATCATGTCATCAACATATACAATAAGTGCAGTGATTTTACCTTTTTGTTTTTTTAAGAATAAAGTGTGGTCCGCATTACTTTGACTATAACCAAATGCTTTCATAGATTTTGTGAACCTACCAAACCATGCTCTTGGAGATTGCTTTAGTCCATACAATGATTTCTTTAATCTACACACCTTTTTATCATATGCTTTTGGTATGTTGCACCTCGGAGGAAGGTCCATGTAGACTTCTTCAGACAATTTGCCATGAAGAAAGGCATTCTTCACATCAAATTGTTGTAAGGGCCAATTCAAGTTTGCTGCTAGAGATAGCAAAACTAGAATTGTATTGACTTTAGCTACTGGTGCAAATGTCTCTGTATAATCAACCCCATAGGTTTGGGTATATCCCTTAGCCACCAATCTTGCTTTAAAATGCTCTATCGTACCATCTGCTTTGTATTTAACTGTATAAACCCATCGACATCCAACCGTTTTCTTTCCTGTTGGACAGTCAACGAGTTCCCAAGTATTATTTTTTTTTCTAAGGACTTCATATCTTCATTCATAGCTGCTCTCCACCTTGGGTCCATTAAGGCTTCCTGCACACTATTAGGAACAAATACAGTATATAATTGATTGGCAAATGACTGATTTGATTCTGACAAACGATGGTTAGACACATAATGGTTCATTGGATATCTAACTTTACTGGAAATTTCAGGTTCATAGGTGGGCTTAGGAATACCTCTATTTTGTCGTGGGGGTAGCTGTTTTCTGGATGATTGAAGCACAAAATTAGGATCATCCTCAGCCGACGATTGGTTTGGTACTACAATTTCTTGGGGTGCTTCATGTTCCTCAAAGGAGAGTGGACCAATTACTTCCATTTCTTGACTTTCTTGTGATGCTGTGATGTCGTCAGAGGATAGTGGGCCCATAATTTCCATTTCAGGTTCCTCATCACTACCAATATTACCTCCCATTTCTTCACACAATTCTATTTTCTCATGTACATGATCATCACTTAGGGTCAGAACTTCCTTTTGATGCTCCCCTTGAAGGTCTGACTCGGAAAGAAAATACATTGAGTTTTCATGGAAAACAACATCCAATGTAACAAAGATTCGTTGACTTGGAGGATGGTAGCATCGATATCCCTTTTGATTGGCAGCATATCCTAGAAAGACACATCGCAGTGCACGAGGAGCTAGCTTGCTACGCTGATGTTTATGGAGGTGAACATATGCTACACAACCAAATACACGAGAAGGCAAGTTTGGGACAGCTGGTGCAATAACTGCTTCAGTAAGGACTTGTAATGGTGTTTGAAAATCATTAGTGCTAGAAGGAACCCGATTAATCAAATATACTGCAGAGATAAGTGCTTCCCACCAATAAGACAATGGCATATGAGCTTTTATCAATAAGGCACGAACAACTTCCAACAAATGACGATTTTTGCATTCTGCTACTCCATTTTGTTGAGGTGTGTCGGGGCAAGTAGTTTGGTGAACAATTCCTTTTTCTTCCAAATATTTCCGAAATTCAGAACTTAAATATTCACCTCCATTGTCACTACGTAGAACTCGCACCTTTACATTGTACTGAGTACATATCATTTTATGGAACCTCTGAAACAACAAATTTACTTCACTTTTGGACTTCATCAAACACACCCAGGTCATTCTGGTGCAATCATCGATAAAGGTAACAAACCAACGTGATCCACCTAAAGTAGCCACCTTGGATGGACCTCAAACATCAGAGTGTATAATCATAAAAGGAGTTGAACTTTTATTCATACTTAATGGAAATGAAACACGATGACTTTTTGCACGTTCACAAACATCACATTTAAAACTTGATACATCAAATTTTGCAAATAATGTAGGAAGCAACTTTCTAAGGTATCCAAAGGAAGCATTGTTAGAAATTTTTGGGTCACACTTGTAATGTTTAAATGTGTTAGGGCCATTATTTTTAATTAGTCAAATTAAAGTGATCTAATTCAAGTGAGGTTTATGGCTAAGGACATAATTGTTATGAAAATTATTGTGTAGATACCATAAGGTCTTATTTCTATTTTTATGATGGGCAAAATTAGATATAAGAAATATGTGGATAGTCATGACTCTTCATGAAAGAGTTTGAATTCGAAGGGACATCACTCTTCACGAAATGGCATGGACTCATTATAAAAGGTTATGGTCCCCAAGTCATATGCAACCAATTTTATTTTCTAACACCCATCATTAGAAAGGAGAGGCTCTTTATGGTTTAAGAGGAATTGTGCATGCTTGACTTGGAAGACCAAGAACCAGAAGTTTCTCCATCATATTTTCCATGAATTCGGGTACGTTTCCGCTATTATCTTTCATTCTATATTCTTGATGATTGAACATAACTTGTCTTGATATGATGATGGTTTTCATCTTTAAGTATATCTCCCATAAAGTTTTTCACTACAAATGGTATCAGAGACACAAGTCTATGTTTAATCATTGAGAAAATTTTGTTTTATGAATGATTGAGTGTTCTTAATTTGATGCTTTAAATTATGAAAATGTCAAATTTAAGAACAAATATGAACACAATTTTATTGAAGATGGATATTATTGAATATTGAATTCATGTCTTATCCATACTAAATTATTATGAATTCATGGATTGATTTTTGATTTATGATATCAAATCATAAATGTTGGTTTAAAATATCATGTTATTGCCATGGATTTGATTTTGAGTTTTAGTTGTAATTTATATTTTAAATGCTTATGAAATTCGGTGTTAATTTTCTTCATGAACACTGATCATCATGAATTACTGCTTTTACATTCAAATAAATTAGTCGTTGTCTAAGGACAGTGGTAGATTCACTGGGGTGTAATAACGGGTTGTCCTTTATTTTTCAAATCATTGAGCACCAGTTAGATTCCCATATTGGAACATTGGAATATTTATGAAAGCTGTGTGTTTAATTTGGTTTAAATTCGCATATTTGCACAAATGGTTTAGTGGCACAGCGACCTGAGCGTTCACGTCCTTCCTAATTGTTCCATGTTTAATTACCACTCTTGGAATCATGTCTATATTTTGTTATCTGTTTTTCTGGAAAATCCCAAAAAAAAAATATATATATATATATATATATATAACAAAACAGCGCTTCGATGGGATTGGAACTTGTTAGCCTGCGGTGAGTAGGAAGAAGGCTAACAACTAGGCTACCAATAAAGAGTTGTATTGTGTTCTACAAAAGGTTTATTAAATGCAGAATTAGGGGAGAAACAATCACTGGTTTTACAAGTGTGTTGTTTGTCCATGTGGTTAAAACCGTGCGCCTTTTCAGATAGGGACAAGGTTCAATCCCAATGGTTCGTTTTTCAAATCATTTTTTTGGAAAAATGAACAAAAATAGCAATTAACGCTTATACTGGGATCGAACCAGAACCTATAATTTGGAAGACAGGACGCTTTCCGCTTGGATAATTGGCTGGTGGTGTAAGGTATACCCAAAAAAAAAAAATTCAATCAAAATAAATTCAAATATTTTTTTTTTTGAGTTTTAAGTTGTTTGACATTTTAAGTGAACCAATTAAAGCAAGAAGTCGCCAAAGTGACCTCTCTTGTGTATATTGCTCATGAGAAATGTTGAATGTTAGTGTGTATGTGTATCAATGCGAGTATTAATCGGCCCAAAGGAAGGTTAATATTTGACCGGATTACATGCACACCTGTGATGGTAAACATGTGATGATTATAAGGTTGTAGATGTGAATGATAAATCAGTTCAAAGAAGGGTTTATTATTTGACATACATTATTGTCAATGTTTGATCATTACAACAAGAGTACCACTAGCAGATAATATTACTGTCCAAAGACTTGATATTAATGTTGCACTAGGTATCTTGAGATGGGGTATGCCATTATTTGAATTTATTGAAGATTGAATTTTGGTTATGATGTGAGTATATTTATGTTATTTATTTGTTCTCACTTCAGCTACTATTGCTACTATATCTGCTAACCTAAATTCGGTTCCTGATCTTAATGGTACAAACTTTAAGGATTGGAAAGAGAACATTTTGATTGTTCTTGGCTGCATGGATCTTGACCTTGCACTAAAGATGGAGCAACTCCCTTCTCCTATAGACTTCGGTACCTCTGAAGAGAGGAAAATTTATGAGAAGTGGGACCGCTCCAATCGCATGAGTCTAATGATCATTAAGCGCGGCATTCCAGAGGCATTTAGGGGTGTTATATCCAATGGGATAACAAATGCCAAAGAATTCCTTACTGAAATTGAGAAATGCTTTACCAAAACCAATAAGGCAGAAACAAGCACACTCCTTCAAAGCTTGATTTCTATGAAGTATAACGGCAAAGGAATCATAAGAGAGTACATTATGGAAATGTTAAATATTGCTTCCAAGCTTAAGGAGCTAAAGCTCGAGTTATCTGAGGATTTACTCGTGCATTTGGTTTTGTTTTCTCTTAATGCATAATTCGGTCAATTTAAGATCAGTTACAACTGTCAGAAGGAGAAATTGTCTCTTAACGAGCTCATTTCATATTGTGTGCAAGAGGAAGAGAGGATGAAGCAAGAAAGAATAGATAGTACTCACTTGGTAAGTACCTCTAATGACAAGGGCAAAAATAAAGCTGCTGATATTGAAGTTGCTAAGGTTCCAACACAAAAGAAGCAAAATGAAAGTGAAGAAAGTTGCTTCTTATGTAGCATGAGTGGACATGACAAGAAGGGATGTACCACGTATCATGCATGGCGTGCAAAGAAAGGTATATTCCTTACTTTGGTCTGTTATAAGGTAAATTTAGCTTCAGTACCTAGAAACACTTGATGGTTAGATTTTGGTTCTACTACTAACATCAGTGTTTCATTACAGAGTTGCCCAAGTTATCGAGGGCCAAATGATGTTGAAAGATGCATTTATGAATGAGATGGCATGTCAGTAGAGGCAAATATGGCATTTTAGGTTGTTTTTAAGTACTGGTTATTATTTGGATTTAATGGATATTTTTTAGGTACCGTCGTTTAGACGAAATTTGGTTTCTGTTTCTTGGATTGGACAAATTTGGTTATCATTGTTCGTCTGGAAACAATCACTTCAGTTTATCTATTAATTCAAATGTTGTTGGAACTAGTACTATTACAGTGCATGACAATCTATTTTTGCATGATATTATAAGAACCGTTGAATGTGGAATCACATGGTACTAAGCGTAAAGTTAATAGTGCAAATTCAAGAACATCAAGTGCCTTGGTTACATCTCTAGAAATAGAGTGGAGTAGCATGTGTCAGATGGAATCCTAGATTCCACTAACTTTAAAGACTTTGATGTCTCTCATTGAATGCCTTAAGGACAGACAGACCAAACAAAGAAATTAGGTTCCTAGTCTAACTCATGTATGGGATTTCCAGTGAGGCATGGCCTTATAGGCCAAATGAAAGATAATTGGAATTCGAACAGGGAGCAACTACTTTATTGGCTATTCCGAGCGATCCAGGGGCTATAAGTTTTACGATCCCAAATTAAAGACAATTTTTGAGACAGAAACTGCCACGTTCTTTGAGGATATTGAGTTTGGGGGGAGAAATAAGGTTAGAGACTTTGTCTTGGAGGAAGAATTGGTTTCAATTCCAGAATAGATTCATAAAGTTGCTTTTGATGAAGCAAGTCCGGAACCTCTAAATGACATTGTTGTTCAAACTCCCATTCAAGATGAGTTAGTTGTTCCAGAAGAACAAATTCAAGATCCTCAAGAACTAGTGCTTCAAGAGTAAGTGTCTTTGCAACGATCCACTAGAGAAAGAAGAAATGCTATTCTAGTTGACTACATAGTATTTCTTCAGGAACATGAGGAAAATGATGGTATGATGGAAAATGATCCAATCAATTTTCGTCAAGTCATGCAAGATTCCAACTTAGAAAAGTGGATTGAAGCAATAAATGAGGAGTATGAGTTCATACAAGACAATAAGGTTTGGGAACTTCTCCTATTACCAAAAGGTGTGAAACTCATTGGTTGCAAATGTATATTTAAGACCAAAGGGATTACAAAGGTAATATGGAGAGGTATAAGGCTCATCTTGTAGCCAAGGACCATACTCAAAATAAAGGGATTGACTATAAAGAGACTTTCTCTCCGGTTTCATTGAAGGACTCTTTTAGGACAATCGGGACCCTTGTTGCACTTTAGGATTTGGAGCTTCATCAAATGGATGTCAAGATGATGTTTCTCAATGACAACATTGACGAAACAATCTATATGGTGCAGCCGTAAAACTTTGTGTTGGGAGACACAATGAACACGGTTTGAAAATTGACATAATCCATCTGTGGGCTAAAATAACTGTCTCGTTAGTGATGCCACAAGTTCTATCAGGTAATTCTCTCATTCAGTTTTGAGATGAATGTTGTTATTATTTGTGTGCAACACAAATTCAGTGCTAAGAATAATTTCCTGTTATTGTATGTTGATGACATACTACTTGGGACTAATGATATAGACATGTTGCACGAAACCAATAGATTTCTATTGATAATTTCGAGATGAAATATGGTGACGTCTCCTTTGTATTAGGGATCCAGATACACCGAGCCCAATCTTGGAGTACTCTAGGATTGTCACAAAAGAGCTATATCAATAAATTGCTCAAATGGTTTGGCATGCAAGACTGTCAATCAAGTGATGCCTCGATCGCTAAGGGAGACAAATTAGTCTCAATCAGTGCCCAAAAGAAATCTTAAGATTCGGGAGATGCAGGAGATTCCTATGCATCAGTTGTAGGAAGTATAATGTATGCCCAAGTCCGTATTCATCCGGACATAGCATACATTGTTAAGTGTTAGGCAGATACTTAAGCAATCTAGGAATAAATCGTTAGAAAGCAGCCAAATAGGTTATGATTTATTCAATAGAGAACAAAGAACTATATGCTCACATAAGGAAAATCAGATCAGTTAGAGATCATTGAGTATTCTGATTCTGATTTTGTTGGATGCCAATACAGTTGGAAATCTACATCAGGTTATGTTTATCTATGGTTATAAGGCATTCAAATTATGTGATAAGGTTGTGGAATTTTGTCACTGGGTTATGAATTTTAGATTTATTGAAAGACCACTACAGTTATTTTGTGACCATAAGTTAGCAGTGACATTAAGTTCCTTATTGATGTGGAAAGAGTTCAGAGTGACAGATGTCTATAAAGCATGTTAGGACAAACTCCATAATTGTGGATCCACTTACTAAAGTTTACCACCCAAGGTCTTTCACGAGCATATTGCTCGAATGTGTTAATATTAGTGATCACTGATGGATTTAGTTATGATTGATATAACGAAAACTGCTTTGGTTCTATATATTGATATAACTAATGGACGAGATAGGGATATGTCCAAGGTTTATAATGGCAAATTTGGAGCTCATAAAGTATAACACATTTATAAGCATACATATGTGACCAGTGGGAGATTGTTAGAAATTTTTGGGTCACACTTGTAATGTTTAAATGTGTTGGGGCCATTATTTTTAATTAGTCAAATTAAAGTGATCTAATTCAAGTGAGGTTTATGGCTAAGGACATAATTGTTATGAAAATTATTGTGTAGATACCATAAGGTCTTATTTCTATTTTTATGATGGGCAAAATTAGAGATAAGAAATATGTGGATAGTCATGACTCTTCATGAAAGAGTTTGAATTCGAAGGGACATCACTCTTCACGAAATGGCATGGACTCATTATAAAAGGTTATGGTCCCCAAGTCATATGTAACCAATTTTCTTTTCTAACACCCATCGTTAGAAAGGAGAGGCTCTTTATGGTTTAAGAGGAATTGTGCATGCTTGACTTGGAAGACCAAGAACCAGAAGTTTCTCCATCATATTTTCCATGAATTCGGGTACGCTTCCGCTATTATCTTTCATTCTATATTCTTGATGATTGAACATAACTTGTCTTGATATGATGATGGTTTTCATCTTTAAGTATATCTCCCATAAAGTTTTTCACTACAAGCATGTCCCAAACGTCGATGTCATAGCCAAATCTCATATTTCCTTCCTTTTTCTTCAAGGTTGTCCACTGTCAATGCCTGTTGTAATTGAGTTGAGCTATGTGACTCCAAATTCAGGTAATATAGCCTCCCTTGTCTAGTACCATAACTAATCGTCTGCTTCGTTTGAATATCTTTAAACACACAATATTTAGGCCAGAAAATCACAACACAAGATAAAGCAGTGGTAATTTGAGAAACTGACAAAAGATTATAATCTAAAGATGGGACAACTAAAACAGAATTTAAGTTCAAGTTCTCAGTGAGGGATAAGGACCCTTCCCCAGTGACAGGTGCAAATGAACCATTAGCGGTGGAAATAAATTTTTGTGAGGAGGGTATAAGAGATGAAATGTGTCTAGAATCAAATGTCATATGATCTGTTGCTCCAGAATCAATTATCCATGTATTATTGGATATAGGTGCAGCAGAATTTAAAGCCTTACCACCATTACCTCCTGTTGTTATCAAAGCTGAAGATTTTCCAGCAACGTCTTCTTGACCAGTCTTTGTTTCTACAACTGCAGCAGCGGAAATTTTGTTTGAGTGCTTCTTTCTTGAAACACGATTATGATCCCACCATTCCGGATACCCCACAAGTTCGAAACAACGGTCTCTTGTATGACCAGATTGATCACAGTGGGAACACTTAAGGGTAGATTTAGTCTTGGAGGCTTCAGAATCCTGTCTTGGCATTTCAAAACCACCAGAATCAGATTTGCCCATGGTGCTAGGTCAGAACCCGCTCTGGTACAAAGTTTGAAATTAGAGAATAGTATTTTTTTTCTCTCTTGTTTATTCAAAGAATTGGTACAAGGAATATATAGCCAATGATTACAGAAAGTTAAGACTATCATTCAGCTATTGTGCCTACAAAAAAGGGAAAGAAAATATCCTACTTTATAGTTTCCTATTTTACATAAGAATTAGAATCCCTTAAATTAAGTAAAAAATATCTCAACGGATCTATGGGTGGATTACTGCAAGAATTGATAGAAAAGTAAGAAGGTGAAAGGGTAGAAGGTTGAGATGGTGACAACTAAAATAAAATGTTGATACGGCGAAAATAGTGCACAAGTGGCAATGTGATATTCCCTCCAAAAAAAAAAAAGTGGCAATGTGATATATAGCGATTCAATGTTAATATATTATAAATAGAAGATAGATAGATTTTATTTTTTATATTGTTGACTAACTATTTACTTAACAACGTTAAGTTAATAAAAAATAATAAAATTATTTATGCTTAGTTATTTGATATTTCTATATTAGAAAGGTTTTTAATGTATCACCTTAGTTTTTATGAAAATTAAATATATAACTTGAAAATATTACAAAAGATTAGTATACATTATAAAATGTTTTATCTTTTTAGTCTAATACATAAATTTGTTCTACTTTAATAAATAACCTTTTAGTATACACACTAACAAATGATGAATATAAAATATGCCAGAATTCAGCAAGTACACATTCCTATGAGGCCTGGCGAAGACAGACTTGTGTGGGATAACTCAACTTCTGGAGTCCTCTCATTCAAAGAAGCTAATCAGTTTCTAAAGCCTTCTAATAACTCAGCTCCTGAATTTAAACAGCTTTGGTCTCAGGCCATTCCTCCATCAAGGTCCTTCTTGGTTTGGAGAATCTTTCATCATAAGATGCCAACTGATGACAATATCAAGAAGAGAGGCAGGATTTTTGCTTCAATGTGCAGCCTATGTTGCCAAGTTGAGGAATCTGCCTCCCACCTTTTTCTGTCATGTAATTATGCTTTGGCTTTGTGGACTTGGTTAAGTTCTAAAATATCTTTCCAGATTGATCATTCTTCTATGCAATCCCTATTTGCCATCAAGAAAGGGTGGAGTTCTCAATTGAAGGAGGTGATCCTTGCTGCCATCATCAATGTGATCTGGGTGATATGGTCTGCTAGAAACAGCTGCAGGTTCAACAATAAAGCTCTAACTCTTCAGTCTGCCAAGATTATGGTGGTTGCTGCTGTATCTTATTCGGGCAAGCTTTCCAGGGGTACAATGTTCAATACAATGGAGGAGTTCATAATCCTGAAGGAATTCAGCATTGATGGGCACCCAACCAAAGCCCCAAAAATCAAGGAGGTGATCTGGCTCTCTCCCCCAATCAATTGGACGAAGTGTAACATAGATGGGGCAGCTCATGGTTGCCCAGGGCCCTCAGCTTGTGGAGGCATTTTCAAAGGATTCAATGCTGCAGCCCTTGGCTGCTTCTCTTGTCATTTAGGTGTCTCCACCTCGCTTTCTGCTGAACTTTCTGCAGTCATGCACGCCATTGAAATTGCATCCAGTAGAGGGTGGGTAAATTTGTGGATTGAAACAGACTCAGCCCTTGTGGTGAGGGCTTTCAATCACGGGGATACTGTCCCTTGGAGACTGCAAACACGATGGAAGAATTGCTTGGAAACAGCTGCAGGTTTCAACCTTCAGGTCACTCATATATTTAGGGAAGGAAACTCCTGTGCGGATAAATTAGCTAATCATGGTATTCATCATCTGGGGTTCCATTGGTGGGATACAATTCCTTCCTTTGTTAGTGAGGATTTTATTTGTAACAGGCAGGGTTTGCCTTTTTATAGATTCTCCTGATTTATTTTTCCATGGGTATTGGTTTTTTGTCCCCCCATGATCTTGTTCTTTTTGAATATTTGATTTCAATAATAGCGTAGGGTGCTGCATATGATTGTTGGTTTCGGTGGTGCCAACCTAGTTGGGATGACCATTTCCATTGTGATGCTATTGCACGCTACTTATATAAAAAAAATGAATATAAAATATGCATCTATTAAGTGAAAAAGAATTTACTATTATTTTGTTGCTTTCTTTTTTCTCTCATTTGAGTCATTTAGTTCAACTATTTCTAAAAATATATCATGCTTTAATTATTTTGCCTGTACAATATATTAATTATTATATTAATTATTGTCAATAAGGATGACAAAAGTACTTCACAAGACATAAGATAGCTTTGTCTCCCACCAGATGAGGTAGAAATGGGCATTGGTTCCCCAATAAATATATGAAGAATAAGGCTCCCCTACCACCACAACTGAAATTGTTAACACGAACTCAAAAGAGGAGGAAGCGGAGACTAAGGTGTATATGCAAAGGATGAAGCAAATATTGATGATGTTTGTTGAAGCAAAGAAAGTGTTAGGGAGGAAGTCCAATTACCAAGGTAGCTGTGAACCTGGAGGTAGCCTGTCACGCCAAAAAAAATTATAGTAAGAGGACATTGTAATTAATTAACTAATTAATTAAGTATAAAGAGGTTAAAAGGGTTTTATCATCCCAATATGAAGATTGTATGATGGAACATTTTGCTCATTCGAATTTAGTAAAAACTAGTTCAAAGATAATAGGGTGCATGTGTGCCAAGTGTGAAGGTGCATGTGTGCCAAGTGTAAAAGTGTCACCAACATCAAGTGCATGTGTGCTAAGTGTAAGGGTGCAAGTGATACAAGTGTCATAAAGAGATAAGTGTTTATGTGAATAATTGAGTGTTTATTATTATAATTTGTGAAGAATTATTTTAATAACCAAATTTCATGCTCATAATTTATTTTATTAAAAGTGCAGTTGAATTTTCGGTAGAAAATTTCAGACGTTTATGATTTGAGTTTTCGTTATCAGTTAAGCTCTACTGACCCGGAAAATAATTTTAAAAGTACAAAAATTTATAATTTTATTTTTATAACCCAGTTTTATTTATTTTTATGATTTTAGAAATTATTTATTTTTATGAATTTTTTCAGGTGAAAATTTACGAATAAAAATAAGATCGATTTTTACCGTTATGTAACAATTGGTACCGGAACGAGCCAAATTTATTTAATTCAAATTTTTCCAGATTTGGCAAAGATTATGTTTGATATAAATAGTGACCCTTGTTACTATTCATGACATGGTGTAATTATTGATTCCAATTTACTAGAAAATGCATCATTTTGAATTTCGAAAAAAAAATGAATAAAAAATACACCCCCCCCCCCCCCCCCCCCATAAATACCCCTCATCACCTCTTCTACTCATTTGCTTCATTTTTGGTTTTGCTCCAAAACTCGTGCCAAATTTCTAATTTTACTATTCATTGTCTTCAACCTTTAATCTTGAGGTTTAGATGCTAAGAATCAACTTCATCTTCATCTTTAGCTCATCATCATCATCATTTAGAGGGTATAAGTCCAAATCCCTTGCTCTTTTATTTTAATTTCCTACTATCAACATGCATGCTATTTTGTTGTAAGATGATTATCTTCTAATGCATGTTATTCAAACTAATTTCTTTTTGCTTATCATCATCTTTACTATCCATTTCTTCACTTGCATGTTGAAAAAGAACCTTCCTATGACCCTTGACGATGGGTGGCCGAAACCCAAATTGGAGGAAAGGTGGTGGTTTTACAAAACTTTTCACATGCATGTTGGTTACCAATGTTAGATGTTCATGACTTCAACTTATGTTTCTAAGAAAAAAAATCATTTTTCACATAAAAATGATTTTCACAAAACCCTAGTCATCTTCATTTTTATTTTTGTATAGTATGTGGTAAGAAATTCATCCAACCCTATGATCATGGTGTGGGCCGAAAACCCCAAAAGGGAAAATGGTGAACTTTAATGAAAATCACACATGTCTAGTTTTAAGAACTTTGATTTATGTTTTTTTTAACTTATGGATTTTATCAAAATATGTTTTCCTTCCTTAATATGATTTTATGGCTAAAACTCTAAAAATATAGAGTTAGTGAAGCCTAACCTTGAATCTTTATGAATGATGCATGTATAACAATCTAATTCCATTGCATGAATGATTTAATATGGAGTTTTGAACATTTTAAAACCCCTTGCCTTTTTATTTTAATAAGGCCGAAACTCACATGAGGAGTTGATGAAGTCTTGTTTAATTTTTTTTAGTTGAATGATGCTTAAAAACATTATATTAGTACATGCGAGAAATTAGATTGTTGAACAATACTATTTTCCACTATATTGTGTGAAGGCCGAAACCTATGGTTAATGAGGCTAAGAGTTCAAAATTTAATTTTTCAATTTTTGAGCTTGTATTTGGTCTTTTTGATACTTAAGGAGCTTAAATCCAAAAGCTTGTAAAAATTTAAAATCTCTAGCATGAATTTTTAGCATGGCCGAAACATGCATGGAGGTTTTAGGGAAATTTTATAAAAATTTTAACTTATGATAAAATATTTGTTTTGTTGAGATTGCAATCGTATCTTGGATCTCTAGTGCGTTTTCCTTGAAACGCTAGGAAACTACGGTCTTTTTACTCATCAAGTTAAGGTAAGGGGGGAAATCCTGAGGGATATTGAAATTGTGGTAACTATATGCTTGTATGTTTGAATTGTTTGAAAATGTTGATGTTGTGCTATATGATTGAAAATTTTGGATTGCTATATGATTGTGTGTTTTAATTCCACGAAATCATTCTATAGTTGTTGTTTAAGTGGTTCTTTTGAATTATTTGAATTTCTATGTGACTTTGATAATATGTTGGATTGAATGATATGTTAAATGTAATAAGTTGCTTATGTTGTAAGTTGTTAAAAGTTGTGTTGATTGTTGCATAGTAGCCTTGGTTAGAGCCCAATCCTTGAGGAAAGATAAAAACCTTAAGAAAAATTATACACAAGGTGAAAGATAAATATTTCTAAGTTGAAACATATTTTAAAGGAGAAGGTAAAATATTTTTCAATACTTGGTAAAAATTTAAGAGGTTGAAAATAAAGATGTTATTCATAGAGGTGAAAAGAAAGTATTTTAGAAAAATTTAAGGATGTTTTCTATAAAAGTCTAAATTTTTGGAACTACTTTATGAAGAAAATTTTTAATTGAAAACAAACCAAATTCTTGGTTCTTTACCAAAAGGATTTTTTTTTAATCTCAATATGTTATGCAAAGTTTCTTCTTAAAAGTCTCTATTTTTGGAAAAAGAGGATTTTTTTTCAAAGTAAAGATAGGCTTTTAGAAAAGGAGATGTTATTGTATTTTTTTAAAGAAATTTCAAAAGAAAACGTTTCTCAAAGAAAAGATTTTATTAAAATAAAAATATCCGCTAACTTGGAAAAGTTACGGAAGTTTTGTTTTTTGATTTTGTATTTTCACCGAGCGAAAAAGAAGAAAAGTTGAAAAGTTGAACCTAGTAACCGAGACGTCGGGATACTAGTATTTTAAAAGCACGTTGATCTATGATCCGTGTTACGTTATTATGGACTATGTTCCAAACTATGTTGCTATGGATTGTTGTCCTATACATGTTGAATTGAAACATGGTTAAAGTGATAAAAAGGTGAAAACTGTTTTCTACGACCATAAAGTCCAAGAACTGATGCATAAGTTCAGGACTGTTGTGATTCGACACTCGGACTTAAGGTCCCGTGTTGATAATAAAAGTTACAAGACATTTAAAACATTGAAAAGTCATGAGCTCTAAGCCTCGACAAAATGGAAAAGAGTAGAACACAAAGAAAAGCTGAAAACAAAAAATGATTTTCTCATGTATTCATTTTGGGCAGACGTGCCGATGTTGTTTTTGTATGAATATCTGAAAAGGTCAGGTATTTCATGCTACGTTGTTCCGTATGAATATCTAGAAGGACCAGGAACTTCATGCTATGTTGTTTCATTGTGCCTTGATGGACAATGAAGTCCATTAGCCAGGATTACTGTGCCTTGTGTTGGACAGTATGCTGTGGACATCCACGTACGTTGCACACTATGTCGGGAGTTTGGGCTGTGTAGTAGAAATTACGTTGTGCCTAATATATCTGGCAACCGAGCCTGATCAACTCAATTTTTTTTATAAAGTTGAAAACTCCGGAGTCTTGCATAAAAGTTGAATTTTTCATGAACACCATTGCTTTTCAAAGTTGATGATGGACTGGTGTGATATTATATTTAGTTTAATCTTTCACATGTTTTAAACATGATGATATCTGTTGTATATGCTGTTTGTGTTGCAAGTATGTAGTTTATCATAATTATCCATATATTGGTATCTCACCCTTACAATATATCAGGTTTTCTAACCTATTGTTGGGATGCGTTGTCACACGAGGGCAAGTGGTGTCAAGAAGTTCCTAACCTCATTTAGGATAGTACTCCAAATCCTTGACAAGGTTGGTGAAAATTCTATGATGAGAACTACAGAGTTCTTTAGAACGGCCAGCTTAGGATGTTTTCGTTGATAGTTATTATAGGAAGTTTTGAAGAACTTTGTAATAATTTTATATGGTTTGATAATAAAGATCATTTTGTGAAAAATTGTATGTTGATTTATTAACAAGTCTATCCCTTGGATGTTCTTGTGTTGTGTGATGTATTCTGCTGATAAAAAAAAAATCCCCCATATATTTAGACTTATGAAAATAATAAAAAAATTTCCGAAAACAACCAGTAAACTCCCCTTTTAATTTATTTCCAAATGTGATTAAGAGGTAATGCCCAAGAGGGTGTTACATAGCCTTTGTTCGTCCCAAAGAAGAAGTATTGATTGAGTTAGACCATGAACTAGAGCAACCCTTACTCACGTATGACCAATACTTCGCTGAAAGAAAGTGATCATGAATTAAATTGACTGATTAAAGAGGTGGACTTGACAGATTTCAAAAATATTATTAACGATAAAGGGCATGAAATCAAGGGTGGAGGACAAAAGGATAGAAGAAAAGAAACACCAGCTGAATCAATAAGAGACAATGGGGATGATGATACTTACCTGCTATCAAAGGACTCTGTAGTTGACATTATCCTAGGTGATAAAGGTGATGTATTATCAGCTAAGGCAAATATGATGGGCATCATGTTGGGAAAGATAACAAATAAAATCACCTAATACAATGCTAATGGATAATTTATTATCCTAGGATCAGATTTTTCCCACACTTTATATAATCACAATGCGACAATAACAACAATATCTTTCATTATAAAATTCATGGGATTACAAAATAATTGTAATAATCTCACCAAAATATTGGTGGCTAAACACTATCTTGATTTTTCTCTCAAAAGGATTTCTCTCTCACACAAGTGAGGTTTTCTTTTCTCTCAAAACTCTTATGTTTTGGTTTTCCTTCCGGATGTTACAAATGAACACATGCAATGGCTTTTATAGCCAACTTACGTAACAAATAGATGGACATAATTCATTGAAAGCAAACTCCCAAAGTACTTCTGGGCTGAGGCAGTAAACACTGCTTGTTATGTACAGAACAGAATATTGATAAGACCCTTCTTGAATAAAACTCCTTATGAATTGTGGAAAGGTAGAAAACCCAACATTTCTTATTTCCATGCTTTTGGGTGTGAATGCTTTGTTTTGAATACTAGAGATCAACTTGGAAAGTTTGATTCAAAAGTAGATAAGGCTATATTTCTCGGATATTCAGACACTTCTAAAGCTTTTAGAGTTTAAAACTCTAGAACGGAAGTTGTTGAGGAATCTAGTCATGTTGAATTTAATGATGGTTTAAAGACTGATAGAAACCTATCAGATCTAGAAGATGATCTTGCAGGATTAGATCGTGGAAGACAAAGAAATCAGACTGATGATAACTTGAAAAATGAGGATCCAGAAACTCATATTCAAGCATCTGATCCACTTGCTCAACAACCATCTGAGACTGAACCCAGACCAGACTGGAAGTTCAAGACTCATCACCCTGAAAAGTTGATCATCGGTGATCCCTCTCAAGGAGTTAGAATCAGGTCAACATTTAAAGATTCAAACAACATGGCATTCCTATATGAGATTGAACCAAAGAAATCAAAGAAGCTCTTGAAGATGAAAGCTCGATTTTAGCTATACAAGAAGAGCTAAATCAGTTCAAAAGGAATTATGTTTGGTTCTTAGTTTCAAATGAAAAGGGAAAAACAATTATTGGAACGAGATGGGTATTTAGAAACAAGCTTGATGAAAATAGTAAGGTAGTCAGAAACAAAGCAAGGCTAGTAGCTCAAGGCTATAATCAACAAGAAGGTATTGACTACACTGAAACCATTGCACCAGTAGCTAGAATAGAAGCAATTTGTATACTTATGTCATATGCTGCACAGCATCAAATCACCTTATTTCAAATGGATGTTAAAAGTGCTTTTCTAAATGGAATTATTGAAGAAGAGGTATATGTTAAACAACCACCAGGTTTTGAGGATAGTGACAAACCAAATCATGTCTATAAGCTTAAGAAAGCTCTCTATGGATTAAAACAAGCACCTAGAGCTTGGTATGACAGACTAAGTTCTTTTCTTATGAAAAATGATTTCATTAGAGGAAAAGTAGATACAACTCTCTTTAGAAAAAGTTCTAAAAAGGATTTCATTATAGTACAAATCTATGTTGATGATATCATATTTGCTGCTACTAATGAAAATCTCTGCAAAGAGTTCTCCAAGCTTATGCAGAATGAATTTGAGATGAGCATGATTGGAGAATTGAAGTTCTTCCTTGGTCTACAAATCAAACAGACAGATGATGGAATATACATTCATCAACAAATATATACCAAGGAGATCTTAAAGAAATACAAGCTGGATACAGCTAAACCTATGAAAACTCCCATGGAAGCAAATGCAAAATTAAGCAAAGATGAAGAAGGTAAAAAGGTAGAACAAACTACTTACAGAGGTATGATTGGTTCTCTCTTGTACTTAACTTCAAGTAGACCTGATATTCAATTCAGTGTCTGTATGTGTGTGAGATTCCAATCTGATCCTAGGGAATCACATCTCAAGGCTGTCAAAAGGATATTTAGATATTTACTTGGAACCACTAATATTGGTTTAATGTACTTAGGAACACAAGAATACAGATTAGTAGGATTCTGTGATGCTGATTATGCTGGAGATAGAGTAGAAAGAAAAAGCACAAGTGGAGGATGCCAATTCATTGGAGCATTTCAGCTGCAAGCTGTTGTTCACAGCTTTTATGGGTAAAACATCAACTTGAATATTATTCTATCTTTGAACATAATATTTTTGTTTGGTGTGATAATTCTAGTGCTATCTGTTTATCTAAGAATCCCATTCAAAATTCTAAGGCTAAGCACATAGAAATTAAACATCATTTCATAAGAGACTATATTCAAAAAGGTGTTTTTGATATTAATAAACTGAAAATCGGTGGACTCATATATTAACTAAACCCCTAGCTGAAGACAGATTCACTTATATTATAGATAATCTGAACATGCATTTCATAAATGAGTAACGCGTCTGCTCTTCGATAAAGCATATGCTGACGTGGATTATTTACTGAGACTTTACTTTGCAGTTATCTAAAATGTTTTTGAATTCAAAAGGTTTTTGTCTTTATTACTCTCAACTACTCTCTTTTTTGAAACCTGTTTCTTTAAAACCAAAAGTCTTCTCTCCTAAACACTTTACTGTTTCAATAAAGCTTTCTCTCTCTCTCTCTTGTAAACGAATCTTTTCGAAACCCTTTCATCTTCTCTCTCTTTCAAACCCAAATCCATGGCACCCAAAGCACCCTCTCAGAAAATTATCCGTGCTGCTGATCAGTTAGGGATGAGTGTGGAAGATTTATCTATGATTGTCCCTGGACGATTTGTCAAGATGAACAAAATCATCAAATGAGGTATGAATATTATGGTAGAATTGGAAGCTTCACAATGGGTCAACTTTTTCTCCCTACATGAACCTATTTACCCTCTGCTACTTCAAGAATTCTGGGAAAATGCTGAAAACAGGATGTCTCAGACTCAAATTTCCATTTGAACCAAGTGCAAAGGAAAACCCTATTCGTTCATTCTCAACAGTATTCAGAAAGCAACCGGCTGCCTTAGGTAAGGTGCTACTTTTATAGATGATTGGGAAACTGAGTATGGTGAAGAAACTGTTCATCAAGTTCTCTATGGGATATCCAACCCTAAAAACAAAGTTGCCTCCAAACTGACTCCAAAAGGAAGGTTCTTGCATGTGTTGTTAATCAACTGTGTGATGCCAAGAACAAGTGCTCGTGATAATGTCGACAAGATGGATAGATTTACCTTATTCCATCTCTTGAATATGTTGAAGATTGACATCAATGACTTGATTTTCAAGTATATGCTAAGGATGGTAAAGCCCCCAATCAGGACCTCATACACCTATGGGATGTTGATTACCAAACTACTAAACATCAAAGGCATTCCCCTCGCTGGAAAGGTTGATATGGCTACTGCCATAGATGAAAGAACCCACTCTCAGATGAAGCTGAGACCACCAGGAAGGATTCCTGATTCTGATGAAGATGATGAGAAGAAGAAATCTTCAGGAGAATCTGAAGAAGAAACTGATGAGTCTGATGACTCATAAGCAATAGAAGTGTCTGCACCTTTGGATCCCAAGGTCAGATCAAAACTTCAAGTAAAGAGGAAGCTGGTCATCTCAAAAGCATCTGATGATGACGATGACCAACCTATCTCCAAGTTTCTGAAGATAGAAATGGTTTTAAAACCTGCTGCTGCCCCTCGAAAGGAACTCAAGAGGAAAGGTTTTGTTGCAGTTACACCGGTTAGAAGATCTACAAGGCTGAAGATAGCTGAGCCTGTGCAGGTCACTTTACAACTTGTTGTATCACCTCTTAGGTCATCTGAACCCTCACCCTCTTCACCCATTGTGTTGTCCTAACCCTCACATTCATCATCCACTTCCTCTCATAACTCCCCCCTTCACAATCAGATTTCAATTGCTGAAAATCTACTTGCTTTATCTGTTCGAGATTTTAATTTGAATCTTACTCCAGATCACCCCTCACCACAGCCTATTTTTCATAACTCACCTGATCACATATCCAATCATTCATCACTCTCTCGCTCACCAACTCAAGAAATTCAAACTCTTATACATGTTTCAAGATTTTTTTTTATTCCATTCTATCACCTCTTTCTCACCCTTCACCTCCTCCTCAAACCTCACCACAGAGACCTCTACCTACTCTTTTCAACCCTTCTGAGCCATTACCTTTAGATAAAATCAACCCTGACCTTCTCAGCCCGGATGATCTAAAAGCAATTAGCAATATTGTTGCTGAGCAGGCTGCAGTAAGGCTGAATCAAGCCTCTTGGAAACATAGACCCAATCCAACTGCTTGCATGAAGGCCAATATTGTATTGAAGATCTGTCCTGATAAAAGTTTTGTCTGTCCAAAGCCAAAGTTGAATCCAAAATCCAAGAAGCCTTTTGTCTGGCTGGAAAGGAAGCATAAGAAACTGAAGTTTCCTAGATGGTCTACTTCGTTCATGAGTCACCCTAAGCCTCATGTTCTTCAAGACCCGGCTCATCACTGTGGCATATCTCTATTTGACAAACTCAAGAAGCCTACAGATAGTGCCCGACTCAGTTCTTACCAGATTCCGTTCCAACCAACTCTTATCTTCACTCCTTTTCTTTTCATCTTACCTTTGTCTTTTTATGAAAACCCTTTTTCAGTTTACTCTTTTGATTTACCAATTTCTGATGAAAATTTGACTTGGTTTTTCAATCACCTTTCCCCTCTTTTCATCTCTTTATCTAATTTAGAAATCCCCTCTATTAAAATTTCCTGTTTGTAACCCTTTAGTTTGTTGCACTAAATCTTTCCCCTGACTCTTTCTCTATTCCCCATTGTTTTTTATCTCACTTTTATTTTCTCCTCTGGTCATTCTCTTCCCTGGCACTGTCTGGAAATTGTTCCATATGAACCACCCACGACTGCCACCCCTTCTGACCCTGGCCCCTCCTCTTCATCTCCACCTGATGATCATGCTGCACCGGCATCCACTATTATTGGAATGGATCCAGTAGCTAGTGCCGAAATCAGCGGTTTTCGTGAGACCATGCAAACTATTGTGGCACTTCTCACCAAGATTGTTGAAAAACAACAACTTTAATTTTCGTCTCCTTTTTCAGAAATGTAATAGTCAATGATGGATAAATCAATAAAATTCTCGTATGATTAACTTATTTTCCGATGCTTTATCTTTTTGTTGATGTCAAAGGGGGAGAATATATTCGTATATCTAAACTAATTAACTAAATAATAAAACTCAAAAGATAAGATGCTCTTTAATCTTGCTTCTGAATACTTTATGAAAGCATTAGTTCAAGGGGAGCTTAAATATACTTATAGGTTTGAATATAGTCATATGTTTAAACAACTTCATACGATTCTATGTGCTTAAATCTGCTCTTATCCTTAGTTCATTAAAATCATAAGATAATGTTTGTCATCATCAAAAAGGGGAGATTGTTAAGACTACATCTTTTGACATCTCTGATTTTGATGAATCCAAACAAAAAATGATTTTAAGTGAACCCTGTTAAATCTTCTAATATGTGTATTAAGTGTGCAGATCAGTATACAAAAGTTGCATGACAAAGAAACAAAGTCTTAATGATGCGTCTGTGATATGATGCGTCTAAACAATGACTCAGTCCCTACCTAATTCTGCTTTAGCGACTGAATGTCCCTCGTTTCAAAAATATTCAAACACAAAGAATATTCCTTGATTATTTCGAAAAATGAAACTCGATATCAGAAAGCTCAAAGCACCATTCCGTGCCTGAAGAATCTTCTTGTTGCAAAAGGCAAAGTAAACTTTACTTGGTAGCAGACCCACTTAGCACAAATAAGGAAAGTCGTTTTGTCCAAGTTTGAAAAGCAACAAACACTGCTCTGAATCAAACTGCACTCTGATAAAGCTATGTCAACCTATACATTCAATTTGTCTTGAAGCTCACCAACCATCATAAACATTAAATGCAAGACCAGAACAACTCCTTGGCATTTATGGATGAAGAACAAAAGAATACTCAGCTGATGAACTCTCCTCAACGGACTTATCTCTCTTGAGTATAAATAGAAGACTTTGAAGACAACTGAAGACACACACCTGAATACATTAACTCACGCATTCAATACTCTCTAGCATTCAAAGCTCTCTTAAGTTCTTCATAGAAAACTTCTCTGCTCAAATCGTTTGTATTTATTGAGAAGTTTTTTATTGCGATCTCACCCACCTTAAATACTTATTCACTCCGTGAGTGTTACTTGGTAGATCTGCAAAGTTGTAATCTGTGAAGCTGCTACTTCATTCAAACTCTTACTGTCTGTAAAGCCTGAAGAGGCTTGCTGAAAGAATACTTGTTTGAGCCAGGAGAGGCTAGGTGTGCAAACAATACTTGTTAGTTGAGCTTGCGGAGGTTAGATGTGCAAAAAATACCTTCTGCAACCTTATTAGTTATAGTGTAAATATTTGGTGAAACCAAGGACTGGACGTAGCCTAAGGTTTGGGGTGAACCAGTATAAAGCTATGTGTTTCTTTTCTTTAGCTTAATCTTTTCAGTTTCCTTTTCTTTAACTGTGCTAACTGGGTTAGAAAGTGAATCTCCTTTTAATATTAGACACATCCTTGTGTCTTATAGTTTAAATAGGAACGTTTTACAAAAAGTTTTTAAAACATAATTTAACCCCCTTCTAGTGTTTATATCTGTTCATTTCATGGTCAACAATAATAAAGGTAGCAAAGTACCTTTCACCTTAATGAGTACTAGTGGTCATTGGACCACAAAAATCAGAATGCACAAAATCTAAAACATTGGGTCTTCTATGTGGGGCCTTGTAGCGGAAAGAAGCTGTGTTGCTTTTCGGCCAAGCAATGTGTACACGGCTTAAGAGACATTTTCGATCCTTTCAAACCTGCCAATGAGTCTCTTTTTGCTAGAATTTGAAGCCCATTTTCATTCATATGTCCGAGCCGTTTATGCAATAGCTCGACTGAGGAGTCTTCTTCGAGAGCATTAACACACCCATTATTGACTTTGGCTTCTATCACATAAATAGTGCTTACTTTATTGCCTCGGGCTATCACAAGGGAACTTTGTGTTAGCTTCCATTTCCTATCCCCAAACACACTAGTGTAGCCTTATTCTTCTAGCAGGCTTGTGAATATTAGATTGAGACGCATGTCAGGAACATGTCTCACATCTTTCAATGTTAGACGACAACCGATGTTTGATTTTAGGGAAACATCTCCTTTTCCCATAATATTGGATCTATTATCATTCCCCATCCTCACATGACCAAAATCACCGCTTGTATAGGAGGTAAAGAAATCCCTTCGCGAGGTTACATGAAATAATGCATCGAAATCCACGACCCAACATGTATATTGTGATGTCAAATTAACATGACCATCATCACAAACAAAGATTACCTCATCTCCATGAAAAATGGTAGCGGCTACGTTACTTGCATCACCATTCTCTTGTTGCTCTCTTTTGAGCTTCCTGCATTCTCTCTTCATGTGGCCTTTCTCGTGACAATAGTAACATTCTACGTCTCTTCTTGTCCTCGACCTTCCTCTAAACTTTTCTCTTCACTTGCCCCTTGACTTGTCTCTAGTGTTGAACTTCTTGTTGTTGCTTCTTCCACGATATTATGTGACAAGTGCCTCGGACTCTGTCGGCATTCCTTGTTCCTTCCTTCTTGATTCTTCATTGAACATGATATCTTTTACTATGTCCAATGTCAGAACACCTTGTGGTGCTGAGTTACACAATGAAACCATAAGTGTGTCCCAATTATGTGGCAAGGAACTGAGTAGTAATAATGCTTGCAATTCATCGTCAAACACCATCTTCATATTGGTGAGTTGATTCACCAATCCTTAAAAATCGCTCAAGTGTTCGGAAACACTCTGGGTCTCTCTATACTTGAGGTTCACTAAACGTCGAATAGTAGAGGCTTTATTCCGGGCCGTTTTTCTCTCATACAATGTTTCTAGTTTCATCCATAACGTGTATGCAACTGTTTCTTGCGCCACGTGATGAAAGACACTCTGATCTATGCATTGTCGAATTTGTCCAACAGTTTTTCTGTTCATCAAATTCCAGTCATCATCAGACACCTTTATTTTGCATAGGTTAGTATAGATCTTTGCTGTAGAGGGTGTCCTCCATTCTGGGTGTCCAAATGGAGTAGTTTGAAGAGGTTAACTTAAACATTGTTGCTGATGCCATCGAGGTTGACTCGTCCATTGTGGATAACACAAGTTAAACTGTATAATGAACCGAAGCTCTTGATACCACTTGTTGGGAAAGATAACAAATAAAATCACCTAATACAAGGCCAATGGATAATTTGCTATCCCAGGATCAAACTTTTCCCACACTTTGTATAATCACAATGAGACAATAACAATAATATCTTCCATTATAAAATTAATGGGATTACAAAATAATAGTAATAATCTTACGAAAATATTAGTGGCTAAACACTCTCTTGATTTTTCTCTCAAAAGGATTTCTCTCTCACACAAGTGAGGTTTTCTTTTCTCTCAAAACTCTTATGTTTTGGTTTTCCTTCCGGATGTTAAAAATGAACACATGCAATGGCTTTTATAACCAACTTACGTAACAAATAGATGGCCATAATTCAAGGGGAGTTTCTCCTATCCTTCTTTTTCTTTCCACTAAATAAGGGAAACTCATCACATCATTCCTAGTGAATTTTGGGCTACTGAAGACCAACTAGATGGGTTGAAAGGAGATATGTTTGTCGAAGAAGCAAAATGAGCAGTATCTTCCAATGTTGCCATAGTTGAGTTGAAGCTCAAGACTTCCAATAAACCTTTTGAGGAGATGACTAAACATTTGAAGCCTTTGTATGTCAAGGATCGTGTTAATGGGAAATCATTCAACATTGTGTTTATTGATGGAGGAGATGTGTTAAATGTTATGCCCATCGAAATGTTTAAGAAGATAGAAAAGACTAAAACTGATTTGGTGCCTACTAATATGAGGACGATGACCAACTTCAGAGGAGATTCTATGTCTATCCTAGGGATTTTGGTAGTAAATGTAACAATTGGGTCAAAACGCCAACTTCAACATTCTTTGTGGTGGATGTTAATCCAACATACTCAATCTTACTCACTAGACGTGTTGATGTTCAGGGAAGGAGATCGAGTAGAAATAACGTTAAGTGGTTGAAAATCATTTTCAATTGATTTAAAGATGACTGAAGTTATCTCCACAACTAGAACTTATTTGGGTATCAAAACAATATGAAGAAGGTTCTTGGGAGTCATGTAATTTGACATTTAACGGGTTCAAAATGAAGATCCGGCATGAACCACAACCTCAATTGATGAATGTATCAAAAGTCTAAGGTTGCTGAAGGTATCCTTCATCGACTAGCCTTATTCACTATCGAGAGTAGGATAACAAAAGTATTTCCTTGTTAAGGTAGGGGATTGGAAGATGTTGATGAGCATAGGCTTTCAGGGCCTAGGAGACAAGAGTAGAAGCCAAGTCGTCTAGTAGATGTTGTCTCGCGTGTGAAAATTTTCTCCCCGATCCAGCCGAGTGAGGACTCAACCGAGAGAGGAAATCACGTGAGTGTGGATTTTGAAAAGATCAAGCAATTTGTGAGTACCGAGGAAAAAATCCAACCCTCGGCATGGGTTCCTAGACTAACTAAAGGAAGTGTCTGGTTGTGGGAAGTTTTATCTAAGTTAGCATAAAAGCGGTAAAGGAAAGCTGGTAAAGGAAAGGAAAGCGGTAAAGTAAAGGAAAATAAAGTAAAGAGTAATATGAATAAATTGTTTGATTGATGGGTGTTCCCTTTTTACAATCTATACAACTGGTATTTATAGGCAAAACTCGGCTATTCTAAAGCCATGCCCACTCGCCACTAACTCCTATTTTTAAGCAACATTGAGCACATCATGACTAAACCTATATTAACACTATTTGCCACGTTCTTAACTCACTGCCTTACATATTACATCATATAAGATCATGGCTAACAACAAAAATATAGGTAACTACCCACTCGGCTAATTTACAGGCCAAAAATGCTTGGTCAACTAACTTATTTACTACCATATCAGCTGACCACATTCTCCATAATCCTATTTTTAAGGAAATAGGCCTTCATCCACGTCCTAGGCTTGGCCAACTCATAGAACTCATATATCTGCTCATTCAGCTAAGTTATGGGCCAAAAATTCACTATAACGGCTAGTTGTTCACCATCTGACCAGGTTCTCTGTATCCCTATTCTCAAGGGAGTTGGTGCACGGTTTTTGAATTTGTTATCCCTTGATTGTAGGCAGTCAACTTCTTATCTTCATATTCTCTCTCTGAAACCACCTTCAATCCCCATCCCAAAAATTTAGGAAAGTTGTTACCGTGCTGACTTGGTCAATTTTCGTGTTATTTCCTTTTTCTAAACATAATAATATCTCTTAGGTCCTTAATAAACATTCACACGTGCCCAATAACAGCCTCCAAGCCAATATAGACTTAGCAGCCACGTTCAGCTGATTCTGCACCAACTAATTCTGCTCAGCTGATTCTGCATCAGCTGATATTCTACATCAGCTAATTTCTGCATCAGCTGATTATGCATAAGTTAACAGCCTCCAAGTCCATCTAGACTTAACAGCCACATTCAGCTGATTCTGCATCGGATAATTCTGCATCGGCTAAATTTCCTCATCTATTGGTTATCAGCTACCAATCTCAACTTAGCAACTGCTTTCAGCTCATCCTAATTCATGCTGACCTTGGTTCAGTCATTGGTTTCAACTAAATAATCAAATAAGCTAATTACCGCAACCGGCAATCGGCTAAGTTATTTTTTGGGGATAACAAATGCCCCCTACATCTTTTAGCTGACGACGATAAGAGGAAGGTGAAAGATGCATTAAGTCAACCGAATCCAATTGTCGATTTTGATACTAAACCTTTATCCTATCAGTTGTTCTGGTTCTCAGCTGACAATTCATTGACTTGAAGTATCTTCTTTCTACTGTCCTTACTCTCGACTAACATGACTCTGCTGCATGTAGAAACTTGAATCTCCTAGAACCACTAGGTTTGCAGATAGTAGACATGATGTCTAAATGCCCCCCCAGCTTTAACTGATTCAGCTGATCCAAGAAACTCCAACCTTCCAAAAAAGTCTGGGTTTACAGATAGTAGCCTCATCTTGCCTAGTTGACAGCGCTAAGTGTCCCCCACTTTGTTGTATACAGAAACTTGAATCTCCTGGAACCACTAGGTTTACAGATAGTAGACATGATGTCTAAATGCCCCCCATCTTTAACTGATTCAGCTGATCCAAGAAGCTCCAACCTTCCAAAGAGACTGAGTTTATAGATAGTAGCCTCATCTTGCCTAGTTGACACGGCTAAATGTCTCCCCATTCTATCTTATTCAGTTGATCTTGGGCACTCCAACCTCTTGAAGAAATTATGTTGGCAGTTAGTAGACTTATGTTGTCGATTTGACACATAGCTAAATGTCCTTTCACTTTGTCTTATTCAGTTGGTATGCACTTATGTTCCCACTGCTTGCTTATGCCTCAGCTATTTCCATTTACCCTTTGATGTAGGAAATGGTAAGCTGTATACTATGCATCGGCTATTTCCACTCACCTTTTGATGTAGGAAATGGTAAGCCGTACACTATGCATCAGCTATTTCCACTCGCCCTTTGATGTAGGAAATGGCAAGTCGTACACTGAAACCATGTTAGTGAATGCAGCTGAGAATAAATTATTATCAGCTGTCATCTTAGCTACACCCTTGTTAGCTAATTTAGACTTTCCTCCCTTCAAAGTCTTTTGGACAACATTCCCTCAGGATCTCGGCTGCCATGACATTAGCTGCCTAATCACTGTAATAATCGGCTGCTTCTTCAGACTTATCACAATCTTTAGTGGAGATTATGTTCTGCATATCTAGAATGAATCGTTCAGCTGCGGAAGCATTCGTTGCTAGCTGACTCAAGTTTGAAAATTATTGGGCTAGCAAATTTTCTCTCAGTCGAGGGTGCATGTTACCTACGGCTTTGCAGCATATTCTGCTTTTGGAAGTTGTGTTGTACACTTTCTATTCAGCTTCCTGAATCTTTCTATGAAGTCAGTGGCCGTCTCACTCTCTTGTTGTTTCAAATTCATCAAGCCAGCTGCTGTAACTTCAGGTTGAGGTTTATGGAACCTTTCATGGAAGAACCTTTCCATGTTTGACCAATTTTTCATAGAATTAGGAGGCAGAGAGGAATACCAAGTGAATTCTATCCCTGTCAATGATAAAGAGAATAGTTTCAGCTTGTAGTACTCATTCTGGTTTGCCTCTCCACAGTGGGCAGTAAATCTGCTCATATGCTCAATGGTAGACTTTCCATCTTCTCCTGAGAAAGTTGAGAATTTTGGGGTCTCCAACTCTTTCGGCAATGGAATCACTCTGTCCACCCATTCAAGATATGGCTTTCGATACTCAGGCCTATTTAATGGCCTTAGTTGCATGCCAAAGTATCTTTTTATAGTGTCAGCTAACATGCTGGGATCGATAAGCTGAGGAACAGTAGGTCCACTCTCAGTCGTTTTCGGCTAGCCAAAGATAGGTACTTGGGTTGGAGCAAGACCTGACTGTTTGACATGCATTTGGTACATCGGCTCTGACTTGTTTGGAATCACTGTTTGATTAGCCACAATAGGTGGAATTGATATCCATGGCTGCTTTGCTGCATAATCATCAAGATTCGTACGTTGAGCCCTGTTGACAGCTGATTGATTAGCCGAGGTAGGTGGAATTGGATTCTGTTGTTGCTCCCCAACATAATCATCAGGTGCTCTATACAAAATCCCTCGAGGAGGAATTGAACCCACTTGATCATAAAGCGGTTGTTCCGGGGCTTGCTGACAGTCTAGCATATTTGCCGAGGTAGGTGGAATCATGTTTCATGGCTGCTACCTAGCATAATTTCTAGGTGCCTTATACAGAATCCCTCGAGGAGGAATTGAACCCACTTGAACATAAAGCGGTTGTTCCGAGTCTAGTTGATAGTCTGGCATATTAGCCGAGGTAGGTGGAATCGTGTTCCATGGCTGCTCCCCAGCATAATTTCCATGTAACTTTGTTTGAATTGCCCTATGATAGTCTGGCATATTAGCCGAGGTAGGTGAAATCATATTCCATGGCTTCTCCCCAGCATAATTTCTAGGTAACTTTGTTTGAATTGCCGCATAGCCCGTGGCAGGATACATCATATCCCCAAGCATAGTCACCTGTGAGTCTGTACCAATAGTCGTAGCATTTGATACAAAACACGGCATACCAGGCTGGCCTGACATATTTGATGGCTTTCTAGCCAAGTGAACCTGTCCATACTATAATACTGGTTGAGATACAATAGCATTTACAACCACTTGCCCCCCAAGGCTAGCAGCAGTAAGACCAGTAAGCGCTTGTGTGACAGAACTTGGTTGAGGGGTCTGCTGAAGCATGTTCGGCTAGCCCAACTGAAATGATCCTGCATGAACATATTGATTTGGACTTGGCTGCATTTGTTGTGCATCACCAGCTTATATTTGTTGCATAGGATTCAGTCGACTTGGTTGCCCAATAATAGTAGAATTCGCCAAGTTTTCTCCAAAATTCAATTCTTGTAGTTCTTGTTCCCTCACCTGAAGAATTTCGTTATGCACCATTAGTTTAACAATGTTTGTCAGCTGCTTAGACACATTGTACATAATGTCACGTACTCTCATATCTATTTGCTGGCGGATAGACGAAGTGGTCATCACACTTGGATGATTTTGATCAACCATATAAGCTGCTATTGTTAAATGTCCACCGACAGTCGTCACTGATGCAATAGACATTGATGGTTGAGAAGATGGCATACCTAAGGCAATTGAAGGTTCAACTGTTATACGACTGCCAATCTTCTTGGTAGTTGCTTGAGACGATTCCAGGCTAAAATAATGTAATTGTGACCCGAAGAGGTAAATTTCCCAATGAGTTCACCTTCTAGCTTGGTCTCACTGGGTGTGCCAATTTGTTGTCTCACATGTGAAAATTTTCTCCCGGATCCAGCCGAGTGAGGGCTCAGCCGAGAGAGGAAATCACGTGAGTGTGGATTTTGAAGCGATCAAGCGATTTGTGAGTACCGAGGGCAAAATCCAACCCTCAGCATGGGTTCCCAGACTAACTAAAGAGCGTCTGGTTGTAGAAGGTGTGGTGGGAAGTTTTATTTAAGTTTGCATGAAAGCGGTAAAGGAAAGCTGATAAAGGAAAGAAAGCGGTAAAGGAAAGAAAATTTAAAGAGAAATATGAATAAATTGTTTGATTGCTGGGTGTTCCCTTTTTACAATCTATACAACTGGTATTTATAGGTAAAACTCAGCTATTCTAAAGCCATGCCCACTCGCCACTAACTCCTATTTTTAAGCAACATTGTGCACATCATAACTAAACCTATATTAACACTATTTGCCACGTTCTTAACCCGTTACCTTACATATTACATCATATAAGATCATGGCTAACAACAAAAATATAGGTAACTACCCACTCGGCTAATTTACAGCCCAAAAATGCTTGGTCAGCTAACTTATTGACTACCATATCAGCTGACCACATCCTCCATAATCCTATTTTTAAGGCCTTCATGCACGTCCTAGGCTTGGCCAACTCATAGAACTCACATATCTGCTCATTCGACTAAGTTATGGGCCAAAAATTCACTATAACGGCTAGTTGTTCACCATCTGACCATGTTCTCCGTATCCCTATTCTCAAGGGAGTTGGTGCATGTTTTTTGAATTTGTTATCCCTTGATTGTAGGCAATCAGCTTCTTATCTTCATATTCTCTCTCTGAAACCACCTTCAATCCCCATCCCAAAAATTTAGGAAACTTGTTACCGTGCTCTGACTTGGTCATTTTTCAAGTTATTTCCTTTTTCTAAACATAATAATATATCTTGGGCCCTTAATCAACATTCACATGTGCCCAATATGACCTCCAAGCCCATCTAGACTTAGCAGCCATGTTTAGTTGATTCTGCACCAGCTAATTATGCTCAGCTGATTCTGCATCATCTAATTCTACATCAGCTGATTCTGCATAAGTTAACAGCCTCCAAGCCACATTCAGCTGATTCTTCATCGATTAATTCTGGATCGGCTAATTCTAGATCGGCTAATTCTGAATCGGCTAATTCCCATCACCGATTCTCTCAACTAATTCCGTGATCGCCTAAATTTCTTCACTCTTCGGTTATCAACTACCAATCTCAACTTAGCAACTGCTTTCACCTCATCCTAATTCATCTGACCTTGGTTCAGCCATTGGTTTCAGCTAAATAATCAAATAAGCTAATCACCGCAACCGACTATCAGCTAAATTATTTTTTTGGGATGATAGTAGAGGAAAAGGAATGGGGATCCATTGTACAAAGGAAGGGTCAATAATGACTCGGGTTAGTGGCTTGTTAGCTGAACGAGACACTGATCGGTTGATTGAACTCATAAAGCAATACAGAGATTGTTTTCCTGGGATTATCATGAGATAGCGGGATTACCCCCAAGACATTTGGTTAAGTGTTATTTTCTGATTAAGGAATTATTTAAGCCATATAAGCAGCCCGTAGAAGCTTTGATCCAGAGCTCCAAGCCAAGATAAAGGAGGAAATGAAGACGTTGTTAAACGCAAGATTTATAAGAACAACAAGGTATATGGAGTGGTTATCTAATATTGTCCCTATCATTAAGAAAAATAGACAAGTTAGGATATGCAATGATTACAGAAATATGAATTTGGGCATTCTAAAAGAACATCAACAACAGACATGAGATGTGGTAACAAAGTCTATAGGCTTTAATCAGCATGTACCTGATATGGAGGAGGCTTTAAAAAGAATGAGATTTCATAGCCTAACGAAGAGTCCAACTAAGTGAGTATTTGGTGCATCCACTGGTAATTTCCTCACATTTTTAGTGCATAGTCAAGCCATTGAGGTAGAAAAAAAATAAAGTCAAAGCAATGTCGGAAGCTAGGCTTCCTCATAATAACAAGGAATTTAGCAAAATCAATTTCTTAAGAAGGTTTATTACCAATTTGGTCACGAAGATGAATGCATTTTCTCTATTGCTAAAGTTAAAGAGCATGTTCGATGCAAAGGATGTCCCAATTACTGCATATGTTTACCCCATTTTCGTTTTACATTCTAAGTGTTTGATACAATGTTTGAAAAAATACCATTTGAACCTTCCGTCAAGATTGGCCAAGGAAAACACATAGTATTGAAATATAGCATTTTGAAGGTATTCAATTGATTCAGGGAGATCTAATAATGAATTATAGCATTCTGAAGTATAGTTTTGATTAATCTCTGTTTCAATGTTTTAATCTATATTATTTGAATCAATATTTTTTAAAAGCCACTTAAATATCTATAAAATTCTATATCTTTTTTTTTACCTTTTTAAGATAATCCTGATTGTTATTGTTTAGTCAAAGAAACAAAACTGGTAATTACCTTTTAAAACAACACTGTTATTGTTCACTGTTGTGAATTTTATTATGTTATTTACTTCTATACTTATATCCTGACTTTTTCCAATCTTTTGTTTTCTTACTTGAAATCACAGGCAAATAATTTATCTCAAGATAGATGATGCTTATTATATGACATTGAAGTGGAAATTCTCTGAAGTTGCTAGGCTGCTCTGCTGCTATTAGGTGTATATATGCCTTTTATTTTTTGTTGGGACTTGACGTGCCTTTCGAGTGATGCTTTCTGCTACTACCACGGGTTATTTTGCAGGGGCATTGCATTTGCTCCATTTGGTGATTTGTTGATGTACCTTGGTGCTAAGTCCAATTCCTGTAATTAGTTGGGGGAGTTTAGTTCAATTTCTGGAAGGAGCCAATATTTCACCTTCCTTTTGCATTATTTATGATCATCTTGTCATTATATGACCGTAGCAGGCATTCAAATAAAAGAAATGCTCTAATGATTAGAAAGTAACAATGTATATGACATTTACACTTGGTTTACATTTGACTGGAAATTACATTTGGTTTACATTTTCCAAATGCTTGATCTATATGCTTAAAAAACAAATTAGCACTAATTGTTTTCAACTCAAGATCAGATTCCAGCCATTTGAGTTCTGCTCTCAATTTGGTTGCTTCTTCCTCTGAGTTTCCAACTATAAATCATTGGCCAGAATCCATCATCAGCTGAACTTGCCTGGACACATTATAGAAAGTGTACTAGTCGAGGTGTAAAGCTCGGTCACCGAGCTTGGATATCCGATCTGATAAGGACTGAAAAGATAATATTAAGATGATACCATCTCGAACAACCTTATTTGGTTACAAGAGATAAGTCTCATCAAATAAGGAGATCATATATCTTGAAGTAGAGATAAGAGATAAGAAGAGATAAAACCTGATCCCTAGAAAGAGGGATTGGGGAGCTCATCAATAAAAGGAGAGAGAACCCAAAGAGGAAGACACTTTTGCTAACCTAGGTGAATCTCTCTTAAGCGTACTTGAGGAACCAGCCTAACCAAGAGACTACCAAAGAGTCCTTGTTCACTGGTATCCATCAGATACAAGATTAAGGGATTGACTTCACCACATGGCCAAGGGTTGAACACAAAACTATGTCTGGCTTTGATTCCCATTGGGATACATAGGACCGGAATACCTTATTATGTCAAGCCATAATCTAAAACAACCCCCATTGTTCACTCTTGGTTTGACGTTCTACGGCGAGATTCTGGCAAGTCGGATCTCGGCAAGAACATTTGGTGCCCACCGTGGGGCCGAGGAAAAACTTTCCCCGATTCCATAAGAAAGCTTGATGGTGACAACACGGAACGAACAGAGGGGAGGGGCGCACAACGCAAACCATGTTGATCATGAAGCATCAAATACAAACCAGAACCATGACAACCCACCACCTCCACCCCTCAATGAAGATAATCCTCAGCTAGGAGAGATTATGGCACAACTGAAATAGATGCATGAGGAAAACGAGGAGATTCGTGTGCATAACCAAAAATTGTTGAGAGCTCGGAGAAGGGCCAGATCAGCAACGCCTTCTGATGGAGAGCGATACAGCCAGGAGGATCCCTCATATGCACCTTCTCACCATGAAACGAGACGACCATCCAGGACCAAACTGGGACCTCAGGGTTTAGGAGCTAAATCTCGTGCTAAAGAGACTGTCCAGAAAGAAAAGGTAAGAGCCAGACGATCGAGGTTGCCTTTCACTGATGACATGGACGAGGTACTCATGCCTAGACATTTTAAGCCTCTTAATATTGATAAATTCAATGGCACCCAACTGAACACGTAGAAACCTTTATTTCTTCTGTTTACTTGGTGACCGATTCAGAAGTCGTCATGTGCAAAAATTTTCCTAATACTTTGCAAGGCCATGCCTTGACCTGGCTTAGGAATCTTCGACCTCGGACAATTGATTCTTTTGATATGCTTGTAGCTAAGTTCACTGCACAATTTGCAGCAAACCGAAAGCATAAAAGGCAGTCGATCTCGCTAACGTATTTTAAGCAAGAAAAAAATGAATCACTTAGAGATTACATGGCTCGTTTTAGTGCCCAACAAGTTTTAATTCCCAATATGAGGTCGGAACTCTGCCTTCACACCGTCATGGGTGGTTTGAAGCCGGGGCCTTTCTTAGAGTACCTGTCTCAGAAACCACCGAGAGACTTTGAAGAATTGTAGGAAAAAGCAACAGGTTTCATGAATTCCGAAGAGATGGTAGAATCCAAAAAGAGGGAAAGAGGTTTTGAGGACAAGAGCACGGTCCCGAGCAAAGAAAGAGACAGAGGGGCCCATCCACAAAGGGCTCAGAAAAGCAATGAAAGGGGAGTTCTCAGAGAAGCAACCCAGGTACCAGTCCTATACACCGCTAAACCGATCCAAAGCAACCATTCTCCAAGAGGTGTGCAATGCCGCGTTACTCACCTTACCTCGGCTGCCTAAAACTCCTGCCTAGGCTGACAAGAGTAAAGAGTGCAAGTGGCATCAAAATTATGGTCACTCCACTGAAGACTGTAGAACAGCCCAGGATAAAATTCAAGAATTGGTACAAGCAGGCCGTCTTGACCGGTTCGTTCGCTGAGATGATAATGGAGGTGGACAAGCTGGCTGATGATGAGGAAGACGGGGTTATGACAATCATAACAGAGATGAAAACCAATGAGGCAACAATCAGAATGGAGATCTGGTGCACAACCAGAGGGCTCCTAATGATGAAGCGGAAGGAGGGGTCAGAGGAGTCATTCATACTATTTCAGAAGGTTTTGCAGGAGGAGGTACAACGAGTTCAGCTCGGAGGCGTTATGTAAAAGCTATCTGATCTGTCAACTCGGTGTCTGGAAAACCTACAAGGTCGAGACCTCCCATTACTTTCTCAAATGATGACTTCCAAGGGTTGGATCCTACTCAAGATGACCCAATGGTGATGACTGTGGAATTAGCTAACTACTCGATCAAACGAACACTTGTTGATCAGGGTAGCTCGGCTGACATTTTGTACTTGGCAACCTTTAAAAAGCTTGGGATTCCAGAAAAGTTGATAAAAGAACAGGAAGACAAGCTAGTAGGGTTCGCCGGAGAGCAGGTAAAGACCCGAGGTTATATAGACCTCTTGACAACATTTGGTGAAGGCAAGCTCGCACGAACCATATCAGTCAGCTATGTTATCATGGATGCCAACACATCGTACAATATCCTCATCTGAATGCCAACTCTGAATGAACTCGGAGCAATTGTCTCAACCCCCCAACTCACCATGAAATTTCCAACTGATTCGGGAGAGATAGTTACCATCCGAGCTGACCAGAGGATGGCTAGACTGTGTTATGCGGATATTTTAAAGGTGACCAGAGAGCCGGATATCACAGAAAATGCTAAAGATGATAAAGCAGAAGTGGTAAGTTCAGTCAGTTCAGTTGGCTCAGCAAGCTCGGTCAGTATGTTTGAATTGGATCCGAGGATGGAGATGTATGAGTCCAGAGCTGAACCAACAGAGTCTTTTGAGAAGTTCCAACTGGGAGCCCAAGCCGAACAGTGCACAAAGGTCGGCAGTCAGCTCGACCCCTTGCTCAAACAACAGATTCAAGCTGTTCTAAAGAAGAATGCCGACTTGTTTGCTTGGAAGACATCGGATATGCCTGGCATAGACCCCAATTTTATGTGCCATAGGTTATCTATGTCATGAGGCCAAGCCTATAGCTTAGAGGAAAACGAAGCTCGGCGAAGAAAGGTGTAAGGCTGTAGCCGAGGAGACGACAAAGCTGATTAAAGCTGGTGCAACATATCAAAGGCTTATGGACAAAGTGTTTGTCAATCAAATCGGAAAGAACCTAGGAGTTTATGTTGACGATATGGTGGTAAAGTCCGATGACCTAAAGCAACACCCAGCCGACCTCGAAAATTTTTTTGGCCAACTCAGAAAGTACAACATGAGGTTAAATCCAGAAAAATGCTCCTTTGGTGTACAAGGAGGGAAGTTCTTGGGAAATATGATTGTTAGACTCAATGACTTAGAGATTTTGATATATGATAAATACAACTTAATGTGTATGCAAATGTTTTAGTATCAAACAGCAAAGACAGGTATCAAGCAGTGATCAACAAGTTCAGTGAGCAATCAAAGGAGAATATTCAAGGAAGAACTTGAATGAATCAAAGAGAAAAGACAGAGATCAAAGGATCATCAAGACAAGAGCTTAAAGGAGAAATTAGATTTAAGTCTTAGATGATTTGTAAGAGATGAAATCTCTTATTCACAAAAAGCTCATTTGAAAAGATGCATGAAAGAAAATCAATTTTCATAACTTGCATTAAAAAAAATTAGTTTTTGTTAAATGAAAATGATTTTTGGAAATAAGATTTCAGAAGCGCTCGTCCAACACTGGAATAATATAAGCGCTCGTCCAACATTGGAATAATAGAAGCGCTCGTCCAATAGTGAAGCGCTCGTCCAATAAAGTGATAAAAGCTAGCGTCCAATAAAGTGATAAAAGCGGGCGTCCAATAAAGTGAAACAAGTGCTCGTCCAACTAAAGTGACAGAAGCGCTCATCCACTAAAGTAGCATATGGAGCTCGTCTACCATATGGAGCTCATCTACTAAATGGAGCTCGTCTACTAGCCCATCCGAATGTAAAATCTTAATTGCTAGATGGACTCGGTTTTTTTATGGACGCGAATTCTACAAGAACTATCATAATCTTATTTCAAGAACTAGAATCAAGAAAACAGATTCTGTTAAATCAGAACCAAATCTGTTTTGATTGATCCCAACGACTATAACTTGTTTTCTATATAAAGAGGGATCATAGGAACACGTATTACACAGAACAATAACGTATCACAGTTTTACGAAATTATTTTGAGAAATCAATTGTGAAAAATCATGCATCATCTTCCTTGAGCTTATTGTGAAAAGTGTGTTTCAATACTCATAAGTGCTTTAATTTGTTTATCTGACTATTGAGAGTTGGGAATCGACTTTTGTTTTACATTTCGATTATAAAGAGAGAGGGAATCTCTCTGAGTGATTGGGGTGAGGTATCCCTAAGGTTGAACATTGAGGCTCTTCACAAGAGTGTGGTCTCTCGAGGTGAAGGAGTGCTCTGTGGTGTAAAGGCTTTTCAAGCTACCTGGCAAAGCTTGTGTGTTAGTGTGAGAAATCCCACAGGTGGAGTGGGGACTGGATGTAGGTTACAGTGGAGGTGACTGAACCAGGATAAATCTGGTTGTGTGGTATCCCTAAACTCAAACTCTTTACTTTCTGTTTATGTTCAAGAACCTGCGACTTTGATGTTTAAAGTTCAATATAATTTCTGTTCTTGATCTATATAAACTGTATTGAAAACTGAGTTTGATTGCAATCAAGTCTATGTTATCTGCGCTTAAAACTGAGTTGATCAAAATCATTCTTGATTACTGAAACTGAACTAATACTGAAACTGAAACTTGCATAACTTGTCCTTAATCTTTAAAGCTTTAATCAGTTTCTGTATTTTGTTATTACTGAGTTATTGAACCTAAATCTATTCTCTATTAATTCTAAATCAATCTTTCTTATCCTCATCACCTTCTATTCAAGATTTTATATAAACCCTTCATTGATCTTGTAAAAGATCCTGAGACCACAAATCAGCAACTCTGATTTGAAAAGCTTTGTGAAAATTTTTTAAGATGGAAATAAATTTTTTTTGAAAACTCAATTCACCCTCCCTCTTGAGTCGTTGAAGCCAAAACAACAATGCTAACACAGAGGAATTGAAGCTATTCCTGATAAGCGCAAAGCTGTCATTGAAATGCGGAGCCCACGGAGTGTGAAAGAGATACAGAGGCTAGCTGGCCGATTAGCTTCTCTAACTCTCTTTCTCCCAAAGTCTGCAAAAAAAGCAAGACCCTTCTTTCAGCTTCTGAAAAGACCAAAAGAGTTCACTTGGACCGAGGAGTGTGAAAAGACGTTTGAAGATCTGAAACTTTTTCTAGTCTCTCCCCCGATCTTAACTCGGTCTTAAACAACACAATCAAGGAACACACCACAACACAATCAATGTACTTAGAAAAACACAAACCCAAACAAGTATGTTAAAAAGCTTGTTCGGTGCAAAGGCTGTCCCAATTACTGCATATGTACAACAAAATTCCCAAATTAAAAAAGTGAAAGTTAAAGAGGAGTGGAAAAGAAATTAAACTTACAGTTTGTAACCATGGGTTCCTTCTGATTTTTTGATGATATGAGTTGATAAATTTGATTTTTTTTTTTTTTTGATAAATTAAAGGCTGCTTGACAGATTGAATATGCTGAGAAGCAAACCTCAAGGTAGCATTTGTTACAAGTTTTAAAAAAACATTCCCGGGAATATTGGCATGGGAATAAAAGTTTCCCATGTTTGGTACAAAATTTATTCCCAAACATAAAAGATTCCCGGGAATAAAATTAGTGAATGATATAGTTAGAAATTTGGGAAAACTCTATTCTCATGTGTGAAGGTGGAAAAACTCTATGCCCGAGAATGTGATTCCCAGGAATATAGTTTGCCTGAGAATAAAACATTCCAGTTACCAAACGCCTCCCAAAGGATATATGGGGTGGAGTTGCTTATGACACTATGAATGGCTTCTATATTGCTCTTGCATTTATGGATAAGATGGGAATCAAGTAAGTTCAATTACCAAATTTATCAGTAAAAATAAAAATAATTATCAAATCAAGTAATTAAGAATGTATCATGCAAGCATTTCATCATACACTTGATTCGCACCTCCATCTGCGCACACTCATACATGTGTTGTTCCAGTTCCAGTTTCCCACACCATCAATCATCAATATATCAAATAATAAGAGCGGAAGAGGAAGAGGAAAATATTGCGTACCATTCCGAAAGTGTTAGAAGTTTCTCTAATAATTCTTGTGGGCTACAATCAATTGTGGTTTTTGGTTTGCGAAAAACGGGCTAATGTTATGATCGATTTGATGATACTTAATACCGCTAATATGGTAATCTATTCATAATGTGCTATTGTCACCTAATACTGATCTATGTCGGTGATAGTGTAGGCCTTAACCTATAGGCCCATAATGGGAGGTGCCTAGGGTTATTGTTATTATTATATAACTAGCTAGGTCCCATCTGTCGTCGCGGATATAATAATCATTACTCCACGGCTTGCCCCATTGACGGCTATGAATTGTGAGTGCATGAACAGGCAGGGGAAGACTTGGTCTTTCAATTTCAGGAACTTAGAGTTGACAAGGTAACTGCCGTTGATGAGAACTCTCTTGTTGGTTGGTGGTGATCATGTCTTCAACGAGGTAAGTACCAAATCGGTATTCTAATTTCATATAATGTCATCCATGAGGTTTTAATTCTATCTTACTTTTGGTATCAGAGCCATCATTATATGATTTAGGACCCGATTATCAAACATGATCATGATTTTATATAATATTGAAATCTGGTTCCTTTTTTTAAAATGTTTTTTTTCGGATTTTATTACATGATTTTTTTCGTAAATTCTGTTTTCGAAAAATTGGGACCAAACATCATGGGGCTTTTGTAGAGCTTGATTCTATGAATCTATTGACACCAATCTCCTGAATTTTCGTTAACAATGGAGATATGATTTCTAAAAAGAAGTGGTGTTAGAGTTCATGCTCCATGGAAATTCTTGAAACTTTGAAATTGCATGAAATTGTTGATAATAATTGGGGCTTTTACTCTAGAAAGATTAGAAGATCGATTCTGATAAGAACCCATTGAAAATCGCACGAAAATAACGAATAAAAAAGGCCCGTTTCGGTCGACCCGAATCGGACTGCACGCGACCCGTTTTTTGGTCACGGGTCGACCCACCTGGAGGTTGAAGATGACCTCCTTATGCGCGTGATGCCCACTCGCGGTCCAGAGAGAGTGAGGGAGAGTGTGGGCTCTACAGTAAGAGTTTTTTGACGCCATTTTTTACGTTGTGCTCTACTCTACGTGCTTGATTTTACTATATATTTTTCACAATTTTTTCCTGTGATAAATATTTATTATGAAAGGTAATGTATTATATTGCTAATTTAATTATTCTTCTGGGTGAAACTTAAATGAAAAATATGTTGGAAAAATAATTGACCATATTTTGGATTTTATGGTGATTGTCACTCTCCCTAGATGATATTTGTGAGATTAGATGCTCTTAGTTTTTGATATATGCTTTAATATGTTTATTTATTGAGTTGTATCTTGTCATTAAGACTGTTTAATTGCAAAACATGTAAGGAATGCTATTAATATTAATACTGACCAGTATGGTGCTATTTTGATAAAGTACTTTTCTTGAGGACTGTGTCATGGTTTGGGCAAGAAAGAAGTGATTCATGTGCAAGAGTTTTCATTAGTTGTTATGAGTCGTCACCGTCAAAGTGGGACCACCTATTTTAATTGATGGAAATTTCTTTGTAATTTGATGAATACTTTTAATCATTACATGCAGTTACCTGCCCAAAGGGGATTATTGCGTCTTATGATTGGAAGTTCACTATGAAGTTAATGTGGAATGCATTGGGCTAAGGAATTGTCTGCCTAAAGGGAATAACTTTCTGAACTCAGTGTGTGCTCATTGATGTTATCTGAGGTTTTGACCTTGGTTTGTGCATTCTTCCCAAAGGGGAATGTACTATTATATTGGTCTCGTTGTGATAGCATCTTTTATTAGGGTTATATCTTGCCGTAATATTTGTTCTAATGCATTCATGTTTTGTCTTAATAGTGACTTTTTCCATAAACAATTGTTCGCTTCAATTGAAAATTTTGACTAGCTCAAACTATAACAAGTGGAATAAAGACTTTGTTTTCTCTTTAGGAATTGTTGATATAGATTTGATATATGATAGTTTTATTATTGTTCTCTAACGTTTATTCTATGAGCCATTTGAAAAGTTGTATAAAGTCGGTGGTATACCATAAATATGGTTTCAACTTTTGTTGGCTCTACACACGAGGATGAGCGACACTCTGTCAAAGGTTAGTGATAAAATATTTTGGTTATTGATGTATTGTATAAATGCATGAGTAGAGAAATTTATTCTCAATGGTGTGTTAATATTTAAAATATATATCTTGGAATATGCATTTATATACAAGAGTGTGACATTCTTTTAGAATGTTGTGACATGAAAAATATTGGGCTCCTTTATTGGCATAATTTTGGAAAAAATATTTCTATTGCACAATCATATTATTTTTCATTGATGGTGATTATTGGCACTCAAAATTTTTTTTGTTGAAGGATTTGGATAAAAAAATTTGATATATGTGGATTTGTGCTCTCTTTGAGTGATACAAATTATATAAATTTGGAAATACTTTTCGTATGATAAAATTGTGTTTATGTGATATCACAAATGAGATAATATCCATTTTAGAAAGCCTTGAATTTATTATGCCTTAAATATCCATTTGATGGTTAAATTGGTACTTATGCACATATTTTGTTTCCTTTTGAGAATTTGATTATTTATATTATGTTATAACATTTTCATGGTTATTACTATAATCAAATTGGAGATCGTGGGGAGCATGTGGGACTATTTTAAGTGCTTCCTCTTGAATTATTTATTGTTTCCACTGCGGGAATATCACTATTGAAAACGGGATCTAGTTTATTTATTCTTCCAGCTGATATTAAGAAAAATAATATACTGGAAAAAGAATATACCAAAATCTATATATATGTGTGCATGATATGTATGTGCTTGGCTGATGTTATGAAAGTTAATACTTTTAGCCTATATCATATGTTTTACAGTGTCAGTTTACTTAATCGTGAGCTCATGTTTGGGTTGTTGTAAGTGTAAAACTTGTGGAATGCTATTGGATTTAAATCCATGATCAGTAAGGGTGTTTATTGTCGACGTACCTTCTTATGGACTGTATCGTGGTTGAAGGCAAAAGAAATTGATTCCTGGGTAAAAATATTTCATTGATTATAATGAGTAATTACCGCCAAAGTGGGATTACTCATTATTAATTGGTGGGGTTTCTTTTTATCATTAGAGAAATGCTTCTAGTTGTTACGTGCAATTACCTGCCCAAAGGGGGTTATTGTGTGTCATGATTAGAAGCTGATTTGCGATAAAGTTATTGGAGGTGCACTAGTCCAGGAGATTTGTCTGCCCAAAGGGGATAGATTTCTAAACCCAATGTATGCTCATTGAGTAACTCATTATCAAAGATTGTGGATGAAGCTAATGGAGGTGCATTGGTCTAGGGGATTTGTCAGCCCAAAGGAGACAATTTTCCGAACCTAGTGTATGCTCATTGATTAACTCATTTGAGGTTCTGACTGTGGTTGCGACCTTGGTTGCACGTTCTCCCCAAAGGGGGATGTGTTGTTATGTTGACCTCAGAATAGCTTGATTTAAGCTAAAGTTATGTCTTGCCTTGTTGCTTAGCTTAACGCATTTCAAGTTTTGCTAAACAATCATTTTCAGTAACAACTGTGTTGCTTGGTTTGTTTTGGAAGCATGATTATTTCTATTTTTTGAAAGACACGTGTCTGAGAAAAATGTATTTTGCTATAATAATTTTGAAAAGAAAGAAATAACAGTTTAAAGTGTTTACTGTTTTTGGCCATGAATGAGACTTGTGTTTTTTAAACCTTACTCTTTTGGTTAGGTTATTACCTAATGGAATTTATTGAATTATGATGTACATCATAATGTATCAAGCTTGTTGTCACTATGTATCTATGTTAATTTTGATCAAGGATATCTGGATGATACATGTGATTGTGATTATTTAATTATTAAGACACATTGTGTAGGTGTCTTATTTTTTATTAATTAGTGGCATATGTTTGCTATCAATATGTTGGAATCTTAATGTTTTGGGCATGATATATCCTGGTATGAGTTAGTTTTGGAAGTCTATGCGAATGCTTGGTCACGAAAGTGATTCATTTACATAGTTTGTAAGGACAATTGACATTGTTTTATAAGATACATTTTCTGAATTATTACTTATGATCGCCTACCCAAAGGAGGCTAACATGTGTCATAATTCTGGTGAATCCATGAAGTGCGCTTGCAAAGACACAAAGATGTTAGACTTATTGTGTTCTATTGTGTTAGCCACAACGACTTGAATATATCTTTGTCCAATGGAGACAATATTTGAAGTTGTGTTGTAGTCTAATGGGCAGCTTCATGGTTACGATACAATTTGATATTTGTCTCGCTTGCCCAAATAAGAGTGTTTATTGGATAATAATATCCTCAAATGACTTGTATTATTAATGACTAAATTTTATGTTACCAAAATAATACCAATGTTAATATATATCTATGGATCCAAGGATTTTATTATATGTCCAATCTTGGTTGTTTTCCTACTTAAAATCATGATTTTACTATCAAATTTATTTATTGAAGATTTACTATGAGTTTTGTAAATCTAACATGGCTGGATCTTGACATCAGTGGGAGAATTTTGACTTTAGTCATTATTTGATGTCAAGAATGATAGTAAAAATAATTTCTGAAATATATGATTTTGTGATATTTTGATATTTTGGATATTGAAATACTTTTGAATATCATAGATCTCTTATTATGCCTATTGATCTAGAAAATATATGATATCATAACCATGCTATGAAATTGATGCTTTGTCAAATTAGCTTCAAGTTTCTTTAACCAAAATAATTTTGTGCATTTTGTTGCATGCTATATTGTTATATACCACATAATGTGTTTGGTTAAGAAACTTGTGACATGGCTTCACTTTGAAAATTATTGTGATAATAATTATACCTTCAAATGGCATTAACCATTTGGAAGTGAAGCAATTGATGTCAAATATGTTTTGAAAAATAAAGATATGATGGCTAAACACGTTTGTGTTGATTTTGTGTTAATTGTTCCATTAGCCAAGAGACTCGGGCCTTAGAGTTTAAAAATCATGTTGAGAACATGCGCATTGTGAGTTCGTATAATGGGCTTGGTTAGTGGGAGCTTGAGTTTTATGTAACTCTTCTTTATGATATCGGATTTTTATTTTGAACACTTTGGTGTTTCTTGTGATATTTTTCATTTGATTTGAGAAATTAATGATAAGTTGAATATTGTTTTATATACTTTTGTATATGTATACCAAATATGAAAATTTGAAGCTCGGTGTCATTATGACCACTATGCCCGTGGTTGACACCATGATGGAGCTGAGGCATTGTTATTTTATAAGCTCGGAGTCATTGGGACCACTATGCCCGTGGTCGATGCCATGTTGGAGCTGGGGCATTATGAAAAGTTAAAGCCCAGTGTCATTAGGACCACTATGCCCGTGGTTGACACCATGTTGGAGCTGAGGCATTATTATTTTGAAAGCTCGGTGTCATTGGGACCACTATGCCCGTGGTCGACACCATGTTGGAGCTGGGGCATTATGAATTTTTAAGCTCGATGTTTTTGGGACCATTATGCCTGTGGTCGATGCCATGTTTGAGCTGAGGCATTATGTATTGTAAAGGCTTGGCGTCGGTTGGACCATTATGCCCATGGTCAATGCCATGTTTGAGCTGAGGCATTATGTATTTTGAAGCTTGGTGTTGTTGGAACCATTGTGCATGTGGTCGACACCTTGTTGGAGTCGAGGCATGAAGGTTATTTTTTATTAACCATGCATGTAGTTTCTCTGGCCTTCTGTCATTTGAGAGAAAATGAGGACTGACAAAGAAAATGACAATATGGCTGTTGGATCACATTGGCATGTCATTTTCTTGCTATACTCCACATCGATGATCAGTCGGCGAAGTCAGTAATATTTGTAACTATAGAAGGTCCCATATCAATAAGGGATATGACTACCGCCATAATTCGATATTACTTGGCTTTTGTTGGATGGAGTCTTAATTAGGTGTTGCATCTCAGGATCATTTGTTTTGTGGCCACATTAAATATATGTTATTAGTCTGAGAGTCGTTTTCGAAAATATTTTCTACAAATTAAAATTACATAATTGATTTTGCCCAAGTGGGAGAATGTTAGAGTTTTCTCTAATAATTCTTGTGGGTTACAATCAATTGTGGCTTTTGATTTGTGAAAAACGGGCTAATGTTATGATCCATTTGATGATGCTTAATCCCGCTAATATGGTGATCTATTCATAATGGGCTATTGGCACCTAATACTGATCTATGTGGGTGATAGTGTAGGTCTTAACCTATAGGCCCGTAATGAAAGGTGCCTAGGGTTATTGTTATTATTATATATAGTTGGTTAGGTCCCCTCTGTCGTCACAGATATAATAATCATTACTCCACGGCTTGCCCCATTGACAGTGAATTGCGAGTGCGTGAACAGGCAGGGGAAGACTTGGTCTTTCAATTTTAGGAACTTAGAGTTGACGAGGTAACTGCCGTTGATGAGAACTCTCTCGTTGGTTGGAGATCATGTCTTCAATGAGGTAAGTACTAAATCGGTGTTCTAAAAATAAAACTGATTATCAAATCAAGTAATTAAGAATGTATCATACAAGCATTTCATCATACACTTGATTCGCACCTCCATCTGCGCACACTCGTACATGTGTTGTTCCAATTCCAGTTTCCCACACCATCAATCATCAATATATCAAATAATAAGAGCGGAAGAGGAAAAGGAAAATGTTGCGTACCATGTCGAAAGTAGAGGAACATACAAAGCATCATCACCTTTATTGCATCTTCGCCGCCGCCGCCGCCAACGAACTGTCCCTGCCGTCTTCACCAAAACCTTGAAGCCGTGATGGGATTTCACAGTTGGGGTTAGTGATTCAGGGAAAGTCAGATATGGAGGAGGCAAAGTGATGATGGCGGAAGCGAATTCCCTGACGTTGTGGCGCGCAACGTCAGGTGACTTTGAACCTTATTAGCCGTCGGATCAAATCCGACGGCTCAGAGATGAAAACGCTTTTTTTTTCACGAGCGCTGGGCGCTACATCACCAGCGCTGGGCGCTGGCTTCCACACTCGCGAGGCGATCCAAGGTTCGCGGGGCGAATCTCCAAAGATGAAAAACGCTTATTTTTTCACCAGCGCTGGGCGCTACATCACCAGCGCTGGGCGCTGGCTTCTGGTTTCCATACTCGCGAGGCGAGACAAGGTTCGCGGGGCGAATCTCCACTGTGACTTATCTATTACTTCTTCATTGGCGCTGGGCGCCCCTTCCTGCGCTGGGCGCCCCAACAAATTTGAACTGCAGAAGCTAGAAAAGAATGCATAATACGGCGACTTAAACTTTCAAACGATGAAGATTTTCCAAATTCACATTATTGATAAGAAAGGATCGAAAACATTTTATACAATATACATGTCCATAGCAACATATCAGAATATTGATGCTACAAGCAAACATTTCTTTTCCTTTAGAAAATTGGTGTATGTTCTTCCTGAGGCATATATTGACAGATAGCATTGAAGAGTACCTTTTGCCTTTGTCTTGGGTTCTTGTGGGGAGGGTACTGCCATCAGCCTCTGGTAGAAAGGGTAAAGTTCATACCTAATATTACAACTTGTAAGCAACACTGTTCCCCCTTGCTTTCCATAACAACACGAGGAGGGTAGGTTCTGAATTGCTTCCTTGAGGCATCTTTCACAATCGAATCGTGACAAATCCGGGTGCACTGTGTGCCGCATGTACAAAGTTTGGGAACTAGAATGCTTTGCTTCTTTGGTTGCAAACTTCTTGTCACCTCCACCGTTTGCAGCTTGCTCCGCCACCGCGTTCATGGTGTCCCCCAGCACTTGCATGAAGCTTCTTTGTTCCGATACGTTCGCCGTGTTCATCAGAGGCTCTACAAATTCATCCGCAGCTATAGAGAAGAAAGACTGGTAAGAGTAACGTAGCATGCACTCAGAGAACCATATCACTGATTCCTTCTCTACGGGACACTCTCGAAGCACTCCTGCTGCTGTGGTGGAGACACAGTCTGTGCATGCGTTGGTGGTGAGGTCTCCACGGCAGAGAAAGGCGCCGTACACGGTGTCGTTGACACCGACGATGGTGGTGCTGTAGTAACCAAGGTTCGCGGGTGGTGTTTGATAAAAGCAAAGAAAGGAGTTCGCTGAGGTTGGGTTGGTAGGTAGTGTTTGGAGAAAAAGTGCTTGTGTTTGGACAGAAGAAAGAGAGAGAGGACTCATCAGTGGTTGCTTTAGTTGTGGTTATTAATGTAACGGTAGCATTGAAGCAGAGGAAAACATAGGCAACATAAGAAATTTTCAAGTGGAGCATTTGTTGGGGCGCCCAGCGCAGGAAGGGGCGCCCAGCGCCAATGAAGAAGTAATAGATAAGTCACAGTGGAGATTCGCCCCGCGAACCTTGTCTCGCCTCGCGAGTATGGAAACCAGAAGCCAGCGCCCAGCGCTGGTGATGTAGCGCCCAGCGCTGGTGAAAAAATAAGCGTTTTTCATCTTTGGAGATTCGCCCCGCGAACCTTGGATCGCCTCGCGAGTGTGGAAGCCAGCGCCCAGCGCTGGTGATGTAGCGCCCAGCGCTCGTGAAAAAAAAAGCGTTTTCATCTCTGAGCCGTCGGATTTGATCCGACGGCTAATAAGGTTCAAAGTTACCTGACGTTGCGTGCCACAACGTCAGGGAATTCGCTTCCGATGATGGCCTACAACAGTGATAAGAGGAAAAGATGTCGGAGGAAAAGGAAAGAGACAAAGATGATAAGCAGTGTTTGGTGGGTGGCTGGAATGTGGAAAGATTAGAGATGGAATTGACGGTGCAAGTTAGAGAAGTGGGTGCTGATGTGGAAAAAATTTTCACTTGTCCGATTCTCACAAGAGAACAGTACCACAAGCACACCTTGAGTACTGCATGTAAGTTTTGTCCATTCACAAATCATGTCTGCCCCTCGAGCAATGTTTTAAAAATCGGACCAGAGATCGAACCGGCGAGGCATCCGGGTCATGGTTCAACCGATTCAACTATGGGTTGAACCGGATGATTAATAAATCAATAAATAAATAAAAAATACTAAATTGGGAGGAAATGTTAAAAAAATAAATATAAAAATCATTTTGAGCGGTTCAACCCGATTCAATTGGTGGTTCAAAGCGGTCCAACCCCGGTTTAATCTGGTTCACCGGTTTTCGGGCAGTTCAACCAGATTACGGTTCAATAAAGCTAGATCGGACCATCGAACTGAAAGGTTTCTGATTGAATCATCCGGTTCGATCCGATTTTTAAAAGATTGCTCTCCAGAGAACAACTTTTACAAGTCTTGTTTTCTCCACGTAACTACATAATTGACAGTTGATAGGTGCACGGTTGCACTCTTATTTATTGTGTTTTACCCTATGGATCTATATTCCGGATATATTATATTTGTCACAAAGATAGGCATGTGAATATGAGTTGGCAGGATGAAAAGTAATGCCCTTCGAAGTACGAAATTATCATATGCGTTATCTCTCTTTCATTGGAGGCCATACAAATCATATCTTTTTTTTAATCAACTTATAAACATCCCAAATTTGCTGTTTTTCTTTAGGCTTTTATGATATCTTTTTTCAATTTATATAACATTCACCCAACAATCAATAATATTGTTAATTAAAAATTAAATATGACACACGACACCAAAACTACAACATAATTATTTTTATATTGCTGTTATTTTTGGATTGGGGTAATTATCATGAGAAAGAAAGATACCAAAATAAAATTTGTTTTTGCCGGTAGGTCCATTTAAATTTGTTTTTGTATTTTTCTCTATCATATTATGAGAAAATGAATCCAAATCCATTATATGTTTCCTAAATTAATATATTTTATGACAACTGTACTAAAATGAGATGTTCCCTCGACCCTTAAGCTTCAATTATTGAAGTGTGATTCCTAAGTGGAAAGTGCAAACTTTAATGTCCTATATGAACCAATTTGCCTGCAATGGCCCAATTTTAAAGTGGTACAATGCCCTACAACAATAGCACAAAATTTCATCTACGGGGGAAGACTTACTTTCTTCAAGTCAATCTATTAGTTGGGTGCGTACATTTTTCTTCTCCTTTGTTTTTTCTTTTCTCAATAATGCAAGGAATCAACTGAAAGACAAAAACATTGTATACAAAATTGTCCCCCTTAGAAAAAGAAAGCATAACAGCTTCTCACAAGTGTGCAGATTTTTATTTTTATTTTTGCTAGATCAAATTAAATTTGGCTAGATCAACTTGAAGCTCGAGACTCAAAAAGACTTGACTTTTCTTCTCAAATTGGATAAAATTCTCTCTTGATAAATATGGCACCTAACAACCATTTACTCTCTCAATCAATACCCTATCTTGAGATATAGCAATATGGGAACCAAATCCCTTTGGCTTTCATTCTTTTTACTTGCTTTCTTGCTTCACTTTCATTTGCACAATGGGGTAATTGTTACCCAAGGCCAAGACATAGCAACATCAGAAAGTGAAGCATTAGAGCTAGCAGGATCCAAAAGAGAAACATTAGAAATTATCATAGGAGGTGGTGGAGGAGGTGGCAGTTATGCTCCTACTCCTTCCCCTGAATACTGTCCCCCACCCCCTCCTCCACCATGTCCTCCTCCGCCGCTGCCGCTGAGCCGGTTGGAGAAAGCACGTCTAGTGCTTCTAAACTTCACAAAATTCATTTGTGATCCACAAGGGTACACTAAAAACTGGAACCAGGACACAGACACATGCAAATTCCAAGGGGTAAAATGTGCCACATATCCAATCGCAAGTGAACGAGCAGTTGCTGGATTAGATCTAAACCAAGCTGGTATCTCAGGTTCCCAAAACACCCCTTTGTCTCTCTCGGGTATCTTAGGTGGAATACCTGAATTAACATTCTTCCATGTAAACTCAAACGACTTCACTGGTAGCATCCCAAACCAAATCACAAAGTTCCCTTATTTCTTCGAGTTAGACCTTAGTAACAACAAACTAGTTGGTGAGTTTCCAAAACAAGTGCTTCAGGCCACTCAACTAGTGTTCTTAGATCTTAGGTTCAACAATCTCTACGGGCCAATTCCACCACAACTTTTTCAGATGGATCTAGACGTGATTTTCATCAACAACAATAAATTCAGTCAATGTCTCCCTAGTAATTTTGGGTCCACCCCAGCAAGGTACATGACTTTTGCTAACAACCAATTATCGGGTCCAATCCCAAGTAGTATTGGCAATGCTTCAAAAACCCTCACCGAAGTTCTATTCTCGGGTAACAAATTTGAAGGGTGCTTGCCATATGAAATTGGGTACCTCAAAAAAGCTGTAGTCTTTGATGTTAGCCAAAACTACTTAACGGGTCCAATCCCATATTCATTTTCTTGTTTGGAGAAAATTAGGTATCTTAATTTGGCACACAACAAGTTTTATGGTACTGTTCCTGAAATTGTGTGTCAGTTACCTGGGTTGCGAAACAATGGGAACTTGTCTTTGTCGGATAACTACTTCACTGAGGTTGGACCAGAATGTAAGAAGTTGATCAAGTCCAAGGTTTTGGATGTGACCAATAACTGCATCAAGGGGTTTCCAAATCAGAGATCAGAGAAAGAGTGCTATGATTTTTCCTGTAAAGTGAAACCGTGCAAGAATCAGAAGTATTTGAGTTACATACCTTGTAAGGGACAGTGGCAACAGAGCACTACAGAGGGTTCACCACCTGAGCCGGTAACTTACAAGTCTCTCAAACCGCATCGGTTGAGGCTGTGATCAAGTCATCAATCATCGACTCTGTGTTGGGTTTCATTAATTGCATATATTTCTGTTTTATAATTATATGGTAACTGTATGTTGTTAGTTGATGAATAAGCTGTGTGATTCAATTTGGCATCTTTGGCTACATGGCAGTTTGGTAACACTCAAATGTACTATTGGTAAGTGCTTAAATAAATTTGGTGATATCGTGTTAAGAGATAATGGTGGATGAGGAGTGATGCATTAAAGCAGTAGTGGTTCTTTTTAAGTGGTTTCCTAAGTTCAAAACCCATAATGTGTTCGCATGCTTCTTTTAATTAAGTGGTTTACAGGGTTCAAAAGCCATACTCCATGTGTTTCCCAATTGAAGTTGTTGGTGCGCACATAATGCTAGCTTACCAAATCTCCAAACCCACGTTCTTGTTGTGGGCTGGACCTATAGTGCGGAGTGTGGACAATCATTTTAAACCTTCTTATTAATCCAGCACTATCCACCAAGAAAGGAAGAAAAATATGTAAATCATTTCATTAAGCCACTCAAGAAAATAATTGTTCACAATAACATAAAACATAACACAGTCGTGATCTCGACCGTGACCGCAATTTAAAATCTTACCCACTATAAATCACTAACCAAGATCAGTGATATATATATATATATATATATATATATATATATATATATATATATATATATATCATCCTGTCCTTCCCACACAGCCCCAGGAAAATTGAAAGCATGGTTTTATTTAACCAAACTTTAGTGTCAAAGTTGCTCACCTTATTTCTCTGTGTTCTTTTAGTAGATTGCCAGATCCTTGAAACTCCATCACCATCATCACTGCCATTAGTCCCTGATATCTTAACCTTCATAGACCAGAGGCTCGCTTTGGTATTCCCAATCATTCAAACCTTCAAGAACACAATCACCTCAGACCCCTTTGGAGTAACCGCAACCTGGGTTGGTCCCAACATATGCAACTACACAGGCTTCTACTGTGACAACCCACCTGAAAATCTCACCGCCGTCACGGTCGCCTCCATAGATTTCAACGGCTTTCACCTTTCTGCCCCCACCCTCGATGGCTTCATCGATCAGCTCCCGGACCTAGCACTATTCCATGCAAATACCAATAATTTTTCAGGCACCATTTCACCAAAAATAGCAACACTCAAGTACCTATACGAACTTGATGTAAGTAACAACTTGCTCTCTGGGGTTTTTCCAATCTCAATCCTTAAAATACCCACCTTGTCCTTTTTGGATATTAGGTACAACTTCTTCACCGGCAAAGTTCCCCCACAAATTTTCATGCAAAACTTAGACGCACTTTTTCTCAACAACAACAATTTCATGCTTACACTTCCCAACAATTTCGGCGACACGACAGCAATTTATCTCACTCTAGCAAATAACAAATTCACCGGCCCAATTCCTCGTAGCATTGGAAAAGCCTCATCAACATTAATCGAAGTGTTGTTTTTAAACAACCTTTTAACGGGTTGTCTTCCATATGAAATAGGGTTCTTGAGACATGCGACAGTGTTCGACGCAGGTAACAACCTCTTGACCGGGCCTTTACCTAACTCCTTTGGGTGTTTGGAGAAGGTGGAGCAGCTCAACCTTGCTAGGAACATGTTGTACGGACAGGTTCCTGAAGTGGTGTGTGCGTTGGAGAATTTGGCGAATCTGTCGTTGTCGTATAATTACTTTACGAGAGTTGGGCCATTGTGCAAGAAGATGATAAGAAGTGGGGTTCTTGATGTGAGGAAGAACTGTATTTCTGGTATTCCAGATCAGAGAACGGGGAAGGAGTGTATGGCGTTCTTCTTGATCCCAAGGACTTGTTTGAACCGTGCTTCGTTTAGTATCATACCATGTAAGATTCCTTCTCCTTGGAGGAAACCTCATGAGGCGAGAACTCGGAGTCAGAGGCATTTGCTGTCATATTCTGCTCTTTTCAGAAATAGAGTTTTATGAACACAAGACTCGGGAATCAGGATTGTGTAGTCTTTACTCTTTATTAGTCATGCATGCCTAAAAGCCTAAGTAATAACTTAGAGATCATCTCTCTCAAAATATATGATCTACCACATCAAGTCTCACTCAATTCGACTGTGCTCTTTGAAAAATTAATCATATTATTTATTATAAACATATTCTTTTTAAATGATGTTATACAATTTAATTGGGTGGGATAAGAAATAGTATACTATTTTTAAGACATATGATCTCCATCCAGTCATAACGATCGAAAACTATGAAAAAAAATGATTTTCCATATTGTTCCTGCCAAGATCCGTTTTGTCGGGATCTCGTCATAGAACGTTAAACCAAGGGGATTGTTTTAGATTTTAGCTTGACAGAATGTGATATTCCGGTCCTACGTATCCCAGTGAGAATCAAAGCCAGACGTAGTTCTAAGTTCATCCCTTGTCGGGGCGGTGATCTCGATCCCTTAATTTTGTATCGGACGAGTACTAGGGAGCAAGGACTGTCTAAGAGTCTCTTGGTCGATGCTAGTTCCTCTAACACGCTTAAGGGAGAGTTACCGGGTTCAGTGAAAAGTGAGTTTCTTATGAGGGGTACTCCTCCTTTTATAATGGGATTCCCCTATCTCTTAGAGATCTGATTTATCTCTTAATATCTTTTTTGAGATATGATTTGTCTCTTGATATCTCTTTTGAGATATGATTCCTTAATTTAAGGGATATTATCTCTTTTAACCAGATAAGGTTATTTTAGATAATATCAGGATTTAATATCAATATCTTATTCATTTAATTAAGTGATCTTTGATTTATTATCCTTAATTTCCGGACTGGGCCGGGTACTTGAGCTCGGTGGCCGGGTTAGTAACCTCGGCCAGTACACAAGCCCCCCAAGCTTTGAGCTGATTAGGCGTAGAAGCTTTCATGATGTTTTAGCCGAGCTCTGTATCTCGGCCCATACACAAGCCCCCCAAGCTTTGAGCTGATTACGTGGAAGCTTTTTCGAAGGAGCCGAGGCTAGGAACTTGGTTTCACCTTTTGATCTTTCGTCTCGGCGAGGTGAGTGGCCGAGCTTCATACCTTATATATGTGTTCACATCCTCCAACTCGGTGAGCATCTCGGGTGACCGAGCTTGACACTTTCGAGGTACCGAGCCGAGGTGGGGATGGTTACTCGTTTCCTGTTGAGGCCATACTTTCTCGGTTCCCGAGATGGAAAAGAGACGTTACTGTGTGTGACGCGTGGCCTTCACGGCATCATTTCTAAGGCTTGCGCTGTAGTTGCGTGCTCAAATGGTAAGTCAAGGGCCGGAGCTCAACCGAATGGTCGGAAGCTGGAACTCAACCGAGTAGGGAGCCTGAGCTTCACATTTCGGTCAATTCTTAAGTTCAGCGGACTCAATGGGCGAGTCTAGTAATCATTTCCCTTTGATTGTTCGGGTTTGGAGATCTAGTTTCACTTCTCGTCCAACATTTTAGTTTGGTGGGCTCAGTGACCGAGTTTAACATCTCGATCAGTATATAAGCTCCCCGAGCTTTGAGCTCAGAATAAGCGAAAGAGTTTTATGAATGAAGCTGAGCTTGTCCTTGGTGTTGATTTGCATAGATCCTCTTACTTCGGCTAATACCTCTCGGGCAGTACCTGAGTTTAGTGGTTGAGGTTCACACCTCGGCCAGTAACATGTTCTGAACATAAGATACTTCAATCTTACCTTTGTTTAAGATAAGTTTAGAAGCTGGTAGCTGAGATTCGACTTATCAGTGATTCAGGCACGAACCAATCTTTTGAAGAGTCAAGTTCAAACTCGGTCATTAGGAATTTACCTTGGTGCTTGTATTTCATCCTTTAACTTTTGATGCGTTCAAGATGCTTATCTTGAGAGTTTGAATTTGACTTGCCCTTTGCTGAATGTAGCTCGGTCTTTGAAGTTCTTGGGAGCTCTTAACATTTTTTTTTTTTGAGTAGCTCATAACCCTTTCATCTGGTGGATTTTGAAATACCCACTAACCTTGAAATGTTCCTTGAATTATTTTTCCCGATCTTGAAGGTGTTTCTCAGAATAAAATTTCCTAATATCTTCTCCAATTTGTATGAGAAAATAGCTTTCATACAAGGCTAAGGGATATCCTTTCTCTGTAATTTCCGAGAATGTCCTTCCTTTATCCCTACTAGCCCCCCAAGCTCCGAGCTTGAAATAAGCGAAAGAGCTTGAATGTCAACCCGTATGCCTTAACACGCTTTTTGGTGCCGGGGACTTCGGACTATGATTCGCGGGAGCATTGCTCGGAATCTGTTTTTTTTTTTTGTAGAACCAAGCCTTTCTTAGGTTATCGTCTTGCTTGGCCAAGCACTGCTCGGACTTTTGTACGGAGCCCAGTCGTACTTGGGATTCCGGCTTATTTGGTTGAACACTACCCGGATTTCTCTCGAATCCTGGGTCTCTAACACGCATGATCTACTGTGGATTTTATCTTGGTGCGAAGATGCTGTGCTTGATCTAGGATTTTTATTGCGAGGAGGGAAACATTGCTCGACTTTGAGTTTTTCCGGTGCGTAGTGCGAGGGAGCATAGCTCGACCTCGGCTTTTTGGTGTGAGGGGGCAATGCTTGACCTCGGCTTTCTGGGCTTCTGCCCTTTGTTCTTAGCTAGACAATTTTAACTCTGGCCCTACAGTGGGTTCTCTAGTTGTTGAGCCAACATATGCTCGGCTTTTACTAGAATTGGTCCATGATGCGAGCAGGAAAGCTGCGGTTGCTTACACTCTTCTGAGTCTCCTCCATTACCTGTTTTTCGAGCCGCGAGCTTTCTAATAATGAAAAGTATGAAGGCGGAAGCTGCCCGAACTTTGCGCACTGGGGATGAGCTTAAAAAAGCCATCGCAAAGTGTGAAGAGCAAGCTCGGCTAATCGGGCAGGTTAAAGCCCAAAAGGTGGAGCTGAAAAAGGGCGATACTACCCTTATGACCGAGCTGGAAATGGAAAGAACCGACAGGCTCAACCTTCAGAGGGTCGTGGAAGGGCTTCAAGCCGAGAAGGAAGCCAGTCTTGAGTTGTGGAAGTTGCTGGAATCCGAGAATGGGGAGAATCTGAGGCTCCGTTCTGATCTGGCTGAAGCCGAGGCTTATCATGAGGGAGGATGTTAATGGCTTTCCCCGAACCGTGAAGCAGCTTCAGCATTTTAATCTGAATACTGACTTCTCCTATGCTGACGTGGACAAGGATTTTACCCGAGATAGAATCCTAGTTCCAATGTCCGAGCTAGAGGATGAGGAGGATGAGAATGCTCAGGCTCTGGCCAAGTGTGAGGAACAAGGCCGGGTCATCGGTCAGTTGAAGGCCCGGAAGGTGCAGCTGGAAGAAGGTCGGGCTACTCTTACGACCGAGCTAGAAGCGGAGAGAACTGACCGACTTAATCTTCAAAATGTAGTGAAAGGGCTGGAAGCCGAGACAGAAGCCAGCCAGGAGTTGCGGAAGTTGCCGGAGGCCGAGAAGGAGGAGAACCGGAGGCTCCGTGCTGATCTAGCTGAAGCTGAGACTTTAATCATGAGGGATCATGTTAACGGTTTCTCCCGAGCCATGAAGCAACTCCAGCACTTCAACCCTACTGCCGACTTCTCCAGTGCCGATGCGGACAAGGATTTCAACCGAGACGGGATCCTTGTGGCATTGGCCGAGCTGGAGGATGAGGATGAGGCCGCAACTCCTGGAGAAGAGGGCGAGGATCAATTGGACGAGGAGGGACCCGAAGGTGAAGTGGGCCAAACTGGCCAGATTAATATCGTTCCTTCCGAGGCGGAGGAGAACCTAGATTCCTGAAGTTGTATAAGCGGTTTAGAAATATCTTTGTTTTTGTAAGACTTTATGTACTTGGGGACTTGCCCCTAAAATTTCTTATTTTACTTGTGGATTTATTTATACTTTGGTGAATTTTCTGATGTTTTATGGGTTGATCCTGATTGATCACTTATTAACTTGATATATTTATATAGGCTCGGCACTTCGACCCTGATCAGTCGAATGTGGCTCTTGCTTAGGATTCGAGCACCTTTAAAGGCTTTGGTTGACCTCTTCAGGGTTTAGCACCTGCTTAGGAATCAAGTACCTTTAGAGGGTTCGGTTGGCCTCTTCAGGGTTTAGCACCTTTAGGTGTTATCTCCTGTTTAGGAGTCAAGTAGTTTTTTCTCTTGCTTAGGAGTCAAGTGCCTGCTTAGGCTTTATCTCCTGCTTAGGAGTCAAGTGCCTGCTTAGGCTTTATCTCTTGCTTAGGAGTCAAGTAGTTTTTTCTCTTTCTTAGGAGTCAAGTGCCTGCTTAGGCTTTATCTCCTGCTTAGGAGTCAAGTGCCTGCTTAGGCTTTATCTCCTGCTTAGGAGTCAAGTAGTTTTTTCTCTTGCTTAGGAGTCAAGTGCCTGCTTAGGCTTTATCTCCTGCTTAGGAGTCAAGTAGTTTTTCCTCTTGCTTAGGAGTCAAGTAGTTTTTCCTCTTGCTTAGGAGTCAAGTAGTTTTTCCTCTTGCTTAGGAGTCAAGTGCCTGCTTAGGCTTTATCTCCTGCTTAGGAGTCAAGTAGTTTTTCCTCTTGCTTAGGAGTCAAGTAGTTTTTCCTCTTGCTTAGGAGTCAAGTGCCTGCTTAGGCTTTATCTCCTGCTTAGGAGTCAAGTAGCTTAGGAGTCAAGTGCTTGCTTAGGCTTTATCTCCTGCTTATGAGTCAAGTAGTTTTTCCTCTTGCTTAGGAGTCAAGTAGTTTTTCCTCTTGCTTAGGAGTCAAGTGCCTGCTTAGGCTTTATCTCCTGCTTATGAGTCAAGTAGTTTTTCCTCTTGCTTAGGAGTCAAGTGCCTGCTTAGGCTTTATCTCCTGCTTAGGAGTCAAGTAGTTTTTCCTCTTGCTTAGGAGTCAAGTATGGTGTCTGAGTGCTGGAGCCGATGGAATTTTATTTTCCAAGGGAGAGCTCGATCTCTATGATTTTTCTAGAGGGAGTCTAACTCGGCCTCCATAGTTTTAATTTGAGGAGCTTCGACTCGTCTTCCTTTTTGTTGGAATTTTGAGAGGGAGTTTCGGCCTTTGACTCTGGGAGTGGTATCAGCCGAGCATCAGTTTGCTCAAATATATAACAATGATATGATGCTACACAACATTAAAGGCGTGGAGCAAAACATATTAAATCATATTAGATTTAAACTAGATTTAGAGAACAATATCACCTGAGCATTTTGCGGCCTCTGATTTAGGCATTCCCTCAAGCCCATATGGTCGAGCTCTTCTAGACCGAGCTGTGCTGACCGAGCTCTGTAAGATATCTTCCTCTGTTCTTCGAGAAAAAAAAATAATGACATTGGATGGCCCTCCTATGGTCCATTGACCTTGAGTATTTCATCAAATAACTTGTAGTCGTCTCATGCTGATCTTTTTGTCAAGCACTCGATGGGCTCTCCTATCTCCTAAGAACCTGGATTGCTCCATCTTCCCCCTGTTTATGCAGATTTCACAGTGGCTGTTGTATTTGCAGTGACAGTGACAGGGCCATTCCTTTTGGAGTTAAGCGGTTGTCTCTTTATATGAATTGCTTTTCGGAATTCAGCTACCTTTTGTATATGTCTTTCTTTTGCTTCCCTCCCTTGTTCACCGTCATCTTTATACACTTGAATCTCCGTATCTTGCTACTCAAATTGCCAAAGCCATAGAAGGTAAACACATGGTATTTTTGTTGGAAGTGACCACATCGATGGCGGGGACGGCATTGAAGCAGAGGGGGACAGTGGACCGCACGCATTTATCCTGGTAGACAGGCGTGCCGCCACAAAGTAAAATACACCTCCTCCTCTATCCAGTAGGCCGATGGCGGAGATGGCGTCAGAGCAGAGGTGGCAATGGACGACGACGTCACAACTATCTGGTACGTCGATGGCGGAGACGGGGCAGTGGACGGCGCCGTCGCCACGAAAGCAATAAAACCTTAGCATCTATCCGGTTGCACGCAAATCCAGCTACCCGAGGCCATCCACCGTTCGCCCTTCCAGATGGTATATACCGGCAAAGCCCCTTCGCTCTCCAGATCCGTTCTCGGTCAAACGCACAACTCTGCCAATCGCAACCCCACGGACTTCGCGGTTAATGTTGCCTGAGGTGTGATATTTTTTCAACAGACGTGCCCTATCTTGCATCTTGGAGCCACGATTTCCTTCCAAACGCACGTTCCGTGCATAACCCGCTGTCTTTGTTTTCCTCTTGTGCTCGGCTGAGATCATGGAAGAGGGACGTCTCGACCATCGACGGCCAAGAATGGTGTAGATGTGAAAATTCCGGCTCTTGAAATCGAGAAAGCGCTGGCGTCGGAGGTCGAAGTCCTGACTGCTAGAGAGGGTGAATGTGTGGCCAGGGAAGAGTTTTACCCTGGCCCCACGGTGGGCGCCAAATGTTCCTGCCAAGATCCGTTTTGTCGGGATCTCGTCATAGAACGTTAAACCAAGGGGATTGTTTTAGATTTTGGCTTGACAGAATGTGATATTCCGGTCCTACGTATCCCTGTGGGAATCAAAGCCAGACGTAGTTCTAAGTTCATCCATTGGCGGGGCGGTGATCTCGACCCCTTAATTTTGTATCGGACGAGTACTAGGGAGCAAGGACTGTCTGAGAGTCTCTTGGTCGACGCTAGTTCCTCTAACACGCTTAAGGGAGAGTTACCGGGTTCAATGAAAAGTGAGTTTCTTATGAGGGGTACTCCTCCTTTTATAATGGGATTCCCCTATCTCTTAGAGATCTGATTTATCTCTTAATATCTTTTTTGAGATATGATTTGTCTCTTGATATCTCTTTTGAGATATGATTCCTTAATTTAAGGGATATTATCTCTTTTAACCAGATAAGGTTATTTTAGATAATATCAGGATTTAATATCAATATCTTATTCATTTAATTAAGTGATCTTTGATTTATTATCCTTAATTTCCGGACTGGGCCGGGTACTTGAGCTCGGTGGCCGGGTTAGTAACCTCGGCCAGTACACAAGCCCCCCAAGCTTTGAGCTGATTAGGCGTAGAAGCTTTCATGATGTTTTAGCCGAGCTCTGTATCTCGACCCATACACATATATATCAAGGAATGAATATCTGATATCTCGTTTTGATATATCACACCATGCCTCTACCAATAATATCTTACCACGTGTTATTTTTTAAAATTATAGAAAACTTTAACTTATATGATAGAATATTATTGGTAGAGAAAGAATGTGGTATAATATCAACATGGTACAAGGAATCCGCATCCTTATTTCAAATATAACATTTGTGTGTGACACCAAGATATTGGACATATTTAAGGGGATAAGTGCATTGAACTCCCTTAGATTTTAGGAAAGTGGATTCTCCATCCAATTTGTCTCCATCTTTTATCTTTCCACGATCAACGGTTGTACATTATGTGTCTAGGAGTTACAATTTATGTTTTTAATAGACAAACTGGATGGAGAGGATCCATATCGAGAATTTATGCCTGGTTGTGTAAATGAGGTTGCATTGTTAGTCATGTCATGTCACTCGTTTTCTGCAGTAGCGGCAAGCGGCTTGGTCGTAGGTTGGGAAGCCTACTCGAAGAGAGCAACTTCCGTACGAGACTCCAAGTCCAAATTTTGATTGGGTTGTCGATTCATTTGACGTTGGGCCTCCAATTAGCCCAATAGTTTTTCATGTCGATTCATATATCAGGAGGTCAGCCCACTAGGCCAGAGTTCCAAGAAATTGAGGAAATTGTTGTACCTTTTGTATTTTTTTACAGGTTGCACCTTTTATATTGGTTCATTATATATATATATATATATAATCTGCAATATTCAAAAACTTTGAATGTACTTTTCTCTAAACACGGTTAATACATGATTCTAAAAGTTTATAAAAAAAATTAAAAGTCAAATTAATAACACTGCATATTAGATTATTGGTTAAAGTAATCTTTTGATCTTATACGTGATACTGATTTTCAATTCGGTCCTTATACGTAAAAAGTTATCAATTTGGTCCCTATACGTTACACTGGTTTTCAATTTGGTCCTCACCGTTAATTGGTCCCTATATAAGAGGGACCAAATTGTAAACTATTATCATATAAAGGGACCAAATTGAAAATAATTGTCACTTGTAAGGACCGATTTCAAATTTTTTTGTTGAACTGGTCCTTACATGTGACAACAATTTGCAATTCGATCCTCTTATATAATGACCAATTAGCGGTGATGACCAAATTGAAAACCAGTGTCACGTATAGGGATCAAATTGATAATGTTTTATACATAGGGATCAAATTGAAAATCAATATCATGAACCAAAAGATTATTTTAACCTACGTTATTAGTCCAATATGTTTACAATTAGCTCCCGCCAGCAAAGTAATTGATTAGCTAGCCATATGCAGTTAACAAAATTAAGCAAAAGGAATAAAATAAAAGATAAACCTCATAGGCAGGACGAACCAAACATTAATCAATTGCTGTTTTCCACTTTTTCTAATCTAAAGTACACTTAGATTCATTAAAAGTCGTTAATATGTTCACGTTAAAGAAAAGAAAAAACAAAAACTGGTTCTTATTTCACATCATGTGCCTGCAACCTAATAATTTGACCAGCAACGGTCCTTTCCCAAACCACAGATATCACTCGATACTTGGAAAAAGGGGAAATAAAAAAAACACTCAGAGGTGCAAAATAGAAAACAATGCACTGTGTAAAAATAAAAACATATTTGCTTTTTTTTCTTAAAACAAAAAAAATTTAGAGTGGGGTGAGACACGTTCCGTTATAAGATCAAGAAGTATTACCAACCTCAACAAAAATTTACAGTAGAATTTATATATTATCTACTAAAGGGGAGATTTTTTTTTTTTTAAAGGAAAACATATTTGCTAAATTGGCTGAATTATGTATATAATATGAAACATTTTGAAAATATGAATACGGTAAGATTACTTATTTATTTGGCACGGAAAAGTTTATTTGTACATTTTGGTTGAGCACATCATATGATATGATGTCCCTATATTTTTTGTCTTGTAATATTATTATACAATGAGAGAAACTAAATATAAATAAAAATATTAAAATATAAAATATGATATTAATTTTTAAACAGGTTATAGACTCTTTAATCATTGAGGGGAATGTGAAATGTGGATCAGAATTCTCTACAGTCAAAATATGATTGCAGCCTTGCAGGAGCCTAAAGTCATGATTTAATGGTCTAAAAGAGAAGTATGATATTTTTGTATTTTCACTTTATTGAATGCAGAGAATCGATATCCGTCAAATGGATTCCTTCTTCGGTATCACTTTAACAGCGGATTAGTGGATGAGATTTTGGAGTTTTGGACTTTTGGGGACTCCACATTTTTCCATTACCTCCCTTATTCCACAAAAATGAGGGAAAGAAGGATGTAGGTCTTTTTTCCTCATCTTTCTATCACATTCTCTATCATACCAATCAAAATATGCTACATCAGTAGTTAAAAAATTCTCATATTTTATGGTATTATTATATAATTTAAAAGTGATATTTTTCCCTGACGTGACATGCTTTGATTGGTGTGACAGGAGAATGAGGACACTATATTTGTTTGGACTCGATTCTGACTCGACTATAACTCGATAATGTCTAGGATAGAATCGAGTTAACGTCAGCTGAGGGGATCCGGTATCCCTTTGTCGAACGAATCTGTTGATCCTTGAGCAAGTAATCAAAGATTTGATCTACTTAGCAGATATCAAAAAACTACTCCACTCTACTTTCAGAAGTTTGCACCTCCTTGCCTTTAGGAGGTCTCAAAGCAAGGCATGAATAGGGCTTGTCCCTAGGATCTCGGCTACCATAATGTCTGTCATTTGATCGACTAATTCATCAGATAGGTTATCTGAATCCTCCACATCTACTATGGAAATCAAATGGGGTCCTCTTCCATTGCTTCCTTTTTCTCTCCTTTTCCAGAATATACTGTTCAATCATGGAGGCCTTGGAGGCAAGCTGACTCTGGTCAACACAATCTTGTCCCACCAACTTCTCTTTAAGTTGAGGATGCATGTTGTTGATGGCCATTGAAGAATACTCTGCTTCAGGTAGCTGAACAGAGCATCGGCTCCCGAGCTTCCTTAACCGTTCTATGAAGTCACCTACAGGCTCATCCACCTGCTGCCTCGGGTTCATCATATCAGCCACAGTAACATCTAGCTGAGGCAAATAGAACTCGTCATGGAAACAATGTTCCATGTCTGTCCAGTTCTGTACGGAATTAGGAGCGAGAGCCGAATACCAAGTGAAAGCAGCTCAAGTTAAAGATGGTGGGAACAACTGAAGCTTGTAGAACTCGTTTTGGAAACCCTCTTCATACTGAGCAGTGAATTTGTCGATGTGCTCCATCGTAGACTTGCCATCTTCCCCCGAGAAAGTAGTGAAGTTAGGGGTCTTAAAATCTCTAGGCAGAGGCATCATCCTATCCACCCACTCAGGACAGGGCTTCCCATACACTGGTCTATCCAACAACTTCAAATGAATGCCAAAGTGTCTCCTCATCATCTCAGCTATCATTTCTGGGTATATTAGTTGTGGCCCAGAGCTGTGTCAGCTGCATAATTAGGAACATGTGGAACAAGATTGACTGGCCTAGCAGGTATATTCCCAGCATGATAGGGCATCTGGTGTGGTTGCTCTTGGATTGGCATTTCCCCATAGTTATTTGTAGGATAGGGTGGAGCATTCAACCAGGGCTGAGAAAATGGCTGCATTGGTACTACTTGTGGGATATTCACACACGGTTGATCTCCCAAGTAGTCTCCAGGACCTCGGCAGGCAGCTCCTCTGATGGGAATGATTTATCCATAGGGGAACACTACGGGTGTACCCACTGGAGTAGGTGGAACTCTGGACCAGGGCAGCTCTCCTACATAATATCCCATCATTCTGGTAGGCCCTGCAGTAGCCGAATAAATCAAACCTCCAAGCCCAATTACCTGCTAGCACCTGCTATCAAAGTACTAGGCACCATATACGACATACCAATTGGCCCTACAACATTAGGAGGTCGTCTAGGCATTTGTACCTGCCTAAACTGCAAACTCGACTGCAAGTTGCCTTCATTAACAGCAGACTGGAACATGGGAGCGGTCTGCGGCATGCTCTGGTTTGGCTGAACCAACGGGTGTGGTCCTGCCTGAACCTGGCTGCCATCAGTGGGCCCTGTTTGCCTAGCAACTACTGCATGTGCAGAAGTCTGGCCTACATTAGCTTGTTTCTTTGCCGATTCTCTCACACAATGAGCTTCATTCTGTACCATAGGTTTAACAATCTCAGATAGCTGTTTGGATACCTGGTACATCAGCTCATTTATCCCGTGATAAATTTTTTGCCGAATGAAGGATGTCGTAACCACAGTCGGTTGAGACTGATTATTAGCCTCCATAGGAGAGTTGAAGCTACAGTAGAAGGGGTAAATATCCCCGCTGGCTGAGGCGATTTCGGTATCCCACGAGTGGTGTAACACCCCCTTTGGGCATTACCTCCTAACCACATGGGGAAATAAATTAAAATAAAATTTACTGGTTGTTTTCAGAAAAAACTACTATTATTTCCATAAATCTGAAAAATATGGGGATTTTTTTCCTTTTTCTTTTCTGCGGAGTACTTAGAAATAGTACACATAACACAAAGGTACAATCTATATTATATTGTACTCACCAACATACATAAACAGATTTTATTCATCATTTACAACATAATTTCTTTTAAAAGAATACTTCATCATTCACAATAGAATTTCAAAAAGGTTTTAGACCACATAAACTAACTTTCTCAACTTATACAACCCCTAAAAGAATTCCTAAGCTGGTCGTTCTAAAAACAATTACTAGAAAGAACTCTATAGTTCTCACCACAAAACCTTTGCCAAGCTCTTCAATGATTGGAAGTATTATCCTTAAGTGAGGTTAAGAACTTCTTAACACCACTTGTCCTCATATAATAAAGCACCACAGCAAGGAGCCAGGAAAAACTTGATATATTGTAAGAAATGAGACCAATATATATGGATAATCATGATAACTACATACTTGCAACACAACATCATATACAACAGATATCATCATATTTTCAGCATGTGAAATATTAAACTAAATATAATATCACACCAATTCATCAATCAACTCTGAAAAATAATGGTGTTCATGAAAAATTCAACGTTGATGCAAGACTCCGGAGTTTTCAACTTTCTTTAAAAAAAAATGAGCTGATCAGCCGCTGTTGCCATAAAGGCACAACGTGAATTTCCACTACACTGTCCAAACTCCTGCCACATTGTGCAACGTGCGTGGAATGTCCATAGCATACTATCCAACACAAGGCACAGTAGTTCCGGCTAATGGACTTCATTGTCCATTAATGCACAATGAAACATCGTAGCATGAAATACCTGACCCTTCCAGATATTCACAGGAAACAACGTAGCATGAAATACATGATCTTTACAGATATTCATAAAAAAACAGCGTGGGCACGTGTGCCAAAATAGATGCATGAGAAAATCATTTTATTTTCAGCTTTTCTTTGTGCTTGATATTTTCTTTTCGTCAAGGCTCAAAGCTCCCGACTTTTAAACGTTTTTAATATCTTTCAACTTTTACCATCAACACAGGACTTTCACACCCGAGTGTCTAATCACAACAGTCCCAGACTTATGCATCAGTCCTTGGACTTTGTATTCATAGAAAACAATTTTCACCTTTTTATTATTTTCATCATGTTTCAACTCAACATATATGGAGCAGTAGTCCATAGCAACGTACATTGGAATATAGTCCATAACAACATAACACGGATCATAGATCAACGTGTTTTTAAAACACTAGTATCCCGACGTCTCGGTTACTAGGTTCAACTTTTTTTCTTTTTCGCTCGGTGAAAAATACCAAATCCAAAAACAAAACTTCCGTAACTTATCCGAGTTATCGGATAATTTTATTTTATAAAACCTTTTTTTAAGACGTTTTTCTTTTGAAATTCATTAAAAAAAAACTTTTAATAAAACTCTCTTTTCTAAAAGCTTATCTTTTCTTTGAAAAAGATCCTCTTTTTAAAATATAGACTTTTGAGAAAACTTAGAATAGCATATTGAGGACCAAAGTTTTTTGGATAAAGAACCAAGAATTTTGTTTGTTTTCAATTAAAATTTTTCATCATAAAATAGTTTCGGAATTTAGACTTTTATAGAAAACATCCTTCAATTTTTCTAAAATACTTTCTTTTCACCTCTATGAATAAAATCTTTATTTTCAATCTCTTAAAATTTTTCACCAAGTATTATAAAATATTTACCTTCTCCTTAAAAATACGTTTCGACTTAAAATATTTATCTTTCAACTTGTGTATAATTTTTCTTAAGGCTTCTATCTTTCCTTAAGGGTTAGGCTCTAACCAATGGTTAGGCTACTATGCAACAATCAACACAACTTTTAGCAACTTACAACATAAGCAACTTATTATATTTAACATATCATTCAATCCAACATATTATCAAAGTCACATAAAAATACAAATAATTCAAAACAACCACTTAAACAATCAACTATAGAATAATTTCATGGAATTAAAACACACAATCATATACAAATCCAAATTTTTCACTCATATAGCACAACATCAACATATTCAAACATGCAAGCATATAGTTACCACAATTTCAATATCCCTCAGGCTCTCCCCCTTACTTGGTTCGACGGGTAGGCAAAATCTTTGTTTTTGCTGTTGTCCAGAGCGAATTTATTTTGTCCGCAGCGTGTCGCAAGTCTAATAATCAAGCGAACGACTTAAATTAAAACAACAAAGCCACCTTATCTTCCTATGTTTAGATTTTTGGCCATGTCTAGAAAAATGATGCTAGAGATTTTCAAATCTTCTAATTCTTGGATTTACATTTGACACAAGACTTACATATGTATACATAACATACACATATATATACTTTAATCCCATATTCTACACCTTTATATTAATACTTGTTTATAGTCCATTTTATATCTAAAATATTTAATTGATCGTTTTAAAATACATTATTTTCAATATCATATTTTCCATTCAAAAATTTGAGTGAATTCTTTCATAAAATCATTTTGAGAACAGCAGTGGATTTAAGTTGTGAATGATCATTCAAATGACCTTCAAAATCCTTGAAAGTTTAATTGAAGGTACCCAACTCACATACAAATATATTGTAGTTGGTCCCATGTAAAAAGTCGAAGGCATTAATTTATTAAAAATCTCACACTGCCTCTGTTTGTACAGAATTTTCCAGAATTCCAAGTTCACCAACAAGTAATTTTATGAAATTGTTTCTCTCTCTCTCTCTCTCTCTCTCTCTCTCTATATATATATATATATATATATATATATATATATATATATATACACATGTAAAAATATCAAAACTTTAGTCATACTTTAGTAATAACCCAGAAAATTTTATAAAAATTTTTAACCTTCAAAATCAAAATTTAAAATTACCAAGCAACCCACTATGTACATATTTTCATAGATAGAATTTGGTTCTGCTTTGACAGATGTTTTGACCTAGTAAATCTTACCCAAATAATTACATATTATATATCAGATTAAAGCCCCAGAAGTCCTTTTTCAGAAACACGCTTTGTAAAAAAAGTTATGGGCTTACGAATAAGTATATGTCATGCTGTCAGATTTATATTTTATATATATTCATTCACACCAAGTTATTATCTTCACTCTAGCATCATTTACAGCCACAAAACCAACATACAAGGGTCCTAGACCCTTAAAATCATACATGCAAACATATATCAACTAAAATTAGTAACCATTATTATCAAATAATGGTTCAAACAAAGAGTTGAAAAAAAATCTTTAAATCAAATATGAGAAATTTTGGATAAACACCAACTTTCCTTTACATATGATTTTCGGCCATCATCAAAAATTTGACTTGGAAGATTTATTTACCACATGAAATCCATAGAACACTAGCGCAATAAGTGTTTTTTACGTCAGTTAAAATTGATTTTTTACGTCAGAATACTGATTGACGTAAATACAGCTGACATTAAAAGTTAAAATTTTAACATCAGTTGAGAACTGACGTTAAATATAAAACTATTAACGTCGGTTCTTTAACACAACTGACGTTAATTTTGTCAAAATTAACGTCAGTTCTTTAACACAACTGACATTAATTTTGTAAAAATTAACGTCAGTTCTTTAAGAACGGACGTTAATTTTGTTAAAACTAACGTCAATTGTTATAAAGAACTGACGTTAAAGGTCTTAATGTTAACGCCGATTGTAATAAACAACTGCGTTAATAGTGTATCTGTATATTTTATAAAATACTATTAACGCGGTTGTTGTATCATACAACCGACGTTAATAGTATTTTTTTTTAAATTCAGTTTTTAAAATATCACTCCCCAACTATCCCCGCATTCAAGAAATATCCCAAGAATACGGAATATCACACACATTACATAATTGCAAAGGAAAAATGGAACAATGATCCATATGTATGCCTGTTCAGAAACAATATGTATTTATTAACATAGGATATAACTCAAAATAAATACAGAAATATAAATAAAAATAAATGTATACTAAGTTTAAACTACCTATATCAATATCCCTTCGTGATGATCATCACGAGTGGCATGTACATCGTCCACCTGTGTCTCCTCGATTATAGTAGGCATGTTTGTTGAAAAAGAAGGAGTCTCAGGAATATCAAGATTTGAATCTTCATTTTCATCACTACCATTATACATGTTTTTTCCTTTGAGAACCACGGACAACCTTTTGTTAGAAGGATCAGTGATGTAGAACACTTGTTTTGCTTGGGAAGCCATTATGAAAGGCTCATTTATATGACCTAACTTGTGGAGGTCTACCAATGTGAACCCCAATTCGTCGGTTTGTACACCACCGTTACTATCAACCCACTTACATTTAAATACCGGCACCGTAAGCTTAGTGTAATCGAGCACCCAAATATCTTCAATATATCCAAAGTAAGGTCTCGGTGCTTTAACGGGTTTTGTGTCCTTTGCACTAGAGAAGTGCATTGCTTCGGCCACGATCATAACCCCATTATTTTGCATGGTACTCTTGTTATCTTGTTCCTTTGTATAAAAGGAAAAGTTATTTATGTCGTATCCGCTCTAACATATGACGTTGAAGCTAGGCCCACGTGCTAGCCATCTTACGTCATCAGAAGCAGTACTACCATCCTTAAGCATTTCTTCCTTGAACCATGGTAAGAAAGTCTTGTTATGCTTGTTCAACAACCACCTTTCGCTCATTCGAGGTTTTTCTTGATTGACTTTTCTTTTATGTTCAAATAAGAAAGGTTTGAACACATTCGATGTTGTTCAATACATACAAATGTGCTTGAAGCACTTCCTCCCAATCCTTCCTATTAATTCTTAAGCCATGTGTACCCTTACCTTGACATCTGATCTCATCATGCCGAGGCTTAGGAACCCCTATAGGATCCGTGTTATGAAGGTAGTCCGAACAAAACTCAATAGCTTCTTCTGCAACATACCTTTGAACAATAGATGCTTCCGGACGATGAGGATTCTTCACGTACCCTTTCAAGATCTTCATGTAGCGCTCAACTGGGTACATCCATCTCAGAAAAACCGGCCCACATAATCTAATCTCCCTCACCAAATGAACAATTAAGTGAACCATTATGTCGAAAAAGGAAGGAGGAAAATACATCTCCAATTGGCACAAGATTGTAGCAGCCTCAACTTCCAAGTCATCCAACATATGGGGGTCAACGACTTTGCTACATATAAAATTGAAGAATGAGTACAACCGAGTAATGGAATGTCTCACATTTTTTGGAGCAATACCACGAATAGCAACAGGCAGAAGTTGTTGCATCAAGATGTGACAATCATGAGACTTTAAGCCAACCAATTTAATATCATTAGAGACAAGCCTCTTCATATTTGAAGAGTAACCATGTGGAACTTTGATGCCCTGAAGACACCCGCAGAAACTTTGTCTCTTTTTTTTTGACAAAGTATGACATGCTGGCGGCAAATAAGTCCACTTACCATCCTCAACAACTGGAGCTAACTGCTCTCGTATACCCATAGCAACGAGGTCGAGACGAGCATTCACACCATCCTTTGTCTTGCCCTGAATGTTGAGAAGCGTCCCGATCATACTATCACACACATTTTTCTCAACATGCATCACATCAATGCAATGTCTGACATCAAGCTTGCGCCAGTATGGAAGATCGAAGAATATCGACCTCTTCTTCCATATGTTTTTCTCAGCAGCTTTACCTTTCTTTTTGGACTTGCCGAATATAACATCGATGCCCTTTACCCTCTGATAAATCTGCTCTCCAATTAAGGCCGCAGGTGCTTCTTCTGTCTCTTGGCATCCATTAAAATCTTTTTTCATCTTACGATATGGGTGATCACGTCTAATAAATCTCTGATGCCCAAGGTAAACCGTCTTTTTTCCATGATGCAACTGAGTGTAGCATGTGCCTTCTTCACATATAGGGCATGCTTTATGCCCCTTGACACTGTACCCGGACAAGTTACCGTATGCTGGAAAGTCGTTGATGGTGAAAAATAACATAGCACGAAGCTTGAAAGTCTCATGAGAATACCCATCAACTACATCAACACCTTCCACCCACAGCGTTTTCAAGTCTTCAATCAAGGGACCTAGATAAACATCTAAGTCATTTCCCGGTTGCTTTGGGCCCGAAATCATCATAGACAACATCATGAATTTGCACTTCATGCACAACCAAGGGGGCATGTTGTAAATTACCAACAGAACAGGCCATGAACTATGAATAATACTTGTCGCGACCGTCCCGTCCGGTAGCCGCGAAAAAGAAGGTAAAAACAGAGGAGTCGCCACTAAGATTTTTATTGGGAAAATCTTAGAAAACCCAATTATTTAAAGGTAAACTGGTCTTTTAAAAAAAAAAGAGATATGAGTCCGGGAGTCGGTTACAAGTAGGGAAGGTATTAGCACCCCACATCACCCGTTTAAAAAACGGTACCTCAAGTTAATTGTGCAAAAAAACATTTTAATAACCTTTTAAATATTTATTTTACCCCGAAAATTAATTACAAGAAAGAATTATTTTAAATTTTATTTTTTTGACTTTTATTATATTTTTTATATTTTTAACTTTATGGTTTATAAAAACTAAATGAGGTTGAACATGGCACATGAGTCCACAGGGCAACCTCAAATCTAAGGGATTAAACATGGCACCGTGTCCATAGAGCACCCCTGGAAAGAGAAAAATTTAATTATTTTGATTAATTATTTTAACATAAAAAGAGACACAAAAAAAGGAAAATTTAGTTTTGGCCCGACAAGATGATTTATCTTGCTCCTACGTATTCCCGGGTGCGATGGGAAACTCAAAGCCACGTAGTTCTTTTAGAAAAGATTTGATTGGTTGGTTGATTTTAATTTTTGATAAAATATTTGATTTTGTTTTGATTTTATTTTTTTAAAATGGATTTTATTTCAGAATAAATTCACTTTTGCATAGAGTCCAAGATAGCAGTGCTATACGATAAACCCTTACAATTCGTACGACACTTGAGGATGAATAAGTCCATACATCAACGTCGTAGATTGTTGCGTGAATTAAAAAGAGATTTTTTTTATTTTTACAAAAGGGTTGGATAAAATTTGTTAAAAGAGCACATTGAAAATATTTTATTATTCTTAATAAAAAGGAATTCTTTTTTGCACAGGGTTCAAGATAACAGAGTTATACGATGGACCCTTACAATTCATACAACACTTGAGGATGAAAAATTCATACATCAATATCATAGATTGTTGCGTGAAATAAAAAAAAACTTCCTTTTTATTGTTTATAAATTTGTCTTAGAAAGATATTTTTAATTTTACTTTATAATAACAACAACCAGTAATAAGTTTGGGCCATATAACAAACGAAACTAACAGAACCCAACCAGTCAACAAAACCCAATAACATATTTGAACGATAAGAAGCAGACCAAATAAAAGGAAAAGTGAGTGGAAAAAAAAGCAACGTCAGAAAAGCTTCCATTTACCCACAAAGTGCAGAGGAAGGAAAAGGAAAGGGGTTGAAGCAGGGAGCACGACGACAGATCTGGTGCGTGGTGAAGGACGGCGCTTCGCGATGGAGGATGGCGAACAGGAACGGCGGGCGACGGCGAGAGAGAATGACCTGGCGGCGCTGCGACTCCGAGCTGGTGGTGGACAGGAACGGTGGGCGACGGCGAGACGAGGCCGCGGTGGATCCCGTCCTGTTGGCTTGCTATCGGCGGTGACGAGCAGATCTGGGGAGCGGCGGCAGTTGCACGGTCGTATCCCACCTAGCGTGGTGGCCTGAGCAACGACTGGATCTCCCTAGCTAGGTGGAGGCACGACTATTTCATGGTCTATAGAGGAGGAGGAGGAGAAATGAAGTTTAGAAAGGGAGAGAAGAAGATGGGTCTTGGTCTGATGATGTAGAAAGAAAGAAAAAAAGAAAAGGAAATAAGATGAACTTTGAGGCTCAGGGAGAGAGGGAGGAGAAATTTTTAAGCTAGAGGAGGAGGAGAGTTTTTATTCTGGTGAAGAAGGAAAGAAAGCGTGAAAAGAGTGGGTTTTCTTTGATTTTTCTGTCTTTCCTTCTTCTTTCTGTTTATGATTTGTATCTATTTATAGAGGGGAAAATTGAACTCTTCTCATCAACATTAGGACCAGATGATATTGAGTATTACAAAAGTAAAAAATCCTCTAGTCTCCTTTCAGTTTCCATCTATGTATCTATATCTCTGATCAAGGCATAAGCCCCCTTCCCAACTCTGAAAATTAGCTATAAAAGGATTATGATTTCTTGAGCTTTGTGGGAAAGATTTTGACAGTTGCACTAGCATCCTAGAGCAGCCCCATCTGAGTGTTGCTTCATTCAAGAATGCTTGCGAGTATGTTGGGTTAAGAGGAAGGCTGAGGGGGAATGACCAAAATTGAAGAAAAAGCAAGGTATTGGTGACAAGAGCCATTGGACGTTGCACACTGACATAGAGGACTCAAGAAACCTTCTTATTCTTTTTTTCTTTTTCTTTTTTTTTTAATTTGACTTTCAGATGTATTTTTTATTATTATTTTCCATTTTTAATTTTGTAAATATTAATTAAAAGGATAAAATACCCGGACAAAATTAGGTGTTCACAGCTGCCCCTCTTTACTTGTTTCTTATTATATAATTGGTGTAACTATAGTTAACCTATTATCGTTATAAGAAATGAGTAAAGACATGAACTCCAATTTTGTTCGGGATATACTGACAAGCAAAAGGACCCGTGACCACAACACGATTTCCTGTAAAGAACCAGCGGGTTGGATTACCCAACGAGGTACACACATAAAAAGCTTGCAGGGTGGATTGCCTGCCGAGCTTAAAAATAAAGATAAAGAGCTTACGGGGTGGATTGTCCGTCAGAAGCTTGGATAGAAAGATAAAAAAGCTTATGAGGTGGATTGTCCGTCATAAACTCAAAAGGATAGATAAAAGAGCTTACAGGGTGGATTGCCCATCAGAAGCTTAAACAGAAAGATCAAAGAGCTTACGGGGTGCATTGCCCTTCAGAAGCTCGAACAGAGAGATAAATGAGCTTACGGGGTGGATTGCCCGTCAGACTCAAACAGAAAGATAAAAGAGCTTACGGGTTGGATTGCCCGTCAGAAACTCAAACGGATAGATAAAAGAGCTTACGGTGTGGATTGCCCGTCAGACTCGAACTGAAAGATAAAAGAGCTTACGGGGTGGATTGCCCGTCAGAAGCTTGAACTGAAATATAAAAGAGCCTACGGGGTGGATTACGCGTCAGAAACTCAAACATGAAGATAAATGAGCTCACGGGGTGGATTGCCTGTCTGAAGCTCGAACTGAAAGGTAAAAGAGCTTACGGGGTGGATCGTCCGTCTGAAGCTCGAAGATAAAAGAGCTTACGGGGTGGATTGCCCGTCAGAAGCTCGAACAGAAAGATAAATGAGCCTACGGGGTGGATTGCCCGTCAGAAGCTCGAACTGAAAGATAAAAGAGCCTACGGGGTGGATTGCCCGTCAGAAGCTCGAACTGAAAGATAAAAAGCTTGTGTGGTCCTATGCCTATAGGAGCCAATAAAGGTATAGCTTATGAGCCCTCTGCCCGTTAAATCTAAACAAAAACAAACATGAAGCTCATGAAGTCCTATGCCTACTAAAGCTAATAAAGACGCAGCTTATGAGCCCTGTGTCCGTTAAAGCTGAACAAAAACATAACGAAGCTTATGAGGCCTTGTGCCTGCTAAAACTAAAGGTAACAAAAACAATGCTTATGGGCCCTATGCCCATTAAAACAAAAGAAGGCTTAGAGACCCTATGTCCGCTAAAGCTAACGAAAACAAAGCTTCCGGGCCCTATGCCCAGTAAAACGGATGAAAGCTTAGAGACCCTATGTCTGCTAAAGCTAACAAAAGCAAAGGTTATGGGCTCTAAGCCCGTAAAAACAAACGAAAGCTTAGAGACCCTATGTCCGCTAAAGCTAACAAAAACAACGCGCATGGGCCCTATGCCCATTAAAACAAGAGAAAGCTTAAAGACCCTATGTCCGCTAAAGCTAACAAAACAAAGCTTATGGGCCCTATGCCCATTAAAACGGATGAAAGCTTAGGGACCCTATGTCTGCTAAAGCTAACAAAGACATGACTTTTGGGGCCTTGTGCCAGCGAAAGCCGAACTACAACAAAACAAAACTTAAGAGGCCATATGCCTGCTAAAGTTAATAAGACATGAATTTTGGGGCCTTGTGCCAGCGAAAGCTGAACTACAACAAAACAAAACTTAAGAGGCCCTATGCCTGCTAAAGCTGACAAGACATGACTTTTGGGGCCCTGTGCCCGCTAAAGCCAAACTACAATAAAACAAAACTTAAGAGGCCATATGCCTGCTAAAGCTGACAAGACATGACTTTTGGGGCCCTGTGCCCGCTAAAGCCAAACTACAACAAAACAAAACTTAAGAGGTCATATGCCTGCTAAAGCTAATAAGACATGACTTTTGGGGCCTTGTGCCAGCGAAAGCCGAACTACAACAAAACAAAACTTAAGAGGCCCTATGCTTGCTAAAGCTGACAAGACATGACTTTTGGGGCCCTGTGCCCGCTAAAGCCAAACTACAACAAAACAAAACTTAAGAGGCCATATGCCTGCTAAAGCTAATAAGACATGACTTTTGGGGTCTTGTGCCAGCGAAAGCCGAACAAATGCACTGCAAAGATGTTGACTTTGTTGATGCATGAAATGATAAGACAATGTATGATATGAGAAATGATTTTTTATGATTGCTGAAAACTGTGATAATTTTTTTTTAAATGATGCATGAGATGCTTTTTATGATCCTAATTATTTTTCATGCATGAGATGTTTTTATCATTGATGAAGACTCTGATTTTATTTTATTTTTTATTTTTATTTTTTTGCGAAAAACTCTTTGATCATTGGCTCCTTAGAGTCCTGATTGCAGCCGAGATTGGGGATGAGCTAGAGGAAGACACCTTGATCTTAATTATCACTAACTTGCTCAACTGATGTTTAGTTTCTTGGCTGAGATATGCTTCTTCGTAATGATTACCCAATGGATGAAATTATCTGATCAACTTTCAAGGATGTGACTTGCCCCAGTCGTCATGTATTGGGAGCCTTTCATGACTTGTCCTCTTAAACTGCCCCAATTTGTTATTTTGAGGAGACTTCATGTGATTTATTCGTATTTGACCCTAATTTTTGCGTAGGTTGCTTTTTGCGAGTTTTCAACCTACTGGGCCGCTCTAACTTTTGCCTAGACTGCCTTTTCAGGTTTTCAGTCTAGCGAGCCATTTTTCTCACTTTTTTTTGTCTATTTTTTTCTTTCGATTTTTTTTCGAGATGTGGACAATTTTACCACCCTTATCCGTGAGGATCAAAGCTTCTTGCTTGATTGTCGACTGAGATACCATTTTCCCCTTGTATCAAGAATTCTTCCTACGAGTTGGTCATCAAAGAATTACCATAAATGGTTAAATTGTATCATTGAACTCATGTTTACCTTACGAAGCATCATGTAACAAACATGCATGGATTCAAAAGTATGATAGGAAATGACATTATTGCCTCGAACAACGACTTCGATTGGTATTAGAAGTTTGACAACTCAAATGGTATTCAAAAGAACAGAAATGAAGCAAGATGCACAAGAGGTGATATGAAGATCAGAAGGGCATTGCCCCAGTTTGGATTGATTTGATCATGGCGATTGTCTCGATATTCATAAGAACTAAATTGCCCCAGAGTAGTTTCCTTGAGGATGAAGTGCCCCAATGTAGGGTTCCCAGAATGAAACTGCCCCAATGTAGGGCACTTGATATGGAAAACTTGAGGATGATGTTGCCCCGGTGTAGGGCATCCAATAATGGAGATGCTCTAGAATAAGGCCCTTGAAAGCAAAGTTTTGTCCCATGTAGATCTTGCCCAAGATTTTGCCTAGACTGCCTATGAGGGTTTTCAGCCTAACAGGCTTTCTTTTTTCTTTTTTCATTCTTTTTTTGGATTTTTTTTTAGAGGAGCAATCAATTAAAAACTAGAAGAGCACAAACTTTTTGTCTCAAAATGAAGTTGATGAAAAAGTAGCAATCATTCATTGATCAGAGTGGACTTTTTGAGGCTTGTAACGTGGCTAATGGTTGGGGGTTATGAAAAAAGGATATAAGGCTCAAACAAATGTTTTAAGGTTGAATAGGTTCAAAGATCCATGTTCTTTTTCGGATTTTGAGAACATTTACTTTCTTCTAACTTTCCCCCCTTTTTTTTCCTGTTTTACATGAGGTTTTTTTTTTATCCTATTTCTTTCTCTTCTTTTTATTCTTCTTCTTTTTTTAATTCTTTTTTTTCAATGTTACGCTTCATGATCACCATTTCCTTCTTGCTTGCCCCTTGTTTAGTGGTGATCCTTGTCCAAGGTTCTTTGAAGAAAATTTTCAGGCTCAAAAGGGGTAACAAGGGATAATGATGATATTTTGCTAAGGGTAGATAAAAAATGGTCAATCTTCATTTCAAATCATGATTGTTTATTTTTTTTTAAACTTTATTTTAGAGACAAAGAGATGGTGCTCACCAAGTGTTTATTTATTTGCTCCTCTTTTATTTGTATTATTTTCTTTCTTTCTTTCCTTTTTCCTGAAAAGGTATTGGCACATGTGGTCTTCATTGATGTCCACAAAGAACTTTCAAGAAAGTGGGCCTTATTAACCAAACCAAAAAAGGTACTCGGGGAAGAAGAAAAAAAGGGAAGATGAGATATGAGTATGACGAGAGAAACATTATGGTGGGGATGGAGATGTAAAGAAAGGATGAGACAAGGTACGCATGTAAATTCATTACATTAATGCTTCAAGAAAATGAACATGGTTCAATCATCTCATGATAGAATACAACATAACCATTGTGTCATGGTAAATCCCTGATAAACAAATCTAGCCTTGGTTGCTTAGAAATTCTCAAGATGGGGATCACAAAGTATTGGCTCTTTTCAATCACTAGGATTGAATCTCTGATGATGTTAGCATAGCCTTCATCTAGAACTCTCCATAGTTGATTGGGACTGTCCTTGTCGTGATTTCTTTCTTCCTCGGTCAGGGCCTTATTATCCCGAATTTGCATGATTTTCCAAAGATCACTCCATAAGAGCGTGAATATGTGCTACCTGACTCCAGTGGGACTATATAAAATCCTTCACATTGACATTCAAACATCCATGATTAGGCAAAAGGTTGTGCCTACATTTTTCGGCCACTTAAGCAAATATTGTCTCCAGTTCCACCTCATGATCCAAGGTTTAGTTGACATTATTTTTTATTGAAAGTGCAGTAGTTTACTTTTCTCCAAGGAGCACAATGCATGGAATGATTTTTTATTTTTTTATTTTTTTATTTTTTTTAATAAACTTTTAACTTAAAAAGGAATCAGTATATGAAATGTATGAAAAAAAGTTTTTTTTTCCCAAAAGGTATTAATGCGTGATATGTATGAAAAAGGAATATTTATATTGACTCAAAATTTTAATGAATGTGATGCATGAAGGCACTTTTTATTCACAAAAACGACAATGCATGAGATGAGCTTCTTATTTTTTAGACGAATCAATTTTTTTTTGTATAAATGCTTGAGATAAATGATTTTTTTTAATGAACGGCTGATATGAAATTTTTTTTAATGATGAGATTGACATAAAAAGTAATTGATGTATGAAATGTATGAATTTTTAACTTATTGGTCTGAAAAGTTTTTAGTGATGCATGCATAAAATGAAGGAGATGCATGGCTTCTTATTTTTTCTTTTTTTCTTCTTATGAATGCTTGAGATAAATGATTTTTTTTTTTGTAATGAACGCATGAGAGGAATGCATGAAAATGGTTTTTTTTATGAACCTAACAAAATATTTAATGCATAAGATACAAAACATATAAAGAATATGAATGAGTTACAGAAAGATGATTTACACAAATCCCTTTTTTACCATTTATGGAAATGCATGAGATATAAACGTGATTATTCATGTTGCAGAAAAAGGTGGAATGTGCTCCCTTTTGTCCTACATGGGTCATATTATAAAGTTTGAATTTCTGAGGTCGAGACCCTATTTTGGTAGGCTACTAATGGCATTTTATGTGCATGACTTTCGGGACAGATCTAGACCCCTAAACATATGGTCCCCGGATTACCCTCATCTAAAAGATAAGGATCCGAATCCATGAACCTCACCACAGGGATTGAAAAGTCACAATATGGCGGTCCATGTTTCGGTAGCAATCCGAGCGGGAGAATCAATGTCTGTCAGGGGCGCAAAAGCGTCACAATAACACCACTGAAGCCCCTTCTAATCCTGTGGCATTCCAAGACTCGGGTATAGAGCCCAAAAGTGTGTGAGTATGGGATGGTGATGTGTGTGCTGGGAGCAAGCAAACCTGCACAAAATCCAAAAAACTAACCCCAAGCCTGCAAAAGAACAACCAACATTTACAATAGTTTTCTATCCTAAGGTTACAAGAAAGTACAAAGACATTTATTAAAACATATAATACTATATACAAAACAAATAAAACAAAGAGGGGTAAAACTAATATTTTCAAATTTATTAAAAAAAATGCACAACCAACTATGATAGGCCTGACTCTCAAAAGTCCACAGTGGAGTCGCCAGCTGTCGCGACCGTCCTGTCCGGGAGCCGCGAAAAAGAAGGTAAAAACAGAGGAGTCGCCACTAAGATTTTTATTGGGAAAATCTTAGAAAACCCAATTATTTAAAAGTAAACTGGTCTTTTAAAAAAGAGAGATATGAGTCCGGGAGTCGGTTACGAGTAGGGAGGGTATTAGCACCCCACATCGCCCGTTTAAAAAACGGTACCTCAAGTTAATTGTGCAAAAAAAACATTTTAATAACCTTTTAAATATTTATTTTACCCCGAAAATTAATTACAAGAAAGAATTATTTTAAATTTTAATTTTTTGACTTTTATTAAATTTTTTATATTTTTAACTTTATGGTTTATAAAAACTAAATGAGGTTGAACATGGCACATGAGTCCACAGGGCAACCTCAAATCTAAAGGATTAAACATGGCACCGTGTCCATAGAGCACCCCTGGAAAGAGAAAAGTTTAATTATTTTGATTAATTATTTTAACATAAAAAGAGACACAAAAAAAGGAAAATTTAGTTTTGGCCCGACAAGATGATTTATCTTGCTCCTACGTATTCCCGGGTGCGATGGGAAACTCAAAGCCACGTAGTTCTTTTAGAAAAGATTTGATTGGTTGGTTGATTTTAATTTTTGATAAAAGATTTGATTTTGTTTTGATTTTATTTTTTTAAAAAGGATTTTATTTCATAATAAATTCACTTTTGCATAGAGTCCAAGATAGCAGTGCTAAACGATAAACCCTTACAATTCGTACGACACTTGAGGATGAATAAGTCCATACATCAACGTTGTAGATTGTTGCGTGAATTAAAAAGATTTTTTTTTTAATTTTTACAAAAGGGTTGGATAAAATTTGTTAAAAGAACACATTGAAAATATTTTATTATTCTTAATAAAAGGGAATTCATTTTTGCACTGGGTTCAAGATAACAGAGTTATACGATGGACCCTTACAATTCATACAACACTTGAGGATGAAAAATTCATACATCAATATCATAGATTGTTGCGTGAAATAAAAAAAAACTTCCTTGTTACTGTTTATAAATTTATCTTAGAAAGATATTTTTAATTTTACTTTATAAGAACAACAACCAGTAATAAGTTTGGGCCATATAACAAAGGAAACTAACAGAACCCAACCAGTCAACAAAACCCAATAACATATTTGAACGATAAGAAGCAGACCAAATAAAAGGAAAAGTGAGTGGAAAAAAAAGCAATGTCAGAAAAGCTTCCATTTACCCACAAAGTGCAGAGGAAGAAAAAGGAAAGGGGTTGAAGTAGGGAGCACGACGGCAGATCTGGTGCGTGGTGAAGGACGGCGCTTCGCGATGGAGGATGGCGAACAGGAACGCCGGGCGACGGCGAGAGAGAATGACCTGGCGGCGCTGCAACTCCGAGCTGGTGGCGGACAGGAACGGTGGGCGACGGCGAGACGAGGCCGTGGTGGATCCCATCCCGTTGGCTTTCTATCGGCGGTGACGAGCAGATCTGGGGAGCGGCAGCAGTTGCGCGGTCGTATCCCCCCTAGCGTGGTGGCCTGAGCAACGACTGGATCTCTCTAGCTAGGTGGAGGCACGACTGTTTCATGGTCTATAGAGGAGGAGGAGGAGAAATGAAGTTTAGAAAGGGAGAGAAGAATATGGGTCTTGGTCTGATGATGTAGAAAGAAAGAAAAAAAGAAAAGGAAATAAGATGAACTTTGAGGCTCAGGGAGAGAGGAAGAAGTAGAGAGGGAGGAGAAATTTTTAAGCTAGAGGAGGAGGAGAGTTTTTATTCTGGGGAAGAAGGAAAGCAAGCGTGAAAAGAGTGGGTTTTTTTTTATTTTTCTGTCTTTCCTTCTTCTTTCTGTTTATGATTTGTATCTATTTATAGAGGGGAAAATTGAACTCTTCTCATCAACATTAGGACCAGATGATATTGAGTATTACAAAAGTAAAAAATCCTCTAGTCTCCTTTCAGTTTCCATCTATGTATCTATATCTCTGATCAAGGCATAAGCCCCCTTCCCAACTCTGAAAATTAGCTATAAAAGGATTATGATTTCTTGAGCTTTGTGGGAAAGATTTTGACAGTTGCACTAGCATCCTTGAGCAGCCCCATCTGAGTGTTGCTTCATTCAAGAATGCTTGCGAGTATGTTGGGTTAAGAGGAAGGCTGAAGGGGAATGACCAAAATTGAAGAAAAAGCAAGGCATTGGTGACAAGAGTCATTGGACGTTGCACACTGACATAGAGGACTCAAGAAACCTTCTTATTCTTTTTTTCTTTTTCTTTTTTTTTTAATTTGACTTTCAGATGTATTTTATTATTATTATTTTCCATTTTTAATTTTGTAAATATTAATTAAAAGGATAAAATACCCGGACAAAATTAGGTGTTCACACTACTCATGTTACCATAAGGATTCATTCCATCCGTAGCAAGTCCAAGCCTTAGGTTTCTTGGCTCATTGGCAAAATCCGGAAACATAGTATCGATATTCTTCCATTGAATAGAATCAGCAGGATGACGAACCTTTCCATCACGTTTCCTCTCATCATTATGCCATCTAAGATTCTTCGCATCTTTCGCATTGGCAAACAATCGCTTGAACCTTGGAATTATTGGAAGATACCACAACACCTTCGCAGGAGGACCCTTTTTTCTCACATCATCAAGATCATCATCATCATCACCACCCTTCACTTTGTATCGTGATAACCCACATTTGGGGCAATCGTGATTGTCTTCATGAACACCAGTGTACAATATGCAATCATTGGGGCATGCGTGTATCTTCTTATACTCCATACCCATAGGACACAATACCTTCTTGGCCTCATAGTTACGGTCAGGCAATGTGTTGTCCTCCAGAAGCAAGTCTTTCAACACTTCAAGCAATTCCGTGAAGCTTTTATCGGTCCAACCATTTCTCGCCTTCACACAAACCAATTTTAGCACCGCCGACAACCGTGTATGAGTAGTACACCCTGGATATAAAGGCTTATCCGCATCACCGCACAACCTATCATACACATGAGCTCGATGAAAAGATTCTTGTCCAATATCACGGATCATGTCCTCTACTCGATCATCCTCCATATCTACGTCAACGTCCTCACTTTGGGAGACACTTGCCGTACTACTCAACAACACATAACCATGCCATATCCATCTTGTATAACTCAAGCAAATCCCTTCACAAATCAAACGAGTACGTATATCCTTCACCGTACATTTCCTCGTATTCAAACACTTGACACAAGGACAACAGAACATTCCATTACTATTAGGAACATTCCTTTGAGCAAATTCTATAAATTCTCCCACCCCCTTCAAATACTCAGCACTAGTACGCTTACAAACCATCCAACTACGATCCATAACTAGATAGGTCCTGTAGATATACAAAACATATATCCAATATAAGGACAATACGGGAGATTGAAAACTATAGCTTTTGAAGATTGCCAAGCACTGGTCACGGACTGGCAGTGATGTCCATCACGGCCGTAACGTGCCAACTAAACCAGACCATCACAGGCAGAACTTATCACGGCCTAGCCGTGATGAGCATCACGGCCTAGCCGTGATGAGCATCACGGCCTAGCCGTGATGAGCATCACTACCGTGACGTGATCAACCAAATGAGAGCAACATGCACTCAAAACCAAAAATAGAGACGTACATTGCAAACAACTCAAACTCACGGTTTCAAGTTTCAACTACTGAGACTACAGTTTCAACATACACTCAAAACCAAAAATAAAAAAATGTGCCCTAAAGACTCACCAGAAATAGGTGCACGCGTGGTGGTGGGGAGGAGAGCTCGAGTGGTGGCCAACGTTCGATGTGGTTACTAAGAGCAGAGGGACAAGGAGAGTTAGTGCGCGGGAAGGGGAAAGAGAGATGTCAAGTTATTGCAAAGAATGAATGGAAAGACAAAGTTAGGGTTAATAATGTACCTCACGGTGGTGGCGAAGAAGCCCTCGCGGTGGTTGCGGTGGAGATGAGCTCGCGATTAGGGTTCTGTGCTGGGTGAGAGTGAGAGTGAGGGTTGAGAGTGATCGAGGGTTGAGCGTGATGAAAAGAGAAAAGAGACGTATAGAGCGAGGTGCAGAAGGCGCGCGGGTGTAAACATTATAATCAAAAACCAAAAATAAAACAACATTTAACGTCAGTTGTCTTAAACAAATGATGTTAAAAGTCATTGTTTAACGTCAGTTGTATTAAAAAACTGACGTCAAATATTAATATTTTTTTATTTAAAAACACTTTTAACGTCAGTTGTTGAATACAGCTGACGGTAAAAGTGTTGTGTAAAAATAATTCTCTATATAAAGTACCATTCTTCTGTATCAGTATGTAATACAGCTTCTTCTTTTCCTCTATATTTCTATTCCTTCACAAAATGACTCTGAGACTTTTGTTATTTCTTCCTATACCTAGACTTAAAGGTCTCTGTCTTAATGGTCAAAAATCTTCTGAGGTTGTGTAAATCACATTACATGGATGGTAAAGTTGAGTAAATGATCACGTAATGTGATTCCCTCACTTTATTTCATCCCAGTCATCCCTTTCACTCTGCTTTGGCTGCAAGTGACTGTGGATTCGAGATGATGCATCAAGGAATTCCAGTGAAGGAGGTGATGCAAAGATCCATTTCACTTTGCTTTCGCAGGTAGTGACTGTGGATTAATCACGATGCATCATGGAAATCAAGTGAGGGAGGAGATGCATCCATTTGAATTTTTGAGGACAGGACTGAGAAAAAAATGATGTTGAAGCAGAAACTTTTTTATATTTTAGGGCTATGTTGCAGAAATTTTTTATCTTTTAATCATGTAATTAATTGTAAATTATGAATCACTTCAATGAGATACATATATAACTTGTTTTATGTTAAGTGTTTATTTATCTTAATTTGCACAAGAATTTGTTTACTAATTCAAGCTAATTAATTAAGATTAAAAATAAACTTGTTTAAACAAAAAAGTTTAGAAATAAACTGCACTATATATGTGGATTGACCTGTGTTAAGAGTGACAACAGGGCATTTCAGATAGGGATATAGGATTATTTACGTCAGCTATTTATTTAACTGAAGTAAAAATCACACTTTTAACGTCAATTGTATAAACAACAGACGTTAAAAATAAATATTTTTTATTTTAAAAACACTTTTAACTTCAGTTTTATTCAACAACTGACGTTAAAAGTGTATAAGTTTCTGCAAAAACTTTCATTCCTTTGACTACTATGTTACTTACCCATTGACCTGTGTTAAGAGTGACAACAGGGCATTTCAGATAGGGATATAGGATTATTTACGTCAGCTATTTATTTAACTGAAGTAAAAATCACACTTTTAACGTCAGTTGTATAAACAACTGACGTTAAAAATAAATATTTTTTATTTTAAAAACACTATTAACGTCAGTTTTATTCAACAACTGACGTTAAAAGTTATAAGTTTCTGCAAAAGCATTCATTCCTTTGACTACTCTGCTACTTACCCATTACTGCTGTGCTACATACCCATGCACATTGTAACCTATAATCCTCTTTATGAGCATTAAGTTTATACCTAGACTTAAAGGTCTATTTCTTCCTATTCCTTCGGGTGTTTTCTTTTTTGCACGTTTATAATATATGACTGCCAACTCCCAATGCGCCTTGGAACCTAATGCTCTTAATGATCAATTTAATTTTTTAGCAACTTACGACGCCTAGTAACTTCATCCCCTGCTCCTATAAATAGCTTCCTTCCTTCCTTTAATTTTTCTACTTCACAATATGGCTCTGCCATGGAGATTAACTTCATCACTCCTATTCCTAGACTCAAAGATCTTTGTCTTAATGGTCAAACAACTTCTGAGGTTGTGTAAATCACATTACATGGGTGATAAGGGTGTATAAATCACATTATGTGAATTGCTCACATTACCATCCTTCCGGAGAATCAGCAGCTACAGTTCCAAAACCTCAGCTTTGGAACCAAGTGACTGTTCCAAGACCATTGCTGAAACAGATCGAGTGCACCATTCACTCTGCTTTGGCTCCAAAGTGACTGTGGATTCAGATGGAGCATCAAGGACTTCAAGTAAGGGAGGAGATGCATCCATTGGAGTTTCTGAGGACAGGACTGAAAAGAAAATGATGTTGAAGCAGAAACATTTTTTATATTTTAGTGCTATGTTGCGGAAATTTTTTCTTTTAATCATGTATTTGTAATTTATGAATCGCTTCAATGAGATACGATTTGATTATACATATAACTTGTTTTATGTTAAGTGTTTATTTATTTTAATTTGCACAAGAATTTGTTTACTAATTCAAGCTAATTAATTAAGATTAAAAATAAACTTTTTTTAAAAAAAAAGATTAGAAATAAACTGCACTATATATGGAGTGATCTACGTTAAGAGTGACAACAGGGAGATGACAACGAAAGAAAGATAGGAATGAGTTGATTATTTACGTCAGTTATTTATTTAACTGAAGTAAAAATCACACTTTTAACGTCAGTTGTATAAACAACTGACGTTAAAAGTGTTAATAATCACTTTTAACGTCAGTTCATTAAACAACTGACGCAAATAGTGATTTAATATTTACAAAACTGTCACCGCCTCATTTTTAACGTCAAACATATGGTCAACTGACGTAAAATGTTCCCGTATATTACATTATTTCCACTAGTGGAAATAAAAGTAAAGATGGTGATGAGTTCGAAAATTCATTTCTTGTTCAAAACATAAACATGAAATCATAGAGTGTGACATGCAAGTTGAAAATACAACAAAACCCCACTTTTTCTCTTTATATGGTTTCGGCCACACCCTCTAAATTAGGTTTAGAAATTTTCTTTGTAACATGCAAGTATAGAAGTTGATAGCAAGGATGAAGATGAGTGAAAGAAAATTTAATTTGAAGAACATGCATTAAGAGAAACTCAACTTGCAACTAAAATAATTAACATGCATGTTGATATTAGAAACCTGTAAGAAAGGAGCAAGGGTTTAGAATTTATACCCTCTAAATGATGATGATGATGAGCAAGAGATGAAGATGGAAGTGGTTTTTAGCTTCCAAACTTAAGTGGCTAGAGGTTGAAGATGATGAATAGTAAACTTTGAGTGAGAGTAGCAAGTGAGCTTAAGGGAGAAAACTAAGAAATGGGAAAATGGAGTGGAATGAAGGGTATTTATAGAGAAAGAGGGGGTAAGGGGCACTGAAATGGGGTGATCCAAGGGTGGGGAATTTTCCAAATTTTGCTAATTTAAAATAAAACTTAAAAAAATTAAAACAATTAAATAAAAGCTTTCTTGTAAGAATAAATAAAATGATGAGAATGCATTAATTGACTTTACTATTTACATTAATCCATCAAGGTCAATTTCACATCAAAAATTAAGTTTCTGCACTTAATGTGCGGTCGCGTTGTCGCGCATGCGCCAAAAAGCGAGCGGTTTTATAAAACTGTAGTTTAGGAAGCGACAACTCGGATATTGTCTCACAAGGACTCTTGGGTTGTTGTTAACAAAAAAAGTTAGATTTTGGGGGGGTTTGGATATGAAATAAAATAAAGAAACAAAACATAAAACAATGCAAAAATAGAGCAGTTTAAAAGATTATCAAATAAGCTAAAGACGATTAACCTACTGTTCTCGATTTCCCAACTATCATCGGTTCATGTAAATTCCAAGCCCTAAGCAGATTCTAAACCCTTTTTGATTGTAGCATCAATTAACAAGCGAAATCAATACTACGAGACATATGTTCCTATTCCCGAATTAAGCAAACGGGGTGAAGCACTCATGAACTAAGCGAACATGATTGAACACACGCGAATTAAGCAAATGCGATTAAATATAGGAACACACAATCATCGAAATAAATCAACACCTATTCTATACGATTCTGAATTAAGCAAACATAACATATAAAACAAGTATTGAAAGAGAATAGCATAAAGTTCAGGAATTACAAAACCTCAAGCGTCAATGGAACCCGATTACAGTAGATTAATCAAAGGAGACTAGTTCTCCATTACAAACATAAACCTAAAATGCTAAACCTACTGTTGCAGCCGCAACTGTGAAAAGAAAAGAAGAAGAGAAGAAGATAAAAACTCTTTAAGTTCTGTCCTAAAACAGACTTAAATACTGATTCTGGATTCAGCGAGCTCGCGAGGCGAGCACACCTTCGCGAGGCGAATATTACGAACAGTCTTCAGTGTTTGGCGAGCTCGCGAGGCGAGCTTATCATTCGCGAGGCGAGACTCTTCGAATTCCAAACTGTCACAGCCGTGACCTTCAACACGGGTAAACCGTGATGGCTTCTGGTCTTCCAGGGTTGGATTACTCGCGAGGCGAGGCAAGTTTTCGCGGGGCGAGACAGAGAGGTTTGCAATTTCTGGAACAGTCACGCTTCAGGATCGCGGGGCGAATGCACTCTCGCGGGGCGAAGAACTCCAGAACTGCTTCCTTTTACTACCTGAAAACAAGGATTAATAGTAAGTACTTTATTCGACTCTAAATCAGCTAAATTAACCTAAAAATACTTTAGAGACTCAAAATGATGCTTAAAGACAATCAAGTCTAATTTGGGTGAAAATGAGATATAATTAGCACAAAACCACGGTCATACTAGCCATAAAACTAGATGAGCCAACGGCTTATCAATGTGTTTGAATAAAACTCTCTTTGTTGGAGTAAAAACTTGTATTCTAGAATAATTTATGAATTTCTTGTAAAAATAGATAAAATCATTTTATGTATATGATTTGAAAACATCATTATTCAAGGTCACATCCAGCACTATACAAGTCTGTAGAAAATATATTTAAGAAAAATGTGACTCGTTCCGGTTCTATTTAGTTCTTAACGATGAAAACCGATTGCATTTTACTTCTTAAATTTTCACTAGAAAATTCATAGAAAATTTTTAAAGCCATAAAAATAATCATAACTGGATTAGAAAAAATATTAAGAAAATTTATTTGTGTAAAGAAAATTATTTTTCGGGTCAGTAGAGCTTAACTGATAGTAAAAACTCAGACTGTAAACATCTGAAATTTTCTATCAAAAATTTAATAGTAGCTTCCCACTAAAATAAATTATGAAAGTAAATTAGATTTATTAAAATAATTTCTCAAACTTAAATTTTTTAATATACTAAACATGCCTATTCATGCATTTGCACAGATTGTTAAGAAATAGAAAAATCGGGGTGTTACAAGTGGCTTGTGGAGCCTCCTCTGAAGATTTGCGGCCCTCATTTTTCTTGTTAACTTGTGATGCACCCATACCGCTAAGACTTTTTCCAGATATCAGGTGCATACGCCAATTATGATCTTGACCAGGAGTAGGAAACTTCTCAATTAGTTCACCTTCGTTGGTCCCATCGAGCATGCCAAACTTGTTGTCGTGTGGAATTGTGACTCAGCCGAATAATGAAACTAATCGATCTGCATGTGTTGATTTTCCTAATAATCAAGCGAATAAGCACCAAGGGGGAACTACAAAGCTAAGAAGTAAGGGCTAAGTAAGGAAACTGCTAAGCTAAATAAGAAGATAAAGCAAAGCAAAATGAAAGAAAGCATTAAGTTGTAAGTACACAAAAAAAAGCAAGCATAAAAAGCTTAAGTTGTATTGATTGTATGTGGATCCTTTACAAATATTTACAATCAGTATTTATAGGTGATGAGTGTGATTTTACCTCATTTTTCATGTACATTTCTGCATGCATTTGCATATAGTTAGGCCAATTTAGTGTTGAATTTGTATAGTTTTTCCTTTGGAACGGATGCGGTGGTTTCTGGTGTTGTTTTGCAGGATTTAATGGAAAAATGCCCAGGAATCAGCCTTGGTGGAGCTTGGATGAAAAAAGAGATTAGAAGTGAAGATTATGAGCCAAGCAGAGAGTATCACGGCCTGGCCGTGATGGCTGTCACGGCCGTGACGGGCGACGGACCTATAAATGAACCTGCACTGAACAGAAAAAGGGATGAACTTTTAACCTAAAATCAGCTGCACTTGGAGGCAGGCTGAGGCTGGTGGCTGGAGAGGGTTTCTACCCAAAAAGGGGGGCATTTTCTCTGCTCTTGGATGGAGAGAAGATTGGAGGAAGCTTGTCTATGAGTGTTCTCCATCCCTTCTCTTTTTCCTTTTTGTATTTCCTTAACATGAGTAGTTAAATCCCCATTGTTGGGGTTAGATGTAACTTTTCTGAACTTGTGTAATTGATTTGGTATTTTAATACAAGTTTCTATTTCGTATGAGTATGTGATTATGTGTTTAATGCTTTCCTTGGATTAGCTACCCATAGGAATGATTTGTTGCTTTGATAGATGACTGGAAAGTTGGTATTAAGGCATGCTCATGAATCATATGCCAAGTAGGTCAAGAATCTAGACATAGGTGTTGGCTGCTTGCAATCTTATAAGTCTTAACTTAATGCAAAATCTCAGGTTATTCCACCTAAGACATTAGGGTTTAATTTGGGGTTTTAGGCTCAATGCACCTAAGACATTAGGCTTGAGTAATTTAGAAAAGGCTTGATTGGCATAATTGAATTAGGACTTGTGTTAGAAGCCATTTCATTGCAACTAAGGGAGGATTAGTGTAGTCTAACCCTGACAATTCTAGCCACATCCCTGTTTGCATACCAAGTGTTTGTTAAAAATTCTAAAAGACCAAAAACATTTTATTTTCTGTTTAATCCCTCACACTTTAGTTTAGTCTAGATAGTTGTTGAATTTGCGAATTGGTAATTGACATCCAATCCCTGTGGATACGATAACCGGTCTCACCACCGTATTACTTGATTGCGACGAGGTGCACTTGCCTTTATATATATATCTTTAAAATACACGCATCAAGTTTTTGGCGCCGTTGCCGGGGATTGGTTTTGTCAATATCATTAGTAACAAATGAGACAACTAGTTTAGACATTTTTTATTTTATTTTTCTGTATATAATTAATATCTTTCTTTTGTTAGTTTTGTATATATTTGTTTTTGTGTTTATTTGATCATGGGCTTAATTGTTTGTGAGGTGAAAAATTGATTAGATAGGATCATGGACTACAATTGGTATCAACCACCTGATGCAGAATTGGAGATATCTGAGCTGCAGCTGCGGGTAGATATGCTGCAGTTGGCCGTAAAAATCCAACAAGTGAGTGATGAGCTGTCAAGGGCAACTGTCCCTCCTCCACCAATGGTAGTTTGTTCTGAATGGGGAAATCAATTTCCCAACACTTCTACTCCATGGTGGGGGAACCCTCCAAACAATACTTTGATGGATGAAGGGGAACATTGGGAATCTTCCACACCTTGGAATGATGAGCCATCCCCATTGGAAGTTGCTTGGGAGAACTTCAAATCCGCATTCCCAGTCGAGGTTGAGCAACCTATCCCGGATAGTCAATCTCACTTAGAGGCTGTTTTGGAGAACTTCATGGCAACAACAATGGAAGAATTCAAGAATCAAGAAGATGCCATTCGAAGTCTCGGGGTACGTATTGAGGAATTCTCTAACCTACTATCCAAAATGCCAGATGAGGACTTGATGGATGATGATGAAGATGATGCAATGATGGATGAGGAGGAAGAAGAAGAAGTGGGAGCAACCGAGTCAAGAAGTGAAGACCCTGTTTTGGAGAACATAGTTGCACCACTCCCCATTGAACCCTTGACTAAAGAGCACTTGAAAGGAAGAGGCATTTGGAGGATAGCTATGTCACCATGCTCGGGGATGATGAAGAATTTGTGAAATTAAATGATGCTATTGGCCCCTATGCATGTGTGGAATGTGATGGGAGAAACACTTGTGTGGTTTGTGCGGAGATTTCTGCATATTTGGAAGGTGATGGATTTGGCGATCTTTGAGAGTGAAGATGGTACAGGCTTTAACAACACCAATGATCCTCTCGATTTGTTTGCCACCTCATATTTTAAAGCAGTCAACAATGGAGTTCATGCCTCTACCTGAGGTTGAACCCCATTTTTATTGGGAAGATTTTATGGATAAAGGGGTCATCTTTGACCCGAGTGGAATTGAAAAGCGCTTCCCATTTGAAGAAGTCGGCATGAATTTCGAGTGCTCACTTCCACATTTTTGCTGCAAATCGTGGGATCCAGGTGAAGGATCTCACATGGTTAGCATTCCTTGGTCCTTATACCACAGGTTATGGGATCCAGGTGGATGCTTCTTGATGAGTCAAGCTAGTGACGTTAAAGAAGCGCTTATTGGGAGGCAACCCAACTTTTCTTAACCCTTCTCTTTAATTTTGTTTTTGCTTCAACCTCTTGAATAATTTGAGAAGCTCAAGAGGTTTGTTAATAAGTTTGTTAAGTGTCTTCAGATTTTGAATAAAGGAAGGAGAAAAAGAGCAGGGAGAAACAGAGCCAAAAAGCATGTGAGCCAACACCCGCTACCGCCTCGGTAAGCCGTTCCAATTTTTTTGCGTTATTTTATTTTTCTCTCCTCTCCAACTTGATTGTTTACATTGGGGACAATGTAAATCTTTAAGCTTGGGGTAGGGGTATTTTGCATATGTTCATATCTTGCACTGTGAATATTGCATTCATATAGGCTTAAATTTGCATGATCGCATGATTCGGTTACCCCTGCTTAGATTGAGCTTATGATTGTTAGAGCTAAGTGCCTAATGTTTTTGTGATAGTGAATTCTTGAACCCAATTCTGTTTATTCTTGTGATATGGCTGCAAATGAATATGCTTGAGATGATTTCGGATAGTTGATGATTAGCATATGTTTCTTTAGACTTGTGTTCTCACTGGTTCTTGAACTGATAAATGTGAGCTTTTGAGCCATTAGGGGGTACTCACTAAATCTGCCCCATTCTTTGTGTAGAGTGTTATTCCTCTTGGTTTGTTTTCTCTAGAACTTGACTTAAAACCATTTTGAAGCTTAGAAAATTTTTGGAAACATTTTTGAAAATGATTGAGGCAATAGGTATTTTTCTGGCCTTCTGAGCTTTGAATGTGTAAATGCTACCCTTAGTTGCCCAATTTTGAGCCAAAATGAATAAAATGCTTTTCTTGGTGCCCTGAAAAATTTTGATACATATACCTGATAAGGGACCTTCTAAAGTATCACAAAAGGGTGAAAAAGGTAGTCGAAAGTTTGGGAAAAGAATCAGGAAAAAAAAAAATTCTTGATTTGAAAAATCTCCCCTTCTTCAAAAAAAAAAAAAAAAGAAAAAGAAAAAGAAAAATTAAAAATAAATAGAGAAGGGGATGACAAAAAGCAATAAAAGAAAAAGAAAAGAAAAGAAAGGTGGAAAAATGTATTGAAAACCCAAGAAGGTATTTTAGAAGGTGTCCTGTATTGAAATGTTTGATACTTAGTCTAGCCTTTTGAAACATCCCTTTCTTGTTATTCCCACCTAAAGATTAATCCCATGGCCACGTTACAACCAAATAAAAGACCTCTTGATTCTTAAGTGTTTTTCATAAATAAAGTGGAGATTTGGTTGATAGTCAAGCATATGGTAGGAATCATTCCTTGAGGAAAATGGAGCGAATTGTTATATATACTTGAACACTTGAGTGAGTGAGGCAAGAAAGAGAGCCAAGCAAGTAAACAAGCTTGGGGTGAGCTTCAAGTGAGCAAGAGTGCCCGAATCAGTGAGAATGTGAGTCTAGGAAACTTAAGCCCCTAATTGGACTTGAATTGATTGTCTCTTGCTGAATTGTTGAATTGCCTATTGCTTGGATCATTTTACTCGGGTTCTTAGTTCACTATCCATGTTTTGACTGTTTATCTCTTCTGGCCTTAGTTTTTGCTTGAGGACAAGCAAAGTCTTAAGCTTGGGGTGATTTGATGAGTGTGATTTTACCTCATTTTTCATGTACATTTCTGCATGCATTTGCATATAGTTAGGCCAATTTAGTGTTGAATTTGTATAGTTTTTCCTTTGGAACGGATGCGGTGGTTTCTGGTGTTGTTTTGCAGGATTTAATGGAAAAATGCCCAGGAATCAGCCTTGGTGGAGCTTGGATGAAAAAAGAGATTAGAAGTGAAGATTATGAGCCAAGCAGAGAGTATCACGGCCTGGCCGTGATGGTCCTCACGGCCGTGAGGGAGCAGTAGCTGAAGAAAGATTGAGCCAAAAGTCAGAAGCTGTCACGGCCTGGCCGTGATGGCTATCACGGCCGTGACCTGCTAGTTGGAAAAGTCAGAAACGATCACGGCCTGGTTGGATGACCATCACGGCCGTGATGAATAAGTGAATGAAGAGACGCCTGAGTCGGAGACCATCACGGCTCCGCCGTGATGGTCTGTCCACTGCAGCGTGACGGGCGACGGACCTATAAATGAACCTGCACTGAACAGAAAAAGGGATGAACTTTTAACCTAAAATCAGCTGCACTTGGAGGCAGGCTGAGGCTGGTGGCTGGAGAGGGTTTCTACCCAAAAAGGGGGGCATTTTCTCTGCTCTTGGATGGAGAGAAGATTGGAGGAAGCTTGTCTATGAGTGTTCTCCATCCCTTCTCTTTTTCCTTTTTGTATTTCCTTAACATGAGTAGTTAAATCCCCATTGTTGGGGTTAGATGTAACTTTTCTGAACTTGTGTAATTGATTTGGTATTTTAATACAAGTTTCTATTTCGTATGAGTATGTGATTATGTGTTTAATGCTTTCCTTGGATTAGCTACCCATAGGAATGATTTGTTGCTTTGATAGATGACTGGAAGGTTGGTATTAAGGCATGCTCATGAATCATATGCCAAGTAGGTCAAGAATCTAGACATAGGTGTTGGCTGCTTGCAATCTTATAAGTCTTAACTTAATGCAAAATCTCAGGTTATTCCACCTAAGACATTAGGGTTTAATTTGGGGTTTTAGGCTCAATGCACCTAAGACATTAGGCTTGAGTAATTTAGAAAAGGCTTGATTGGCATAATTGAATTAGGACTTGTGTTAGAAGCCATTTCATTGCAACTAAGGGAGGATTAGTGTAGTCTAACCCTGACAATTCTAGCCACATCCCTGTTTGCATACCAAGTGTTTGTTAAAAATTCTAAAAGACCAAAAACATTTTATTTTCTGTTTAATCCCTCACACTTTAGTTTAGTCTAGATAGTTGTTGAATTTGCGAATTGGTAATTGACATCCAATCCCTGTGGATACGATATCCGGTCTCACCACCGTATTACTTGATTGCGACGAGGTGCACTTGCCTTTATATATATATCTTTAAAATACACGCATCAATAGGCAGAAACCAACCCCCACTAAAGCCATCCTCATTGGCTGAAGTCAGGATCGGCCTAATGTATTTTGAGGCCTAAAACAAAATTTGATATAAGGCCTTTTTGAAAATTAATAATAATTTTTATTGAAAATTTATATTTTATTTAAATCTTATCTTTATTACAAGTTATTAAGGTTGATATAAATTTTTGTTGTTCGTACATGTAACTAGGGATGTCAACGGGGCGGGGCGGGCACGGATAGTACTCACCCGCCCCCCGCCCCGTCGGGTGAAACACTACCCGTCCCCGCCCGTTACCCGAGCGGGTACCCGCCAGACGGATATTTAGCGGGTTTTACGGATACCCGCGGATATTACAGGTATCCACGGATATTTCTTAAATCTGCCAACATCAACCAATAGAAACAGGGAAACAAATACAAACAAGGGTTGAATGACCTGGGTGTTTTGTCAAATAGTTGGGGTCCTAGAGGGTGGTACCGCAAGCGTTGTGGTTGGTGACTTGGCGGTGGCGGCGATTGAGGTTTGAACGGCGATGGTGCTCTAGTCTCTCATGTCTCTGTTGTGCTTCTAGAACAGTGCAGATCTGCTTTGGTGCGAGCTTGAGAAGAATAGTGTGAACCTGCTGATTGACGTCCGAACGCAGTGGGGACTCGAGATCAGCACGGAGGTCCTCCCGAGGCCAATATAGCGGGTCCAGCCGGAGTTACAGCATGGCGATGGACCAAACTCGAGTTGACAGATCTGTGGCGCTCTTCGTGTGGGTCTTCGCGGGGGAGGTTGCAGCGGCGCGTTGTTGAGCGAGTCGAGCGGTCGCGTGGAATGGAGTGGCGGTTGGTCGGAGTCGCGGCGTGGCGGCTGCGAGCTAATGACGACGGTGTGGCTCATGAAGGTGGAGGAAGATAACGCAGAGAGTGATTGAGAAGAAGTGAGGAAAGGAATTGTAGTGTATACTTTGGTTAGGGTTATAAATGAGGGTCATTTTTGTAATTTCACCATCGGGGACGGGTATCCGCGGGTACGGATACACCAATACCCGCCCCCGCCCCGTTAACAAACGGGTATTAAAATTACCCGTTTATTTTACCCGTGGATACCCGTTTAGCTACCCGTCCCGTACCCGTTACGGATTTTATCCGCGGGTATCCGCGGGTACGGGTAAAATTGCCATCCCTACATGTAACAACATGTAAGATTTCCTATAGTTTATTGTTTAATGTTTTAATTTTTAATTTTTTATTAACCTTAAATAAAAAAAATTGGAGGCCTAAATTTGAATCTAAATAACTAAAAAAATTTGGAGGCCTAAAACCCTTGCTTTACTGGCCTTAGGCTAGGGCCGGCCATGACTGAAGCTCCTAAATCCAAGCAACTACCCACGACTAACCTATCCATGACTTCCAACGGCTTAACCCACAACGACTACTTCCAAAGAAGTGAGCTCCTACTTTTAGGCATATCCCCTGGTTTTCGTTAGCAACTGATCGCCACACCAGAGTTCTTTAATCGTGAGTTGTAATTGACTTATCCATTATCCACATTTTTAGGAATCAATGTATGGCAAATTTTAAATCAACTTTCAATCTTCGACTTCATATAAAAGATATAATCCAATTAGGCCCATTGACTTAAAGCCCAGCCCAATATGTTCGTTGCTGAATTTTCACCTTTCTACATCGGCTGCACAACTCCTGTAACAGCCCGTTTTTAGTTACGCTATTTAACCGGTTAAAATATAATTACACATATGATTAATTATTTTATTTGGATGTTTGTTAATTTTGTTATGTGGTTTAGTTTGAGTAATTAAATTACTCTCTTCAAATTATTTTATTGGGTGCGTTAGCACTGACTTATTTCAGTGGATGCACACTTACTAGACAATAAGTTACATTATTGTCACCATTACTGACAGTACAGAAAAATATTTTAAATAATATGTTTAAGAGAAAAACATTTTTATATTTTCATTCAATTTAATTTTAGAGTTGAAAATAAACTGGTTTGACATTAATCGGAGATTAAATTTTGGACCGAGTATTTTCTTAGTTGATCAGTCCAACTATTAATCTTTACTCTAATTTGAATTTTGAAGTCATATGTTTGTCAATCTTTATTTTTAGATTCCAAAAAGTAAAAACATGTTTAATTTAGGCTTAATATTTTATCACTCATTTTGTACCTATTAACTAAACAATATTTTTGGTGTGATTAGGGGACACGACACTTTGTGAGATAATGACACCTCCATCTTCTCATTTTGCCGCATACTAAGAACATAACACCTCTTGCTTACCTATTAAATTGTGCGTACCGATGATGATATAGAAATTGTGCGTTTATCGTCATTATGTTACGCTACATATATTATTTTATTATGTGATGATTATTTGTTTGACTGGTTGATGTGAAAGTGATACCTGTTTATATTTATTATATTTCTTATTATTATTATTATCATAATTATTATTTTAATATTACTACTGATGGGATGATAATTATTATTATTATTGTTGTTGTTGTTGTTGTTGTTGTTGTTGTTGTTGTGATTATTATTATTATTATGATAGAATGAGTGTAATGATTGTGCTTAGAGGATTGAGTAAATCATAAGTTATATGAGACACGAGGATGTATTTGGGGATTGCATACTATATGAGATAGCAGTGCCTAACCGAGATAATTATCGTGATATGAGTACGAAACATGGTCGAGTGGACCTGAAACATGGTCTGTAATATGAGGGACCTGAAACATGGTCGAGTGGACCTGAAACATGGTCGATTGGGGTCTATGCCTCGGAGGGAAAATTCTCGGGGATAGGCTAACGGCAGACCGTCCAGAGATGATTTCATTTTAGTCGCAGCTATAGTTCATGCATTGCATGAGCATCCTGGATTGTGGTCCAGAGGTGTGCACTGGGTTGTGCGTCTATAGTGCCATTGCTTTGCGTGGGCACTCTCCATCCGCGGACGAGGGTGTGCGCCGGGGATTCTGGGACGTGTCGATTATATTGTTGTGATATCCGGATATGGCCGATACCTGAAGAGATTATCCATACAGCATTTGCATTGCATCATGATGGAGGGTAGAGGAAAGATTATAGATGTGGATTGAGGATGATTATGTTATATATATTTATACTGGGGAGACGGATGTTGAGTGTGCCGTTATTTAGTTAAATGTTGCTAAACCCTTTCCACATTTGATGTTATATGGTTTCTTATCCCTATATTCTCTATATTGCATATGTTTCATTTTGTGATCGTGATGAGAAGTGCCTACAGATATTCCAGCCATGGAGGAACTTGATGGGACTTCGTATAAGCCTGACGTTGGAGGACGAGCAGTGGATCCTCATAGTTGAGTATAGAGTCTATGGCCAGCGCGTCTTGTCTCTTTAGGATGTTGTTCTTATTTTCTGTTTGATTACCAGCTTGTACACTTTGGGATCCGACTGATGGAATTCCCTCTACTGTACTGTATCAGGATTTGAGATGTATATATTATGTATATATGTTATGTTTTAAATTTTTCCGCTGTTTTAATATATTCGCGTAACGCTAATTAGGTTTTAATATTTTGGGTTTTCTTTAATGGGACGTCGGGGCGTCTCATTTAGTGGTATCAGAGCAGTTCGGTTCTGAAACGGACTATGAGCACTATGATTAGGGTGAACTGGCCATTTAGTTGAATCCACATCGGATAACAACTATGCTTAGAAGTTGGGTAATGAGTCCGACGCGACATCTCTATGGCATAAAGTATTTATATTCCAGTTTTATGTAGTATTATATGTCATATTGATGGGGGCTAATGATTTCTTTTAACAGGATCATGGCTCGAGGCCGAGGTCGAGGACGTGGCAGACGGGGTGGTGGTAGAGCGATAGAGGGTGTAGAAGATGAGCCCCATCGACTAGAGGCAGGGATTGGAGGTGGAGGAGAGTCCGCCGAGACTCTTCGGACTATCCACGAGTTAGCATCCGTTCTGTTGCAGTAGGCGCAGCAGAATGCTCAGAGGGTACAGAGAGAGGCAGAGCTACAGGAGCGGCATGATAGGAGGATAGCCGCCGATGCTGAGGACGCAGGATTGGCTACCTTTCTCAAAGGTAAGCCACCACAGTTTGGTGGAGAGTATGATCCAGAGCGAGCAGAGTGGTGGATTCAGGAGCTCGAGAAGATCTTTGATACCATGAGATGCAGAGATGATAGGAAGGTGACCTATGCCGCCTTCATGATGATCGGAGGGGCTGAGTCATGGTGGAGAGGCAAGAGGAGATTGTTAGAGGCTGAGGGCAGACTCATCAGTTGGGAGCTGTTCAGAGAGTGTTTCTTTGAGAAGTACTTCCCGCGATTAGTCGACGCGAGAAGGAGAGAGAGAATTCATGAGTCTCCAGCAGGGAGACCGATCCTGTTGGTGATTACGCAGCTAGATTCGAGGCCCCGATACGCTTTGAGTACTACCGAGAGGTTTCCTGATGAGGACTGGATGTGCTGGAGATTCGAGAAGGGTTTACAAAGATGAGTTGAGGAGGGCTATAGTACCCTTGGATATTCCGAGCTTTCGAGAGATGGTGGAGAGGACCGAAGCTATTGAGAGCGTGGACAGAGGCAGGCTGCAGAGCGGAGACAAGAGCAGTAGTGGGGGTCCTATCGGAGCAGGTCAACAGAGGAGAGGTGATGGAGGTTCTCGTAGAGAGGAGAGGACCATACGTTAGACCGGGGCGAGCACTCGGACATCCTGTACCATCGTACACTCGCCACTGCAGAGGGCCAGCGAGAGAGGGCCCCAAAGTGTTTCAGGGATGCGGAGGCCCACATTATATCGGGGATTGTACAGATAGATTTGGTTGCTACATCTGTGGCAAACCAGGTCATTTTGCTAGGGATTGTAGACAGAGAGCGATCAAAGCAAAGAAATGAAGAGCGCGGCAGGGAGCTGGTAGTTATAGAGGAGCCAAAGGGTTTTGAAGAAGGAGTTGGGAGAGGGTTCCGGCGGGACGACAGACGGCCGACCTCGAGCCACAGGGAGAGTGTTTACAAGGAGAGGATCTGAGTCCTCTCAATCTGCAGATCTTATTCAAGGTATGTGTTTAATATCCGGGCACTCTCGCCTCGTGTTGTTTGATTCAGGCGCTACACATTCTTTTGTGTCCCATGAGTGTGTAGATCATTTACATTTGCCCGTTTCTCAGCTACCATATACTTTGAAAGTGTCCACCCCTACCAGTGATCCTTTGATCACTATGTCTGTTTGCTTACAGTGTCCTATAGTTGTTGAAAATCGGGCATTCCTAGTAGATCTCATCTGTTTGCCTATGCAGCAGATAGACGTTATTCTGGGCATGGATTGGCTTTCGGCTAACCATGTAGTGCTAGATTGTGCCCGAAAGACTTTATCTTTTATTGAGCCTTCTAGCATGGTATCTGCCAATGAAGGAGCAACTATGAGGGGTTGCGGTTCTCAGCAGTATGTGATGCTTTTCTCTTTGGAAGCTAAGGAGACTTCGAGTATAGATTCTCTGCCTATTGCTAGAGAGTTTCCTGAGGTTTTCCCTCCTGATGTTCCAGGTTTGCCACCAGAGAGGGAGGTGGAGTTCGCTATAGATCTCATACCAGGGGCTGGACCTATTTCAGTAGCTCCTTATAGGATGTCACTAGTAGAGTTGGCAGAGTTGAAGAAACAGTTGGATGACATGATGAAGAAGGAATTCATCAGACCGAGCGTTTCGCCTTGGGGAGCACCGGTATTGTTTGTCAAGAAAAAGGACGGAAGTTCTAGGTTGTGCACGGATTATAGGCAGTTGAATAAAGTTACAATCAAGAACAAATATCAGTTGCCTAGGATAGATGATTGATGGATCAGTTGAAGGGAGCTTCGGTGTTTTCCAAGATAGATTTAAGATCAGGATACCATCAGATTAGGGTGAAGAAGGAGGATGTACCTAAGACCGCTTTTAGGACAAGGTATGGACACTATGAATACCTAGTTATGCCTTTTGGTGTAACTAATGCTCCAGCGGTGTTTATGGATTACATGAATAGAATTTTTAGACCATTCCTTGACAAGTTTGTTGTGGTGTTTATAGATGATATTCTTATCTACTCCCGTAGTCGGGAAGAACACGAGGAACACCTGAGAGTGGTGTTACAGGTGTTGAGAGATAGGCAGTTGTATGCTAAGCTATCCAAGTGTGAATTTTGGTTAGAGGAAGTACAGTTTCTAGGGCATGTAATCAACAAGAAAGGGATAGCAGTTGATCCAGTTAAGGTAGAGGCCGTGATTAAATGGGAGAGGCCTAAGTCAGTGAGTGAGGTGAGGAGTTTCTTAGGATTAGCCGGGTATTACAGGAGGTTCATTGAGGGTTTCTCGAAGATTGCATTGCCTATGACGCAGTTAACGAGAAAAGGTATGGTGTTTGTTTGGACAGAGAAGCGTGAAGAGAGTTTTCAGAAGCTAAAGGAGAAGTTGACTACATCTCCTGTGCTAACGTTGCCAGATCCATTAGGACAGTTTGACGTATACTGTGACGCGTCGTATCAAGGATTGGGTTGTGTTTTGATGCAAGAGGGAAGAGTTGTGGCTTATGCTTCCCGACAATTGAGAGTTCATTAAAGGAATTACCCAACCCATGATCTGGAGTTAGCATACATAGTGTTCGCATTAAAGATATGGCGACACTATCTCTATGGAGTTAAGTTTAATGTGTTTAGTGATCACAAGAGTTTAAAGTATTTGTTTGATCAGAAGGAGCTGAACATGAGACAACGTAGATGGATGGAATTCATTAAGGACTATGAGTTTGATCTTCAATACCATCCAGGGAAGGCTAATGTTGTGGCGGATGCACTAAGTCGGAAATCCTTGCACGTATCCGCAATGATGGTGAAAGAGATGGAATTGCTTGAACAGTTTAGAGATTTGAACCTAGGTATGGATTTGATGGAGGATAGAATATGCTTGGGTATGATCACCATCAGTAGTGAGTTTTTGAGAGACCTTAAGATTAAGCAGGGTCGGGATGAATATTTGGTGGATGTGAATCGAGGTATAGATGAGGGTAAAGTTTCAGATTTTAGGAGAGGATCAGATGGAGTGTTAAGGTTTAAGTATAGTATATTTGTGACATATAACTTAGAGATTAGTAATATGATCTTAGATGAGGCACATAAAAGTAAGCTGAGTTTCCACCCAGGAGCCACCAAGATGTACCAAGACTTGAAGAAGATGTTTTGGTGGCCAAGGATGAAGAAAGAAGTGGCGGAATATGTTCTATTATGTTTGGTATGTCAGAAAGCTAAGATAGAGCATCAAAAGCCCGCTGGGTTGTTGCAGTTCTTGGATATCCCAGAATGGAAATGGGATAGTATAGCGATGGACTTTGTGGTTGGATTACCACGAACTCCGAAGAGGTTTGATGCGATTTGGGTTATCATTGATAGGTTGACGAAGTGTGCTCACTTTTTACCTATTGGTGAAAGTTATAGTCTTGAAAGGTTGACCCAGATCTATATCAAGGAAGTAGTGAGGTTGCACGGTGTGCCGTCGAGTATTGTCTCCGACCGAGACCCTAGATTTACATCTAGATTTTGGAGACAGTTACACGATGCGTTGGGAACAAAGTTGAGGATGAGTTCTGCTTATCATCCTCAGACGGATGGACAGTCTGAGAGGACAATTCAATCATTGGAAGATCTTTTAAGAGCTTGTGTGTTGGAACATGTTGGTAGTTGGGATGAATTCCTACCATTGATTGAGTTCACATACAATAACAGTTTCCACAGTAGCATCGGGATGGCACCGTATGAGGCTCTGTATGGGAGAAAGTGTAGGACTCCCTTATGTTGGTATGAGACTGGCGAGAGCCAAGTGTTGGGTCCTGATGTGGTGCAACAAACAACAGAACAAGTTAGGAAAATAAGAGAGAAAATGAAGGAAGCCCAGGATCGGCAGTGAAGCTACAGTAACAAGAGGAGGAGACCCTTAGAGTTCCAAGAAGGTGATCACGTGTTCTTGAGAGTCACTCCGAAGACCGGAATTGGCAGAGCTATAAAGTCTAGAAAACTCACTCCCCGATTCATTGGACTATTTCAGATTCTTCGACGAATTGGTCTAGTAGCTTATCAGATAGCCTTACCGCCTTACCTTTCCAACCTTCACGATGTCTTCCATGTTTTCCAGTTGAGAAAATATTACCCTAATCCTTCTCATGGACTTGAGCCTGAATCTATACAACTTCGAGAGAATCTAGAATATGAGGCTTTACCGATTAAGATCGCAGATAGAAGGATTAAAGAACTCCGCGGTAGACAGATTCCTTTGGTTAAGGTCATTTGGGATGAGATTACTGGAGATGCTACATGGGAGCGTGAGGCGGATATACAGCAACAGTATCCACATCTTCTCTGAGGTACGTAAATTCCGAGGACGGAATTTCTTTTAAGAGGGGTAGTAATGTAACAGCCCGTTTTTAGTTACGCTATTTAACCGGTTAAAATATAATTACACATATGATTAATTATTTTATTTGGATGTTTGTTAATTTTGTTATGTGGTTTAGTTTGAGTAATTAAATTACTCTCTTCAAATTATTTTATTGGGTGCGTTAGCACTGACTTATTTCAGTGGATGCACACTTACTAGACAATAAGTTATATTATTGTCACTATTACTACCAGTACAGAAAAATATTTTAAATAATATGTTTAAGAGAAAAGCATTTTTATATTTTCATTCAATTTAATTTTAGAGTTGAAAATAAACTGGTTTGACCTTAATCGGAGATTAAATTTTGGACCGAGTATTTTCTTAGTTGATCAGTCCAACTATTAATCTTTACTCTAATTTGAATTTTGAAGTCATATGTTTGTCAATCTTTATTTTTAGATTCCAAAAAGTAAAAACATGTTTAATTTAGGCTTAATATTTTATCACTCATTTTGTACCTATTAACTAAACAATATTTTTGGTGTGATTAGGGGACACGGCACTTTGTGAGATAATGACACCTCCATCTTCTCATTTTGCCGCATACTAAGAACATAACACCTCTTGCTTACCTATTAAATTGTGGCAAAAGTTCTTCTTATCCATATATATATATATATATACTACTTCACGCCTCAGAAAGAAAGAATAAGAAAATTTGAAGGAAAGAAAATAATCAGCTAGAGAGAGAAAGACGTAGAAAGAAAAGAGAGAGGGGGCCGTGAGAGAGGAAGAATTTTCGGAGTCGATTCCGGTCAATCCGTTCGTCCTATCAAAATTCTGATTATACCGTTGTGATCCTCACGATGTCTACTTCATTACCTTATCTTTCTTTTCTTGATTAGGCTAAGGTAAGCCTATGTCCTTTTTATGCCTAAATGCCGTCGGCGACGGTATTGAGGTTATCTTTCAATTCATTTATCGGTTTCCAATTCCGTCTTCAGATTTGGGTTACACGTAACGTGTGCTTCACAATGATGTGTTCAGGTGAATTTTTGGAGCCCCGGAGGGTATAGAACGGTGCGTGGCAGATTTGAGATTATATAGGGAGTGTCCGTTTCGTTGCCCCAGAGCTAGCCTAAGACATTCCAGGTGGGGGAAAGAATTTATTTAACGTCGGAAACGGCGCGGTTATATTTAATTAGATAATGATGTAGGGCGACCCAAAGCCTACATGAGAGCGAGTAATAGACAATGTCTATATCACATTAGGGACTACTTAGTGGTACCGATGATGATATAGAAATTGTGCGTTTATCGTCATTATGTTACGCTACATATATTATTTTATTACGTGATGATTATATGTTTGACTGGTTGATGTGAAAGTGATACCTGTTTATATTTATTATATTTCTTATTATTATTATTATCATAATTATTATTTTAATATTACTACTGATGGGATGATAATTATTATTATTATTATTATTGTTGTTGTTGTTGTTGTTGTTGTGATTATTATTATGATGATGATAGAATGAGTGTAATGATTGTGCTTAGAGGATTGAGTAAATCATAAGTTATATGAGACATGAGGATATATTTGGGGATTGCATGCTATATGAGATAGCAGTGCCTAACTGAGATAATTATCGTGATATGAGTACGAGATTGATGAGATGAGATTATTTGAGGTTATCTATGAGATTATGATGACCGGTTAGGGCACTAGGGGGTGACCTGAAATATGGTCTGTAATATGAGGGACCTAAAACATGGTCGAGTGGACCTGAAACATGGTCGATTGGGGTCTATGCCTCGGAGGGAAAATTCCCGGGGATAGGCTAACTAGCAGGCCACGCCCGAGAGATGATTTCATTTTAGTCGCAGCTATAGTTCATGCATTGCATGAGCATCCTGGATTGTGGTCTAGAGGTGTGCACCGGGTTGTGCGTCTATAGTGTCATTGCTTTGCGTGGGCACTCTCCATCCGCGGACGAGGGTGTGCGCCGGGGACTCTGGGACGTGTCGATTATATTGTTGTGATATCCGGATATGGCCGATACCTAAAGAGATTATCCATACAGCATTTGCATTGCATCATGATGGAGGGTAGAGGAAAGATTATAGATGTGGATTGAGGATGATTATGTTATATATATTTATACTGGGGAGACGGATGTTGAGTGTGCCGTTATTTAGTTAAATGTTGCTAAACCCTTTCCACGTTTGATGTTATATGGTTTCTTATCCCTATATTCTCTATATTGCATATGTTTCGTTTTGTGATCGTGATGAGAAGAGCCTACAGATATTCCAGCCATGGAGGAACTTGATGGGACTTCGTATGAGCCTGACGTTGGAGGACGAGCAGTGGATCCTCATAGTTGAGTATAGAGTCTATGGTCAGCGCGTCTTGTCTCTTTAGGATGTTGTTCTTATTTTTTGTTTGATTACCAGCTTGTACACTTTGGGATCCGACTGATGGAATTCCCTCTACTGTACTGTATCAGGATTTGAGATGTATATATTATGTATATATGTTATGTTTTAAATTTTTTCGTTGTTTTAATATATTCGCGTAACACTAATTAGGTTTTAATATTTTGGGTTTTCTTTAATGGGACGTCGGGACGTCTCAACTTCTCTGTTGCTTCCTCAAGATAATTAACTATCAGTCATTTTCGACTATCAGCTAATTTAATTTATTTTGGGGGTTAACAATAGATTAGGCCAAACTAGTCCGTACATAGCTTAGGACAAGCAAGCTAACCTATTTTCACCGTTATGTGTGAAGAAGAACATTTTCCACGATTAATTTTATACGGCATAGCCACCGACACATCTCTTTTCCTGCCCCTCCACCAATGCCGTAACAAACGCCTAGCTCATCTCATGGACTCATCCCATCCAAGTCGGGATTATTGCAGTATTTTAACCTGGTACTATAATAATTTGCGGAATTCAGTCAAAAAATTAATAATAATTTGCTTTTAGTTTTTATTTTATTTTATTGCGTGGGCAAAGCCCGAGCTAGACAACTATTCTATATTGTTGAATACTTTTAGTTATTAATTGATAAAATTATAATAATTCCTAATTCATGACGATTTATTTATTTATTTATTTATTTCAAGAATTCATGACGATTTATTAGTAATACCTCATTCAATTTGTATATAAAAAAAAAAGTAATACCTCATTCAACGAAAGCCACCAAGTACTTCTCTTCTACGTTTCAAAGTAATTATTATTGTGGAGAATTAAATTTGTTTTTTAGAAAATAAGAATAGTATTAAATACTTTTTAACTTTATTTTAATTACTTAGTAACTCTATTAAATAAAAATTGAAATAGTAATTAAATTAAATATAATAATAACTTTTTTAAAATTAAAAATATTAATAAATTTTATTTTTATATTATATTTAAAAATACTCAAACAAATATTGTGGAACAAAGGTACCTCATAACAGCAACAACCATTCACATACATGTGATGCCTGGAGCTATTCATTCGTCTATAAAAATCAAGGTTTTCAAAATCGGATCGGATCGGCCGGTTCAATCGAGACCCGGGATCTAGAGCGGTATTGAAAACCGTCCTTGTATTGAACCGGTGCTAGAACAGCTGAACCGGTTCAAAACCGGTTGGAGGCCAGTCTGAATCATCGCGAGAGGAGACACTGGAACAGGGAGCAGCACCCACTGTGTGAGAGGGAAAGAAAGATGAAGAATAAGACTAAACAGGAAAAGGGAACCACCGAATCAGGAAGGAGCTGCATCAGTGTATTAGAGGCGTTAGGGTTTTTCAAATATAATAATTGGACCATCCTTTACAGAACTAAACAAAAACAGTACACATCGGCTATAAAAAATTGGGCCATTTGATTTTCAAAATAAACTAAAAGAGTCATCCATACCTTTCTCATAATATAATAATAATAATCAAATTAAACCCCACCCCACCGCACCCCACCTCACCTATCTTTCGTTCATGACAATAGGCAAAATATATATATATATATATATATATATATATATATATATATATATATATATCAATTGGTTTTAAATTTTTAATATATATCTTTAAGTAAAATTTACGGAGTTTTGAATATCATGTTTTTTTTTAATATTTATATACATATATATATATATATATATATATATATATTAAAAATTTAAAAATATTATTATTTAATTAATATCGGTTCAACAACGATTGAACCACTGAACGTTGAATCGATGACTTTATTGGTTCGACGACCGATCCCGTTTTAAAAATATTTATAAAAATAAGAGTGTTCCTAATTTGTGTTCTTTAAGATACTGATTAAGAATGTTTCAAAAAAAAATACTGATTAAAAAATTTAAAAAAAACTTTATATTCAGAAATTAATTGTCTAACACTTTTTAATATATTATTACACCATTTTCTTATATAATTTTTTAAATTTGTTTTATCAAGTTTCTTATATAATTTTTAAAATTTTAAAATAAAAATATCTCTGAGGGCCTGGCCCGTGTACCTGTTGGAGTTTGTGGTCCTCATAATCGATAATGTTTGTTGAATATACAATGGGATATCATATGGTATTTTTTTTTGTTTTTTGATATTATTCTTGAAATACGTATATATAAAGATGATAAAAATAAATGAGAAATAGAAATAAAAATATATAATATCATATATAATATCTAAATTTTGTATTCAAATAACACAAATCAATCGATACTGGCCTGTTCAAACATTTCACAAGATCCAAAAATTGATTTAAATACAATGTCTAATCTCTGATCCGTTTTTTATACCCTTTTATAAAAGTTTTATTGTTAAATAAATAATCCAGAATAAAAATAATGTATTAATATTTAAAAATATAAAAATATTAAATAATTTCTTTGTTTCATAAATAAAAAATTAATAAAATAATTTTAAAAATTTAAAAATTATTTATCTCAAATGTTCACGAGTGCACGGACGCACTATCCACTACAAGCACAGCTTCCATTCTCTCAACGGCAAAGGAGATTTCAAATGTTTATAATACTTTCTTTTTGTTTCTCGGGATATAACTTTGTTGTATTTTTAATGTCAAAATTTGAACTCAAGACTTCTGATTAAATTAAAAAAGATTCTTACCATCTCATCCCAACACTCTCGATAATGTTTCTAATACTTTCTAAGATTATACTGTTATACAAAAAGTAAAAGAAGTTGTCTCCGCTGGCAAACTGTACCAACACTGCCACCGACACCCACTTCTTAACCAGTGTTATTCATAATTAGGTTGGTAAGAAAAAAAAACCAAGGAAATGATCAAGACTCAATTTCAGCATTATTTCTATTTTGTCAGTTAGATTAAATAACAAAAGAATTCAAATTGAAATAGAGAGATTCGATTCAACTCAAGACAAGAGAAAGAAAAAGTGGATTTAATTCTCTCACGCGTCCAACACTCCCGCCTTATTTAAATTTCGGGTCAGACTACAAAACAACAAGGCGTGTAAGGTTTTATCCAATAATAAAAATCATTAATTATTATAGAGATTTCTGTATTTTAACATATTATGAAACAGACAAAGTTACTATTTGTTATCAGTAAAAATTCGTAAAATCTAACTCAAAGTAACAAGGAAAAAAAAAAGAAGGAAATCGTTTCACAATTCTTCACACTGTTTCTACTTTCTAGATCGCACGATGAACTGATAAACTATGGTTATTAAACTCCTCAAAATAAGCAAAAGTATAAAATAAGAAAAAAAAATATTTATTATCGATTAGTTAAAATATTTTGAGATTTTAACTAACTATAATTAATCGAAGGTGTATAATATTTTACTTTTTTACTTTTTTTGTTTTTTAGATTAGCTTTATCCAAATTATGGAAGTGTCAATTGAACAAAGGTTGACATTGATATGATGAAAAAAAAATATGAAGATACATTTAATTTTTAAAAATGAAAAATAATAACTTGTTTTTAATAAAAAATTCAAATGTCAATTAATTAGTTATTTTCAAAATAATTCTTTTGTTTACTTTATACTTCAATTTTATTACACTATATACGGCAATTATTTGTGTTTATCATCTTTCTTTAGTTTTTTTTTTTAATTGGAGCTCGAATGATCTGAGTTGAGTTGAAAAGGATCCATTTAAGGGGAACAAAAGTCTCTCAACGCCTTCTTTTCTCATTCACAAGACTTAACAAGAGAACTTGGTCAAAAGAGAACCAAACATCTTGCTACTTAAACCAATAGTCATCTTTTTTTAGTGAAGTAAATTAATCTCTATCTTGGATTATTTTAATCAATATATAAGAGTTTGAAGAATCAAATTGAAGTTTCTAATATTTTCAGAAATAAAAATATGTTTTATATATATTTTCATTAATTTGTGCATTTATTTACTCACACCAATTTTTATTATTCTTGACAAAGCAACATAAATGCTAGCGTTACTTAAAACGTTAGACGAAGCCCCATTCAATTCTGTCATCCATTGCTATGGTCCTCCCTGCAACTTCAAGTTTCAAGATTTCAGAGTCTCCGGAAACAAACAATCAGAACACATGAATCATAGCCATATAAATCAGAGACAATTATAGGAGTCTGTTTGTTATTGGGTTATTTTGCTTCCCTTCTGGTTTCATATTTTTATGGGAATTATGGGCATTCTAATTAGTTTGCTTTGGTTAAGAAAATCAAAACAAGCAAAAATTGATTAAAAAAAAAGTTTATCATTTTTTTAAAACATATCTTATTTTTACTTTTTTTATTGTTAAAATAATTTAAAAAATACTATTTTATTTTATTTTCAGTTTTCAAAATTTATACAATTTTTTTATTTTTTATAAAAAAAATTGAATAAAAAATAAAATTAAAATAAACGTAAAATTTTTATAATTATTAACCAAAACAAAATTGTGCTTGTTAACGAAAACAGAACATGAAAATAAAACGTTGAAAATAAAGTAACCAGGAATTTGCAAAAGGTCCATTCTCATGTTCTCACTCCCTTTTTTGGGGGAAAAGGAAGGCCACTATTGTAACACCAAATTAAATTACACTTTCTTTTTCTATTAAAATATCAAAAAAAAAAAAAAGAAGAAAAGAAAAAGATCATTTTACAGATTGTCTAAAATCCTTTGATGATGGCAATGATGATAACGAAGAACTTGAGTTTCTGCAAAACTCTGTGCTTCCTCCATTCTCAGATTCACTCTCCACAACGAAATGCCCCAAAAAATCCACCGTCTGAACCAAATTCTCTTGACACAGAAACTCATCACTGAAAAGCCTTTCCACCTCTCTCCCAAAATCATGAACAAAAACATGGGTCACCGTTGTCCCACCGCCGCCGGAAACTCTCTTGCTCCTCGCCAGCACCGCCGCCGTGAAGATCGGCGTCATCCTCCCCGGAGCCGCCGGAAAATACCCTCTGGGCCCATCGACAAGAATCACGTCCCAGGGGATCTCGTATATATGGTTCGGCAAATCGTTGATGCCGAGCTTGCACTCCGAGAACAAGAGATTCTGCACGGGTCGACAATCGCTTCTGGAACGCGCTTTTGCATATGAGAGAAGCTTAGGGTACTCGGAAACTTTTGTAGTGAACTGAACGTCGTAGGCTTCGATTCCGGGGTTGGAGTTTTCGAAGTTAGAGATGATGTATTCGTTTTCATCTAGGAAGATGGTGCGGCCGTGGTGGTTGAGCGCGTGCCAGAGGAGGGACTCGTGGGTGAGGCCGAAGATGAGGAAGTTGGGGTGTGGGGTTTGGAGGAGGGTGGTTGTGATGGCATTGAGTTCGGAGGGGGACATGGGTTTTGTGGTGGTGGTGTTGGCTGTGGTGGTGGCGTAGTGAAGGAGGGCTTTGGTGATGGAGGGTGGGAGAGGGGAGATGGTGGCGGCGGCGGTGGTGGTGGTGGAGGAGGAGATGGTGGTGGTGGTGATGAGGGTTAAGGTGAAAAGTAAGGTGAAGAAGGTGAGGGAGAAGAGGAGGAATAAGCGGCTGTGGTGAGAGGGGAGTGGTGTTTGTTTGTGAAGGGAAGGGTGGAGGAGAATGAGTTTGGTGTTTGAGTTGGCCTTCATGTTGTTTGGTTGGGAGTATGAAAATTGAAAGGGGGGACTCTCTCTCTCTCTTTCTCTGTATCTTTTATGCTTGATATGGTGTCTTACTCTTATCACATATAGAAAAGGGTTTGTTTCCCCCCAAACATATGGGACATTGTACATAGACATTTATATATGGTGAATGTAATTTTTTTATATTATTAATTATATATATAATATTATAAAAATATATTTTTAATTTTTATAATAATTATTTTAGTCTCATATAATGAATGATTTTTTTTATCAAGTCATCATATAATGAATGATGTGTGAATGGTAGAAATTGTAAAAAAAATTAAATAGTATATCAAAATTAAATTCATATTTCATATTTAAATATAAAATAAATAAATATTACGTGAATATAAGAATAGACTAGCGCTCTGTCTGGCTACATTTCTAATGTTTTTACTTGTATTTGAGGGGAGTGTTAGAAAATCAAAAAATATATAATAATATTTTTTCATATTTTAGAATATTTATAATATTTAATTTAGAGTATCGTAGATGATCTCTTAGGATCTATTTCTTATTTATATTAAATATTTTCATATCCACTAATACTTCTGCCCAATGTTATCTAGGGTATTAGGAAATATAAATATAAGATTTTATTGAGGAAAACTGATCTACTTAAAATGAGTATTGTATTTTTTAAAAATAAAATAAAGTAATAAAAATAAATTCTTATTAAAAAACTAAACACAATATTATATATTAAATATGTTTCCATTTCGTATATTCAAACTTTTAATGTTTTTTTGACTAGAAAAAACTTTTAATGTTTGTCATTTTAATGATATAATTCATCGAAGTTGTTTAATTTTTTTTATTAGTTTCGTCATCACGTTATCAATTTTTCACTTTATTATAATACTTTAACAACTCTTTAGTCTTTCGTAGCAATTAGGTAAAAAAAAAAAATACACTCTTTCATAGCAATGGTATAATTCTAAAAAAATTAAAGTATTTTTATAAAAATTGATTGCTCAAATAAACAATGCTCTAGGATGCAATAAACAATAGTAGAGTTACTATCCCTTAGAGCAATTTTAATGAGTTATAATATTTGAACACAAATTTTGGATAATGTATGTGATACCGTATGTATTTATCCAATGTTATTAAAATCGGATCGGCCGGTCCGACCGGTTGGACCGGAAACTGGACCTATGGTCGGTTCGGTCAACATGTCAGACCGGTTAGCCACCTGACCCGATGCTGACATCATCAACACAGCTTTGAACCAGGGTGAACCGGTAAAAACCGGCGACTCGAACCTTGGTCACGGGGCACAAATTCCACGAGCCTTACGACTGCACCACCACAGCTAGTTGGTTAACTCTTGCCAAATAATATATATATACATAAGTCAATCATAATAATTTATATATTTAATATATACCGGTTCAAACCGAGTCAATCAGTGACCCCCGGTTGAACCCTGTTGAACCAGTGACCCATTGACCCAGTGCCCTGACCGAGTCGATCACCAGTTCAGTTTTAATAACACTGTATTTATCTCTATCTCTTACTTACTTTTTATCTTCTTTGTATACACGCTTCTCAAAAGTACACCCAAAAAGCAAAGGAGATACCAATTGGTGTCCCATTTTTGTGTACAAAAGTCATTCCTCACTTTAATATGAGTTTCGTAGGGGTTCCTTAAGAATAAAATATTTGTTGCAAAAAGTTGATTTTGGGTTCGTTAAATTTAAATTGGAAGGAACCTTATTTAAAAGAGAGTTCCATAACATTTAAATAATGTTTTTTTTTGTGTGCATTTGATAGTGTAAAAGAGCGAGAGAGAACATGCTATGTTAAAAAGAGAGAAGTTAAGAAAGTTAGTATTAAAAATTCTCATTAAAGTGACCAACATGGTGTATCACAGTTGGTAGATAACCGAGTCTCTTAAGCATGTGGTCAGGGGTTCGATTCCTAGCTCATTAATCAGTGTGATTTCACCTCATATTTCCTTGTCATTTTGCATGCATTTTCATATAGTTTAAGTATATTTTATTTTGATTTTTGTTAGTTTTGCCGTGACAGCCATTAGTGAAGCGATTCTCCAAGTCGAATTGGCCACGGCCTAGCCGTGACAGGCATCACGACCGTGACGTGCAAAACCTGGGATTTTGATTTTTTTTTATCTGATTTTGTAATTGTTTTAATCCCAAGTTAACCTACATTATAAATAGGACTCTTAGGCTCGAAAATAGGCATCTTTTGGTTGCTACCTTAGGCTTAATTTATGATTTCTCTTCTTCTCCAATTTCTTCTCTTCTCTTAAGATTTTTATGTTCTTTTTAATCAAGATTGCTATGACCATGGCAATGCTTGAGTAGTCGTTTTATTTATAGGAATTGGGGCTATGCCCAAGACTTGTTTTATGTGATGAATTGATGCTTTTCCCTTTTTTTTAATTTCAATTTGCTTTAGATTTGGTTCTTATTGTGCTTCATCCATGTGAATTGATTGATCACCTATTTGCATGTCTTAGATATTATAGGGAGGAACTGAGAAGTGAACCTAGATATTGGATCCATAGAATTGAACTTAGGACTTAAATCACGAGAGTTAGAAGCGATCCTTCGAGAGTTCATTGAATTGTCACAAACCTAAATGGGTTCAATTTAAATACAATTACCACGAGAGTAAAGGTTGGTTTAATTGGGCACGGTTCTTGTATCTCGAGAGGGAACATTAACTTTATTAGGATAAATTCACCTTCAAAGCATTTTGATAATTAACAAGAGGGGTAGTCAATTTAGTAGCATAGGCAGTCTTGTTGGTAACCCAATTCCTCGAAATATCTTTTAATTTGAAAATCTCCAGATTTGATTTGATTGTGATTTTATTTGATTGCGTTTTAATTACTAGATTTGTTAGTTAATTCTTATTTCAAATTCTAAATATTTTTCTTGTTTAGTTTAATTAATTTAATAATTAATTGTTATTTAAGATCACGGTCTCTGTGGGTTCGATATTTTTATTACTTGACGACGAAGCTGCGCTATCAATTTTTTGGCGTCGTTGCCGAGGACTGTGCTTTCTTGAATTTCAATTTAATTTTTAAATTTATTTTTCTGGACATTTTTTTTATTAACTTTTTCTTTCTTTTTTCCAGTGTATCTATCTCTCTATTTGCAGGTATTTTTCTCTTTTATTCGAAGACCCCAAAGTCTTGGGACTCTTATTGATGTTCACCCTGAGATTGAAAGGACTTTTCATAGACGTAGGAGACTACAAAGACAAAGAGCGAGAGAAAGGTTGATCCCCATTCCACTTATGGCCAATCTACCGGATACCAAATCACTGAAGGACTACGCATCCCCAAATGCTAGGGGTTTGCGAACTGGGATTGTTAGGCCAGAAATTGAGGCGGAGAACTACACTATACCGCCTTAGTTAATTGGCATGATTAGGCAACATCAATTTGGAGGATTACCCTTGGAAGACCCAACTGATCATGTGGAGACATTCTTGGAATTTTGTGATGCAATAAGAATTCAAGGTGCCCCATACCTTTTACAATGGATTGGACTATTCTTCGAAGGCGTCACTTGACTCCGCAGCAGGTGGAGCATTGATGAATAGACCACTGACTCAAGCATTTGAGATCTTTGGGAACGTTGCCACCAACTATCACCAATGGGGTTCAGAAAGATGTAATGACCCGAAAAAGTTTCCGAGGGGTAAGTTTGAAATGAATGGTAATGATTTAATTATGTCTAGAGTTGACTCATTGAGTAAACGCTTCGATAATCTTGAAAAAGCTAATGTGGGTTCAATAGTTACTACTAATGTTGTTTGTGAGATTTGTGGAATGTAGGGACATGACATGATGGAGTGCCCACATGGTAGTGCTCCTGGATCCGGCGCTTCGGGTGAACGAGTGAATTCATGTCACAATTTTTATGACACGAACCCGAAGTTGCCAAACTATGTTTCTACAAATTCTTACAACCAAGGAAGGAAGAATAACCCTTATCTCTCCTACGAGAACTACAACAACACGTTGAACCATGAATTCCAAGAAGGCCAAGGTAATAGGAAACCCACATCGGGGTATCCTCAGGTACAAATGTCTAAACTTGAGTCTCTTTTGGAAAATTCTGTTGAAACTCAAACAAAGCAAAATGAAGAGTTTAGGCAACAAGGTATGGCAGTCAATGAGGCAATAAAGGAGTTAACATCTAAGGTAGATAACTTAGCCATCCATAATAAGATGTTAGAAACTCATATTGCCCAACAAGCTAGTACATATTCTAGAACTAAGGGTACGTTTCCAGGACAACCCGAAGTTAATCCCAATGAGCATTATAATGCTATATACTTGAGAGATGATAAGCTTGGGGTAGTTGAAAAGTATGTGGAATATGAGGAGGACATGAGTGAACAAGAAGAGATAGAACCAAAGTACGTCCCTCCACCACCTTACCAACCTCCAATACCTTATCCACAAAGGCTAGTGAAGAGAAAGCAAGTAGAAAAGAGAGACTAGGAGCTTAATTGAGGAGCATGATGCCATGATAAAAACTAATATGCCTCATAAACTAAAAGATCCAGGAAGTTTCTCTATTGCTTGCTCAATTGGAGAAGTGAAAATGGACCAAGCCTTATGTGACTTAGGGGCTAGTACAAGTTTGATGCCACATACCATCTTTGAGAGGTTAGGAACCAAGGAATTGAGTCCATCCAAGTTCTCTTTATAATTTGCGGATGTCTCAACTAAAACTCCTCTAGGCATACTAGAGAATGTCCCCATAAAGGTAGGGAAATTTTTCATTCCTACCGATTTCATGGTGTTGGATATGAATGGGAATTCTAAATTCCCTATCATTCTTGGAAGGCCATTCTTGGCCACAGCTGGAGCAATAATATATGTAAAAAATGGTAAGCTCTCCTTAAATGTAGAGAAAGGAAGGGTGGATTTTGATTTGACTAACTCATATAACAACCCTCCTTTTGAGAGTCATGTGTGCAGGATTGAGATAATGCCTCCAAAGGTAAAGGAAGAGCTTAACATGGAAGCAACTCTAAAACTTTGCATGACAAATGATGTACCAAATAATGATGAAATTGGAGTTACTCAACATGTGGAGTTAAAACTTCCGCCGGGAGGAAGTAAGGCCATGAAACTCAGAGTGAAAAGAGCAAAGCGAAAGCGCATGTGGCCATATGAACAAAATAGGCTCTTTGAAGGATTTCCTTGGAAGAGAGGTGTTCTTTCACTTTCAAGCCCAGCTGATCCTGGTTGATTGAAGGGAGTATGGTCAAGCTTAAGACCGTAAATAAGTGCTTCTTGGGAGGCAACCCAAGCTTTTTTTCCCTTTTTAATTTGTTTTTGAATAATTTGAGAAGATTAAGAGAATAAAGATCACAAATTGATGGTTTTGCCAAGTATTTTCAGGTTATAGGCATGAAGAGAAAAAAGGCGTGGAAAAATAAAGTCAGGGGAGATCATGGCCTGGCCCTGATGCCCATCGTGACCGTGATGGAGCAATTTCAAAAAGGAAGAGTAGACCAGAATTGATCACGGCCTAGACGTGATGAGGGTCACGACCGTGATAGGACGACAGTTGAAGAACAGAAAGGATCACGCCCAGGTTGTGATGGCCCTCACGGGCATGATGTGAAGAAGCTTGAAAATCAGATTTGGTCACGGCTCAGCCGTGATATGCATCACGGGCGTGATGGAAGGAGCCCAGCAGAGCAAAATGGATCACGGCCTGCCCGTGACGTCGGTCACGGTCGTGACGCACTCTAGGCGTGTTAAAAACCAAATTTCGCCCTCCCTGCTCAGTTTTGAGAAGCCCTACACCTACTCTCTTTCTTCAACCTCTCTTTTTCTGCTCCAACAGCTCTATGATTGGCATCTGTGCCAACACCCTCCACCACTTCGGTGAATTGTTCCATTTTTTCTCCTCTCTTCGACTTGATTATTTACATTGGGGACAATGTAAGTTTTTAAGCTTGGGGTATGGGTATTATTTTTTGCATTTTTTGCATGTTTCATTCATATAGGCGTAGTTTTGCATAATCACATGATTAGGTTGCTCATTGCTTAGAGTATGCATCCAATCGTGAGAACTTTGTGCCAAATGAATTGAGACTGTGAATTTTTGAACTCAATTTTTGATTTCTTGTGATAGGCTAAAAATAAAAATGCTTGAGATGATCTTTTGATAGTTGATAATTAGCACGTGGTTCCTTGGATTTGTGTTTCTCATTGATTTTAAACTACTAAATGTGAGATTTTTGAGCCTAAAATGGATACTCACTAAATTTACCCCATTCCTTGTGATTGAGTGTTTTATTCCTCTTGGGTTGTATTCTCTAGAACTTGACATGAAACCGTTTTGAAACTTAAAATTTTTTGAAAACATATTTGAAAATGATTAAGGCACTAGGTATTTTTTTGGCCTTTTGAGTTTTGACTGATTAAATGCTACCCCTTAGTTGCCCAATTTTGAGCCTAATAGAATAAAATGCCTTTCTTGGTACCTTGATTGATTTTGATAAATGATGCATGGTATGACACCTTTTAAAGTATTGCAAAAAGGGCAAAAAGGTGGTTTAAAAAGTCGTGGGATGAAAAAGTTAGAAAAATAGATAAATAATTCTCTTTGAGTTGGAAATCTCCCCTTATCCAAATTGAAAAATAAAATAAACAAAAAAAAGGAGAAGGGGGTGAGAAAAAAAGAAAGAGAGAAAGAAAGAAAGGTGGAAAAGTGAATTAAAGCCCAAAAAGGTATTTTAGAAGGTTGTCATGCTTTGCATTGTTTGATATTTTGTTTAGCCTTCTTGAATTTTCCTTTTCTTGATTTCCCCACCTAACGATTAATCTCGTGGCCCCATTACAACCAAAATAAAAGACCTCTTGATTCTTATGTGTTTTCATTAATAAAGTAGAGATTTTGATTAACAGTCAAGCTTATGATAGGGTACTTTCCTTGAGGAAATTGAGCGAATTGTCATATGTCCTTAAACATTTGAGTGAGGCGAGAAGAGTGCCCAAATTGGTGAGAGACATGAATTTAGGGAACCTAACCTTCTAACTGGACTTGAAATTGATTATCTCTTGGTTACTTAATTGGATATGTCTGTTACTTGGATTTATTACTTGGGTTCTTGGTTCACTGTCTGTGCTCTAACTGTTTATCTTGTCTAGCCTTAGTGATTGCTTGAGGACAATCAAAATATTAAGCTTGGGGTAGTTTGATGATTGTGATTTCACCTCATGTTTTCTTGTCATTTTGCATGCATTTTCATATAGTTTAGGTATATTTTATTTTGATTTTTGTTAGTTTTTACCTTGGAACGGGTAAGGTGGTTTTGTAGTGTTTGTGTGCAGGAATTGATGATTAAATTGCTCGAGACCAGTTAATTTGGAGTTTGCATGAAGATTGAACTTGAAAAACAAAAAAAAATGAGCCAAACAGAGACAATCACGGCCTGGGTGTGACAAGTATCACGACCATGATCGCGTAGGACTGAAGAAAAAGAAGAATGCAAAAGTTAGAAGCTGTCAAGGCCTGGCCGTGACAGCCATCATGGCCTGACCGTGACAGCCATCACGGCCGTGACTCGTAAAATCTGGGATTTTGATTTGTTTTTTTATCTGATTTTGTAATTGCTTTAATCCCAAGTTAACCTACATTATAAATAGGACTCTTAGGCTCGAAAATAGCATCTCTTGGCTGCTACCTTAGACTTAATTTAGGATTTCTCTTCTTCTCCAATTTCTTCTCTTCTCTTAGGATTTTTATGTTCTTTTTAATCAAGATTGCTATGACCATGGCAATGCTTGAGTAGTCGTTTTATTTCTAGGAATCGGGGCTATGCCCAAGGCTTGTTTTTTGTGATGAATTGATGTTTTTTCCTTTTTGTTAATTTCAATTTGCTTTAGATTTGGTTCTTATTGTGCTTCATCCATGTGAATTGATTTATCACCTATCTACATGTCTTAGATATTCTAGGGAGGAACTGAGAAGTGAACCTAGGTATTTGATCCATAAGAATTGAACTTATGACTTAAATCACGAGAGTTAGAAGCGGTCCTTCGAGGGTTCATTGAATTGTCACAAACCTTAATGGGTACAATTTAAATACAATTACCACAGGAGTTGGTTTAATTGGGCATGATTCTTGTATCTCGAGAGAGAACATTAACTTTATTAGGACACCTTCAAAGCATTTTGATAATTAACAAGAGGGATAGTCAATTTAGTAACATAAGCAGTCTTGTTGCTAACCCAATTTCTGGAAATCTCTTTTAATTTGAAAATCTCCAGATTTAATTTGATTGCGATTTTATTTGATTGCGTTTTAATTACTAGATTTGTTAGTTAATTCTTATTTCAAATTCCAAATATTTTTCTTATTTAGTTTAATTAATTTAATAATTAATTGTTATTTAAGATCACGGTCTATGTGAGTTCGATATTTTAATTACTTGACAACAGAGCCGTTTACTTGCGGATTCACACTATCACTCATGTGTATAGAAAAACATCTATTGGAAGAGGTCAACTCCTTAAATGGATCTTAGTATCTCGAGGGATTAGTCTCTAGCTCTCGGCTGGAGGATACCAGGGTTTACCAAAAAAAAAATACTCTCATTAAAGTGAACATGGAGTAAGTGTGAAAAACTCTGGTGGACCCATTAAAAATGAATTCTTTAAAATTTTATCATTGGAGATACTCTTATCACAACCCGAGTACAACATAATAATTAACAAGGGAGGCAGATGCTATATAAAATGAGTAGTGCTAATTGAATACATTTTTTGTGATATCATACGCGACATCTGTTACAGTAGTGCACTGTAGCACTACTATAGCAACAATTTTTTTTTAAATTTTGACTTTTTTAAAAAAATAAAAAATTTATTTCTAAAAATGCCCATTCACCAGATAATGAACCGAGTTCATCAGATATTTGTACATAATTCACCAGATATTTGCACATACTTAACCAAAAAATTTATTTATAAAAAAACCCATTCAACAGATATTTACACATACTTAACCCAAAAATTTATTTATAAAAAAAACACACATTCACCAAATAATGAACTGAATTCACCAGATATTTATACCTGATTCACCATATATTTGCACATACTTAACCAAAAAAATTATTTCTCAAAAAACATATTCACCAGATAATGAAGAATTCACCAGATATTTATACCTGATTCACCATATATTTGCACATACTTAACCAAAAAATTTATTTCTCAAAAAAATCTATTCACCAGATAATGAACTGAATTCACCATATATTTATACCGGATTCACCATATATTTGTACATACTTAATCAAAAAAATTATTTCTCAAAAAAACTCATTTATCAGATAATGAACTGAATTCACCAGATATTTGTACCCGATTCACCAGATATTTACACATACTTAATCAAAAAATTATTTATAAAAAAATTAATATTTTTTTAAAGAAAGAATCGATTCTGATCATACAAATCTGATTCTGATAACGTGTGATCAAGACACACATACGGTGTCACCATATCGATGTCCATGAATTATTTGAAATTAGCATTTGTGATATAAAATGAAGTTTGGAGGGAGAGAGGAAACGAGGAATCGCGGAGTAGATTGAGAGGGGTCACCTATCCCAGGCAGTGGCCGTGGAACCTTTAAATGCCATGGTCCCCTAAATATAGAGTCTATAAATATATCAAATATGGGTCACAAGTTCATTTTTAAAATATAATAATTCAATTATTTTAAAAGAGGTCTTAAAAGCATTGATAAAGAAATGGCAATAAAATGAAAGTTTTTTTGAAAATCTAAGCAAGGTGTATTGAATGAAGATTTTAAAAGATTTTAAAAGAGATAAAAAGTATTTAGGTATTTAATTAAGATTTTTAAGTAATTTAAAAAAGTGTTATGATATCCAAATCCGATGATATTCAATCAAGATTTTTGTAAGTATAAATAACAAACCTATCTCAAAATCCCATCCAAAATCCTAGACTTTTCTACTTTCTTTTTCTCTCTTTGTTGGCTGCATTTGAATCATATTTCTTCTTTCTTATATCTCCGGTTGCAGTTGTTTTTTCAAAAATTTTACTGAAAAGCTTCTCTTTAATTGATACATGTTAGTTTGTTTGGAATTTCTGCTTCTGTTAGGTATTTATATCCACCATTTTCTTTAAGAACTTCCCCCTTGTATTTGCTTATATAATGATAAAAAATAAAAAACGTGAACTTCCTTCAACCAATTCAATTTCTTTAAGCAAATAAAAAGTTAAAATCAAGCACATATGTTAGGGACGTATAGTTACGGTTTCCATCGGCCATCGCGTATAGGACAATATATTTGCTTATAGTATTTGTTTTTAATATATTATGATATAACAAAACGTGTATACGGGAGATTGGTGCGGCGGGGTCTTGATACAAAGTTGATGCACTATATATAATGAACTAGGCTGCACTATTAGGGTTTATTAAAAATTTTATCATTTTATTTCTTATCTTTTTCATGAACTCTTATAATTTTGAATATTTGTTAAAAATCCTTGTAATCTTTTCAAATCTTATAAATCCATAAAGTTTTTTCAAATCCTATAAATTCGTATGTTATAAATCCTTTAAAATCCAATCAACAAAAAAATCTCCCCTAGATATAACACTTTTCTATATATAAATATAAGAGTTTTGGTAAAGTTAATTTTCAAAAGATTAATTTTGATAACGTCAGAGTTTTTGCATAATTATATATAAAATTTGAAAATACTGTAAGAAACTTTGGGCTGATACATTCCACTTGAACTCTATTTTCAAATCAAAATAAAAATTGTCAAATGTACCAAAAAAATAATTGTCAAATGAAAAAATAGAAATAGTAAACATGTTGAAATTCAAAAACTATATAAGCCTTTATAACGGTTCAGTTTGGGTGCAAAACTAAGTTGAGAGCAATTCGTAACGAAGGAATGGAAGAATTGCCCATGAAATGAGAGAATTGATTGAGGCAATGAAAGTATGTTAGGGCATAGATAGGCATAGGGACATGGAGATTGAGTGGAAGATTTTTGTATGATTATGGAATATGAGTTGGGACTCTCACAGAATTTGAAGCCTTGATTTGAGACATTATTCAGATTGGAATATAGAGACTTAGCTGGCCATCGCTTTAATTGTACCCTGCTAGCCTGTGCTTTCCTTTCTTCACATTTGCAGCAAATGCTATTAAAAGGTAAGAGGAAAAGGGAACCTGAAGCAGGTTTCTTGTGAATTAAGATGCAGATCATGTTTAATTATGGCATAAAATCGAGCATAGTCAAACTACGAATGCTGCCTGCATTTCTTTGACACGGATGTCCATTTCTGATGGCAAACTAAGGGATGATGCCCGCAAGTGTCGTTTAGGCAAATGATGTCCTTATATAGTATTAATAAGATCAACACAAAGAAATATGAATAATGCCTCAATGATTGATTCTCTCATTGATTTAGGGATTTAGCTTTATATAGCAGTAATGATAAGATATAGTTTCGCTGACATAAATATATACTTCAACGGGCAATCTAAGTTAAAGGAAATATTTGAGTTTGCCAAATGTTCTAGGTCACGATCCAAGATCTTAGGTCTAGTAGGCCAACCACATGCTTTGAGCCGGAAGGCGGCCCAACACTGAAGACAACTTTGGGCTGGGAAATGGCCCAATATCAAGTGGACGGACGATCAGCACAGCCTAGTAAATTTGTCACTCTACCTTTGAGGGCTCGCAGACATCCGCTGCCCTACTACTGCATAATAGGCTTTTTGACCAAACTGTGTTCCTTTTAAGAATTACTTATCCGTTTAGGGTTGTTCTGAAACTATTTATTAATGGGGGGTCCTTTTAGACAGGTGGCATATTTTATTTTTTTCCACTCTGATGGGTCAAAGGCGCCAGTTCTACCAGTATTAAAAAAAAATAAAAAGAAAGAAAATTGATAGCAATAATAAGAGGTATAAAAAAATAATAGCAATAACAATTTACACCAATAAATATTCATCAATTATTACATTAGTAAATTTTTTTTTACCTTGTAATAGCATTAATGTCATCGTTGTTACTCTCTATACTTATAGTATAATTTTTTTTAGCAGTGTTCCTTTAAAATTACTGGTAACTTTCTTTTAATTCTTACAAGGTAAATTTTATTTTACTACTGTAATAATTGATGAATATTTATTGGTGTAAATTGTTATTGCTATTATTTTTTTATGACTCTTGTGATATTATTTGCTACTTGTTATTATGAGATTTTTTTTATTGCCTCTTGTTGTTTTAAATGGCTTTTTGACCAAAATGGGTTTCTTTTATAAACTATTTATCAATAGCAAGTAGCAAATAACAATGACAAGTAGCAAATAATATCACAAGAGGCATAAAAAAATAATAACAATAACAATTTACACCAATAAATATTAATCAATTATTACAGCAGTAAAAAAAAGTACCTTGTAAGACTTAAAAGAAAGTTACCTGCAATTTAGAAGGAACACTGTTACAAAAAAAATTATATTATAAATATAGGGAGTAACGATGACATTAATGATAAAGTATCTATTTGAAACAACAAGAGGCAATAAAAAAAACCCTAATAACAAGTAGCAAATAATATCACAAGAGTCATAAAAAAATAATAGTAATAACAATTTACACCAATAAATATTCATCAATTATTACAGTAGTAAAAAAAATTTTACCTTGTAAGAATTAAAAAAAAGTTATCTGCAATTTAGAAGGAACACCGCTACAAAAAAAATTATACTATAAGTATAAGTAGTAACGATGACATTAATGCTAAAGTATCTATTTAAAACAACAAGAGGCAATAAAAAAATCCTCTAATAACAAGTAGCAAATAATATCACAAGAGTCATAAAAAAATAATAGTAATAACAATTTACACCAATAAATATTCATCAATTATTACAGTAGTAAATTTTTTTTTACCTTGTAAGAATTAAAAGAAAGTTACCTGCAATTCAGAAGGAACACTGCTACAAAAAAAAATTATACTATAAGTATAGGGAGTAACGATGACATTAATGCCAAAGTATCTATTTAAAACAACAGGAGGCAATAAAAAAAAAACCCCTAATTACAAGTAGCAAATAATATCACAAGAGTCATAAAAAAAGAATAGCAATAACAATTTACACCAATAAATATTCATCAATTATTATAGTAGTAAAAAAAAATTTACTTTGTAAGAATTAAAAGAAAGTTACCAGCAATTTTAAAGGAACACTGCTAAAAAAAATTATACTATAAGTATAGGGAGTAACGATAACATTAATGTTATTACAAGGTAAATTTTTTTTTTACTACTGTAATAATTGATGAATATTTATTGGTGTAAATTATTATTGCTATTATTTTTTTTATACCTCTTATTATTGTTATCAATTGTCTTTTTTTTAATACTGGTAGACGCCAGTCTGACTGACGCCTTTGACCCGTCAGAGTGAAAAAAAATAAAATATGCCACGTGTCCAAAAGGACCCCCCATTGGTAAATAGTTTCAGAACAACCCTAAACTGATAAATAGTTTATAAAAGGAACGATTGTAAGACTGGTAAATAGCCCTTCTTACAATACGATTGTAAGACTCCCGACAAGCTTTGGGCAAAGCTTGAAAGTTCGTACATAACAAAGTCTCTCCATAATCGTCTCTACTTGAATAAACTAGGGGTGTCCATGGGTTCGGGTAGACCCATGAACCCGATCAATCCAATCCTGATTTTGTGGGTTGGTTTGGGTGATTGGGTTGGGTTGGATTGGATAAAAACAAATAGGACCAATAGAATATGGGTTAGGTAGTGGGTTTCAAAATTGCAAACCCACTCAACCCAACCCAACCCATAGAATAGTTTTGTGTTGATGACTTTTACTTTCTCATTATAATACTTTAGACTTTTAATTGATGGATGTTGTTGATTTTAGTCTTTTAGACTTTTAGTTGATAATTTATAGTTTAGACTTTTAGTTTCAATTACTTTTATCATAACGTGATCTTCTTTTTAGTTGTGGATAATTGATGGTCTAGACTTTTAGATCATATTATCATAATTTGTTGATGTAATTTAAAGTTTTAAACAAGTTTATTTATGATTTTCGGCACTTTTTTGTCTTGACAAACATGTGGACCCGAACCAACACGACCCAAAGGTTAAAAATGTGTGTATCTTGCCAAACCCAACGACTCACCCAACCCAACCCATGAGTGGTCGGGTTGGGTTTCAAGATTTTTTTTTTTGCAAACCCAACCCAACCCACTCACCTTTGACTGGGTTGGGTCCTAAAACCCACTAAACCAACCCAAACCGGCCCATGGATACCCATAGAATAAACAATTATATACTATGCAAATCCATGAAGGTGAGTCCATTCACAAACATATTGATAATTTCAACCAAAATGTTCTTAGTTTAAAAAATAATGATGTTGCGGTTGATGACTAGGACCAAGTTGTTCTTCTTAGTTCATTGCCAATGGCTTATGACAATTTTGTAGACACGATAATTTTCGGAAGGATCAGCTCATTGTCTATGGAGGAGGTGAAAACGGCCTTACAGTCTTGGGAATTGAAAAGGTGAATCACTGATTCATATGGCGCTACTAGCTCTGGAGAGGGTCTAATGGTAACAGGAAGAATGGAGGAAAAGAAGAAAAACTTCCAAAGAAGGCAGTCTAAGCCACGCAACAGGAATAAGAACAACAAATGTCATAATTGTCAGAAAGAAGGGCATTGGAGGAAAAATTGGCCAGAGCTCAAGAAAGACAATGTTGGTACTTTAGAGTTTGGTGGAGAAGCTGTAGACTCAGAAGAATCGGATGGTGAAAATGTTCTCTTTATCTCATCTAACGATAATGGTGATGACTGGATTCTTGATTTAGCATGTACTTTTCACATGACGCCTAACAAAGACTGGTTCGCCACATTCCAAAATGTTGATGATGGCAAAGTTCTGATGGGAATGTCGGTGCTTGTAGTATAGTTGGTAAAGGAACAATGCAAATCAATATGATTGATGATATTGTGAGAACATTAACTGATGTGAGGTATGAGCCCAAACTCTAGAAGAACTAGAGGTACCTTGATGGTTATGAGGGTAAAGTTGAAGAATGGACTATATTTTCTACAAGGCAGCACAATTGTAGGCGCAGCCTTGGTTTCTTTGGTTTCAAATCTTGACCAAACTTGTTTGTGGCATATGAGGTTAGGCCATATGAGTGAGTATGAAATGAATGAGCGTGTGTGAACACCCATTTTTGTCCGTCTTCATTTTATTCTAAATTTTATGATATCATGTTTCAAGGAGACTAATAATATGAAGAAAGGAGGGGGTGATCCCTTCCAGTCCATCACATTTGCTGTTGGACGGGGAGGTCTCGTCCATCACATTATTAATTTGCTGTTGGACGCGGTTCAGGCCGGTCCATTGCACTCGCTGTGGACGGGATGGTCTCGTCCATTGCGTTGGACTTGCTGTTGGACGCGGTCCAGGCCAGCCCCTTTAATTTGCTGTTTGACGCGGTTCAGGCCAGTCCATTGCACTTGCTACGGACAGGATGGTCTCGTCCATTGCATTGGACTTGCTGTTGGACGCGGTCCAGGCCAGCCCCTTTAATTTGCTGTTGGACGCGGTCCAGTCCACTACCTTGAACTTGTTGTGGACGGGGTGGTCTCGTCCATTGTGTTGGACGCAGTCCAGTCCATTGCATTGGACTCACTCGTTGGAAGAGGTGGTCCCGTCCATTGTCTTGCACTTGCTGATGGACGGGGTGGTCCCGTCCACTGCTTTCCACTTGCTGTTGGACGGGGTCGTCTCGTCCATTGCTTTACACTTGCTGTTGGACGGGGTGGTCCCGTCCAGTGCCTTGCACTTGCTGATGGACGGGGTGGTCCCGCCCAACGCTTTCCACTTGCTGTTGGACGGGGTAGTCCCGTCCGTTGCTTTACACTTGCTGTTAGACGGGGTGGTCCCGTCCACTGCTTTCCACTTGCTGTTGGACGGGGTCATCCCGTCCATTGCTTTACACTTGCTGTTGGTCGGGGTGGTCTCGTCCAGTGCCTTGCACTTGCTGATGGACGGGGTACTTTGCACTTGCTGATGGACGGGGTGGTCCCGTCCAACGCTTTCCACTTGCTGTTGGACGGGGTAGTCCCGTCCATTGCTTTACACTTGCTGTTGGACGGGGTGGTCCCGTCCAGTGCCTTGCACTCGCTGATGGACGGGGTGGACCCGTCCACTGATTTCCACTTGCTGATGGACGGGGTGGTCCTGTCCAGTGCTTTGCGCTTGCTGATGGACGAGGTGGTCCCGTCCACTGCTTTCCAATTGCTGGTGGACGGGGTGTTCCCGTCCATTGCTTTACACTTGCTGATGGACATGGTAGTCCCGTCCATTGCTTTGCACCTACTGTTGATCCCGTCCAGTCCTGTTCCTTTTTATTTCTGTTGGACGAGGGGGTTCCGTCGACTTCAATTATTTTAATTTCTGTTGGACGAGGAGGTTCCGTCCACTGCAATTATCTTTTCTTGTTGGACGAGGAGGTCCGTCCAGTGTATATCAACTTTTGCATATCTAATTTTCTGTTGGGACGAAGAGATTCCGTCCACTACAACTTTATTTTCAGGCTGAAGGCTAAAGAATAAAGATAGAAGAAGGAGAATATAAGGAAGAAAGAACGAAGAAAACAAGGAGAAAAGACAATCAACAAAAAGGAAAGGAAGCTGAGTTACGCCTCCTATACCTACTTTACATACCAGGCAAGACCTCTTTTCCTCCTCCACCCATTGGTCCTCCTTCTTCCTTACCTCCTCCCTTGTTTTAACCTGGTAACCCTACTCCTAACCCTAAAAAGCCATCATGCATAGCAGACAAAAACCCCCATCTCTTTTCTCTTTTCGAGCGTGCAACCCTCACATCTAATCACCACCTTTCTGCTACTCATACCACCCCGTCTGGGCACATGCTATTTCTGCTCAAAACCCCCATCTCTTTTCTCTTTCCGAGCGTGCAACCCTCACATCAAATCACCACCTTTCCGCTACTCATGCCACCCCGTCTGGGCACACGCTATTTCTGTTCAAAACCCCCTATCTCTTTTCTCTTTTCAAGCGTGCAACCCTCACATCAAATCACCACCTTTCTGCTACTCATACCACCCCATCTGGACACACGCTATCTCTGCTCATAACCCCTTTTTTTTCACCTCCTCTATTCATTGGTCTTTCCTTTTTTTCTTCCATCTCCTCCCTCGCCGTAACCTAGCAGCCTCACTCCTAACCCTAAAAAGCCTTCATACCCATTTGACAAAACCCCCATCTCCTTCCCTTTTCAAGCGTGCAACCCTCACATCAAATCACCACCTTTCCGCTGTTCAGAACGGCCCAAGCCTTAAGTATTCGCGCAAACCGACCTTGAAGTCAACGGAGAAGAAGCAAGAAGCCATCTCCTCCGTCTATAAAAGGAGAGGAAAAAGAGAGGAGTAGGGGGGGACATTTTTTGGAGGGGAGAACACTGTCCTTGAGAGGAAACGAAAGATCAGAGAGGAGATAGAGAGGAGAGATACAAAGAAAAGAGAAAAGAAAGAGAGATTTTTGTTGTGAGGAAGAGAGATCAGAAATCTGAACTTCCTTTTCTCTTCTCTATTATTAGAAGTGGTTAAGAAGGAAGAGCTGAAGGAGCCAGGGAGATTGAATGTAAAGACTTCGACCTTAAAATCTTACCACTGGGAGTAAACAAAGTCATTCTTATTCTACTCCCGTTTGGTAATCTTTGTTCTTTTCGTTGATATTATTAATAAATTTCTCTTGGCATTCTTATTTCTCTATGCTTCTATTCTCTGAATAAATTAGTAAAAAGTTTCATTTATACGTTTCTGTCCCATTTTCAAGAGATAAAAATTATTTACTTTACATAAAAAATAGAGGATGATCACTTAATTAAAACAACCCTTTCTTGGGTTGCCCTATGACAAGTGTCATGTTCAACCCTTCAGATTTAGAGGTTGCTCTGTGGACTTACGTGTCATGCTCAACCTCATGTAGTCTTAATAAAGAGACTCACAACGGGTAAAACAAATATTTCAAAGTTACTAATAATTTACACAACTAATTTTGGGTAACCATTTATGGATGTTCTAGGGTGCCGTGTGGTTAAGTCTCCATGCCTTCCCTAGACATAATCGACTCCCGAACCCAAAGCTTCTTCTTGAAGGGTTTTCCAACTTTCCCGGAATTAAATAAAGTTGGTGGCGACTCCATGTCTTCTCTCTAAGAGCGAAAACTAGTCTTTTTTTTCTTGGTCGCTACAGATGGCGACTCCACTGGGGAATTTCTTTTAAGAGAGTCAAGCCCATAAAAATTGGTTTTATAAATTTTTAGTAACTTGTAGCTTATTTGTTTGACCTTTTATGGTTGTATCTTATCGTTTTTTCTCCTTGCAATAATTAAATGACAAAACATGTTTTTATTTGCAGTGCTGTTTGTTTGGGTTGTCCTTTTGGTTGGATTTTTCCTCTTATTTAAATAAGAAGAGTTAGTGGTGCAGGCATTTCGACTCACGTTATTATTATATATGTTTCACTAATAATGTTTTTGTTTCCTCCTCCTTTCTTTTCTTTTCCCATGTTTTAACAATAGGATAGAGGATTATAACCATTTTTATGTATATCTATGTTTGTGTTTTGCAGGTTTTTCTTGTCTTCTCTTTTTATTTTTACTTTTAAGTGTTACAGGTTTGTATGCCCCCTTTCACACACATCACTATCACATATTGCACACACACTTAGCTCTATACCCGAGCTTGCTCAAAAACCCAAGGACTAGGCGGTGCTCTGACGTTGTTATTGAAGAGGTCTTGTACCTCCCTAATACTGGTCAGTTCACCACTCAGATTGTACATGAGATCGTGGAATAGTCATATTGAGAGGGTTTATCCCTACTTGTGGCTAGATTCATGAATCATACTCTTATGAGGGCAATCTGGGGACCATGACTTTTAGAGGTCTAGACTCGTCCCAACTCTCACTAATAGAGCAGACCTAGTGGCCAACCTGTTTAGAGTCCTAACCTTAAGGCGTGCCCATCCTTAGGTTTCACCTGGCTTAGGGCAAAAGGGGGCATACTTTCTTTCCCTCCTCTATCATCATAAGCATAAATTGTGATGCATGCTCATCATGAATATTCACGAAACTAGGGGCACCACATTGCTGCCTCAAACCTGAATGACATGTTCGAATATTATTGCATATCTAACAGGCTCTATGTCATAATGAAGGTGATGCATACCCATCAGGGTTTTCAACCCCATTGGGTCCCCTACAACATGAATCATGCAAGATATATTTGCTTCACTATACTCATTTTTTTGTATCTCTCTTTGTTAGAAGATTTTGGTATTCACCTTATAGCAAGAAAATGGAAAAGCTTGGTTCAGGGAAGAGTACTAGCAACGCGAGTTGTCCCAAGAAAAATATCAAGATCGATGTGACGCTCAATGACGTGAAAAGATTGTGTGAACTCAGCCAGCAAATGCCAGAAGAAGCACGCTCAGACTTTGCCAGCAAGTATGGTAGAATATTAGACCTGTTGCGTGCTCCAGTGGAAGCTCCCGCTCTGAGTGCATTAGCCCAATATTGGAACTCAACTTTGAGGTGTTTTGAATTGCCTAACTTGGACATCACTCCAACCATGGAAGAGTATGCTTATATGCTAAGACTGCCCATTCAAAAGAAGACTCGCTTCTACATGTATTACAGCCAATATGTAATGGATTGGAAGCTAGCAAGTCTGTTGGAGCTTCAACCGGGACAGATAGAGAAAACAGAAAAGGGAACCACCAAAGGGTTGAAGAGGCGGTTTTTGGAGGTGTACCTCAACAAGCTGGGCCAGCAACAACGATGGGTTACTTTCAGCAAAGTACTAGCCCTCATGATATATGGGTTGGTGCTCTTTCCTTTTGTACCAGATCTGATTGATCAGTCAGCCATGAATGTTTTCTATAGGGTCGAAGAATATGGTGTGAACCCTGTTTCTGCTATCTTAGCTGAAACCTTCCTCTCCCTACAGGTTTGCCATCATAATCAACAAGGGAAACTGCGGTGTTGTGGATAAATGTTGTATGTTTGGATCATGACTCACTTGTACGCTCGTGATAAAATTGATAGAACAGATGACCCGCTGAACTAAAGCCACATAAGCCATACGAGTGGAAACAAGAGTTTGATCAGATCGACCCTCGGTCATTTAGTTGGATGTGTCCATGGTATAATGGAGATTCGGTTGTATTCAGCTGTGGAAGTTTGTCAAATGTCCCATTAATGGGTCCTAGAGGTTGTGTGTCATACTCGCCAGCTTTAGTAATGCGTCAACTCAAGTGGACACAGGATGAATCCCCCAAAGAGCTGCTCGATGGGATATTCTTCCTATACCAAGAAGGTGAAGGCACCAAAAGTCAAACGATAGCAGTGAGGTCAGCATGGAATGATATTCATGTAAAGGGACCGGAGGAATTAGGAAGAGGTCTTCCTCCAAGACCTACATCCCCTCTCCATAAAGAAAACAATCCCCTAACCAAAGATCAAATGTTGAAAGAGATCGAAGTTTTAAAAGCTCAAATGAGGATTTTTGATGAGAAAGACCAAGCTGCTGAAGTAACCATTATCCCGCTCCAAAGACAAGTGCAGAAGCTGAGTTTACAAATTGAGCATTTGAAGAATGAGTGTGCTGATGCCCATGAAGCCCCGAATTGGATGAAAAGGGCAAGAAAAGACAAAGAAGCAGAAATTCAGGAGCTGCAGGCAAAAATAGGATGTCAAGAGAAGATGCTTGTCAAGCTTCAAAAGATGAAAAAAGAGCTTGAGACAAGTGTAGGGGATCACATTGAAACGATACATATACTAGAAGAGAGGGTTGAATCCCTGCAGGAATCCTTAGCCCAAACAGAAGTGTACTCTGATCGAGGGTGGAACGAAGCAGCCAAGTATCGTGAGCTACTGGCAGAAGCCAACATGAGAGAAGATTGGCTCAGAAACAAGGTAAAAGACTCTGAGAGGGTTGAAGCTCAATGTCACGCAGAATGGGTAAAGGGATAGAAATTGGGGGTGAAAGATATAATGAATGAAAAGGAAGCATGGAAGAGAAAATACGAGGACGTGATGGATGAGCTCTAATATCACACTTCCCAGCTGGTGGAGAGGTTTGAAGAGGCATCCATCCACATGCGTGTGAACCATTTCCTTCAACTTCCACCGAAGGTGACCGAGTTCTTCAGTCATTTTGGGAAACTTGCCAGAGGGTTCAGAAAAAAGAAGATGAGGCTCTTAACATAGAACCTTGTGGACCTTGGAGAAGGATGGAAACCATCAATGTGCTTCTTTTATTTTGGTCAAAGACTCATGATTTGTATCGGAATATTTATAATGAAATGGAAGTTTTCATCCATATCTGTCGAGCGTTTTTAGATGATATCTATCGAGAAGTGCATTCTCCCATAGATACGTCATCAACTGTATTTTTACCCTAAAAACAACGAGTTTTCTATGTAAAAATAAGAACGTTGCTAGTACGGGTGTGGTCTATCGAGGAGTAGATTCTCCCTTGGACTTGACACCAACTGCATTCAAGCTAGAGGGAACCATACCACTAGATTTGATTGCAGGATGAGTCTTCTTGCTATTAGTGAATACCCTCACGATCGAATGATAACTTGCACATGCATGCATGCACACACACCAATTTTTTTACTAATAAGTTGTTTTTATTTGCTCCACAGAGTCTCGTCCTTCTGAGGATTCAGGAACCATTGCGCGACCTAGGAAAGGTAATACCAACCAAACCTGAGTTCACGATACCAGGTCTCGGACCAGGATGGCTGCCAATGCGTCTGATGAAGGAAGAAATCTAAGCTCTGAGATAGATGATGTGATGGGAAGAATGAGCGAGATGGCTGAAACCCAAGCAAGATTAGAAGTCGTATTACAAGATATGAGGGAGTCTCTCAGCATACTCAGTGCGAACAAAGAGGTAATTGAACCCGGTAGACAACGGATTTCCTCTGTGGTAACGGTACCGACATTTTCAAATGTTAGCATCGGTCTCATTCACGGAGTGTCTGAACCCGACCAGACACATCACACGGCACCAATAACACTTCCAATTGGAGAAGGATACCCTCCTTTTGAAAACGCCTATCATGAAGCCCCGGGCTACACCGCGCCAACATGGGAACAACCACGTGTGTCTACTCACAGCCAGTCAGCGGGAGTCCAGGCTGGTAAGGATAAGATGAGAGATGAATGGATGGAGAAAATGGAAGAACAGATAAAAGCGATAAAAGGCCCGAGTGCTTACGGCCCTCTCCAGATAGAAGATCTCCGTCCTGCCACAGATCTCGTGATTCCTAAGGATTTCAAAATTCCCGATTTTTCCAAATATGACGGAAGTGGGAACCCACGATTGCATTTGATTAGCTATGCCACCAAAATGTCCATATGGTCTAAGGATGACAAGTTCCTCATTGGTTTTTTCCATGAAAGTTTGACCGGAATCGCACTAGAGTGGTACCTTCAGTTAGACCATTCCAAGATCTCTCGGTGGACAGAATTAGCCGATTTGTTCATGGATCAATACAAATTTAATTTGGACATAGCTCCAACCTGTGAAAAGTTGACTACAATGCAGAAGAAGAGTGATGAATCCTTCAAACAGTATGCATAAAGGTGGAGAAGTTTGGCCGCTCAGGTTCAGCCGCCGCTGATGTTGTCCGAAATATGCTCATACTTTTTGGGAACCCTAGGATCCCCCTTTATCGGAGCAATGGCAAGAGTAGCTTATAGGGATTTCTCTGACTTAATTGCTGCAGGGGAAAGAATTGAAATCCTTGCCAGAGCCTTGAAGTTGCCAATTGACATGGAAGGCAGTGCATCCAAGAAGGGGTTTCAACCCAAGAAGAAGGAAGCAGAAGCAAATTATGTGCAACACCAACAAAACTTTGGACCTCGTCATGTCCCTTCATACCCAAGGTACCAAGCACCATATCAGACCCAAACACCGTTTTACACACCTCAACAGGCCTCGCCAACCATCACCCAGCCACAAAACCAAGTAAATAACATCCCTACCTCTCAACCATACAACCCCACTCGCCCAACATATACTCATTATCCACCTGCACCACAATAAAACTATCCAAGCTACCCTCGACCTCGCCCAATTTTTCCAAATCAGGGACGCTCCCAATATCAAAATCTGCCACCTTTCCCAAGGCTGTCTATCTCCAATGCGGATTTGTTCAAACGGCTATTTGATCGTCACCTAATCGCTGGAAACCTTGTGCGGCCTATGGAACCACCTTTCTCTGCTTGGTACAATCCAAACTTGACTTGCAAGTATCACCTGGATGCCCTGGGACATTCCATTGAAGAATGTGAGGCCTTCAAGACGGCAGTAAGAAAATTGATTGCTTGTGGAAGATTGGGTTTCGAACAAGATTCCGGGCCTAGCATTGTTAATAACCCAATCCCAAACCATAATGCGGGAAATAGTGTGGCTAACTTGGAGGTAAAAGGGCCTCAAATTAAGAAGGTTTTGGAATTGCGAACCCCGATGCAAGAAGTATTTGCGGGGCTCAAGAAAGCAGGATATGATATTGTTGCGCCGGTGAAGCTGATCGGGGAAAAAGAAAAGCAGGTAGGGCATGATATTGAAACTTGTTGGGACTTTAAGGTCCGAGTCCAAGGATTACTTACCTTGGGGGTGATCCAAGCTAGGCCAGCTACGACTGAAGAAGTTAATGTGGTTGAAAAAGTTGTGCTCCAGATACCACCTATGAATGATGCGTCGGTGCCAGAAAAAGTGATTGTAAAGGTGAAAAAGCCAACTCCTTTTGCTTATGATGATACACACGCTGTACCATGGAATTATGAACAGAAAGTTGAGCTAGTAGGAGGGGCAGGAGAAACTTCGAAGGCCCAGGTTACTAATATTGTGAGAGTTGGAGGCATTACAAGGAGCGGGCGGTGCTACACCCCTGCTGAAGAAAAAATGATGAAGGAAGCCGAAGAAGAGAAAAACGTGGATGAAAGAAAGGGGAAAGAAGAAGAAGAGTTTCTCAAGATCATGAAGCAAAGTGAATATGATGTGGTAGAACAGTTGAAGAAAACTCTGGCAAGGATATCTCTTTTGTCGCTTGTCTTGACATCAGAATTGCATCGCAAGGCATTATTGAAGGTGTTGAATGAAGCGTATGTCAAACCTGGTCACTCCGGAAAATGTGGTGAATATGGTGGACCCAATCAGGCATGTCAACATGATTACTTTCTCGGAAGATGAAGTGGCCTCGAAATCCCGCAGTAGCCCTAAAGCCTTACACATCACCCTAAAGTGTAAGGGGTTTGTGATTGCTAAGGTGCTTCTAGATGGTGGTTCGACGTTGAATGTGGTTCCAATGACCACACTCAAGCAGCTGAATATAAGCGCGGCGGATTTGACACCACAAGAAATGATTATGCGAGCCTTTGATGGGACGACAAGAGGAATCTTAGGAGAAATAACTCTGTCCCTTGAAATAGGGCCTAGTTCTTTCCCTGTCCTCTTTCAAGTCATGGAAATCCAGCCAGCTTACACCATGCTCCTCGGGAGGCCATGGATCCATGAGGCAGGAGTGGTCCCATCGACTCTTCATCAGTGTTTGAAGTATATTCAGGATGGATCCATTATTACTGTATGTGGTGAAGAGGAAATCATGCCGACAAAGCCCACCACAGTACCTTATGTGGAAAGTATAGAGCAGATGGAAGACGACTCACTGTGCAATTTTGAGGTGTTAAAGTCAGAAAACGAGGAAAGGGAGCCTCCAATGAAGAATGTAAATGAAGTAGTAGTCCGCATCATGGAAAAGAACGGGTATCAAAGAGGAAAAGGCCTAGGGCCTCAGCTGCAAGGGATCTCTCGGCCAATTGAAGCGGCTGTGAAAGAAGGAAGGCGCGGGTTGGGGTATCAGCCCAACCTGACATAAGGGATGAGGTTCATGACCCTTGAGAACAAGGAAGAATAAGAGCACGAGAGAAAGCATCTTTTCCTCCTGACGGAGACTTTCCCAGTAGCTGCTGGAGTTATCAGTCCCGCAAAGTCATTTTCCCCTCACTTCACTATCAGCACGCTTGAAGAAGAGCTAGACGAGAACCATGTCATCTATCTCCCTGCTAGCAATGAAGTTCTCAACAATTGGCTATCTGAACCCTTTTTTGATGTTATTTCCATGAAGTAATTGTCTTATTGTACTAATTATGAACTGATGTTTACTTTCTTTGAGACATGAATGAAAATGTAACACTTTGTCTGGTGTTTTCCTTTTGATTCCATCGTTTCTTTTCTCTCTCTCTCTCATTTATTTATTTTGTTTAAGCTTTTCTGTCATAAATAAAACCCTTGCCTATACTTCTCCTATTCCTGAATTTTTCTTCCAGGAATACTTCTTCCACTAAAGATTTACCTCAGGAGAGGAACTTTGAAAGCTCATTTATTGATTCCCTCGCGGCCGCTGATGAATACAATCTTGAATCCGATGAGGAGGAAGAAGACATTGAAGAATTCATAAAAGTGGTGAAACGGTCAGAAGAAGGGATTAGCTCGAATGATGAGGTTGAAGAAGTGATCAATATGGGAACGGAGGAAGATAAGAAGGAGTTGAAAATATCGGATAACCCAGACCGAGAAGAAATGGTTGCACTATTCAAAGAATATTTGGATCTTTTTGCATGGTCCTACAGAGATATGCCGGGTTTAGATCCTGAGATAGCATCGCATAAAATTCCCTTATACCCAGATGTGGCTCCAAAGAAGCAAAAATTAAGGAGAATGCACCCCGAGATGTCGCTGAAGATCAAGGAAGAAGTGACCAAGCAGCTGGAGGCTGGCTTTCTGGAAGTAGATATACACCCAGAATGGGTAGCTAATATTGTTCCGGTACCAAAGAAGGATGGAAGGGTCAGGATGTGCGTGGACTACCGAGACCTGAATAAAGCCAGTCCAAAGGATGATTTTCCCCTACCTCATATTGATGTTCTTGTAGACAGTACAGCCAGAAGTCACAGGTTTTCTTTCATGGATGGGTATTCTGGGTACAATCAGATACTCATGGACGGTGATGATAAAGAAAAGACAACTTTTATCACCCCTTGGGGAACTTTTTGTTACAAAGTGATGCCTTTCGGATTAAAGAACGCCGGGGCTACCTACCAACGTGCTATGGTGGCATTGTTACATGATATGATGCATAAAGAGGTTGAGGTATACGTTGATGATATAGTGGCCAAGTTGTTGACTCACCGGCAAGTGTACCGGGTCGTCGCAAGTAATAAAACACGGTAAGAGTCTACCGAGGTCGAACACAAGGATTGGGTTACCAATTCGACTAATTTCGCGAGAAATCCGATAAGTTGGTTAAGTAGAGAAAGTGGTTGGAAAGAAACTGGGATCACAATTCAAATTAACAAATCCACCTACCCAATCATGCAAAGTACCCAAGTGATATTGATCTCCTCCCTAGGTTCAATTTTAATGTCAACGGGACCCCTAAATTCTCCTATATCCACTGTCGTGCTCAATAGGACGTATTCGATGATTTGAGTTAATTACTTTCTAGGTCTCTTAACCCTAATCTCGAATTCTATTAATTCTTGTTCCCTAAGAGTTGCATCGATCTCCTATTCACTCTCGTGCAACACTCGATCGATGTTCCCAATTCAAGTTCTGAAACGCGAATCGCCTCTCGGCCTCATACACGTTTAACTAGTTGATCACGCAAGCATATAACCAACACAATGAAATCAGAATTGAAAAAACAATAATTGAATTAAGAGAGAGAGAGTTACATCACATGAATACTATGCCGCCATAGGTGGCTTCATCGATCCCTTAGACAAGAGGATTAGTTCCTCATGTCCGTAACAACGACGCACGTACAATCAGAAATCATCCTAAGACTAAGAATTAAGAGAAGAGAAGAGGAGACGCAGCCCCAGAATAAGGATTACAAAAGATCTCTGAAAATTCTCATCCAAAAAGTTCCCTTTTCTGTTCTGATCTGCTCTATTTATAAGGAGGCCACGCGTCACGGCCGTGATAGCCATCACGGCCAGGCCGTGACGGCTTCACGCCCCTGGCGCACTTCTGGAATTTGAACTCTCGCGACGCGAAGGATGTCTCGCGACGCGAGTCTTCTTGTCACGGCCCGTGATGTGAATCACGGCCAAGCCGTGATGTTCTCTGCCTTGTGTGGATTTTGGGTCACGGCCGTGATATACATCACGGCTAGGCCGTGATGGTCTCTGACTCTGGTGCTTTTCTGGAGTTCACACATTCGCGACGCGAAGGACGTCTCGCGACGCGAACCTTCCTTTCACGCCCCGTGATGTGAATCACGGCTAGGTCGTGATGGTCTCTGTCTTCCCGGGTCTTCAAACTCTCGCGGGGCGAGCTTCCTCTCGCGGGGCGAAAATCTCCAGAATGGCAATCTCCACTATTTCTTGACTTTCCTCAATTCTTAGAGCTTCACTTATGGACCTGAAAACAACACAAGCAACCACAAGCATAATTCTATTCAAAAGAAGCTAAAAACTACACAAAAGACGCAAAACGAGTCAAAGTCCAACTTAGGAACAAAACAAGGCAAATTTGGGCGAAAACGAGAGTGAACTCGACTAATTGGCACATAAACCCTAGTTTATCTAGTCATAAAACTAGATAAGCCAGAGGCTTATCACAAGTCCAAGGAAGGAGAAAGCCATGTGGCAGTTTTGAGAAAGTTGTTCGAGCGGCTAAGGAAGTACAAGTTACGTCTCAACCCTGCAAAATGTACTTTCGGTGCATCCGCAGGGAACTTACTTGGCTTTGTTGTCAGTAGGGAAGGAATAAAGGTGGACCCTAACAAGGTGGAAGCAATACGTGACATGCCAGCACCTAAGAACGAGCGTGAAGTAAGGGGCTTTCTTGGAAGATTGAACTATATTGCGCGTTGAATTGAAAATCTGACTAGCACATGTGAACCAATCTTCAAACTCCTCAGGAAAAATAATCTAGGAAGATGGGATGATGATTGTCAAGAAGCCTTTAATAAGATAAAGGCATATCTATTGAATCCCCCAGTGTTGGTACCACCTACCCAAGGTCGTCCATTATTACTCTATCTCACCATATTGCCAACCTCAATGGGGGCAATGCTAGGACAACATGATGAATCTGGCAGGAAGGAGCAAGCAATTTATTATCTGACACAAGCAACCACAAGCGTAATTCTATTCAAAAGAAGCTAAAAACTACACAAAAGATGCAAAACGAGTCAAAGTCCAACTTAGGAACAAAACAAGGCAAATTTGGGCGAAAACGAGAGTGAACTCGACTAATTGGCACATAAACCCTAGTTTATCTAGTCATAAAACTAGATAAGCCAGAGGCTTATCAAAACACCCCAAACTTAAACCTTGCTTGTCCCCAAGCAAGCTTAAAACTCAAAAATGACTCAAGACTTGGCAAGCCTAAAGATCTAATCAATTTCGCACAAATTTCATGCGACTTTACAAAACAGTTTTTCTTCTTTGATTCCCCCCTTTTTTCATCAATGTAATCCCCACATTCATATACTTTAAACAATTGAGAATTTATCATTCATGCCATCATTACTCTAAGTTGAGGCTCAAAGATACACACAAAGGAAGATCACCTATTTCAAACAATTGCCTTCCTCACAAGGGCATTTAGTATTTCACTCATTCGCTCAAGTTTGTCTAGGCTATCAACTTTTCACTCACTTTCACATTCTAAGAGCACTTCCCATGAATTTGATTTTCATCTCAAACATAGTTCCCACGAAAACATGCATGCAACATCAATAGGTCTTTCAAAGGTTGTAATGAGGCCTGGCTCAAGGTAAGATATTCAAAGGATAGAGGCTAAGTCCCTAGGATCAATGAGAGCATGAAACTAATATCACAACAATTGAATTCACTCTCATATTATTCTCTTCTTTGCAGTTGGTGGCTACATACCTCTTCCTTTTTATATTTATTTTTCTTTGCCCTTTTTGGCACATATTCAATGCTTTTTATCACCCATTTTTTTTCTTTCTTTCTTTTTTTTTTTCAAGCCTTCGGCCCTTACTTCCGTTTTTCTTTTTCTCAACTCTGATTCATGAACTTGTAGCCACCCCAAACTTAGTTCTGCAACAACACTCACAAAGCTAAAATTCCATACTCTCCTAAATCCTAGGATAAGGGAAAATCATGGTTTTTTCTGAGTTAATGGTTTGTAATGTAAGGTCATCAAGAACAATAGGCTTCAAGGCTCAATGTGGCTAACTAGGGATCATTCATCAAGGTTGGTTCAATTTATGGCCAAGTAGTTAATTCAAAGAAAATTGCCTAGATCATTTGATGCAACATATAAACATGCAAACCATATAGAGATTCAAGCAAATTCGGGAAAGTGCAACTTAACAGTGATTCACACATTCAAAAACAGAGTTGGAGGCTCAAATCCTCACCTGGACATTTTGCAAACTGTTTGACCGAGATACGATTCCTAGTGTGTGCACCCCCTCACCCCAAACTTATCATAAATCAAGCAATCATAATAAATCTCAAAGTTCAATTTTCAATTTTTAAGTGGGGATCAACTTTTCTATTATTAGAACCTAGGGGGAAATCATCAATGGTCAATATAATTCATGCAATCCATCTATGCTCAATATAATTAAAATCCAACAAGCTTTCCGACACGACATTCATACAACAACTCTTGATCTTCTCAAATTATTCAAGAGTGACAAACAAAAACAAAACAAACACAAAAACAAAAACAAAAAAAACAAGAGTGAGGAAAGGAGAGGGTACCTAGCTTGGGTTGCCTCCCAAGTAGCGCTTGTTTAACGTCCCGAGCCTGACTCAAGTCGCCCCTAAGGGTTAATCCGGAGGAAGATCCTGCTTGCCATGCCATTCCTTGGTCCGTTCTTTATAGGTTTGTGCCCTTTTATATGCTCGCATGCGGTTCCCGGACAGCTCATTTAAGTTCAGGACCCTTCTATAATCAGCACGAACTCTCCACTCCGTGGTAATCCTTTTTGAGATCAATTCATTGTCTGTACCGACCACCACGGTTGTGCCACCCTTCAACCTTGGTGCTTTACCCTTCTTTTTCATTCCCTTGCTGCTGAGTTCTTTCCTTGCACATTCTTCCCTTGGGAGACTCGGTATGGGTTCCATGTCTCGTAGCCACTCAAGGTAGACTTCATCCCCCGAAGGGCCTTTTTCCTCACTGTCTTTCTCATGAGATTCTACCGATAATGTTGCAAATGAAGGATCATGGTCTTCTCGAGTTGTCTTTACCTTTTCAGTTGGGTCCACCACATCCACTCGATACACTTCCGACCTCTCTGCAGGGTGCTTCATTGCTTCAAAGAGATTGAAGACTACCTCATCATCTTGCACCCTTAGAGTGAGTTTCCCTTGCCGCACATCTATCAAGGCACCCCCAGTGGCCAAGAAGGGCCTACCCAATATGAGAGGAACCTCGGCGTCTTCGTCCATATCAAGCACTACAAAGTCCGCCGGAAATATGAGCTTGTCCACTTTTACTAACAAGTCTTCAACCACCCCATAAGGATATTTTATAGAGCGATCGGCTAGTTGGAGCGACATCCGTGTATCCTTGAATTCTTTGATCCCCAACCTCTTCATCATAGAGAGGGGCATCAAGTTGATGCTTGCCCCTAGATCACACAATGCCTTCCCTACAGTCATCCCCCCAATGGTGCATGGTATCGAAAAAGAACCGGGATCCTTCAACTTTGGAGGTAGTTTTCTCTGAAGAATGGCACTACACTCCTCGGTCAAAGCAACCGTTTCTTCATCCACTATCCTCCGCTTCTTGGTGAGAAGCTCCTTCATAAACCGGGCATATGATGGCATCTGTTCCAAGGCTTCCGCAAATGGAATGTTAATCTGAAGCTTGCGAAAGACATCAAGGAATCTGTTGAACTGCTTGTCCTGTTGAGGTTTCTTCAATCTTTCAGGATACGGAACCTTCATGTAGGGGTGGAGGTCTTGGGGTTCAACCCACTTCTTCCTTCGGAACTCTTCATCCACAAGTTTCAGCCTTCCCCCTTGCTCCGGTGCCTTGTCACTTGCCAAGCCTTCTTTCTCTGGTTGCTCTTCTTCAACGGGTAGTTGTTCCGGGCCCTTGTCATCCTGAGAACTAGTGGTACCCCTGCTAGGTTCCAACACCCTTCCGCTTCTAGTTGTGATGGCATTGCATTGGTTCTTCGGGTTGTTCTCGGTGTCACCTGGGAGAGTGCCTGGGAGACGCTCATTAAGTTGCTTTGCGAGCTGAGCAACCTGCGTCTCTAGATTGTGAATTGCTGACCCTGTATGAGTTGCCAACTTGTCAACTGACGCATTTACTTTCTCTAAAGCTGTGCATGTATAGGTTGACAACTTCTCAACTGTCGCGGTCATCTTCTCAAATGCCAGCTCCCACGGTTGTCTTCCACCATCTGATATTTGCAACTGATTAGGCCCCGGAAGAGCCTGCTGAGTATTGCGCTGCTGAATTCCAATGTTCGGTCTCAGACCCTGTTGAGGTTGTTGCCAATTCTGTTGAGGGTGTTGTTGACCGGCTAGACCACCATTAACATCACTCCAAGCAAATCCCGGATGGTCTATTCTCATGTAGCCCCTATTCTGATTCTGATTGTTCCTCTGATAGTTGTTCTGGGGCACAGTGTCATAAAAGTTGTGGCAAGAGTCCACATGTTCCTGAGGGAAATTTAGCGGACAAATCTGAGTGTCATGATCTCCATTACAATTTGCACAACCCGGAGGCATTCCCTCGTGTATCACATTAACCTTCTTGTTCCCGGACAAAGCCTCATTCTGCATCTTCAAAAGTCTGTTTTGCTCTAAAATGGCTTCCATTGTCCCAGAACTGATTCCACTTGAGGTCTCCCTACCACGGTTGTAATCATTATATGACATTTTCTCTAACAATGTCCATCCATCCTCAGCTGATAAGTAGGAAAAAGAGCTGCCAGCTGCGGCATCACAGTTCATCTGATAGCGTCCCCTCAACCCATTAAAGAAGTGCTGCACTTTGGAAACCGGGTCAAAGAACGCAGAGGGACATCTTCTCAATAAACCATTGTACCTCTCCCACGCTTCATTGTAAGTTTCATCCTCCGTCTGCCTGAATGAAGTGACGGCTATTCTTGCTTGTGCCGCCTTCTGGGGAGGAAAATATTTGGTTAGGAACTTCTGCCATCTGCTCCCAAGTTCGATCTTGTTCCTATCCAAATCTGTCAACCCAATCGCGAGCGACATCCCTAAGAGAAAGAGGGAAAAGCCGCATGGCGAAACTCATCCCGAGAGACTCCCTGGTCTTCTGCAAGTCACAAGCTTCAAGGAAGCGAGTGATGTGTCTATGAGGGTCCTGTTTGCCACTCCCATCAAACTGATTCTCCCGGATCTGGAATGTGACACATGCTTCAACTCTGAAGGAGTCTGTGTTCAGGTTGCCCCTCACAATAGAAGAATCACAATCTCCCAAGCTTGGTAGATCGTACTCAAAGAGAGGCTTGTAACGAGGAGGAGGAGGAGGAGGATTTTCTTCAGCCATGCCCCCTATTTTAATTGCTTCCAACCTCTTCCTTTCTCTGGCCTCTTTTCTTAATTGCCTCTCGGTCCTGGTGATCTCTGAATCGAATAGCAAGTCCTCTTGTAGAAGGGTACCTCGCATACAAAAACACGGCAAGACCAAGTGGAATCAAAGAAGTAGAGAAACAATAACAAAGAAATAACAGAAAAATAAAATGAAAAATCAACTTAACCAATCAATCAAATTTCCTAAAAATTAGGAAAATTGGCTGTGCAAATCCCCGGCAACGGCGCCAAAAACTTGTTGACTCACCGGCAAGTGTACCGAGTCGTCGCAAGTAATAAAACACGGTAAGAGTCTACCGAGGTCGAACACAAGGATTGGGTTACCAATTCGACTAATTTCGCGAGAAATCCGATAAGTTGGTTAAGTAGAGAAAGTGGTTGGAAAGAAACTGGGATCACAATTCAAATTAACAAATCGAATCAATCAAAGATATGGTGATGAAATCTGGATTTAAAAGCATCTAAGGTTTCGAATCCACCTACCCAATCATGCAAAGTACCCAAGTGATATTGATCTCCTCCCTAGGTTCAATTTTAATGTCAACGGGACCCCTAAATTCTCCTATATCCACTGTCGTGCTCAATAGGACGTATTCGATGATTTGAGTTAATTACTTTCTAGGTCTCTTAACCCTAATCTCGAATTCTATTAATTCTTGTTCCCTAAGAGTTGCATCGATCTCCTATTCACTCTCGTGCAACACTCGATCGATGTTCCCAATTCAAGTTCTGAAACGCGAATCGCCTCTCGGCCTCATACACGTTTAACTAGTTGATCACGCAAGCATATAACCAACACAATGAAATCAGAATTGAAAAAACAATAATTGAATTAAGAGAGAGAGAGTTACATCACATGAATACTATGCCGCCATAGGTGGCTTCATCGATCCCTTAGACAAGAGGATTAGTTCCTCATGTCCGTAACAACGACGCACGTACAATCAGAAATCATCCTAAGACTAAGAATTAAGAGAAGAGAAGAGGAGACGCAGCCCCAGAATAAGGATTACAAAAGATCTCTGAAAATTCTCATCCAAAAAGTTCCCTTTTTCTGTTCTGATCTGCTCTATTTATAAGGAGGCCACGCGTCACGGCCGTGATAGCCATCACGGCCAGGCCGTGACGGCTTCTGTTTCTGGCGCACTTCTGGAATTTGAACTCTCGCGACGCGAAGGATGTCTCGCGACGCGAGTCTTCTTGTCACGGCCCGTGATGTGAATCACGGCCAAGCCGTGATGTTCTCTGCCTTGTGTGGATTTTGGGTCACGGCCGTGATATACATCACGGCTAGGCCGTGATGGTCTCTGACTCTGGTGCTTTTCTGGAGTTCACACATTCGCGACGCGAAGGACGTCTCGCGACGCGAACCTTCCTTTCACGCCCCGTGATGTGAATCACGGCTAGGTCGTGATGGTCTCTGTCTTCCCGGGTCTTCAAACTCTCGCGGGGCGAGCTTCCTCTCGCGGGGCGAAAATCTCCAGAATGGCAATCTCCACTATTTCTTGACTTTCCTCAATTCTTAGAGCTTCACTTATGGACCTGAAAACAACACAAGCAACCACAAGCATAATTCTATTCAAAAGAAGCTAAAAACTACACAAAAGACGCAAAACGAGTCAAAGTCCAACTTAGGAACAAAACAAGGCAAATTTGGGCGAAAACGAGAGTGAACTCGACTAATTGGCACATAAACCCTAGTTTATCTAGTCATAAAACTAGATAAGCCAGAGGCTTATCACAAGTCCAAGGAAGGAGAAAGCCATGTGGCAGTTTTGAGAAAGTTGTTCGAGCGGCTAAGGAAGTACAAGTTACGTCTCAACCCTGCAAAATGTACTTTCGGTGCATCCGCAGGGAACTTACTTGGCTTTGTTGTCAGTAGGGAAGGAATAAAGGTGGACCCTAACAAGGTGGAAGCAATACGTGACATGCCAGCACCTAAGAACGAGCGTGAAGTAAGGGGCTTTCTTGGAAGATTGAACTATATTGCGCGTTGAATTGCAAATCTGACTAGCACATGTGAACCAATCTTCAAACTCCTCAGGAAAAATAATCTAGGAAGATGGGATGATGATTGTCAAGAAGCCTTTAATAAGATAAAGGCATATCTATTGAATCCCCCAGTGTTGGTACCACCTACCCAAGGTCGTCCATTATTACTCTATCTCACCATATTGCCAACCTCAATGGGGGCAATGCTAGGACAACATGATGAATCTGGCAGGAAGGAGCAAGCAATTTATTATCTGACCAAGAAGTTTAACGCCTGTGAGGCTTGTTATATGGCAATCGAGAAGGCTTGTTGTGCACTAGTATGGGCCTCCAGAAAACTCAGATAGTACATGTTATATCACACCACTTGGCTAATTTCTCGAATGGATCCTTTGAAGTATATCTTCAAAAGTCCTTACATCTCCTTAAGGGTTTCGAAGTGGCAAGTGATATTGTCAGAATTTGACATCAAATACGTGACCCAGAAGTCCATCAAAGGAAGTGTGATTGCTGACCATTTAGAAGAAAATCCTCTTGAGGATGGATGGCCTGTCAATTCTGAGTTTCCGGATGGAGAGGTAATGTCCCTTGAGGAAGACGAAGAACATGAAGATGTGTGGAAAATGTATTTTGATGGAGCAGTCAATATGCATGACAGTGGCATAGGAGCAGTGGTTATCTTACCAAGTGGCAAGCAATACGCGATGGCCGTAAAGCTGAAATTTGAAAGTACAAATAATATTGCAGAATACGAAGCATGTGCTGGTGGATTGCAAATGGCACTTGAACTGGGTATAAAGCAGTTGAAAGTCTTCGGGGATTCAGCTTTAATCCTTTATCAAGTCAATGGTGAGTGGCAGACCAAGGACTCCAAGTTGATCCCATATCATAAATACTTGACTCAGTTGATTGGAAAGTTTGACGAGATTACTTTCTCTCATTTAAGTCGAGACAAGAATCAATTTGCTGATGCTTTGGCCACACTAGCTGCCATGACCAAGTTGGATATCCATATCGATGTCCAACCCATCCAAGTTAGAGTGCAAGATGAACCCGTATACTGTGCTCATGTGGAAGGAGAACTTAATGGTAAGCCTTGGTATCACGATATCAAGCAATATATTCAGAACAAGGAATACCCGGTAGAGGCGAGCGAAGTAAATAAAAAGACCATCCGAAGACTGGCTATGGCTTTTTTCTTAAACAAGGAAATATTGTACAAAAGAGGATATGATGGTACCCTACTCAGATGTGTGGATGCTGGTGAAGCTAAATGGATCATGATTGAAGTTCATGAAGGAATCTGTGGGACTCGTGCCAATGGTCACATGATGGCTAGGAAGATCTTGAGAAGTGGCTATTATTGGTCTACTATGGAGTCAGATTGCATGGAGCATGTTCGTAAATGCCAAAAATGCCAGATGCACGCAGACCGGGTTAATGCACCTGCGTTTCCACTGCACAGTTTAGCATCACCATGGCCTTTTTCGATGTGGGGAATAGATGTCATCGGTCCCATTAATACGAAGGCTTCCAATGGTCATCGTTTCATTTTGGTGGCGATAGACTATTTCACTAAATGGGTAGAAGCTGCTTCATATGCCAGCATAACTCAAAGGGTGTTTCTCAAATTCCTCAAAAAGGACATTGTCTGTAGATACGGAATCCCAGAGAGGATAATCACAGATAATGTTGCCAATCTTAATGGTACAGAGATTCAAAAGTTTTGCGAAGGTCTCAAAATCAAACACCACAATTCGGCTCCTTATAGGCCTCAAATGAATGGTGCAATTGAAGCAGCAAACAAAAATGTCAAGAAGATTGTGGCCAAGATGGTTGTAAACTATAAGGACTGGCACGAAATGCTGCCATATGCTCTTCATGCTTATCGGACTAACATACGATCAAGCACTGGGGCAACCCCTTTCTCTCTGGTGTACGGGATGGAGGCTATCTCACCTAGCGAAGTAGAACTCCCTTCGCTTAGAGTCTTGATGGAAGCGGACTTAGAAGAATCTGAGTGGGTGAAAACTCGATATGAGCAGTTGAACATGATAGAAGAGAAAATGCTAGCAGCTATCTGTCACGGGCAATTGTATCAAAACAGAATGGCAAGAGCTTTCAATAAAAAGGTGTTGGTGTAAGCCCTAGAGGCCAATGTATTTATTTAGACTTACATTTGTATCTTGCTATTTTATATATATGATATGAGGCATTCCAGTTTATTGTGTTACTTGTTTAAACATAATAACGTCCTTAGAATAGAAATCTCAGTTCAATAGAATATCAAGTATATGACTTGATCGTGAGACACTATTGAACAATGAAATCCTATTCTTAAATATCCATAGTCAAGTATTTTATTAATAAGGACAATAATAATACAATTGAGACTATTATGTGTGCAGACTGATGACCATATCTCACGGGTCATGCATATGAGATATCGAGTCGCCACATAGGTACACATTAAGGTAATGATGTACTGGATTGACCCACCATGAGAACACTACATGGAGCGTTATGTGAGTGTCATAAGTAGTTCTCATAGTGACAATGGTGTATGCAATCCTTTGACCTGAAATCACTACGATCCCTACATGAGGAGTCGTGTGCTTTAATATCGTCAAACGTCATTTGTAATAGGATGATTATAAAGACGGTCATTGGGCATACCACGAGCCATGCAGAGGGATGTGAGTGACCTAGATGGAATTTGTCCCTCCTACATGACAGGAGTAATATCTGTGGGCCCCCTGATAGAGTGAGATCAGAAATGCATGGCCATGCTGAAATGAGTCAATATGAGATATTGACCTCATTTGTTGTTGAGTCTACTCGGGTATCAGGGAACATGATATTGAACCATACAAGGGTGACACATTCTATGCCTTGTGTTCAATATAGATATATGGACAAAGGGATAATAATGCACATGAATATATGTCACAGAAAGGTTTCGTCAAATCACTGACTTTCTCACTACTTAGGTAGCAGTGATGTATTGCTAGATACCGCTCACTGTTTGTAATATTAAATGGGATTTAATGTTACTACTAATGTTTTGGGAACCTATAGGGTCACACACATAAGAGCGGATTAAAAGAAGCATTAAAAGGAGAGTTGGACTTTCCTATTGGGCCTAGCGCATAGTACATGGGCTTAGGTCAAGTGCTGCTCACTAACTCACTTAAGGAGGCGCTACTATAAGTAGAACACTTAAGTTGTTGTGCAAATAAGGATGATACCCTAGCCGCACAGAGAGAGTAAGAGTGAACAGTAAGCCTCGGTTTTGAAGCTAGCACTGCAAGACCGAGACACTTCAGGTTCGTGACGTTGGACGTTCACGGAGTCCGCTCGTGTGGATACCTCTGGAGACACCGTTCGTGCGGTGTTCGTGATAGACGAATTTCAACCAACAGCCATCGCTTCAAGAGGTAAACTTTCTAATCATGAATCATGACCATTCGCATGGATCCTTCGATGGGAATTTTTCCGCTGCGTTTTATTTTGTTTTATACGCAAATTCCCAACAAAAGGTTCACCCTAGAGAATTTCGTGCGGGAGACCTGGTCTTAAAGAAACTCCTCCCTAGTCAAGAGGATCCCCGAGGAAAATGGGCACCAAATTATGAAGGTCCTTATATTGTCAAACAAGCGTTCTCGGGAGGTGCTTTGATTCTGCAAAACATGGATGGGGAAGAGCTACCAAGGCCAGTAAACTCTGATGCTGTGAAAAAGTTCTACGCTTGAAGGCCTGTTAGGTTGAAAACCCGAAAAGGCAGCCTAGGCAAAAGTTCGGGCAAAAGAACAATGAAAACAAAAGGAAAACAAAGGCCCGCTAGGTTGAAAACCCGAAAGGGCATCCTAGGCAAAAGTTAGGGAAAAAGAACAATCGAAAGGCAAAGGCCCGCTAGGTTGAAAACCCGAGAGGGCAACCTAGGCAAAAGTTAGGGCAAAGAAACCTTAGGCTGAAAACCTGCAAGGGAAGCCTAGGAGAAGGATAGGGTCCAACACTTCTACAAGCACCCACCATACTGGGGCAATTTTATCTGGCTGAGTATACTGGGGCAAAATTATTAAGGAATGATCGAAGGTGTGTTTGAAGAATCGAAAATGCGAGCCAAGATCTATGTCACCAAAAGGATGAAGGGAATCAATTAAATGAAAATCAAGGGACCAACACTGGGGCAAATTTTATGTGATTTTCGTAATTTTCTTTACTTATCTTTGTTCTTTTAATCTTCATGATCCCTTTTGTAACTTTGTTCTCACTGTTATTGTCTCTCAACAACCTAAATTCTCATATTAAGGCAAGAGGTTTTCTCCCACACTCCCCTATCATGTTCACTCTCATGTCTCAACAAAAGCAAATATAAGTTTAATAGTATGATTTGATAACTCTAATGATAGCACCAACAATGGTTTAAACCAAGAGGGCTCAATACTTCAGATTCAGTGGAAGAGGTAGCGTACACTGGACAAAAAAAAAATGATGCAGATAAGCTTACATAACATCCGGAGTTTGTCAGATTCTTGGTTGACCAACGCCTCGTCCCAGAGTGACCGGTGAACAAGGGTTTGGTTGGTCGAAGTTTTACCAGGAAGCAATTGGTTTCGTTGTCCTCAAAAGGAAGGAATTCTCATTTGTTTCAGATCACTAATAGTTTATTTTCGAGCTCTAAGGCTGACCACACCTTTATTTTTGATCTCTAACGCTCATTGCATATTTACTTTCTATTGGATGAGTAGGTTCCGTCCATTGCATTTAATCTTCTGTTGGACGAAGAGGTTCCGTCCACTGCAAGTTTATTTTCGAGCTCTGAGGCTCACTGCATTTCTTCATTCTCGAGCTTTGAGGCTCACTGCATTTTCATTCTCGAGCTCTGAGGCTCACTGCATTTCTTCATTCTCGAGCTCTGAGACTCACTGCAAGTTTATTTTCGAGCTCTGAGGCTCACTGCAATTCTATTTTCGAGATCCGAGGCTCACTGCAAGTTTATTTTTGAGCTCTGAGGCTAACTGCATTTCTTTATTCTCGAGATCTGAGGCTCACTGCAACTTTATTTTCGAGCTCTGAGGCTCACTGCAATTTTATTTTTGAGCTCCGAGGCTCGCTGTAAATTTATTTTCGAGCTCTGAGGCTCATTGCAAGTTTATTTTCGATCTCTGAGTAGTGTAATTTCGAAATTCAAATTTTAAAAATTTTATGTCACCATTTAATAATTATATCAATTACAATAAATGTGATTTGTTACAATAAAAGTGATTTATATAAATATGATTTATATCAATTACAATAAATGTGATTTGTTACAATAAATGTGATTTATATAAATGTGATTTATATCAATTACAATAAATGTGATTTATGTTAATTGAATAAATGTGATTTATGTCAATTACAATAAATGTGATTTGTGGTAACAACAATTGCAATAAATATGATTTATAGTAACATCTATTATAATAAATGTGATTTATTATATATATATATGTTATGTTTTCAAAATTCAGATTTTGAAATCTCTAATTTATGAAATTAATAATAATAATGATTATGTGTTATTATTGGTTGTTACTATTTATTTGGTGATGTATGGTGAATGGTTATGGCCTTAGTGCTTTTACCTTTTGGTTTATATTTTGAAATACGGCCTGCGTGCCGTGCCTTTCTCTTGTATTCCATATGTATCTTCTTTTCTCATATCACTCCCCTCATATGTAAAATGAGGTTTCTGTTTATGTAATGTAATGATGGAGACAAGAAGACGCTATCACGTGGGAGATCTTGCTTGGAGAAGCTTGGACGCTCCTAGGTTTTAGTTTAGATTCTCTCATTGGCTTGGGAGAATCAATGCGTTAGGGGCCATAACCATATCACATTTATTTGCCTTATATATGTATGAGATGCATGTATGTATATAGTATGTTAAAAGAGTTTAACTAATATATGTATGAGATGTATATATGTAAATAATAAGTTAAAGAGTTTAACAAATGATGAGATCAAACTTTAAACAAATCCCTCAAAAGGAAATATTAAGTCACACTTAAAGGCCTTCCGATGCATGGCACTCGTCAAGACTATGATCGATTAAGTGTGGGTCCGCCAAAGCGGGGTACCTTTATCTATAATAGTAAGACGCGATGGGACAAATGTAATGTCCAACTGCTATCCATTGGGTCTGACTTAACTAAGCCAACTTCAATAGGATTGAAAGGCTTAGAGGCTCATAAGTTTGGCTTTAGTCCATGTGATGGATTAGAATAAGAGTTATTCACCCAACTGTCCAAGAGTTGCATGAGATGCAATCGAAAAGTGTTTCCTACCTAAATAACCGAATTTTAAGTGATCAGCCAAAGCTGACTTAAAGCTAGGTGAAATATGGATCTTGGCCCACTAGGAAATCTTCCAACGGGATTTTCCGAATCAATGACGAGGGTCATTGTTTTGAGTAAAATAGTGGGGGGTGTATTTAATTAAAGACCTAATTAAATAACTTCATGGCATGATACTTATATTTTGCATATTTATCTCTGTAGATTACCATGGCATCAAACACATCAAATAACCTGTCATTGCGATCCGTCCTTGAGAAGGACAAACTATCCGGAACGAATTTTCTGGACTGGTACAGAAACTTGAGGATTGTCCTCAAACATGAGAAAAAGCTGTATGTTCTTGAGGAGCCTATTCCTGAGGAGCCACCGACTTCAACTGCTCCTAGGGCTGACAGAGATGCTTATAAGAAGCATCAGGATGACGCCTTAGACGTCGACTGTCTTATGCTTGCTACCATGACCTCTGAGCTGCAAAAGCAACATGAGACCATGGAGGCGTACGATATGATCGTGCACCTCAAGCTGCTCTACCAAGAGCAAGCAAGGCATGAGCGGTTCGAAGTTTCCAGAGCCCTTTTCCAGTGTAAATTGGCAGAAGGGAGCCCTGTGAGTCCTCATGTACTCCAGATGATCGGGTACATTGAGAATCTCGAGAGACTGGGATTTCCTTTAGGCCAAGAGTTGGCCACCGACTTGGTTCTGCAATCGTTGCCTGAGAGCTATAGTCAGTTTGTCATGAACTTCAATATGAATGATCTTGACAAACCTTTGCCAGAATTGTTGAGCATGTTGAGAACTACTGAACAAAATATTAACAAAGGAAAGGGGAAGGCCATTTTGATGGTCCAGGCTGGAAATAGCAAGAAGCAGCCCAAGAAGCCCAAGAACAAACAAAAGGGCAAGGGCAAGGGCAAGGCCATCAACAAGATCAAGCTCAGTACTTCTGGCTTGAAGCTTGTGGGTGGTGTGGCTAAGGAAGGCAATTGCTTCCACTGTGGTCGGACCGGACATTGGAAGAGGAACTGCCCAAAATACCTGGAAGAGATCAAGAAGAAGAAAGGAAGTGAGACTTCCGCATCAGGTATGTTTGTTATAGAAGTCAATTTATCTACTTCTGCATCATGGGTATTAGATACTGGATGTGGTTCTCACATTTGTACAAATGTACAGGACCTAGACAGGAGTAGACCATTGACAAAGGGCGAAGTCGATCTACTAGTCGGAAATGGAGCAAAGGTTGCTGCTTTAGCTGTAGGGACTTATGTATTGACTTTGCCCACTGGGCTTACTATTCAGTTAGAGAACTGTTATTTTGTGCCTGCAATTAGCAGGAATATCATTTCCGTTTCTTGTTTGGACAATATTGGTTTTTCTTTTATAATAAAGAACAAAAGTTGTTCTATTTATTTGGATGATATTTTCTATGCTAGTGCACACATGAGTAATGGACTTTATGTCCTTGATCTTGAAATGCCCATCTATAACATAAATACTAAGAGGTTCAAACCAAATGAATTGAACCCGTCTTATCTTTGGCATTGTCGTTTAGGCCATATAAATGAGAAGCGCATTTCGAAGCTCCATAAAGATGGACTCTTGGACTCATTTGATTATGAATCATATGAGATATGTGAGTCTTGTTTATTGGGAAGGATGACTAAAGCTCCATTCACCTAAGCAAAGGTGAAAGAGCCAACGATCTTTTGGGTCTTATACATAGCGATGTATGCGGACCCCTAAACACATCAGCTAGAGGTGGTTTTCAGTACTTCATCACATTTACTGATGATTTCAGTAGATATGGATTTGTGTATCTTATGAAACATAAATCGGAATCCTTTGAAAAGTTCAAGGAATTCAAAAATGAGGTACAAAACCAACTTGGTAAAAATATTAAAGCTCTTCGATCAGATCGAGGTGGTGAATATTTGAGCCTAGAGTTTGATGATCATCTGAGAGAGTGTGGGATTTTATCTCAACTCACTCCACCTGGAACACCACAATGGAATGGTGTTTCTGAGAGGAGAAATCGAACCTTGTTGGACATGGTTCGGTCTATGATGAGCCATGCAAACCTTCCAAACTCTTTCTGGGGACATGCTCTATTAACAACAGCTTTTACACTTAACCGTGTTCCATCCAAAACGGTAGAAAAGACACCATATGAGATATGGACTGGTAGACGACCCAGCATGTCTTTTATGAAGATTTGGGGTTGTGAAGCATATGTAAAACGTCAAGTTTATAATAAGCTTGATCCCAAATCTGATAAATGCTTCTTTGTGGGGTATCCCAAAGAAACCAAGGGATACCAATTCTATAATCCTTCCAAAGGCAAAGTGTTTGTCGCACGGACTGGTGTATTCTTAGAAAAGGAGTTTATCTCCATAGGAACCAGTGGGAGGAAGATAGAACTTGAAGAAATTCAAGAATCACAGAGTAGTGACCTACCATTGGTGGAACAGGAGCAACCTTCACAGAACACTGTGGAGGAACAACTCGCTCCAGTAGCACAAGACCAGCGTAGTCTAACAGGATACGTCACCAGCCTGAGAGATATGGATTTCTCATGACTCCACAAGGTGATGTATTGCTCATGGATAAAGATGAGCCTGTGACCTACCAGGAGGCCATTACTGGCCCAGAATCTGAGAAGTGGCTTGAGGCCATGAAATCTGAGATGGATTCCATGTACACCAACCAGGTATGGACCTTGGTAGAGCCACCTGAAGGGGTAAAACCCATAGGGTGCAAGTGGGTTTTCAAAAAGAAAACTGACATGTATGGTAAGGTACACACCTTTAAGATGCGATTGGTCGCTAAGGGTTTCAAGCAAATTCATGGTGTCGACTATGATGAGACCTTTTCACCTGTTGCGATGCTTAAATCCGTCCGGATCTTACTTGCCATCACTGCATACCATGATTATGAGATATGGCAGATGGATGTCAAAACTGCCTTCCTTAATGGAAAGCTTCTTGAGGATGTGTACATGACACAACCTGAAGGCTTTGACATTTCAGAGGATGCCGGAAAGGTATGTAAATTGCAGCGATCAATCTATGGATTGAAGCAAGCTTCCAGAAGTTGGAACCTTCGTTTTGATGATCTTTGTCAGAAGACAAGATGCGGTTCATAAAAAATGAAGATGAACCTTGTGTCTACAAGAAGGTTAGTGGGAGCATTGTTGTTTTTCTGGTGTTATATGTAGATGACATATTACTCATTGGAAATGACATCCATACACTACAAAATGTAAAGACATGGTTAGGGAATTGCTTCTCTGTGAAAGATTTGGGTGAGGCTACCTATGTATTGGGAATCAGGATCTATAGGGATAGATCGTTGAAATTGCTTGGCCTAAGTCAGAGTACATACATAGACAAAGTGTTGAGACGCTTTAACATGCATGAATCCAAGAAAGGACTATTGCCTATGTCATATGGTATATGCCTATCAAAGGCACAATCCCCTTCCACTCAAGAGGATAGGGATCGCATGAGTAAGATTCCATATGCATCCGCAATTGGATCTATCATGTATGCCATGTTATGTACTCGACCAGATGTATCGTATGCTTTAAGCATAACGAAAGGTACCGATCCGATCCGGTGAAAGTCACTGAGTGCCGCCAAGAACATCCTTAAGTACTTGAGAAGAACTAAGGATTCGTTCTTGGTATATGGAGGCGAGGAAGAGCTTGCTGTAATAGGTTACACCGATGCTAGCTTCCACCGGGAGCAGGATGATTCCAGATCACAATCTGGTTATGTGTTCTGCCTGAATGGCGGGGCTGTGAGCTGGAAGAGTTCAAAGCAGGAGACAGTTACCGATTCTACTACAGAGGCTGAGTATATTGCTGCCTCCGATGCAGCAAAGGAGGCTGTTTGGATCAGGAAGTTCATTGCTGAACTTGGTACGGTTCCAAGTATTGTGGACCCCATTGATCTCTATTGTGATAACAATGGGGCCATTACACAAACCAAGGAACCTAGATCTCATCAGCGATCCAAACATATACTTAGGCGCTTCCATCTCATTCAAGAGATCATCGATAGAGGAGATGTGAAAATATGCAGAGTACCAACACTTGATAACGTAGCTGACCCACTTACGAAACCTCTTGCCCAACAGAAGCATGAAGGTCACACTAGATCGATGGGCATTAGATTTATGCCTGATTGGCTCTAGTGCTAGTGGGAGATTGTTGGTGTAAGCCCTAGTGGCCAATGTATTTCTTTAGACTTACATTTGTATCTTGCTATTTTATATATATGATATGAGGCATTCCAGTTTATTGTGTTACTTGTTTAAACATAATAACGTCCTTAGAATAGAAATCTCAGTTCAATAGAATATCAAGTATAGGACTTGATCGTGAGACACTATTGAACAATGAAATCCTATTCTTAAATATCCGTAGTCAAGTATTTTATTAATAAGGACAATAATAATACAATTGAGACTATTATGTGTGCAGACTGATGACCATATCTCACGGGTCATGCATATGAGATATCGAGTCGCCACATAGGTACACATTAAGGTAATGATGTACTGGATTGACCCACCATGAGAACACTACATGGAGCGTTATGTGAGTGTCATAAGTAGTTCTCATAGTGACAATGGTGTATGTAATCCTTCGACCTGAAATCACTACGATCCCTACATGAGGAGTCGTGTGCTTTAATATCGTCAAACGTCATTTGTAATAGGATGATTATAAAGACGGTCATTGGGCATACCACGAGCCATGCAGAGGGATGTGAGTGACCTAGATGGAATTTGTCCCTCCTACATAACAGGAGTAATATTCATGGGCCCCCGATAGAGTGAGATCAGTAAAATGCATGGCCATCTTTGAAATGAGTCAATATGAGATATTGACCTCATTTGTTGTTGAGTCTACTCGGGTATCGTGGAACATGATATTGAACCATACAAGGGTGACACATTCTATGCCTTGTGTTCGATATAGATATATGGACAAAGGGATAATAATGCACATGAATATTTGTCACGTAAAGGTTTCGTCAAATCATCGACTTTCTCACTACTTAGGTAGCAGTGATGTATTGCTAGATACCGCTCACTGTTTGTAATATTAAATGGGATTTAATGTTACTACTAACGTTTTGGGAACCTATAGGGTCACACACATAAGAGCGGATTAAAAGAAGCATTAAAAGGAGAGTTGGACTTTCCTATTGGGCCTAGCGCATAGTACATGGGCTTAGGTCAAGTGCTGCTCACTAACTCACTTAAGGAGGCGCTACTATAAGTAGAACACTTAAGTTGTTGTGCAAATAAGGCTGATATCCTAGCCGCACAGAGAGATTAAGAGTGAACAGTAAGCCTCGGTTTTGAAGCTAGCACTGCAAGACCGAGACGCTTCAGGTTCGTGACGTTGGACATTCACGGAGTCCGCTCGTGTGGATACCTCTGGAGACACCGTTCGTGCGGTGTTCGTGATAGACGAATTTCAACCAACAGCCATCGCTTCAAGAGGTAAACTTTCTAATCATGAATCATGACCATTCGCATGGATCCTTCGATGGGAATTTTTCCGCTGCGTTTTATTTTGTTTTATATGCAAATTCCCAACAAAAGGTTCACCCTAGAGAATTTCGTGCGGGAGACCTGGTCTTAAAGAAACTCCTCCCTAGTCAAGAGGATCCCCGAGGAAAATGGGCACCAAATTATGAAGGTCCTTATATTGTCAAACAAGCGTTCTCGGGAGGTGCTTTGATTCTGCAAAACATGGATGGGGAAGAGCTACCAAGGCCAGTAAACTCTGATGTTGTGAAAAATTTCTACGCTTGAAGGCCTGTTAGGTTGAAAACCCGAAAAGGCAGCCTAGGCAAAAGTTAGGGCAAAAGAACAATGAAAACAAAAGGAAAACAAAGGCCCGCTAGGTTGAAAACCCGAAAGGGCATCCTAGGCAAAAGTTAGGGCAAAAGAACAATCGAAAGGCAAAGGCCCGCTAGGTTGAAAACCCGAGAAGGCAACCTAGGCAAAAGTTAGGGCAAAGAAACCTTAGGCTGAAAACCTGCAAGGGAAGCCTAGGAGAAGGTAGGGTCCAACACTTCTACAAGCACCCACCATACTGGGGCAATTTTATCTGGCTGAGTATACTGGGGCAAAATTATTAAGGAATGATCGAAGGTGTGTTTGAAGAATCAGAAACAGGAGCCAAGATCTATGTCACCAAAAGGATGAAGGGAATCAATTAAATGAAAATCAAGGGACCAACACTGGGGCAAATTTTATGTGATTTTCGTAATTTTATTTGCTTATCTTTGTTCTTTTAATCTTCATGATCCCTTTTGTAACTTTGTTCTTACTGTTATTGTCTCTGAACAACCTAAATTCTCATATTAAGGCAAGAGGTTTTCTCCCACACTCCCCTATCATGTTCACTCTCATGTCTCAATAAAAGCAAATATAAGTTTAATAGTATGATTTGATAACTCTAATGGTAGCACCAACGAATGGTTTAAACCAAGAGGGCTCAATACTTCAGATTCAGTGGAAGAGGTAGCGTACACTGGACAAAAAAAAAATGATGCAGATAAGCTTACATAACATCCGGAGTTTGTCAGATTCTTGGTTGACCAACGCCTCGTCCCAGAGTGACCGGTGAACAAGGGTTTGGTTGGTCGAAGTTTTACCAGGAAGCAATTGGTTTCATTGTCTGCAAAAGGAAGGAATTCTCATTTGTTTCAGATCACTAATAGTTTATTTTCGAGCTCTAAGGCTGACCACACCTTTATTTTTGATCTCTAAGGCTCATTGCATATTTACTTTCTATTGGATGAGTAGGTTCCGTCCATTGCATTTAATCTTCTGTTGGATGAAGAGGTTCCGTCCACTGCAAGTTTATTTTCGAGCTTTGAGGCTCACTGCATTTCTTCATTCTCGAGCTTTGAGGCTCACTGCATTTTCATTCTCGAGCTCTGAGGCTCACTGCATTTCTTCATTCTCGAGCTCTGAGACTCACTGCAAGTTTATTTTCGAGCTCTGAGGCTCACTGCAATTCTATTTTCGAGATCCGAGGCTCACTGCAAGTTTATTTTTGAGCTCTGAGGCTAACTGCATTTCTTTATTCTCGTGCTCTGAGGCTCACTGCAACTTTATTTTCGAGCTCTGAGGCTCACTGCAATTTTATTTTTGAGCTCCGAGGCTCGCTGTAAATTTATTTTCGAGCTCTGAGGCTCATTGCAAGTTTATTTTCGATCTCTGAGGCTCACTGAACCCTTTTATTCTCGAGCTCGGAGCCTCATTGCAAGTTTATTTTCGAGCTTTGAGGCTCGTTGCATATTTACTTTCCCATTGGACGAGGAGGCTCCGTCCATTGCATGTTTATTTTCGAGCTCTGAGGCTCACTGCATTTTATTTTTGAACTCTGAGGCTCACTTTAATTTTATTTTCGAGCTCTGAGGCTCATTGCATGTTTATTTTCGAGCTCTGAGACTCGCTGCATATTTACTTTCCTGTTGGACGAGGAGGTTCCGTCCACTGCATTTTTATTTTCGAGCTCTGAGGCTCACTGCATCTTTACCGTCGAGCTCTGAGGCTCACTGCAATTTCATTTCCAAACTATGAGGTTTTCTTCTGAGCTCCTCATGTTTTTTCGGACAAAATATGTGTTCATTCTTCATTACTTGTTCATTACTACAATACATGAAATGTCACGACTAATCATGTCTTCTAGCATGCAACGAGTAAAGAGGGGCAACTGTGAACACCCATTTTTGTCCGTCTTCATTTTATTCTAACTTTTATGATATCATGTTTCAAGGAGACTAATAATATGAAGAAAGGAGGGGGTGATCCCTTCCGGTCCATCACATTTGCTGTTGGACGGGGAGGTCCCGTCCATCACATTATTAATTTGTTTGTTGGGCCGCGGTTCGAGGCGATCCATTGCACTCGCTGTGGATGGGATGGTCTCGTCCATTGCGTTGGACTTGCTGTTGGACGCGGTCCAGGCTAGCCCCTTTAATTTGCTGTTGGACGCGGTTCAGGCTAGTCCATTGCACTTGTTGTGGACAGGATGGTCTCGTCCGTTGCGTTGGACTTGTTTGTTGGGCGCCCGTCCAGCCCCTTTAATTTACTGTTGGACGCGGTCCAGTCCACTACCTTGAACTTGCTGTGGACGGGGTGGTCTCGTCCATTGTGTTGGAAGCAGTCCAGTGCATTGCATTGGACTCACTCGTTGGACGAGGTGGTCCCGTCCATTGTCTTGCACTTGCTGATGGACGGGGTGGTCCCGTCCACTGCTTTCCACTTGCTGTTGGATGGGGTCATCCCGTTCATTGCTTTACACTTGCTGTTGGACGGGGTGGTCCCGTCCAGTGCCTTGCACTTGCTGATGGACGGGGTGGTCCCGTCCAACACTTTCCACTTACTGTTGGATGGGGTAGTCCCGTCCGTTGCTTTACACTTGCTGTTGGACGGGGTGGTCCCGTCTAGTGCCTTGCACTTGCTGATGGACGGGGTGGTCCCGTCCACTGCTTTCCACTTGCTGTTGGATGGGGTCATCCCGTCCATTGCTTTACACTTGCTGATGGACGAGGTGGTCCCGTCCATTGCTTTACACTTGCTGTTGGACGGGGTGGTCCCGTCCAATACCTTGCACTCGCTGATGGACGGGGTGGACCCGTCCACTACTTTCCACTTGCTGATGGACGGGGTGGTCCCGTCCAGTTCTTTGCGCTTGCTGATGGACGGGGTGGTCCCGTCCACTGCTTTCCACTTGCTGATGGAGGGGTGGTCCCGTCCATTGCTTTCTACTTGCTGATGGACGGGGTGTTCCCGTCCATTGCTTTACACTTGCTGATGGACAGGGTAGTCCCGTCCATTGCTTTGCACCTGCTGTTGATCCCGTCCAGTCCTGTTCCTTTTTATTTCTGTTGGACGAGGGGGTTCCATCCACTTCAATTATTTTAATTTCTGTTGGACGAGGAGGTTTCGTCCACTGCAATTATCTTTTCTTGTTGGACGAGGAGGTCCGTCCAATGTATATCCACTTTTGCATATCTAATTTTCTGTTGGGACGAAGAGATTCCGTCCACTGCAACTTTATTTTCAGGCTGAAGGCTAAAGAATAAAGAAATAAGAAGGAGAAGATAAGGAAGAAAGGACGAAGAAAACAAGGAGAATAGACAATCAACAAAAAGGAAAGGAAGCTGAGTTACGCCTCCTACCTACTGTACATACCAGGCAATACCTCTTTTCCTCCTCTACCTGTAACACCCGAGTGCTGACGAGGGCGGGGAGTGATCGCCGGTGCAAGAAGGCACGGACAAGGAGCGGCTCCTGGCAGGCTTCTAAGCGGAGGGACACATGAATGAATCGATTACACACCCGAATGAGAGGGATCCTAAGACTGTGTAGGTATGGGACTATACAGTTGAGGAAGGCTTATATAAATTGATTGGTACTACCTATACTAACAAGATGCATCTTCTTTTCGGGAGCCCATCACTTAAGAACTCCACAATTAAGCGTGCTAGACTTGGAGCAATTATGGGATGGGTGACCTCCTGGGAAGTTTTCTTGAGAAGCGTGTGAGTGAGGACAAAGCACGCTGAAAAGACCCGTGTTAGTCTGTGGGGACAATCATCAATCCATAGAGCAGCCAGGGATGTTATACTACCCATTGGTCCTCCTTCTTCCTTACCTCCTCCCTTGTTTTAACCTGGTAACCATACTCCTAACCCTAAAAGCCATCATGCACAACAGACAAAAACCCCATCTCTTTTCTCTTTTCGAGCATGCAGCCCTCACATCAAATCACCACCTTTCTGCTACTCATACCACCCCATCTGGGCACTCGCTATTTCTGCTCAAAACCCCCCATCTCTTTTCTCTTTCCGAGCGTGCAACCGTCACATCAAATCACCACCTTTCAACTACTCATGCCACCCCGTCTGGGCACACGCTATTTCTGTTCAAAACCCCCGATCTCTTTTCTCTTTTCAAGCGTGAAACCCTCACATCAAATCACCACCATTCTGCTACTCATACCACCTCATCTGGACACACGCTATCTCTGCTCAGAACCCCCTTTTTTTTACCTCCTCTATCCATTGGTCTTTCCTTTTTTTCTTCCATCTCCTCCCTCGCCGTAACCTAGCAGCCTCACTCCTAACCCTAAAAAGCCTTCATACCCATCAAACAAAAACCCCAATCTTCTTCCCTTTTCAAGCGTGCAACCCTCACATCAAATCACCACCTTTCCGCTGTTCAGAACGGCCCAAGCCCTAAGTATTCGTGCAAACCGACCTTGAAGTCAACGGAGAAGAAGCAAGAAGCCCTCTCCTCCGTCTATAAAAAGAGAGGAGTAGGGGGGACATTTTTTTGTAGGGGAGAACAATGTCCTTGAGAGGAAACGAAAGATCAGAGAGGAGATAGAGAGGAAAGATACAAAGAAAAGAGAAAAGAAAGTGAGATTTTTGTTGTGAGGAAGAGAGATCAGAAATCTGAACTTCCTTTTCTCTTCTCTATTATTAGAAGTGGTTAAGAAGGAAGAGCTGAAGGAGCCAGGTTGATTGAATGTAAAGACTTCGATCTTAAAATCTTACCACTGGGAGTAAACAAAGTCATTCTTATTCTACTCCCGTTTGGTAATCTTTGTTCTTTTCGTTGATATTATTAATAAATTTCTCTTGGCATTCTTATTTCTCTATGCTTCTATTCTCTGAATAAGTTAGTAAAAAGTTTCATTTCTACGTTTCTGTCCCATTTTCAAGAGATAAAAATTATTTACTTTACATAAAAAATAGAGGATAATCACTTGATTAAAACAACCCTTTCTTGGGTTGCCCTATGACAAGTGTCATGTTCAACCCTTCAGATTTAGAGGTTGATCTGTGGACTTACGTGTCATGCTCAACCTCATGTAGTCTTAATAAAGAGACTCACAACGGGTAAAACAAATATTTCAAAGTTACTAATAATTTACACAACTAATTTTGGGTAACCATTTATGGATGTTCTAGGGTGCCGTGTGGTTAAGTCTCCATGCCTTCCCTAGACATAATTGACTCCCGAACCCCAAGCTTCTTCTTGAAGGGTTTTCCAACTTTCCCGGAATTAAATAAAGTTGGTGGCGACTCCATGTCTTCTCTCTAAGACTGAAAACTAGTCTTTTTTTTCTTGGTCGCTACAGCATGGAAAGAGAGGCTTGCTTGGTGGACATCAGACTGAGAAGTTGGTTTTCTGCGAGCTAAGGGTATAAAGAGTCGAAGGAGTTTACGGTCCAGGGTTTAAATCCTGGTAATGGATAATAAATAAATAAATATAATATCTAACATACTAACATTTGTCAATAAAAAAAAACATTTGATATCCTTGTTGTCTGCTGTCTAATGAGCATAGTTCTTCATTAGGTGTTGTGTTGTGTTGTCTGCCACTGTTTACTCCTTTTTCTGTTTTGCCTTCTTCCAATACTTGTTGGATTCTTAATTCTGGGGCTACCAGCGACATGCTTGTACGATTATTTTATCCATTTATTCCAAAACCTGCTCTAATACCGTATTAGGATCAAAATAGAGAAAAATTGATTGGTTTCTCATTGGTTCTGCTTTATGATGGCGTTTGGAAGAGCTTATTTAAGCTTCTTTTGACTTATCTGATGACATAAACTCTTATGCAGTGTGTTTGGCAGAGCTTATAAAAACAACTTATGTCATCCCATAAGGAGTTTTTGACTTATTTTCATAAGTCACTGGGAGAAGCTTATGGATTATCATAAGAGCTTATGCACTAAACACCCTTTCTGTGTTTTTCACAATTCGAATCCTCTCATGCCCCTTTCTTTCTTTTTTCTTTCTTTAAGCGCTTATGACATAAGCTCTCGTGCGATAAGGTCTTATGTGATAAGTTCTTAATTAAGTTGTTTACCCAAACACACCCTATATAGCTGTTGTATCTGCTATTACATAGAGAAAGACTTTTTTTTTTGAACCAACATAGAGAAAGACTTAAGTAACTGAACTTATAACTAACTGCTTGAACTACTAACTTGAACTCTCCTAACTATGGTTAAAGTATGGCCACGGTTGATGTATACATTAGGCAAATTTATAATCAATTTAAAAGCATATTCTTTACCTAACTCTTTTTTGGCGAGAACTACCTAGCGTTATTATGTTCTTTTGTCACCAAATGGAGCGACGTTGATGGCATCGACCAAAAAGTTCTAATCCCAAATCATGCCATCATCTGGTTTGAGGATCGTGTTTCTAGCCAGGATGAGGGATGAGACTATTGAGTAGGGGACAAATAAAAAAGTCTTTGTCCCCTGATTACGGATTGAATTTTGAATTTGATTACTCACTATGTTGGCAGGATTGGAGGCAATCAAGAAGGAAACTTTAACAAACGGATATAGTGATCAACCATTTAAACCCATCTTTTTATGTTAATGTTCATCAAAGCACTATGTCCTTTTACTCATATAACGTTAAACTTTTATGAAAGGGTGGCCTTTATTCTAAATCGCCCATTTACTTCAGGTTATTTGAGCTTCATAGCAGTGTTCTTTAACCCCAACAAAGTTGGGGGTTTTTTTTTTTGTTGTTGAGATTTTCTATTATTGGCCCTTAGTTACTAGCTAACAAAATAAGAATAAAAACATTAAATCACAAGTAAGGCATTAATTGTAGGATTTAATTGATATATACTGACAGTGTAAAGTTTTTTTATACTATCAACCAATCAGAAATTGACATACCATTAGGGTCGGTCCTGAGATTTTTGGTGCCCTGAGCGAACTAAGGAAATGGTACCCTCATAATCATTTGAAAATTGTCCTTCTTGCATTTTTTGCTGCAAAATCATTAATAATCCGTTCATAATCAAGGTTCTTTTAAAAATCATTTTCGATAAAAATAAAAGCAAGATTATGCAATCAAAGCAAGAGAATGAGAGAATTAGGAAAAATAAAGTCTAAATAGTAAATAAATTAGGAGTGTATCAAATTTTAAATTATAGTAAATTAAAAAGACATTCTAATATATACATATACATTTGCTATATTATTTTTTATCATTCTTTATAATTTTTTTGGAATAATTATTTTTATTGGTAAAAAAATAATTATATAAAATTTTATTTAATATCTATATCTATATATACTATATAATAGTAATTTACCTACTATCTGGTGCCCCCAAAAAATGGCCCCTGGATGGTCGCCCACCTCGCCCTTGCTCAGGGCTACTCGTGCATACCATTATAAATGCTTGATTCTTATCCTAACCATCTTAAGGGCTCGTTTGGTGGTCAGGATAGGATAGGGGCGGATAAGATAAGAGAGCAGGATAAGAGTATGATATGATATGATATGATATGAGCAGGATAAGCTATTATCCTATCCGACGTTTGGTGTCCACCAGATAACCAACTGGATAGCATTGTAATTTTAGTACGAATTTTAAAATTTTCGTTTTTGTTCTGAATATTTTCATATTTTATTAGATTTTAGTGTTTTATAATTTTTATTTTTTAAGATTATATAAAAAGATAAAATTGTCCTTGTGATAAAATTACATATAATATTTTAAAATATTATTTAGATTAAATTAATTTTGTTATAATTTTAAATATTCATTTTTAGTTTTTACATTACATATAGTTAAATTATTAGAATATTTTTTTATTTATTTTTTAGTTTTTTAAAATAATGTGAAGTAACAAAATTAGCCTTGTGACAAAATAAAAACAATTTTTTTAATTAATTAATAATATTTTTATTATTTTATGTTTTATTATACCTTTTTTGGTAACCATATTATATTTTATTATACTTTAATTATTTTATATATAAAATATTTTTATACTTTATTATACTATAAATCACCTTATTATATCCTGTTAAGTTCTAACCCAGCTCCCCCAGGATATAATTTTAATTAGATGGACATGATATGATAGGTGACAGGATTGGTTTATCCTATCCTGCTGGCTCACCAAATAATAGTTTCAGACAGGATATGATAGCTTATCCAATCCTGTCTCTCTTATCCTGACCACCAAACAAGTGCTAAAAGTCATCAATTCCATGATTTCTGATTGGATGTCAGTGTAAAAATCTTTACACTAACAGTGTATACAAATTAAACTCTAATTGGTATGCACTGTCAGTGTAAAGTTTTTTACACTGTCAACCAATCAGTGTAAAAAACATTTATACTGATAGTGTATACCAATTAATCTCTAAAAAAAAATATAGACTGATTTAAAAATGGTCTAAACACCAAGACTATATTGTAGCCTATATTTAATGTAAACTATTCAATGATTCTAGACTAATGCTTTAAGCCAATCATTAACAGACCCTTTTTATTTTTGTTAATGGAAATAAATCTGATATTTTTCAAATGATCGAGTGAGCTCAACCGTAGCCATGAATGGGATGGCAACGATGTTTTTCTAATTTGCATACAATGTATTATAATAATTAGGTTCAATTCCACTCTAAAAGATAATTCATAGAGAGAGGATCCCTTAAGTTATTATAAATATTTCTTTACTCTTATTTCCAACCCATGTGAAACTTATTTAATTTTTAACATTCCCTCTCAAGTCCAATTGAACTGGCCCAATTGCGACTTGCCCTTGTATTTCAAATTTTTGAGCCCGAGAGGCCATAGACTTGTCTTAATTTTATTTTCTGGCCTTGGGCTCTTTTTTTTTCAACTTGAGTCTCAAAGGCCACAAGTCTGCAACTGTTTTTTTTTTCAAATTTGAGTTGGATCGTTAATGTGCCTTGAAACCATATTGCCTCTGATATCATGTGACCAAAGTTTTTAAAACAGGATCGGTTATTGAACTGACGAAGATATCGATTCAAGGTTCAATGGTCCAATCGTGATTGAATCACAATTGAACCAATATAATTAAATTATATTTTTAATTTTTTAATATAGTATATATAATAATATTTAAAAAAATAAGCACAAGCCCAACCCATTATTTTTTTTTAAATGCTAGACTTCAATTAAAAATACTAGTCCAGCCCTTTTTTTAAATGCTAGACTTCACTTTAAAATGCTAGAGCAGCCCATTCTTTTTAAAAGAAAAACAAATGAAAGATATATTAATATTAAATAATATCATAAACACACGTATGGACTTAATTGCGTGACACCTTAAACACATATACCTATTCGGCTATGCATTGCAGATCCTTTTCAGTAGGTGGAGAAAATGGAGAGGTCAGTCCCGTTGATCATGCCGTACACGTGGCTTTAGTGAAATCCAATGGCTGAGATTAATTATTTATTTTATTTTAAAATTAAAAAACCATTCCCTGAAACACTGAAATCCCCTCCCAATACCTTCTTCAGTTCACGCCCTTCTCTCTCCCATTGACACCTTCAGCCTCGCCGCCTCTCCGCTCGCCGCCACGCTTGACGAGTCTGCCGCCCCACCATCTTTGTTCCGCCATAGATAGCTCTAGTATTCAACCTCGTCGCCGCCATGCATGATTTTTAAATCCTTGTATTTTTTTTTCTTCTTTTAAATCAATCTGATGAAACATAACACATTTCTTTTCTTTTTTTCAAACATCTATAGCACCTAATTTTTGCATATTTTATTTGGTGGTTTACACTTTAATAAAGCACGTATTTTTAATTCACAAAAAAAAAACACATTTTTTGTCTGGACATTGAAGCTTCATATGCATCTGGTAGCTTCATATATACATTCAACGACCTCAATACATGAAGGTCCAAACGTTGCAGAGGGGCGGGTTGAATGAGGGATATGGTTCACGAAGGTCCAAACATTGCAGAGAGGTGGAGGGGCGGCGGATTCATTAGGCGTGGCGGCGAGCTGAGCGGCGGCGAGGCTGAAGGTCTCAGTGGGGGAGAGAAGGGCGTGAACGAAGAAGGTATTGGGGAGTGGATTTCAGTTTCAGGGAATGGTTTTTCAATTTTAAAATAAAATAAAATAATTAATCTCAGTCATTGGATTTCATTAAAGCCACATGTACGGCTATGATCACAGGGATTGGCCTCTCCATTTTCGTGTAATGCGACTGCAGATCCTCTCCAGTAGGTGGAGAAAATGGAGAGGCCAATCCCTGTGATCATAGCCGTACATGTGGCTTTAATGAAATCCAATGACTGAGATTAATTATTTTATTTTATTTTAAAATTAAAAAACCATTCCCTGAAACTGAAATCCCCTCCCCAATACCTTTTTCGTTCACGCCCTTCTCTCCCCCACTGAGACCTTCAGCCTCGCCGCTGCTCAGCTCGCCGCCACGCCTAATGAATCCGCCGCCCCTCCACCCCTCTGCAATGTTTGGACCTTCGTGAACCATATCCCTCATTCAACCCGCCCCTCTGCAACGTTTGGACCTTCATGTATTGAGGTCGTTGAATGTATATATGAAGCTACCAGATGCATATGAAGCTTCAATGTCCAGACAAAAAATGTGTTTTTTTTTTTGAATTAAAAATATGTGCTTTATTAAAGTGTAAACCACCAAATAAAATATGCAAAAATTAGGTGCTATAGATGTTTGAAAAAAAGAAAAGAAATGTGTTATGTTTCACCAGATTGATTAAAAAGAAGAAAAAAAAGACAAGGATTTAAAAATCATGCATGGCGGCGACGAGGTTGAAATATGGTTGAAAACTAGAGCTATCTATGGCGGAACAAAGATGGTGGGGCGGCAAAATCGTCAGGCGTGGCGGCGAGCGGAGAGGCGACGAGACTGAAGGTGTCAATGGGAGAGAGAAGGGCGTGAACTGAAGAAGGTATTGGGAGGGGATTTCAGTGTTTCAGGGAATGGTTTTTTAATTTTAAAATAAAATAAATAATTAATCTCAGCCGTTGGATTTCACTAAGGCCACGTGTACGACATGATCACCGGGACTGACCTCTCCATTTTCTCCACCTACTGAAAAGGATCTGCACTCGTGTAATGCATAGCCGAATAGGTATATGTGTCTAAGGTGTCAGGTAGAGGTCGGTATTTGGACTCGGGTCCGCGGACAGTCCGTTAAACCCGCCGTCCGCGCGGACTTGGACACCCTAAAATACGAGTCAAAAAAAATGCGGGCTTTTTGGGTCCGTTCCGTTTAGCCTGCGGGCTTAACGGACTCGATCCGGGGATTCACGGACCCATCCGCAGACTGGAGCTGTTTAAAAAAAAAATGCCTACTGGGCCAACAAAAAACTAACCCATCTAACCCAAAACTAACCCATCTCACTCAGACACTCACCCATCTCTACTCTAACCCTAAACTACTCAGTGCGCCGTTCAGCCTTCATCTCCCTTGGCAAGACCACTTCTCCTTCAACCTTCATCTCCCTCTCCCTGTCTCCCTCTGCGCGTTCAAAGAGAGGGACCAACATGGAGACAACAACTGTAGATTTATGGACACTACTAACTCAATGTGCACAAGCTGTGGCAAGCTATGATCAAAGAAATAAAAATGACCTACTCAAGCAGATTAGGCAACATTCTTCACCTCTTTGGCATTTCTTATGGTTTTCAGTGGCCCTGCCTTATCAAATGTCTGTCACAAAGACATGGTGGACCGTCAAAGCTTCATGTGACAGGAATTGATCTTCCACGGCCAGGATTTCACCCTGCTGAAAGGCTTGAGGAAACAGGGCGGCGCCTGGAAAATTACTGCAAGAAGTTCAATGTCCCATTTGAATACAATTGCCTTGCACAAAAATGGGAAACTATCACACTTGCGGATCTCAAGATAGACAGGACTGAGGTAACCGTCGTTAATCGCTTGTTTGTCTGGGTTGAAGAACTCCTTTGATGAAACTGTGGCACTGAACTGTCCTAGAGATGCTTTGTTAAATTTGTGCAGGAAGATTAATCCAAACATCTTCATCCATGGGGTAGTCAATGGCACTTATAATGCACCATTTTTCCTGACAAGGTTCAGGGAGGCACTCTTCCACTTCTCATCACTGTTTGATATGTTTGAGGCTAATGTGCCGCGCGAAGATACTGAGAGGGTGATGCTTGAGAAAGGGTTGTTTGGAAGGGATGCCATCAATGTTATAGCTTGTGAGGGGGCATAGAGGGTTGAAAGGCCAGAGACCTACAAGCAGTGGCAGGTTAGGAACCAAAGAGCTGGGTTCAAGCAACTCATATTGGATTCAGAACTAGTGAATGAAGCTAAAGAAAAGGTGAAGAGGGAATATCATAAGGACTTTGTAGTGGATGAGGATGGCAAGTGGGTTTTGCAGGGATGGAAAGGGCGTATTTTGAATGCCTTTTCTGCTTGAGTTCCTGCTTAAGCAATGCCCAGATGTATCTTGTAACTTGTAATATACTGTTAAGCCGGTTGAAACACTACAACAAACTACTTTTTTCTTTTCACCATTTAAGTTTACAGTTAGATATTGAAGTTGAATTCACTTCATAACTGCTTAATCAATCTTTTCACCATCATGTGATTTCATCAATCTGCTCAATCAAACCTTTGATGTAATCGTGGTACGGTATTAACTTGGCATCTCGGGTTTCCCATTCCCCTCTTAGCTGGTGGATGACTAATGCAGAGTCCCCATATACCTCCAGTATCCTTGCCTTTGATTCTATTGCTGCCTGGATCCCGAGCGCACAAGCTTCATATTCGGCTATATTGTTTGTACAATCAAAGCAAAGCCTTGCAGTGACAGGGAAATAATCATTTTCCGGTGAGATTAGTATTGCCCCAATTCCATGTCCCAATGCATTAGAAGCTCCGTCAAATAACAAGGTCCATTTTTCTTTTTCCGGTGATTGCTCGCGACCAAACAAAGCCATCATATCTTCATCTGGGAAATCACATTGCATCGATCCATAATCTTCTACTGGCTGATTGGCTAGATATTCTGCAAGAGCGCTCCCTTTTATTGCTTTTTGGGTGACATAGACAATGTCATATTCTGATAGCAGGACTTGCCAAATGAGCAATTCTTCCAGTCAAAGCAGGCTTATCAAAGATATACTTTATCGGATCCATTTTGGACACCAACCAGGTAGTGTAACACAACATTTAATGCCTCAAACGGCGAGCCGCCCAAGCCAAGGCACGGCAAGTGCGTTCTAGCAGTGAGTAGTTGGCTTCGCAACTGGTGAATTTCTTACTTAGATAATAGATGGCATGTTCCTTCTTTCCTGACTCATCGTGTTGCCCCAATACGTAATCCATCGATTTATCTAGCACAGTCAAATACATGATGAGAGGTCTTCCTGGCACTGGGGGAACCAAGACCTGAGGCTCCTGTAGGTATTGTTTGATCTTCTCAAAGGCTTTTTGACAATCTTCATTCCATGTCACAGCCTGATTTTTGCGCAGCAATTTAAAGATTAGTTCACATGTCGTGGTTAGATGGGAGATGAACCGGGCAATGTAATTCAATCTTCCTAAAAACCCACGAACTTCTTTCTCCATTCGAGGTGCTGGCATATCGATGATTGCTCGAACTTTTTCAGGATCAGCCTCTATTCCTCTTTGACTAACAATGAACCCCAGAAGCTTGCCTGATTTCACTCCAAAAGTGCATTTGGCGGGATTCAGTTGGAGCTCAAACTTCCTTAACCGCTCAAAAATTTTCTGCAGATTGTCAACATGGTCATCTTCAGATTTGGACTTGGCGATCATGTCATCTACATAAACTTCTATCTCCTTATGCATCATGTCATGGAATAAAGCCACCATAGCCCACTGATATGTTGCCCCAGCATTTTTCAAGCCAAAGGGCATAACCTTGTAGCAAAAGGTTCCCCATAAAGTGACAAATGTAGTTTTCTCCATATCTTCAGGTGCCATCTTGATCTGATTATATCCTGAGAATCCATCCATGAAAGAGAATAATGCATGTTGGGCAGTATTATCTACAAGAACATCAATATGAGGCAGAGGAAAATCATCTTTGGGGCTAGCTCTGTTCAGATCTTGATAGTCGACACACATTCGAACCTTTCCATCTTTCTTGGGGACAGGAACGATGTTAGCAACCCATTGAGGGTACTTTACCATTTCTAGGAAACTCGTATCCAGTTGTTTCTTGACCTCCTCCTTAATCTTTAAAGACATTTCCGCTTTCATCCTTCGTAGCTTCTGTTTTACTGGAGGACACTCCGGCTTTAACGGCAGTTTGTGTTCTGCTACACTAGGGTCTAACCCTGGCATGTCTTGGTACGACCATGCGAAAACATCTTTATAATCCATCAACAACTTGATCAACCTACTTCGCTCATTTTCTTTCAGGGAAAGGCCGATCTTGACCTCTTTTTTATCATCTTCAGTTCCCAAATTGATTAGTTTACTAGGCTCTTCATGGGGGCGAATTTCCCTGGCTTCTTGCTCTACCAACCTCAATAGTTCGGGAGGGACTTCCCCATTATCATCAACAACCTCATCAGCATGATCAACGGGATAGTCAGAATTATATGCTGAGTTATTAACACTGTCATTTTCAAGAGAGTCACTTTTAGATCTGCATTTTGGTAGTTATCAGGGAAAGATGAATGAATAACGGTTAAAGATAGGAAATTGCATTTATTGGTGAGGAACGATGAATAAAAGCGAAAGTAAAAAAAAGAAGGATAAGAACATAAAGATATTGAATGCATGCATTTATTGATAAGTCATACTGAAACGGAAACAGGTAAGCCCATTACAACAAAAATCCTAAAGCCTTGGGCAGAGCTAAAGGATAAGCATTACAGAATTAATTTGAAAAAAACTCTATGGTCCTGGGGAACTCAATAACCTCCCAATTGTTGAGCTCTGTATCCGAAGGGCATGGATACACCAGATCGACACTATGATCGGCGGGATAATTATCTTCAACAGCTGCTGCTTGGTCCAGGAATGCGAACCCTACACTTCGGAAGCTCTGTCGAATGTCACAGATGGGAACCCTTTCAGCCTCGTATTCACGATTTTCCAGCCGAGCCAACCTATTTCTTTTCTTTTCTTCTATAACCCTCATCTTGTCGGCCTTGGTGGGTTTATATCCCAACCCAAACCTGTCCTTGTTCTCGGTGAGCATGAGGATGTCAGTGACACCTTGTCTATTCTTCCCCAAACCGCTTCCGGATCGGTATCCTCCTCCAAGCATAACCCTAGCCATCATAATGACGCTTTAGATGACTGAGGTTACAAGAGTGGAGCACCGTCCCCAACATAAGTGGCATTGGCAATTTCAAGCGATTGGAAAGCGATCTCGAGAGCTTTTTTGGCAGCTTCAATTTAAGGGGTTGTTGATGGCTTACTCACCAACATATCTTCTTCTCCAGAAACAATTATCAATTTACTATCGACAATGAACTTCACTTTTTGGTGCAATGTGGAAGGTATAGCTCCAGACGAATGGATCCATGGTCGTCCTAGGAGATATCTGTAAGTTGGTGTGATGTCCATTACTTGGAAGAGTATTTCAAAGGTGCAAGGGCCAATCTGAATGGGCAATTCAATCTCTCCCATGACTTCCCTTCAGGTACCGTCGAAAGCTCTTACAATCATTGTGCTTGGCTTCATATGAGTTCCATCGAAAGGCAGCTTTGCCAGTGTTGACTTTGGCATTACATTGAAAGAAGAACCATTATCAATGAGAACCCTGTGTAACGCCTTGTTGTGCCTTATTCCTTCAGCTGGAATTTCATCATCAGTGAAAGTGATATAATTATCAGCGTCGATGTTACCCACGATGTTATCGAGCTTGTCAACTGTGATGTCATGAGAGACATGAGCTTGATTCAACATCCTCATCAGTACTCTCCTATGTGGCTCAGAATTCATCAACAAATACAAAAGAGATATCCGAGCCGGAGTTTGATTCAATTGATCCACAACCCTGTATTCGCTTTGCTTGATGAACTTCAAAAATTCAACGACTTCTTTATCAAATACTTCCTTTTTATTATCACCCTCTTTGGTATCCTTTTCAGCCGGTGTTCCTTCCACCTTCTCTTTCCCCTTGCGATCTTTTTCTTCCTTTTCTGTTCCCTCCCTTCGCAATACCTCTGGAGTATAAATGCGACCACTCCTAGTCATTCCACCAATTCCCGAAATGTTGGTAACCCTAGTGGTCCCGTTGGGAGGACTTTATTGAACCTGCCTATCATATCTCCATGGTACCGCTTTGGTGTCCTTGTAAGGGAAAAGACCTAGGACTCGGATGACAACTGGTGTTGGCCCACTCGAAACCGGCATAGGTTCCTTCTCAGTATAGTGTATCACCACTGGCTTCGGAGCGACTTGCTCAGGAACCGGTTGAGGATTAATCACAACAGTAAAAGGAGTTATCTTAACTGGAGATGGGGAAATTGTAGATTCAACGACCATGTTAATGCCACACTCATTCGGTTCACAACCAATTAGGATAATCTTCATATCTATTAAATGTTGCACAACCTGTCGAAATTCTGCACAATCTTGAATTGAATGCCCCATATTCCCGTCGAAGTCATACCTTATCTCTTCATCAAAAGTCTTCTCTTCAACCATTGAGGTTTGCACCAATCCATGTTTTTGCATCTCCCTTAAAATAACTCTCATGGGAGTTCTGACATCAGCCACTCGGCTCTTAAGAGTAGGTTCCATAAAGCTATCAATGGCATTGACTCCCGAACCCCCATGATTTGGCATAGGACCTTGTGCCCCATTCGGAGCATCTTTCTGAAAGCTCAAATACTTAGCATCAATAAGATCATGTACCTTAAATTTGAAAGCCTTGCAGTTCTCAGTGGAATGACCTATTGTCCCCGCATGATACTCACATTTAGCATTTGGGTCAAACCACTTCGGATAAGGAGGCCCCAACGGTTTCATTGGGATAGGAGTTAACACAGATATTGCTTATAAGCTGATGCAGTAGCTCAGTGTAGGTCATGGGTATTGGGTCGAAATGTACCGGCTTTCTTTCCGAGTTATATGGTGGTCTTGTTTGGCTATTGTTTGGGTTTGGACTTAGGGGTTGAACAATTTGAGGTGGCATGGTAAGGTGTGTTTGAGGTTGAGAGGGGTATGATGGCCGGCAAGGAGCCATCTGTTAGGGATTTGGAAATTGTGAGGTGGCAGCGATGTATGGCTGGTTGACTTGGTGATATGGGGTGTATTGGGCTTGGAAGGCGGGTGTTTGGTTTGGTCTATATTGGTTTGGTTTCTTTTGTTCAAAGGTTACTGTGTATGCTTCTCCTTCTTTATTTTTCACAAACGGGGCTCTCTTCGGGCCGTTGATTACTGAAGTCTCAGTGATCTTGCCATTCCTCATTCCACTTTCAATTCTCTCACCGATGATGACCATGTCAGAAAAGTTCGATGACACACTCCCAATCATCCTATCATAAAAGGGCGACTGGAGTGTATCAATGAACATCGCCACAATTTCTTTCTCGGCCAATGGAGGCTCTACCTGAGCAGCTGGTTCTTTCCATCGTTGTGCATACTCCTTGAAAGTCAGTGTCTCTCTTTGCCATATTTTGGAGTTGCATCCTATCGGGAGCCATGTCAATATTGTACTTGTATTGCTTCAGGAATGCATCTGCTAGATCTTTAAAGGATCGGGTGTGGGCCCGTTCGAGATGCGTGTACCAATTTGAAGTTGCCCCAGTTAAACTGTCCTGGAAGAAGTGAATCAAGATCTTATCATCTTGAGCATATGATGCCATCTTCCTTACATACATGGTCAAATGGTTTTCGGGACAAGTGGTTCCCCAATATTTGTCGAAATCGGGTACCTTAAATTTTGGTGGAATTACAACATTTGGCACCAGACAAAGTTCCGAAGCATCCCGCAGGCCATAAGTATTTACTCCTTCAATGGCCCGTAGTCTTTCTTCTAGCACTTCCAACTTTTCTTTAGATTGGGAATTCCCTCCTGACTGATTCACTGGAGTTTCACCGTACATATTCTGAGAGAAGGGGTATGGCATGTAGGAGGATCCAAAGTTTGGCATCATTTGAGTCCCCTAGGGTCCATAATGTAGGGTGTATTGTGGATTTTTTGGATTGGCAGAAAGTGTCACCGTCGGGGTGTTACCATCTGTAGGGTTGACAGCTTGTGCTTGTGGCATTTTCACAGCATCGGTGGGGGTTTGTGTCTGAGTGATATATTCGGAGTTTTGAATGCCATCTTGTGGGCTGGGGGCCGTTGGCGGCACAAATCCACGAGGTAAACTGTATGGGGGATTGTTCGGGTCAAATGAAAGATGAGTTTGGTTGCTTGGATAAATAGTGAGAGGCATCATGGCCCCTGGTTGGTTGAAGCCTTAATAGGAATCTGAGCAAAACCAGGCGGAATGAGAGGTGTGGTCGGATGTCCTTCGTTTGAGGCTGGAGGGTTCTCCTCTATGTTCTTTTCCTTCTGCATTGCTTGTAGGATCTCCATCATCTTAGTCATCTGATCCTTGATTTGACTGACTTCATCCCTGATCTCTTGGACTTCTTCCAGTTCATCCGCCATGGCTCTTGCCTGTGACCGAGTGCGATAAGGGTGTCTTGGAGCAATTGTTCAGAAAAGCCACACGCTGTTTTAATCAAAACAAAAGTGAGAACGAAATGTTGGAAAAAAAGCAAAAAAGCTTTTATGAAAATCACCTTTGGAGTTTATTATTATTTTTTGATTTAACACCTTATAACAGATAAAAGATGGTCCCTCAATCCCACACAGAGAGCATTGTGCTCATAAGATGGAATGGAGTTGACAACAAATCTAGGGGAGAGACAACTCTCCACAATAGATGTTGTCTCAAACACACTAGCAATTCTGAATTGAGACATCTCGTCCTACCCTTTGCGTAGAAGGAAGAACCTTATAAGGCAAAGATGTAGTTGACAACATACAAAAGGAAGACCATGCTCCACGATAGGTGTAGTCGCAAGTCAAGTGCAAGAGTTGGAGTGCGAAGGAATTATAGAGGCAAGAACAAATTTCATTAAAAACTTCTCAAAGTGATACATAGAATTATGGAGGCAAGGACAGATTTCATTAAAGTCTCCTCAAAGCAATACATGGATTGGGACTACATCATAATTCTCGACATTGTTACAACATTTTCATCCTAAAGTGAACAGCTTAGGTCTCTTTCTTTTTAGCCCTCGAGCAAACCCTCCACACATTTGCATGAAATCATCCAACTCAGCCGGAAGACGAAGCATAGGGTCCGCACGAATTTGTTTTTCTGCCTTTTCAAAGCGTTGGACAAAATTTGGAATACAATGGCTTAGCTCTAAATTCATGCTCATATATATTTTTTTTTCATAGGTCAATATCTATCCCTCGCTCTCGGGCCTCTTCTCTCCACCACTTCACGGCATTCATTACTTGAACCATTTGATCATGATAGTGTTTTGCTGAGGTCTACCCTAAATTGCACTGCTTCTTGATTTCGACTAATAGAATATTCAGCTCTTGTACCTTTTGCACCAATTCATCAGTCATCCTGTCTTGTGCACAAATTTTCTTTTGTAAGTTGGCGTTGACTCCTCTTTGTTGATTGACTTCCACTTCCAATGACTTTCTCACATCTCCTTGCTGAATGACTTCTTCTTCTAACTGACGCTTTTCTTTTCTTAGTTGATGCCTCTCTGTTGTCAAGGACAATACTTTGCTTTCAAGATTCTGGATCCTAGTCATGAAGCTCGGTGGGACCTGGTCTGTATTCTTCTGGACTCTTGAGGTTACAGAGATATCTGCACACAAATCTTTTAAATGTTCGTTTTCTTTTGTTAAATTCTCACAACGCTTCTGACCAATGGCTATTTCCATCTCGGCATCTTACTTTTGTTGTTCCATTTCCTTCATTTGTGCTTCTAAGACTTTCAGTTGTTCTGCCATTTGAGTTACCGAAGGGGAGTAATCTTCTGCTTTCGTGCTTTTTGCAGGAATGTTGACGGGACCTTTCCTTGATTTTCTCCATGCTTCATATTCTGAGACAATGATTAGGATTGGTCGGCCCAATTGTGATCTCCCCGCCATCCTCACATTTTTCCATGCATTCCTAACTTCTTTTGCCAACAACTTGGTATTCTCACCATCCTCGTATCAGAAACAGCATCCACCGAGTTGTTCTTCTCGTGGCACGGTTTGCGTCCAACAAAGTTGTTGTAAGGCTATGGCGGTTGTGTAGGATATGCACCCTCTCGGGCCCATCAAAGGAACATTTGGATAGTCACCACAACTATAAATGATATCTTGCCCCTGTTGACTTTCGTACCATGGGCATACCCACTTAAAAGAGTCTCTTTCCACTTTGTCGAACTCGCTCTTCCATTCCTCTTCATTAAGCTGTCTTGTAGGGATGTTATGGAAGCCTCTTAGTGTATCTGAATGGCGGTTGATATAGCCTTTTGCGTACATGTGAGTCGTGACCCATACATAGAGCAACTGTGCACAACATCTGAGCTTCCCCTTTGGATGCCGCTGGCAAAATTCTAGAGTCAAAAGCGTTTCAGCCAATACTGCCGGCACGGGGTTTTTCTTTCTTTCAACTATGAAGAACACGTCCATTGCTACTTGATCTATCATGTCTAGCACCGATGGAAATAGAACCAACCCATATATTGCTAGTGCCAATACCCTCTCAAAGGTTTCCCAGTCTTGTCGATCCATTAGTTTCCTCAAATGATTTTCAAGAAATTTTCGGGTCAACCCTCGCCAGTTTGAATGCTTGGTCAAGTTCACTTCAACTTCAGGAAGCCCTAGTAACCCTGTTATGCTTGCAGTGGTTAAGTATTGCCCCAGGTGAAAGTACACGACGGGATTTTTCTGCATTGGCAACCTTAACAGGCAAGCATATTCTTCAATGGTGAGTGTTTGAAGACGAAATCTAGGCAAGTATACCAAGTCGTATAAGTAATACGGTGATGAGACCGATATCGTTCCCACGAGGACTGTGACAAGTACTAGAACATAACAAATCAACTACTATCTAAGCAGATATTTAACAATTAAGATAAACAAAATAAAAGGAAAAAGTTCTTTTAGGAATTTTATCGAACACTTGGAATGCAAAACAGGGGGTTCTTTAAATATGATGAAAGATGTTGAGATTAAACTTCACTAAACCTTTGCCTCATTAAATACTAAAACCATCAATCCAGTTCATGCTTCAAATATTAAAATCAACCCACAAGATTACTCAAGTCCTAATTCCTTAGATGACAAGAGCCTAAATCCCCTAATTAGACCCTAATTCCTTAGGTGGCCTAATTAATGAATTTGCATTAAGAGTAGGGATTACACGATTACTAATAAACCAAAATCCATTCCTAGATACAAGGTTCACTAGGTGATTAATTCCAGATCAAGAAATGATAAGAACGTCCCCATTGCAAATCAAATCTCAAAATCAATTCACGGATGATCAGACCACAAAAAGCATTAAGCAAAGGAATTAAACACTAATAGAGAAACATAAACAAAGATTAATTAATCAAGGCAAATACATGAGGTTCAGTTTAGCTACATCTAATCCGAACAAAAAGGGATTTAGCTACTCATGATAACGGAAACTACAAAAGAGAAAGAGAGAAGAGATGAAGAAAACTCCATGAAGAATCCTCCAATCTTCTTCCAGTCCAAGAGCAGAGAGAACACGCCCCCTTTTTTGTATCCCAAGAGTCTCCCTAGGGTAAAAGTGGTCCTAGGGTAAGAAGTCCTCCTAGTGCTGTCTACTTTGGACTCTGTTCTATGCTCCTATTTATAGATTAGGCACGCGTCACGGCCGTGATGGCCATCACGGTCAGGCCGTGACGTGTTCTGCCTTGGGTGCGCTTTCAAATTTTGGTCTGTCACGGCCGTGACACTCATCACGGCTAGGCCGTGATCGGTTCTGTCTGGTTCATCTAACATGTCACGGCCGTGATGGGCATCACGGCTAGGCCGTGATAGCTTCTGACTTTTGCCTTCTTTCTTTTCAGCTCTGCTTGATCATGGCCGTGATGGTCATCACGGCTAGGCCGTGATGGGCTCTGTTTGGCTCATTTTCTTCACTTTTCAAGCTCTATCTTCATCCAAGCTCTATCATGGTTGATCCCGATCATTTTATCATTAATTTCTGCAAAACAACACCACAAAACCGCCTTACCCGTTCCAAGGTAAAATTTAACAAAAATCGAACTAAATATGCCTAAACTATATGAAAATGCATGAAAAAATGTACATGAATTATGATGTGAAATCACACTATCAGTGGGTGTAATGACCATGTTCGGCAACTCGAAACATCCGAGATGTGGGTTCCAATACTGACTTAGAGTACTCAAAGTAGCAACTTCAACCGGTATGGAAATTAAGTCCAAGATCCCTCCATACTTTTTGACTAAGCTTTTCCGATGTTCTTGAGGCAAAGATTGGCTCAACTCCTTCAGATTCTCTAATGAGTTCAAAATCACCTTGGAGCTCTTGGTGGCGGGAGCATTGCTAGTGTGTCTGACTTTTTCCATCTCTTGTTATCAAAGGTGTTATCTCTCACCAAATTATCTGTGCAAGGGAAATTTTATTTTATTAATAACATTTGGAAAGCAAATTTATTTATGCATGAGAGTATACCGAAATGTATAAATGAATGATATATTGAAGATGCATGACCTGAAATACTACATGCACGAGCATACAATATAATAATGAGTGTAACAGGATGCACGAATGAGTGACATGCTAAGGTGCATGTGGGATGCGTGTAGAAAATCGTTATGATGCATGAGATATAAATGTGATTATTCATGTTGCAGAAAAAGATGGAATGCGCTCCCTTTTATCCTACATAGGTCATATCCTAAAGTTGGGACTTCTGAAATCAAGACCCTATTTTGGTAGGCTGCTAATGGCATTTTATGTGCATGAATTTCGGGACAGATCTAGACCCCTAAACATATGGTCCCCAGATTACCCTCATCTAAAAGATAAGGATCCGAATCCACGAACCTCACCACAGGGACAAATAAGTCACAATATGGTAGTCCATGTACCGGTAGCAATCTGAGCGGGAGAATCAGTGACTGTCAGGGACGCAAAAGCATCACAATAACATCACTAAAGCCCCTTCTAATCTTATGGCATTCCAAGACTCGAGTATAGAGCCCAAAAGTGTGTGCAATATGTGACAGTGATGTGTGTGATGGGAGCATACAAACCTTCACAAAACCTACTAAAACAAAACTACCCCAAACCTGCAAAAAAGGAACAAACAACACCAATACAAAAGTTCTCTACCCTAAGGTTGCAAGAATATACAAAAGCAATTATGAAAACATTAAAAAAGAAATAAAACAAAAAGGGTAAAACAAATATTTTCAAAGCCGTTTTTTTTAAAAAAAAATTTGCACAACCAACTATGATAGGGCTGACTCTCAAAGTTCTCCAGCGGAGTCGCCAGCTGTCGCGACCGTCTCGTCCGGGAGCCACGAAAAAGAAGGTAAAAACAGAGGAGTCGCCACTAAAATTTTTTATTGGAAAATCTTAGAAGACCCAATTATTTAAAGGTAAAATGGTCTAAAAAAAAGAGAGAGAGATGCGTCCGGGAGTCGGTTACGAGTAGGGAAGGTGTTAGCACCCCATATCGCCCGTTTAAAAAACGGTACCTCAAGTTAATTGTGTAAAAACACTTTAATAACCTTTTAAATATTTATTTTACCCAAAAAATTATTTACAAAAAAAATATTTTTAATTCTTAATATTTTTAATTTTTATTAATTTTTATAAATTTAAAATTTATTGTTTATAAAAACTAAATGAGGTTGAACACGGCACATGAGTCAACAGGGTAACCTCAAATCTAAGGGACTGAACATGACACCATGTCCATAGAGCATCCCTAAAAATAGAAAAGTTTAATTATTTTGATTAATTATTTTAACATAAAAAGAGACACAAAAAGGAAAATTTAGTTTTGGCTTGACAAGATGATTTATCTCGCTCCTACATATTCCCGGGTGCGATGGGAAACTCAAAGCCACGTAGTTCTTTTGAAAATGTTTGATTGGTTGATTGATTTTATTTTGATAAATGTTTGATCTTGAAAATAATTTTGAGAAAAAAGATTTTATCGAAATAAATTCACTCTTGCACATGGTCCGAGATAGCAATGCTATACGATAAACCCTTATAATTCATACATCACTTGAGGATGAAAATTCATACATCAACGTCGTAGATTGTTGCGTGAATTTAAAGAAATTTTATTTTTTATAAAGTTGGATAAAATTTTGTTAAAAAGATTAAATTGAAGATATTTTAATTTTTACAAAAGAAGGAATTCACTCTTGCACAGGGTTAAAGATAGTGAAACTATACGATAAACCCTCACAATTCATACAACACTTGAGGATGAAAAATCATACATAAACATTGTATATTGTTGCGTTAACTCAAAGAAATTTTATTTTTATAACCTTTTTGTTTTTTTTAGCATCCTTTTTGAAAAGAGAGGGAAAAAAAACTTTGCCCAATATACAGATAAAGAAACATCCCACTAACTAAATTTTAAAAAAACAACGGACTCTACTTTAAGGGACCATAAAAACTAACATATTGGGTCAATTAGTCAGCCCACACATATAACTCAACATAAAACAAATAATAGGGTCACACTTACGTACAGTACCCAGGGTACTGTGCATACGGTTTGTCAAAGAAACAGGCTAAAAAAATATATTAATGGTTTGTCCCTTAAATTCCGGTGGCAGTTACCATATACCTCTAGTGCAGAACCGTAGCAAGAACCGTAGCAACAGTATGTAGAGTACTGTAGGTAAGTTTTTTCCCAAATAATAATAAAACAAACAAAAAAAACAAAGTAAAAAACCAATAGTCAGCAAACGTGAATAGACTGATACAAGGAATGGGTATGGAACTGAATACCCAGCAACGAGAGTGACGTGGAAGATTTGGGAACGAGCGTGGCGGAGGGCACAGAGGGCGACGACAGGATGGAGCGCACGGCACACGGTGGTCGTCCTGGGGTGACGCTACCCTGCTGTGGTTGGCGTTGCAGCGTTCGAAGGTGGAGGTCGTGACGACAGCGGCTTGCGACGCCGGCGGAGGAGAATGTCCGGCACGTGGTGGCTTGTGCGGTGCAGAGGCTGGAGATATGATGGTCGGGGTTCGCTCTGGGTCTCGCGGCGGCGGCGGATTCGCAACGGAGGAGTTTGAAATGAGGATCTGATCTTTTTTTTTTTTGTATTGGTTTTTCTCTTTTGTTGTTTGATTTGGGATGATGGTGAAGATGATATTTTATGAGTTTTTTAGGTTGATGAGAGGTTATGTTACTAGTGCGATGGTTATGGTGTTTTGAGATGGAAGATGGTAATGGGTAGGGGAAGTGAAAAAGGCTTCTGGTTTATTTGCTTGAGCTACTTGGTAAAGAGAAAAAATGTGAAAAGAAAATGATGAGGGAAGTGGAGAAGGAGAGTTTTTTCATCAATGTCATCAGATCTTTTTTCTGTTTTTACGCTCCTCCCCCCTTTTGCTTCTTCTGATGGGTGCCAATTGATAGCAAGAATTATTGAAGAAGATGACAAATGTTCTTGTTAGGCCACCAGCTGGTGTAGGTACAGATAGTGGGGAGCATATCAGCCTTGTCTACCACCATCTTGCAGGTGCAGCAATGGTGCAGAGAGGCCAGGAAGAGTGTACCATTATCACTCATTTTCTTTGAAAAAGAAGAAGATGACAAAAGAGGGGTACACGCGTGGGAGCACAAGAGGCAGAACAGCGAAACATAATTTTATTTTTATTTTAAGCATTCTTTTTTTTATTTAAGTTTGGGCTATGGGCTCATCACTTGCAACAATAAAAAGAAAATTGGGTCAAGAACATAATAAAGATATTATTTTTTTATTTTACAATTTTATATTTTCCTTTTGTTTTTAAAAGAGAAAATACCCGGACAAAATTAGGTGTTCACAATTATAATAGTAAAATCGTTTACAAAAGAAATTAATCACACAAACGGGACGTGGTGTGATTTTCAAATGGAAACATGATTAATTTAAAGTTATTTTATGGACTTATATTTAATTTTTTAATTTTTGGTGGGTCAACCCGCCATTAAACGGGGCGGGGTGTGATTTCCAACCCACTTTTAACTAGAGCTGTCAAAACGGGCCAGTCTGGCTCACCCGGGTTGGCCCACCACGGGTTAGGCAAAAGGTGGGTCAACCCAACCCGGCTCACTTTTTGGTGAGTCAAAAAATAGCCAACTCGGCTCGATCCACCACGAATTGGTGAGTTATGCGGGTTGGCTCACTTTTATTTTAAAAAATTAAAAAATCATTTAAAAAAAATAAAACCCAGAAAATTTTAAAAATAATAATTAAAATACCAACACCTAAAATAAGGTTTATTTAGATTATTTAACAAGATTCAAAATTTAAACTTGTAAATAATCGTAGACTACAGTCTACCGTCTTATAGATTATCCAATGACTATTATATTTGTCTACCAAGATGCCATTACGATAGTGCGTAGAAGATGACATGTGTGATCCTTTTTCAAATTGTCCCATGGATTTATTTGATTATCCAAGGACTATACTTATATATTATTCCATTGGTCTTGGATAGTGACATACATGATTGAGTTTTGATAAAAAAAAATGTTGTAACCCGCGAGCCAACCCGGCTCACCACGAGTTAGTTGAGTCGGGTCAAAATGACCCAGGGTCAAAAGGAGTCAGATTTTGTCCAACCCAACCCACCAATGAGCCGGGTCGGGTCGGGTGACTCACGGGTTTCCAACCTAGTTTGATAGTTCTACTTTTAACATTCAACTCGCCTTGCCCCGCCCCGTTTTAGACTGGTTGGCGGCGGGGCAGGGTGGGTTGACCCGTTTTGCTATCCCTGGTTCTAGATCTTTTTGTGCGTCATTTTATCCCATTTTTTCTCCACAGTTCCGACGTGCCCAGAGGCTCTGGCCAGAGGCAAATCCATTCACACTATGTAAAACCATCTTTCCCTCATTCCATCTGAAGGTTTTTAGCCCGCCCCACCTAGAATTCTCTGGTTTATCCACAATCTTTCTCTCTGAATTGGGAAAATTTTCAAACCGGCCAAACCAGGTGAACCACCAGTTTTCACTGGTTTTCCTAGTCCGGCATCGATTCTAGCGATTTTCATCTGGTTCAAGTTCTGAGCGGTTTTGTGTTGATTCTGGACTAAACACCAGACTGGTTCTCGGTCCAACCGATCCGAACGGTCGGTCCGGTATGGTTTTGATAACGCTGTATTTGAAAATAATTAGACCTAACTCCACTCTAAAAGCTAACTTATAAAGAAAGAGTTGTATAAATTATTATAAATAAATGGTTCTTTGCTCTTATTTTCGACCCGACTGGATTGATCCGGTTGTGACTCGTTATTAGTTTCTTTTTTGTGTTCTTTTTGATAGACTCGAGTCTTAGAAGCCGTAGGTCTGCAACTTTTTCTTTTTTTAAAAAGTAGTTAATGGGTCATGAAGCCATAAGGGCTATGTTACCATGTTATAATAATTAGGTATAATTTCACACTATAAGTTAGAGGAAAGGTTGGTCAAGTAATTATAAATGATTCTTTACTCCTATTTTCAACTCACATGGAACTTCTTTAGTTTCCAACGTAATGTCTTTGATGATATTCTGAATAGAATTTGCCTCACTAACTTTCAATAATGTAATGGTCTAAATGATGACTTGTCTCATACATACGCGCGCACACATATTCCAAATAGAATTTGCCTCACTAACTTTCGATGTTGTAATGGTCTGAATGTTGACTTGCCTCACAAAGACGCATTTTTCAACCTAACATAAAGATATTTTTATCACTTTCATCCTATCGAAGTTCGGAGGCAAAATTAATTTTAGCTAAATGAAATTAAACACCCATATTTTTATTTTACTAAAATCATGATATCAACAAAAAGGCCAAATCAACGTAGTCAGGAATCTTCAGATGCAAGCAGTTCCTGGGAACTTAGGCAGCGCGGTGGTACTCAAGTGCCTGGGAACACAGGAGAAAATAGGCGGCTATGCTTTAGTCAGGATTCAGGAATCTTCACATGCAAGCAGTTCCTTCGTCAGTTCATCACGTTCCAACCTTGGGAAGAATAAAACATTGGAGGTATTAGGGTTTTTTTTTATGTTTGGTTAAAGTAATACTTTGGTCCCTATATATGATATGAATTCTCGATTTGATTCATATACATAAAAAATTATTAAAATGATCCCTATATGTACAAAAAGTCCCTATTTGGTCCCAGCCGTACAAAATTTTAGGGACTGATTTAAGAATTTTTTGTTCGTATAGAAACCAAACGGTTAATGTATAGCGACCAAATGAAGACTTTTTGTTTATATAGGGATATTTTAATAATTTTTTATTTATAGAGACCAAATCGAAAATTTATATCACATATAGGGATCAAAAAATTACTTTAACCTTTATTTTTTCTTTCTTTTTCTATAAGAAAATCTTTCAGAAGAAACTGAAGGTGTATGGTGCTAAAAACAAATCTTAATTTTCCAGTTTCCATTGTCGTGAGTAATAATTTGGACGTTTAATTAAAAATAATGATTAATTGCATTTCTTTTAAATATGAAATTGAAACGCATAAACTGGTACCCTAAATTATAATTGATATTGATAAATATATTCAAGACACCTGTTATATGCTCCCAACTGGGGGTGAGAATAGACTAGGCTGAGTTAGATCCTAGTAAGTCTAGGCTTAACCTATGTTCCAATCACGAGGCCTGAGCCTAACCTATAACTTGATAAAGGTCAATTTCTAAGACCTGAGCCTAGCCTACTTTAAAGTCTGACTTAGTCTGAAAGCCTACTATTGAGATATGCCTCTAAATCAACAATATGATTAGTTAGTTAGTCATAACTAACTTTGATCATGACTTACATATGTCTATAAATAGATCATCATGTATAGGATGAGTAACACTAATCTATAGACACATAAATGTGTGAAAAGAAGAGAGGGATTTGAGTGAGGCAATTCTATCTTGAGAGAATCATGTATTGATTAGGTGAGAGATAGGGAAAAATGTATAAGAGTGGAAACATCAATCTTGTGGTAGTTCTTGGAGATACCATGTGAAAGACATGAAAGGCAAGACTAGGAGGAAGGGTTGTGGGAGGTTTCTGTTGTAAAGCACTTGTATCTCTATGATCAAGATAGTGATGGGGAGAAGAAGGCTTGTCGTGCTCTCTCCCGTGGACGTAGGTCATCAATGACCGAACCACTAAAATCCCGATGTTCATCTTTTCTTTTACTGTTTTATCTTCTTTATTTTTTGATTATTTCTTGTTATGGTTGATTTGCATGCTTTAACGTTCTTGCTTGTTTCCTTTCATGGTGCATTACCTCTATGGAGGTTTCGTGGCCCCGATCAAATCCCCAACAAGTGGTATCAGAGCCACTTTCGATAATGGGAACGACAAGACCCAACAAGTGGCGCCGTCTGTGAGAAACACGAAGCAAAGACTGTGAGAGCAAAGGGGGCAAGAACCAGAGAGGTTGTAATCGATTCTCCACAATCGATTATGAAGCGAATCAAGAATGTAGAAAAGGAAATCGAATTGGAAAGAAGAAAAGAAAGGGGAACCGGAAAGATGGAAATTGAAGCTTGTATAGAAGGTGTATTCAATTTCATCTTTCAGATTAAGTTTCATCTTGTTTTCTGTTTATTGTTATTTTCTTCCTTTGCCTGGGTTGCTGGGTTTGTTTCTTGTGGTAATAGGCCTTCATGAGGAAAGAACATGGAGGGGACCTAGCAAGAAAGGATGAAGCACAAGGCAAGCAGAAGGACGAAATTGAGGAGACAAAGGAGAACAAGGATGGAATGGGATAGCAAGAACCAGAGTGTGTGGAGGTCGTTTTCTTGGAGGCATGGTGTTAGATCCATGGATGTACAAGAAGAGATGGCACACAAGGTGGAGCTAGGACCTGCGGGTGGAAGCTCATTTATGGTTATGCGTGGTTTCTAACTTTCTTGGAAGAAAACAGTTTGTGTCTGTGATGGAACTGCAAGTTCCATTGTTCTGGGTTCGTGTTCGTTCTTGTCACAAGGAAGAAGATGAAGTTTGCTTTGTTTCAAAAAAAAAAAAAAAGGAGAATTTCATATATGATAAATTGATTTATCATGGTTGTGTTTGCATCAGGATTCTTTGTGACCTAGTGGTGAGGCATGGAAGACGGAGTGGGCTGAGGTCACGGGTTCGAGGTCGAGGAAATGCATACGGATTGTTTTAATTTTTTGATCGTGTAATCGATTAAAGAATTAAAAATTCCAGAGGTGCGAAGGCAAGAATAGAACCGTGGCAGATCGAGGGACACAAGACGTTGGTATCGGCGGTGGAGACCACCAGGCCAAGTGCAACATATATGATATGAGGTCGCATTGGTAAATACATAAAGGTTCGTAAACTCTTGAAGGCGGGAAAGCAAAAGAACTCAAAATTGAAGCTTGACAGAGAAGGGATTCAGTTTGAGGTGGAGCTGCTGGAACAACATGGAAGCAAGTTTGGCTTATGTTGCAAGTGTGGAAGAAAGGCACACTAGGAAGCTCGGTGACTCAAAGGAATGATTGGATTCTCTGGAGCATAAGTGGGAGAGCACAACATTGGTGATTGGCTTAGACTCATATTCTCTGATTTAGAGTCAAGGTGGAGATTGTTGAGATATGCCTCTAAATCAACAATATGATTAGTTAGTTAGTCATAATTAACTTTGATCATGACTTACATATGTCTATAAATAGATCATCATGTATAGGATGGGTAACACTAATCTATAGACACATAGGTGTGTGAAAAGAAGAAAGGGATTTGAGTGAGGCAATTCTATCTTGAGAGAATCATGTATTGATTAGGTGAGAGATAGGGAAAAGTGTATAGGAGTGGAAACATCAATCTTGTGGTAGTTCTTGGAGATACCATGTGAAAGACATGGAAGGCAAGACTAGGAGGAAAGGTTCTAGGAGGTTTCTGTTGTAAAGCACTTGTATCTCTATGATCAAGATAGTGATGGGGAGAAGAAGACTTGTCGTGCTCTCTCCCGTGGACGTAGGTCATCAATGACCGAACCACTAAAATCCTGGTGTTCATATTTTCTTTTACTGTTTTATCTTCTTTATTTTTTGATTATTTCTTGTTATGGTTGATTTGCATGCTTTAACGTTCTTGCTTGTTTCTTTTCATGGTGCATTACCTCTATGGAGGTTTCGTGGCCCTGATCAAATCCCCAACACCTACTTATCAACAAGACCTTAAGGGTCCGTTTGTTTTAGATTTTGATATAATTGTTTTTGGAAGAATTGATTTTGGAAAAATCAAGGTTAAAAAAATTGATTGTGTTTGGTAACAATATTTTAAAAGTCGGTTTAGAAGAATTGATTTTGTTTGGATGATAAAATAAAATAACTTTTGAAGTGTAAATATGTAGAATTTTTTGGGTCCTACATCTAGAATCAATTATTTTTAACGAAAAAGCTAGAAATTTTTGCTTCCACAAAACTCAGTTTTGACCCACCAGGAATCAATTATTTCCAGTGGAGTTTCATAAACAAACGTATGAACAGTACCCAGATGCATGAAGAGTGACCCCAAACTGAAAAAAATTATGCCTTCATTTATAAATAGGTCACAGTCCTTCACTTGTAAATAGGCTCGTAGGTCTCTAATAACAAAGAAGTCGGTAGACATATACTAATAAATAGGTCACTAAGCATTCACAAATAAATAGGCAAGTAGGCCACTACCTGACCAATAGGCCTTTAATTTTAAATATTATGAATAATGTAAATAATATATTATGGTATTATAATATATTATATTATACATATATATTTATGGTGCCGTATGATCCATGTAGCCGATCCCACCTAGTGGGATAAGACTTGGTTGTTGTTGTTGTTGGTTGTTGTTGTATGTGTTAAATAGACCGGCCTGATAGGCCTAGTTGACTTTTTTTAAAGCCTTAAGCCTGACCTATTTAGTTATATAAGCTTCTTATAAAGCCTTGACCCGACCTTTTTACTAAATAGATTAAGCCGAACTAGACCTTAGATAAACTAGGACGTAAGGCCCCGATGAATACCCTGACTTATTCCCACCCGCGTTACTCCCAACCCCTTATTAAGTAAAATTCCAGTGTCACACCAGCTTGCAGCAGAATCTGTAAATATGTGAAGGATTTATGAGTATAATGTCAATATAAATAGCTCCTTAATCACCATATGCCTATAAGTATTGCACTTTAAGTTATACTTATTAGCACATCTTGCAAGCTTTGCCGTAGAAGAAGGTGCTAATAACACAAGGGCGTTAACGTTACATTCGGCTGCAATGTTTAGCATATTTAAATTTAGAGTACATTGCCACTACTACCATTATTTAGAACACAAAGCAACATCTATGAAGGAAAACACACAACACAATATATGCATGCATATATTATTCTAGTTGGATTATTTATCAGTGGCATCGCGAACTCAACTCCTTAATTAAACCATTTAGATCAGAGTAAGATGATCCTCCTTCTTCCACCGCCTCCCTTGCCTTTTGTGCCAGCACTTTTGTTTTGTTCCTCATTACCTCAGCTTCTTCCCCTACCATTATCCTCTTCACCGCTTTCTCCACTGCATCACATTTAATACTATTACTATCCTCTACCGTTCTACATTTAACCCATTTTTTAACACCCACAGGTACCCCGATTTTAAGGACTTCGGTCACCAACTTCTCATTGTAAAATTGCTCTGCACACACAGGCCATGTAACCAAGGGTGCCCCAGCAGTCACTCCTTCCAATGTTGAATTCCAACCACAATGAGTCACAAATGCTCCAATTGCTTCGTGTTCAAGAATTAACACTTGAGGTGCCCAACCTCTTATAATTACTCCCTTACCTTCCATTCTCTTCTCAAATCCTTCAGGTACAATTCCTCTCCATCTTTTTTGCTTTTCCTCACTACCCAAATGAATTGTTGCCCTGAAGCCTCAAGTCCCATTGCAATTTCTCTAAGCTGAGAATCTGGGAAGTGTGCCATAGTTCCAAAACATACATAAACAACTGAATTGGGTCTCTTTGTGTCAAGCCATTTTAGACATTCGTGCTCATCAATACAAGAGTCCCTTCCTCTATATGCTTTTTCTTCATTATTCTTATTGCAAAGAGACAATGGACCAATATGCCATGCTTTTCTTCCAAGTATGTTTCTGTAGTAATCTGCATAGACTTTCTCAAGTTCATAGAAGCTGTTAACAACCACCCCATAGCTCTTTACCTCTGTTTCCTTGGCTTCATCCAACAATTTGGTCAAGTCGTTTGTGCTGATGCCATTATTGTTAGAAAAATCTGGTAACTGCATCCTTGCCATTTTAATCTCGCCCGGAAGATTAGTAATGACAAAGGATTCAGAATCAGAAGAAACATTCTTGTAAGGCTCGTAGAGCCTCATGCATTCGGCAGCACACAAGGAGAAAAAACCAATCCCATGGAACACGATCCTCGGAATTCCGAATTTGGCAGAAGAATCAGTTGCCCATGGGAAGAACATATCAGCAATAACACAATCTGGACGTTGCTCATGCAATAGTTGCTCAAAGGGTTGTTGTAGCAACCTAGTGGCGTTACAGAATGTAGGAAAGAAATCTGGTGAAGAGATTGAATCAACAATTTCACACCCATTTGGAAGACCAGCTTCTGCACAAGGGAACTCGATGGTTTGGATATTGATGCAGTTGCTATGATAAGCTTTAGCTTTTCCTATGGCTTTGGAGATGAAAGTTGCATTGAGGGGTGTGGTGATTATTGTGGCCTTGACACCTTTTGCAGCAAATGATTTGGCCATATCAACTGTTGGTATTATGTGGCCATGAGCCATTAAAGGGAAGAAGAATATGTGTAAACGATTTTCACTACCCATCCTTCTCTCACTCTTGAGTAAGCCAACTCATAGTTTTGCAGTGATTTGGCAATAAGGGAAAGTGCTAGCAAAAGAGAGAAGGTTTGGTATGGCTATTTGCCTAGAAAGGTCGAATTTATAATACTTGAATGAATCTTGGATTCTAGAATCTAGATGCAATTATTATGTTTTGAATGAAAAACTAATATAGTACCGTATTAGAAAAACTCATCTAGAATGAGTTAAATGGTAAAATGTTAGAGTAAATATCTATCTAACATTGATTAGTTAAACTTAAAACTTAATTTATTTTAATTAATTAAGGAGTGATATCTCTTTACTTTTTCGCTATATAATCTCACTCACTTTAACAGATTCTTATCCACGGAGACCGTCGCATGGCTTCTAGATGAATCATAAAAGATCACATGCAGTCATGCACTGTTCTATCAATTGGACAAATTATTTTTAGCTCTTTTATCATTAATTTTTACCATTAAATTTATATAATAATCTAGTAAGGATATTATATGTTAATATAAATGTAAATAAATTTAAAAATATATCATATTTAAAATAAAATAAATATAAATTTATCAATATAAAATATTATTATTTTCAACATCTTAATAAAAATCTTTTATCACATGCCATATTCTTTTTCCCTTTAGGTAGTGTTTGTTACAAGTTTTACGAAAATATTCATGCGAATATTGGCATGAGAATAAAAATTTATCATGTTTGATATAAGTTTTAAAAAGTTATTCTCAGACATAAAAGATTTCCGAGAATAAAATTAGTGAATAAAAATTAGAAACTTGGGAAAACTCTATTCTTGAAGGAATTCCCTAAGTACATGCCTTGTTTGTTGTAACAAATTCAGTTAGTTGTTAAGACTTTCTACCTAGAGGATAAGAGTCTGTTATGTTAATTAGTTGCTACTGCTATCTATAAATAGCATAGCTTTCCTTAATGTAATTCCATTTTTCATTCATTCAATACAAAAGCATATATTCAGCTTATTCATTTTTACATGGTATCACAGAGCTAAAATCCTGGATCGTGATACTGCCTTGCAATCATGACAGATACAGAAGATAAAAATTCAAAGAAAGAAGAACCTCCCTCTTCTTCGAATCTTGCAGTGAAGAAGCCATCGATCATATGTCCCCATACTATCTCCATCCTTTTGATCAACCTGGTCAATTATTTGTGAGTGAACTACTCAACAATGCAAATTATGGCGAATGGATTGCAGACATGAGGAATGCATTATATGTCAAGAACAAAATTGGCTTTGTGGATGGCACCATCTCCATGCCACAGGCTGATTCACCAAATCTTGGCCATTGGATGCGTTGTAATGCAATGGTGAAGGGTTGGCTGAGGAATGGAATGGATAAAGAAGTAAGGAGCAGTGTCAGGTACGCAGGAACCACGTGAGAGATTTGGGTGGATCTTGAAGATAGGTTTGCCAAAGGGAGTGCACCTAGGGTGTATGAACTAAGGCGAGCCATAAGTCTCCTCAGGCAAGAAAAATTATCAATCCCAGCATATTACACCAAATTAAAGGGGTTGTGGGATGAAGTTCCATCCATAACACCTTGGCCAAAATGCAATTGTGGAAACTGCACATGTAACGTGCAGAAACAATTGGAGCAAATGCGAGAAAGAGACCAATTATATGACTTCCTTATGGGCCTAGATGATGTTTTCAGTACAGTGAAAATACAGATTCTCAGCATAGCTCCAAAGTTAAATCTTGGACAAGCTTATCATCTAGTGGCAGAGGATGAACAACAAAGGATGATTTCAGCAATGAACAGACCTGTTGCAGAAATCTCAGCTTTCCAAATTCAAGGTGATAAGAAAGGAACCAAGAAAGATAGACCAAAGTGTGATCATTGTCATAAAATTGGTCATGTTAAGGAAGAATGTTGGGAGATAGTTGGCCATCCACAAGACTGGAGGAAGCCATACAAAGAAAGGAAAGAAAAGACAGGATCTTGGAGCAAGAAAGGTGGTTTCAAGGTGAATAAAGTTAGCACTGATGAAAGCCCTATTCCTGGACTGTCAATTCAACAGTATGAGAATTTAATGCAGCAGCTACAGATGGATGTAGAACTAGCCATGATAGCACAATCATCAAAACCAAGTGTAAACATGACAGGCAAAACTCTAGCAGGTATAAATCCTTCAACAGGCCCTGGATCATTGATACTGGGGCCACTGAACACATCACATGTGACCAAAATAATCTTCAAGAAAGCTTTCTTTCTAATGGACAATATGTGAAAATTCCCAATGGCACAAGTGTGCCAATCAAGGGAATAGGAACTGTTAATTTGTCAAATGGATTGAACATCAATAAAGTGTTGTATGTTCCTGATTTCTATTGTAATCTCCTTTCTGTCAGTAGATTAACTAAAGAAAACAACTGTTCCATAACCTTTGTAGCCAACTCATGTGTTGTGTAGGACTTACCCTCGAAGAAACTGATTGGAAAGGGTAAATGTCAAGATGGTTTATACCTCCTTGAACCAACGCATGTTGGAGGAATAGCTATGAAGGTAGGAAAAACAGTAGACTTTAGTTTGTGGCACTCTAGTCTAGGCCACACTTTTGATGCAAAACTGTCTTGCATAGGCATATCTGCTCCTATGAATAAAAATCAGAATAGAAAAGTTTGTGACTCTTGTATAAGGGCTAAGCAAACTAGGTTATCTTTTCCCTTAAGTTCAATAAAATCTAATGCTTGTTTTGATCTTATTCATTGTGATATATGGGGTAGATATAACACTGAATCAAGCATTGGAGCTTATTACTTTCTTACCATAGTTGATGACTATAGTAGGGGAGTTTGGGTGTATTTGATGAAATACAAATCAGAAGTAGAACATTATTTACAATCTTTTGTATGCATGATAGAGACTCAATTTCAAAAGAGAATCAAAAGAGTCAGAAGTGACAATGGTTTAGAATTCACTTCAACTAATATGCAAAATTTTTACAAAGAAAAGGGAATTACCATGGAATTAACATGTGTTTACACCCCCCAACAGAATGGGGTAGTGGAAAGAAAACACAGACATATTCTTGAAATAGCTAGAGCTATAAGATTCCATTCTGGTCTTCCAATACAATTTTAGGGGGAATGTATTCTTAAATCTGTTTATTTGATAAATAGACTACCTTCAAAGGTTATCAACAACAAGACACCCTATGAGATTATGTTAGGAAAGAAACCTGATTATAATCATCTAAGAGTCTTTGGTTGTCTTGTGTATGCTATGAAAACTAGGAAAGAAGGCAAGTTTGATGAAAGGGGGAGAGCTTGCATTTTTGTAGGCTATCCTTTGATGAAAAAGGTTACAAATTGTTTGATATATCTAACAAAGAATTTTTTGTGTCTAGAGATGTAATTTTCTGTGAAAATGATTTTCCTTACAAAAATGAGTGCAAATCTCATGGCAAAACTTCTAAAGAACAGTACACAATATCTGAAAACTATGATGAAGATATTCAACTTCATTCACCATTGAATGATAACAAGATAAAAGAAACAGATCTGCATAATCAGGATATGCAAATTGAGACACCCCGTTGTGCCCCATTGTATTATTAGATTAAAACCTTATTATTTATTTACTTAATCGCACGCTTATCGTTGAAAATACGTAAAAATTAAAACTTAATTAATAATCATATACTTCTGCAAATATAAAACACACCAAACTATATTACATAAATACACACATATTTATCCTCTATTTTACACAACACTGTTTAGGGTATCCTTTCAGTAGGATCCCACACAAGTACTTATTTATACAAACTGCTTATAACTAACGAAAAATAAAAATGTCTTATATGACTCACTGGCCCTAAACTTACTACACTATATTATTAGGATCAGTAGGTCGTTTCTCCAAATCGACTTCATCATAGAATGTCATTCAACTCCTCAACAACCTCCGTCTCGTACAGGGTTCCATCCATCTCCTCAGCAACATATTCGTCCATCTGGTTGTCTAACGTAACAAAGTAGGCATACACAAAAATACAGAAATAGGGAGATAAGAAACAGTTCTATCATCATAAGCGGAAAAGATTCATAGCATATAATACAATAATAGTCACAAACATGCATCACTCACAATTTACAATCATCCATACTTTATAACATCATCCTCTACCCTCCAACTCATGCAACTAAACCTTTATCTTTGACGTGGCCATCGCTAATCTGTCACGAGTTCCCTCGTTAGGAATGTCGACCGATCATCCAAGTGACACGTTCCCAACGCCGGTGCACATTCTCATCCATGGTGAGAATGCTTATGCAAAGCAATGACACTATAGCTGCACAGTACCGTCGATGCACACCCTAGTTCTCTCTCTCATCTCTGTCAAGGGTGCTCATGCATAGAAATGACGCTATAGTTGCACAACTTAACTTCTAATTTGGAACGGTCCACGAGAACTTTGGACCTCGTGTATCTCAAATACACGGTTATGAACAACAATGCAACATATGATTCTCACTGACTTTTATCAATAACAACCTAGTACCTCAAGCTTTTCCTCATAACCTCCACTTACATTCTATATCTCATCACTTCTATAAAATAATAGCGAGGCACCTCTAATTCATATTCAAAACTCTCACCCAAACAAAATACCTCCGAGCAATGTATATCTTTCCTTAAAATCAACTAAGCAATTTATCAAACCAGGCAGATCATGCATAACACAATATCAACAAAATAATCAAACATCATAAAATATCACATAAAGCAGATTATCACAGCCAGCATATCACAATCAAATCAAATAAGAAATAAAGCCAAACATCCTCAACCTCATAAAATCAACCTTAATGTCGATAAACCTACAATCCCCGAATCACCATTGGTTTTACAGAAAGGGTTTCCAATGTGATTTTGGTCTTGTCGATTACTCGACTACTAGTAGGGTGATGCGTGATTTTTAGAGATAAAGGCAAGTGCACCTCGTCGCAAACAAGTAATACGGTGGTAAGACCGGTTATCGTATCCACAGGGATTGGTTGTCAATTACCAATTCACAAACTCAACAACTATCTAGACTAAACTAAAGTATGAGAGATTAAAACAGAAAATAAAGAAATAAAATATTTTTGGTCTTTTGGGAATTTTATCGAACACTTGGTATGCAAACAGAAATGTGGCTAAGATTGTTAGGGTTAGACTACACTAATCCTCCCTTAATTGCAATGAAATGGTTATCAACACAAGTCCTACTTCAATTATGACAATCAAGCCTTTTCTAAAATACTCAAGCCTAATGTCTTAGGTGCATTGAGCCTAAAACCCCAAATCAAACCCTAATGTCTTAGGTGGATTAATCTGTGATTTTGAATTAAGTCAAGACTTATAAGATTGCAAGCAGTCAACACCTATGTCTAGATTCTTGAACTACTTGGCATATGATTCATGAGCATGCCTTAACACCAACCTTTCAGTTATCTATCAAAGCAACATATCATTCCTATGGGTAGCTAATCCAAGGAAAGCATTAAGCACAGAATCACATACTCATAAAGAAATAGAGACTTGCATTAAAACCAAATCAAATACAAACAAGTTCAGAAAAGCTACATCTAACCCCAACAATGGGGGATTTAACTATTCATGATAAAAGGAAATACAAAAGAGAATGAGAGAAGGGATGGAGAACACTCATAGAAGAATCCACCAAGCTTCCTCCATTCCCAGAGCAAGGAAATCTCCCCTTCTAGGGCTGGAACCCTAGTCCAGTCGCAGCCTCTAAGTGCTCCCAAGTGCTCCTCCTCCAAAAGCTCCCCCAAAACTGCCCTAAAACAGCAACTTATACCAATCAGATCTGCGCGCGTTCGCGAGGCGAGACATGTCTCGTGAGGCGAATGTTAAAAATCTGCATTCATAGAATTGAAATCTCGCGAGGCGAGAGTTTCTTCGCGACGCGAGACCGAAAGGTTTTTCTTTAATACGCCCGTGAGGAGCATCAGGGCCTGGGCGTGATGGCTTCTGTTTTCAGACTCGCGAGGCGAGACATGGGTTCGCGAGGCGAACGAGAAAGGCTTGCATTTTCTCCAACAGTCAGCTTTCAGGGTCGCGGGGCGAATCCAGGCTCGCGGGGCGAATCTCCAGAATTCTGCTTGGCTCAATTTCTTCTCTTTTCAGGCTCTATTTCATCCAAGCTCCATCAAGGCTAATTCTGAGCATTTTTCCATTGAATTCCTGCAAAACAACACCAAAACCACCTTATCTGTTCCAAAGGAAAAACTAACCAAAATCAAACTACAATGGACTAACTTATTTGCAAATGCATGCAGAAATGTACATGGAAAATGAGGTGAAATCACACTCATCAAATCACCCTAAGCTTAAGACTTTGCTTGTCCTCAAGCAAAAACTAAGGCCAGAAGAGATAAACAGTCAAAGCATGGATAGTGAACCAAGAACCCGAGTAAATACTAATCCAAGTAATAGGCAATTCAAACAATTCAGTAAGAGACAATCAATTCAAGTCCAATTAGAGGCTTAGGTTCCTTAGACTCATATTCTCATTGATTTGGGCACTCTTTCTCATCTGAAGCTCACCCCAAGCTTGTTCATTTGCTTGGTTCTCTTTCTAACCACTCAAGTGTTTAGGGGATAAGACATTTCACTCAATTTTCCTCAAGGAATGAATCCTACCATAGGCTTGACTATCAATCAAATCTCTACTTTATTAATGAAAACAAATTAGAATCAAGAGGTCTTTTCTTTGGTTGTAACATGGCCATGAGATTAATCGTTAGGTGGGGATAACAAGAAAAGGACATTCCAAAAGGCTACATAAACATCAAGCATTGCAAACATGACCTTCTAAAATACCTTCTTGGGTTTTTAATTTATTTTTCCACCTTTCTTTTCTTTCTTTTTCTTTTTATTTCTCATTTTTCTTTTTGTCATCCCCTTCTCTATTTATTTTTCTTTTTTTTTCTTTTATTTTGCTTGGAGAAGGGGAGATTTTTCAACTCAAGAGAATTATATTTTTTTTTTCTGATTCTTTTCCCAAACTTTTTCAACTACCTTTTTCACCCTTTTTGTAATACCTTAGAAGGTCCCTATCAAACATATTTATCAAAACATTTCAGGGTACCAAGAAAAGCATTTTTTTTTCTTTCAGGCTCAAAATTGGGCAACTAAGGGGTATCATTTCATCATTCAAAGCTCGGAAGGCCAGAAAAATACCTACTGCCTCAATCATTTTCAAAAATGTTTTAAAAAATTTTCAAGCTTTGAAATGGTTTCAAGTCAAGTTCTAGAGAAAACAAACCAAGAGGAATACACTCTACACAAAGAATGGGGTAAAATTTTAGTGAGTACCCCTTTTGCTCAAAATCTCACATTTTAGTTCAGAATCAATGAAAAACACAAATCCTCAGAACCATATGCTAATTATCAACTATCCAAGATTATCTCAAACATTTTCATTTGCAGCCATATCACAAGAATAAACAGATTGGGTTCAACAATTCACTATCACAATTTATTTGGCACTTAGTTCTCACAATCGGATGCAAAATTCAGCAAGGGCAATCTAATTGTGTGATCATGCAAAACTATCATGCAAAACTATATGAATGCAACATGCAACATAAAAATGCAAAATACCCCTACCCCAAGCTTAAAAATTTACATTGTCCCCAATGTAAACAATCAAGATAGAGAGGAGAAAAAATAATACAAAATAAAATAAAAATTGGAACGGCTTACCGAGGCGGTAGCGGGTGCTGACTTTGCTTTTTCTCTGCCCCTTTTTCTCTTCTCCTTGTCTTCTTGCTCTCCCTTCCTTCCTTATTACCCTGTAAACACTTGGCAATTGACAATTTATTATTTTCCTCTTGAGCTTCTCAAATTATTCAAGAGGTTGAAAATCAAAAACAAAAACTAACTAAAGAGAAGGGTTAAGAAAAGTTGGGTTGCCTCCCAATAAGCGCTTCTTTAACGTCACTAGCTTGACTCATTAAGAATCATCCACCTGGATCCCATAACCTGTGGTATAAGGACCAAGGGATGCTAACCATGTGAGATCCTTCACCTGGATCCCACGGTTTGCAGCATAAATATGGGAGTGAGTGCTTGAAAATCATGGTGACTTCTTCAAGTGGGAAGGACTTCTCACTCCCTCTTGGGTCAAAGATGACCCCTTCATCAACAAAATCTGCCCAATAAAAAAGGGGTTCAACCTCTTGGACTAGCCATGGTGCCTTTATATTTAAAGATGCAACATCCGGTTTCTCAGGCAGAGGCTTGAACTCCATTGTTGACTGCTTTAAAATGTGAGGTGGCAAACAAGTCGAGAGGATCACTGGTGTTGTTTTGGCTTCTGTACAATCTTCATTCTCAGCATTACCAAATCCATCACCTTCCAAATATGCAGAAATCTCAGCACAAACCACACAAGTGTTTTTTCCATCACATTCAAAACATGCATAGGAACCAATAGCATCATCTAATTCCAAAAGTTCTTCATCATCCCCAAGCATGGTGAAATAGATGTCCTCCAATTGCCTCTCCCTTTCAAGCTCTTTAGTCAAGGGTTCAATGGGGGATGGTGCAACTATATTCTCCAAAATAGGGTCTTCATTTCTTAATTCAGTTGCTCCCACTTCTTCATCTTCCTCATCATCCATTATTGCATCATCTTCATCATCATCCATCAATGCATCATCTTCATCATCATCCATCAAGTTCCCATTTGGCATTTCGGATAGTTGGTTAGAGAGTTGCTCAATACGTACCCCGAGACTTCGAATGGTATCTTCTTGGTTTTCTAAACTTTCCATTGTTGTTACCATGAAGCTCTCCAAAATATCCTCTAGGTGAGACCGACTATCCGGAATAGGTTGCTCAGAATTGACTGCGAATTCGGATTTGAAGTTCTCCCAAGCAACTTCCAATGGTGATGGCTCATCATACCATTGAGATGGTTGTGGTTGATATGAAGATGTGGAAGGTCCCCAATGTTCCACTTGATCAATCCAAGTATTGTTTGGAGGATTCCCCCACCATGGAGTGTAAGTGTTGGGAAATTGATTTCCCCGTTCAGAATAGGCTACCACTGGTGGAGGAGAGACAGTTGCCCTTGACAACTCATTATTCACTTGTTGGATGTTTATGGCTAATTGCAGCATATCTACCCGTAGCTGCAGCTCAGATATTTCCATTTCTGCATCAGATGATTGATAATAATTGTAGTCCATGATCCTGTCAAATCAATTCCCACCTCACAGACAATTAAGCCCAAGATCAGAGTAACACAAATTCAAAAAAATATATACAAAACTAACTAAGAAGGATATCAAAAATATATACAGAAAAATAAAATAAAATAAATGTCTAAATTAGTTATCTCATTTGTTACTACTGATATTGGCAAAGCCGATCCCCGGCAACGGCGCCAAAAACTGGATGCGTGATTTTTAGAGATAAAGGCAAGTGCACCTCGTCGCAAACAAGTAATACGGTGGTAAGACCGGTTATCGTATCCACAGGGATTGGTTGTCAATTACCAATTCACAAACTCAACAACTATCTAGACTAAACTAAAGTATGAGAGATTAAAACAGAAAATAAAGAAATAAAATATTTTTGGTCTTTTGGGAATTTTATCGAACACTTGGTATGCAAACAGAGATGTGGCTAAGATTGTTAGGGTTAGACTACACTAATCCTCCCTTAATTGCAATGAAATGGTTATCAACACAAGTCCTACTTCAATTATGACAATCAAGCCTTTTCTAAAATACTCAAGCCTAATGTCTTAGGTGCATTGAGCCTAAAACCCCAAATCAAACCCTAATGTCTTAGGTGGATTAATCTGTGATTTTGCATTAAGTCAAGACTTATAAGATTGCAAGCAGTCAACACCTATGTCTAGATTCTTGAACTACTTGGCATATGATTCATGAGCATGCCTTAACACCAACCTTTCAGTTATCTATCAAAGCAACATATCATTCCTATGGGTAGCTAATCCAAGGAAAGCATTAAGCACAGAATCACATACTCATAAAGAAATAGAGACTTGCATTAAAACCAAATCAAATACAAACAAGTTCAGAAAAGCTACATCTAACCCCAACAATGGGGGATTTAACTATTCATGATAAAAGGAAATACAAAAGAGAATGAGAGAAGGGATGGAGAACACTCATAGAAGAATCCTCCAAGCTTCCTCCATTCCCAGAGCAAGGAAATCTCCCCTTCTAGGGCTGGAACCCTAGTCCAGCCGCAGCCTCTAAGTGCTCCCAAGTGCTCCTCCTCCAAAAGCTCCCCAAAAACTGCCCTAAAACAGCAACTTATACCAATCAGATCTGCACGCGTTTGCGAGGCGAGACATGTCTCGCGAGGCGAATGTTAAAAATCTGCATTCAGAGAATTGAACTCTCGCGAGGCGAGAGTTTCTTCGCGACGCGAGACCGAAAGGTTTTTCTTTAATACGCCCGTGAGGAGCATCAGGGCCTGGGCGTGATGGCTTCTGTTTTCAGACTCGCGAGGCGAGACATGGGTTCGCGAGGCGAACGAGAAAGGCTTGCATTTTCTCCAACAGTCAGCTTTCAGGGTCGCGGGGCGAATCTCCAGAATTCTGCTTGGCTCAATTTCTTCTCTTTTCAGGCTCTATTTCATCCAAGCTCCATCAAGGCTAATTCTGAGCATTTTTCCATTGAATTCCTGCAAAACAACACCAAAACCACCTTATCTGTTCCAAAGGAAAAACTAACCAAAATCAAACTAAAATGGCCTAACTTATATGCAAATGCATGCAGAAATGTACATGGAAAATGAGGTGAAATCACACTCATCATAGGGTTTAGGTCGCCCTACACAATTATCATATAATCTACTACTTATCAATTCCGACGATAGGTTGATTCTTTCCCCCACCTGAGCTTATCTCCGCAACACGAACTTTCAGCTCCTCGTCACGACATTATGGTTATTAAATCAACCTCTTGAAGATTGAAGAAATGAAGAAAATGATCAACCTTCACTAAATTGAAAACTGGACAGCTTAAGGATGTGATGGTATTGTGAGTGTATCTCACAATATACTCATCCAAAAATCACGAACTTTGGCTTGTTAGAAATATAAGAAGAAAACGAACCACTTTGGTGTTGAAGGTTTCATTTGGTTCGGATCATAACAGGGGTGAAAAGGGTCTTCTTTCTGCTGTTTCGCGGGTTGCTGAGAATTCTGGTCAGTTTCGGTATTTTGAGCCTTTCTCCCAATCCACTTATCCGTTTTTGATGATCTTTAGCTTGTTGGAAATAAGAGAGAAAGAGGAACAACTTTTATGTTGGACGTTTTCTGACTTTCAGAAAGGAAGAGGGTCATATTTTCGGTGGAAATTCGATGTTCTTATGAGTTTTGTAACTTAGTTGGTGAGGAAGATGAAGAGAATGAAGGTGATGAAGAAATGAAGAAATGAAGGAGAATTGTGGGGTGGAATGCCATGGGGGGAAGAGGGGTATTTATAGGTAGGGAATTGTCTTAACCTAGATTAAGTTTAACAAACTTAAGTTAAGATATAAATATCTAGATATTTTCAAATAAATATCTAGATATTTTAACCAAATATCTAGATATTTTTAAATAAATATCTAGATATTTTTACTAAATATATAGATATTTCCATCCGTTCCAGGCCCGTCGATTACTCGCTTTAATGACGAAATGCTTGAACACCGTCGAATATCTTATTTTTTTACGAAATTTTTGAAAATATCCTATCTTGTTGGAAACATGATAAAAAAATACTTTGTTTCGTTCACGAGTCAAAATTAGGTTTTCTTCTCAGTAAAATTATACTGTCAGTGAAAATGCAGACTGGGTTCAGTCTGAATTTTCAACCCAAATTTTTATCGTAAGCTTCTACCCTAAGATAGAGTATGAATATGATTTTTATTTCATAAAAATAAATCTCCAGGAACTTGGATAAAAATATAAATAAATACATTTATAACGGTTAATACAGCGAAAATATTTTTACTGAAAAAATAAAAATCGAAAAATAAAAAGTAGGGCGTTACATTACTACCCCTCTTAGAAGAAAATTCCGTCCTCGGAATTTACGTACCTCAGAAAAGATGTGGATATCGTTGTTGCATATCTGCTTCATGTTCCCAAGTAGCATCTCTAGTAGTTACATCTCATATGACCTTAACTAAAGGAATTTGTCTACCGCGAAACTCCTTAATCTCTCTATCTGCTATCCTTACCGGTAGAGCCTCATACTCTAGATTCTCTTGCAGTTGTATAGACTCAGACTCAATAACATGTGAAGGATCAGGATAATATTTTCTCAACTGAGAAACGTGAAAGACATCATGAAGGTTAGCAAGGTTAGGTGGTAAAGCAATATGATAAGCTATTGGACCAATCCTTCGAAGAATCTGGAAAGGTCCGATGAATCTAGGAGTAAGTTTTCTAGTTTTGATAGCCCTGCCAATTCCGGTCTTCGGAGTGACTCTCAAAAACACGTGATCACCCTCCTGGAATTTTAAAGGTCTCATTCTCTTGTGACTGTAGCTCCTTTGCCTATCCTGTGCTTCCTTCATCTTTTCCCTTATTTTCCTAACTTGTTCCGTAGTCTGTTGCACCACATCTGGACCCAAGACTTGATTTTCACCAATCTCATACCAACATAACGGGGTCCTACACTTCCTACCATACAAAGCCTCATATGGTGCCATCCCTATACTACTGTGAAAACTATTAATTGTTGTAAGTAAATTCAATCAATGGCAAGAACTCATCCAACTGCCAGTGTGTTCCAAAACACAAGCTCTTAAAAGATCCTCCAATGATTGAATCGTCATTTCTGACTGTCCATCTGTTTGGGGATGATAAGCAGAACTCATCCTCAATTTGGTCCCTAAAGAATTGTGCAACTATTTCCAAAATCTAGATGTAAATCTAGGATCTCGGTCTGAGACGCTGCTCGATGGCACACCATGCAACCTAACAACTTCTTTGATGTAGATTTGGGCCAACTTCTCCAAACTATAGCTTTCACCCATAGGTAAGAAGTGAGCACACTTCGTCAATCTATCAATGATAACCCAAATCGCATCATATCTCTTAGGAGTTCGTGGTAATCCAACCACAAAATCCATATCTATGCTATCCCATTTCCATTATGGGATATCTAATGATTGCAATAAACCCGCCGGCTTTTGATGCTCTATCTTAGCCTTCTAACACACCAGGCAAGATAAAACATACTCTGCTACCTCTTTCTTCATCCTCGTCCACCAAAACAATTTCTTTAAATCCTGATACATTTTAGTGGATCCAGGATGAATACTCAACTTACTCTTATGTGCTTCTTCTAATATCACCTTCCTAAGTTCTAAATCCTCTGGAACACATATTCTATCCCTAAACCTCAGTACACCATTTGTTCCTCTACTAAACTCAGAAATCTTACCCTCATCTATACCTCTACTTATCTCCTGTAGATATAGATCCTGAACCTGTTTATCCTTAAGATCTCTCATAAAATCACTACTAATAGTGATCATACCTAAGCAAATTTTATCCTCAACCAACTCTATTCCTAAGTTCAAATCTCTGAACTGTTCCAGTAATTCCAACTCTTTAACCATCATTGCGGACACATACAATGATTTCCTACTCAAGGCATCCGCTACCACATTCGCCTTCCCAGGATGGTATAGTAAATCAAACTCATAATCTTTGATAAACTCCATCCATCTTCGTTGTCTCATATTCAACTCCTTTTGGTCGAACAGATACTTCAGACTTTTATGGTCACTGTAAACATTAAATTTTGCTCCATACAAAAAGTGTCGCCATATTTTTAATGCGAACACTATGGCTGCTAATTCCAAATCATGAGTCGGGTAGTTCCTCTCATGAATTCTCAATTGTCGGGAAGCATAAGCCACAACTCTTCCCTCTTGCATTAGAACACAACCTAAACCTTGGTATGACGCATCACAGTATACGTCAAACTGTCCTAATGGATCCAGTAAAGTCAACACATGTGATGTAGTCAACCTTTCCTTAAGCTTTTGGAAACTCTGCTCACAGTTGTCTGCCCATACAAAAGCTGTATTTTTCCTCGTCAACTGCGTCATAGACGAGAAACCCTCTATAAACCTCCGATAATATCCGGCTAACCCTAGAAAACTTCGTACTTCACTTACTGACTTAGGCCGTTCCCATTTAAGAACTGCCTCAACCTTTGCTGGATCTACTGCTATACCTTCCTTGTTGATCACATGTCCAAGAAATTGGACTTCTTCTATCCAAAACTCACTTGGAAAATTTAGCATAAAGCTGCCTATCCTTCAGAACTTGCAGCACCATCCTTAAATGTTTCTCATGATCTTCCCATGTACGAGAATAGATAAGGATGTCATCGATGAACACAACAACAAACTTATCAAGGAACGGTCTAAATATCCTGTTCATATAATCCATGAACATTACTGGCGCGTTAGTCACACCGAACGGCATAACTAAATACTCGTAATGTCCATACCTTGTCCTAAAATCCGTTTTGAGTATATCTTCCTTCCTTACTCTAATCTGATGGTATCCAGATCTCAAATCAATCTTGGAAAATACTGCTGCTCCTTTCAATTGATCCATCAGATCATCTATCCTAGGCAACAGATACTTATTCTTAATTGTTACCTTGTTCAACTGTTTATAATCCGTGCACAACCTAGCACTTCCATCTTTCTTCTTAACAAACAACACCGGAGCTCCCCATGGTGAAACACTCGGTCTTATGAACTCTTTTCCCAACATGTCATCCAACTGTTTCTTTAACTCCGCAAATTCTATAGGTGACATCCGATAAGGTGCCATAGACATAGGTCTTGTCCCTGGTACAAGATCTATGGTGAATTCCGCTTCTCGTTCTGGTGGTAAACCTGGAACTTCAGGAGGGAAAACTTCATGAAACTCTCTCACAATAGGCATAGAATCTATACTAGGAGTCTCAATAGTTTCCACCCCGAACAGCATCACATACTACCGAGAATCGTCACTCCTCATGGATACTCCTTCATTGGCAGAGACTATACTAGAAGACTTAAGAAATGATAAGGTCTTACTAGAACAGTCTAGCATTACATGGTTAGACGAAAGCCAATCCATGCCAAGAATAACATCTATCTGTTGCATAGGCAAACAGACAAGGTCTACAGTAAATGTCCTATTCTCAACAACTATAGGACATTGTAAACAGATAGACATAGTAGTCAAAGGATTACTAGTTGGAGTAGATAATGTAAGGGTATAAGGTAATTGAGAAACAGTTAATTTTAATTGATCCACACACTCATACGAAATAAATGAATGCGTAGCGCCTGAGTCAAATAACACATACGAGAGTCTACCAGCTATCAAACACATACCTTGTATAAGATCAGCAGATTGAGAGGATTCATCTCCCCTTATGGTAAACACTCTTCCAATGGCCTGAGGTCTTGCTCCCTGTTGTCCTGCTGTTGTGACTCCTCGTCCAGCTCCACCCCTATTGCCTCCATTTCCTCTACCTGCAACTATCGGCTGTTGCCTAGCCTGCTGTCTGCAATCTCGGGCCATACGACCTATTTTCCCACAGTGAAAACAACTAGGTCGTTCCATGCAGTCTCTAAGATAATGCGGTCCTCCGCATCTGAAACAAGATAAGCCTTGGTGCTGTTGACCAGCTCTAACCACTGGTGCTGGTGCCGGTGTCTGTACTGGTCGGGCATATGGTCTCTGTCTCCATTGAGACTTACTACCTCCTCGCCTCTGAAAACCCGGTCGAGTAGGACCTCCAATCCTCAATTGTCTCTGCTCATTAGCCAACTTCTGATCTATACTTTCGATCGCACTGCATCTTTCCACCAGTTCCGGAAAACTCTGGATATCGAGAGATACTATAGCCCTTTGAAGTTCATGTCGGAGTCCTTCCTCAAACCTTATACATTGCCAATCTTCATCTGGGAATCTCTGATAAAATTCGGAATACTTAATCAGAGCCTCAAATCGTGATGCATAATCACCAACAGTCATGTTGCCTTGTTTGAGACTCATGAATTCCCTTTCTTTCTCGCGTCGAACTAGACGCGGAAAATACTTCTCAAAGAAGCAGTCACTAAACAGCTGCCGGTTGATAAATCTGCCTTCGGCATCCAGCAATCTTCGCTTGCCTCTCCACCAAGACTCTTCTCCTCCAGTTAGCATGAAGGCACAATACGTCACTTTCCTATCCTTTCTGCAGCGCATGGTATCGAATATCTTCTCGATCTCTTGTACCCACCATTCTGCCTTCTCTGGATCATAATCTCTTCGGAATTGGAGTGGCTTCCCTTTTAGGAAAGTAGTCATTCCGGCATCTTCAGCTGCTGCAGCTCTCCTTTGATTCTGTTGTTCCTGCTGTTCTTTGTTCATCTGTAGCATCTCAGCATTCTGCTATGTTTGTAATAACAGAGCAGTAGCTATGTTTTTCATGGTATCTTGAGTCTTAGATGACTCTCCTCCACTTCCAGTATGATTATTTTCCACATTCTTAGCTCCAAAAATTCTTTCAGGAGTTCTGTCATCACTATCGATCGGACGTCCTCTTCCACGAGCCATGATTCTGTAAAAGAAATCATTCGCTCTTATCAGTATGACATATAATATCACATAGACAAGTATATAAATACCATATGCCACACTAATGTTAATTCTTGCATCGGATTCGGACACACTACCCATCTTCTAAGCATAGTTAAAATCCGTTGTGGACTCAACTAGACACAGCCAGTAACAATATCATAGACCTCACAGTTCGATTAGAATCGAACTGCTCTGGTACCACCAAATGAGACACCCCCTTGTGCCCTATTGTATTATTAGATTAAAACCTTATTATTTATTTACTTAATCGCACGCTTATCGTTGAAAATACGTAAAAATTAAAACTTAATTAATAATCATATACTTCTGCAAATATAAAACACACCAAAACTATATTACATAAATACACACATATTTATCATTTATTTTACACAACACTGTTTAGGGTATCCTCTCAGTAGGATCCCACACAGGTACTTATTTATACAAACTGCTTATAACTAACGAAAAATAAAAATGTCTTATATGACTCACTGGCCCTAAACTTACTACACTATATTATTAGGATCAGTAGGTCGTTCTCCAGCGTCAGCTTCATACAGAATGTCATTCAACTCCTCAACAACCTCCGTCTCGTACAGGGTTCCATCCATCTCCTCAGCAACATATTCGTCCATCTGGTTTTCTAACGTAACAAAGTAGGCATACACAAAAATACAGAAATAGGGAGATAAGAAACAGTTCTATCATCATAAGCGGAAAAGATTCATAGCATATAATACAATAATAGTCACAAACATGCATCACTCACAATTTACAATCATCCATACTTTATAACATCATCCTCTACCCTCCAACTCATGCAACTAAACCTTTATGCTGACGTGGCCACTGCTAATCCTGTCACACATCCCTCGTTAGGAATGTCAGTCAGTCGTCCAAGTGACACGTTCCCAACGCCGGTGCACATTCTCATCCATGGTGAGAATGGTCATGCAAAGCAATGACACTATAGCTGCACAGTACCGTCGGTGCACACCCTAGTTGTCTCTCTCATCTCTATCAAGGGTGCTCATGCATAGCAGTGACGCTATAGTTGCACAACTTAACTTCTAATTTGGAACGGTCCACGAGAACTTCAGACCTCGTGTATCTCAAATACACGGTTATGAACAACAATGCAACATATGATTCTCACTGACTTTTATCAATAACAACCTAGTACCTCAAGCTTTTCCTCATAACCTCCACTTACATTCTATATCACATCACTTCTATAAAATAATAGCGAGGCATATCTAATTCATATTCAAAACTCTCACCCAAACAAAATACCTCCGAGCAATATATATCTTTCCTTAAAATCAACTAAGCAATTTATCAAACCAGGCAGATCATGCATAACATAATATCAACAAAATAATCAAACATCATAAAATATCACATAAAGCAGATTATCACAGCCAACATATCACAATCAAATCAAATAAGAAATAAAGCCAAACATCCTCAACCTCATAAAATCAACCTTAATGTCGATAAACCTACAATCCCCGAATCACCATTGGTTTTACAGAAAGGGTTTCCAATGTGATTTTGGTCTTGTCGATTACTCGACTACTAGTAGGGTTTAGGTCACCCTACACAATTATCATATAATCAACTACTTATCAATTCCGACGATAGGTTGATTCTTTCCCCCACCTGAGCTTATCTCCGCAACATGAACTTTCAGCTCCTCGTCACGACACTACGGTTATTAAATCAACCTCTTGAAGATTGAATAAATGAATAAAATGATCAACCTTCACTAAGTTGAAAACTCGACAGCTTGAGGGTGTGATGGTATTGTGAGTGTATCTCACAATATACTCATCTAAAAATCACGAACTTTGGGTTGTTAGAAAGATAAGAAGAAAACAAACCACTTTGGTGTTGAAGTTTTCATTTGGTTCGGATCATAAAAGGGTAAAAAGGGCCTTCTTTCTGCTGTTTCGCGGGTTGCTGAGAATTCTGGTCAGTTTCGGTATTTTGATCCTTTCTCCCAATCCACTTATCCGTTTTTGATAATCTTTAGCTTGTTGGAAAGAAGAGAGAAAGAGGAACAACTTTTATGTTGAAAGTTTTCCGAGTTTCAAAAAGTAAGAGGGTCATTTTTTCGGTGGAAATTCAGTGTTCTTATGAGTTTTATAACTTAGTTGGTGAGGAAGATGAAGAGAATGAAGGTGATGAAGAAATGTAGGAGAATTGTGGGGAGGAATGCCGGGGGGGTAGGCATTTTTATAGGTAGAGAATTGTCTTAACCTAGATTAAGTTTAACAAACCATGGTTAAGTTACGATATAAATATCTAGATATTTTCAAATAAATATCTAGATATTTTTACAAATATCTAGATATTTCCAAATAAATATCTAGATATTTCCATCCGTTCCAGATCCCGTCGATTACCCGCTTTAATGACGAAATGCTTGAACGCCGTCGAATATCTTATTTTTTTACGAAATTTTTGAAAATAGCCTATCTTGTTGGAAACATGATAAAAACATACTTTGTTTCTTTCACGAGTCAAAATTAGGTTTTCTTCTCAGTAAAATTATACTGTCAGTGAAAACGCAGACCAGGTTCCGTCTGAATTTTCAACCCAAATTTTTATCGTAAGCTTCTACCCTAAGATAGAGTATGAATATGATTTTTATTTCATAAAAATCAATCTCCATGAACTCAGATAAAAATATAAATAAATACATTTATACCGGTTAATACAGCGAAAATATTTTTACTGAAAATATAAAAATCGAAAAATAATAAGTAGGGTGTTACACAAATGACAGACTTAACACAGGAATCAGAATCAGAACATGATCAGGACATAATTCATGATCAATCTAGGATTCAGACTGATCACAGACATAGTCAAAGAGTAAGATCTCTTCCCAGGCACTTAGTAGACTATGAAGTTGACTTGCCACTATCCATTACTGATCCTAACACAACTTCAGGTAACACTGTACTTTATCCTATTTCAAATTTCATATCTTATGATAATTTTTCACAATCACTTAAGGCTTTCCTAGTCGCCATTTCCTCTAGAGATAAGCCGAAGAATTTCAAGCAGGCAGTAACACATGAATATTGGAGGGAAGCAATGAGAAAAGAAATTGCTGCACTTGAAAGCAATGGGACATGGTCCTTGGAGAAACTTCCACCAGGCAGAAACACAGTTGATTCAAAGTGGATTTACAAAATAAAGTACAAACCTAATAGAGATATTGAAAGGTACAAGGCTCGGCTAGTTGCAAGAGGCTTCACTCAAGTACGTAGAAGGAGAAGACTTTCATGAGACATTTGCTCCTGTGGCGAAACTTGTTACCATCAGATGCTTACTGACTGTAGATGTAAAGAAGGGATGGATTATTCACCAATTAGATGTGAATAATGCATTCTTGCATGGTGATTTAGCAGAAGACATTTATATGAAGATTCCAGAAGGCTTTGCAAAGAAGGGAGAAACTAGGGTTTGCAAGTTGAAGAAATCAATCTATGGACTCAAACAAGCATCTAGAAATTGGTATCAGAAGTTCACCAAGGCTTTAAATGATGTTGGTTTTAATCAGTCTAAGGCAGATCATTCCTTATTTATCTACAAAGTTGAAGGGGTGTTTCTTGCTGCACTCATCTAAGTGGATGATGTTATTTTAGCAGGAAATAGTCCAGAGTTTATGAAGAAGATTAAAGGATACTTGGACAAAACTTTCAGCATCAAAGACTTGGGATCCTTGAAATACTTCCTAGGAGTGGAAGTAGCAAGATCACCTGATGGAATTTTCTTAAGCCAGAGAAAGTACACTCTAGATATCCTTCAAGAAACAAAGATGCAGAACAGTAGACCTAGTAAGTTCCCTATGGAACAGAATTGTAATCTCATATTTAACAAGGATGAGCCTGACACTGATGTAACCAGATATAGGAAATTGCTAGGGAAACTACTGTATCTAACCATAACAAGGCCAGACATCACCTATGTTGTGAACACTTTGTGTCAGTTCATGACTAATCCTAAACAGGTTCATATGGATGCAGTGGATAGGATCTTGAGATATCTCAAAACTACCCCTGGTCAAGGAATTTTCATTCCAGTAAAAGGAGGTCTCAACCTGCAGGCTTATTGTGATGCAGATTGGGGAGGATGTCCATTAACCAGAAGGTCTTGCACTGGCGATCTAGTGATGCTGGGACAGTCACCAATATGATGGAGGACCAAGAGGCAAACTGTTGTGGCAAAATCATCAGTCGAAGCAGAATATAGAAGCATGACTGCAACTGTTAGTGAAGTCATTTGGCTCAGATGGCTCTTGACAGAACTTGAAACACCACAACAGAAACCAACTGAACTACATTGTGACAACCAAGCAACCATCCATATTACAATGAATCCAGTCTTTCATGAGAGGACAAAGCATGTTGAGATGGATTGCTACTTTGTTCGAGAGAGAATTCAGTCAAAGGAAGTTCAGACCATGAAGATTGGTACTAATGACCAAGTGGCAGACATCTTCACTAAGCCATTAGGCAAAGAAAGGTTCGAATTCCTGTTAAACAAGTTGGGCATTAAGAACTTACATGCTCCAACTTGAGGGGAAGCGAAGGAATTCCCTAAGTATATGCCTTGTTTGTTGTAACAAATTCAGTTAGTTGTCAAGACTCTCTATCTAGAGGATAAGAGTCTGTTATGTTAGTTGCTACTGCTATCTATAAATAGCATAGCTTTCCTTGATATAATTCCATTTTTCATTCATTCAATACAAAAGCATATATTCAGCTTATTCCTTTTTACACAATTCTCATGAGTGAATGTAGGGAAACTCAATTCCTGAAAATGTGATTCCCGGAAATGTAGTTTGTCTGGGAATAAAAAATCTAGATATCAAACGCCACCCCTTTTGCAGCAAATAAATTGGCCATGCCGTTGGTATTATGTGACCATGAGCCAAGAAAGGGAAGAAGAATATGTGTAGACAACGGTATTCACTACCCATCTTTCTCACTTGTGACTAAGCGAATGATCAAAGTATTGCACCCAAGTTATAGAATGTTTGGTAATAAGAAGGCAGGTGCTGGAAAGAGATAGAAGATTTGGTATGACTAATTCCCCTGAGGGGTGGGTGATTGATTTATAATACTATAATGAACGTAGAAGCGGTTCATATATTGAAGGAAAATCTAATATGTCGTTTGGCTTCTAGATGAATCTGAAGGGTTTGTTTGCGAGTTTTTGAGGGGAAGGAAGGGGAAGGTTTTGGGAGGAAGAATGGGGAAATGGATGCGGGTAGGAAAATATACTTCCTCATCTTGCATGGGGTTATTTTTTAACAAAAAGAATCAAAATCCTCCAATCTTGGGAACTAAAAAAATGAACTAGATGAGAGTTTTGCAGAGGTATCCTTTTCCCCTTCTTTTTTCCAAAACCTTCCCCTCCCAAGCTCACAAACAAACCCTAAAAAATGATATATACTGTTCTTTGAATCAGACATATTATATTTAACTTTTATTATCATCCAGAAAAGATATTGTATGATAATGTAATTATATGAATAAATATCAAAATACATTATGGTTTAAAGTATATATATATATATATATATATATATATATATACACACACACACACGGTGTTATTTATATTAGAGTAAGAGAATTATATCATAGAATAATTTTGGACAGATGTCAATGTTAACGTGGATAGCTTCTTAAGCTCATTTCTAAGGGAAAAAAAACAATTATGATAATTTTTCACACAAAACTTAAAAAATTGTTTGAGTGGCAAGTTTGTAAATAAATGTTCTTTCGAAGCCCTTTTTATGTTGCATATCGCATAAACTTTGCTCATTGCTTAAGTGGCAAGTTTTTAAATAAATACTTGTTCTCAGCCTGTTTTTTATGTTGCAAATCCCGTAAACTTTGCTCATCCCCATAAATTTTTTTTTAGACATACAGCCAAGGGATTTCAAACAAATGTTAGAAAATTTAAATAAATAAAAAAGGCAAACAAAACAAATCTTTTCAATCCTTTTCCATTCCGTAAGAAATCTCGTAAGCGATAGGATTCATCTTTCCCTTAAAACACAATCTTTCCGCTTTTTGAGAGATACAATAGGGTAATCCGATGATCCAAATCAATTCGATTATAATAGGTTTAGTTTGGATCTATAGTTAAAAAGTGACCACCAAAACCCAACCAATCAGAATCGATCAAATTTGATTGATTCGGATAATGAAACTCCCCAATTTCAATCTGATCCGATCCAATTACACCCTTATTCCCAACTGTATTCTTTTGTAAGCTAAAGATTATGGTTGTGTTTTCATGTCTAGGGTATTGATCAAGTGTTTAAGGGGAAAAAATTGGATGTCAAAGGGAAGTCGACCCTGGGGGGAGGGTTTCTTATGAGAAGAAAATTTTGAGTATAAATAATTTGGGGAATAGTGTATTTTGGTGTTCAATTTATTTTTTGTGATTATTAGGATACAAAATTGTGAAAATTCCTACTAATAAAGTGACATGGAACAAAGAGCGTGAGGTAATTTTCAAACGATTGTTAAATTAAGGACTTGTTTGTTTTAAAATTTAATAGAATTAATTTAAATGTAATTAATTTTGAGAAAATTGATTTAAAAAAAATCTAAAGTTAAAAAATTGATTTCTCTTTGGTTATGATATTTTAAAAGTGATGTTAACAAATCTATAGCCAATTGGGTAATTATTTCAAATATATGCTAATTATATTCATTAATTATTTGAATAACCGATCACGATCTGCCGAGTTAAGGGTAGCCAAATAAAATTTGATTGAACGCAATTGGGCCGCACCTTGATAATGGGCCTTTATGAGTATTAAAAGGATAATTTGGTTAGCTGATAAAAGGTTTGAAGAATGGAGTTGACTAAGTTAAAGCCGGATTACATCCACCAACCCTTCAGGGATTTTGTGAAGGTGGCCGATGAACAGTTAGCCAAGTTAGAGGGTTGGTGATCTTAGTTTAGATAGTCATTGTTTAATGTTATTTTTGTTAGCCATGATGTGAAGACAACTGCTAGTTATAAGGGAAATATTGGGGATGGCCACAGTCTGGGTTGACCCGCGAACCTGACCAACCCAAACCGAACCAGATCAGAAAATTCGGGTTGGTTCGGGTGGTCGGGTTTGATCAGTTTCTACAATAGCAAACCCGAGGAGAATGGTTCGAGCAACGGGTTGGAGAAGTTAGAACTCAATCAACCCAGACCCAAACCGATTAAGCCAAAGAAGGTGAAGAAGAGGAGGCGGAGACGATGATTGGTGGGAAGGGAAGCATAGAAAAAAGAGACAATAAAGAATAGGAAAGGGAGATTCGCGGTGATGAACGACGCGACTTCTGCGTTCTGCCTTCAGCTCAAAGAAGATGAAAGGAAGTCGACCTTCTGCGTGTTACGCTGATGAGGACAGGGAGACGACGAAGAAGAGGAAATGAAGTCGGTCTGGCTTCTGCGTGCTACACTCTCACGGAACTGGAATTGGCTCTGCATGGGACAGACGATGCCTCCCTCTGTCAGGTTTGTAATGTTTGTCTTTATTGTTAGGTTTGAGATTAGGGTTAGAGTCTTGGGCGAACAGTATTAGGCTTTTAGGTCCTTAATAGGAAACATATTCTTTTTTAAATTTTTTTTTTTAATGTTGGACTCAATGAGTCAACCTGACCAAATTAACCCAAATGTGATTAGGTTGATTTGGTTAGGGTCAGCACCAAAAAAAAAGCACAAACCTGACCCATACCAACCCGATCAAATTTCATTGGTTTGGGACCAAATTTCCCCTAAACCCGACCCGACCCGACCCAACTCGTGCCCACCCCTAGGAAATATGGCCTATAGGAATAGCATAAGAATAACCAAATATTATGTCTTTAAATATAAGTTGTACATATAAATTTTGATACATCCAATTAATCATAAACTTATTCAATTTCACATTTATCTTTACTTTAACTTTACTTTATGTTTATGTAAACTTATTCTAGCTTATCCAACCTTTCACACTAAATATTCTTAGGACTAGTTCAGGAACCCATAGCTAAGAAATATAATCTTTTTCAAATTTGCTCAATCGATTGATTAGGGAATCATTAGGGACGAATTTGTCTATCATTCGGCTAGCACAAATTTGTACGTCAACAAGCGATTTTGGAAGAATAGATTTGTCTGGATGATAAGGTTAAATCACTTTTGAGATGAGAATATAAAGAATTTTGTGGGTTTCACATGTAGAATCAATTTTACTCAACAGAAAACTTAGAAATTATTCTTCTCTTAAAATCAATCAAATATACCCACTATAGAAATGATTTTATTAGACATAATTTTGAAACCAAACACCTATAGAAATTAATTTTAGAGTCAAATCCCGTTAAAAAACTATGCATAATTTTTTTACGTTCTAAACTATTAAAATATGAGTAAATAGCCAAAATGGTCCCTAAAACTGTGAGGTCGTGTCAAGTTGGTCCCTCAAATTAACGAAATTTCAAAAAGGTCCCTAAAACTGTCAAACGTTGATCAAGTTAGTCCCTCCGTTAGTCAGGGTTCGTTGACGCCGTTAACGATGCTTATGTGGCTGCCAACTCATCCTGCCACGTAAGATGGGTACTATGCACGCATATTTGAGGGACCAAATTGATACAGGGACCAAATTGACACTCAATTTTTTTTCAAAAACCCTAACGTTCATCTTCTTCTTCCTTCGTCTGTCTGTAGGCTCTCTCACTCTCTGTCCTTCGTCTGTTTCTGCCCCTCTCTCTCACCGTCTGTAACCTATTGGTTGTTTCACATTGTTTTAGTGATTTTCAAGCTCAAGAGAGAAGCAAGGTATTCAAGGATGTGTCTTTTGAAGATAGAGCAGGAATCCGAAAGCATCTAACTTGCTGCAAGGTTTGCTCACTAAATTTTGAAAAAGAAGCTCAGAGCATAGCTAATAGTATAAGCAAGAAAGTGTGCACTACTAGCTTGCTAACATGGCTACAAAATTGCAAGCAAGAGAGAAGTCAATGAGCCAAGCTAATTCATTAAATCCACAGTTTTACACAGAAGAAAACAAAAGTTAATTTCCGTCCACAATTGCCTTTCAAGTTTGCATATTACTTCAGTCTTCATTCAACTCACCTGAGCATAAATTTTCTCGAAATGCTATCAAACGGGTTCTATCCAGTCTCCCCCTCTCCCCCTCCCCCTGTGTGTGCGTGTGCTTGTGTGAACCCATAGGATTGTAAGGAAAAACCGAGTAGCTAACCAGGAATATTCTTATATGATGAAATCCTAGTAGTTTAGGATGTTTGGCAAGATGAAATCTCATATCATATTATCATGTGATATCAATTATTATTATTTTCTAGCTGTTGAACTCGAACTCAACTCGAACACATCAAAACAATTTTCCATTCAACTGAACCTGAACACAACACAAACTCCAAATGCAGCCAAAGAAGAGAATTCTAAGTATAGCAGAATGAAAATTGAAACACAACCCAAGAAAAAACTATACAGCGCTTTGGTTTCATTCATGAATATTCTTAAGGCATTAAATGCAGGCATGCAGCATGTCAAAGAGATTTTGATATAGACCTTACATAAACTTGAAAAAATATGGTTAACGACAATAGTATGATTGGTTCAAGATGCTTAATAAGGTATGATTCATGTTCCTCTAGCCTACCCATAGAGCACCCTGCAGAAACTATATGCACTCCTCATAAGCAATGTTTGATGTTTTGATTTTAAAAAGCTAAATGTATATACACTCCGCAAGTTTATGAGCTCACATGCATCTATTACCCCCCATCAATATCATGCTTCAGAATAGCAAATAACTTGACCCAATACAAAAATTGAAATACTTGCTTCATTAATTGAACCTATTCATACTCTCATTCCCTTGGAGTGTTAAATGTTTACCTATATTTTATACATTTTCTGTAAAATGGTTTTCTTTCAGTTGAATTATCATTATCATATTTAAGGTGTATGCAGCCTGTACCAAAAGAGACATCCAAAACACATTCAAAGGAAAAAAGAAATGCATGCTACCTAGCTAAAAGCCATCCGTTTACCTGATTCCCAACCTTCATGCAAATTGATTACTGTGTCCTCTTTTTCTTCGGTAAAGTTGCCCCATTCAACCTTCTGCCTAAAATAATTTGTCTAATTAGTCTGCAACACTTTCGACATCTTAAGAACCCTGTCTGATTAAAGCAAGAAAAGGAGTAAAGATCAGGTTTGATTGAAAATATGTGCGAATTCCTATTTTAATGGTTAATGAATTAGAATTGGGTTAATTATACCCTTTGCCAGTCATACTTACCAACATGTTTGAGCAGGGCACGTCAATTTGAAGCTGTTAAGGTGCTTTAAGGTGGCTATTTCCTTCTATCTGCATTTTTATCTCTTGCTTGCAATTTTGTAGCCATGTTAGCAAGCTAGTAGTGCACACTTTCTTGCTTATACTATTAGCTATGCTCTGAGCTTCTTTTTCAAAATTTAGTGAGCAATCCTCGAAGCAAGTTAGATGCTTTCGGATTCCTGCTCTATCTTCAAAAGACACATCCTTGAATACCTTGCTTCTCTATTGAGCTTGAAAATCACTAAAACAATGTGAAACAACCAATAGGTTACAGACGGCGAGAGAGAGGGATAGAAACAGACGAAGGACAGAGAGTGAGAGAGCCCAGAGACAGACGAAGGAAGAAGAAGATGAACGTTAGGGTTTTTGAAAAAAAATTGAGTGTCAATTTGGTCCCTGTATCAAGTTGGTCCCTCAAATATGCGTGCATAGTACCCATCTTACGTGGCAGGATGAGTTGGCAGCCACATAAGCATCGTTAACGGCGTCAACGAACCCTGACTAACGGAGGGACTAACTTGATCAACGTTTGACATTTTCAGGGACCTTTTTGAAATTTCGTTAATTTGAGGGACCAACTTGACACGACCTCACAGTGGACCATTTTGGCTATTTACTTATTAAAATATTCATTAAAAAATATTTTTTAAATACATATATTCCCAAGTGATTTTTCAAATTCTCTATTTTTTATTAATGTCGGAAGTCCCCACTTCTCACATTGACTTTCCTCTGACATTTCTTTTTATTAGACAAGTTGACTATAATAAAACTATTTTCTAGGGATGTAAGCGGATCTGATCCGATCCGCGAATCCGGTGGATCCAAATCGATCCGAACCGATTTTGGTGGATTGGTTCGGATCATCGGATCGGATTCCAAAACGCCAACCCGAACAAGATCGGTTCGGGTCTCGGATCCGAGAAATCTAATCCGATCCGAACCCTATAAAAATTTATTTTATATAATGTTAATATTTTATTATATAGATATTTAATATAATTAATAATTAAATATGTATATTTTCTTTTATTTTTCTAATTTTTTATTAATCTTTTAAGTGTAAATTAAAAATTAATAGGTAACCCAATGGTCCGAACCGATCCGATTGTGATCGGTTCGGTTCGGATCCGTAGTTGAAAATTGGACAAATCCGAACCGATCAAATTTGATCGGTTCGAGTGATGAAACCCCTCAAACCCGATCCGAACCGATCCGATTACACTCATACTATTTTCACTTAAGGATGACAATTTATACCCTACCAATAGGGTAATCGTAAAAATTATATACAATGGGTATGATAATTACCCGCATAATGGGTAAGGATCCGAGTATGGGTAATTACCTGCAAATTTGAATGGGTATGGGTTTGGATACTGGTACTGGTACTATGGTACCCACCCCGCCTCACACCCGCACATATATAATAATTATTTATTTATTTATATTACTGATATATATAATTTTAACTATAATACAAATTTTAAACCTAAAATTAATATAAAGATTCTTAACTTTCTAAACCTAGCAGCATCTATACTTCCTTTGGAATGTTTTTATTTAGTTAAATATTTTGGTTTGTAATGTTTTATAAGTAAATCTAAAATACCTTTGGAACGTTTTTTTTTAATTGTTATAACGTTTCTTTTGTTATAACGGGTAAGGGTATTAAAATTGCTATCCACGCGGGTACGAGTCCGAATACGGGTAATTTTTTCAAACATGTGTATGGGACGGGTACTATAATACCCTACCCAAAGGGTACCGATTTCCTTCCCTAGCTCCATCCTTTCTAAACCAAAATTTATTAACAAAAAATGATAAAAAAAAGGAAGTTGGTTTGAAAAGTGTTGAGTGTGCATTGAATGAATATATATATATATATATATGTGTGTGTGTGTGTGTGTGTGTGTGTGTGTGTGTGTGTAAAATGATAGGATGTATAAACTGAATTGTATTTCTCAAGTGTAAATTGTTTACAAGCTCATTTTATATAGGATACATAAGTTGATCAGCTAACTACGGCTAATTGCTTAACTGTAGATCTAACAAACTAACTGCGTAACAAACTATGTAAGTTAAGTATAACTGAATGATAATTACAAAAAGGAAAGGATCATCTAATACCCCCCTCCCCCCTCAAGCTGGAGAGTGGATATTGAGCACTCCCAGCTTGGAGAGAAGATACTTGAAAGGAGAAGGATCAAAAACTTTGGTGAGGATGTCTTCGAATTGCTCGGATGTGGAAAATGAGCAATGGATGAAAGAGCTTAGCTTGGAGTTTTTCCCAGACAATATGGCAGTCAATATCAATGTTTTGTTGCTTTCATGGAAAACAGAATTGGCTATAATGTGCCTGGATGATTGACTATCGCAGTATAGAGAAGCCAGGCTAATGAATGAAAAAGGAAACTCCTGGAGGATGAAAGTATATACAAAAGGCAGGTTCAAGTTGTGTACAAACAATCATTTAAGAAACATATCACATGTTCATTAGCCTTGAACTTATTCACACATTTCACCAATTCACATGTTAATTTGACATCACAAGAACAGGTAGGTGTTGGCTTCAAAGTTTCCAATTCTTCCTAGAACATTTTCATATTGACAAAGTAACTAGTAACACTTCTCTGACATTGTTTCATGGAGTGAATTTATTCAAGTAAATTGGAGATTCGGAAATGACCCCCCTAGAAAACTTGTGCTTCAAATCTTGCCTCATATCAAGAGCATTATTGATGCATGTGACACTTTGAGCAATTTCTGGACTCAACGATCTGGTGAGCCAAAAAACGATCATTGCGTTGCATCTAACCCAAGCATCGTACTTAGGGTTGCTATACTTAGGGTTGCTATACTACAACATATCTTAGGTTTAACTACAATATCTTTTGTCCAATGAAACACTATATTCTTTCACACTAAAATGTCCATCTAGGAAACAATGCTGACGTGGGTTCAAAATAAAGATAGCTCAAACTAAAACATGTGCTATCTTAGCTATCCAATAACCATAGCATGATTTCATTAATGCGCTATCTTAGTTTTAACTCGATAGCATTTTGTAAACCAACGCTTTCTATTATCCACCTTTTTTTAATTGTTATTTTCTCTTCTTTTTGCACATTCCCCTACATTCACCAATCAAAAACAACACTCAGCCATTAGAAAATAGCATTCAAAATTTAGTAAACAAAAGATTAATCAACAAAATCCACCATAATCAAACTTTGGCACTTAAAAAAAAAGACTATATACCTCTATCAAACAAAAGATTAAAACAATCTCGCAAGTTGAAAGTACTATAATCATTATGCATTACTGAAACTTAAAAAGCAAAAGATCTGAAAGGACAATGACACACCTTCACTTCACTTATATCTTTTCATCATCCAGAATAAGCTTTTTATAAGAAGCAAGTTCCATTCTTCTGTGTCTGAATCAACCTACAGAATCAAAAAATGTATTACCAACACATGTTTTAGTAAAAGGTTAAAGAGGAAAATTAAAAACATAGGGGAACCTACAGTCTTGAACCTTCCAATTGTAACTTCTCAGGGAATTTTTAATAAAGTTCAAGAAACCGATTGATAATCGTTATGAACCTTACAAACTCAACCTACAAAATTAAAAAAAATAAATAAATACCAACACATGTTTTGTAAAAAAGGTTAAAGAAGCAAATTAATCAAATAAAACACATAGGTTGTTAAGGGGAATTTCCAATAAAAGCTTTTAGCAAACGCGCGGTTGAAGGAGACTTTAAATAACTCGCATAACCCTAAGTTGCCATTTAATGTAACATCCCAGGTTGCTTTATGGATCGATGATCGTCCCCTCAAACCAACATGACTCTTTTCAGCGTGTTTTGTCTTTAGTCACACACTTCCTAGGAAAACTTCCTTGGAGGTCGCCCATCCCAGAATTTCTCCGAGTCAAGCACGCTTAACTTTGGAGTTATTAAGTAACGGGCTCCGGAAAAGAATATGCATCTTCTTGGTATAGGTAGCACCAATTAATTCTTACAAGTTATCCTAAATTGTGCAGTCCTATACCTACATAGCCTCAAAATACCCTCAACTATACAGTCTCATACCCGCACAGTCTTAGATTCCCTCTCATTCGGATTTGGAACCTATTCATTCATGTGGCCCTCCATCTAGAAGCTTGCCAAAAGTCGTTCCTTGTCTGTGCTTCCTCTCACAGCGGCGACCACTCCTCGCCCTTGCCGGGTCCGGGTGTCACATGATATTCTTTTCTAGAGCTCGTCACTTAAGAACTCCAAAGCTAAGCGTTCTTGACTTGGAGAAATTCTAGAATGGGTGACCTCCTAGGAAGTTTTCCTAGGAAATGTGTGAGTGAGGACAAAGCACGCTGAAAAGACTCGTGTTGGTTTGTGGGGACAGTCGTCAATTCGTAAAGTAACATGGGATGTTACATTTAACAACAATGAAAGATACTTTAAGTAACCCACGTAACCTCAAGTATTTAAAATGGCAGAGGTCAAGAGTCTTACCAGAGAAGATGGAGAGACTTACCGCTAGGTGGGAGAGAGAGCATTTGAGAGAGAGCCCGTGAGAGAGAGCAAGCATAATAGTGGGTGAGAGAGTTTGAGTTTGAGAACGCGCCCTGGTTTGAAAAAGTGTGTGAGAGAGAGAGTAATAGTGGTCAAATTCTTTTAATGTAGCTAATTTCACTATAAAAAAAGGTCGTTTAGCGACCAAATAATATTGTCGCTATTGGCGACCGAAACGGCCATGGAAATAGTGCAGTTGGGATCTCACATAATTAATGTACTCTGCGACTAAAATAGCGACCGATTATGTGGGTCGCAATATGATCGGTCGCCATTCAAATGAATTTCAAAGTCAATCATGTTGACTATTTTTGCGATTGATTTAGCGACCGAATTAAGTGTAACGGTAATATTGGAGCTCGTTTGAGATCGATTTTAGATTCGGTCGCTAAAGCGCGTATTTTTAAATTTTGAATGTGATGAATGGCGACCGAAATAGTGACCGACCATTTCGGTCGCTAATATTAAAATCCCTAAATAAGTTAACCCTCCCTTTTCTTCCTCACTTAGGTGATTTCTTCCCTATTTCTCTCACTTTATTCTCTCTGCCACCACCTCTTCTTCTGTCGTGCCACCACCTCCCTCGCCCCCCCCCCCCCCCCCCGGGTTCGTCGTGCCACCACCACCACCTCCCTAACACCCCTCGGTTCTTCGCGCCACCACCACCACCACCCCCCTCCCCCCTCTCTCTCTCGCGTCCCTCTCTGTGTCTCTCTCTCACACGTCTCTCTCCCTCTTTGTTTCAGGTCCGACCGTCGTCCCACGCCACCTCCGTCATGTCACGACCATCGTCCACCCATGCATCTGTTTGTGCACCACCGCGCACTGCTATGGCTTTGTTCGTTGTCCACTGTTCTACGCCGCAACCACTGTTCTGGTACCTTTTCACCCTTGTACTCTTTGTTGTTTCATTTTGAATTCCCAAAAAAAATAAGAAATTCATTGCTTCTGAATTATCGTAAATTTATGAGAAAAATTTGTGTGTGTTGTTTTGAATGGGTGAATTTTGAGCTTGTGAAGTTATGGTTCATAGTGAATGAGGTTTATTTCTTGCTGAGACTGTATGTGTGTTGCCATGTGGTCTATTCTGAATGCCGTTTGTTGAGTTCTATGATTTGTTTCCAGAATGATTTTTTATCTTGTTATTATGTTAGTCATCGGGGATAACTATACAAGCTTTTATATAAGATATACAAGTTTTTTATATAAGATGACATATGTATGTATTTTGTGCATATTTGATGTGGGTTATGATTTTGAGTATGATATAGGTATGAAAGTGGTTGAAATTGGTAAAAATACTGGATTCAGTATAAAGTCTTGATTGAATGAATTTATGAAAAATGGTTGAGTATAAAGTGGTTGAGTGGTTTTTGAACAATTATATGTAACTTGAGTATGAGCAATGATGGCAGTATTAAATTGTGTTTGTATGCGGTTTTAGTTAGACTATTCTTTGATTGAAGTGCATAACAATTAAAAAGAACAAGGTGCATTGAATCTTTCCTGACCCAGGAATATCAAACCTCTTGCAATTGTTTGAGCTCATCATCTAATTTCTTGTGTTTGGATACAGCTGCAAACTACCATATCTGCTTAAAGCAGTGTTTATATATAGTGAAATTTGTTTAGGACAGATTCCAATTATCAATTATGAGAAAGGAGTTTCTTCCTTGAATAATGAATATATGTACTCTCTTAGGTACTCTAGATTGGTTTAAAACAAGGTGCAATATGTCTAGAATGAGAATTTTAGTAGAACATAAAGTAGTGTCTAGCCAATTGAAATACAAAGAAATTAAAGCAATGAAGTGTGAGTAGAATCAAAATGTTTAGAGAATAAAAAACAAATGAAAAGCATGTAAGAAATGCAGTGAAGTACATGGAGTGAAATATGGTCGAAAAATAACTAAAAAGACAAAAATGCATGAAGGAAAATAATAGAATGTATAAAACATGTATGCTAAGGGTGATTTCGTTGGTCTGCCAAGTCTGAATGAGGTGCTATTTTGGTATTCTTTGGCAAAATCTTAGATAATGAAGGATTAAGTATAGGGTTAGATAAAATGAATGACTGGGCACTGTTTTCCAGGCACGTGACATGCCGTCATCATTCAAATATTATTCACATTAGAAAGCAGCTCTGTACACAATATTATGAAAGCATCTCTGATTTTCTACTAATTTGTTTCACTAGGCAATGGAGCTTTCCAGAAATAGTTGTTGATGACCATCCTTACTAGGTTATCAAAGTACTTCAGGTAGGAAAAGTCCTCTCTATGACCATCCTTCAAAACCACATAAAAGCATATGTTTTCCTGAAAACTACTATGTCTGCTAATCTGTAAAGTTGTATATGAAGTTGCATTTCTTTGTTCTATTTTAATATGCTAGTATGCTACATGGATATTTCCATCTTTTCTTATTATCACTTGATGAAGTTGAGACATATGACTTGTTTTCCTTATTGTTTTATCAGAAAATGGATCCGACTAAATGTTTTGAGACAGTCATCCATTTAGACCAGGTACAGTATCTCATCAAGTTAAGAATAACGATCGAATTCACGTAATAATGCTTAAGGCATAAACTAATCATTACTAAATTGTTCATGTGTATTTGCAGGATTTAATTTCAATTCCGCGATCATTCTACCGTCATTGGGGACAAGGAATACCACGTGTTGTGACTATTGAAGACAAATGCGGAAATCTGTTCAATGGGAATATAATAATTCATGAGGATTGCCCATATTTTGCAATGGACACACATGGTATCAGGGAGTTGTATTTGTTGTCCACTGGTGTATTGGCAAAGTTTAAGTACCTTGGGGGTTCTCGCTTCTACATGTTCATCCCATTGGAAGATTGATGAACTACAGGAAGTTTTGATGTTTTCATATGTCCAACAATTTATCTATGTGTTTTGGATCATTAGTACTTATTGACTATGATGTTTTGATCGGTTAGTACATTATTAAACCTTTTTTTATAAACATTATTAAACTTGCGTTAATGTAGCTATTTGTTTTCTTGGCCATATTGATTGTGGTGATTTGGATCGTTAGCACATTATTATATTTATGTATTCTATTTATCCAAAATAATAATAATATTGATGTATTCTGTTTATATAAGAAATTAAAAATCAATGGTGTCACTAAAAATCAATGGCTTAAGTTAAAGGAAAATTTTTTAAAAAAATTCCATGAATAGCAACCGAAACAGTGACCGAATATCAGTCACTAAATTCGGTTATCTGATCATGCGACCAACTCTACGACGACCGAAATATATATTGTAGTGACCGATTACCGGTCACCAATTGGCGACCGAAATAAAAACCTGGTCGCTAAACGCTTAACGACCAGGGTTTTTGCTACCCCCTTGATTCGGTCGTTAATTTGGACGCTCAACATGATAGCGACCGAATTATCATGTTCAGCAACCAAATTCTTCGATCGCTAAACATGTTTTTTTTTTGTGTGTTTGATGGACCATACATTTAATAATGCCCTGTAAGAGAAACACTATTAAAAATTATACAATCAATAGCGCTTCACTGGAGAAACACTGTTATATCTTGATATCACAAATTTTAGCGGGAATCATACGAAGTGAAAAAGCACGACTTTACATCTTGTTCTTATCCATATCAACTAACGTTGTAACTTCTATTAATGATTTCTCTTTGATCACGCACGATTGCACGTACGTCTTTCTCTTCTCCATCTCCACTAATGTTGTAACTTCCATTAATGATTTCTCTTTGAAAACATACGACTGTTCTTCTTCACACATCTCTATAAAAAGGCTCTCTCTGGTAAACCAAGTAACAATTCCTTTAATTCATTCTCAGAATAATTAACTTCCAAAAATGGCCCCCAAATCTTTTATGCATAACATTACAACCATTAAGGAAATTGATCTTCAAAAGCTCAAAACTAATGGATTTGACGTTACTATAGATGTCGAGGCTCAAGGGTGGAAATATTTCTTCAAAATTGATCATGCCATCCCTGTGATAGAACTTTGGGAGTTCCAGTCCAACGTTGAGATCAAAGTCGACGGATCCATCAGCACGGAAGTAGCTGAAAATCAATGAGGGTTACATTGATTTCATATCAAGTGTTCCACAAAGTGGTTTGATGAGTTACAGAAGAATGAAGTGGATAAAGGATGAACCGAGACTTTCTCTGAAGAAGGTTTATCGGGTCATGTTTGGGAACAATGCTGAAAAGAAGAAGGCTCGAAGACAATATATGACTAGCAAGGCTCAATTCTACCTTGAGTGTTGCCACTATTTCATTGTTCTTGCCTCCCACTGTCCCCAGGATGTTTCAAAAATTGAATTGACCATCGTTTATCACCTCCCCACTTGTTCTCAAATCAATCGTCCATTCCTTATAATGGAACACATGAAATATTGTCTCTGTAGGAATGCTGATATCCCATATGGACATCTCTTTCTAACTATTTTCAGGCTTCATTTTGTCTACTTGCATGATGTGACTAAAATGAAACCTTCATGCAAACCCCTCGCCTCCAACTACCTCTTTAATAAAAAAATTCAACCATGGGAACGGATGGAAAATCCTAACCCTATCATTCTAGATTCTTCTTTAGAGTCTATGTATCCAGAATCAGAGTCACCAATGTCTCAAAATGAATCTGCTATGGGGGAGATCCAGTAAAAGAGAAGGCATGCCTATAGCGAGGCATTTGGAAGTGCACTATAACCACGTCGCGTTATGGGAGAAGATCCCAAAAAGAGAAAAGTGACTCAAGAAGAGTCTTCTTTAATGAGGGCAATGAGTTCTGACGACATCTCCTCCTCTTCATTGCCATCTTCTGATGTTGATCGACAAGAAATCATTGATGTGGTGGAAGGATTCAAGACAACAGTTATAGAAAATTTTGATGAACTAATTCTCGTTCTTAGAAATCGATGGGAATTAATTCCTTCAGTGTCATTTTTTTAAAACAATTAGGGAAGAACTAAATTATCTATTCATTTCCTTATGTACTTATCCTCACACACACACATATCAACTATAATAGTAAATGAAAAGAACCAAATATTAGCAATAACAATGATATTTATAGGTTAACAGAGAAGCAGAAGCAGTAATTTGAAGTTTGAATTGTGAGTGTGTGATCACAGCAAAATGTTTCAATTTTAAAATAGAGAAATGATAGCGCTTATAAAATAGAAGCGCTATCATAAAATCTACACACTAGTGGAAAATATACATTAGACGGTAAAGGTTTACGTCAGTTAACCAAAATCTAGACGTTAAAAAGGGAGCGGTGGCAGTTTTGTAAATATCGGACTTCATTAATTCAATTTTAACGTCAGTTGTTTTAAGAACTGACGTTAAAAGTGAAGTGACTCACTTTTAACGTCAGTTCAATAAACAACTGACATTAACAGTGAACGTTTTAACGTCAGTTCTTTATAGAACTGGCGTTAAAGGTTATTTTAATAATTTTTTTTATCTATTATACGTACCCTTTCGCATTGCCTTCCTCAAAGTTTTAGTTTCACAATTGCTTTGATGTTTTGTGTTTCTGTTTTGAAAACTAAAATATATGTGCGAAGTATAAGTTGAATCAATAACCCAAACCGGATCTCATTCATGAAGTGTAATACAGACTGATACAGAAGATTGAAAGGGTTACATTGAAAGGGTTTAAAATCCTATAAAAAGTTACATTGAAAGGGTTTAAAATCCTATAAAAAGTTACATTGAAAGGGTTTAAAATCCTAAACATTAAAGCTACATCCCATCAGAGAGTTTTATGAAATATGCCAAAGGGAAAACTATACTCCGAAGACCTCAGAAAACTGGGGGGCATGAGAGAGCTCAAAAGAGGCAAAAACAGGTGCACTAGATCTGTGTCAAGTAAAGGCAGTGGTTTCAGAGACTTCCATGACCGTCACTTGCTGCCAAAGCTGAGGTTTTGGATCTGTGACGCCCGAGCACCTGATTTGCCCTCCAGCATCTGATTCTCCGGAAGGATGATAAGGTGAGCAACTCACATAATGTGGTTTATGATAAGCCGTTGGCTCATCTAGTTTTATAGCTAGTATGACCGTGGTTTTGTGCTAATTTTATATCATTGTCGCCCAAATTAGACTTGATTGTCTTTAAGCCGCATTTTGAGTCTGTAAAGTATTTTTAGGTTAATTTAGTTGATTTAGAGTTAAATAAAGCACTTATGCTATTTTCTGTTTTTAGGTTAATAAAAAGAAATAAATCTGGAGATTTCGCCCCGCGAGAAGTCATTCTCCTCGCGAACCTGAAGGTGACTGTGCCAGAAATTGCAAACCTCTCTGTCTCGCCCCGTGAAACATGACTCGCCTCGCGAGTAATCCAACCCTGGAAGACCAGAAGCCATCACGGTTTATCCATGTTGAAGGTCACGGGCGTTACAGTTTGGAATCTGTTGAGTCTCGCCTCGCGAATGATAAGCTCGCCTCGCGAGAGAACCCAAAAGCTGAAGACTGTTCACATTATTCGCCTCGCGAAGGAGTGCTCGCCTCGCGAGTCAGCGAATTCCAGAAGTTGTATTTAAGCCCGTTTGAAGGCAGAAATGGAGGCTAGCTAGTTAGTCAGTAGTTGTAGTTCAGTAGTTTATTTTATTTTCTTTTCTTTTGTGTTTATTTCTGTAATGGAGAACTAGTCTCCTTGATTAATCTACTGTGATTGGTTTCAATTACACTTGAGGTTTTGTGATTCCTGTTTTCATTTGCTTTTCTCTTTTCAATACTATATTATATGTTTCTGTTTGTTTAATTCAGGAGTGTATAGTGTTGTGTTGATTCATTTCGGTGATGTTATGTTCCTATACTTAATCGCGTTTGTTTAATTCGCGTGTGTTCGTTCGTGTTCCTTTAGTTCTTGAGGGCTTAACCCTGTTTGTGTAATTCGGGAATAGGAACATACATCCGTAGTAGTGATTTCGTTTGTTAATTGTTGCTACAACCGAAAGGGGATTAGAATCTGCTTAGGGCTTGGAATTATATCAACCAATGATAGTGGGAAACTGAGAATAGTAGGTTGATCGTCTTTAGTTTATTGGTTAATCTCTTAAACTGCTCTGTTTTCATTGTTCTGTTTTGTTTCGTTTCTTATTTGCATTCACTCCAAACCCCCCCAAAACTGATTTTCTGTTAATAATAGCAACCTAAGAGTCCTTGTGAGACGATACTCGAGTTGTCGCTTCCCTATCTACATTATTTTGTAAACGCTCGTTCTTTTTGGCGCGTGGCGACAGCGCGACCAAAATTGGCGCCGTTGCTGGGGACTCTTATTGTGTTATTAGCAGAAAATAAATAAATAAAAAAATCTTTGCTGAATTAGTTTTGTCTGGTTGTGAATTTTAGTACGCCCCATGGATAATTATATGCAAAATTATGTGCCTAATGTTTATTATGAGCAACCATGCATGTATTATCCTGATTTTAGTGAACCACCACCATGCACAAATTATCCTAATTTTGTTGGAGGTTATGAGTTTAGTAATGATTTTGGTATGTTTGGAATGAATGAGTATTCTAGCCAATATAGTGGAGGACAGGGCATCTTGGATGAGATAGCATCTTTGGTGAATCAAACAACACTCGAGCTACAATATCAGCCTGACCCTACACTAGCCCAACTCAGTTTGGAAGAAATGATACAACAAATGGCAGAGAACAACCAACGGATGGCAGAACAAAATCTTGAATTTCAACAGATGGAGGAACAAAGTCTTGAACGCCATCAGAGGATAGCAGCTGAGTCTCAGAAGTTGGCCATTCAAATTGATCAAATTGTAGCCAACTCGGCTGCACTGCTAACTCAACGTCCCCTTGAAGAACATACAGATTCACAGATGGTTATTCTTGAAGATACTTCTGCTGATGATTTTGATAATGTTTCTGTTGATGAACTGTGTGTTGAATCCCCTGATTCTATCTATTATAATTCATGTGCTGATTGTACTGACACTGCTTTATGTATAGCATGTTTTGAAAGGTATGAGGCTTCTGTGCATATAGAAAATGAGGATCAGGAGGACATCTGCTTCCCCGTGCTTGAGGATGATGAAGAACCTTTGGAAGTAGATGATTCAATTAACTCATACGCATGTGTTGACAGTGATGGGATGGATGAACTAATTGTTGAATTTCCAGACATTCAGGCTTTTACTGATTCAGTCTATTGTGATATATGTACTGATTCTACTAACACTAACCTTTGTGTGGTGTGTGCTGAAATTTCTGCAGGTTTAGCAGGTGATGAATTTGTTAGTGCAGAAAATGAAGCAGCACCAGTAACACGCTCTACTTGTTTACCACCTCCCCCTGTGGAACAACCGGTAATGGAGTTCAAGCCACTGGATCTTGCACCATGGCCAGTCCAAGGGGTTGAATCCCAATTTTATTGGGAGGATTTTGTTGAGAAAGCGGTCATTTTTTACCCAAAAGGGAGTGAGAAGTCCGCCGCACTGGAAGGAGTCACCGTAACTGTCAAGCACTCACTCCCATATCAAGGCTGCAAGTTATGGAATCATGGAATGAACTCCCACCCTTTGGCTATCACTTGGGCCTTATGTTACAAGCAATGGGATCCTGGTGGAACCGCCATTCAATGAGTTTTTCTGAACCTTGCTCTTTTTTAATTTTCTTTTCCTTGCTTTATTTCTGTTTTGTTTTCAATAAAGCTCCTGAATAATTTGAGAAGCTCAGGAGTTGTGTTGAGTCTTGTGTTGGCTAGCTTATTGGTTTTGATTAATTTTGCATAGATGGATTGCATGTTATTTGTTGACTGTTCCCCCTAGGATTTGAAATTTTTTTTTTGAAAAATGATCCCTATGTGATTGAAAACTGAACTTTGAGATTTTGTTATGATGGCATGATTTATGATAAGTTTGGGGGTGAAGGGAAGCACATACTAGGGATAGAATCTCAGTCAAACAATTTGCAAAAATGTCCATGTGAGGATTTGAGCCTCCAACATGTTTTAAACTGTGTGAAATCACTTTTAAGTTGCACTTTCCCGAATTTGCTTGAATCTCTTTATGGTTTGCATGCTTATGTGTTTGCTTCAAATGATTTAGGCATTTTCTTTGTAAATAACTACTTAGCCTAAAATAACCAATTCCTAATGCATATTCCTTAGTTAGCCCCTTTGAGCCTAATTAGCCTGTTAATTCTTGATAACCTTATGTTACAAGCCAAAATCTGGAAAAACCCATGTTAACCCGATCTTAGGATTAGGAGAGCATGGAATTTTAGCAAGAGAGTGGTTGCAAGAAACTAAGTTTGGGGTGGCTACAAGGTGATGTGTTGTTGGGATTGAGAAAAAGAAAAAAAATACAATAAAAAGGTTGGAGCCAAAGGCCAAAAGAAAAGAAAGCAGAAAGAAAAAAAAAAGAAAAAAAAAGAAAAAAAAGAAAAAAAGAAAAGTGTAAACATGATTAGAAGAATGGTTGTAGTCACCCAAGGCAAAAAGAAGAATGAGAAAAGGAACTTGAGTGGAATTTCATTGTATTGAAGTGTTTCATGCTCTCTTAGTTCCTAGGGTCCTCAGCCTAGTTCCTTTGTATATCCTACCCTTAGCCAGGCCCCATTACAACCATAAAAGACCTTTTGATGTTGCATGCATATTTTCTGTGAGAGCCATTTTGAGATGAAAATCAAATTTATGGGAAGTGCTCTTAAAAATGAAATTGAGGGAAATGTTGTTAGCCTGACACCAACTGAGCGATTGAGTGAACACTAAATGCCCTTGTGATGAAGGCAGTTGTTTGAATTTGGTGATCTCCCTCTTGTGTGTAACTTGGACCCCCTGTTTAGATTAATGATTGTTTGAATGATGAAATTCTCAATTGTTTAGAATAAATGATTGTGGGGATTACTTTGCTTGAAAGGGGGGAACATTGAAGAAAACTGTTTTGAAGAAATTGCTTGAAATTTGTGCAAAGTTGATTAAATCTTTTAAGCTTGCCATGTTTTGCCATGTCTTGAGTCTTTTTAAGTTTTTGAGTTGTAGTTTGCTTGGGGACAAGCAAAGTTTAAGTTTGGGGTATTTTGATAAGCCGCTGGCTCATCTAGTTTTATAGCTAGTATGACCGTGGTTTTGTGCTAATTTTATATCATTGTCGCCCAAATTAGACTTGATTGTCTTTAAGCCGCATTTTGAGTCTGTAAAGTATTTTTAGGTTAATTTAGTTGATTTAGAGTTAAATAAAGCACTTATGCTATTTTCTGTTTTCAGGTTAATAAAAAGAAATAAATCTGGAGATTTCGCCCCGCGAGAAGTCATTCTCCTCGCGAACCTGAAGGTGACTGTGCTAGAAATTGCAAACCTCTCTGTCTCGCCCCGCGAAACATGACTCGCCTCGCGAGTAATCCAACCCTGGAAGACCAGAAGCCATCACGGTTTATCCATGTTGAAGGTCACGGGCGTTACAGTTTGGAATCTGAAGAGTCTCGCCTCGCGAATGATAAGCTCGCCTCGCGAGAGAACCCAAAAGCTGAAGACTGTTCACATTATTCGCCTCGCGAAGGAGTGCTCGCCTCGCGAGTCAACGAATTCCAGAAGTTGTATTTAAGCCTGTTTGAAGGCAGAAATGGAGGCTAGCTAGTTAGTCAGTAGTTGTAGTTCAGTAGTTTATTTTATTTTCTTTTCTTTTGTGTTTATTTCTGTAATGGAGAACTAGTCTCCTTGATTAATCTACTGTGATTGGTTTCAATTACACTTGAGGTTTTGTGATTCCTATTTTCATTTGCTTTTCTCTTTTCAATACTATATTATATGTTTCTGTTTGTTTAATTCAGGAGTGTATAGTGTTGTGTTGATTCATTTCGGTGATGTTATGTTCCTATACTTAATCGCGTTTGTTTAATTCGCGTGTGTTCGTTTAGTTCATGAGGGCTTAACCCCGTTTGCTTAATTCGGGAATAGGAACATACATCCGTAGTAGTGATTTCGTTTGTTAATTGTTGCTACAACCGAAAGGGGATTATAATCTGCTTAGGGCTTGGAATTATATCAACCAATGATAGTGGGAAACCGAGAACAATAGGTTGATCGTCTTTAGTTTATTGGTTAATCTCTTAAACTGCTCTATTTTCATTGTTCTGTTTTGTTTCGTTTCTTATTTGCATTCACTCCAAACCCCCCCAAAACTGATTTTCTGTTAATAATAGCAACCTAAGAGTCCTTGTGAGACGATACTCGAGTTCTCGCTTCCCTATCTACATTATTTTGTAAATGCTTGTTCTTTTTGGCGCGTGGCGACATCGCGACCAGTTTACTCAAACTTATCACCCATGTAATGTGATTTACTCAAACTCAGAAGTTGTTTGACCATTAAGACAAAGACCTTTGAGTCTAGGAATAGGAAGAAAGAGTGATGAAGTTAATCTCCACGGCAGAGCCATATTGTGAAGCAGAAAATTAAAAGGATGGAAGGAAGCTATTTATAGGAGCAGGGGATGAAGTTACTAAGCTACTCTGATTTTGTTGAAAACTTATCTATAAACTTAATGCTCATTAAGAGGATTAAGTTACAAGGTGCATGGGTAAGTAGCACAGTAGTCAAAGGAATGAATGTTTTTGCAGATATCTATACACTTTTAACGTCAGTCGTTTGAAAAAACTGACGTTAAAAGTGTTTTTAAAATAAAAAATATTTATTGTTAACGTCAGTTTTTTATACAACTGGCGTTAAAAGTGTGATTTTTACTTCAGTTAAATAAATAGCTGACGTAAATAATCCTATATATTATAAACGTAAATAATCCTTCAGTTACTAAGCTATTCTGATTTTCTTCAAAACTTATCTATAAACTTAATGCTCATTAAGAAGATTAAGTTACAAGGTGCATGGGTAAGTAGCGCAGTAGTCAAAGGAATGAATGTTTTTGCAGATATCTATACACTTTTAACGTCAGTTGTTTAAAAAAACTGACGTTAAAAGTGTTTTTAAAATAAAAAATATTTATCGTTAACGTCAGTTTTTTATACAACTGACGTTAAAAGTGTGATTTTTAGTTCAGTTAAATAAATAGCTGACGTAAATAATCCTATATATTATAAACGTGCAGAATGAATATTGGAAATAATGTAATTAAATAATTATGAAACTCATTTCATTGGTTATCATGTCCCTGTTGTCCTTCTTAACGCAGATCACTCCATATAGTACTGCAGTTTCTTTCTAAACCTTTTTTTTAAACAAGTTTATTTTTAATTTTTATTAATTAGCTTGAATTAGTAAACAAATTCTTGTGCAAATTAAAATAAATAAACACTTAACATAAAACAAGTTATATGTATAATCAAATCGTATGTCATTGAAGCGATTCATAAGTTAAAATTACATGAGTAAAAGATAAAAAAATTCTGCAACATAGCCCTAAAATATAAAAAAGTTTCTGCATCAACATCATTTTCTTCTCAGTCCTGTCATCAAAACTCCAATGGATGCATCACATCCCTCACTTGAATTCCATGATGCAAAGTAAATCCTCAGTCACTAGCAGCGAAAGCAAAGTGAAATGGATCTTTGCATCTTTCTTCTTCACTGGAATTCCTTGATGCATTGTCTTGAATCCACAGTCACTTGCTTCCAAAGCAAAGTGAAAGGGATTACGGGGATGAAATAAAGTGAGAGAATCACATTACATGATTCACCCAACCTTACCATCCATGTAATGTGATTTACACAAACTCAGAAGTTGTTTGACCATTAAGACAAAGATCTTTGAGTCTAGGCATAGGAAGAAAGAGTGATGAAGTTAATCTCCATGGCAGAGCCATATTGTGAAGCACAGAAAATTAAAAGGATGGAAGGAAGCTATTTATAGGAGCAGTGGATGAAGTTACTAAGCTATTCTGATTTTCTTGAAAACTTATCTATAAACTTAATGCTCATTAAGAGGATTAGGTACAAGGTGAATGGGTAAGTAGCATAGTAGTCAAAGGAATGAATGTTTTTGCAGAAACTAATAAACTTTTAACGTCCGTTGTGTGATACAACTAGCGTAAGAGTGTGAGTGTTTTTAACGTCAGTTTCTTAATACAACTGATGTTAAATATATGACCTTTAACGTTAGTTTTTACTAACAACTGACGTAAGAAGTGTGAGTGTTTTTAACGTCAGTTTCTTAAGACAACTGACGTTAAATATATGACCTTTAACGTCAGGTTTTACTAACAACTGACATAAAATGTTGTTTTATTTTAATTATAACGTTTACACCCGCGCGCCTTCTGCACTTCTCTGTACGTCTCTTTTCATCTCTCGCTCAACCCTCACTCTCAACCCCCACTCTCGCGAGCTCATCTCCACCGTAACCACCGCGAGGGCTTCTTCGCCACCACCGTGAGGTACACTCTTAACCCCTAACTCTGTCTTTCCCGCTCATTCTTTGCAATAACTTGACATCTCTCTTTCCCCTTCCCGCGCACTAACTATCCTTGTCCCTCTGCTCTCAGTAACCACATTGAACGTTGGCCACCACTCGAGCTTCCCCCCCACCACCACGCGAGCGCCTATTTCTGGTGAGTCTTTAGGGCACATTTTTTTATTTTTAGTTTTGAGTGCATGCATGTTGCTCTGCTGGTTGAAACTGTAGTCTCAGTAGTTGAAACTTGAAACTGTGAGTTTGAGTTGTTTGGAATGTCTCTATTTTTGGTTTTGAGTGTATATTGAAACTGTAGTCTCAGTAGTTGTAACTTTAAACCGTGAGTTTGAGTTGTATGGAATGTCTCTATTTTTGGTTTTGAGTGTATATTGAAACTGTAGTCTCAGTAGTTGTAACTTTAAACCGTGAGTTTGAGTTGTTTGGAATGTCTCTATTTTTGGTTTTGAGTGCATGTTGCTCTGCTGGTTGATCTGTCATGGCCGTGATGCTCATCACGTCTAGGCCGTGATCAGTTCTGCCTATGAGGGTCAGGTTCAGTTGGCACGTTACGGCCGTGATGGACATCACGGCCAGGGTGTGACTGATGCTTGGCAATCTTCAAAAACTATAGTTTTCAATCTCCCGTATTGTCCTTATATTGGATATATAGATGTTTTGTATATCTCTGGGACCTATCTAGTTATTTTTATTTATACTTCGTATTTATTTTGAGTTATAACCTATGTTAATACATATATATTGTTTACGAACAGGCATACATATGGATCAGTCGGATAGCCCACATGCACGGGAGGACACTTTGGGGGTTTCGCGAGACCCGATCACGCCTACGCTTTGATTCTAGTGTAAGTTTACATGTTATATACTATCTTTAGTCCTTATTTTTAATGTAAGTTTATAATGTTACAACCCTCTATTTTATCATTTTTTTGTCCATACAGACATCACAGGCTCATAGGAAACGGGGTAGAGGAGCCACCTCGTTGAAGAAACTAGAGAAGGACAGGCAAAGCGGACAGAAGCTTAAGGTGTCATTCGATGCTAATCTAAATGCCCAGGGACCCCGTGCTAAAGAATTTAATAAGTGGGTGTTTCTACAAGCGAAAGCGACCGTAAGCATCAACTACAACCATCGGAATGACGTTCCACGAGCGTTAAGGATCGGATTTGGGAGGCTATCACGGTATTTTACCTTTACATTCGTTTGATTTACATTATTAGATAATTATCCGAGTTATAATCCATCCAGTTGTTATGTATTTAATGTGTAGGTAGCTTGGACTGTGCTAAATGACGAGGATCATCGTCATAAATGTATGAAAATGGCATCAAAGCATTGGAATGGGTTCAAGCATGATCTTACCAGGTACTATGTATCTGGGAAGAAGCGGCTTGATAAAATGTTCTCGGATTATCCCTGGATTGATCATGATACTTGGGATATGTTTGCCAGGAGTCGACAGGATGGAGAATTTCAGGTTGGTTTGATTAAGTTAATTTTGTATGCTTATTATAGATCATTTAACTGTATTTAATTATGTGTTTTTGTTTGAATAGGCTAAGGCAAATAAGGGTCGGCTGAATCAGTCAATTAACATCCACCGCCACACCATGTATCAGGGTGGGTACCAGACTCGGATCGAGCAGATGATGGCGGATAGGCTGAGGGCGAAGCAGGAAGAGCACTCTGCTAGGATTGAAAGAGGAGAGGTGCCTGAGGGCACACCATCAAGTCCTCCGTCGGACATCGACCGCGTGGATGTCTGGTTAGCCGGCCGCATGACAAAGACGGGATCTTTTAAAGTTGATGCCACTCGCGAAGTGGCAGATAAGATTGTAAGTAAATAATTAACTTGATTTCAATTGATATTTGTATAGATATTTGCAACACTTTTCACTTGCACGTTTTTTCATTTTTTTTCATTCTAGATGGATCTTAAAGCACAATCCTCCCAGGGCGCATTCGTCCCTTCTGGACGGCAGGACGTCTTGATGACTGCTCTAGGCAAGAAAGACCATCCTGGTCGGGTTCTCAGTGTTCCTGGGAACGTGACCATCAAAGAATATTATGGCAAGTCTGCTTCACGAAAGCGGGTGGTCAATGAAGCATCAATTTTGGCTGACATTACTCAGCACCTCATGTCCAACCCAGCTATTACAACACATCTGATGCAAGGCTTAATATCCAACCCAAAATTCAAGCAGGCGCTTGCCAGAGAGCTTTCCTCCGTTGGTACATCCCAGGACACCGCAGGGCATGCCAACCCTTCACATGTGAGCACAAAAGAGAGTTTTAGTAGGGCACATGTGGAGGACGATGAGTTGGCAGCTAGGGAGCGGGAGTTGGAAGTCCAGCGCCATGAGCATGAGTTGGAAATGAAAAGGCGTGAGCTTGAGTTGGACTCCAAACGACGTGAGCTCGAAATGTTAACAAAGGTATTTATTCATTATTAATGTCCAAATTAGTCAAATAATTACTTGTGTTTTTTTTAATTATCAACAACTGATCTATTTTTATTTTTCCTAACTGAAGGCCAAGTCGACGTCGGTGTCGCTGTCACCTATCACTCGTTTGTTCTCACTTGGTGAGGATTATGCGTTTGAGATTTTTGAATGTCCATTGGAGCACGATGGATGGGTGGCATGCCCAGATCAACGGATGATATTTACCTTCTGTGGTGACGATCTCGGGAACGCCTGCAGAAATAACGTCTGGATGGCCAGCAATGTTTTGAGTCTCTGGTGCACGTAAGTTAATTTTAATTTTATAAATTATTTATTTTTGGTATTTTTCCATTTAATAATTTATTTTAATTTCAATATATATATTATGTAATTAAGATCCACAACTTTTCATATCTTAGGTATCTCCATCGTCTTGACTTGATAAGGGCGTTGCATCGGTTCTGACTTCTTAGATCCGTCGGTCCCCTGCCCCAATTCTTTCTTTGGCGATGCATTGAGTAAATACATAGGGAACTTGTTGGGAGAAAATCGGAAAGAATTATATCTAGCTCCCTCTTTGTATGAATGACCATTGGCAGTTGTTTGTACTTCACCCGTCTAGGCATCTTGTCATATTCTTACGCTCTCTCCACCATGATCCGCCACCGAAGGTGGTGGAAGTCAAAATAAGTAAGTAACTAATCTTAAATTTAAGTTTTAATATCAGTTGTTTTTAGTTTATTACACACATGATATATGAATTTGTTAATTGATCGACATGATTATTTGTTTATGATAGCGCGCTGAAGGCGAGTAGCATAAGTTGCGCCAACGGGAGAAGTAGGACTTCTAAGGCTAAAGCAAATCCTGTATGGAGCATCATCAAGGTTTGGTAGTTTATTTATCAAATAATTAATATTATAATTACTAATTTATATGTATATTCAACTGACGTTGAAATTAATTTTGTTGGTAGTCTCGATTTCAAATTGACGGGTGGTCGTGCGGCTATTATGTGATGCTTCATATGCTGAACATAGTCTCCGCATCTATTACGGATGGATGGATTAAGGTAATATTTAAACAACTTGTTAAATTATATATTATAGTTTTGAAGATGACTTGCATTGATGTTATTGTTATTATTTGAACGTGTGTAGGCATTTAGCGACCAATTGCGTATTCAAGAAGATGAGTTAAGAGACTTGAGGATGCGCTTCGCTGAATTCTTCTTCAAGTATGCGGCTGAAAAAGGAATTGACAAGATACCTCCGCAATACTTAGATAAATAATTTTTTTGTTAGACTTTAGAAACTAATTAATAACATGTATATATATATCCTTAGATTGGTAGTTTTGTTTTTTAGACATTGGAACTAAAATTTATTTATATATATATGGGTTTTGGTTTTAAGTCCCCCAATTGTTCCATTTTTCCTTTGCAATTCTGTAATGTGTTGATATTACATTTCTTAGGGATATTTCTTGAATGCGAGGGATAGGCGAGGGAGTGATATTTTAAAACTGAATTTAAAAAATAAATAAATATATTAACGTCAGTTGTATCAAACAACTGACGTTAATAATATTTTATAAAATATACAGTACACTATTAATGTCAGTTGTAATAAACAACTGACGTTAAAATTAAAACTTTAACGTCAGTTGTTTATAACAACGGACGTTAGTTTTAACAAAATTAACGCCCGTTGTCTTAAAGAACTGACGTTAATAGTTTTATGTTTAACGTCAGTTGTTTAAAAAACTGACGTTATTTTTTAAAAAATTAACGTCAGTTGTGTTAAATAACTGACGTTAATAGTTTTATATTTAACGTCAGTTCTAAACTGACGTTAAAATATTAACTATTAACGTCAGCTGTATTTACGTCAGTCAGTATTCTGACGTAAAAAATCAATTTTAACTGACGTAAAAAGCACTTATTGCACTAGTGACATTGTGGACCTTTTAATAGCGCTTTCTTGAATAAGCGCTATTGAACCATTTACTTTCTTAAGGGTATACGTGAGAGAACAATGATATTTATAGGTTAATAAAGAAGCAGAATATGTATGATAATAGATATTTAAGTATGATAATGTCATCAAAGCAAATGGTTTTAGTTTTAAAAATAGAAAAATGATAGCACTTATTCAAACAAGCATTATTATAATTGATATTTAACAACGCATTATGAAGTGCTATTATTTTTTTAAATGATTATTTTTCATTCATTTAAATTTTAATGCAAATAGACATTTCATTTTTGTTACATTTTCAAATGAATATTTTTCATTCCTTTAAATTTTTAATGCAAGCATAACATTTCCTTGGTTTTTCACAACAATGTTTTTCATTCCTTTAAATTTATAATGCAAGCAGAACATTTCCTTGGTTTTCCACATGAATAGTTTTCATTCCTTTAAGATTTTAAACGGATAAGTATTGCACTTGACGAGAACAAATACCTTCAAAGAATATTTAATTTCTAGTTTATTTCAATTCAAATATACATCTTTTGAGTTTACACTTTACACTTCAAATATACTTATTCTTAATTTCATTCAAAATCATTTTTATCAAGTGCTTATCCAGAAACACACTCGGTAACATGTTGATGGCTAGGGAGGAAACAGAATGAAGCTTTGATGTATTTTTTCTTCTGTCGTCCTCCCTTCGATATTCGTGCCGTGTCTTTATCCCTTCATTTAAAGCTTCTCATATCTTTTTGTTGTCGTCATACAAAAGGGTCATTGGTTATGTTTCACTCATTGGTTATATCAACAAAGAAGAATACATGAGGAAATTTTATAAAATTTGTAGTGTGGGTTAAGAACATGGAGGAGGGTTATTTATAAGAGAAACTTACTTAGATTTTTACTTTCCAATTTTCTATGCATTGAAGGTTGAATATCTGGTTTTTTGGATAGAGAGTTTGTTGACCTTCCATGAACCGTGCCAATGCCCAACGGCTACGGTAGAGAGTTGGTCACCTAGAAAGTTTAGTTTTAATTCGAGGCAAATATAGCATTTTTCATTTAAAGTGATATTATAGTTACAACTTCCATAGCGTTAAACGCTATTTAATTTGTATATTATAATAGCGCTTCCCCTGTTACGCGTTGTTAATGATGTATGGGGTAAAGAGCTTTTTTTTTCCTTTTCAAAATAGGTTATTCGGTTAAGATAACGTTTCCTCGTTCCACCGTTATTAAAGATTTATAATTTAGTAGCGTTTCTAATTGTCAATGCTATTAAATGCTCCCACCCTTTTTTTGGAGCGCCTCTTGTCCAAACCGCTATTAAATACCGAATATGATGTAGTGCAACCCATCAACAAACTTGAACTTACTCTTCGCAAGTAGAGCCGTCTTTGCATGTCTACACCATGTTTGATAATTCGCACTATCCAGTGATGGGGAAACAAGAACTGTTCCTGGGCTTTCTCCACGACAAAGATTATATAGATTCTCAGTTGGATCCATTTGTGCGGGTTGAGTCAACGGTGTGATTACCTCAGCTTCAGATGCCATTGAAAGGAAATTGGAAGAAAAAGGACAATACAAGAACAAGAAAGGGTTGCACAGCAGAGCTCTCGGGATGAAAGCTCTAATACCATAAAACGATTGAACGTGTAAATTGAATTGTATTTCTCAAGCGTAAATTGTTTACAAGATCAATTTATATAGGACACACCGGTTGATCAACTAACTACAACTAACTACCTAACTATAGATCTTACAAACTAACTGTTTAACTACTAACTATATAAGTTAAGTGTAACTTTTTTTTGATCAAGATAAGTTAAGTAGAACTGAATGATAATTAGAAATAGTAAAGTATAATCTAATAGCAAATGTCTACATTTTTGGAAATATTCTTTTTTCGTGAATATTTTAATAATTTTATCATTATTTTTTTCATCACCTATAATAATTGATCGCGTCAGTTTTCTGTTCGATTTGACAACATGAATTGTGTCTTTTTCGATATTTTTGTTAAAGTATTATTTTTCGAGATCATGAATGACTTCAGTTCAGCCCTAATCCCACGGCCAAGGCACTGGACGTGTGGACCAATTTGGCGGTAGGGAGCAGTGGTGGGGTTGGGGTGCACGTGATTATGAGAACTGGTTGAAATCCATTGTACGTCATGCCAGACGTAGAAGTCATAGTGTGTCTAAAAGGTTAAGAAAATATAATTTTAAGTTCTCCCAATCCTATTTAAGAAGAGAAATGATTTTAAAAAAAAAATGACATAACAATTTGAATGATTAATATAGTTTAAATACATGATTAATTATATTTATTAAATGATTAATGAATATAACAAGATATCATAATTTATTAACTATCAACTGAACGTAATTAATCACGATTTTAAACGTTATTAATCATGACACATTCAAAAAGAGAAATCATGGTTAATGACGTTCAAAATCATAGTTAATTATGTTAAGTTGTTGGTCAATAAGTTGTAACATCTTGTTATATCCATTAACCTTCCACTGAACGTAATTAACTACGTATTTGGATTGCGTTAATCATCCAAATTATTGTAAAAAATTGTTGTACCATTTTTGTATTCAAATAACACAACAATTTTAATAATTATAATTTACTAATTAATAAGTAAAACATATTAAATTATTTTTATACTCTCAAATATTAGAGAAATTATTTTTATTTAATATTTTTTACTTAAGATTACAAGGTTATTAAGAAAATTTTATAATACCGTAAAAAATAAATAAACAAATTTATAATAATATATAACAAAATACACAATTTGCCTCAGCTAGGTGCTCCAACCGAGGGGAGTTTTTGATTTGTCTCCTTTAAAATAAAATCTTTATAGTGAGAAAATAATGGTATATTTATATTTGATTTGATAAATATATAAAAATTTTAATCTATTAAAAATATTTAAAAGTAGATATATTTTTATTTTAATATTTTCTTATTTTAAAATATTTCTTATTTTAGATGAGTCCAATTCGAAGTTCTTTTTTATTTTTTTATTTTAAGACAACCATATTTTTGATCATGTAACTTGCCTGAGCATCAAGAGAGATTCTGAAGATACTTTGTACATAATATTGTGACTTGTGAGTGATCTTATAATTCTTTAGATATTATTTAATGTATTTTAATTTTAATTTATTTATGTGTATGATTATACGAAAATGTTTCACATATATCTATTTTTGAAAAACTTTTAGAAACTTCATTTTTATGACAATAAAATTTGTTTTATGTTTAAATGTATTTCTAGAAAAATAATTTTAAGATAATCTATTTTCATTTAGGTTGTGTAAAATAATCATTTTAATAAAATAAATTATAAAAAATATATGAAATTATTTATATAATTAAATAATATTAGTTTGATAGTTAGTTTTATAGGGATAAAATGAGAAAATTGTTATTGGTTTCAAAATAATTTAATTGTTTTTTTAAATAAACTTCAAACTTCTATAAAATTCAATTTTTTTCTTCATAAAAATAAAATTATTCTTTTTATAATTTAATCAGGTTTGTCAACCATTTTCGAAACACCTTATTTAAAAAAAAAATGTTTTGACAAAAATAATCTTTCTCCAACATGATTGGGCATGTACTTTGCAAGCAGATTAGCAGAGGTGTATATTCGGCCAAATCCAGTCATTCGGGTGATCTCATCAATCACCATAGACCGTTAATTGGTATGTTGGATTAATTAAGTTGATCAACTCAAATAATTGCGGGGAATAAAGCATATTTAAATTTAGAATTCATTGGCCCTACCGCTCTAGGACAATTTAAGCCTCGCTCAAATGGAAGGAGATTCCCTGTCCACTTTCCTATCTCAATGAGTATCCCCACCGATCATAATTAATCATGTAATAAAATCCAATCATAACTTATTAATATTTAGTAGATTCCTGACCTTTGATTAGTAGGATACTAAGACATCATTTTTGGAACAATAAATTTGTATCCAACTCAAATGAGTCAAATCTTTGACACTAATAAAAGTTTATATCATAAAGCAACATCTAGGAAGGAAAACGTGCATAATGTATATATGCATATTATTCTAGAGTTACATTTATTTGTACAACTTTGTAGACAATTACATACTATATATTTACTATATCTCAAAATACAATGTATCTCCGTCACACTCACAATCCAGCGTACTAAAAATAGTGTCATTCTAGCTAGTAGGATTCATCAGCAGCGTAGTGAACCCAACTCCTCAATTAAAGTATTGAGATCAGAGTAAGATGATCCTCCTTCTTCCACTGCCCTCCTTGCAATCTGTGCAAGCACCTTTGTTTTGTTCCTCATACCCTCCATTTCTTTCCCTATCATTATCCTCTTCACTGCAGTCTCCACTGCATCCCATTTAATACTATCCCCAACCCCTTCAGCCCATTTTTTAGCACCAACAGGTACCCCAATTTTAAGGACTTGAGTCACCAACTTCTCATTGTAAAATTGCTCTGCACACACAGGCCATGTGACCAAGGGTAACCCAGCAGTCACTCCTTCCAATATTGAATTCCAACCACAATGAGTCACAAATGCTCCAACTGCTTCATGTTCAAGGATTAACACTTGGGGTGCCCAACCTCTTATAATTACTCCCTTACCTTCCATTCTCTTCTCAAATCCTTTGGGTAGCCACTCCTCTCCATCCTCTTCATCTTTTTTGGTTTTCCTCACCACCCAAATGAATTGTTGTCCTGAAGCCTCAAGTCCCATTGCAATTTCTATAAGCTGAGAATCAGGGAATTTTGTCGTACTTCCAAAGCATATGTAAATAACTGAATTGGGTTTCTTTGTGTCAAGCCATTTTAAGCACTCTTGATCACAAATAGATGCTTCCTTTCCTCTCTGTGTTTTTTCTTCTGTATCCCTATTGCATAGAGACAATGGACCAATATGCCATGCTTTTCTTCCAAGTATGTTTCTGTAGTAATCTGCATAGTCCTTCTCAAGTTCATAGAAGCTGTTAACAACCACCCCATAGCTCTTCACTTCTGATTCCTTGGATTCCTCCAAAAATTTGGCCAAGTTTGTGTCATCATTATTCTTGAAAAAATCTGGTAGTTGCATCCTTGTTATTTTAATCTCACCAGGAAGATTAGAAATAACAAAGGGTTCTGAATCAGAAGAAACCTTCTTGTAAGGCTGGTAGAGCCTCATGCATTCAATTGCACACAAAGAGAAGAAACTAGTTCCATGGAACACAATCCTAGGAATTCCAAATTTGGCTGTGGAATCAGTTGTCCAAGGAAAGAACATATCAGCAACAACACAATCAGGATGTTGCTCTAGCAATAGTTGCTCAAAGGGTTCTTTTAGAAAGTTGATGGCTTTGATGAATGTGGGAATATAATCTGGTGAAGGGATTGAATCTAAACTTTCACACCCATTTGGTAAACCAGCTTTTGCACAAGGGAATTCAATGGTTTGGATATGGATGTAGTTGCTATGATAAGGTTTAGCTTTTCCTATGGCTTTGGAGATGAAAGTTGCATTGAGGGGTGTGGTTATTATGGTGGCCTTGACACCTTTTGCAGCAAATGATTTGGCCATATCAACTGTTGGTATTATGTGGCCACGAGCCATTAAAGGGAAGAAGAATATGTGTAAATGATTTTCACTACCCATCCTTCTCTCACTCTTGAGTATGCAAACTCAGAGTTTTGCAGTGATTTGGCAATAATGCAGAGTGCTAGAAAGAGGGAGAAGGTTTGGAATGGCTATTTGCCTAGAAGGTGAAGAATTTATAATACTCGAATGATTCTATGATTCTAGATGCAATTATTATGTTTTGAATGAAAATCTAATTTGGTACCGTATTAGAAGAAAACTCTTCTATAATAGAATGAGTTAAATTGTAAAATTGAGAGAGTAAGAGTGAGAGTCTTTGGGAAATACCAGCGCATGTTTGCTATGTTTTTATTTTTATTTTCATTTTTTTATGTTTTTTTTTTGAAAATAATTATAAAATTATCATCTTATTTTTATTCCATTTTTTGTTTATACATATTTGTATAGGAAACAGTGAAAACAGAAAAAAGTTGTTTTCAATATTTTCTGTACAAATTTCTGAAAACAGGAGACAGAATGAAAACAGGTGGTCGTTTTGTAATTATTTTTGAAAATAAGAAATGGAAACATGAAACTGTAAATAAAACAAAGAGGCCCTTATTTTTCCCCATTTCAGTTGTTTTTAATCTTAAAAGTTGTTTCATAGATAATCTATTATGTTTTGCATTTTGGTTAAATTTATTAAAAAACTTTTTTTTCAGGGGAAAAACTGTTTTATGCCATCTAGTTTTTTCTAACTTAAGATTGTTGTGATTTGATTATTTTTTATTCTCAAAACTCACTTTCTTATTTGTCCCTGCAAAACTTACTTCTAAATAAATATTATTAGATTATACAAATAACTTCATATCTTTTTTCGTAATTTATTATATAAAAGTGTTCTTTTTTGCATCACTCAAACGAAATAGATTATCTTAAAATCGTTTTCCAGCAAACAGACCCAAACAAAAATAGATTCTGATTATAATCGATTATACAACAATTGATTATCAGCATAATATTTTTTTTTTCAGTTTTCCCAAACATGCTCTAAATATATATCTAGCATTAATAAGTTAAAGTATATTAAAATCTTAATTCACTTTAATTAATTAATTATGAATATATCTTTATTTTTTCACTTTATAATCTTGCTCACTTTAAAAGAATGTTATCCGCCTCCCTCACATAGCTTCTAGATGAATCATAAAAGATGACATGCACCGATCTATGAATTGGACAAATTTTTTTTTAGCATTTTTATCATTAATTTTTACCATTAAATTCATATGATAATCTAGTCAGGATATTATATGTTAATATAAATGTAAATAAATATTAAAATATATCATATTTTAAAATAAATATAAATTTAATTTTGATTATTATCAATATAAAATATTATTATTTTCAATATCTTAATAAAAATCTTTTATCACATGCCATGATGCCATATGTTTCTTCCCTTTAATGGCTCATGGCAATACCAACCGTTGATATGGCCAAATCATTTGCTGCAAAAGGTTAAAAGGCCACCATAATTACCACACAACTCTATTTTCTAGGTTCTACACACATCATTGACGGATTTGATGACAGACAGCAGCCGGTGGCCGTGGGGGACACATCTATACCATTCCATAAAGAGTACCTTGAAATTTCTAATCAAAATTTTCTATTAGTGAAAATCTGTGGAAGTTTCTACCGAGGCTGCTGGAATATTCAAAACAATAAATATCATATTATAATCTTTATTAAATTTTATTAATATGTACATTCAATATAAATACTTAGTACACTACCATTGAAACATAAATGACAAATGAAACTATCAATACACTCTTTTCAATACTTTCTAACATGTTCCTAATTTTTGGATAAATTTTATGTAAGATAATAAATTTTTTGCAAGACTTGCTCTATTTTATGAGTCTTATAAAACTCATATTATAATCAAAACTGTGTTGAAAATAGTTAAGAAAAAATATGTTGAAGAGTGTTATTAACAGTGTGTTGCTGACATTTTTTTCATTATCATAAATTACTACATAATTAATCATAATTATTTTTATCATAACTATCTTAAATATTATATATATATATATATATATATATATATATATATATATATATATATATATATATATATCTATTAGCGTGTGTTTGGCCGAAGGTGTAAATTATTTTTCTTGAATTAGACTCTTTTTAATTAGTATATTACTTTTTATAGTTAAATTCTAAAATTCTCTCATTTTAGGGATGATAATGAGTCTAGCAAAATCAGCATTGTACCTGCCAGGTTGCCATGTACCGACAGTATGGGTATCTTCTAGTCAAATTTTAAATAAATTTATAAATATCCATAAATATCTATATGCATAAATATTATTAAATTATAATTTTTTTTAAAAATAGTTTAAATGGTATGTATTATCAGTGTAAAGTTTTTTACACTATCAACCAATTAGAAATCAGGTTATGAATGACTTTTAAGGTAGTTATGTTGAGATTTAAACATTTTTAATGATGTGTCAATTTCTGATTGATTGACTGTGTAAAAAATCTTTATACTGACAGTGTATATTAATTAAATGTTTTTAAAAATATAAAAAAATCTAAAAAAAATTAAATATTTTCTTTTTCCTTCTTTCACGGAGCAATCCCACATGATATCTTGAAGAGCTGTGCTAATTGAACACAGCTTTTCCACTAAAATACGACACCTGCTACAATATCGTTACTGTAGCGTTATTGTAGCATCATTTTTTTTTTTAAATTTAGATTTTTTTTTTAAAATATTTTATTTCTAAAAAAATCCATTCACCAGATAATGAACTGAGTTCATCATATATTTGTACATGATTCACCAAATATTTGCACATACTTAACAAAAAAATTTATTTATCAAAAAAACCCATTCACCAGATATTTACACATACTTAACCAAAAAATTTATTTATAAAAAAAAACACATTCACCAAATAATGAATCGAATTCACCAGATATTGATACCTGATTCACCATATATTTGCACATACTTAACCAAAAAAATTATTTCTCAAAAAAACCTATTCACCATATAATGAACTGAATTCACCAGATATTTATACCTGATTCACCAGATATTTGCACATACTTAACCAAAAAAATTATTTCTCAAAAAAACTCATTCACCAAATAATGAACTGAATTCACCAGATATTTGTACTTGATTCACCAGATATTTACACATACTTAACCAAAAAATCTATTTATCAAAAAAACCCATTCACCAGATATGTACACATACTTAACCAAAAAAATTATTTATAAAAAAAAACACATTCACCAAATAATGAACTGAATTCACCATATATTTATACCTGATTCATCATATATTTGCACATACTTAACCAAAAAAATTTATTTCTCAAAAAAACCTATTCACCTGATAATGAATTGAATTCATCAGATATTTATACCTGATTCACCAGATATTTGCACATACTTAACCAAAAAAATTATTTTTCAAAAAAATCCATTCACCAGATAATGAACTGAATTCACCAGATATTTATACCCGATTTACCAGATATTTACACATACTTAATAAAAAAAATTATTTATAAAAAAATATAATTTTTTTTTTTTAAAAACCGCTATAATGTTATACAATATAATTACAGTACCACGTAATATTCTGTTAATACGGTGTCAATCGTATAGTATCGAATTTCTCTGTTCATTTAGCATTTGCGTATTTTGAATCATGTCACATAAGATAGACATTTGCAAAGAAAATTATTTTTAATTTTTTATCTGTAACCTATGTCCCTGATTACTACAGTCATGCCATTGGACATATTTGACCATAAGGACTAGGAGTCATGCCATTGGACCGACTTGATGACCATAAAGAGCACTAGTGGAGTACGCATGATTAGGACAATAATTATGATATTTTAAACCATTTTTAGATATATATTTTATAATTATTGATTAAATTATTTATACTCGAGAAATAATAATAAATAAATGATAACTAATTAAAATTTAGATATAACAAAAAAAAATTGATCACCCCAATTTTTTATTATATTATTTTGTTATATATAAATGATAACTAATTAAAATTTAGATATAACAAAATAATATAATAAAAAATCGTGGTGATCAATTTTTTTTTGATAAAAATCATAAATACAAATCCTAAATATGACGAAAGAAAGCTCTACAAGGGTTCTCAATGTTTCTTCTTATGCAAGTAAGAGTTTTGATGAAGAAGCTGATATTCTTCATCAAAATAAGCACAAACTGGAGTGAGCATTCAATCAATGATGTGAGCATATCTAATGATCCCCCAGTTCAGAATTCTGAAGATGTTCCTTCCTTTAAGGATAAACTATTGGATATTTTTGGTGAAGATGTTCATCAAAATCTTAGTAAAAGTATCTTGGAAGAATCTGTTGCTTTGGCATCTCAAAATATTGCACCCCAACCGATTGGAGCAGGAATTGAAAATTCTCTTGTTGACGAGGAATGAGAGCAGTGGTCAACTTCATGGAGAAGGACTTTGGTGGTAAAGCTTCTTGGAAAAATGTTAATTTTAAAGTTCTGGAATCCAACCTGAAACGAAAGTGGGCCAAGAAAGCAAGCATTTCTATAGTGGATATGGTTGATGGGTAATTTGTTGGAACCAAAGTAATTTTTGTTAAATAATCTCTTATGTTTTGATACTAATAAAAAGATTAAATTTGTATGACAAAGTTATGTTAAAAACTAACTCGTCTACTCTAGTGTGCAAGACTGTTTTCAGTATCGCTAAACGAGGGAACTAGTTTAAAGTTCCTTAGAAATAGCATAAAAGCTTATTGGATCTAAGTTTTATTCCCTAGACGAGCCCTCAAAAGAATATAGTAAGAATCTAGTCTATAAGATAATCGTTAGATGAGACGCTAAAAATAGCTAAGTTAAAAGGCACTAGACGAGTGTCTAAGTGTACTTCTGTAAGAGGTGCTAGACGAGCTATTAAAATCTATCAGGAAAAATAGCAAGTCCAAAGACTTGTAACTAGACGAGTAGTTAACGGGACTAGCTGATAAAAACAGATCTAAGCTAAACTAGTCTACTAAGTGAGTCAACTAGATGCCAAATCAGTAGACTACCCAGTTGCTCTTTAAAGTTAAGAAATGTGCGTCCAAAAGCAAACTGGAATTGAACCTGCCTAGTCAAAGTGAATTTATTTCAAATGATTGTTTATTTAATACGAAGGTATCGGTGTCTTTTACTTGTGTTATTTGGATTGATTATAACTTTGTTTCTTGGTAAGAGAAACATAGTACCATAAAAAACACAAAACTTTGTACTCTGACGCACAAGCTGCTGTAAAGTTAAATATAGTACAAAGAAGGAAAGTCAGAAAGCAATTTTTGGTATAACAGAGAGGTGACAGTACCACTTTGAGCATTTCTGATAACCAAGAACTCATTTCGCAGAAAGCATATCAAGTTATCAGACTCAACGGATCTCAGCATTAAATGCTATCTATAAACGGATATATGTAAAGAACAGTTGAAGAAGATGAGAGCTCAAGCTGAAGACCTTCCATAAATACTGGACGACCCCAATAAAGAAGATTATAGAAACTAAACAAGCTCAAACTGTTGAAAGAAAATAAACTGTCAAATCTTTTCTAGATTGCTTTGTAACCTTGATCTTAAACTGTCATACCCTCACACATAGTGAGTTTCATAGATCAAAATCTTTAATCTCTAAGTTAGAGTGAGCCTGAAGAGGCTTGGTTAGAAAGAATACTTGTAAGCCTGAAGAGGTGTTAAATACTTGTAAGCTATTGGATTATAGTGGAGAAAACCTTCAAGTAGAAGAGACTGGATGTAGCTCTTGGTTGGAAGAGAGTGGACCTGGATAAATCACTTGTGTGAATCTTCTGTCCCTATCTCTTTACAGCTTTTGATTATACTAACTATGTGGATTTGGATTTAAGTTTTTTAACCCTTTGAAAATATATTTTATATGTGTGTATATTTCTCTTCCTGCTTGCAAAAAGGTTTTAATAAAAGGATTTTCAAAAAACTGTTAAGAAACATAATTCAACCCCCTTCTTGTGTTTTCCCATGTCAACTTCAGTTAGTATCAGAGCTCAGTCTCGAAAGGGTTGAGAATCTAACAAGTGCTGAGGGAGTACGATCCAGCAAGCATGGATACAGAAGGACAAGCAATCAACAGACCTCCACTCTTTGATGGTAGTGATTGTGACTACTGGAAAAAGAGAATGATGGCTTTTCTTGATGCAAAAAATGTTGATATCTAGGAGCTGATTGAAACTGGCTATACTGATCCAAAAGGTGACAATGGAGCTACTATTCTTAGAGCTCAGTGGACTGCTAAACAAAAGACTCAACATTAACTCAGTCTGAAGGCCAAGCACTACCTGATGTGTGCTATCACCAGATCCAAGCATGATAAAGTCCATAGCTCTAACACATATAAGGAAATATGGGATACTCTAGCCCTAGCTCATGAAGGGTCATCCCAAGTAAAAGAATCAAAGATAAGTATGCTGGTTCACCAGAATGAACTGTTTAAAATGGTTGAACATTAAACCATAGATCAAATGTTTGGTAGATTCCAAACTATCACTAATAGTCTAAGATTTCTCAGAAAGACTTATGAAAATAGAGATCATGTCAGAAAAATATTGAGAAGTTTACACAAGCAGTGGAGACCTAAGATCACGGCTATTCAGGAAGAAAAGAACCTTAATACTCTCACTCTAGAAGAGCTTCTTGGATATCTCAAAGTCCATGAGCTTGAGCTCAATGCAGAAGAGAGTACCAGAAAAGGCAATTCCATTGCCCTAAAGGCTAAAAGGCCAGTTCTTCAAAAGTTCTAAAGGCTGAGGAATCCTCAGATGAAGCAGGCCCTTCTGACAGTGATGAAGGATCTGATGAGGATGATCTGTCTTTCATCTCTAGAAAGATTCAACATATGTGGAGAAAGAAAGGTGGTTTCAAAAGGAAGCAGTTCAATAAAAAGTTCACCAAGGATAAGTCAGACTCCAAGGATAAAGGTCCACCTTTGTGTTTCGAGTGCAAAAAGCATGGTCACTTCAAGGCAGACTGTCCTGAACTGAAGGACGAAAAGAAGTTCTTCAAGAAGAAGAAAGGCCTTATGGCAACATGGGAGGATCTGGATCTGTCATAATCAAATGAAGAAGAAGAAGCTGAGGAAGAGGCAAACATCTGTCTCATGGCTAGAACTTCTTCAGAAAGTGAATATACTGATGCTAAGGTAATGGATTCTGACTCATTTACTCTACAAGAAGCATTTAATGAATTATTAAGTAACTCATCCATACTATCTCATGAATATAAAAATCTCATAAATAAATGTTCTAAATTAACAAAAGAGTATGATAAAGTCTGCATTGAAAAGGAAGCTCTTGTTAATGAAAACAAGAAATTAAAGTATGAGAATGTCAGTCTAACTGACAAACTTAAAGTTGAGTTCAATGTTCCCTGTGAAGTTGCAAAACTGAAACATGATGTGACATATCTGACAGAAAGCCTGTCTAAGTTTGTAGGTGGCTCAGAAAAGTTAAACTTGATATTGAGGTACTCTAGATCACCTCATGATAAGTCTGGCATAGGCTATGACAAGGAGAAGCGGGAAGAATCTCACAAAGTATCAAAACCTCATGCACACCACAGAGTTTCTAAAACTCAAGTACAGCACAAAAATGCAAAATCTAGCTCGTCCAACACATACTGTAGAGTTTGTGGTAAAAATGGTCATACTACATCTAGATGCATACATAATAAACATGTTAAGCATGCTCGTCCAATGACTACTAACAAGAAAGGACCTAAGTCAATATGGGTACCTAAAAATAAGATTATGCCTATTGCAGATCTGCTTAACAGGAAAGAAACACACATCTTGGTACTTGGACAGTGGATGCTCACGTCACATGACGAGAGAAAAGTGTATGTTCCAAGACCTTAGACATAAAGATGGTGACCGGGTTACCTTTGGAGGTAATCAGAAAGGAAAGATTATTGGGGTAAGAAACATTGGTAAACATCCCTTCCCTCTATTGATAATGTTTTGTTAGTTGAAGGATTAAGACACAACTTGCTAAGCATAAGTTAATTGTGTGATAGTGGGTATGTTGTTTCCTTTGACAAAAACATGTGTAGTGTCAAGAAACCTGATGGATCACTCTTGTTCACTGCTCAGAGGCAAAACAATCTATATGAGATTGACTTGGAGGAACTCTCAAATCAAAGTGTCTCATCTCTAGTGTCTATTGAAGATGAGGGATGGATTTTGCACAAAAGGCTAGATCGTGCAAGCTTGAAGTTAATTTCAAAGCTAAATAAGCGTAACCTCGTGAGAGGATTACCAAACCTTAAGTACAAATCTGATGCTATCCGTAATGCATGTCAAAAGGGAAAACAAGTTAAAGGTTCTTTTGAATCTAAGAATAGACCACTAGAGTTGTTATACCTTGATCTCTTTGGTCCAACAAGGACTGCTTCTGTCACTGGTAAGAAATATGGTCAATTCGTAGTAGACGACTACACTAGATGGACATGGGTTATGCTCTTAGCTCATAAGGATGAGTCATTCAAGGTCTTTTATATTTTCTCCAAACGTGTACATAATGAAAAAGGCATGTGTATCACTTCAATCAGAAGTGACCATGGGGGAGAGTTTAAAAATGAGCTATTTGAAAGGTTCTGTGAGGAAAGTGGAATTCTTCACAACTTCTTAATACCTAGAACACCACAACAAAATGGTATGGTAGAGAGAAAGAACAGACCTCTTCAAGAAATGGCTAGAACAATGCTCAATGACAACTTTGTTCCTATTCACTTATAGACTGAAGCTGTTAACACAGCCTGTTACATTCAGAACAAAATATACATTAGACCATTTTTGAATAAGACTCCTTATGAATTGTGGAAAGGTCGAAAACCCAACATATCTTACTTTCATCCTTTTGGTTGTAAATGTTTTATATTAACTACTAGAGATCAACTTGGTAAGTTTGATGCTAAAGTAGATAATGGAATCCTGTTAGGATATTCTGAGTCGTCCAAAGGCTTTAGAGTATATAATTCTAGAACCCTAGTTGTAGAAGAATGTATACATGTTAAGTTTGATGACAAACAACATGATAAGAATTTATCAGAGCTAGATGAAGCTTTTGCAGATTTGAATCTCAAAGATTTTGAAAATCAAGTAAATATCAAGACTGATGAACAAGTAGACGATCAACAACATCATGGGTCAGGAGCTTCAACTTCTCAACAAGACAATGCTCAAAGGTCATGGCACTTCAAAACTTATCATCCTCAAGATCAAATCATTGGTAGTCCCAGTGATAGTTTAAGGACTATGTCAACCTTCATAGAGCAAGCCGATCCTGCTTTTATCTTTGAGTTGGAACCAAAGACAGTACAAGAAGTCTACTAGATGATGAGGGTTTGATTCTAGACATGCAAGAGGAGCTGAACCAATTTGAGAGAAGTGAAGTTTGGGCTCTTGTACCCATTCCTAAAAACAAATTAGTAATTGGAACCAAATGGGTTTACAGAAACAAGCTTGATGAAAATGGTAAAGTGGTAAGGAATAAAGCAAGATTAGTTGCTCAAAGTTATTCTCAAGAAGATTGTATAGACTACACTGAAACCTTTGCTCCAGTTGCTAGATTAGAAGCAATACGCATCTTATTATTATTTGCTGCACATCATAATATCCTGCTTTATCAAATGGATGTAAAAAGTACATTTTAAATGGATTTATAAGTGAGGAAGTATATGTAATTCAACCTCCGGGTTTTGAAAGTGAAACCCATCCTAAACATGTACATAAACTAAAGAAAGCTTCATACGGTCTTAAGCCTGCTCCTAGAGCTTGGTATGAAAGACTAAGTTCATTTCTAATCGACAATGGATTTAATAGAGTAAAGATCGTTGATACAACCTTGTTTAAAAAATCCAACAAGTCCAGTTTTATAATTGTGCAAATTTATGTTGATGACATAATCTTTGGTGCTACTAATGAATCTATGTGCAAGGATTTCTCTAAGTTAATGCAAAAGGAATTTGAAATGAGCATGATGGGAGAACTCAAATTCTTCCTTGGACTTCAAGTAAAACCAACAGTGGACGAGGTGTACATCCCTCAAACCAAGTATACAAAGGAACTCTTAAAGAAGTTCAAGATGGATGATTGCCAACCAATGAACACTCCTATGCATCTCACGTCCATACTGAACAAGGATGACAAAGATAAAAAGGTAGACTAAAACGTATATAGAGGTATGATAGGATCTCTTTTATATCTTATTGCGTTCAGGCCTGATATTATGTTTAGTTTTTGCTTATGTGCTCACTTTCAATCTAATCCTGGAGAATCTCATTTATCAGCAGTTAAAAGAATATTTAGATATTTGAAAGGTACTACTGATATGGGTTTGTGCTTTAAGAAGAAAGATTATTACAGATTAGTTGGTTTTTGTGATGCTAACTATGCTGTAGATAGAATAGAAAGAAAAAACACCAGTGGAGGATGTCACTTCATTGGCACAAATCTTGTCTCATGGTCAAGCAAGCGACAAAATACCATTGCCCTATCAACTGTTGAAGCTGAGTATATATATGCTGCAAGTTGATGCTCACAACTTCTTTGGATCAAACATCAATTGGAGGATTATAATGTGTTTGTAAGTAGTATTCCACTAATGTGTGATAACACTGCTAGAATCAATCTATCTAAAAATCCAATCTTGCATTCAAGAGCTAAGCACATTGAGATTAAACATCATTTTATTAGAGATTATGTGCAAAAAGGTGTTTTTACTAAAACTCTAGCCAAGGACAAATTTATCTTTATTAGAAAGCATCTTAACATGATTTGTGTGGATTGATATGTCGTCCAGTCATGGTCGGCTACATATGTTAAGGGCTCGTCTATTGCATGTCTCGTCCAATGCCTGTGAATATTTGCTATATGTCTCGTCAATGATTTTCCATTAATTGTTTGCATTTAATATGTCTTAAGACATATTTAATTTTAAATTATCTCTCCTGAGTCAGTTATTTCCATCTTGAGTACAAATTGCTTTTATGGTTTCAAGAAACATGCGTCGTGTGAGTAAAACCTTTTACACGTCTCCTTTTATTTTATATTAAAATTATTTTCAAAAGAAAAACTCTTCATCTCCGAAACCTTCTTAAAGTTCCCCTCTCTTTCTGAAAAACCTTTCACTTTCTATGAAACCTAACCCCTCTCCTACAAAGAAAAACTCCCCGTCTCTCATACCTTCAAACCTTTAACAATGGCTTCCTCTTCTACGTATGATGTCAATGCTCTGGAAATAGGAGTAGAGCATCACTTTGATTTCAGTATTCTGAAAGAATACAACGTGGATGTAAGTCAATACGTTAGAGCTGCTGGCTAGGAAGGAGTGTTCATCAAGAAAGTCATTGTGTACCCAGACCTGCTTAGAGCCTTTTGGAAGAACCCAGATGTTTCTATGTCCGAGGTAAAAGCTACTGTTTTGGGTGTGGATGTGATAGTTTCTGAAGTGACTATTGCCACCGCTGTTCATTGCCCCAAGTGGGATTAACCCTAACCGAGAAATGAGAAGAAGAGTTAGGTGGTGAAGAAACTATTGCCTTTATTCTGGGTCAAAACACAACCTTTCCGCTCTTCACAAGTTTTGCCTATGCCACCTCCTTACTGAAACTCGGGTCAACTTGCCTCACACTCTGTTTAACATATTCAGGAATTTGTTGTACACAGAAAGAAGGCTTCTGCCATACCCTTTTGTCATCTCCTGTCAAAGATCTTCAAGTCTCAACAATTATATGCCATGTTGGAAGCCAAGACTCTCGAGGAACAAGCTGCTATTCTCAAGGAAAATGGCATGTCCCTTGCCGTGTTTGGTAAAATGAACCTGACCAACATGAAGCTTGATCCAGTAATTCAAGTAGAATTAGCCAGAAAATAAGAACTGTTGAAAGTGAAGGAGGAACAAATTGAGCTGAATGAAGATGAAGCTCAACCCATGAAGAAGAAGCCGACTGGACGATGTGTTAAATCAACTCTGATAAACCCCAAGCTTCTCAAAGGCAGAAAAGAGCAAGGAAGGTAATTCATGAAGACGACGATGAAGATAATCAACCTATTGGCTCTGTGTTGAAGAACCAGAAGCAAGCTGCTCCATCTGTTGCAGTGCTGACTAGAGCTAGGCAACCTGCTCGGAAAGCTAAGTCCTATGTGACTCCTGAGGTAAACTCCACCAGCACCATCTGCTATGGAACATGTTGTTGCTGCTTTAGCAGATAGTGTTGATGTTTATGTCAACACCATTGAACTTTCATAACCACAAGCACAAAACCAATCATCTCCACCTCAATCAAATGAACCTATTTCACTAGTCCAAGAACACCCAACCTCACAACAATCTGAACAACCATATGAGCCACAACCATCAGCCCAACATACATATGAACCACACTCCCCACCCCCAACATATATTCTCACCACAACACACTTCTGAACCTCAAACATCACCACAAGACCTTGTAATACTAAGCCCTTTGAGGTTTTGATGTATGACAAACAATGTGAATTTTACATGAGTTTTTCAATTTGATTATACACTAATAAAGTATGTGAACACCTAATTTTGTCCGAGTATTTTTTATTTTTAATCAATATTTTTGAAAAGAAAAAATATAAAAATCTGCAAAATATTAAAAATGATCTTTGTGCATGTTCTTGGTCCCATTTTCTCATTGGTTGCAAGTGTCTTTAAGCCCATGATCCAAGTCATCCAACACAAAAAATAATAATAAAACATAAATAAATAAAGGAATCAGAAGTTTGACTCTTTTTTTTTATTAAAAAAAATTAAAGTAATAAAAGAACAAAGCAAGGAATGCAGAACGTTGTAGGCATACATCCATGAAGAAAAAGCCAAAGCTCTTGATGCATTTCAGAATAAAAAAGAGACCTAACATAAAGGAAGAAAGATGCAGAGAGTTGGAAGGCAACACAGTTGAAGCAAAAACCAGAATGGAAAATAGACAAGGACAATGGTATGCAACTTTGAAGCTGGCTTGTGACTTGTCTTTTGTTTTTATGGAGAAGAGTTTGTTTGAAAGAATGGGCAGCAATGAAAAATTCGAAGAAGAGGGCAGACCAAACCATCTTCATCTTTACATCACCTTTTCCCTCTCCCGTTCACTTCATCCCCTCAAACACATCCCCCTCAACCATCAGAGAATAAAAGAGTAACAAAAACCCATTTCCATCAAAATAGGTCCCTATACAACAACCCTTTCTCCATCAATCTAAACACTACAAAAAGAAAAAACCAACAAAACAGAACTACTCCGCAAGCCATGCTAACCAGCCGTCGTCCCGCTGTCTCCTCCGTAACCACTGATGCGGCTCCGTCATGAACCAGAATCCAATCACGTATTTGCCATCACACCCCCACCGCCATTCATCGGACGTCATTCCGCCACGACCTCCACCTCTGAATGCTGCTACGCCAACCACCGCAAGGAAGCACCGCCCAGACAACCACCGTGTCGCTCGTCTCCATCTCGCCGCCGTTCGTGCCATCCGCCACCACAGTCCAGAAGTTTCACTCCGAGGCTAACATTCTCCATATCCTACCACTGCACCAGGTCAGGTACCGCCCCTCCACTAAATCGATCTGTCACTGTCCATCGCACTGCCCATCTCCGCTGCACCGTCCACCCTACACACATCCTGCAACCCCCTTTCTTTTGCTCTATGTTGTTGGTAACTTGGAAAGATCGTAAGGTTCTATGTTTTGTCCTTTCATTTTGTTTATATTTTAGCTTTTATTAACTGATATGTTTTTTGGCATGTGATTAGGCTTTAGTTTTGGGCTTTTAAGTGTGAAGCATTATCTCTTTTTTTTTTTCTCTAAAAAACTTCAAACAAAAAAAAATAAAAAGGTAGAAAATATTTTATAAAAAAATATATTTTCAATCCTTGTTTTAAATAAAAATTTAAATAAAAATGTTTTGAAATAAAAATCTCTTTTGTGTTCATGCAACAATCTACAACGTTGATGTATGATTTTTCATCCTCAAGTATTGTATGAATTGTAAGGGTTTATCGTATAGCTTCGCTATCTTTAACCCTGTGCAAGAGTGAATACCATTTTCTAAGAAATAAAATGTTTTCAATTTTCTCTATTAACAATTTTTTTTATCCAAATTTATTAGCTGAAATATTTTTTGAATTCAGGCAACAATCTACGACGTCGATGTATGAATTTTCATCCTCAAGTGGCGTATGTATTGTAAGGGTTTATCGTATAGTGTTGCTATCTTGGACCTTGTGCAGGAGTGAATTTATTTAGAAATAAAAATCCTTTTTTTCCAAAAATTATAAAAAATATCAAAGCTTCCCCAAAAATTAAAATTAACCAACCAATCAAACTTTTTCTACAAGAACTACTTGGCTTTGAGTTTCCAATCGCACCGGGAATACGTAGGAGCAGAATCAATCATTTTGTGAAGTGAAAATTTAATTTTCCATTTTGTTGTGTTTATCTTTTTTTAATTAATTTTAAAAGTGGGGTAAAATAAATGTTTTCAAAGGTTATTAAAATTATTTTGCACAATTAACTTGTGGTACCGTTTTTTAAACGGGCGATGTAGGGTGCTAACACCTTCCCCACTCATAACCGACTCCCGAACTCAAATCTCTGTTTTTTTAAAAGACCAGTTTACCTAAAATAAATGGTTTTTTCCAATGTTTTTTCCTCAAATAAAATATTGGTGGCGACGCCTCTGTTTTTACAGCTGGCGACTCCGTTGGGGAATTTTGAGAGTCAGTCCTATCATAGTTGGTTGTGCATTTTTTTAATAGCTTTGAAAATATTAGTTTTATCCTTGTTTGTTTTATTTGCTTTGTAAAAAGTTTTATATGCTCTCATAAATGCCTTTAAATATCCTTGCAACCCTAGGGTAGAGAACTATTGTGTCGTTGGCTGCTTTTTTTGAAAGTGTGGTGTAGTTTGTGTTTTAATTGGTTTTTTGTAATTTTGTATGCTCCCAGCACACACATCACCGTCACATATTTCACACACTTTTGGACTCTATACCCGAGTCTTGGAATGCCATAGGATTAGAAAGGGCTTCAGTGGTGTTATTGTGATGCTTTTGCGTCCCTGACAGTCACTGATTCTCCCACTCAGATTGTTACTGGTACCATGGACAACCATATTGTGACTCATTGGTCCCCGTGGTGAAGTTCATGGATCCAGGTCTTTATCTGCTAGATAAGGGTAATCCGAGGACCATCACTTTTAGGAATTTAGACTTGTACCCAAATTTCGCTATTAAAGCAAACATAGGGGCCAACTTTTAGAGTCATAAATTTAGGTATGCCCAACAATAGGTCTTAACCCTTCTAGGACACAAAGGGGGCATGTTTCTTCTTTTAATAATAATAAAAAAATCTTTTCATATTTTGTGATTCATGCATTTATGTAAATAATAAAAAGAGACTCATGCATGCCATCCATGTATCTCATACATTAAAAAACTTCATTCATTTTTTTTTCATGCATCTTATGCATTAAAAAAATATTTTGGGGTCAATATATAAAAAATATTTAAAAAAAAACATTCATCTCATGCATTCATAAAAATAATTCACAAAAAGAAAAAAAAAAAAGAAGTTCATCTCATGCATAGACATATTGGTGAAAAATCAAGTTTTCATGCATGTCATGCATTGATAACTTTTTGGGTCAATATATAAATAAATAAAAACTTTCATGCATCTTTACCTCGTTGGGTCAAAATATAAAAAATCATTGATCTCATGCATTAAAAAAAATTATTCATCTAAAAAATAAGAAACTTATCTCATGCATAACCATTTTTGTGGGCAAAAAAATGCCTTCATGTAGTACAAATTTTGAGTCAATATAAATAATTCTTTTTCATACATCTCATGTGTTAATACCTTTTTGGGTAAAAAAAAATATCTTTTTCATGCATCTCGTATGCTCATTTCTTTTAACCTGAAAGTTCATTCCATGCATTATGCTCCTTGGAGAAAATGGAACCATCGCGCTTTCAAAGAATGACAATTAAACCATGGATCATGAGGTGAAGTTGGAAATAAGACTTGCTCAGTTGGTCTGAAAATGCAGATCACAACCTTGTACCCGATCATCCAGGTTCGGATGCCAATGAAGTTGAGAGGCACGCTTTCACAGTCATTTATCATAAATCAAGTAGGGCATGTTAATTTTGAGACCTATCTGAAAAGGTTATTTTTCTAGTGGACTACTGAGACTTCAAGAAGAAAGCTACAATGACATCACCGGTTTGCATTCTAGTGGTTGTGAGAAGTGCCAACACTTTGCTATCCCCATCTTGGGAATTTCTAAGCAGCCCAGGCTAGATTTGTTTCTCAGTGGGTTACCATGAAATCATGGTTATATTGTATTCTATCATGTGATGCTTGAGCTATGCTTACTTTCTTGAAGCATTAATGTAATTGATTTGCTTGCATACCTGGTCTCATTCTTTCTTTACATCTCTATCCCCATCATAATGTTTCTCTTGCCATTCTCATATGCCATATCTTTTTCTTCTCCAAGTATAATCCTTGGTTTTGTTCATTAGGCACACATTATCAGAAGTTCTTTACGAGATATTGATCAAGCCTACATATGCCCACACCTTTTCAAAAAAAAAAAAATTAAATAAAAGAGGAGCAAATAAATAAAAACTTGGTGAGCACTATCTTTGTCTCTAAAATATAGTTTTTAAAAATAAGCAATCATGATTTGATGCCAAAGCAAAACTTTGCTTTCAAGGGCCTTATTCCAGAGCATCTCCATTATTGGATGCCCTACACTGGGATAACACCATTCTCAAGTTTTTCATATCAAGTAGCCTACACTGGGGCAGTTTCATTCTGGGAACCCTACATTGGGGTACTCCATCCTCAAGGAAACTACTCTGTGGCAATTTTGTTCTTAAGAATATCGAGCCATCGCCATGATCAAATCAATCAAAACTGGGGCAACACCCTTATGACCTTCATATCACCTATTGTGCATCTTGCTTCATTTATGTCCTTTTGAATACCATTTGAGTTGTCAAACTTCCAACACAATTCGAGAAGTTGCTCAGGTCATATTGTCCTTTCCTGTCAGACTTTTGAATTCATGCTTGTTTGTTACATGATGCTTCAGGTAAGGTAAACATGAGTTCAATGGTACAATTTAACCATCTTTGATGAACAACCCTGGTCAGAAGAATTTTGAATACAAGGAAGAAAGTGGCATTCTCAATTGGCAATTCAAGCAAGAGCATTGATCCTCGCAAATAAGGGTGGTAAAATTGTCCACATCCCAAAAAAGAAAGAAAAAATAAAAAAGAAGATAAATCAAAAAAAAAAAAAAAAGTTGAGCAAACCGAAAAAGGGCTCTCTAGGCTGAAAACCTGAAAAGGTAGCCTAGGCAAATGTTAGAGCAACCCGGTAGGTTGAAAACTCGCAAAGAGCGACCTACGCAAAAATTAGGGTCAAATAAAAATAAATCATAGGAAGTTTCCTCAAACTGACAAACTAGGGCAGTTTATGAGGACAAGCCATGAAAAACACCCAATACATGAAGACTGGGGCAAGTCACATCCTTGAAAGTTGATCAGACAATGTCATCCATTGGGATAATCATCATAAAGAAGTGTATCTCAGGCAAGAAGTAAAACATCAGTTCATCAAGCAATTGATGATCAAAATCAAGGAGTCTCACTCTAGCTCATCCTCAATCTCGGCTACAATCAAAACTCTAAGAAGCCAAGGATCAAAGAGTTGTTTGCAAAAAAAAAAAAAATCACTTTTTTTTTTCATCATTGATAAAAGCATCTCATGCATTATGCATAAAAATAATCTGGATTTTTATCGATCATAAAAAGGATCTCATGCATCATACATTAAAAAAAAAGAGTTTTCATCGATCGCAAAAAGAGCAACTGTCATATCATGCATTGTCTCATCATTTCTTGCATTGACAAAATCAACATCTTTACATTGTATTTGTTCAACTTTGACGGGCACAGAGCCCAAAAAGTCATGTCTTTGTTAGCTTTAGCAGGCATAGGGCCTCGTAAGCTTCGTTTTGTTTTCGTTCAGCTTTAACGGGCACAGGGCCCATAAGCTGTTGTCTTTGTTTGCTTTAGTAGGCATAGGGCCTCATAAGCTTGTTGTTTCTGTTCGGCTTTAGAGGGCACAGGACCCCAAAAGTCATGTCTTTGTTAGCTTTAGCAGGCATAGGAACTCTTAAGCTTTTCGTTTTGTTTTTTTCAGCTTTAGCGAGCACAGGGCCCACAAGCTGTTGTTTTTGGTTAGCTTTAGGAGGCATAAGGCCTCATATGCTTCGTTCTGTTTTTTTTTTTTTTTTGTTTAGCTTTGACGAGCACATGGCCCATAAGCTACGTCTTTGTTAGATTCAGTAGGCACAGGGCCTCACAAGTTTTTTTTTCTTTCTTTTCAAGCTTCGATGGGTACCATACCTAGTAAGCTCTTTTATCTTTCTGTTCGAGCTTCTAACGGGCAATCCACCCCTGAATCTCTTTTAACTTTCCGTTCGAGTTTCTAACGGGCAATCCACCCCGTAAGCTCTCTATCTTTCTGTTTGAGATTTTGACGGGCAATCCACTCCCCGTAAGCTCTTTTATCTTTCAGTTCGAGCTTCTGATGGGCAATCCACTCCGTAAGCTCATTTATCTTTCTGTTCGAGCTTCTGATGGGCAATCCACTGTTGTTTTGGCTTCAACGACTCAAGAGGGGGGGGGGGGGGGGGATGAATTGAGTTTTCTTAAATTATTTCCCTCTTAAAAACTTTTCACAAAACTTTAGTTTTCAGATTTGTGGCCTCAGGATATTTTACAAAATCAATGAAGGGTTTATATAAAATCTTGAATAGAAGGTAATGATGATAAGAAATATTGATTCAGAATTAATAGATAACATAATAGGTTCGGGTTCAAAACTCAATAATAACAAAATACAGAAATTGATTAAGCCTTTAAAGATTAATAACAAGTTATGCAAGTTTCAGAAACAACCATTAACAATCAAGAACAAACTTGCAGGTTTCAGTTTCAGTATATGATGCAAGATTCAATTCAAATATTGATTATGCAGATCAAGAACTGATATCAATTGAATACTTAGAACATCAAGATCAAAGGTATGTGCGTAAGACAGAAATTAAAGAGTTTGAGTTTAGAGATACCACACAACTAGATTTATCCTGGTTTAGTCACCACCATTGTGACCTACATCTAGTCCCCACTCCACTTGTGGGTTTTCACACACTAACACAACAAGCTTTAGCCAGGTAGCTTGAAAAACCTTTACACCACAACACTCCTTCACCTCGAGATACCACACTCTTGTGAAGAGCCTCAATGTTCTTCCTTAGGGATACCTTACCCTAATCACTCAGAGAGACTCCCGCTCTCTTTACAATCAAATAGAAAATTGATTCCTAACTCTCAATAGTCAGATAAATAAATTGAAGCACTTATGAGAATGAAACACTCTTTTCACAATAAGCTCAAGAAAGATGATGAATGATTTTCACAATTGATCTCTCAAAATGATTTCGTAAACTTTTGGTGTGTTGTTGTTAATTCGTGAAAAGTGTTCCTTTGATACCTCTTTATATAGAAAACAAGTTATAGTCATTGGGATCAATCAAAACAGATTTGAGTCTGATAGTAGAATCTGTTTTCTTGATTCTGGTTCTTGAAATAAGATTGTACATCGGTTATTTATTTCGCGTCCATCTTGAAAATAAGCGCGTCTATCTAGCCACGTCAGCAGACGGAAGTACTAAAACACAAAGTAATTGGACGAGCACCAATTAGTAGACGAGCTCCATATGCCACGTCATTGGACGGAGCTTCTCATTAAGGACTTAGCAAGTCCAAAGACTTGTGTGGACGAGCGTTTCTGTCACTTTACTGGACAAGTATTGACGGCTCTGGGCAAGTATACCCAGTCGTGCAAGTAATACGGTGGTGAGACCGGTTATCGTATCCATGGGGATTGGATGTCAATTACCAATTCACAAACTCAGCAACTATCTAGACTAAACTATAAATCAAGAGAAATCAAAACTGAAAAATAAAACGTTTTTGGTCTTTTTGGGAACTTTTAACAAACACTTGGAGTGCAGAAAGGATATGTTGGGCCTCTACTTCACCAAACCTCTAGCTCATGTACTATCAGGACTAGATACCTCCCATTTATGCTTCAAATATTAAAATCAATCCACTAAACTACTCAAACCCCGATTCCTCGGATGGCAAGAGCCTAAATCCACTAATAGACCCTAATTCCTTAGGTGGCCTAGATTAATGAATTTGCATTATGATTAGGGATTACGCGATTACTAGTAAACCAAACTCCATTCCTTGATGAAAGGGTTACTAGGTGATTAAATTCAGTTCCGGTTCTAATACGAATTTCCCAATTGCATATCAAAACACAAATCAAGTCTTGGGGGTGCTAGCCACAACAAGTATTAAGCATGGAAAATTAATCACTAATACGAAGCATAAACATAGAATAATCAGTCAAGATAAATACATGAAGTTTAGTTTGATTACATCTAATCCCAACAAACTGGGATTAGCTACTCATAATTATAGAGAAAGCCAAACCAGAGAAATAGGAGAAGAGGCTCCATGGGAGCTTTCCTTCTTCTTCACAGCAACCCCTCTCAGCAACTCCCTTCTAGGGTTGAAACCCTAGTCCAGCCGCAGCTCCAAGTGCCTCCAAGTGCCCCCTTTAAAAAACTCCCAAAAATCCAAAAACTACCTCTTTCTGCCCTAAAACAACAACTTATACCAATCAGTTCTGCGCGCGCTCGCGAGGCGAATTGCCTCTCGCGATGCGAATACTAAATGGTTCCCAGTTTGAATTTCAATTCTCACGACGCGAATGGTGATTCGCGAGGCGAGATAGAAAGAGTCTTCTCATTACGCCCGTGATGAGTATCAGGGACTGGGCGTGATGGCTTCTGGTCCTTAGGCTCGCGAGGCGAGACATTATTCGCGTGGCGAGACAGAAATGGTTGCATTCTTTGGCACAGTCAGCCTTCAGGCTCGCGAGCCGAGTTGTGATTCGCGGGGCGAGACAGAAAGGATGACATTCTGCTGTTTCTGGCTGTCTTCAGTCTCGCGGGGCAAGTAGCCTCTCGCGGGGCGAGCCTTTCCTGTGTTAGCTTTTGACTTTTGCCTTATGCTCTTCTCAGTTTTCTTCATCATGGCCGTGATGGACATCACGACCAGGCCGTGATGGGCTCTGCTTGGCTCATTTTCTTCACTTTTCAAGCTCTATTTCATCCAAGCTCCATCAAGACTAATTCTGAGCATTTTTACATTAATTCCTGCAAAACAACACCAAGAAACTGTTTCACCCGTTCCAAGGGAAAAACTAACTAAAATCAAATAAAGAATGCCTAATCTATATGAAAAATGCATGCAAAAGTATACAGAAAACATGATGTAAAATCACACTATCAAATCAACCCAAGCTTATTCAATTGCCTGTCCTCAAGCAATCACTAAGGCCAGAAGAGATAAATAATCAAAGCATGGATAGTGAACCAAGAACCCAAATAAATACTAATCCAAGTAATTGGCATTTCAAACAATTCAGTAAGAGACAATCAATTCAAGTCCAATTAGAGGCTTAGGTTCTCTAAATTCATATTCTCACTGATTCGGGCACTCTTTCTCACCTGAAGGTCACCCCAAGCTTAATACTTTGCTTGGCTCTCTTTCTCACCTCACTCAAGTGTTTAGGGGAATAAGACAATTCGCTCCATTTTCCTCAAGTAATGATTTCTACCATAGGCTTGAATATCAACCAAATCTCTACTTTATTAATGAAAACAATTAAGAATCAAGAGGTATTTACTTCGGTTGTAACGGGGCCATGGGATTAATCGTTAGGTGGGGAAATCAAGAAAAGGATATTTCAAAAGGCTAGACAAAACATCAAGCATTGCAAATCATGACACCTTCTAAAATACCTTTTTGGGTTTTGATTCCTTTTTCCACCTTTCTTTCTTTCTTTTCATTTCATTTCTCATTTCCTTTTTGTCATCCCCTTCTCCATTTTTATTTCTTTTTCTTTTGTTTTTCTTTTTCTCGGAGAAGGGGATATTTTTCAACTCAAGAGAAATATTGATTCTTTTCATCCCAAACTTTTTCAACTACCTTTTTACCCTTTTTTAATACTTTGGAAGGTATCCTACCAAGCATATTTATCAATAAATTTCAAGGTACCAAGAAAAGTATTTCGTTCTTTCAAGCTCAAAATTGGGCAACTAAGGGGTAGCATTTAGTCATTCAAAGCTCAGAAGGCCAGACAAATACCTAGTGCCTCAATCATTTTCAAAAATGTTTTCAAAAATTTTTAATCTTCAAAATGGTTTCAAGTCAAGTTCTAGAGAAATACCAACCAAGAAGAATAACACTCTAAACACAAAGAATGGGGTAGATTTAGTGAGTACCCCTTTGGCTCAAAATCTCACATTTTAGCAGTTCAAAAATCAATGAGAATTACAAATCTACTGAACCATATGCTAATTATCAACTATCCAAGATTATCTCAAACATTTTCATTTGCAGCCATATCACAAGAATGAAAAAAAAATTGGGTTTAAGAATTCACTATCTCAATATTTGGCACTTAGTTTTCACAATTGGATGCAAAATCTAAACAAGGGCAATATAATCATGTGATCATGCAAAACTATATGAATGCAACATGAACAATGCAAATGCAAAATACCCCTACCCCAAGCTTAAGAATTTACATTGTCCCCAATGTAAACAATCAAGATGGAGAGAGGAAAGAAAAATTGGAACAACTTACCGAAGCGGTAGCGGGTGTTGACTCTCATTCCAGTCAGAAACTTGTTGGGAAATGCGTCACGACCTGAGCATGATGGGTGCTGACTTTTCTTCTTGCTCTCCCTTCCTTCTTTTCCCTGAAATCACTTGGCAAATCTCAATTTATTATTTTTCCTCTTGATCTTCTCAATTTATTCAAAGGTTAAAATCAAAAACAAAATCTAACTAAAGCGAAGGGTTAAGAAAAGTTGGGTTGCCTCCCAATAAGCGCTTCTTTAACGTCACTAGCTTGACGTCCTAGGATCCTCCTCCCGGATCAAATGGCTTGTGGAGTGGAGATTGCAGAAGTAATATGACTTTATCCATGGTTCCACCTAGCCATGGTGTGAAAGCACCATTGACCTCTTTAACTACAATAATGCACTCACTTCCTAGCGGGTCAAATGGCATTTTCACCAGGAATTTTGACAGACAAGTGGAAGGGGCTAACTTACCAGTGTTCACACATGCATGCAAGCCGACATATTTATTTAATGCAGTAAATTCAGCAAGCATGGTGGAGGGAGTGCTTTCCAAATGCCCTGCCTTCTCACTTGTTTCTCTCCAAGGGTGCGTGAAAGGTAATCCCTCTTCTTGTGATTCGCTTACCACCACCACTTCATCTTCATTTTGATCCATTCCCACAACCATATTCTGCTCTAATTCTGCTTCATGTGGCTCTATGGGAATCACAATACACGGTGGTGGAGGTGGTAAATATGACAAAAAGGTTTCCCAATCCTCCTTGGAGTATATATATATAAGCTCACCAGTCATAGGATCGACTCGTGATGGAATATTATGAGATAGAGAAAACTCCTCGAAGAATTCTCCCAAATTTATATCGTCTTCCCAACACAAGTTATCCTCCAAAATATGACTAGAAGCTTCCTCATCAGGTGGATAATAAAAAATTTCCATGACTTTCGTCCACCTTGCAAAAACAGAACTCAAAACAAAAAGATCAAATATATACAGAAAATAAAAAAGAATAAAAATGTCCAAATTAGTTGCCTAATTTGTTACTAATGATATTGGCAAAACCAATCCCCGGCAACGGAGCCAAAAACTTGTTGACGGCTCTGGGCAAGTATACCCAGTCGTGCAAGTAATACGGTGGTGAGACCAGTTATCGTATCCATGGGGATTGGATGTCAATTACCAATTCACAAACTCAGCAACTATCTAGACTAAACTATAAATCAAGAGAAATCAAAACAAAAATAAAATGTTTTTGGTCTTTTTGGGGACTTTTAACAAACACTTGGAGTGCAGAAAGGATATGTTGGGACTAGACTTCACCAAACCTCTAGCTCATGTACTATCAGGACTAGATACCTCCCATTCATGCTTCAAATATTAAAATCAATCCACTAAACTACTCAAACCCCGATTCCTCGGATGGCAAGAGCCTAAATCCACTAATAGACCCTAATTCCTTAGGTGGCCTAGATTAATGAATTTGCATTATGATTAGGGATTACGCGATTACTAGTAAACCAAACTCCATTCCTAGATGAAAGGGTTACTAGGTGAATAAATTCAGTTCCGGTTCTAATACGAATATCCCAATTGCATATCAAAACACAAATCAAGTCATGGGGGTGCTAGCCACAACAAGCATTAAGCATGGAAAATTAATCACTAATACGAAGCATAAACATAGAATAATCAGTCAAGATAAATACATGAAGTTTAGTTTGATTACATCTAATCCCAACAAAATGGGATTAGCTACTCATAATTACAGAGAAAACTAAACCAGAGAAATAGGAGAAGAGGAGAGAAGAGGCTCCATGGGAGCTTTCCTTCTTCTTCACAGCAACCCCTCTCAGCAACTCCCTTCTAGGGTTGAAACCCTAGTCCAGCGCAGCTCCAAGTGCCTCCAAGTGCTCCCCTTCAAAAAACTCCCAAAACTCCAAAAACTACCTCTTTCTGCCCTAAAACAGCAACTTATACCAATCAGTTCTGCGCGTGCTCGCGAGGCGAATTGCTTCTCGCGATGCGAATTACCTCTCGCGATGCGAATACTAAATGGTTCCCAGTTTGAATTTCAATTCCCCCGACGCGAATGGTGATTCGCGAGGCGAGACAGAAAGAGTCTTCTCATTACGCCCGTGATGAGTATCAGGGCCTGGGCGTGATGGCTTCTGGTCCTCAGGCTCGCGAGGCGAGACATTATTCGCGTGGCGAGACAGAAATGGTTGCATTCTTTGGCACAGTCAGCCTTCAGGCTCGCGAGGCGAGTTGTGATTCGCGGGGCTAGACAGAAAGGATGACATTCTGCTGTTTCTGGCTGTCTTCAGTCTCGCGGGGCGAGTAGCCTCTCGCGGGGCGAGCCTTTCCTGTGTTAGCTTCTGACTTTTGCCTTCTGCTATTCTCAGTTTTCTTCATCATGGCCGTGATGGACATCACGGCCAGGCCGTGATGGGCTCTGCTTGGATCATTTTCTTCACTTTTCAAGCTCTATTTCATCCAAACTCTATCAAGGCTAATTCTGAGCATTTTTACATTAATTCCTGCAAAACAACACCAAGAAACCGCTTCACCCGTTCCAAGGGAAAAACTAACTAAAATCAAATAAAGAATGCCTAATCTATATGAAAAATGCTTGCAAAAGTGTACAGAAAACATGATGTAAAATCACACTATCAACAAGCGCTTGTATCACTTTAGTGGACGAGCACTTCTGTCACTTTAGTGGATGAGTGCTTGTATCACTTTAGTGGACGAGCACTTCTGTCACTTTAGTGGACGAGCACTTCTGTCACTTTAGTGGACGAGTGCTTGTATCACTTTAGTGGACGAGCGCTTCTATCACTTACGTTGGATGAGCGCTTCTTATGAAATCTTATTTCCAAAAATCATTTTCATTTAACGAAAACTTATTCCTTTTAATGCAGGTTATGAAAATTGATTTTCTTCATGCATCTTTTCAAATGAGCTATTTGTGAATAAGAGATTTCATCTCTTACAAATCATCTAAGACTTAAATCTAATTTCTCCTTTAAGCTCTTGTCTTGATGATTCCTTGATCTTTGTCTTTGCTTTTTGATTCCTCCATGTAGCTCTTTTAATTTCTTCAAGTTCTTCCTTGAATATTCTCCTTTACTTGCTCACTGAACTTGTTGATCACTGCTTGATACTCGTCTTTTCAATTTGATGCTAAAACACTTCGACACACATTAAATTGTATTTGTCAGATATCAAAATCTCTAAGTCATTGAGTCTAACAAACTCTCCCTTTTTGATTATGACAAATCTTTTAACAAATTATAAGATCAGAGTATAAGTGTAGCAGACGCTAAGTGTTTTTTGACAGATTTATAGCATGGTATCAGAGCAGAAGTATATCAGAGCAAAAAAAATATTATCAGAGCAGAATTTGATTTTCTCCCCATTAATCATGTAAGCTTATAAGTTCCCCCTCAACATATGCATGTATAATTTGTTATTATTCCCTTTCTCTATATCATACTTTTTCCTCCCCCTTTTAGCATTATCAAAAAGGGAAAGAAAAGAAACATTTAAAGCAATAGAGAAGGCAAGCATTTAAACATTCAAACATAGCATATAAAGTTGTTCATGATAGAGGGATAAGTGCAGGAAAATGAAAGTCCACTCCTGGGTTATCTTTGAGTTTATCAATGTCCTTTTCTGCCCTTTTTATCCTTTCATTTACTTCAGCAATTGCAGCCATTTCAATTTCATGATTTATCCCTTCTAGGGTTGCAGAATTAAAAGTTTTAATTCCTATGAATTTCTAATACTAGTTCTTCCACTTTGATTTTCTTTTGTTTCTTTAGAGATTAGATATAGGATTGATCAATTATGCCCAATTCTCTTCTAATGAAAAAGAAGCTTTCCTTGTTCAAGGGCTTGGTAAAACTATCAGCAAGTTGTTTCGTTGTATCAACATATTCAATATCAATTTCTCTACTTTGAATATGATCTCTAATGAAATGATGTCTGATTTCTATGTGTTTAGTTCTAGAGTGCATTATGGGATTCTTAGTTAGGTTAATTGCACTTGTATTGTCACATCTAATAGGAACTTGGTTTAGTTGCACACCATAATCAACTAATTGTTGTTTCATCCATAAAACCTGTGCACAACAACTACCAACTGCTACATATTCAGCCTCTGCAGTGGATAGAGCCACACTAGATTGTTTCTTACTGAACCTTGATACTAATGAGTTTCTTAGTAAATGGCAAGTTCCACTAGTACTCTTTCTGTCTAGTTTACAACCAGCAAAATCAGAGTCTGAATAGCTAATTAAAGTACATGTAGCTCCCTTGGGATACCATAATCCCATGTCTTTTGTTCCTAACAGATACTTAATTATCCTTTTAATTGCTGTTAAGTGTGATTCTTTTGGATTTGCTTGATACCTAGCACACATGCATACCCTAAACTTGATATCTGACCTACTAGCAGTAAGATAAAGTAGTGAGCCTATCATACCTCTGAATTTAGAAACATCAACATGTTTACCTTGCTCATCCTTGTCCAGATAACACGAGGTACTCATTGGAGTAGCCATCTCCTTATCATTTTCCATGCCAAACTTCTTGATCAACTCATTGCAGTACTTGGTTTGGCTAACAAAGATTCCATTTTTAGTTTGCTTTATTTGCAGTCCAAGGAAATAGTTCAGCTCACCCATCATTGACATTTCAAACTCACTCTGCATATGACTTGCAAACTCATTGCACAAATGCTCATTAGTGGCACCCAAAATTATATCATCCACATATATTTGTACAAGTAAAATGTTGTGTGCCTTTTTCTTAGTGAACAAATTTGTGTCAACTTTACCTCTTTTAAATCCTTTTTCAATGAGAAAATTACTTAACCTTCCATACCAAGCTCTAGGAGCTTGCTTTAAGCCATATAGTGCTTTAGACAGTTTATAAACATAGTTAGGTAATTCATTATTCTCAAAACCAGGTGGTTGACCAACATACACTTCTTCTTGTATAAATCCATTTAAGAAAGCACTCTTAACATCCATTTGATATAATTTAAATCCCATTATGCAAGCAAAAGCAAGTAGCTCTCTTATAGCTTCTAATCTTGCTACTGGTGCATATGTTTCATCATTATCTATGCATTCTTCTTGGTTATACCATTTGGCTACCAATCTAGCATTGTTTCTTACAATTACCATTTTCATCTAGTTTATTCCTAAAAACCCATTTTGTACCTATTACTTGACAGTTCTTTAGTTTAGGCACTAGTTTCCAAACTTGGTTTCTTTCAAACTGGTTTAACTCATCTTGCATAGCCATCATCCAATGTTCATCAATTATAGCATGAAGAATCCGCTGCAAGTAACACATGAAGAATCCACTGAAGAATCTGAATTTGAGGTGGCAAACTTATGCTTGATAGCCAGCAATCATAGTGATTCAGAAAGTGAAGTAAGTTCCGATTATCAACCTTCTTATGATGAATTGCAAAATGCTTTTGAAGAACTTCGTAAAGAATCCATTGGACTTTCTAGATTGCTAACTAAGTCTAAGAAAACCATCACATGCTTAGAGGAGAAAACTTCTGTTTTAAACAAAGAGGTAGATCAATTAAAAACAGAAAATTGTGCTTTAAAAGAAAAACTAGCTACTGTTTTAGATGCCCCTATATGTGATAAATGTCCCAAGTTGGAGAAACATATAAATCATTTGAATGGCGATCTATCCAGAATTACTAGTGATAAAGAAATCTTGAATGCATCTAGCTGTACATTGACTAAAGAGGTTGAAAAACTGAAAAATGACCTAGTAAGATTCACAAATGGTAGAGATAATTTGAATGCATTGTTAGGACAGCAAAAATGTGTTTATGATAAGGGTAGAATAGGCTATAAACCTAAGATACATGAGAAATCTTTCAAGAAATTTTTTACTGCACCTATGACATCAAACACACCATTTGTTAAATGCTCTTTCTATGCTAGAAAAGGTTACACATCATCTACATGTCATTACAGAAAAACTGCTTATAATGAGTCTTAGTATATATAGGTTCCTAAATGAACTATTGCTTCAACTAACTCAAAAGGACCCAAACAGATTTGGGTACCTATAGCAAAAACATGAAATTCTGTTTTGTAGGTGTGGTGGAAGGTCAAGAGCAAAAAATTGGAATCATGACATAGAGCCTTCATCGAACACAAAATGGGTAACAATAAAGAAAGAATACTGATTGAATATGTTTTCTGATTATCATTATTAATGAATGATTGTGAATCTTTCTGTGTTGACTTATATATCATTGTATAATATGTCTACATTGTTCTATCAAAGTTATTTGATCTATCTTGGAATAATCATATAGCTTTTGTTTCACAAATTGAATCTAAGAAAATTAATGAAGCCTTAAATGATTTGTTTTGCTTGCTATGCAACAATTGACTTTGAACATATATGATGCTATAATTGATGAACATTGGATGATGGCTATGCAAGATGAGTTAAACTAGTTTGAAAGAAACCAAGTTTGGAAACTAGTGCCTAAACCCAAGAACTGTCAAGTAATAGGTACAAAATGGGTTTTTAGGAACAAACTAGATGAAAATGGTATAATTGTAAGAAACAAGGCTAGATTAGTAGCCAAAGTGTATAACCAAGAAGAAGGCATAGATTATGATGAAACATATGCATCAGTAGCAAGATTAGAAGCTATAAGAATGCTACTTGCTTATGCTTGCATAATGGGATTTAGATTGTATCAAATGGATGTTAAGAGTGCTTTCTTAAATGGATTTATACAAGAGGAAGTGTATTGATGCGGTGTGTTTTAAAGATATATAATTAAAGGCAAGTGCACCTCGTCGCAATCAAGTAATACGGTGGTGAGACCGGTTATCGTATCCACAGGGATTGGATGTCAATTACCAATTCGCAAATTCAACAACTATCTAGACTAAACTAAAGTGTGAGGGATTAAACAGAAAATAAAATGTTTTTGGTCTTTTAGAATTTTTTACAAACACTTGGTATGCAAACAGGGATGTGGCTAGAATTGTCAGGGTTAGACTACACTAATCCTCCCTTAGTTGCAATGAAATGGCTTCTAACACAAGTCCTAATTCAATTATGCCAATCAAGCCTTTTCTAAATTACTCAAGCCTAATGTCTTAGGTGCATTGAGCCTAAAACCCCAAATTAAACCCTAATGTCTTAGGTGGAATAACCTGAGATTTTGCATTAAGTTAAGACTTATAAGATTGCAAGCAGCCAACACCTATGTCTAGATTCTTGACCTACTTGGCATATGATTCATGAGCATGCCTTAATACCAACCTTCCAGTCATCTATCAAAGCAACAAATCATTCCTATGGGTAGCTAATCCAAGGAAAGCATTAAACACAGAATCACATACTCATACGAAATAGAAACTTGTATTAAAATACCAAATCAATTACACAAGTTCAGAAAAGTTACATCTAACCCCAACAATGGGGATTTAACTACTCATGATAAGGAAATACAAAAAGGAAAAAGAGAAGGGATGAAGATCACTCATAGACAAGCTTCCTCCAATCTTCTCTCCCTCCAAGAGCAGAAAACGCCCCTTTTTGGGTAGAAACCCTCTCCACCACCGACCTCACCTGCCTCCAAGTGCAGCTTTTTTTAGGTTAGAAATTAGTCCTCTTTTCTGCTCGGTGCAGGTTCATTTATAGGTCCGTCGCCTCACACGGCCGTGACAGCCATCACGGCCAGGCCGTGATGGTCTCTGACTTGGGCGTCTCTTCATTCACTTATTCATCACGGCCGTGATGGTCATCACGGCCAGGCCGTGATCGTTTCTGACTTTTCCAACTAGCAGGTCACGGCCGTGATAGCCATCACGGCCAGGTCGTGACAGCTTCTGACTTTTGGCTCAATCTTTCTTCAGCTATTGCTCCCTCACTAGTAGTGAGGCCCATCACACTGAGGCCGTGATACTCTGTTTTGGCTCATAACCTTCACTTTTCAAGCTCTTTTTCAGCCAAGCTCCACCAAGGCTGATTTCTGGGCATTTTTCCATTAAATCCTGCAAAACAACACCAGAAACCACCTCATCCGTTCCAAAGGAAAAACTATACAAAATCAACACTAAATTGGCCTAACTATATGCAAATGCATGCAGAAATGTACATGAAAAATGAGGTAAAATCACACTCATCAAATCACCCCAAGCTTAAGACTTTGCTTGTCCTCAAGCAAAAACTAAGGCCAGAAGAGATAAACAGTCAAAGCATGGATAGTGAACCAAGAACCCGAGTAAAATGATCCAAGCAACAGGCAATTCAAACAATTCAGCAAGAGACAATCAATTCAAGTCCAATTAGGGGCTTAAGTTTCCTAGACTCACATTCTCACTGATTCGGGCACTCTTGCTCACTTGAAGCTCACCCCAAGCTTGTTTACTTGCTTGGCTCTCTTTCTTGCCTCACTCACTCAAGTGTTCAAGTATATATAACAATTCGCTCCATTTTCCTCAAGGAATGATTCCTACCATATGCTTGACTATCAACCAAATCTCCACTTTATTTATGAAAAACACTTAAGAATCAAGAGGTCTTTTATTTGGTTGTAACGTGGCCATGGGATTAATCTTTAGGTGGGAATAACAAGAAAGGGATATTTCAAAAGGCTAGACTAAGTATCAAACATTTCAATACAGGACACCTTCTAAAATACCTTCTTGGGTTTTCAATACATTTTTCCACCTTTCTTTTCTTTCTTTTTCTTTTTATTATTTTTTTGTCATCCCCTTCTCTATTTTTTATTTTTTTTTATTTTTTATTTTTTATTTGGAGAAGGGGAGAATTTTTTTTTTTTTTTTTTACTCATTCTTTCATCCCAAACTTTCAACTACCTTTTTCACCCTTTTTGTGATACTTTAGAAGGTCCCTTATCAAGTATATGTATCAAAATTTTTCAGGGTACCAAGAAAAACATTTTATTCATTTTGGCTCAAAATTGGGCAACTAAGGGTAGCATTTACATATTCAAAGCTCAGAAGGCCAGAAAAATACCTATTGCCTCAATCATCTTCAAAAATGTTTCCAAAAATTTTCTAAGCTTCAAAATGGTTTTAAGTCAAGTTCTAGAGAAAACAAACCAAGAGGAATAACACTCTACACAAAGAATGGGGGCAGATTTAGTGAGTGCCCCCTAATGGCTCAAAAGCTCACATTTATCAGTTCAAGAACCAGTGAGAAACACAAGTCTAAAGAAACATATGCTAATCATCAACTATCCGAAATCATCTCAAGCATATTCATTTGCAGCCATATCACAAGAATAAACAGAATTGGGTTCAAAATCCACTATCACAATTTAATTGGCACTTAGTTCTCACAATCATAAGCTCAGTCTAAGCAAGGGCAATCAATTCATGTGATCATGCAAGACTAAACCTATATGAATGCAACATTTACAATGCAAGATATGAACATATGCAAAATACCCCTACCCCAAGCTTAAAGATTTACATTGTCCCCAATGTAAACAATCAAGTTGGAGAGGAGAGAAAAATAAAATAAAGCAAAAAAAATTGGAACGGCTTACCGAGGCGGTAGCGGGTGTTGGCTCACATGCTTTTTGGCTTTGTTTCTCCCTGCTCTTTTTCTCCTTCCTTTATTTAAAATCTGAAGACACTTAACAAAATTATTAACAAACCTCTTGAGCTTCTCAAATTATTCAAGAGGTTAAAGCAAAAACAAAATTAACTAAAGAGAAGGGTTAAGAAAAGTTGGGTTGCCTCCCAATAAGCGCTTCTTTAACGTCACTAGCTTGACTTATTAAAAATCATCACTTGAATCCTCCTCCCGGATCAAATGGAAATTGGGATGGTGATTGTAACAGTAAAATAACTTTATTTTCAATTCCACCCAGCCATTGGGTGGAAATTCCATTGACCTTTACAATTATAGATTCACTTCCTCTCGGGTCAAATGGAATTGTCAAGAGGAAGTGTGACAGACAAGTGGGAGGGGTTAACTTACCAATTTCCACACATGCATGCAAGCCAACATATTTATCTAGTGCAGTAAAATCAGATTGCTCAGCATGCATGGTGGAAGGAGTGCTATCTAGATGCCCTGCCTCCTCACTTGTTGTTTCCCAAGGATTTTTGGAAGGTAATTCCTCTTGTTGTGGTTCACTCACCACCACCACTTCATTTTCAATTTCATCCATTCCCAGAACCAGATTTTTCTCATGTGGCTCTATGGGAATCATACATGGTGGTGGAGGTGGTAAATATGCCCAAAAGGTTTCCCAATCCTCCTTGGAGTATACATATATAAGCTCACCAGTCATAGGATCGACTCGTGATGGGATGTTATGAGATAGAGAAAACTCCTCGAAGAATTCTCCCAAATTTATATCGCCATCCCACCACAAGTTGTCCTCCAAAACATGATTGGAAGCTTCCTTATCAGGTGGACAATAAAAATTTTCCATGACTTTTGTCCACCTTACAAAACAGAATTCAAAACAAAAAATTCAAATATATATAGAAAAATATCAAATATACACAAGCAATAAAAAAAATGTCTAAACTAGTTGTCTCATTTGTTACTACTGATATTGACAAAACCAATCCCCGGCAACGGCGCCAAAAACTTGATGCGGTGTATTTTAAAGATATATAATTAAAGGCAAGTGCACCTCGTCGCAATCAAGTAATACGGTGGTGAGACCGGTTATCGTATCCACAGGGATTGGATGTCAATTACCAATTCGCAAATTCAACAACTATCTAGACTAAACTAAAGTGTAAGGGATTAAACAGAAAATAAAATGTTTTTGGTCTTTTAGAATTTTTTACAAACACTTGGTATGCAAACAGGGATGTGGCTAGAATTGTCAGGGTTAGACTACACTAATCCTCCCTTAGTTGCAATGAAATGGCTTCTAACACAAGTCCTAATTCAATTATGCCAATCAAGCCTTTTCTAAATTACTCAAGCCTAATGTCTTAGGTGCATTGAGCCTAAAACCCCAAATTAAACCCTAATGTCTTAGGTGGAATAACCTGAGATTTTTCATTAAGTTAAGACTTATAAGATTGCAAGCAGCCAACACCTATGTCTAGATTCTTGACCTACTTGGCATATGATTCATGAGCATGCCTTAATACCAACCTTCCAGTCATCTATCAAAGCAACAAATCATTCCTATGGGTAGCTAATCCAAGGAAAGCATTAAACACAGAATCACATACTCATACGAAATAGAAACTTGTATTAAAATACCAAATCAATTACACAAGTTCAGAAAAGTTACATCTAACCCCAACAATGGGGATTTAACTACTCATGATAAGGAAATACAAAAAGGAAAAAGAGAAGGGATGAAGATCACTCATAGACAAGCTTCCTCCAATCTTCTCTCCATCCAAGAGCAGAGAAAACGCCCCCCTTTTTGGGTAGAAACCCTCTCCAGCCACCAGCCTCAGCCTGCCTCCAAGTGCAGCTTTTTTTAGGTTAGAAATTAGTCCTCTTTTCTGTTCAGTGCAGGTTCATTTATAGGTCCGTCGCCCGTCACGGCCGTGACAGCCATCACGGCCAGGCCGTGATGGTCTCTGACTTGGGCGCCTCTTCATTCACTTATTCATCACGGCCGTGATGGTCATCACGGCCAGGCCGTGATCGTTTCTGACTTTTCCAACTAGCAGGTCACGGCCGTGATAGCCATCACGGCCAGGCCGTGACAGCTTCTGACTTTTGGCTCAATCTTTCTTCAGCTACTGCTCCCTCACGGCCGTGAGGCCCATCACGGCTAGGCCGTGATACTCTCTGTTTGGCTCATAACCTTCACTTTTCAAGCTCTTTTTCAGCCAAGCTCCACCAAGGCTGATTTCTGGGCATTTTTCCATTAAATCCTGCAAAACAACACACAGAAACCACCTCATCCGTTCCAAAGGAAAAACTATACAAAATCAACACTAAATTGGCCTAACTATATGCAAATGCATGCAGAAATGTACATGAAAAATGAGGTAAAATCACACTCATCATGTATGTTGGTCAACCACCTGGTTTTGAGAATAATGAATTGCCTAACCATGTTTATAAACTGTCTAAAGCACTATATGGCTTAAAGCAAGCTCCTAGAGCTTGGTATGAAAGGTTAAGTAATTTTCTCATTGAAAAAGGATTTAAAAGAGGTAAAGTTGACACAACTTTGTTCACTAAGAAAAAGGAACACAACATTTTACTTGTACAAATATATGTGGATGATATAATTTTTGGTGCCACTAATGAGCATTTGTGCAATGAGTTTGCAAGTCTTAAGCAGAGCGAGTTTGAAATGTCAATGATGGGTGAGCTGAACTTTTTCCTTGGACTGTAAATAAAGCAAACTAAAAATGGAATCTTTGTTAGCCAAACCAAGTACTGCAATTAGTTGATCAAGAATTTTGGCATGGAAAATGCTAAGGAGATGGCTACTCCAATGAGTACCTCGTGTTATCCGGACAAGGATGAGCAAGGTAAACCTGTTGATGTTTCTAAATTCAGAGGTATGATAGGCTCACTACTTTATCTTAATGCTAGTAGGCCAGATATCATGTTAAGTGTATGCATGTGTGCTAGGTATCAAGCAAATCCAAAAGAATCACACTTAACATCAGTTAAAAGGATAATTAAGTATCTGTTAGGAACAAAAGACATGGGATTATGGTATCCCAAAGGATCTACATGTACTTTAATTAGCTATTCAGACTCGTGATTTTGCAGGTTGTAAACTAGACAGAAAGTGTACTAGTGGAACTTGCCATTTACTAGGAAACTCATTAGTACAATGGTTCAGTAAGAAACAATCTAGTGTGGCTTTATCCACTGCAGAGGATGAATATGTAGCAGCTGGTATCTGTTGTGCACATGTTTTATGGATGAAACGACAATTAGTTGATTAGGTGTGCAACTAAACCAAGTTCCTATTAGATGTGACAATACGAGTGCAATTAACCTAACTAAGAATCCCATAATGCACTCTAGAACTAAACACATAGAAATCAGACATCATTTCATTAGAGACCATATACAAAGTAGAGAAATTGAGATTGAATATGTTGATTCAACTAAGCAACTTGCTGATATCTTTACCAAGCCCTTGAACAAAGAAAGCTTCTTTTTCATTAGAAGAGAATTGGGCATAATCGATCAATCCTATATCTAATCTCTAAAGAAACAGATTATATGACTGTATCTTTGTATAAATATGCTCTGATTCTTGTATGATTTGATTTGGAATATCTATGAATGATAAGAAGAGAGTTTTGGAACACCTATGCGAGTTGGACGCATCTTTTTGATTTGCCCCTGCACCTATCCCTCTATCATAAACAATTTTAAATGCTATGTTTGAATGATTAAATGCTTACCTTCTCTATTGCTTCAAATGTTTCTTTTCTTTGCCTTTTTTATGATGCCAAAAGGGGGAGAAAAAGTATGATATAGAGAAAGGGATAATAACAAATTATACATGAAGAAAAAGTATGATATAGAGAAAACGAATTATACATGCATATGTTGAGGGGGAGCTTAAAAGCTTACATGATTAATGGGGAGTAAATCAAATTCTGCTCCGATAATATATATATATATATATATATATATATATATATATATATATTTGCACTGATATACTTCTGCTCAGACTGCTTTGATACCATGATATAAATCTGTCAACAACACTTAGCGTCTGCTACTCTGATCTTATAATTTGTTAAAAGGTTTGTCATAATCAAAAAGGGGGAGATTGTTAAACTCAATGACTTAAAGATTTTGATATATGACAAATACAACTTAATGTGTATGCAAGTGTTTTTAGTGTCAAATTGTAAAGCCAGGTATCAAGCAATATTCAACAAGTTCAGCGAGCAATCAAAGGAGAATATTCAAGGAAGAACTTGGAGGAATCAAAGAGCAAGGACGAAGATCAAGGAATCATCAAGACAAGAGCTTAACGAAGAAATTAGTGTTAAGTCTTAGATGATTTGTAAGAGATGAAATCTCTTATTCACAAATAAGCTCAATTTAAAGAGATGCATGAAAGAAAATCATTTTTCATAACCTACATTAAAAAGAATAAGTTTTCGTAAATGGAAATGATTTTTGAAATAAGATTTCAAAGCGCTCATCCATCACTGGAATAATATAAGCGCTCGTCCAACACTGGGAATAGTAAAAACTGGCATCCAAGAAAGTGATAGAAGTTCACGTCTACTAAAATGATAGAAGCTCACGTCCACTAAAGTGACACAAGCGCACGTCCACTGAAGTGATAAAAGTGCCCGTCCACTAAGGTGACAGAAGCGCTCGTCCACACAAGTCTTTGGATTTGCTAAGATCTTAATGAGAAGCTCCGTCCATTGACATGGCATATGGAGCTCGTCTACTAGTTGGAGCACGTCCAATTACTTTGTGTTAGTACTCCCGTCTGCTGACGTGGCAAATGGACGCGACTATTTTTTCAAGATAGACGCGACTATTTTCTTAAGATGGACTCGGCTATTTTCTTCAAATGGACGCAGCTATTTTTCCAAATGGACTCGGTTATTTTATGGACGCGAATTCTACAAGAACAATCAAAATCTTATTTCAAGAACGAGAATCAAGAAAACATATTCTGTTAATCAGATCCAAATCTATTTTGATTGATCCCAACGACTATAACTTGTTTTCTATATAAAGAGGGATCAAAGGAACACTTAAACAACATATACAAATATCATAACATATCACAGTTTTACGAAATCGTTTTGAGAAATCAATTGTGAAATTCATTCATCATCTTTCATGAGCTTACTGTGGAAAAGAGTGTTTCATACTCAAAGTGCTTCAATTTGTTTATCTGACTATTGAGAGTTAGGAATCTACTTTTGTTTTTAATTTTGATTGTAAAGAGAGAGTGAGTCTCTCTGAGTGATTAGGGTGAGGTATCCCTAAGGTTGAACATTGAGGCTCTTCACAAGAGTGTGGTATTTCGAGGTGAAGGAGTGCTCTGTGGTGTGAAGGTTTTTCAAGCTACCTGGTAAAGCTTGTGTGTTAGTGTGTGAAATCCCACAAGTGGAGTGGGGACTGGATGTAGGTCACAATGGAGGTGACTGAACCAGGATAAATCTAGTTGTGTGGTATCCCTAAACTCAAACTCCTTTACTTTCTGCTTATGTTCAAGAACTTGCAGCTTTGATGTTTAAAGTTCAATATAATTTCTGTTCTTGATCTGTATAAACTGTATTTTGTTATTACTGAGTTATTAAACCCTAACCTATTCCGAATCTTTCTGAATTAATCTTTCTTATCCTCATCACCTTCTATTCAAGATTTTGTAAAAACCCTTCATCGATTTTGTAAAAGATCCTGAAGGCACTAATCCGTAACTCTGATTTATAAAGCTTTGTGAAAAAGTTTTAAGAGGGAAATATTTTTTGAAAACTCAATACACCCCTCCTCTTGAGTCGTTGAAGCCAAAACAACACTGAGTGGGCAACCCAACCCGTGGGTTCTACATAGGAAATCGGTTTGTAGTCACAGGTTCTATTGCTTGTCAGTATACCCTGAACAAAATTGGAGTTCATGTCTTTACTCGTTTCTTATAACGATAATTGGTTAACTACGGTTACACTTATTATCTAGTAAGAAACAAGTAAAGAGGGGCAGTTGTGAACACCTTATTTTGTCCGGGTATTTTTTCTTTTTAATCAATATTTTTGAAAAGAAAAAATATAAAAAATCTGCAAAAATATTAAAAATGATCTTTGTGCACGTTCTTGGTCCCATTTTCTTATTGGTTGCAAGTGTCTTTAAGCCCATGATCCAAGTCATCCAACACAAAAAATAATAATAAAATAAATAAATAAATAAAGGAATCAGAAGTTTGACTCTTTTTTTTTTATAAAAAAATTTAAAGTAACAAAAGAACAAAACAAAGAATGTAGATCGTTGCAGGCATACATCCTTGAAGAAAAAGCCAAAGCTCTTGATGCATTTCAAAATAAGAAAGGGACCTAACATAAAGGAAGAAAGATGCAGAGAGTTGGAAGGCAACACAGTTGAAGCAAAAACCAGAATGGAAAATAGACAAGGACAATGGTATGCAACTTTGAAGCTGGCTTGGCACTTGTCTTTTGTTTTTATGGAGAAGAGTTTGTTTAAAAGGAGGGGGCAGCAACGAAAAATCAGAAGAAGAGGGCAGACCAAACCATCTTCATCTTCACATCACCTTTTCCCTCTCCCATTCACTTCATCCCCTCAAACACATCCCCCTCAACCATCAGAGAATAAAAGAGTAACAAAAACCCATTTCCATCAAAATAGGTCCCTATACAACAACCCTTTCTCCATCAATCTAAACACTACAAAAAGCAAAAAGCCAACAAAACAGAACTACTCCTCAAGCCATGCTCACCAGCCGTCGTCCCGCCATCTCCTATTTAACCATTGATACGGCTCCGCCATGAACCAGAAGCCAATCGCGTATTTGCCATCACGCCACCACCGCCATTCATCGAACGTCGTTCCGCCACTACCTCCACCTCTGAATGCTGCTACGCCAACCACCGCAAGGAAGCACCGCCCAGACAACCACTGTGTCGCCTGTCTCCATCTCGCCGCCGTTCGCGCCATCCGCCACCACTGTCCAGAAGTTTCACTCCGAGGCTAACATTCTCCATATCCTACCGCCGCACCAGATCAGGTTTAACCCCTCCACTAAACTGATCTGTCGTTGTTCGCCGCACTGCTTATCTCCGTCGCGTCGTCTGACCGCGCTGTCGCCACGCGCCAAAAAGAACGAGCGTTTACAAAATAATGTAGTATAGAGCGACAACTCGGATCGTCTCTCAAGGACTCTTTAGTTGTTGTTATTATTAACAGAAAAAGTTAGAAAAAGTCAGAATTGGGGGTTTTGGATTGAAAACTAAATTAAGAAGCAAAACAGAAAACAGAGCAAGAAAACAGAACAGTTACCAATAAGCTAAAGCGATTAACCTACTGCTTTTGGTTTCCCAACTATCATCGGTTCATGCAAATTCCTAGCCCTAAGCAGATTCTAATCCCCTCCCGGTTGTAGCAATAATTCACAAGCGGACCCACTACTACAGATATATATCCCTATTCCCGAATTAAGCAAACGGGGTTAAGCACTTCGTGAACTAAGCGAACACGAAACGTACACACGCTAATTAAGCAAACGCGATTATATATAGGAACATGATATCACCGAGATAAACCAACACAACACAATATACTCCTGAATTAAGCAAACAGAAATATAAAGCATGGCATTGAAAAGAGAAAAGGAAATGAAAACAGGAAATACAAGAACCTCAAGTATGGATAAAAACCAATTACAGTAGATTAATCTAGGAGATTAATTCTCCATTACAGACATAAGCAGAAAAGAAAAGAAAAGGAAAATAAACTATTGAAACTACCACTACTCCCTACTGACTAAAAACCAGCAAAAACTGACTCTTCCTCTGTCTGATGCGTTCTGTTTTTATAAGCTTCTGCGCGTCACGGCCGTGATGTATGTCACGGCCAGGCCGTGATCGTTTCTGCCAAGGGTGACTTTTCACATTCTGGTCCGTTACGGCCGTGATGTATATCACGGGCAGGCCGTGATACATTCTGACTTTTGGTTTCTCTATTGTCACGGCCGTGACCTTCATCACGGCTAGACCGTGATTCTTTCTGACTTTCTGCATTTCCTTATCACGCCCGTGATGTGTATCACGGCTGGGCCGTGATTCTTTCTGACTTTTCATGATCTTCTCATCACGGCCGTGACCACTGTCACGGCCTGGGCGTGATAGCCTCTGCTTCAGATACACTTCCTTCTTTGCTCTTTTTATTATCCTGCAAACAAGAAAAAATAGTAAATACTTTATTCAACTCTAAAACAACTAAATTAACATAAAAACACTTTACAGACTCAAAATGCTACTTAAGGACAATCAAGTCTAATTTGGGTGAAAATGATATAAAATTAGCACAAAGCCAAGGTCTTTACTAGTTATAAAACCAGTCAAACAGAGGCTCATCAAAATACCCCAAACTTAAACTTTGCTTGTCCCCAAGCAAACTAAAACTCAAAACTTAAAAACTTAAAAAGACTCAAGACCTGGCAAAACATGGCAAGCTTAAGGACTCAATTAACTTTCACACAAATTTCAAGCAATTTAACAAAACAATTTTTCCTTCAATGTTCCCCCCTTTTAAACAAAGTAATCCCCACATTCATTTATTCCAAACAATTGAGAGTTTCATAATTCAAACAATCATTAATCAAAGCAGGGGATCTAAGTTACATACAAAAGGGAGATCACCAAAATCAAACAACTGCCTTCCTCACAAGGGAAATTTGTGTTTCACTCATCGCTCAGTTTTTGTCAGGCTAGCAACATTGCACTCAATTTCACTTTTAAGAGCACTTCCCATAAATTTGATTTTCATCTCAAAATGGTTCCCACAGAAAACATGCAAGCAACATCAAAAGGTCTTTATTGGGTTGTAATGGGGCCTGGCTAAGGGTAGGATATACAAAGAAACTAAGCTGAAGACCCTAGGAACTAAGAGAGCATGAACTATATTTACACTTTGAATTTCACTCAAGTTCCTTTTCTCATTTTTCTTTTTGCCTTGGGTGGCTACAGCCTTTTTATTTAAACAGCCTTTCTGGCATTTTTTTTATTATTTTTTTTTCTTTTTTTTTTTCACATTTTTTTTTTCGTTTTTACACTTTCCTTCTTCTCTTTTTTTTTCTTTTTCCCAGTCCCAAACAACACATTGCACCAGGTAGCCACCCCAAACTTTGGTTTCTTGCACCCATTCTAAGATTACATGCTCTCCTAATCCTAAGATCGGGTTAACATGGTTTTCCAGATTTTTGGGCTTATAACATTAGGTTATCAAGAAGCAATAGGCTAATCAGGCTCAAAGGAGCTAACTAGGGAACATGCATTAGGAATGGTTTATTTTAGGCTAAGTAGCTATTTACAAAGAAAATGCCTAAATCATCTGAAGCAAACATATAATCATGCAAACCAAAAAGAGATTCAATCAAATTCAGGAAAGTGCAACTTAAAAAGTGATTTTCACACAGTTTAAAACATGTTGGAGGCTCAAAACCTCACCTGGACATTTATGCAAATTGTTTAACTGAGATTCTATCCCTAGTGTGTGCTTCCTATCACCCCAAACTTATCATAAATCATGCCATCATAACAAAATCTCAAAGTTCAGTTTTCAATCATATGGAGATCATTTTTCAAAAAAATTTCAAATCCTAGGGGAAAACAGTCAACACATATCATGCCATCAATCTATGCAAAATCAATAAAATCCATCAAACTTGCCATAACCAAGACACAAACACAACTCCTGAGCTTCTCAAATTATTCAGGAGCATTATTGACAATAAAACAGAAATAGGGCAAGAAAAAGAAAATTAAAAAGAAGAAAGGGTTAAGAAAAACTCATTGCAGGTGGTGGTTCCACCAGGATCCCACTGCTTGTAGCATAAGTCCCACGTGGTAGCCAAAGGACTGAAATTTGTTCCATGGTCTCCTAGCTTGCAGCTTTGATGCGGAGGTGAGCACTTGACAATTATAATAACTCCACCCAGTGCGGCGGACTTCTCACTACCTCTCGGGTCACAGATGACCTCCTTCTCAATAAAGTCTCCCCAATAGAAGTGGGGCTCAACCTCTTGGACTGGCCATGGTGCAAAATCCAAGGGTGCAAAGTCCAGAACTTTTGGTTCCACAGGGGGAAGTGGCAAACAGTTAGTTGTGGTTATCGGTGCTGCTTCAACTTCTGCAAGGTCTTCATCCACTGCACTATCAAATTTTTCACCTGCTATACATGCAGAAATTTCAGCACACACCAAACAAAGGTTAGAGTTAGTACATATATTACAAGAAAATGAATCAGAAAAATCTACAATGTCTGGAAATTCTGCAATTAGTTCATCATCCACCCTCTACTCTCAACACGTGCATCTAAGACCAAAGAGTCTTCTTTATCCTCAAGCACGGTGGAGCAAATGTTCTCTCGATCCATATGGATGCTTTGCTTAACATACCTTTCAAAATAGCAATCTACACACAAAGCATTGCCATCACAATAACAATCATCAGGGGATTCAACACACAATTCAGTAACAGAAGTATCAGTATCAGACTCATCCTCAGAGGTATTTTCAAGAATAAATTGTGCCTCTGTAGGTTCTTCAATGGGCTGTGGAGCTAGCATTGCAACTGAGTTGGTGGTAACTTGATCAATTAGAGCCCACAATTTCCGAGATTCAGCTTGGCTCCTTTGGTATTCAGCCTCCATCCTCTGTTGGAATTCAAAATCTTGTTGTGCCATCCGTTGATTGTTCTCTTCCATTTGTTGAAGCATTGAAGCAATCTCATCCAAGGTGCTCTGTGAAGATTCGGAAGGTGCAGAGGTGGTCACTTGGCTAGGATAGTATGGTGGTGGCTCATTAAAACTAGGATAATACATGCAAGGCGGTGGTTCATAATAAACGTTAGGTAAATATCCATACATGTAATTATCCATGACAATCAAACAACCAGACAAGCAGACAAAACTAACTAGCAAAGATTTTTTTTATTTTTATTTTTTTTTTTTTTTGACAAAAATTATTTTCTGCTAATAACAACAAACCAGAGTCCCCGGCAACGGCGCCAATTTTTGACCGCGCTGTCGCCACGCGCCAAAAAGAACGAGCGTTTACAAAATAATGTAGTATAGAGCGACAACTCGGATCGTCTCTCAAGGACTCTTTAGTTGTTGTTATTATTAACAGAAAAAGTTAGAAAAAGTCAGAATTGGGGGTTTTGGATTGAAAACTAAATTAAGAAGCAAAACAGAAAACAGAGCAAGAAAATGCGAAGCATTACCAATAAGCTAAAGCGATTAACCTCATCGCTTTTGGTTTCCCAACTATCATCGGTTCGTGCAAATTCCTAGCCCTAAGCAGATTCTAATCCCCTCCCGGTTGTAGCAATAATTCACAAGCGGACCCACTACTACAGATATATATCCCTATTCCCGAATTAAGCAAACGGGGTTAAGCACTTCGTGAACTAAGCGAACACGAAACGTACACACGCGAATTAAGCAAACGCGATTATATATAGGAACATGATATCACCGAGATAAACCAACACAACACAATATACTCCTGAATTAAGCAAACAGAAATATAAAGCATGGCATTGAAAAGAGAAAAGGAAATGAAAACAGGAAATACAAGAACCTCAAGTATGGATAAAAACCAATTACAGAGATTAATCTAGGAGATTAATTCTCCATTACGAGACATAAGCAGAAAAAGAAAAGAAAAGGAAAATAAACTATTGAAACTACCACTACTCCCCTCTTGACTAAAAACCAAAGAAAACCGACTCTTCCTCTCGCCTCGATGCGTTCGTTTTTATAAGCTTCTGCGCGTCACGGCCGTGATGATGTATGTCACGGCCAGGCCGTGATCGCTTTCGCCAAGGGTGACTTTTCACATTCTGGTCCGTTACGGTCGTGATGTATATCACGGGCAGGCCGTGATACATTCTGACTTTTGGTTTCTCTATTGTCACGGCCGTGACCTTCATCACGGCTAGACCGTGATTCTTTCTGACTTTCTGCATTTCCTTATCACGCCCGTGATGTGTATCACGGCTGGGCCGTGATTCTTTCTGACTTTTCATGATCTTCTCATCACGGCCGTGACCACTGTCACGGCCTGGGCGTGATAGCCTCTGCTTCAGATACACTTCCTTCTTTGCTCTTTTTATTATCCTGCAAACAAGAAAAAATAGTAAATACTTTATTCAACTCTAAAACAACTAAATTAACATAAAAACACTTTACAGACTCAAAATGCTACTTAAGGACAATCAAGTCTAATTTGGGTGAAAATGATATAAAATTAGCACAAAGCCAAGGTCTTTACTAGTTATAAAACCAGTCAAACAGAGGCTCATCATCGTCCACCCCACACACATCCAGCAACCCCCCTTTCTTTTGCTCTATGTTGTTGTTGGTAACTTGGAAAGACCATAAGCTTCTCTGTTTTGTCCTTTCATTTTGTTTATATTTTAGCTTTTATTAACTGATATGTTTTTTGGCATGTGATTGGGCTTCTGTTTTGGGCTTTTAAATGTGAAGCATTATCTCTTTTTTTTCTCTAAAAAACTTCAAACAAAAAAAAAAAAATAAAAAAGGTAGAAAATCTTTTATAAAAAAAATATATTTTCAATCATTGCTTTAAATAAAAATTTAAATAAAAATGTTTTGAAATAAAAATCTCTTTTGGGTTCATGCAACAATCTACAACGTTGATGTATGATTTTTCATCCTCAAGTGTTGTATGAATTGTAAGAGTTTATCGTATAGCTTCGCTATCTTTAACCCTGTGCAAGAGTGAATACCCTTTTCTAAAAAATAAAATGTTTTCAATTTTCTCTCTTAACAATTTTTTTTTCCAAATTTATTAGCTAAAATATCTTTTTGAATTCAGGCAACAATCTACGATGTCGATGTATGAATTTTCATCCTCAAGTGGCGTATGTATTGTAAGGGTTTATCGTATAGTGCTTCAATCTTGGACCCTGTGCAAGAGTGAATTTATTTTGAAATAAAAATCCTTTTTTTTCCAAAAATTATAAAAAATATCAAAGCTTTACCCAAAACTAAAATTAACCAACCAATCAAACTTTTTCTACCAGAACTACTTGACTTTGAGTTTCCAATCGCACCAGGAATATGTAGGAGCAGAATCAATCATTTTATGAAGCCAAAATTTCATTTTCCATTTTATTGTGTTTATCTTTTTTTTAATTAATTTAAAAAGTGGGGTAAAATAAATGTTTTCAAAGGTTATTAAAATTATTTTGCATAATTAACTTGAGGTACAGTTTTTTAAACGGGCGATGTAGGGTGCTAACACCTTTCCTATTCGTAACCGACTCCCAAAATCAAATCTCTCTTTTTTATTAAAGACCAGTTTACTTAAAAAAATGGTTTTTTCCAATGTTTTTTCCCAAATAAAATATTGGTGGCGACTCCACTATTTTTACCTTTCTTTTTGAGGCACTCGGACGGGACGGTCGTAACAAAGTGTTCAAGTGTTTGCAAGATTACTCTTGAAGGAGAAAGTCAAAGGATCAAAAGAAGAAATGACAAAAATCAAAGAAGATCATGAGACTCAAAGATTCAAAGGAGAAGACATGGAACAAAGCATCAAGACCAAACTTATTGAAGACCTTAAGTTCTTAGATTCTATTGTAAGAACAACATACTCAATCTCTTAGTGAAGCTCTTGGAAAATTAAGGAAAAACTAAGTTTTCAAAAGATTAATTAAATGAATTTTTCAAGGAAAATGATTTTCAAAATATGTTAATTGAAAAAGGAAATTAAGTGAAGTTATACACCTGTGTGTTACACATGTGTATATTCAGTTAATTTACAAATTACAAGAGAAAACCTTTCTGCACACGCGAGTTGTACACATGCGTATCGAAGCTGTTTCTTGAGAAATATGAAGAGTACATAGATGTACAAATTTATACACCTGTGTATAGAACAATTCAGATACTTCAGAACTTGTGCTTTCATGTGTAATCGATGTACACAATCTGTGTATGAAGTTCTGGAATGATCTGGGTTGGTGTTCTAATATACACCGATGTACAAAAGATAATAATCTGTGTATTCAAGAATAGGGCAAGAGATACACAAATGTACAAAGATGCTAATCTGTGTACGCGTGTTTTGGTGTTCAAAAACCCGTTTAATACATAGATGTACAAAGATAGTAATCTATGTACGCATGTGCAAGAGTTAAAAATCCAGTTTAATACACAGGTGTACAAAGAACATAATATGTATACGCACTTCACAAAAGTTCAAAAACTGTGAATACACAGATGTGCTACACAGATTATTTCGTGTCAGTTTTTCAAAACTGAATCTGTTTCACTTGTAACAAATTCTATGATTTATCCAACGGATCTATTTCTTCAAATTACTATATAAGGACCTCATAGAAACACTTTTCAACAATTTAATCACTCTGAATTTGCAAATAGGAAAATCCAAGTTTCCATTGAGCTTCATCTTTGAGAGAAGAGTGTGATATTAATAAGTGCTTTAATTTGTAATATCTGACTTCTAGAGTCATATTATTTTCATTCAAGTTTTGATTTGTTGATTAGAGAGAGGGTATCTTTCTGTTGATTTACAGGGATAGAAGGGATCCATGGGTTGCAGAGCAAGTGTTCTTTTACTGAAGTTTTTCAATGTAGTAACCCTTGATGATTTAAGAGAGGGTATCTCTTAGGTTTTGACAAGGATAGAAGGGATCCTTGGGTAGAAAAACTAATGTGCTTTTTGGAAAGTTTTTTGTGCAAGGAGGTTATCCTTGTGTTGCTATAATTGGATATTGTAATTGCTGATTATAGTGGAGAAAACCACAGAGGTGTGAGACTGGATGTAGGCTTACCAGAGGAGGTAGCTAAACCAGGATAAATCGGTCTGTGCATTCTTCTTACCCTTAAACTTCTTACAATTGTCATATACATGCTTCTTTGTTAAAATTGCTTAAGTGCTCTTGAACCTGGATCTTTATTCTGTAATCTTGTATTAGATTTACATAGAATTGATTGTGCTTTATTGTAATCATGATTACCTGTTTAACAACCCGAATCTTGAGAATTAAAATTGAGTGAAAACTAATTTTCTTTAGAAAACTCTGTTTTTAGTTTAACGTGCTGAAAAGTTTTTAAACTCTCAATTCACCCCCTCTTGAGGTTGTAGCCATCACCAATAAGTGGCATCAGGACTAAGTCTCTTGTTACAAAGCTTAATCGCTTCAAGAGATGGCTACAAATGACATCCTTGGAGATGGGGCTTCTCTCACTAGACCCCCTTCCTTTAATGGCTCCCAATACATGTATTGGAAAGAGAGAATGCTTATCTTTCTTGAGGCTGCTAGTTTAGATATATTAGATGCTGTTGAAAATGGTCCCTATGTTCCATTTATTCTTGATGATAAGGGAAATAAACAGAATAAACCAAAATATGATTGGAATGATGATGATAAGAAAAGAGTTGGTTATAATTCTAAGGCAAAGAATATTATAACAACTTCCTTGAATTATGATGAGTTTTTCAGGGTCTCCAACTGTAAAACAGCAAAGCAAATGTGGTATACTTTGATTGATATGTATGTTTGATTGATTTTGATTTTATGTTACATCAGTACATCGATTCAGTACATAGGTGTATTGAACATATTTGATGTTGAAGTGTCTGTACACAGATAGCTTACATTGGTGTACTTCGTGTTTTCAATTGATTAAGCATCAGTACATAGGATATGTAACACCCCGATTTTTCGACTTTGTAAGATCGGTATAAATATAAATAAATGTTTATATTTTTCTCTGAAACTTAGAAAATGATTTTGGATAAACCAAAGTCATATTTATACTCTACCTTATCGTAGAGAGTTACGATTAAATTTTGGGTTGAAAATTCAGATGGAACCTGATCTGTGTTTTCACTGACGGTAAGATTTTACTTATCAGAAAACCTAATTTTGACTCGTGAACGAAATGATTAGGGTTTTTATCGATTTTCCAACGATAGTGGTTATTTTGAAAATTTTCAAAATAAATAAGTTATTTCGGGCGTAAAACCTAAATCGGGTAATCGACGGAGTCGAGAATAGATGTGCAGAGACAAAATCCGACACCAAATGGATGAAGACAATGAGTCATCCATGATTACTCATGGGGGGTGACTCACCTAGCATTCAATGAACGTAATGATGAGTTTAAGGGTGAAAAGACTAAAATACCCCTAACCTAATCTATCCTAGTTAAACATTAACCATGGTTAAGGCAAGACAAAGTCAAATTGGCTTCTTCCACTTGTTTTGTGGTCACAAATCAGCAAAAACTCCAACAAATCCTCCACCACACATTAGTAATGATGATTTTCTTAATATCTAGATATTTATTTATGGAAATGACCATTTTACCCTTTAATTTCCATGGTTATTACAAGCTGTGCCATCAACATTTGGACCAAAATAACCCCCTAACCCACGGATCCACCTCCCATAACCCACACTTAGACCAATTTCAACTCATTTATGCTTTCTTCTTCATCTAGTTCATCATTTTCTCTAAGAACACATAAGAACTTCATTGATGCTCATACTCACCGAAAACATACCCAAACTTTGACCCTCTTCTGTTCTGAAAATCGAAAAAATTTCTACATGAAAGTTTTTCCTCTTCATCTCTTCTTTCCAACGAGATAAATATCATCAAAACCAGATAAGTATATTGGGATATATGCCCAAATTACTAAAACAACTCAAAATCCTCAGCATCACACGAGAACAGCTGAAAGAAGGCCCTTTACGCCCCTGTTATGGTCTGAATCAAACAAACCCTTCAACACCAAAGTTGTGCCTCTATTTCTCACCTTTCCAACAAGCCAAAGTTTGTAATTTTTAGATGAGCAAATCGTGATATATGCTCATAACACCACCACATCCTCAAAGCTGTCAAAATTTTCAACTATGCTTGTTTTGATCATTTCTCTTCATTCCTTCATCATCAAGAGGTAACCTCTCTTCCACGTGATGAATCATGTATTCTTATTCATTCATTTCATGATTTTCATGCCATGAACATCATTTTCCAATTTCTAGATCCAATCTTCAAAAATTTCTAGAAAATTGTAGAAAAATCCTTTTGACATGAGATCAATTTCTATGAACTCTATATCATAGCTATATTCATTATCTAGAAGCACGAATCAAAAGAAAATCTCTATCCTATTTTAGTGTTGAGGGCCGAATGTATGTCATATAGGGTTTGGATAAGTTTTGTTTCCATTTTTGAAATAGAACACTTGATTCAATCTTTCTAATACCTATACATGTTAAATCCAAGAGCTTGAAACCAAAGAAATTTTCCTGCCTAATTTTATTGTTGAGGCCGAAACCCTAACTTATTGAGTTAGATGGTTTTGTTCAAAGTTCTTAGTTTATGATCATTGATTTTGTCTTCCTAGTACTCAAGGATCCTTAATCCAAAATCTTGCAAAACTTTATCATGTCCAGCCAATTTAACTCATGATCGCCGAGCCTATCATATAGTTTAGGAGTGATTTTGTTGTTTGATCTTGTGATGTTTTGTTGTGAAAAATAATACTAGTTTTTGTTGTCTAAGTGGCGTGGCGATAACATAATCCGAAACTGAAAAATCGCGAAAAAGATATCCGTAACTTCAAAGAGGTAAGGGAGTACCTGAGAGGTTTTTCTGATAGTTATATGCTATTAGTATGTGGTCTGCATTATTAATTTGGGTGTGTTTGTTTGTTTAAATTATTTTACGTAGTTAAAATTTATCTGCTTTTAAATTATCTACTTTTGATTGATGATCTGCAGTTATGTGTTATAGCATTTAATGCATGTTATAAACTGTTTTATATGCTATATTATAGATGTGGAATGTTTATTGATGTTGACTGTTGATTGAAAAGCCTGACAGTGGTCAGTGCTCAATTAATTATGAAGATAAAAACGTTAAAAACTTTATAAGAAATATTGAATTTTTAATTGGTGGAATATAGTAATATAATATTACTTAATTATTTGATTAGTTAAAAATGTAGAATAGTTGAAAATAATATTATTTGAATGATTTATCGGTGTAAGAGTGATCTATGAGTCACAGTGAGGGCGTAACCGTGAAAATATTTTAGTACTGCAAATTTTTACGTAATAAATTACAAATTATTAAAAAATGTTATTATAAAAAGTTGAGTTTCAAAAATACTTTAATTATGGTGTTGAGAAAATTATTTTACTAGGAAAGTTAAATTTTGACTTAAAACGTTTTTAAAATATTAAGCGACGGATAATTCCGAAAATATTTACGGAAAGCATTCTTAAAAACAGCAATATTTGTTTGAATAGAGAATTAGTATCAAAACTATATTTTTCCTTTGAACTAAAGTTTCAAATAAAGAATTTTAGAAGAAAATGAGTTTTTAAGTGATTTGATGATTTTATAAACGAATTTCCAACGTAAAAGGATTTTCTGTAAATTAGTTTTATACAATGGTGTTATTCCGACAACTTCGATAAGTTGAGGAGATTTTGTTTTTGATTTGTGTTTCACAGAATGAAAATGACTTTAAAGTGAAAAACGAACCTAGTGGCGGAGACGTCGGGGTTCTAGTGTTATATGGTGTGGTCTATTTTGTCCTATCAAAATTATATAAGTTTTGTGCTTTATAATCTACGAACCTAAGACTGAATGCATCGGTCTAGTGTTTCGTGATTTGCACAGTCGGACTTGGAGTCCTATTGTGGAAATTGAAAGACAAGTTTAAACGTTTAAAAGTTGAGAAGGTCGTGAGCTTTTGAGCTTCGACAAGGAAAGAATGAACACAAAGAAAAATGATGAGAAAACTAAATGTTTTACATTAGCATTTGTGGCAGACGTGCCTGATGTTGTGTCGTGAAACCTTGATGGATAAGGTATCATGTGACGTTGTACATTGGGCCTTGATGGACAATGAATCCATGTGACGTTGATAATTATGCCTCGAGTTGGACAATGGTATTATGGAAAATTGACGTGACGTTGGCCTAATATATTTGGCAATCGATATTGATCAACTCATTTTAGTGACGTTGGGATTTCCGGAGATTAAGTACATAATTTTTTATGACGAATATTGAAGTGTTATGCATTGGTTTTAAGAATGACAATGACTGTCGGGTATGAAACCCTTTGATAAACTATTTGTTTATTATCTCTGTTGTTATACTATACATATTATATGATGTTTTGTGGGTTGCACATGTAATTATCGTTTTAAAATCCATATATTGGTTCTCACCCTTGCATACACTTGTTTTTATGGCTTGTTGTTGTACCTTGGTATAAGAGTACAGATGTTGTAGAGGAGTTCCTTAAGTCACTTGGAGTCTTAAGTCTGGATTGTGGGAAGAGGTACGTGATCATAGGGATGATCACAAGGACTTATCAGTGAGTGTCTTGTAGACCGACCAGCTTAGGTTTCTGTTTAAGGATGTGTGTTTTAAGAATTTTAATACGTGTATCTTGATAATTTTTGTATGCTGTATGAGAAAAGTTTTTTAAGAGAAAAATTGTACGTTATAGTAGGTTAGTTTATAAACAAAATTGTTATATGTGTAATATCAAGTATAGGGTGAATGTAATATTGCGTTGAGTGTATTACATTCTTACGAAGGGTTAAGGAGAAAATTTTTTACACCCAGATTTTCTGACTTAAAGTAAATCAATTTCAGAAAGCAACCATCAAATTTTATTTTTATTTTATTTTCGCACGTGTTCACTGTAACACCCCGTTTTTCGTAAATAAGCTTAATGCGTTTATATATGTTATATGTATGTTTGAACTTTATGCGTATGTGTATGTTGGTGGTAGTTTAGCCTTTGGGAGGGTCTTAATAGTGAATTCTGGTTTTATGGGATCTGCCCGGTCTAAGCTTTCTGATCTCGGCCTAAAGTGCAGGGAAATCCACGCTTAGGTTTTTTGCATAATCCGCGTGGCCTACGTTTTCTGAGCCCGGTCTATGTCTGCGCCCGTCCTAAGTTTATGAACCTGGCCTAACATGCAGGAAAATCCACGTTTGGGTTTTTTGCATAATCCGCCCGGCCTACGTTTTCTGACCCGGCCTAACAGTCTGCGCCCGGCCTAAGTTTTCTGAGCCCGGCCAAACGACGCTGACAACAATTCGTTTTGGGACTTCTATTTCGGCCCAGTTGCACCCTAATTTGTTTTAAACCTCTAAATCAAACCCTAAACCCTAATCTATCACATCCCAACATCCAGAGCTGCCCCCCTTCTCTTTTTCTCTCAATTCCCATCAACCGTCTCTAGAAAACTCTGTCAAGGTAATACGTTCTTGCACCATTCTTCACCATTCTTCGATAGGAGAACATCGCTGCGAAGACGTGATCATCGTGTTCGCTGTTTGAACCTTCAAACAAGGTAAGATTCGTACACCTCGTCCCTCTCGTTCTTTCCCCTTTTGATTTCTTTGCCTAAGAGTCTAATTAAGGTGTTTCCTTGTTGTTCTTGAGGTCGTAGATAAGTGCTCGTGAGACGAGACCCTTGAGAACCCTCTGTCTTCTTTTGAAATACGAACCGCATACCAGGTACAGGGAGAAGGAATAGCATGAGTGTGTAGGCTTGGGGGTAGCGGAAGACGAAGGGTTACCTATGACCGTTTCCTTTGATAACATGTCTATATGCCTCATGCCTATTTGTTATATGATGCTTAACTGTTATGATGTTGATGACTGGCATGACTGTTATTATTGATTGATTGATGTTGTTTGTTATAAATATGTTGATGTTATGATGCCATGATTATGATGAGTATGATGTTATTGGCTGTTGTTGTGTCGTGCTCTTTATGCGTGTTGATTGTTGAGGATACTAATGCCAACAATAATGTCAAGATGTTAATACGTTAATGATAATAATGATAATTAAGGGATGTTTCCCCAGTTGTTCATAATACATGAATATAGTGTGAGAGGTAAGGTTATGTTCATACGGCTTAGTTAAAGACCCTAGGATTGATTAGTGAGTATTCTAGGAACATTAATAATGAAGCTATGATTAAAGGATTAATTCTCCATGATGATAAGACATGAATATTAATGAAGAACAGTTAAGATTAATGAAGGTGATGATCAATGGATTAGTTGGGAAAGGGTTTCTGACCCTTTCTGCCCAGATCAGTACGACCACACTCCATTGAGCACGACCATGCTTAACAAGGAGCATGCCCGTGCTCTAGTTTGAAACCCAGAGCAGGGCGCGCATTTAAGCACGTCCGTGCTCATCAGGCAGCACGCCCATGCTTGCCTGTAGGTCCACTACGCCAGTGCTAAGGGTGAGGACGCCCATGCTCACCTGACCAAAACAGAAACCAGAATGTTGAAATAGGGGTTTTCACCCCAAACGCTTAAAAGACTTAATAAGATACCAACGGAACATGAAGACCAAAGACAAGTGATAAGATATTGTACCTTGGTAGCCTAATGTCTGCTCCAAGTGTAAAGATGTTGAACCTTAGTGGCCTAGTGTTTGCTCCAAGTGATAAGATGTTGTACCTTAGTAGCCTAGTGTTCGTTCCAAGGGGGCCTTGATGCTTGATGGTCAAGGTGTCAAGCTCTGGTGCTTAATGGCTAGAGTGTTGATAATGCTTAAAAGCCTAAACGATGAACGTTAAACGATAATCCTCGATAGCCTAGTGGTCGAGGTGTTTATGGTGATAAAACTTAGTTAGCCTATGGGCCCAAGCGGAGGTGATGGTTGTGGTTGTGTGTTCTTTGCCATGAATTCACGCATCGAAGATGTTGATTGGAGGTTGTGCAACGCAGGGGAGGTTGTCCTGGAGTAAGATGATCTGGCTGTCCGCGGGATTCGTCCGAAAGGGAATCAAGTATACATCGTGGTGGTGCATCCGAGAATAAGATGTGTCGGCTATCCTAGGGGTCCACCCATGGCTTGATAGATTGCCCCGGAGTTGGTGCTTATTGGCCAATATGGTAATGTAACCCCAGAGCTGGCATCCTGAGTTAGTTTGGATCCAAGTACATAGTAGTGGAGTGGAGCAGAACTGCATTGCATAGCATACACGTTATATGATGATGGTTGTTATGATATTACTGTTTGATATAACATGCTTGTTTGATGTATGCTCGTCTTGCTAACTGCTTCCTTGCCGTTGCTAACATTTATGTTTCTTACTCCCTATCTCTATGTTTCTTGTTTGTGGCATGTATCGTTTATGCAGAGGTTGATGTGCAGCCAATTGAGGAGTGACTCTGAGGTGCCGCGAATCGTAGATAGGATTTCCTGTTTTCAGTAGTTGTTTAGTTGTTTCCAGTTGTATCCGAATTGTTTTATCGGATTGGTTATACCATCTCTGTAGTGTGACATCGGGATTTTGTTCGTTTATGTTTTAGTTATGTTGTGTTTCCTTTATAAACATGTTTCGTTTATTTTCGCGTTATGTTACAATGCGGCAGTCTTTGCCCGGTTTTGATAATTATATATATATACATGTGTTCTCTCTCTTTTATATATATGTTATCGTTTTTGAATGCATGCGGGGTAGAGGGTATCACATTTAGCGGTATCAGATCAGTTCGGCCATGTCCGGACGTGGTATGTGTCTGTTGCGAGTCTTCTGTGTCTTTTGTTTGAATTATCTATACTTGTTATAGATAATGATGTTCCAATATTAAGAACCGTTAGACCTTCCTGCCTGGTTCCTTGTGCTTAACTGTTGTCTCAGGTAAATGCAGGAACCAATGGTAGGAAGAGGTAGGAACGACCAAGCGATCGCCGATGCTTTGGCACTGCTCACCAACGTCATAGGCCAGAACCAGAACAACAACAACCATGGACCAGCTGAGTTTCAGGGAGTGGTCAAGTTCCAGCGAAACAACCCGCCATCTTTGAAGGGAGCTTACGACCCGGAGAGAGCTTTGTTGTGGCTGAGGGAGACAGAGAAGATCTTCCGGGCTATGGGATGCAACGAACAATAGAAGGTCATCTTTGGGACCTTTATATTGACAGAGGAGGCTGAACATTGGTGGGAGAACTGTCGTCAGTGTATCCAGGCCGAAGGTACTAGGATCACATGGACGGTATTTAAGGACAGGTTTCTCGAAAAGTACTTTCCGACGAACATCAAGGACAAAAAGGAGATGGAGTTTCTGACGCTGAAACATGGCAACATGTCAGTAGGATAGTATGCGACTAAGTTTGGGGAGCTCGCCCATTACTATACATTGTACCAGTATGTGCCGGACGACCGCTCCAAGTACATAAAGTTTGAGGCTGGTCTGCGTCCAGAAATCAAGCAGGCTATCAGCTACCAGGAGATCCGAGTCTTTTCCACCGTGGTGAAAAAGTGCCGAATCTTCGAGGATGCTTACAAGTCCAGGATAGCAAGCCGTAAGAGTTCATATGTACATAGCAGTAAGGATGATGATCAGAAGGAAGAAGAAAGACAGTGTTTGGCTCCGATTGGTCAGGACTACAAGGGGAGTGGAAAGGAGCATCGATTCTCAGCAGGTAAGCCTGAGGACTGAGATTCCTCTAGGTCTATCAGGTGTGGTAAATGTGGAAAAGGTCACTCTACCCATCAATTCAAGGAGCTGGAAATCATTTGTTTCAAGTATGGAAAGTATGGCCACTTCCGTCGGGACTGTGAAGAAGCGAAGTCAGATCCACAGAATGTTAGCAGGAATCAGAAGTCTCAAGTCAATCGGCTGAAGACCACTGGGAGGGTCTACTCTCTTAGTGGAGCTGGAGTCTTCGATTCCAAGGACTCAACTCAAGGTACGAGCTTAATTGAAGAAAGTTAACCACTTGAGGTGTTGATGCGTTCATATATGTTTGATCTTTATGCATATGTGTATGTTGGTGGTAGTTTAGCCTTTGGGAGGGTCTTAATAGTGAATTCTAGTTTTCTGGGATCCGCCCGGCCTAAAGTGTAGGAAAATCAACGTTTGGGTTTTCAGCATAATCCGCTCGGCCTACGTTTTCTGAGCCCGACCTATGTTTGTGCCCTACCTAAGTTTTATGAGCCCGACCTAAAGTGCAGGAAAATCCACGTTTGGGTTTTCTGCATAATCTGCCCGACCTATGTTTTCTGAGCCCGGCTAAACGACGATGACAACAATTCATTTTGGGACTTCTGTATCGGCCCAGTTGCACTCTAATTCATTTTAAACCTCTAAATCACGCCCTAAACCCTAGTCTATCGCATCCCAACACTCAAAGCTGCCTCCCTTCTCTTTTTCTCTCAATTCCCATCAACCGTCTCTAGAAAACTCTGTCAAGGTAATCCGTTCTTGCACCGTTCTTCACCATTTCATAGGGCTTAGTTATAGACCCTAGGATTGATTAGAAAGTGTTCTAGGAACATTAATAACGAAGCTATGATTAAAGGATTTCCCCATGATGATAAGACATGAATATTCATGAAGAACAGTTAAGATTAATGAAGTTGATGATCATTGGATTAGTAAGAGCCATTAGGTTGAATCTGTGAATTGTCCCAAGGATTTGAGAAAGGGTTTCTGACCCTTTCTGCCCAGATCAGTACGACCACGCTCCATTGAGCATGACCATGCTTAACAAGGAGCACGCCCGTGCTCCAGTTTGAAACGCAGAGCAGGGCGCGCATTCAAGCACGCCTGTGCTCAGCAGGCAGCACGCCTGTGCTTGCCTGTAGGTCCAGCATGCCCGTGCTGAGGGTGAGCACAACCGTGCTCACCTGACCAGAACAGAAACCAGAATGTTGAAATAGGGGTTTTCACCCCAAACGCTTAAACGACTTAATAAGATACCAACGGAACATGAAGACCAAAGACAAGTGATAAGATGTTGTACCTTGGTAGCCTAATGTCTGCTCCAAGCATTAAGATGTTGAACCATAGTGGCCTAGTGTTCGCTCCAAGTGATAAGATGTTGTACCTTAGTAGCCTAGTGTTCGCTCTAAGGGGACCTTGATGCTTGATGGTCAAGGTGTTGAGCTCTGGTGCTAAATGGCCAGAGTGTTGATAATGCTTAAAAGACTAAATGATGAAGGTTAAACGATAATCCTCGATAGCCTAGTGGTCGAGGTGTTGATGGTGACAAAACATGGGTAGCCTATGGGCCCAAGCGGAGGAGGTGGTTGTGGTTGTGTGTTGTTTTCCATGCATTCACGTATCGGAGATGTTGATTGGAGGTTATGCAACGTAAGGGAGGTTGTTCGAGAGTAAGATGTGTCGGCTGTCCTAAGGGTCCACCCAAGGTTTGATGGATTGCCCCGGCGTTGGTGCTTATTGGCCTATGTGGAAATGTAACCCCAAAGTTGGTATCCTGAGTTAGTTTGGATCCAAGTGCATAGTAGTGGAGTGGAGCAGAACTGCATTGTATAGCATACACGTTGAGATACCCCGTTGTGCCCCGTTGTGTTATTAGATTAAAACCTCATTATTTAATTTCTTAATTGCACATTTAACATGAAAATACGTAAAAATTAAAACTTAAGTTAATAAACATATAACTTAAACCTCACACCATAGTTATAAATACACATATAAGTCTTTTACACATATTTCAAACTACTGTTGATCGTATTCTCTCAGTAGGATCCCTCACAGGAATACTTAAACCAAAATATTAAACTTAGCCGAAAATATAACAACTTCTCACGAGACGCACTAGCCATAGAACAACTAGACCCTAATCACCACGGGTCACGACACGACTCGAGTCCGAGGGTAGATTGGTTCTTTCCCCCACCTACGTTACCACCCGAAAAATGAAATCGGCGATCCTTGATATCCCGCCACGAGTTACCAAAACAACCTTCAACCAAATCAACAAATTAACAAATTAATCAAACAAATCTACATATGAACCTATGATACTAGGTTCGGTCTACTCATCCAAATGAGGGTTAGAGTTCTTTTCTCAACCTAAGCTTTTGGATACTAATTACTTAGGTCCTAGGTAGCTTAGATACATTGGTATAACTTGAAAACATGAACAAAATATTCTAAGCCCTATTTAATTGAATTTCGGCCTCACATAAGAAAATAGGCTAGGATTTTAAAATCAACTTAATCTCTTAGATAAATGATCTTAGGGTGTTAGAGAGCATGAATCAAGCATTTGATTTCACAAATCAATTGACACGGACTCGGCAAGTGTACCGGTTCGTTGCAAGTAATAAAAACGGTGAGACCGAATATCGTTCTCAGGGATCGTGGACAATTACCACTTCGCAAATTTGACTACTATCTAGGCGATCGGATTTTTGATTGAGGGTTGTTCTAACATATAGCAAACAAATAAGAAGAAAATATTTTTTGTGCTTTTTGGGTTTTTCTCAAACAGCTAACGTGAAAGCAAAGAGATGAATAACAATGATATAAGATTGCTGGGGTTAAACTAAGCTAATCCTCCCTTGGTTGTTATGAAATGATAACTAACACAGTTCCTACTCCTCTTATGACAATCGAATCTTTTCTAATATACTCAAGCCTAATGTCTTAGGTGCATTGAGCCTAAAATCCCAAATTAAACCCTAATGTCTTAGGTGGATTAATAAGAGAAATTGCATTAAGACAAGATTCATAAGATTGCAAGTAGCCAACACCTATGTCTAGATTCTTGGACTACTTGGCATATAATTCATGAGCTTACTTTAACATCAACCTTTCAATTGTCTATTAAAGCAACTAATCATTCCTAAGATGATCAATCCTAGGAAAGCATTAAGCATAGAATTATATACTCATAAAGAAGAAGGAAACTGTATTAATCTCAAGCCATATTACAACCAAGTTCAGATAACAATAGTCTAACCCCAACAAAAGGGAGTTTAGCTACGCATAATTGAAGATAAAACAAAAGAAATAATTACAGAGATGAAGAAAAGGGAGAGCTCCATGGAATGATGCACACAGCCTCAGCAGCAGAGAATTTTTCTTTAGGGTTTTCTGAATATCTTTTCTTCTGTTCTGCTCAGTTCTTTTATTACTCGTGGCCGGTCACGGCCGTGATAGCCATCACGGCCAGGCCGTGACGGGTTCTGTCTCTTCTAGTTCTGGTCAAACTACTCTTTCGCGAGGCGAGCACTTATTTCGCGACGCGAGCCGACTTTTGATGCCCGTGATCCCCATCACGGCCAGGCCGTGATCGTCTCTGACTTTTGGAGGTTTCTGGGTCACGGCCGTGATGTACATCACGGCTAGGCCGTGATAGTCTCTGACTTTGGTGGTTTTGGCACAATCACTCTCTCGCGAGGCGAGAAATCATTCGCGTCGCGAACCAACTTTTCACGCCCTTGATCTCTATCACGGCCAAGCCGTGATCGTCTCTGACTTTTGCTGGTTTTGGGTCACGGCCGTGATAGCCATCACGGCTAGGCCGTGACAGATTCTGACTTTTGGTCCCTTTCTTCTTTAGTTTTCAGGCCTTCTCTTCATCTCAGCTTCCTCATGGCTAAAACTTGGGCATTTAATCAAAAATCCCTGCAAAACAACACACGATACCACCTTATCCGTTCCAAATGATAAAACTAAACAAAATCCAACTAAAATGGCCTAACTAAATGCAAATGCATGCAGAAATGTACATGGAAAATGAGGTGAAATCACACTCATCAAATCACCCCAAGCTTAAGATGTTGCTTGTCCTCAAGCAAAAGCCAAGGCCATAAGATGAAAACAACCAGGACAATGATAGTGAACTAAGAACCCGAATAAAATGATCCAAGCACAGGCAGTCAATTATTTCAGCAAGAGACACTCAATTCAAGTCCAATTAGGGGCTTAGTTTCCCTAGACTCACATTCTCACTAATTCGGGCACTCTATCTCACTTGAAGCTCACCCCAAGCTTGTTCATTTGCTTGGCTCTCTTTCTTGCCTCACTCACTCAAGTGTTAAGGGAATATGACATTTCACTCCATTTTCCTCAAAGAATGATTCCTACCATAAGCTTGACTATCAACCACATCTTCACTTTATTAATGAAAAACATCTAATAATCAAGAGGACTTATTCTTTGGTGTAATGGGGCCATGGGATCAATTTTCAGGTGGGAATTTCAAAAAACAGGAAATTTCAAAAGGCTATACAAACAATCAAGCATTGCAAGGCACGACCTTCTAAAATACCTTTCTTGGGTTTCAGTTTACTCTTCCACCATTCTTTCATTTTTTTTCTACTTCTCATTCCTTTTTTTTTGTCATCCCCTTCCCCATTTTTATTTCTTTTTCTCTTCTTCTTCTTTTTCTTTTTTTTTTTTTTCTTTTTTTTGGAGAAGGGGAGATTTTTTATTCCAAGAGAAGTAAAAATTTTTTTTCAGATTCATCTTTTTCTTTTCATCATCCCAACTTTCAACTACATTTTCTAACCCATTTTTGCACAGTACTTTAGAAGGTCCTTCACAAGCATATTTAACAAAACAATTCAGGGCACCAAGAAAAGTATGCTATTCATTCCGGCTCAAAATGGGCAACTAAGGGTAGCATTTACACATTCAAAGTTCAGAAGGCCGGAAAAAATACCTATTGCCTCAATCATTTTCAAAAATGTTTCCAAAAATTTTCTAGTTTCGAAATGGTTTCAAGTCAAGCTCTAGAGAAAAACAGTCCAAGAGGAAAACACTCTACACAAAGAACGGGGGCAGATTTAGTGAGTGCCCCCTAATGGCTCAAAAGCTCACATTCATCAGTTCAAGAACCAGTGAGAACACAAATCCATAGAACACATGCTAATCATCAACTATCCAAGAACATCTCAAGCTTATTTAATGAAGCCAAATTACAAGAATAGAAAATCAGGGTCCAAAATTCACTATCACAGAAAAATTGGCGCTTAGCTCTCACTATCATATGCTCAATCTAAGCAGGGGTAACCGAATCATGCGATCATGCAACTTAAGCCTATATGAATGCAATATTTACAATGCAAGAAAAGAAGAGTACCCCTACCCCAAGCTTAAAGACTTACATTGTCCTCAATGTAAATAATTAAACTTAGAGAGGGGAGAAAACTGGGACAACTCACAAGGTGGTAGTGGTGCTGAATCACATGCTTTCTGGTTTTGTTTCCTCTTGCCCTTCTTCTCCTCCTTCCTTCAACATCTGGAATCACTCAACAAACTATTAACAAACCTCTTGAGCTTCTCAGATTATTCAAGAGGGGGAAATCAAAAACAAAAGAGAAGATGAAAATAAAAATTAAAAATTGGGTTGCCTCCCAATAAGCGCTTCTTTAACGTCACTAGCTTGACGGATGATTTTTTTTTTTTTTTTTTTTTTTTTACTCATAAAGAAGAAGGTGCTCAAGAGTGACGGAAATCGCTTTGACGATCAAAGTTGCCCCCAAGGTAGTGCTTTAGTCTTTGTCCATTTACCGTGAAGGTATCACCTGGATGATGGATCTTCCAATTTAACGGAACCAAATGGAGAGACAGACTTGACATAGAATGGGCCTGACCACCTTGATCTCAATTTGCCTGGAAAGAGCTTGAGTCTTGAGTTAAACAGCAGAATCGATCGGCCTTCTTCAAACTTCTTGGGAAGAATGTACTTGTCATGCCGTAACTTTGTCCTTTCCTTGTATATCCTAGCACTCTCATAAGCCAAGAGTCGGAACTCATCCAACTCATTCAATTGAAGCATCCTCTTGTCCATGGCCAGCCTTGCATCAAAGTTCGGGGCCTTCATCGCCCAAAAAGCACGGTGTTGTAGCTCCACCTAAGATGACATGATTTCCCGAACACCAATTGGTAAGGTGACATACCAATAGGAGTCTTATAAGCAGTCCGATAAGCCCAAAGTGCATCATCAACTTTCTTCGCCCAGTCCTTCCTTGCATTGTTCACAGTTTTTTCCAAAATTCTCTTCATCTCCGGTTGGACAATTCCACTTGCCCACTGGGTTTGGGGATGGTATGGGGTGGTAACTTTGTGGTTCACCCCAAACTTGGCAAGCACTTGCATCAAACTCCTTATTGCAGAAGTGGGTACCCCCATCACTTATGATAGCCCTAGGGGTCCCAAACCGGGTAAAAATATTCTTCCTCACAAAACTGATCACAGTCCTTGCATCATCCTTCAAAGTTGGCACGGCTTCCACCCACTTGCTCACATAATCAACCGCCACCAGGATGTACTTGTTGTTGTAAGACGACGGGAAAGGACCCATGAAGTCAATCCCCCATACGTCAAAGAGCTCTACCTCCAATATACCCTTCAAGGGCATCTCATTCCTCTTGGAAATACTGCCGGTCCTCTGGCATTTATCACAATTCATCACCCAAGCTCGGGAGTCCTTGAAAATAGTGGGCCAAAACAGCCCGCTTTGTAGAATCTTCATGGCGGTCCTCTCACCACCAAAATGTCCTCCATAGGGTGAGTTGTGGCAGTGGGTCAACACCCCATTAATTTCTTCTTCAGGTATGCACCTCCTCAGAATTCCATCTGAACCCCTTTTTGAAAAGATACGGCTCATCCCAAATGTAGAACTTGGCATCATGAATGAGCTTCTTCCTCTGGTGCGCATTGAAGTCCTTAGGAATTTTATTGGCCGCCTTGTAATTTGCAATATCCGCGAACCAAGGTGCCACTTGCACCACAAACAACTGTTCATCTGGGAACTCCTCTTGAATTGGCAACTTTGCTTCTGCTTGGACCTCTGCTTGTGGAAGCCTGGACAAATGGTCGGCTACCACATTCTCCACTCCTTTCTTGTCCTTTATTTCCAAATCAAACTCTTGGAGTAGCAGTATCCACCTAATAAGCCTTGGCTTAGCATCCTGTTTAGTCATCAGATATCTCAAAGCAGAATGATCAGTGTAGACTGTAGTTTTACAACCAATCAAGTAGGATCTAAATTTATCAAAAGCAAATACCACAAGCAAGCAACTCTTTTTCAGTCGTAGTGTAATTCAATTGGGCATCATTAAGCACACGACTGGCATAGTAAATGACATGCAGCACTTTGTTTTTTCTTTGGCCCAAAATGGCTCCCACCGCATAGTCACTTGCATCACACATTAGCTCAAAAGGTAAACTCCAATCTGGAGGAGCAATGACTGGTGCGGTGGTGAGTTTTTCTTTCAAAATTTTGAAGGCATGCATGCAATCATCATCAAATATAAAAGGAGTGTCAGCTACCAAAAGCTTGCATAAGGGTTTCACTATTTTTGAAAAATCTTTTATGAACCTTCTATAAAAACCCGCATGCCCTAGGAAGCTTCTAACACCTTTTACATTTAAGGGAGGAGGAAGTTTTTCAATCACTTCAATTTTGGCTCTATCAACCTCCATCCCTTGTGATGAAATTTTGTGCCCAAGAACTATACCCTCCCTAACCATGAAATGGCATTTTTCCCAATTTAAAACGAGGTTAGTTTCTTGGCACCTTTTTAGGACACAGGCAAGATTATTCAAACAGTTATCAAATGAATCACCAAATACAGAAAAATCGTCCATAAATACCTCAATAAACTTCTCATTCATATCAGAAAATATGGAGAGCATGCACCTTTGAAAAGTGGCGGGCGCATTGCACAACCCGAAAGGCATTCTCCTGTATGCATAGACTCCATAAGGGCAGGTGAAAGCGGTCTTCTCTTGGTCCTCCGGGTCAACCACAATCTGGTTATACCCGGAGTATCCATCAAGGAAACAGTAAAAAGCATGGCCCGCCAACCTCTCTAGCATCTGATCAATGAAGGGTAATGGGAAGTGGTCTTTTCTAGTGGCCTCATTCGGTCTTCTCAGAGTCAATGCATACCCTCCATCCGGACACGGTCCTGGAGGGAATAAGTTCATTCCTTTCATTCGCTACCACTGTCATCCCCCCTTTTTTCGGCACAACTTGGACCGGACTCACCCATGGACTATCGGAGATGGGATAGATAATGCCCGCATCCAACAACTTCACAATCTCCTTCCTCACAACTTCCTTCATATTTGGGTTGAGCCTTCTTTGCGGTTGCCTAACCGGCTTGAATTTTTCCTCCACACGGATTTTGTGCATGCAGAAGGAGGGGCTTATCCCTTTCAAATCGGACATAGACCATCCAATTGCAGATTTGTGCTCCTAAGCACCCTCAACAGCTTCTCTTCTTCCAAGGAATTCAACCCACTACTGATGATAACTGGGAATGAAGAGTTCATCCCTAGGAAGGCATAACGGAGATGGGATGGCAATTCCTTCAACTCTAGCACCGGTGGGTCACCCTTATCTTTAATTCTCACATCTTCCACCACTTTGTCTTCATCAAGATTACTCACAACCGGACAAGCCTCCGGAGATTTAATCATGAGATCAACTTCTTCTGCACCTACTTCTTCTTCCACATCCTCTACCATTAGAGCGGCTTCCAATGAATCTTCAAACTTCTGGTGCAAACTCTTGTCAGCTAATGAATCAATGAGGTCCACTATCATGCATGTGTCCTTGTCGCTTGGGTGTTTCATCGCTTCAAACACATTAAAAGTGACCTTTTCGTCTTGTACCGAAGCACCAATTCCCCTTGATTGACATCGATCAAGGCTCTACCTGTTGCTAGGAATGGTCTCCCAAGAATCGGGGGTATCACCATCTTCACCATATCTAACACCACAAAATCTGCTGGAAAAATAAATTTATCTACCTTCACCAACAAATCCTCCACAACACCATAGGGGTATGTAATTGAACGGTCCCGCGGTTGAAGAGAAATTCCTGTTGGTTTTACTTCACCAATCCCCAGCTTCTTAAAAATGGAGAGCGGCATCAGATTAATACTTGCCCCCAAATCGCACAATGCTCTCCCTATGTTCAGATGACCAATCGTGCATGGGATAGTGAAACTGCCCGGGTCCTTCATTTTTCTTGCGCCTTCCTTTGAAGTATAGCGCTGCACTCTTCAGTAAGCATAACTGTCTCCTCCTTCCACCTTCTTTTGTTTGTAAGGATCTCCTTCATGAATTTTGCGTAGGAAGGCATTTGCTGTAGAGCTTCAGCAAACGGGATGTTTATTTGTAGCTTTTTAAATACATCCAGGAACTTAGAAAACTGCTGATCTTTTGCTTCTTTCTTCAACCGTTGGGGGTATGGAATTCTGAAATATGGGGGCAGCTCCTTGGGATTATCAACCTCTTCCAGAATCTGTCTTCTAGTCTTCTTCTTCGCAAATTCTTCATCAACCAATTTCTCCCTCTCGTGGTTCTTGACTTCTACATCAATAGGATTAGAGGTAGTACCTTGGGAAGTTCCTGGTTTCTTCATTGTTTACCTCTTCGATTGCCCTTGTCAATTCCAAAATCACTTGTCTTCTCTTCCTTCTCTTTTTCTTGTGGACTTAACATTCTCCCGCTTCTTGTAACAATGGCCTTACAATCTTCTCTTGGGTTCTTCTCAGTATCCCCAGGCAATTGTCCTGGAGGTCTCTCTGCCATCTGCCTTGCTAGTTGGCCCATTTGATGCTCCAAGTTCTTGATTGAAGCATTCTGATTCTTTATACTCTCTTGAGTAACTTGCATGAACTGGCCTAGAAGGTTCTCCAATTTGCTCGAACTTTCTTGAGGGGGCTTTGCTTGAGTATTTGAACTTTGCCCTTGTCTCCAACTAAAGTTGGGATGATTGCGCCACCCCGGATTGTAGGTGTTGGAGTAGGGATCATTTCTAGGCCCTTGGTTGCCCATATAGCTTACCTCTTCTTGCCCCGAGCTTCCAACCACATTGATCTCACAGTTCCCATTTGCATGGTTGCCTCCACAGAAATCACACACTGAGGCACCTTGAGCTTGAATAGCTTGTACTTGAGAATTCTGCAGTTGAACCGACCCCAGTTGTTTGGTAAGAATAGCCATTTGTGCTTTTAGGGCACCAATTTCATCCAGCTCTAGAACACCTCTCTTCGACCATTGACCGAGAACTAGGCATTTGATAGTCATTGTTAGCCATGTTCTCAATCAAGTCCTTTGCTTCTTCCGGTGTTTTCTGACTCAATGTACCTCCTGCAGCCGCTTCAATCATACTTCTTGAGTTCCTGTTGAGCCCATTAACAAAAGTTGCGACCTGCTGCCATGTCTCCAGTTCATGATTGGGACAAGCTGTGAGTAAAGACTTGAACCTCTCCCAGGCTTCATATAGTGACTCACCATCCCTCTGTGCAAAGGCATTGATCTCTGATCTCAGTTTAATCATCCTTGATGGAGGGAAGAAGCGAGACAAAAACTTGCTGACTAAGTCGTTCCAGGTGATGATGCTCCCATGAGGATGAGATTGAAGCCATGCCTTGGCTCTATCCCTCAAGGAGAAAGGGAAAAGCCTTAACCGAATGGCCTCATCGGAAGCTCCGTTCAACTTGATGGTGTCACACAGCTCAATGAAGGTACCAATATGAGCATGAGGATCTTCACTCTCCAACCCTCCAAACTGGTTTTCTTTGCACAAGGTGGAGGAGTGAGGCCTTAATTTCGAAATTATTGCAGGCCACTGCAGGTCTCACAATCGGAGTTCCACATCTATCAACTCTAGGGGAAGTGTAGTCCCCCATTGTTCTCCTTGGTGCGTTCTCTTCTGCCATGGTGACAGCTGCTACTCCAACTTGTGGCTCTTGCACACTAGGTAACTCAACTTGCTGCTCTTGTCTACTAGAAGATGCTCTTTCTCTGTTCTGTCTTGCCTTGGTTCTCTTTCTATTCCTTCTGCAGAGTCTCTCGATCTCAGGTTCGAATTGGAGTTCACCTGGGTCGATTGTACCTCGCATACACTGAACAAACAGAGTAGCACGGAACAAACAGAAAAACAGCACTTGCAGAAATTCACAGCAGAGATATAGACACTAAGAACGAAAACAACACAGTAGGAAAAACAGTAAAAAAAATAAAATGCCTAAATTAGGAGTCCCCTTTGGTACTCGTGATATTGGCACACCGATCCCCGGCAACGGCGCCAAAAACTTGACACGGACTCGGCAAGTGTACCGGTTCGTTGCAAGTAATAAAAACGGTGAGACCGAATATCGTTCTCAGGGATCGTGGACAATTACCACTTCGCAAATTTGACTACTATCTAGGCGATCGGATTTTTGATTGAGGGTTGTTCTAACATATAGCAAACAAATAAGAAGAAAATATTTTTGTGCTTTTTGGGTTTTTCTCAAACAGCTAACGTGAAAGCAAAGAGATGAATAACAATGATATAAGATTGCTGGGGTTAAACTAAGCTAATCCTCCCTTGGTTGTTATGAAATGATAACTAACACAGTTCCTACTCCTCTTATGACAATCGAATCTTTTCTAATATACTCAAGCCTAATGTCTTAGGTGCATTGAGCCTAAAATCCCAAATTAAAACCTAAATGTCTTAGGTGGATTAATAAGAGAAATTGCATTAAGACAAGATTCATAAGATTGCAAGTAGCCAACACCTATGTCTAGATTCTTGGACTACTTGGCATATAATTCATGAGCTTACTTTAACATCAACCTTTCAATTGTCTATTAAAGCAACTAATCATTCCTAAGATGATCAATCCTAGGAAAGCATTAAGCATAGAATTATATACTCATAAAGAAGAAGGAAACTGTATTAATCTCAAGCCATATTACAACCAAGTTCAGATAACAATAGTCTAACCCCAACAAAAGGGAGTTTAGCTACGCATAATTGAAGATAAAACAAAAGAAATAATTACAGAGATGAAGAAAAGGGAGAGCTCCATGGAATGATGCACACAGCCTCAGCAGCAGAGAATTTTTCTTTAGGGTTTTCTGAATATCTTTTCTTCTGTTCTGCTCAGTTCTTTTATTACTCGTGGCCGGTCACGGCCGTGATAGCCATCACGGCCAGGCCGTGACGGGTTCTGTCTCTTCTAGTTCTGGTCAAACTACTCTTTCGCGAGGCGAGCACTTATTTCGCGACGCGAACCAACTTTTCACGCCCTTGATCTCTATCACGGCCAAGCCGTGATCGTCTCTGACTTTTGCTGGTTTTGGGTCACGGCCGTGATAGCCATCACGGCTAGGCCGTGACAGATTCTGACTTTTGGTCCCTTTCTTCTTTAGTTTTCAGGCCTTCTCTTCATCTCAGCTTCCTCATGGCTAAAACTTGGGCATTTAATCAAAAATCCCTGCAAAACAACACACGATACCACCTTATCCGTTCCAAATGATAAAACTAAACAAAATCCAACTAAAATGGCCTAACTAAATGCAAATGCATGCAGAAATGTACATGGAAAATGAGGTGAAATCACACTCATCATCAATCAAAAACTTTTCAACCCTTTTATGTTAGGGTTTCGACCTCTATAAGAAAATTAGGCTAGGGATTTTTGTTGAACCTAAGCTCTTGGATTTAAGCTACCTTAAATCAAGTACTAACTTTTAAAACAAACAACAAAACACCAAACCCATTTTACAACGTAGGTTGGGCCAAATAGGGTTCAATGTGAAAGAAAATGATTTTGATCACATGCGCTTGGATAGTGAAAGTAAGGTTCATTACTAGATCATAGAAATTGGTTTCACATTTTTAGGATTTTTCTACAATTTTATAAATTCTTTTAAGTTCAAGATCTAGGATTGGAAAAATATGATTCATGGCATAAACATGAGAAATACATGAAGATGAAAGCTTAGATGATCAAGGATGTGAGCTTTTATCTCTTGAAGATTGAAGAAATGAAGAAAATGATCAACCTTCACTAAGTTGAAAACTGGACAGCTTGAGGGTGTGATGGTATTGTGAGTGTATCTCACAATATACTTATCCAAAAATCACAAATGTTGGCTTGGTATAAAGATAATAAGAAAAGAACGACTTTTGTGTGGAAGGTTTCATTTGGTTCGGATCATAACAGGGGTGAAAAGGGCCTTTTTTCTGCTGTTTCGTGTGTTACTGATAATTCTGGGAAGTTTAGGAATTTTGGGCATATCTCCCAATCTACGTATCCGTTTTTTATTATCTTTAGCTTTTTGGAAATAAGAGAGAAAGAGGCACAACTTTTATGTTGAGAGTTTTACAAGTTTCAGAAAGGAAGAGGGTCATATTTTCGTTGGAGATTCGGTGTTCTTATGAGTTTTGTAGCTTAGAGAAAATGGAGAAAACTTGGTGAGGAAGATGAAGAGAAGTGGGGAGAGGGCAGCTGCGGTTTTGAGTCTTTATATAGGCTTATATTTAGGCTTTGTTTGGTTCCTTAGAGTCCAAATAATGAGTTTTGTGACTATCAAATTAATATATGATTAATCATAGTTAATAGTTAACTTAACTAAGGTTATTTTGGCTAATAATGGTTAACAATATGTGACTCACAATTGATGGAGGTGTGCCTGATTTTGGGCCACACATACTGACTCACCAATGAGTCACCGATCATATCCGTTAGTGGTTCCCGGAAATTTTGGGCCACACATAATGACTTTTTGGTCTTTTCACATAAAAGTCATGATTACTAGCATTTAATGCTCATAAATTCTTGGTGACTCATCCTCCATGAGCCATCATGTACGACTCGTTGTCCCGATCTCTTGACATGTCTCTGCTGTTCCGTTTTCGACTCCGTCGGTTTCCCGATTAGGGTTTTACGCCCGTATAAAAGCGTAATATTTCGTTTTCGGCTGAAAACTTTCAAACTAACCAAACTCGTTGAAAATATGATTTAAATATAAACCATTTCATTCATGAGTCAAAATTAGGTTTTCTAATCATTAAAATCTTACTGTCAGTGAAAACACTGACCATTTTCCGTCCGAACTTTTACCAAAATTCGTCGGAATAAAGATAATATTTTATTTCTGATAAGAAATTTGGAAAGTAGACTTCCTCACGGAAAAATATAAAAAATCTACAAATTTCAGTTTTTGGGCCAAATTAAGGTTTTCTGTCATTATAAAATATAATGTCAGTTTAAAAAAACGCAGATCGGTTTCCGTCTGAGTTTTAAACCCAAAATTTCACCGTTACCTTCCACCATAAGAGAGACTATGAATATGATTTTATTTTATTTAAAATCACATTCTAACTCTCAGATTAAAATATAATTAATTATATTTTAACCGGTTAAACAACGTAATTAAAAATCGGACAGTTACATTACTACCACTCTTAGGAAAAAATTCCGTCCTCGAAATTTCATAACTCAAAACTAGACATCATTTTGTAATCGTATATTAATCTAAAGATCCCACATTATATTTCTCATCGCTGTCTTTCCCCTAGGTGACAGTGGTAACTTCATAACAAAATTCATTCTTATATCGTTCTATTTATCCTCGAAACAATTGATCACTACATTATATTCATTGTCCTTAACATTTCTCCTTGATCTATCATCCTTGAAGGACATAATTAAAACTTAATCATTTCCTTCTTCTTACTACTGATCCATTAGAGAACCTTATTTCGACATCTAACTCCCGCAATTAACACCACAATTAATTCCAACTTCTAACTTCTACCATTACCCACAATTAACACCACAATCAATTTCAACATCTAACTTCTACCATTAACACCGCAATCAATACTACCCTAACTTCCTACTCGAAGTATCAAATCACAATTCTTAGATCCATGGCGTGTATTCCACTATTTTGATTATAACAATATTACACATACCTTCTATGAGATCTGCAGGAAGAGAGGAATCAATTCCCCTCATGGTGAACACTCTCCTAGTGGTTGGGGGTCTAGCCATCTGCTGACCTATTCCTCGATCTCTTCTCCCAGCTTCACCTACATAACTTCCAGCTCCTCTACCAATAGCTACAGTCTGCTGCCTATTTCTCTGTCTACACTCACGAGCAAAATAACCTAGTTTACCGCAATGAAGACAACCAGGTCACTCCTTGAAATCCCGCAAATAATGCAGTCCTCCACATAAGTAACAACCTAAACCTCTCTGCTGCTGCTGGCCTGCTCCACCCACCGGGGCTGTAGGAACTGGTGCTGGTGCAACTGTCTGCATTGATCTGTTATATGGTTTCCGTCTCCACTAAGAACCACTATCTACTCTCCTCTGCACATCTGATCAAATAGGACCTCCAATCCTTTATTGCTTCTACTCAGCAGCCAGCTTTTGATCTATACTTTCGATCGCACCGCATCTTTCCACCATCTCTGGAAAACTCTAGCTATCAAGAAATACTATAGCTCTCTGGAGTTCATGTTGGAGTCCTTCCTCAAACCTTCTACATTGCCAATCTTCATCCGGGAATTTCTGATAAAATTCGGAATACTTAATCAGAGCCTCAAATCCTGATGCATAATCACCAACAGTCATGTTGCCTTGTTTGAGACTCATGAATTCCCTTTCTTTCTCGCGTCGAACTAGACGCGAAAAATACTTCTCAAAGAAGAAGTCACTAAACAGATGCCAGTTGATAAATCTGCCTTCGACCTCTAGCAATCTTTGCTTGCCTCCCCACCAAGACTCTGCTCCCCCGGTTAGCATCATGGCATCATACGTCACTTTCCTATCATCTCTGCAACGCATGGTATCGAAAAGCTTCTCGATCTCTTGTACCCACCATTTTGCTTTCTCCGGACCATAATCTCCTAGGAATTGGGGTGGCTTCCCTTTCAGGAAAGTAGTCATTTCGGCATCTTCAGCTGCTGCAGCTCTCCTTTGATTCTATTGTTCGTGCTACTTTTTGTTCATCTAAAACATCTCAGCATTTTGCCGTGTTTGTAATAACAGAGCGGTAGCTATGTTTTTCATGGTATGTTGAGTCTCAGATGACTCTCCTCCACTTCCGGTATGATTATTTTCCACATTGTCAGCTCCAACAATTCTTTCAGGAGTTTTGTCACCACTATCGATCGGACCTCCTCTTCCACGAGCCAAGATTCTGTAAAAGAAATCATTCGCTCTTATCAGTATGACATATAATACCATATAGACAAGTACATAAATACCATATGTCATACTAATGTTAATTATCGCATCGGATTCGGACACACTACCCATCTTCTAAGCATAGTTAAAATCCGATGTGGACTCAACTAGACACGGCCAGTAACAACATCCTAGACCTCACAGTCCGATTAGAACCGAATTGCTCTGATACCAAAATGAGACACCCCGTTATGCCCTGTTGTGTAATTAGATTAAAACCTCATTATTTAATTTCTTAATCGTGCACTTAACATGAAAGTACGTAAAAATTAAAACTTAAGTTAATAAACATATAACTTAAACATAACACCATAGTTATAAATACACACCTAAGTCTTTTACACATATTTCAAACTACTGTTGAGGGTATTCTCTCAGTAAGATCCCTCACAGGAATACTTAAACCAAAATATTAAACTTAGCAGAAAATATAAAAACATCTCACGAGACGCATTGGCCGTAGACTAACTAGACCCTAATCACCATGGGTCACGACTCGACCTCCAGCTTCCGGTTCATAGGGAGTTCCATCCAACCCCACTTTGTTCAGCTCAGCCACAGGTTCTTCAAGTACAATCCCATACAAGATAAAATAAAACATACAGAAAGATACAGGGGAAAAGAAACAGTTCTATCATCAAAAAGCGGAAAAGAGTCATATTATATCATACAATAAATGTCACACACAATTAACACCCATAATTAGCAATCATCCTCAAATTATAATACCGTCCTCTACCCTCAACTCATTCCATATTAATCCTTATGCTAACATAACTGTCTCTATTCCTTCCACACTCGTCAGTAGTCCATGGTAGTCCGATGCAAAGAACTCAGTATAGTACACTTCTATCTTTTGATAGGATAAGACTTGGCATAGTGCACTTCTATCTTTCGACAAGATAGGATCCGGTATAGTGCTCTTCTATCTTTTGATAGGATAGGATTCAGTTTAGTGCTCTTCTATCTTTTGATAGGTTAGAACTCGATATAGTGCACTTCTATCTTTTGATAGGATAAATCATATCAACGCGTCAAGGACTGAAAAAGTAATTGCTTCAAAGCCTCTATATGAATCTCACTATCTCGCATCAATAACAACCTAGTACCTCAAGCTCCCATCATAAACACAACTCGCATTCTATGTCATATCTCATCCATTAGATAACTTAATTAAGCTAGGCACCTCTAAGTCAATTCATTCTCTTACCCAAACAATCATCTCCCTAACAACATATATCCTTGCTTAAAATCAACTAAGCATAGTATTAAAAACCAGGAAGATCATGCATCACACAATATCAGGAAATATTCAAATATCTCAATATCATATAAAGCAATTTATCACAACCAACCCATAATAATCAAATCAAATAAATAACAAAGTCAGACTCTGTCACGGCCAGGCCGTGATAGCCATCACGATCGTGACAGACATCAAATGCAAGAATTCTACAAAACAGAACCTGTCACGGCCTGGCCATGACAACCATCACGGCCATGACAGACAACAAAAATCCTCAATATCATAAATATTCAAACCCCAAAATAAAACATCACATGCATATGGAATACCTCAACCAGCGTATCACAGTAAATTCAACAACAAAAAGTCAGACATCCTCAATATCATATAATCAACCTAATGCCGATAACTCTATAATCCCCAGATCACCATTGGTTTTACAGAAAAGGTTTCCAAAGTGATGTTGGTCTTGTCGATTACTCGACTACTAGTAGGGTTTAGGTCGCCCTATACAATCATTATATTATATACTACTTATTGATTCCGATGGTAGATTGGTTCTTTCCCCCACCTACGTTACCACCGGAAAAATTAAATTGACGATCCTTGATATCCTGCCACGAGTTACCAAAACGACCTTCAACCAAATCAACAAATTAATCAAACAAAGGTGTGAAAAGGGCCTTCTTTCTGCTGTTTCGTGTGTTGCCGAGAATTCTGGACAGTTTCGATATTTGGAGCATATCTCCCAATCTAATTATCCATTTTTGATGATATTTTTCTTAATGGAAAGAAGAGAGAAATAGGTACAACCTTTATGTTGAGAGTTTTCCGAGTTTCAGAAAGGAAGAGGGTCTTATTTTCGGTAGAGATTTGGTATTCTTATGAGTTTTGTAGCTTAGAGAAAATGGAGAAAACTTGGTGAGGAAGATGAAGTGAAGTGGGGAGAGGGCAGCTGTGGTTTTGAGTCTTTATATAGGCTTATATTTAGGCTTTGTTTGGTTCCTTAGAGTGTAAATAATGGGTTTTGTGACTATCAAATTAATATATGATTAATCATAGTTAATAGTTAACTTAACTAAGGTTATTTTGGCTAATTATTGTTAATAATATGTGGCTCACATTTGATGGAGGTGTGGCTGATTTTGGGCCACACATAGTGACTCGCCAATGAGACACCGATCCTATCCGTTAGTGGTTCCCGAAAATTCCGTACGCAGCTCGGTCATTTACCCGATTTCGGTTTTTGAGAGGAAAATGATGAAACGAAAGCAAAATGAAATATGCATGGTTTAGTGTCAATGTCTACAAGAAATTGAGGAGATGTGGGAGGTTTACAACCACATAAAATGAGTGGTTAAGAGTGCGTAGATGTGTCTGGTTAATACCTGCGAAAACTTGGGGGTACTTTGGTCTTTTCACCTAAAAGTCATGATTACTAGCATTTAATGCTCATAAATGCTTGGTGACTCATCCTCCATGAGTCATCATGTACGACTCATTGTCCCGATATCTTGACAGGTCTCTACAGTTCCATTTCCAACTCCGTCGGTTTCCCGATTAGGGTTTTACCCCTGTAGAAAAGCGTAATATTTCGTTTTCGAATGAAAATTTTCAAACTAACCAAACTCGTTGGAAATATGATTTAAATATAAATCATTTCGTTCACGAGTAAAATTAGGTTTTCTGATCATTAAAATCTTACTGTCAGTGAAAACACTAACTGTTTTCCGTCCGAACTTTTACCAAAATTCGTCCGAATAAACATAATATTTTATTTCTGATCAGAAATTTGGAAAGTAGACTTCCTCACGGACAAAAAATATAAAAAATCTACAAATTTTAGTTTTTGACCCAAATTAGGGTTTTCTGTCAGTATAAAATTATATTGTCAGTTAAAAAAAACAGACCGATTTCCGTCTGAGTTTTAAACCCAAAATTTCACCGTAACCTTCTACCATATGAGAGACATTGAATATGATTTTATTTAATTTAAAATCACTTTCTAACTCTCAGATTAAAATATAATTAATTATATTTTATCCGGTTAAATAGCATAATTAAAAATCAGGCTGTTACATAACTACCCCTCTTAGAAAAAAACTCCGTCCTCGGAATTTCTTAATTCAAAACTAGACATCATTTTGTAATCGTATATTGATCTAAAGATCCCAAAATATATTTCTCATCGATGTCATTCCCCTAGGTGACAGTGGTAACTTCATAACATAATTCATTCTTATATCATTCTATTTATCCTCGAAACAATCCATCACTACATTATATTCATTGTCCTTAACATTTCACCTTGATCTATCATCCTTGAAGGACATAATTAAAACTTATTCATTTCCTTCTTCTTACTACTGATCCAGTAGAGAACCTTATTTCGGCATCTAACTCCCGCAATTAACACCACAATCAATTCCAACTTCTAACTTCTACCATTACCTGCAATTAACACCACAATCAATTTCAACATCTAGTTTTTACCATTAACACCGCAATCAATACTACCCTAACTTACTACTCAAAGTATAAAATCACAATACTTAGATCCATGGCGCGTATTCCACTATTCCGATTATAACAATATTACACATACCTTCTATGAGATCTGCAGGAAGAGAGGAATCAATTTCCCTCATGGTGAACACTCTCCCAGTGGTTGGGGGTCTGTCCATCTGCTGACCTATTCCTGGATCTCATCTCCCAGGTTCACCTCCATAACTTCCAGCTCCTCTACCAATAGCTACAGTCTGCTGCCTATTTCTCTGTCTACACTCACGAGCAAAATGACCTGGTTTACTGCAATGGAGACAACCAGGTCACTCCTTGCAATCCCGCAAATAATGCAGTCCTCCACATAAGTAACAACCTAAACCTCTCTGCTGCTGCTAGTCTGCTCCACCCACCGGGGCTGTAGGAACTGGTGCTGGTGCAACTGTCTGCATTGATCTGTTATATGGTTTCCGTCTCCACTGAGAACCACTATCTACTCTCCTCTGCACATCTGATCAAATAGGACCTCCAATCCTTTGTTGCTTCTGCTCAGCAGCCAGCCTCTGATCTATACTTTCGATCGCACTGCAACTTTCCACCAGCTCTGGAAAACTCTAGCTATCGAGAAATACTATAGCCCTCTGGAGTTCATGTTGGAGTCCTTCCTCAAACCTTCTACATTGCCAATCTTCATCCAGGAATTTCTGATAAAATTCGGAATACTTAATCAGAGCCTCAAATCGTGATGCATAATCACCAACAGTCATGTTGCCTTATTTGAGACTCATGAATTCCCTTTCAGTTCGACGCAGAAAATACTTCTCAAAGAAGTAGTCACTAAACAGCTGCCAGCTGATAAATCTGCCTTCGGCCTCCAGCAATCTTCGCTTGCCTCTCCACCAAGACTCTGCTCCCCCGGTTAGCATGAAGGCAACATAACCACTTTCCTATCCTCTCTGCAGGGCATGGTATCGAATATCTTCTCGATCTCTTATACCCACCATTCTGCCTTCTATGGATCATAATCTCCTTGGAATTAGGGTGGCTTCCCTTTCAGTAAAGTAGTCATTCCGGCATCTTCAGTTGCTGCAGTTCTCCTTTGATTCTATTGTTCCTGCTGCTCTTTGTTCATCTGCAGCATCTCAACATTCTGCTGTGTTTGTAATAACAGAGCAGTAGCTATGTTTTTCATGGTATGTTGAGTCTCGGATGACTCTCCTCCACTTACGGTATGATTATTTTCCACATTGTCAGCTCCAACAATTCTTTCAGGAGTTCTGTCACCATTATCGATCAGACGTCCTCTTCCACAAGCCAAGATTCTGTAAAAGAAATCATTCGCTCTTATCAGTATGGCATATAATACCACAAAGACAAGTATATAAATACCATATGTCATACTAATGTTAATTATCGCATCGGATTCGGACACACTACCCATCTTCTAAGCATAGTTAAAATCCGACGTGGACTCAACTGGACACGGCCAGTAACAACATCCTAGACCTCACAATCCGATTAGAATCGAACTGCTCTAATACCAAAATGAGACACCCCGTTGTGCCCCGTTGTGTTATTAGATTAAAACCTCATTACTTAATTTCTTAATCGCGCACTTAACGTAAAAATACGTAAAAATTAAAACTTAAGTTAATAAACATATAACTTAAACATCACACCATAGTTATAAATATACACATAAGTCTTTTACACATATTTCAAACTACTGTTGAGGGTATTCTCTCAGTAGGATCCCTCACAGGAATACTTAAACCAAAATATTAAACTTAACGGAAAATATAAAAACGTCTCACGAGACTTACTGGCCTTAGACTAACTAGACCCTAATCACCATAGGTCACGACTCGACCTCCGGCTTTCGTTTCATAGGGAGTTCCATCCAACCCCTCTTCGTTCAACTCAGCCACAGGGTCTTCAAGTACGATCCCATAAAAGATAAAATAAAACATATAGAAAGATATAGGGAATAAGAAACAGTTCTATCATCAAAAAGCGGAAAAGAGTCATAATATATCATACAATAAATGTCACACACAATTAACACCCATAATTAGCAATCATCCTCAAATTATAATATTGTTCTCTACCCTCAACTCATGCAATCTAAATCCTTATGCTAACATAACTGTCTCTATTCCTTCCACACTCGTCAGTAGTCCATGGTAGTCCGATGCAAAGATCTCAGTATAGTACACTTCTATCTTTTGATAGGATAAGACTCGGCATAATGCACTTCTATCTTTCGACAAGATAGGATCCAGTATAGTGCTATTCTATCTTTTGATAGGATAGTATTCAATTTAGTGCTCTTCTATCTTTTGATAGGTTAGAACTCGATATAGTGCACTTCTATCTTTTGATAGGATAAATCATATCAATGCGTCATGGACTGAAAAAGTATCTATATCAAAGCCTCTATATGAATCTCACTATCTCGCATCAATAACAACCTAGTACCTCAAGCTCCCATCATAACCTCAACTCGCATTCTATGTCACATCTCATCCATTAGATAACTTAATTAAGCTAGTCACCTCTAAGTCAATTCATTCTCTTACCCAAACAATCATCTCCCGAACAACATATATCCTTGCTTAAAATCAACTAAGCACAGAATAAAAATCAAGGAAGATCATGCATCACACAATATCAGGAAATATTCAAATATCTCAATATCAAATAAAGCAATTTATTCCAACCAACCCATAATAATCAAATCAAATAAATAACAAAGTCATATTCTGTCACGGCCAGGACGTGATAGCCATCACGACCGTGACAGACATCAAATGCAAGAATTCTACAAAATAGAACCTATCACTGCCTGGCCATGACAACCATCACGGTCGTGACAGACAACAAGCATCCTCAATATCATAAATATTCAAACCCCAAAATAATACGTCACATGCATATGGAATACCTCAACCAGCGTATCACAGTAAATTCAACAACATAAAGTCAGACATCCTTAATATCATATAATCAACCTAATGCCGTTAAACCTACAATCCCCAAATCACCATTGGTTTTATAGAAAAGGTTTCCAAAGTGATTTTGATCTTGTCGATTACTCGACTACTAGTAGGATTTAGGTCTCCCTACACTATAAATATATAATATACTACTTATCGATTCCGACGGTAGATTGGTTCTTTCCCACACCTACGTTACCACCAGAAACACAAAATCGACGATCCTTGATATCCCGCCACGAGTTACCAAAACCACCTTCAACCAAATTAACAAATTAACAAATTAATCAAACAAATCTACATATGAACCTATGATACTAGGTTCGGCCAACTCATCCAAATGAGGGTTAGAGTTCTTTTCTCAACCTAAGCTTTTGGATACTAATTACTTAGGTCCTAGGTAGCTTTAGATACATTGGTATAACTTGAAAACATGAACAAAATATTCTAAGCCCTATTTAATTGAATTTCGGCCTCACATAAGAAAATAGGCTAAGATTTTCAAATCAACGTAATCTCTTAGATAAATGATCTTAGAGAGTTAGAGACCATGAATCAAGCATTTGATTTCACAAATCAATCAAAAACTTTTCAACCCTTTTATGTTAGGGTTTCGGCCTCTATAAGAAAATTAGGCTAGGGATTTTTGTTGAACCTAATCTCTTAGATTTAAGCTCTACAAGTATTATAGAACTTAAATCAAGTACTAACTTTCAAAACAAACAACAAAACACCAAACCCATTTTACTACATAGGTTCGGCCATATAGGGTTCAATAGGAAAGAAAATGATTTTGATCACATGTGCTTGGATAATGAAATTAAGGTTCATTACTAGATTATAGAAATTGGTTTCACATTTTTAGGATTTTTCTACAATTTTCTAGAATTCTTTTAAGTTCTAGATCTAGGAATGGAAAAATATGATTCATGGCATAAACATGAGAAATACATGAAGACAAAAGCTTAAATGATCAAGGAGATGAGCATTTACCTCTTGAAGATTGAAGAAATGAAGCAAATGATCAACCATCACTAAGTTGAAAACTGGACAACTTGAGGGTGTGATGGTATTGTGAGTGTATCTCACAATATACTTATCCAAAAATCTCAAACTTTGGCTTGTTAGAAATATACGAAGAAAAGGAAAAACTTTAGTTTTGAAGGTTTCATTTTTTTCGGATCATAAAAGGGGTGAAAAGGGCCTTCTTTCTGCTGTTTCGTGTATTGCTGTGAATTCTGGGCAGTTTCGGTATTTTGAGCATATCTCCCAATCTACTTGTCCGTTTTTGATGATCTTTAGTTGTTTGGAAATAAGAGCGAAAGAGGCACAACTTTTATGTTGAGAGTTTTACGAGTTTCAGAAAGGAAGAGGGTCATATTTTCGGTGGAGATTCGGTGTTCTTATGAGTTTTGTAGCTTAGAGAAAATGGAGAAAACTTGGTGAGGAAGATGAAGATAAGTGGGGAGAGGGCAGCTGAGGTTTTGAGTCTTTGTATAGGCTTATATTTAGGCTTTTTTTGGTTCCTTAGAATCCAAATAATGGGTTTTGTGACTATCAAATTAATATATGATTAATCATAGTTAATAGTTTACTTAACTAAGGTTATTTTGGCTAATCATGGTTAAAAATATGTGGCTCACATTTGATGGAGGTGTGGATGATTTTGGGCCACACATAGTGACTCGCCAATGAGTAACTGATCATATCCGTTAGTGGTTCCCGGAAATTCCGTACGCAACTCCGTCATTTACCCGATTTTTGTTTTTTAGAGGAAAATGATGAAATAAAAGCAAAATGAAATAGGTAAGGTTTAGTATATATGTCTACACAACATTGGGGAGATGTGGGAGGTTTAAAACCACGTAAAATGAGTGGTTAAGAGTGCGTAGATGTGTCGTTAATACCCGCGAAAACATGGGGGTATTTTGGTCTTTTCACCTAAAAGTCATGATTACTAGCATTTAATGCTCATAAATGCTTGGTGACTCATCCTCCATGAGTCATCATGTACGACTCGTTGGCCCGATCTCTTGACAGGTCTCTGCAGTTCCGTTTCCGACTTCGTCGGTTTCCCGATTAGGGTTTTACGCTCGTATAAAATCGTAATATTTCGTTTTCGACTGAAAATTTTCATACTAACCAAACTCGTTGGAAATATGATTTAAATATAAACCATTTCATTCACGAGTCAAAGTTAGGTTTTCTGATCATTTAAATCTTACCATCAGAGAAAACACAGACTGTTTTCCGTCCGAACTTTTACCAGAATTCGTCCGAATAAACATAATATTTTATTTCTGATCAGAAATTTGGAAAGTACACTTCCTCACGGACAAAATATAAAAAATCTACAAATTTCAGTTTTAGGGCCAAATTAGGGTTTTCTGTCAGTATAAATTATGCTGTGAGTTAAAAAAAACGCAGACGAGTTTCCGTCTGAGTTTTAAACCAAAAATTTCACCGTAACCTTCTACCATAAGAGAGACTTTGAATATGATTTTATTTTATTTAAAATACCTTTCTAAATCTCTGATTAAAATATAATTAATTATATTTTAACTGGTTAAACATAGTAATAAAAAATCAGTCTGTTACACACGTTATATGATGATGGTTGTTATGATATTGCTGTTTGATATAACATGCTTGTTTGATATATGCTCGTCTTGCTAACTGCTTCCCTGCCGTTATATTCAAATATATGTTTCTTAATCCCTATCTCTATGTTTCTTGTTTGTGGCATTTAACATTTATGCAGAGGTCGATGTGCAGCCAGTTGAGGAGTGACTCTGAGGAGCCGTGAATCGTAGATATGATTTTCCATTTTCAGTAGTTGTTTAGTTGCTTCCAATTGTATCCGAATTGTTTTATCGGATTAGTTATACCAGCTCTATAGTGTGACATCGGGATTGTGTTTGTTTATGTTTTAGTTATGTTATGTTTCTTTTATAAACATGTTTTGTTTTTTTCTGCGTTATGTTACATTACGGCAGTCTCTGCCCGGTTTTGATAATTATATATATATGCATGTGTTTTCTTTCTTTTATATATGTGTTATCGTTTTTGAATGCATGTGGGGTAGAGGGTGTCACATTTAGTGGTATCAGAGCAGTTCGGCCCTGTCCGGACGTGGTATGAGTCTATTGCGAGTCTTCTGTGTGTTTTGTTTGAATTATCTATACTTGTTATAGATAATGATGCTCTAATATTAAGAACCGTTAGACCTTCCTGCATGGTTTTATCAGACTCGTCTATGCTATCTATCATTATATTTACACTAATTTATGTCCAAGACATATTTAATTATATTCTCATGTTGAGTCAGTTATTTCCATCAAGTAATATTATTTCCCTCTGAAAAACCTTTCACAATCTCTTCTCTTTGAACCCTCGAGTACTCTGTTTTCCTTGTCTCCAAAACCCTAACCTTCAAACCTCTTCATTGGCTTCCTCTTCTGCTATATCAACTTATGATGTTACTAAGCTGAATATTGATATTGAGTACCATTTCGAGTTTGGAATCTTGAAAGAATACAATGTGGATGTAAGCAAGTACATCAACACTGCTGACTGGGATGGTCTCTTCCTGGAGAAGGTATCTGTCTACCCTGACCTGATTGGCGCCTTCTGGAGAAACCCTCGGGTTACAGACACTGAGGTATTTACTACTGTGATTGGTAGGAGTGTGGCGGTGTCTGAGAAAACCATCTCTGAAGCCATCAACTATGCCCAAGAGGGGTTAATCATTGCTGATACTTGGGAGCAAGACCTAGGAGGACCAGAGGTCATTGTTTCTCTACTGATGAGTTCTGACAAGGCCAGGACTCATTCATGGAAGGCCGTGGAAATGAAGGATGAGATTAGAATCCTTCATCAGATGTTGAATAAGACCGTTCTTCACAAAACTGGGTCAAAGGACAACCTTTCAGCGCTGCACAAGTTTTGTCTCTGTAATCTGGTAACAGAGACAAAGGTCAATCTTCCACATATTCTCTTTGGAAGATTTAGAGACTATGTCAACAACAAGGAGAAATCAAATGCAATTCCCTTCAGTCATCTTCTGTCAAAGATTTTCAAAGCTCAACAGCTATATGCTTTCTGGAGGCTAAATCCCCTTAAGAACAAGCCTTGATACTGAAGGAGAAGGGTATGTCTGCTTTTGTCTTTGGCAAAGTTAATCTCTCAAATATGAAGCTGAGTACTATTACTCAGGTAGAATTTGCTAAAGAAGAAGAAATGATGAAGATAAAAGAAGAACAAATAGAGCTCAACAATGCTGAGACTCTAGGGCTAATAGAGAATACAATTGGAAGAAAGACCACTGCTGCAAGGAAATATGTTGCTAAGAAACCAGCTGCTGGCATCGTAATCAGGGAACAACCTGCTGATGCACCTCAACTTGTCATATCTCAGAAGAGAGCCAGGAATCTAATCCAGTCTCACAATGAAGATGAGGATGATGAAGATAATGTTCCTATTGGAACTGTGCTGAAGAAGCAAAAGGTGTCTGCTGTTGCTGTCCCAACAAGGAAAAGACAACCTCAGAGGAAGGCCAAGTCTGTTATGGCTACTAAGGTAAGCATCCCTGCTAATGACCCTGTACAGTTAGCAGTTGATGCTCTTGTTCAAAGATTTGATTAATCTGCTGCACCTACATTGTGTATGTTACCACCATCACAATCACTTCACATTGATGTGTATAGACATACACTGCCAACAAAATCAGAAATTGAACCACAAACCACATCATCACAAATAACCTCACCAACCTACTCACCTGTCCAAACCTCACCAAATAGACCACATTTCCAACCCATAATACCTGCAGATGATCCCTGGTTTAATCAACCAGATGATGTAGGGATTAACCCTGTTGCACCCTTTCCCAAAATGCCAAGAACCACTTTCCCTTACATAGATACTTCAATCTTGTATGAAGGCAAAGTTGAAAGTTGGGCCAAAGTCAAGAGAAATTGGAGAATCCTCTACCAGAAACATGAACCTGAACCAGAGTCAACCAGACCTTTTTACCCTCTCCCTGAGTATGAATATTGAAGTTGGCACAGGCAAATACAAGAAGGGGGGTTGAATTGTGTTTGTTAATTATTTTCGCAAAAACCCTTTTCACAAGCAGAAGATAAAAAGATTAAGCACACAAGAAATCCTTTTTAAAAGATTAACAAAACCAAAATCAAATCCCATAGTTAGTATAAATAAATAAAACTATAAAAGATAAGGGATAGAAAATTCACTCGGGTATTTTATCCTGGTTCACTCTCTTCCAACCAAGAGATACGTCCAGTCCCTTCTACTTGAAGGATTTTCTCCACTATTTCCAAATAGTTTCTACTATAAGTATTCTTCACCTCTCCAGGCTACAAGTATTGCTTTCTTGCCAAGCATTTTCAGGCTCTAACTCTATCACAGAGATTTTTCTAAGATTTTTCTAACTCACTATATGAGAGGGTATGAAGGTTTAAGATCTACTGAATATTTTTACAATTATTCAACCTTAGAATTACATACTTTTCTCTATAAAGGAAATATGAGCTTTGAATATATTGCAATTGTTCAAATGGCAAAAGTTATTCTTCAGTGCTTGAGACCTTCTATATATAATGGTCTTCAACTTCTCTTGTAAATTTTCAACGGTTATTTGAATAGTCCCGTTATAGAGATAGCATTAAATGCATGATATCCGATTATTTGAATAGTCACTGTCCTGAGCAATTGTACCTTATAAACTTTCTTTCCTCCTTTGTGTATAACCTAGCTTTTGTCCAGCAATAAAGTTGTCATAACCCAGCTTTTGTGCATTAATAAAGTTGTCATCGTACAGATCGGTTTGCAATTTCAACTGTACTATTTACTTTTTTCTATTTCCTTGATAGTACTATGAACTTTCTTACAAAGGAACAAGGCATTAACCAGATAAAACAATTTTAAAGAACATATATTCCTTCGAAATAAATATCAATCATTTGAAATAAATTCAAAGTTGTCCAGATTGCATTAAAATCACTTTCAAGGCAGTAAAGATATAGAAGATGTAGAACCGTCTACATACACTCAGTTTTAGAACGCGTCTACACAAGGTTTTATTTTGCTTGTCCACTGATGTGGTAGAAGCACTCGTCCACACAAGTCTTTGGACTTGCTAAGTCCTTAGAGAAACTCCATCCAATGACATGGCACTATTGACGTCTACTGAATTTTAGTTAGGCACTATGGATGTCTACTTGAGTTTCGAGGAGAGCACTCGTCTGCTGACGTGGCTACTATGGACGTCTACTGATTTTTAGTTAGCCATCTAGTTAACGATTAAGATATAAACAGTTTAAATAACCTTTGGACGGGTAATTCTTTGCAAGAGTCCAAGCATTGTATTCCTTATATTGTTTTGGATATTCTTGCATAAACTGAGCTCACTTGTTAGATCTCAACTAACACTTTGCCAAGCAAATTTAATCATTTTGTTAACACCAAAACCTAGAGATTAAATAAACCAGAGCCACTTAGGTTCCAACAAATATGAGCCTGAAACTACATACACCCTATGGCATGCACCCATTCCTTATAAGCATACTAATCCTCTTCCATCTATTCTCTACAATCATATTGGATCTGCCCTTACTCACCTCCCACTATAAAAATTTCCACCTAGAAAAATCTACCCAAACCTAATCAAATTCCCACCTTTCAAACCTCACACAGATGGTGTAAATCAACACATCATTCCTGATTGGATCATAAATCCTCTAAAGGTTGCTGCAGAAGGAGTTAGGTACAGAAGGTCTAGGACCTATGGCGGAGCAGAGTTCATCATGGACAAAAACACTAAATGGAAGAAATTTGTCCATCCCAGGGAGTGTGGGAGTGTTGCAGATATGTGTGATCACATAATGTATGCACTTGTCAAAGCTGAGTTGGAATTGCCAAGATTTTATAGAGCCACCAATTTTGGGCCTCCTACATGGCTTTACCATACCTTAAAAGATACAAAATTAGGCATTCAACCTCCCAGGATTTGTACAAGGCTGCCAATGATTGACCTAAATAAGGACAAGGATCTTAGGAAGAAAAGAGACACTCATAAAAGACTAGCTGACAACTCTTGCATGATTGAGCTAAATTTTGATCTTTCTGTTGATCAAGAAATGATTGATTACTTGATGTCTCAACCACAAGAAACACTAAAAGAGCAGGATGTTGTTTGTGTTTGGGAGAGTCATATGAAGACTTGCACTAAAGAAGCATCTTCTTCTGGACTGACTAATGAAGACAGAAGAACCATTCCCACCATCAGAGGGAAGTTTGGTTTCTCCTACTTCAGGCACTTCTGTTTATGAAGAAGATCTGGTTCACTAGGCTCTAGATTTGCCTACTCTAGTGCTTACTCTTGCACATTCTCCTCAACCCTTTGAAGATTCCTCTTCTTCTTCTGAGCACACCGAGGAAGAGATTATTGTTGAAGGTCTAGATTTGAACACAACAGCTATCCAGACTAAACCAATGGGAGAAGAAGTTGCTGAGTCTGCAAGTAGACGAGAAACTTCTAGAAAGCACTCTTCACAACCACTGGCTTTGGCAGTCATACATCCTGATGACTAGTCTCAACAGTCTCAAGCTCTCGGTACTCTGCAAGGTCAAAATTTTATGCATGATTCAGCTGAAAGCTCAAGACCTTCATTGTCATCAAATTTTGAAGAAATCGTAGGCAAAATAGTACAGAAGAAAGTAAAAGTAGAGGTCAAGGAGCAGGTAAAGAAACAAGTTGCAGAAGCCTTGGCTCCAACTAATGTTCTAGTCAATCAGATGATGAGCATTCTTACCAGTTTTCAACAGAGTCATAATCTCCCTGTTCAACCTCGTCCACCTCCACCAAGTCAAGACCCTCCTCAACCTCCTCCACCTTCTTCTTAGCTCTATTTTATCCTTTTAACTAACAATGATGGTCCACTCATGTTTTCTTTTTGTCTGATGACAAAAAAGGGGGAGAAAGGATATTGAGATATTGAGAATTAAATTTATATAAATACAGAAGTCAGTTTTTGGACATACTTATTTGTTTTCATATGCATACCTATGTTTAATATGTTCTCATACCTTATCGATGCTTTCGATATATCTCTATGCTAAAAATTCTTTTAAGTTATGATACTATGTTTTTAATATGACTGAGTCAATGCTTAACCGATCTGATAAGTTATTATATATATGATATGTACTGCTGCTTATCAGTTTTATCTTTTTAAGTTTGAATGCTTTGTCTCAGGGGGAGCTCTGTAGCTCTCTTAGACTTTGCTCACTCAAATTTAATTAGTTTTTGTCATCATCAAAAAAGGGGAGATTGTTAGAACCAAAGTAGTTTTGGATTAAAAAATATCTTACATTTTGATATTAACAAAACGGTTAAATTTGTATGGCAAAGTATTGTCAAAGATCTAACTTGTTTGTTTTAGATTGCAGGACTGTTTGAATGATACTAGTCAGGGAAAACTTAAAAAAAGTATGGAATCTTAAATGATTTTATTTTGATCCTCTAAACAAGTCTGCAATTCTTGATAAAATTCTGAGACTGTTAAGATTATGTTAGACGAGGTCTTAAAATTGGCAAAGGTAGACGAGTATCTAAGTCTAAGAAAAGTCAAGTAGACGAGCTAATTAAAATAATCTTTAGAAAAAGAACAAGTCCAAAGACTTGCTAATAGACGAGTAGTCTCACTAGACGCCACGTCAGTAGACGAGCTATTGAGTACAGCGAGTCCAAAGACTTGGAACTAGAAAATTGTTATAGACGCGGTATCAGTAGACGAGTTCGTCCTGCTGATAAGTTAATCTTGCACGTCCAAAGACCTGCGCGTCTACTAGCTATTAAAAGTAAACCCGTCTAAGCTTAAACGAATTTATTTCAAATGATTGTCTATTTAATTCAAGAGAATATATGTCTTTTTGTTCTTGATGATTCTTTTGTTAACTCTTTGTTTCTTGAGAATAGAAACTTAGTACCATCGAGAACATAAACCTTTGTACTCTATCAACTATATTGCTGTAAAGTTCAAATCAAGTACAAAGATGGAAATTCAGAAAGCAACCTTTGGTACAACAGGGAAGTGACAGCTCTACTTTGAGCATTCATCTGATAAACAAGAGCACTTCTCCATGAAGCATATCAAGTTATCAGTCTCAACGGATCCAAGCATTTATTGCTATGTCTAAGCGGATATATCTTGAAGACCGTTTGATATATCTTGAAGACCGTTGAAGAAGTTCAAGAAAGAAAATCACTCTTTCAATAAATACTTGAAGAACCTCAACAAAAAGATACACACATAAGCTCTTATATCAATAGTGCAAAAATGCTGCTGAAATTGTTTCAAACAAGTTTACTTGTAAACCTTACTGATCTTAAACTTTCAAATCCTCACACATAGTGACTTCTTAGATCAAATTTGTTAATCTTTTTGTTAGAGTTAGAGCCTGAAGAGGCTTGGTAGAGAAAGAATACTCGTAGCCTGAAGAGGTGTTGAATACTTGTAATCTATTTGGAGAATAGTGGAGAAAAACCTTCTGGTAGAAGGGACTGGACGTAGCTCTTGGTTGGAAGAGAGTGAACCAGGATAAAACACTTGTTTGAATCTTTTAACCCTTATCTTTTACAATTTTTATTTATACTAACTGTGGGGCTTTGAACCTGAGTTTGTTAACCCTTTAAAAAGGTTTTTGTGTTTGTGTGTTGCTTTTAATGTTTTCATTGTAAAAGGTTTGAGAAAAACGCTTTTTCAAAAAACTGTTAAGAAACACAATTCAACCCCCCTTCTTGTGTTTCCCAGTGTCAACTTCACTAATATACATCGATGTATAAAAGATCATAATCTGTGTATTCAAGAACAGGGCAATAGATACACTAATGTACAAGGATGTTAATCTTTGTACGCGTGTTCTGGTGTTTGAAAACCAGTTTAATACACAGATATAAAAAGATAGTAATCTATGTACGCGTGTGAAACAGTTAAAAATTCAGTTTAATACACATGTGTACAAAGAACATAATCTATCTACGCGCATTACAAAAGTTCAAAAACTGTGAATACACTGGTGTACTACACAGATTATTTCGTGTCAGTTTTTCAAAACTGAATCTGGTTCACTTGTAACAAATTCTATGATTTGTCCAACGGATCTATTTCTTCAAATTACTATATAAGGACCTCATAGAAACATTTTTCAACAATCTAATCACTCTGAATTTACCAATACGAAAATCCAAGTTTCAATTGAGCTTCATCTTTGAGATAAGAGTGTGATATTCATAAGTGCTTCAATTTGTAATTTTTGACTTCTAGAGTCATATTATTTTCATTCAAGTTTCAATTTGTTGATTAGAGATAGGGTATCTCTCTGTTGATTTACAAGGATAGAAGGGATCCCTGGGTTGCAAAGCAAGTGTGCTTTTGCTGAATATTTTCAAGGTAGTGAAGCCTTGATGATTTAAGGGAGGGTATCACTTAGTTGTTTCAAAGATTTAAGAGAGTGTATCTCTTAGGTTTTGGCAAGGATAGAAGGGATCCTTGGGTCGAAAAGCTAGTGTGCTTTTTGGAAAGTTTTTTGTGCAAGGAGGTTATCCCTATGTTGTTGCAATTGGATATTGTAATTGCTGATTATAGTGGAGAAAACCAAAGAGGTGTGTGACTGGATGTAGGCTTACCAGAGGAGGTAGCTGAACCAGGATAAATCGGTTTGTGCATTCTTCTTACCCTTAGAATTCTTACAATTGTCATATGCATGCTTTTTTGTTAAAATTGTTTAAGTGCTCTTGAAACTGAATCTTTATACTGTAATCTAGTATTAGATTTACATAGAATCAATTGTGCTTTATTGTTATCATCATTACCTGTTTAACAACCTGAATCTTGAGAATTAAAATTGAGGGAAAACTAATTTTCTTTAGAAAACTCTGTTTTTGGTTTAAAGTGCTGAAAAGTTTTTAAACTCTCAATTCACCCCCCTCCTGTTGAGGTTGTAGCCATTACCAACAGACCTATCTGCACACTTATCCATTCAAACCTCTCCACCTAGACCTCGTTTTCAACCAATCATCCCCTCTGATGATCCCTAGTTCAATCAACCAGATGAGTTTGGGATCAATCCAGAAATACCCTTTCCTAAGTTTCCCAAAAACCAATTTCCATACACTGACCCCTCTATACTTTATGATGGCAAAGCTGAAAGCTGGGCCAAAGTAAAAATGGATTGAAGAATCCTGTACCATACTTAATCTCCTGCCCTTGAACCTAGACCTTTTTACCCTCTGCTAGAGTATGAGTATGAACCTGAGGTTGTTATACCTCGGAGATATATTGGTATTCCTTATGAACCCTCTGCATCTCTTCCTTCTAAGCACTATGCAGCCAATGGACCACTCTTAACCCATCTACCCTTAAAGAAATTCCCTCCAAGAAAACTTTACCCTAACCTTATCAAACTTCCACCCTTCAAACCCCACACTGATGGTGTTGATAGGGATATTATCCCTATATGGTGGAATGTACCCTCCAAGTTAAAGCAAGAAAAAGTTGAACTTCGAAGGTTCAGGACTCACTACTATAGAAGATTCATCCTTGACAGAAATGTCAAGTGGATACAGTTTTTTCATCCAAGTGACTATGGGCCTCTTGCTGATGTATGTGATCACATCATCTATGCCCATCTCAACGTTGAGTTTGCCTTGCAAAGATACATCAGGGCTGCCAGCTTTATCCCTCCAACCAGGCTGCATCACTCAACCATATTTATTAGGGTTGGCATTTAACCTCCAAGAATCTGTCCTAGACTGCCTATGATTGATCTAAACAAGGACAAGGATGGCAAATTCAAACTCCCACATCAAAGAATGCCCAAGCCTAGCACATGCATATTGAAGCCAAGTACAGAAGTACATAGAGATCAGGAAGTCACGAATATGCTTCTGGCTGAAGATCAGAAAAATGCTTTAACATATTGGGCAATTCATGTGAAGATTGACAATAGGGAAGCTTCCTCTTCTGGTCTTGTTGCTGCTGACAAAGAAGCCACTCCTACAGTAAGAGGCATATATAGTTTCTTTGCAGTCAATTATTACATTCATGAAGACACCTTAGGAATTCCCCTAAGGAGCCTTTCCTACAATGAAGATGAAGTTCATTGGGTTCCTTATGTGTCTACACCTGAGCCATCAGTGCAGATCTCAGAAGCTTCTTCTGAAAAAATGGAAGAAATAGTTGTTGAAGGACCAGAAAAAGTTTATATCGTGATTCAAACTGAGCCTATTGAGGAAGACATGGTTGAGACTGGGAGCAAACAAGGAACATCAGGACAACAGACTTCATAGCCTCTAGCTTTAGCTGTCGTTCATCCAGAAGCACCTCAACATTCTCTTGCCCTAAGCACTATGCCTAGTCAGAGGAACTTGGATGCTACTACTGAGAGTTCCAGAACTTCTCTTCCACCTGATATTGATGAAATAATCTCTAGGAAGATTGAAACTCAAGTTAAGAAGTCTCTCCAGCCAACCAATACCCTCATTCAACAGATGTTTCGACTTCTCTCTAACTTCCAATAAAATCAAAGCCAACCTTTTCCAGCTCCACCCTCACCTCCTCAAAATCCACATCCTCCTCCTGCTCCACCTGCTAATCCCTAGTTTTATTCTCTTTTTCTCTCTTAAGTTTATAACTGACAATGATGGTACACCTTATCCTAACTTTTTGTCTGATGACAAAAAAAGGGGAGAAGGATTGAAAGTTAAATTTGAAGAAGTCTTTTAAAATACCAAAGTCTCTGATTGCATGCTTTCATTTATTTTTTTTACAATTTAACTCTGATATATGTTTAAAAATGCTCTGATACCTGTTTAAAAGGCTTAAGTTTTAAATGCTCTTATACTTGTCATATAGTTTGTGCATACTTGCTTGATGCTACACTTGTCAAAGTTTTGGATACTTTGTCTTAGGGGGGGCTCTTTGGCACTCTTAGACTTTGCACACTCAAATTTAATAAGATTTTGTCATCATCAAAAAGGGGGAGATTGTTGGAACCAAAGTGGTTTTGGTTAAATAATCTCTTATGTTTTGATGCTAACAAAAAGATTAAATTTGTATGGCAAAGTTATGTTAAAGACTAACTCATCTACTCTAGTGTGCAGGACTGTTTTCAGTATCGCTAGACGAGGGAACTAGTTTAAAGTTCCTTAGAAATAGCATAAAAGCTTATCGGATCCAAGTTTTACTCGCTAGACAAGCCCTCAAAAGAATATAGTAAAAATCTAGTCTATAAGGTAATCACTAGACGAGGCACTAAAAATAGCTAAGTTAAAAGGTACTAGACGAGTGTCTAAGTGTACTTCTGTAAGAGGTGCTAGCACTAGTGGATAATATACATTAGACGGTAAAGGTTTACGTCAGTTAACCAAAAGCTAGACGTTAAAAAGGAGGCGGTGGCAGTTTTGTAAATATCAGGCTTCATTAATTCAATTTTAATGTCAGTTGTTTTAAGGACTGACGTTAAAAGTGAAGAGACTTACTTATAACGTCAGTTCAATAAAGAACTGACGTTAAAAGTGAACATTTTAACGTCAGTTCGATAAAGAACTGACGTTATAAGTAAATCTCTTCACTTTTAACGCTCGTCCCTAAATCAACAGGAGCGTTAAAAGTTATTTTAATAATTTTTTTATCTAGTATACGATTCCTTCCGCATTGCCTTCCTCAAAGTTTCAGTTTCACATGAATTGCTTTGATGTTTTGTGTTTCTATTTTGAAAACTAAAATATATGTGCGAAGTATAAGTTGAATCAATAACCCAAACCGGATCTCATTCATGAAGTGTAATCTGATGATCGATCTGAGAAGATTGAAAGGGTTTAAAATCCTATAAAAAGTTACATTGAAAGGGTTTAAAATCCTATAAAAAGTTACATTGAAAGGGTTTAAAATCCTAAACATTAAAGCTACATCCCATCGAGAGTTTTATGAAATATGCCAAAGGGAAAACTATATATACTCCGAAGACCTCGAAAAGGGGGGCATGAGAGAGCTCAAGAGAGAGGCAAAAACAGGTGCACCGGATCCGTTTCAAGCAAAGGCGGTGGTTCCAGAGACTTCCAAGACGGTCACTTGCCCGCCAAAGCTGAGGTTTTGGAACCGTGACCCCGAGCACCGATTAGCCCTCCAAAGGTGATTCTCCGGAAGGTGATAAGGTGAGCAACTCACATAATGTAATTTACTCAGACTTATCACCCGTATAATGTAATTTACTCAAACTCGAAGTTGTTTGACCATTAAGACAAAGACCTTTGAGTCTAGGAATAGGAAGAAAGAGTGATGAAGTTAATCTCCACGGCAGAGCCATATTGTGAAGCAGAAAATTAAAAGGATGGAAGGAAGCTATTTATAGGAGCAGGGGATGAAGTTACTAAGCTATTCTGATTTTGTTGAAAACATACCTATAAACTTAATGCTCATTAAGAGGATTGAGTTACAAGGTGCATGGGTAAGTAGCACAGTACAGTCAAAGGAATGAATGTTTTTGCAGATATCTATACACTTTTAACGCCGCTTTTTTAAAAAAACGGCGTTAAAAGTGTTTTTAATAAAAAATATTAATTGTTAACGTCAGGTTTTTATACAACCGACGTTAAAAGTTTGATTTTTACTTCAGTTAAATAAATAGCTGACGTAAATAATCCTATATATTATACACGTGCAGAATGAATATTGGAAATAATGTAATTAATATACGGGAACTTGGCAGTCATCAAATAAGTTGACGTTAAAAATGAGGTGGTGGGTAAACTATTTGCGTCAGTTCTATAAATAACTGACGTAAATAATTATTCATTGGTTGTCATGTCCCTGTTGTCCCTCTTAACGCAGATCACTCCATATAGTACTGCAGTTTATTTCTAAACCTTTTTTTTATACAAGTTTATTTTTAATTTTTATTAATTAGCTTGAATTAGTAAACAAATTATTGTGCAAATTAAAATAAATAAACACTTAACATAAAACAAGTTATATGTATAATCAAATCGTATGACATTAATTGAAGCGATTCATAAGTTAAATTACATGATTAAAAGATAAAACATTTCTGCAACATAGCCCTAAAATATAAAAAAGTTTCTGCATCAACATCATTTTCTTCTCAGTCCTGTCATCAGAAACTCCAATGGATGCATCACCTCCTCACTTGAATTCCAAGATGCAAAGTAAATCCTCGATCACTAGCAAATAAAAGCAAAGTGAAATGGATCTTTGCATCTTTCTTCTTCAGTGGAGTTCCTTGATGCATCATCTTGAATCCACAATCACTTGCTTCCAAAGCAAAGTGAAAGGGATGACGGGGATGAAATAAAGTGAGAGAATCACATTACGTGATTCACCCAACCTTAATATCCATGCAATGTAATTTACTCAAACTCGAAGTTGTTTGACCATTAAGACAAAGACCTTTGAGTCTAGGAATAGGAAGAAAGAGTGATGAAGTTAATCTCCACTGCAGAACCATATTGTGAAGCGAAAAATTAATTAAAAGGAGATGGAAGCTAGGAAGCTATTTATAGGAGCAGTGGATGAAGTTACTAAGTTATTCGATTTTCTTGAAAACTTATCTATAAACTTAATGCTCATTAAGAGGATTAGGTACAAAGGTGAATGGGTAAGTAGCACAAAGAGTCAAGGGAATGAATGTTTCTGCAGAAACTAATAAACCTTTAACGTCCGTTTGTGTAATACAACCGACGTAAGAAGTTGTGAGTGTTTTTAACGTCCGGTTTCTTAATACAACTTACGTTAAATATATGACATTTAACGCCGATTATTACTAACAACCGACGTAAGAAGTGTGAGAGTTTTTAACATCGGTTTATTAAGACAACTCGACGTTAAATATATGATCTTCAACGTCAGGTTTTACCAAAAACTGACGTAAAATGTTGTTTTATTTTAATTATAACGTTTACCCCCGCGCGCCTTCTCCACTTCTCTACGTCTTTCTCTTTTCATCACGCTCAACCCTCACTCTCGCTCTCACTCTGCCCTAATCGCGCGCTCATCTCCACCGCAACCACCGCGAGGGCTTCTTCGCCACCACCGTGAGGTACACTCTTAACCCCTAACTCTGTCTTTCCCGCTCCTTCTTTGCAATAACTTGACATCTCTCTTTCCACTGGCCTTCCCGCGCACTAACTCTCCTTGTCCCTCTGCTCTCAGTAACCACATCGAACGTTGGCCACCACTCGAGCTTCCCCCCCACCACCACGCGAGCGCCTATTTCTGGTGAGTCTTTAATTAGGGCACATTGTTTTATTCACGGTTTTGAGTGCATGCATGTTGCTCTGCTGGTTTGAAACTGTAGTCTCAGTAGTTGAAACTTGAAACTGTGAGTTTGAGTTGTTTGGAATGTCTCTATTTTTGGTTTTGAGTGTATGTTGAAACTGTAGTCTCAGTAGTTGTAACTTTAAACCGTGAGTTTGAGTTGTTTGGAATGTCTCTATTTTTGGTTTTGAGAGCATGTTGCTCTGCTAGTTGATCTGTCACGGCCGTGATGCTCATCACAGCTAGGCCGTGATCAGTTCTGCCTATGAGGGTCTGATTCAGTTGGCACGTTACGGCCGTGATGGACATCACGGCCAGGCCGTGACCAGTGCTTGGCAATGTTCAAAAACTATAGTTTTCAATCTCCCGTGTTGTCCTTATATTTTTATTTATACTTCTGTATTTATTTTGAGTTATAACCTATGTTAATACATATATATTGTTTTTGAACAGGCATACATGTGGATCAGTCGGATAGCCCACATGCACGGGAGGACACTGTTAGGGTTTCGCAGGACCCGATCACGCCTACGCCTGTTGATTCTAGTGTAAGTTTACATGCATGTTATATACTGTCTTTAGTCCTTCTTGTTAATGTAAGTTTATAATGTTACAACCCTCTATTTTATCATTTTTTTTGTCCATACAGACATCACAGGCTCATAGAAAACGGGGTAGCGGAGCCACCTCGTTGAAGAAACTAGAGAAGGACAGGCAGAGCGGACAGAAGCTTGAGGTGTCCTTCGATGCTAATCTAAATGCCCAGGGACCCCGTGCTAAAGAATTTAATAAGTGGGTGTTTCTACAAAGCGGCAAAGACATAAGCATCAACTACAACCATCGGAATGACGTTCCACGTAACGTTAAGGATCAGATTTGGGAGGCTATCACGGTATTTTACCTTTACATTCGTTTGATTTACATTATCGAGATAATTATCCGAGTTATGATCCATCAAGTTTTTATATATTTATCTATTGTGTAGGTAGCTTGGATCGCGTGCCAAATGACGAGGATCATCGTCATAAATGTATGAAAATGGCATCAAAGCGTTGGAATGGGTTCAAGCATGATCTTACCAGGTACTATCTATCCGGGAAGAAGCGGCTTGATAAAATGTTCTCGGATTATCCCTGGATTGATCGGGATACTTGGGATATGTTTGCCAGGAGTCGACGGGGATGAAGAATTTCAGGTTGGTTGATTAAGTTAATTTTGTATGCTTATTATAGATCATTTAACTATATTTAATTATGTGTTTTTGTTTGAATAGGCTAAGGCAAATAAGGGTTCGGCGAGAATCAGGCGAAGAACGTCCACCGCCACACCATGTCTCGGGGTGGGTACCATACTCGGATCCAGGCAGATGATGGCGGATAGGGCGAGGCGAAGGGAAGAGCACTCTGCTAGGATTGAAAGAGGAGAGGTGCTCGAGGGCACACCATCAAGTCCTCTGTCGGACATCGACCGCGAGGATGTCAGGGTTAGCCGCCCGCATGACAAAGGCGGGATCTTTTAAAGTCGATGCCACTCGCGAAGTGGCGAGATAAGATTGTAAGTAAATAATTAACTTGATTTCAATTGATATTTGTATAGATACTTGCAACACTTTTCACTTGCACGTTTTTTCATTTTTTTTTCATTGTAGATGGATCTTAAAGCAAAATCCTCCCGGGCGCATTCGTCCCCTTCGGGACCGGCAGGGCGTCTTGATGACTGCTCTAGGCAAGAAAGACCATCCTGGTCGGGTTCTCGGTGTTCCCGGGAGCGTGACCATCAAACAATATTATGGCAAGTCTGCTTCACGAAAGTGGGTGGTCAATGAAGCATCAATTTTGGCTGACATTACTCAACACCTCATGACCAACCCGGATATTACATCACATCCGATGCAAGGCTTAATAGCCAACCTGGAGAATTCAAGCGGCGCTTGCCAGAGAGCTTTCCTCCGTCGGTACATCCCGGGGACACCGCAAGGCTTGCCAACGCTTCACATGTGAGCACAAAAGAGAGTTTTTAGTATGGCACATGTGGAGGACGATGAGTTGGCGCTAGGCGTGAGGAGTTGGAAGTCCAGCGCCATGAGCATGAGTTGGAAATGAAAAGGCGTGAGCTTGAGTTGGACTCCAAACGACGTGAGCTCGAAATGTTAGCAAAGGTATTTATTCATTATTAATGTCCAAAATAGTCAAATAATTACTTGTGTTTTTTTAATTATCAAAAACTTATATATTTTATTTTCCTAAACTGAAGGCCAAGTCGAAGTCGGTGCCGCTGTCACCTATCACTCGTTTGTTCTCACTTGGTGGGGATTATTCGTATGAGATTTTTGAATGTCCATTGGAGCACGATGGATGGGTGGCACGCCCAAATCAAGAGAGGATATTTTCCTTCGTTGGTGACGATCTCGAACGCGCTGCGAGAAATAACGTCCGGATGAACAAAGAATGTCATCAGTCTCTGGTGCACGTAAGTTAATTTTAATTTTATAACTTATTTATTTTTGGTATTTTTCCATTTAATAATTTATTTTAATTTTAATATATATATTATGTAATTAACATCCACACCCTTTTCATATCTTAGGTATCTCCATCGTCTTCAGCTTGATAAGGGCGTTGCATCGCTTTTACGGTTTCTTAGATCCGTCAATCCTTCTGCCCGAGTTCTTTGCTGGCGATGCATTGAGTAAATACATAGGGAAGGTGTTGGGAGACAATCCGAAAGAATTATATCTGGCTCCCTACTGTATGAATAACCATTGGCAGTTGTTGGTACTTCACCCGTCTAGGCATACTGTCATATTCTTCTGCTCTCTCCACCATGATCCGCCACCGAAGGTGGTGGAAGTCAGATATATGTAAGTAACTAATCTTAAATTAAATTTAAGTTTTAATATCAGTTGTTTTTAGTTTATTACGCACATGATAAATGAGTTTGTTAATTGATCGACATGATTATTTGTTTATGATAGCGCGCTGAAGGCGAGTAGCATAAGTTGCGCCAACGGGAGAAGTAGGACTTCTAAGGCTAAAGCAAATCCTGCATGGAACATCCTCAAGGTTTGGTAGTTTATTTATCAAATAATTATTATTATAATTACTAATTTATGTGTATATTCAACTGACGTTGAAATTAATTTTGTTGGTAGTCTCGATTTCAATCTTATATTTGGTCGTGAATCTATTATGTTATGCTTCATATGATGAACATAGTCTCCGCATCTATTACGGAAGGATGGAAGAAGGTAATATTTAAACAACTTGTTAAATTATATATTATAGTTTTGAAGATGACTTGCATTGATGTTATTGTTATTATTTGAATGTGTCTAGGCATTTATCGACCAATCGCCTATTGAACAAGATGAGTTAAGAGACTTGAGGATGCGCTTCACGAATTCTTCTTCAAGTATGCGGCTGAAAAAGGAATTACCAACATACCTCCGCACTACTTAGATAAATAGTTTTTTTGTTAGACTTTAGAAACTAATTAATAACATGTATATATATATCCTTAGATAGTTTTGTTTTTTAGACATTGGAACTAAAATTTATTTATATATATACATGGGTTTTGGTTTTAAGTCCCCATTGTTCAATTTTCCTTTGCAATTCTGCAATGTGTGTGATATTCCGTATTCTGGGACTGAATGCGGGGATAGCTGAGGGGAGTGATATTTTAAAACTGAATTTAAAAAAAAAAACTTATTAACGTCGGTTGTATCAAACAACCGGCGTTAATAGTATTTTATAAAATATACAGTACTATATTAACGTCAGTTGTTTATTACAACTGACATTAAAATTAAACCTTTAACGTCAGTTCTTTATAACAACTGACGTTAGTTTTAACAAAATCAACGTCCGTTGTATTAAAGAACTGACGTTAATAGTTTTATTTTAACGTCGGTTTTGTTAAGGAACTGACGTTAATAGTGTTATATTTAACGTCAGTTCTCAACTGACGTTAAAATAGTAACTATTAACGCCATCCGTATTCGTCGCTCGATGATTCGGCGTAAAAAATCAATTTTAACTGACGTAAAAAGCATTTATTGCACTAGTGTAGACGAGCTATTAAAATCTATCAGGAAAAATAGCAAGTCCAAAGACTTGTAACTAAACGAGTAGTTAACTGGACTAGTTGTTAAAAACAGATCTAAGCTAAACTAGTCCACTAAGTGAGTCAACTAGACACCAAATCAGTAGACTACCCAGTTGCTCTTTAAAGTTAAGAAATATGTGTCCAAAGGCATGCTGGAATTGAAGCCGTCTAATCAAAGTGAATTTATTTCAAATGATTGTTTATTTAATACAAAGGTATCAATGTCTTTTACTTGTGTTATTTGGGTTGATTATAACTTTGTTTCTTGGTAAGAGAGACAGAGTACCATCCAAAACACAAAACTTTGTACTCTGACACACAAGCTGCTGTAAAGTTCAATATAGTATAAAGAAGGAAAGTCAGAAAGCAACTTTTGGTACCACAGAGAAGTGACAATACCACCAGCAACTTTTGTAGAGGTGCTGGTGGGAAGGATTTTCCACATCTTATTAAAGATTTAATGAGAACCTATCACCTAGATTTCATTGCTGTTATGGAAACCGGTATAAGTGGTACTAGAGCTGAGAGTGTTGTCAAGAAAATAGGCTTAGATGAGAAGATAATTGATGGGGCTGAAGGTTTTTCTGGTGGTATTTAGTGCTTGTGGCGAAATAATTGTCAGAGTGAATTGTACTTCTTCTTCCTTCTGGTATTTCTCCATTATTTATGCTAGTCCCCAACCTGGCAGAAGGTAGGAACTATGGGATTAGTTGAGAATTTTTACCCTGCTCTTGGTGTATTGCAGGTGACTTCAACACTGTGCTCTATGAATGGGAAAAATATGGTGGTGGCTCTATTAATTTAGCTTCTTCCTCAGTATTCTCCGATTGTGTTAATGAATATAACTTGTTGGATGTTGTTTTCAATGGTCCTTATTTTACTTGGAATAGTCGGCAATTGATGGAAAGGCTTGGTAGAGTGCTATGTAACTCAGCTTGTAAAGTGCTTTTTCATGAGGTTACTGTCACTCACCTGCCTCTTCCTACATCTGATCACTTAGGATTGTGGCTCAGAACTGTTAGATCTGCTAGGAGACAATGATACTTCAAGTTTCTTGGGCCATGGCTTGATCACCCTAGTTTTAAACCTGAAGTTTTTAATTCTTGGAAACAGTATGACTATTGGAGTAATAATATCAATAGAACTTCTATTAGTCTAAGTGTGTGGAATAAAGATGTTTTTGGAAACATATTTAAGAGGAAGCATATCATTTTTAGAATATTGGAAGGCATTAACGGAGTATTAATGACCAGTGCTAATGAGAGATTGTCTTCTCTGAAGGAGCAACTTTGGCAAGAGTATCAAAGTATTATTAGACATAAGGAAGCGTATTGGTTCTAAGAGTAAACGGATTGCCCTTGGAGACCTTAATACTAGGTTCTTCCATTTGTCTGCTATCTAGAGAAGGAGAATGAACAAAGTTACTGCTCTGCAAAATGTTGATAATGTATGGATTTATGAAGAACAGGATCGAAAGGACTTAGTTTTGAGTTTTTTTTTCCAGATTTGTATTCCTCTTATATGCCTGCAGCTAATTCCTTTCATACTGTCCATTCTTTCCCAGCTATAAAGGAGTCTGATTTTAACCTTCTTGCTAGCAATATATCTTTGGAGGAAACTAAAAGGGCCTTGTTTAGCATGAAGAATTATAAATCTCCAGGCCCAGATGCCTTTCATCCTATATTTTTCAAGTATCGATGGGATGTCATTGGCTCTTCTTTACACAAGTTTGTGGAGGATTGTTTTCTCCATCCAGAAAATATTAGGGAGATGATTTGGTGTTAGTAGCAGAAACTTCTATGGATCAAGCTGAGGTTATTCAAAGCAAGCTGGCAGAGTTTTGTTTTTGTTCGGGACAGAAAATCAACTTTCACCAGTCTAAAGTATTCTTAAAAAAATTTAGGGAAGATTGTTGGTTGTAGCTACACAATCAAGAGGGGGGATTGAATTGAGTATTTAAAACTTTTCAACACTTAGTACAAAAACAGAGTTTTCTTCACAAAAATGGTTTTCACAAAATTTTAGATTTTGCTTTTCAAGATTCAAGTTACAACTTGTTTTATGATTATAACGGTAATGCACAAATACTTCTACCAATGTTTAACAAAGGATTTCAGCATAAAGATTCCGTAACAAAACATATTCAATCATAACTAGCAAGAAAACATGTATATGACAAATATATCAAGTTTAAGGGTAAGAAGAATGTGCAAACTGATTTATCCTGGGTCAGCTACCTCCACCTGGTAACCTACATCCAGTCCCACTCCTATGTGGTTTTCTCCACTATAAACAGAAATTACAATATCCGATTACAATCAACGCATGGCTTCGCTACCTTGCAGAAAACTCACCAAATAGCACACTAACTTTTTCTACCTAAGGATTCCTTCTATCCTTGTCAAAAACCTAATAGATACCCTCTCTTATCTCAGCAATTCAAAAATTGAATGAAAGACTTATGACTCTAGAAGTCATATTATACAACTTGAAGAACTTATGAATATAACATTTTTCTCTGAAAGATGAAGCTCAATGGACACTTGGAATTCGTATGTTAAAATTCAGAGTGATTAGATTTTTTTTTCAAAAAAGTATTTCTATAATGTCCATTTGTATTAATTTTAAGAAATAGACCCGTTGGCCAAAATATAGAATCGGCTTGAAGTGTAACAGAATCAGTTTTTGAAAAACTAACGTGACATAATCTGTGTAGTACATCTGTGTATTAAACTGATTTTGAACTTTTGTACATTTTTTAAGGCAAGGTGATCCTATGTCACCATAAGTTATTGAAAAGAAGAATAAAAATAAAAGAAAATAAAATCATCGGGGACATAAACCAAAACCCATGCAAAATAAATCATTTAAACCTAACATTAGGTTTTCTATTCTTCCTCAGGTTATATTTCTGAGATTTAGACAAAACCACCATGAAATCAGAATCAACTTCAACAGTATTATCATTATTTAATTTCTCTGTTGAGAGAGAGTTATTCTCTAGGTCATCCTCATCCCTATTTCCCAAAAACTTGGCAAGTATTCTCATATCATGAGCAACATTAGGATGCATAAGGGCTGAATTAGACTCGAGAGTATGAAGATTATTACCACTAACTATTAAATCACAGGTAACTACGGAATGCTCGGGCTCTAGGGTATCCTTGACTTTAGAGTCAACGTTAGTTGCAACAGAAGTTGAGATCTTCTCTGTAGAGCCATTGACAGCATTGGTTACAACAAAAGATGATTTATGTGGAATGGAATTCGAGACATGATCAGGGGATAAAGGTTCCTCATAGACGGACTCAACCAATCCACTGTCACTCAATTTTTCGCTTGGTGATGTATCAATCTGCCCATTATCTTCAATTGATTTTTGCTCTAGAACCTTTAGGACATAAGCTTGCTTAATCTTCTGCACCAATGGCGGATCCTTATGCACTAGCTTCTCCTTGTAAAATTTACAAATCGAAGCCACGTGTCCAATTGATTTACAACGAGAACAAAAAGAAGGAAGCTTCTCATATTCGATACCAACAAAAATGTAAAACCTTCAAGTTCAATCATAATCTCCTTAAACAACTTCCCTATTAGATTAACATCCACTAAGACTCTAGAATAATGACCACCTGCCCTGATACGGGTTGCTTCATCCAAAGTTATTGGAGTACCTAAACCACCTTCAATTTCAAACAATAATTTCGAGCGCCAATATTCCTGCGGCAAGTCATGAATTCTAATCCAGCATTGAGCATGAGATTGTTTCTGCTTATAAGGAATAAAATCTGGAGACCATTGAAAAAGACGCAAAATCCCTGGTTGCAGGTTCCAAGCCCCGACAGTCAAGCCACTATGCAAATCCTTTTGAGAAGATAAACTAAATTCATAGAATCCCTTTCCTAACAGAATCATTCTCCATTAACCCAAAGGCTTCCATAGTTTGGAAAGTTTGTCACGTAAATCGGAGATCTTTACAGGGGTATCACCCTTCAAAAACAACAAGTGGATATAAAGATTGTTTTTTCAACATTCCAACCCCTTTTGATATTCATCCTTAGATATTTTGATAGAGACGGAGTCTCCCTTCATGCACGACCGAGGAAGCTGACTAACAGGGATATCAAACGAACCATTCAAAGCCTGAGCAAAATATTTTCGCTGTGGATTCAATGGAGGAGAATCCGGATCAAGAAATTTCCAAGGACAAGCCATTACTCCAAATCCAAGAACACACGGTCCAGAACACACAAAGACTCCTACGGCCTCCTTCGTTTGCGACAGAACAGGTCACTCGCGAAACAGTGTTGGAGGCCTCCAGGAAGGATGCACAGAACAAGAACTAGCAGAAAACAGGGCACTCGATGCTCTTGTGCTAGAGACCAAGACCAGATCACTAATATCTGCAGATGAGGGGACGCACGCAAATGAGAAAGGGCGGTCGAGAGGCAGAGATTCAAGAACGAGATGGAACACTGCAGAAACGGTCGTAGTTGTGCCGGAGATGGTAGCGATGCTATGGTTACAGAGAGGCCATACCTGATGGAGCGGGGCTCAAAAATTATTATAACTTTGAACTTTTGTACATGTATACACATATTATGTTCTTTATACATCTGTGTATCTCTTGCTTTGTTCTTGAGTACACGGATTATCGCCTTTGTACATCGATGTATATTAGAACATTCACCCCAGAACCTCATACACAGGTTGTGTACATCGATTGAGTTCACAAACTCAAATTCTGTAGTTTCTGATTTAAGCTATACACAGGTGTATGATTCAATACATCGATGTATCCTTCAATTTTCTCAAGAATCATTTTTAATACACGTGTGTACAACTCGCGTACACGGGTGTACTGTAGGATTTTCACTTGTTTTTAGAAAATTAACTAAATATACACATGTGTAACACACAGATGTATAACTTCACTTAATTTACCTTTTCAATTAACATATTTTGAAAATCCTTTATGTTGGAAAACTCATTTAATTATTCATTTGAAAACTTAGTTTTTCTTGTTTCCCAAGAGCTTCACTAAGAAATTAAGTATGCTATTCTTACAATAGCATCTAAGAATTTAAGGTCTTCAATCAACTTGGTATTGATGCTTTGTTCCATGTTATTCTTTGAATCTTTGAATATCATGATCTTCTTTGAATTTTATCCTTTCATCCTTTGATCCTTTGACTTTCTCTCCTTCATGACTTAAACTTACAAACACTTGAACATATTGTTAGTGAATAAAAGGGAACGAAAAACTCAAATGAAAATTAACTTTATTTGTCATATATCAAAACCTTAAAGGGCTAAGTCTTACAAACTCCCCCTTTTTGATCATGACAAACCTTACCATACTTAACCTTTAATTTTATAGATCAGAGTGCAGCATTTCATTAAGCATGGGTCTATATTTTATTTGATTCTCCCCTTGTCTCATAGACATCTTTCAAAAGATCAAGTGTTATCATATCGTTATCATAGAAAGTCATTTTCATTTCCTTAGAGATTCAAAGAGATTCAAACTCAGTGTTTCTCAATGTATTAGAGCAATTTATCAATCAATCAAAGCATGTATTTCAAATATTTTTAGATATCATGTTTAGATTCAAATAATCCCAATGTATAGTATATCTCCCTCTTTATCATTATGAAAAAGAAACATAGAAGATATAAACCAAACTAAAATTGATATTGCATTCATGAAATTCAGCATTACAAACCATGTGCAATACATCAAAACATAATGTGTTCCAAACATAGAGATACAAATAGAAATCAGAAAATGCAGTACCAGAACAAATTCAACATACTAGACTTAACACACTAAACATCTAAGGACCTATAGTCTAAACTAAGACTAGATAGAAGCAGTGGCTTGTCCAAGTCCTTCATTGGCTTGAGAATGGGAAGAGGGTTTCTTCTTTGTTTTCAACATCTTGTGCAGCCTCTTTAGCCATGTTCACAACATCATCAGATGTAGGATTTTGCACTCGATATCCTTGAATGGCGATTCCCAATCTCTGGTGTAAAGTGGCCATTTGGTCTTCCACAGTGTGCATCCTTAACTTCAAGTAATCCGCTGACTGCATCAAAGATTGGTATTGTTTGGTATGATTTCCAGCAAGGTCATGAATCATCTGTATAAGCCTATCCAATTTCTCATGCATAAACTGGTCAGTTGTAGCTCTTTGAATTCTATTTGGTGCCTCATTTCCAGCAGGTACAACAGCTCTAATCCAGGCATTATCCACATAAACTAAGGACATTTGATTTATTGTCCCTTCACCAAACTTCTCGATGACATGCCTCTCTAATTCTCTCTCTTCTCCATCAAAAGAGACTCCAAAATGCTTAAGGAGCTTCACTACCAAACCAACATATGGTAGTGCTCTTCCAGAAAGCTGCTTTCATGCATTTTCTCACAAGTACAGGAAGCACTTTTTAAAGCGGTTAAAATTGACTTGTAACATCGGTTTCGAAGGCGACGTTGCTTTAGTTGATGTTACAAGTTTAACTAGTAACGTCGGTTTTCCAACTGCTATTACAAGTTAACCTGTAACTTCGGTTCTATGGAAAACCGCCTTTAAAGGTAGCGGATTGTCTGATCAAAGCTTGTTACAAGTTAACTTGTAACAGTGGTTATGTTTACAAGTTGACTTTTAACAGCGGTTAAACCAACAACCGCTGTTACATGCTAAAATTTAAAGATACACACAGTGGAGCTAACTAACATCATCCAAAATTCAGACAAGATGACAAAATCAATATATATATATATATATATATATATATATATACATCTTACAACAAGAAATCATATGTACAACCAAAATTGATCAAGCTAACTATGTCATGATCTATTACATACACAAACTAATAATATTTGTTCTAAGTACCTAAAACATAAATCTATGCATCATGCTCAAAGTCTATATCCGCACTCCATCAAGTCTATTCCGCCAAAACCTGTGCAAGTTCAAATAGATTCAACATTAATTAAATTAAGTCACCAACAAAAAAAAATTAATTAACATGGATACCTAAAATAACATAAATGAAACTATGGTGTAAAATAAAAAAACATGCATGACTTAAACTATGGTGCCAAGTTTAGATCAATATCCCTTCGTTATGATCATCACGAGTGGTAAGTACATTGTCCACTACATTTTCCTCAATGAAAGTAGGCATTCGTGATGAGAAAGAATGAGTCTAAGGTATATCAAGAGTTGAATCTTGATTTTCATCACTGCCATTATGCATGCTTTTTCCATGGAGAACCACTGACCACCTTTTGTTAGAAGGATCATTGATATAAAACATTTGTTTTGCTTCAGAAGCCATGATGAAAGGCTCTTCCGTATGACCAACCTTGTTATGGTCTACCAATATAAATCCTAATTCATCGGTTTGTACACCACTTTTACTGTCAACCCACTTACATTTAAAAACTGCCACTGCAAATTTAGTGTAAACGACCTCCCAAATTTCTTCAATGACTCCAAAGTAAGAGTCGGGTGCCATAATGGGGTTTGTATCTTTTGAACTAGAGAAGTGCATGGACACAACCACGATCATAACCCCACTATTTTGCATGGTACTCTTGTCATCCTGGGACTTTGTATAAAAGGAAAACTTATTGATGTCATAACCGCTCCAACATATGACATTAAAGTTAGGCCCACGTGCTAGCCATATTTCCTTAACTTCACATTTCCTCATATTCACCCATTTGACACAAGGACAACAAAACTTTCCATTACTATGAGGAAGATTTCTTTGAGCAAATTCTAGAAACTCTTCCACTCCCTTCCGATACTCATCACTTGTGCGTCTACTAACCATCCAACTACGATCTATAGCAACGTTCTGTAAATATATACACAACTACGATTAAGTTAAGGGATTAAAATATACACACTCTAATTATATTTCCTTGCATCAATGATCAATACATTTCACAGGTTAGCAACTAAACCCTAACAAACTATATTATTATCACCTTTGCAAATAAACAACCATGAGCATGAGCATGACCCATAAGCAAAACAGCAACCATAACAATAGTTTACAAAAAATAGAACGCACAGAACCAGAAACAATGAAACAAAAACGCATGAAAAAGAAACAGAAACAGAAACAACGGCCAAAAGCAGAAACGCAAAAACAATGAAACAGAACCACCCACAAAAATAATGAAACAGAAAGCAGCCAAAATCACAGGAGAAAACAGAAATGCACAGAACCACCCACAAAAACAATGAAACCCAAAAACCCTAGTCTTTAAGAGGATGAAACCAAAAACAAAAAGAAAGAAGCACAAAATAAAAGAGGGAATGAAATAGGATGAAACAGAAACAGAAACGCAAAATAAAAGAGGGAAAGGGAGAGAGAGCTTACGAATGATGAAGCAGCAACAATGGTGGTCCTTCACGGTGTGAGTGAGGGAGGACGAAGGAAATGGTGGTCCTTCACAGCGTTGTTAAGGCACGGGAGGACGAAGGAACAGGGGTTGAAAGAGATACTTGAGTGTTAGGGCACGAGAGTGAATAGCTAGACCTGAGTTTTCATATGTTAAAATATAAAGGCATGTAACGTCGGTTGTTTGGCCAACTGCTATTACATGTAATTTATAACAATGGTTGTTTTACAACCGCTATTACAAGTTATTCCCTCCACCAAGCTTCTAAGAATTGCTCACTTGTAACAGCGGTTGTGTGAAAACCGCTGTGACAAGTCACTTTTAACATCGGTTTTCACATAGCCACTGTTACAAGTACTTTAAATGAACCAAATATTTACGATACCGTCACCTCCTCTTTTGTAACATCGGTTTTAAACTAACCGATATTACATCCAGTCGTTACAGCCATATTTTCCACTAATTTCTTAGCAATGATAAACCTCAGCTTAGTTGCTTTTTCTGAATCATTTCCCAAAGCAGGAGTATGTCATTGTTTAGAAGAATTGCATGATTTCCACTCCTTGGAATCAGAATTATACTCAATGCATATTGGAGAAGTCTGTATTGTACATGCATTGCACTAATGTGGGCTAGCCTACCCTCAGGTGAATGATCATCCAACAAAGTCAGTCTTGCAGCTTCCTTATCAAAGGACATGATCCATTAAGCCTATTCACCTAACCCAGTTGTGAAGGCTCCTTTGTAATCCAAACCAGCAAACTCAGAAAATTCTCTCAAGCTCATCTCAATCTTAATTCCTTTGATTTATGAAGTTGTCATCTCATTATCCATCTCCAAATTGCAATAAAATGCTTTAAGGAGAATTGGGAAAACACCACTTTTGATTTGAAGAAACTTGGTTAAATTATTCTCTTCAAGAATTGTGTGAAAAGTGAACTTTTTGATCTCAAAATAATCAAAATCTACAACCCTAGATTTGTGAATGGTTCTTGATTTGAAATTTTGGAGAAAGGATTCAATTTGTTCTTCATCAGTAAAATACCTCTTAACAAGCTCTGCTTCTAAAACCTCATCTTGAACAACTTTTTGCTTCTTCTTCTTGTTCTTCTTCTGTGGAGTTTCCTTAACCACTTTACTTGCCTCAACTTCTTCATCTTGTTGTTCTTTTTCTGATACTTAACAATCTTTTCGACCACGTTTGGAGATTTCTCAGCTCGTTTGGTCTGGGTCATGAGGAAGAAGCTTGGGTGGTGATTGAGGAGGAGGAGTGGAAGTTGGAGTTGTGGAAGAAGGGAAATAAGTGGGTGTAGGACGAGAAGGTCCAAGAGTATTGCATCTTGCCATTTTCAAAAGTTTAAAGCTTTGTTAGGGTTCATTTTTCAGGTTGAAGAAAGGAAATTTTGGAGAAATGAGAAGCGCACTCAGTGTTTTGATTTAAAAAGGATTTTTGGGCTTTGTACATTGATTATGTATATCTGTGTATTTAAGAATTTTCGCTTATTGTACACCTGTGTATGAAAGTGTCAATCTGCGTACACGAAGGGACAGAAAATTGATGTTTCTGTTTCATCTCAGAATTGATTGATGTAATCGATGTATTAAAGTGAAATTTTTTAGTTTTGAGAAGTTGCAATATATACATCTATGTACAAATTTGTCAATCTGTGTATAGTGCATCAAATATGAAGTCTAATAAATATTCTGATATATACATCTTGTATATTGAGGCATAGAGAGTTCAACTCTCGGTTTTGTCTTAGAAACGATGTACTACATCGATTATTGCCTCTTAAAGAGTTTTTCCTGTTCTCAAAAAATATTATACATATGTGTACATATCCTGTGTACTGGAGTTTCAGTTACATTTTTAAGCAATACATCCGTGTAATAAGCTTGTGTAATGATACGATAACAACTAAAAACACGAAGTACACCTATGTATGCCATCTGTGTACTGACACTTCAACACCCAATATATTCAATACACCTATGTACTTAATCTATGTACTGATACAACAGAAAATCAAAATCAATCAATGATACTTAACAATCAATGTATAGCACATATTTATTAATTCAAATCACGTTAAACACATTAAAACACGTTTTAAGAACATTCAAGCATTCAATAACATCAAATATCAATCATTTTGGATATCAATTATGCCAAGTTCTCTTCTAATAAAGAAGAAACTTTCCTTATTAAGTGGTTTGGTGAATATATCAACTAATTGTTTGGTTGTATCAATATGTTTAATCAACGTATCACCATTTTGGATATGATCCCTTATAAAATGATGTCTAATATCAATATGTTTGGTTCTTGAATGCATTATGGAATTCTTTGTTAGATTAATTGCACTTGTGGCATTACATTTTATTGGTACATGATCTAAATGAACACCATAGTCAATTAATTGTTGATTCTTCCTTAGGATTTGAGCACAACAACTCCCAGCTGCAACATATTCTACCTCAGCTATGGACATTGCCACACTAGTTTACTTTTCACTATACCAAGACACTAGTGAATTTCCTAATAAATGGCATGTCCTACTTGTGTTTTTTCTATCTAACTTGTAGCCAGCAAAGTTAGAGTCAGAATATTCTATCAATGTGCAAGTGGGTCCTTTAGGATACCACAATCCCATTTCTTTTGTTCCTAAAAGGTATTTCATGATTCTCTTTACAGCAGTTAGGTGTGATTCCTTAGGATTAGATTGATACCTAGCACATATACACACACTATACATTATGTCTGCCCTACTAGCAGTGAGATAGAGTAAAGAGCCAATCATACCTCTGTACTTGGATACATCTACTGATTTACCATGTTCATCTTTGTCCAAGAAGCATGCTGGACTCATTGGTGTTGCCATCTCCTTTGCATTCTTCATTCCAAACTTCTTTAGTAATTATTTGCAATACTTTGTTTGGCTTATGAAGGTTACATCATGACATTGTTTGATATGAAGTCCAAGAAAGAATGTAAGTTCTCCCATCATTGACATCTCAAATTCACTTTGCATTAGTTTACCAAATTCCTTTCATAGAGACTCATTAGTAGCACCAAAGATAATGTCATCTACATATATCTGCACAAGTAATATGTTGTGTGCTTTTCTTTTAGTGAAAAATGTAGTATCAACTTTACCTCTTGTAAAGCTTTTCTATAGGAGAAAGTTGCTTAACCTCTCATACCAAGCTCTATGAGCTTGCTTGAGCCCATAGAAGGCTTTAGTGAGTTTATAAACATTATTTAGAAACTCACTACCAATGAAGCCAGGGGGTTGGCTCACATACACTTCCTCTTGAATTAATCCATTTAGGAATGCACTTTTCACATCCATTTGGTACAACTTAAAGTTCATAATAGGCTAATAGCATTCTTATTGCTTCTAATCTAGCTACAGGGGCATATGTTTCATCATAGTCAATTCCTTCTTCTTAATTATATCCCTTAGCTAGTCTAGCCTTGTTTCTTACTATTATGCCATTTTCATCCATCTTATTTCTAAACACCCATTTAGTTCCTATTATTTGGTTACTTTTGGGCTTTGGAACTAAATCCCATACTTGGTTCCTTTTAAATTGATTTAGCTCCTCTTGCATTGCAATCATCCAATGCTCATCGTTAATAGCATCATATATACATTCTGGTTCTATTTTTGATACAAAGGCCATATGAATGCAAATATTTCTTAAAAAGTGTCTAGTGGCTACCTCATTGGTGATCTCACCAATGACATTGTCTAGAGGATGATTCTATGAGACTTGCCACTCTTTTGGAAGGTTGTCATGCTGGATTTCAGCTTGAGGTTCCATGCCTTTCTTTTCCAATTCTTTGTCCTCATTGCTGTCTTTTTCTTCATCATGTTTGTCTTCATCTTCAAGAGGATCTGCAACATCATCAAAAACATTCTTTCCCAACATTTTGGGTTTGTACTCATCAAATGTAATCTGTAAAGATTCTTCAATAGTTAAAGTACATTTATTAAACACTCTATATACTTTTCTAGTTAGTGAATAGCCTAAGAAAATTCCCTCATCTTCTTTATGATAAAATTTACCAAGATTATCCTTGCCATTATTTAGCACAAAACACTTACAACCAAAGACATGAAAGTGAGCAATGTTTGGTTTCCTTCCTTTGTACAACTCATAGGGAGTTTTCTTTAAAATTGGTCTTATTAAGATGCTATTAAGCACATAGAAAATTGTACTTACAACATCTGTCCAAAAATATTTTGGCACGTTAGAGTCATTTAACATGGTTCTAGCAATCTCCTCAAGAGATCTATTTCTTCTTTCAACCACTTCATTTTGTTGTGGAGTTATAAGGGCTGAAAAATTATGTTGTATACCATAATCATCACAAAAATTATCAAACTCCTCATTTTCAAATTCACCTCCATGATCACTCCTTATTGATACAATTTTCATGTCTTCTCATTTTGAACAAACTTAGTCATTTTGTTAAAAGTTTTAAAGGCTTCATTCTTATGTGCTAAAAAGTATGTTCAAGTAAATCTAGAGTAATCATCAACAATTACAAGAGCATAAAGATTTCCACCAAAACTTTTTGTCCTAGAAGGTCCAAAAAGATCCATATGCAATAATTGTAAAGGTTTACTAGTTGAAACAATGTTTTTAACCTTAAAAAGTTTCCACTTGTTTACCTTTTTGACAAGCATCATATAAACCATCTTTTATAAACTTCTTCTTTGGAAAACCAATTACAAGTTCTTTGGAAATCAATTTGTTTAAATAATCGATCCATATGAATATGAGCTATTCTCCTATGCTAAAGCGAATTTTCCTCTTCTTTAGTTATCAAGCAACATGCATCATTAGAAGATAAATTGTCTAAATCTAGCATATAGATGTTATTAATTCTATTTCCAATCAATTTCATGTTACTTTCATGTCTAGCTACAATCATACAACTATTTGAGTTAAAGTCTACCTTGTACCCTTTATCACATAGTTGACTTATGCTTAGTAAGTTATGTTTGAGTCCTTCCACAAAGAAAACACCTTCAATCTTAGTTGTTGGACTTTTTCCAATTGTGCCAACGCCAAGGATTCATCTTTTGTTGTTATCACCATAGGTGACATTTCCACCTTCTTTGGGAGTGAAGGAAGTAAACTTTGTGATGTCTCCAGTCATGTGTTTGGAGCAGCCACTATCTAAATACCAACTTGAGCTCTTGGCCTTCAAACATACCTACAAAACAGATTTTCATGCTTCTTCTTTAGGCACTCAAATCTTGTTAATTCCTTTGGTGTTAGTAGCAATATATGTTCCTTTTGGAACCTAAATTTTCTTAATGCCAACATGTGAGTTCTTTCTAAAGTTACAAGTAGCAGCTGTATAACCTTTCTGTGCACAATAATAACATTTAACAAAAGGACTAGTTGAAGAGCTAGATGAAACAAAAAGTTTCTTAAAATATTTTTCATGTTTCTTTGGATTATAACCAATTCAAGCTTTATCATAAACTCCTTTTTTCTGCCCTAATATGGCATTCAAGTTATCTCTACCATAGTGAATTTAGATAGAGTAACTTTCATTTTTTCAACTTCCTTTTCTAGTGCAGTGTATTTTGTGCATGTTGAAGTAGATGCAAGAAATTGTATATTCTTAGCCTCTAGTTCTTTAAGCTTTATTTGCAAAGATGCATAGTCACTCCATTGTTTAGCAATTATCTTTCTAGAAGATATAAGTTGTTTACCAATTTTAACATACTCTTCATGCAATTCATCAAAGGCATCTTGAAACTTGAGACACCCCGCTGTGCCCCTTTGTGACATTTAGTTTAAAACCTCAGTAATTAGTTCCTTAAGCGCGCGTTTAGCTTTAGAGATTTTCACAAATCATTTTCGAAATGTCCCCTTTAAAAGTCGGAGATTTGTATGACGTCGGAAAAACACCTGATAGACAGTTTTATAACTTCAAAACTTAATCCAACCATAAATGGTCTTTGGACTTACATCAACTGCCAGGAGCGGAAAATAAATACACAAACTCCAGTCGTGATAAAGACTTAGGAGATAAATAGATACAGTAATCTTAAATTGGTTTTTCATGCACATACACAGTTTTCATTAATAACATAAATATTCGCAAGATTATAATATATAAATACCCCATGTTTATCTATTTCATTACCAAAACACTGTTGAGGGTATCCTCTCGGTAGGAGCCCTCACAGGCATAGACTTAGACAAAATACTAAGCAACTGAGAACATCTAAAATGTCCTACAAGACGCACTGGCCATATACTACCTTGATCCTAATCACCATGGGTCAAGACTCGAGCTCTGGCATCCGGCTCATAGGAAATCCCGTCCAATCCCTCATCATTAAGTTTGTCCACCAGGTCTTCTAGTACGATTTCATAATAAAACAAAATACAACATGCAGAAAGATACAAGGGATAAGAAACCATATAACATCAAACGTGGAAAGGGTTTAGCAACATTTAATTAAATAACGGCACGCTAAACATCCGTCTCCCCAGATAAATATATGTAACATAATCATCCTCAATCCACATCTATAATCTTTCCTCTACCCTCCATCATGATGCAATGCAAATGCTGTATGAATAATCTCTTCAGGTATCGGCCATATCCGGATATCACAACAATATACTCGACACGTCCCAGAGTCTCCGACGCACACCCTCGTCCGCGGCTGGAGGGTGCCCACGCAAAGCAATGGCACTATAGACGCACAACCCGGTGCACACCTCTGGACCACAATCCAGGATGCTCATGCAATGCATGAACTATAGCTGCGACTAAAATGAAATCATCTCTGGACGGTCCGCCGTTAGCCTATCCCCGGGAATTTTCCCTCCGAGGCATAGACCCCAATCGACCATGTTTCAGGTCCACTCGACCATGTTTCAGGTCCCTCATATCACAGACCATGTTTCAGGTCACCCCATAGTGCCCTAACCGGTCATCTTAATCTCATAAATAACCTCAGAATAATCTCATCTCATTAATCTCGACCTCATATCAAGATAATCATCTCGGTTAGGCACTGCTATCACATATTGTATGCAATTCCCAAAGACATCCTCGTGTCCCAACATAACTTATGATTTACTCAATCCTCTAAGCACAATCATAACACTCATCATATCATCATAATCATCATCATGTTATAATATCATACATCAAGTACCAAGCTCAAATCAACGAGTCAAACAGGCAATCATCACGTAATAAATTAATCTATGTATGTAGCGTAATGACGATAAACGCACAATTTCTATATCATCATCGGTACCACTGAGTAGTTCCCAATGTGGTATAGACATTGTCCGTTACTCGCTTTCGTGTAGGATTTGGGTCGCCCTACACCATTATCTAATTAAATGTAACCGCACCGTTTCCGACGTTAAATAGTTTCTTTCCCCCACCTTTTAATGCGTTCGGAGGTTTTTCTGGAACTTCACAGCCCAGCAATCAGCTCCAATGAGTTCCCAAAAAGGAATTCATACTTCTCCAAAACAAGCAAGAAAATGAAAAACATTCCAGAGAGACGATCCAAGCATTGAAACAACCAGACAAAATACTAAATTAATTTCTCAATAATCAAAATATAAATATAATTCAATAATATATTTAATTTCTCAGAAACCTCATTCATATAAAATCAAAACAGATTTAAGGTTTTTAGGCTCAAGATGAAAATTGGGGAAAAATCAATTTAACAAGAGATTGACAAAATTAATCTAGGGAGACACTTAATCATGTTCCCAATTTTAGAAAACACCAATTAATTTCATAAACTAAGAACTAAAAATCAAAACCTAGGGTTAGGGTTTCAAAATCAATTTGGGGGTTTTGAATCTTAGCAAAGGAAGTGAGAAAACCACTTACCCAAGGAAGAGAAAGATGACGTGGTGACTGTCTTGGAGGTCCGGCATGGCGGCTGACGGCTCAGACGCGACGACTCGTGGTGGTCATAAATCAATGTTCTCCGATCTCGAAATTTCTTGAGGGCTTTTGTAGAGGAGGAAGAGGGGAGCAAAGTTATGGTGTTTATTTGATGAAAGGTGGCCGGATGGTGGCCGGAAAACGCCCAAACAGCGGCGGCGGTGGCGGAGCAACAGTGACCAAATGGAAAACCGCATGGTGGAGAAGAAAGAGCACGATGAGGGTAGTCCGGATCTGGACTCAGTTTCATCGGACGGCGCCGGAAACCACAGTCGGTGTTGGTGGAAGCAGCGCTTACCGCGGTGGGGCGCGTCTCAGGCGGTGGCTGACGTCTCCTTGCCCGTCGCGGTCAAACGACGGCCTCCCTGACGGCGATGCACGGCTGGACGGCAAGAGGAAAGGAGGTTTCGAAGTTAGGGAGGGGTGAGGTTGTGTGGGTGGGTTCTCTGAAGGTAGAAGAAAGAAACCAAAACAAAAGAAAGAAGAAAAAGGAAAAGGGGAAAGAAGCAGAGAAAGAAAGAACGAGAAAAGAAAGAAGAGAAAAAAGAAGAAAGAGAAAAAGAAGAAAAGAAAGAAAGAGAAAAAGAAAAAGTGAGGGAGAGGCATCGAGAGAGAGAGAGAAAAGTGATAAAGTTGGGTTTTAAGTTAATTATTTAGTGATAGGTACATAAATGAGTGATAAAATATTAAGCCTAAAATAAACATGTTTTTACTTTCTGGAATCTAAAAATAAAGATTGATAGATATACGTTTTCGAAATTCAAATTAGAGTAAAGATTAATAATTGGACTAATCAACTAAGAAAATACTCGGTCCAAAATTTAATCTCCGATTAAGGTCAAACCAGTTTATTTTCAACTCTAAAATTAAATTTAATGAAAATATGAAAATGCTTTTCTCTTAAAATAATTTTCTGTACTGATAGTAATAATGTAACTTATTGTCTAGTAAGTGTGCATTCACTGAAATAAGTCAGTGCTAACGCACCCAATAAATAATTCGAAGAGAGTAATTTAATTACTCAAACTAAACCACATAACAAAATTAACAAACATCCAAATAAAATAATTAATCATATGTGTAATTATATTTTAACATGTTAAATAGCGTAACTAAAAACGGGCTGTTAAATTACTACCCCTCTTAGAAAAAAATTCCGTCCTCGGAATTTCATGACTCAAAACGGGGTAAAAACTACACGTGTCTTAATCTAAAGACCCTACATCATATTTCTCATTGCTGTCTTTCCTTTCAGTGACAGTGGTAACTTCGTAACAAAATTTATTCCTATATCATTCTATTTATCCTCGAAACTTTTCACTACCGCGTTATCTCCACTACCTTCGATATTTCACCTTAGTCTATTACACTCGAAGACACAATCAAATCTTAATCACTTCTTGCCTCAAAATTTGTCTGCTAGCAAAACTCCTTCAACACCTTATCCTCACAACGGACATCAAGTTCAACACTAACTTTACCCCATCATACATCAACCTTCAACTCAAAGTATACAATTGTTGTCTTAGTTTCCTTTGAACATATTCCACCACTCCAAATTATATCATAGTCATTCATTTCAATCTCAAAGAATACGATTACATTCCTCCATGCAACTTCAACCAAAAAGGAATCACTTCAGTTTGAATTATCCAAAATCATAATTCTTAAACTTTTCTAACAACTTAGTTTCACTCAAGAACTCCTCTTTACTATTTCCGTTCAGCTTAAGGAAAACTACCATACATATTTTTCTGTTAATCCTCGAACTCACTGAGTCAACATTGACCATAAACGTCAATCACTACTCGAAATTCCTTTAATGATATGTCTGCCTCGATCAAAATTTGATCCTTCGATCTATAGTAATTTGTCATACTAGCTGATATTACTCTTAATCTTACCATTCATAACTACACCTCAACAAAATTTCTACCACCGCATGTCCCATAGTTCTCAATATCTCTAATTCACCGTAAATCTTAACAAAACCAATTTAGAATCATCGCACTCAAAGGAAATCTGAATTTATCCTACGTATTGCCTGATCAAGTCTTTATTCCAATCCTCAAGGCATGATCAACAATGACAAAGTCAACATAAGTAAGTCCCTTAGTTTAAGAATCTACCTTTCTGTCCAAACACTAACTTAGTGACCAAAATTTAACATAAAAAAAAATATCTCCTTAATCCACCTCTTAACTTCAGTATCTCCAAATATATGCAACAACACTATCATTATAATTCAACTATTGATCATCAAACCTTATAACTACAATTCTCTATTCAAATATCACACACCAAAACTTTACAAAAAGAAATATGAAGGCTTACATCTTATTTAAAATATAAAACATGACTTTAAGCCATTAACTATATTTACTGCCAAATTAAACCAAACAAAATATATTCTATAACAACTAAGATTTTACTAGAAGCTCAAACTCATCATTCTAGCAAGAATATCATGCCTAGGTAAAACATCCCTTTTCAAATCCGAAATCACCATAATATTACTCATCTAAAGTATCGTCATTCCGCTCTTAGTCCTACTTTAATAATAACAAGTCCCCACTCACAAATTAAATCTTTAGATATGAACTTGATACGTACTAGCACTTACCTACATATCCTTCCCTTAGAATCACCTTCATCATTAGTAACACTCTTCCTCAAATATCATATCCTAGTAATGTACCTAAATACTAGCACACTATTTCCATATCTATCGTACTTCTTTATATCAAAATCTTAACTTAACATCCTCTCTTAGTTTGAACTACTACTAATTGTCATGTGTCCACACAACATTTCCAAATAACTTCGATTTAACCATATATATCATTTCTATATACTCAAACTTCTTCATTATGCTTCCAAATCATTTCAAATCCCCCCTAAATTTACCTTATAACCTTGTGTCTCAAACCAAGTTCGAGTTAATACTATTTCCATAAATCAAATATCACTTTAAAGAATAATCCCATCACAAGCTAAGGTTTACACTTTATCTTAATAAACTCCAATAACATCAAAGTGATTAGAAACTAATTTTATTCTCAACATAAAGACTTAAATACTAATCATGTACAAGCCACACTCAAATCAACACCTCTTATAAACACCATATACTTAAACCTCCTTTTCTTTAAACAAATCTATCGTCATTAGAAAACATCATTAGAAAATAAGTTCATCTTCACATCCAAGTATTAATTTCATAAACTTAAGCCTAATTTCTTTCTCATCGTTAAACACTAGATTCGGGACCAAGTATCCAACTTATAAGCCTAGATTTCCAATCAAATCCACAACTATAACCATCATCTCAACCATAAAAGGCTACAAGGCTTCAACTAATTCAATCCTTTACTAATTAAGACCCAAACACATTTTGTTGTCTCTTTATCATCTTCAACAACTACCCACATTAACCAAATATATCTAGTACTTAAAATAAATTCCCGTAATAAGAATTTCTTTCTACCACTAATTGCTCACTATACCTTATGAACAAGAATTAATTCTTCCAATAAACTCATGATCTAACACTTATTTCAAATCTTACTTTCTAACTTTCAAGGCACAATCAACCACGATACTCTCTTTTATACAACAACTTACCCAAGCAACTTATCCCAAAATATCGTGTTTATCATGAGTAAGAATATTAATCATTTCGGTTCCCTACTCTAATTAGGAAACTTAAAACGACGAAGCTACGAACTTTCTACCTAATTTCTAAGCATAGTCAATATCCGATATGAATTCAACTAGACACGGCCAGTAACAACACCCTAACTTTTAACAGTCCGATTAGAATCAAACTGCTCTGATACCAAATGAGACACCCCGCTGTGCCCCTTTGTGACATTTAGTTTAAAACCTCAGTAATTAGTTCCTTAAGCGCGCGTTTAGCTTTAGAGATTTTCACAAATCATTTTCGAAATGTCCCCTTTAAAAGTCGGAGATTTGTATGACGTCGGAAAAACACCTGATAGACAGTTTTATAACTTCAAAACTTAATCCAACCATAAATGGTCTCTGGACTTACATCAACTGCCAGGAGCGGAAAATAAATACACAAACTCCAGTCGTGATAAAGACTTAGGAGATAAATAGATACAGTAATCTTAAATTGGTTTTTCATGCACATACACAGTTTTCATTAATAACATAAAATATTCGCAAGATTATAATATATAAATACCCCATGTTTATCTATTTCATTACCAAAACACTGTTGAGGGTATCCTCTCGGTAGGAGCCTTCACAGGCATAGGCTTAGACAAAATACTAAGCAACTGAGAACATCTAAAACGTCCTACAAGACGCACTGGCCATATACTACCTTGATCCTAATCACCATGGGTCAAGACTCGAGCTCCAGCATCCGGCTCATAGGAAATCCCGTCCAATCCCTCATCATTAAGTTTGTCCACCAGGTCTTCTAGTACGATTTCATAATAAAACAAAATACAACATGCAGAAAGATACAGGGGATAAGAAACCATATAACATCAAACGTGGAAAGGGTTTAGCAACATTTAATTAAATAACGGTACGCTAAACATCCGTCTCCCCAGATAAATATATGTAGCATAATCATCCTCAATCCACATCTATAATCTTTCCTCTACCCTCCATCATGATGCAATGCAAATGCTGTATGAATAATCTCTTCAGGTATCGACCATATCCGGATATCACAACAATATACTCGACACGTCCCAGAGTCCCCTGCACACACCCTCGTCGTCATGGCTGGAGGGTGCCCACGCAAAACAATGACACTATAGACGCACAACCCGGTGCACACCTCTGGACCACAATCCAGGATGCTCATGCAATGCATGAACTATAGCTGCAACTAAAATGAAATCATCTCTGGACGGTCCGCCGTTAGCCTATCCCCGGGAATTTTCCCTCCGAGGCATAGACCCCAATCGACCATGTTTCAGGTCCACTCGACCATGTTTCAGGTCCCTCATATCACAGACCATGTTTCAGGTCACCCCCTAGTGCCCTAACCGGTCATCTTAATCTCATAAATAACCTCAGAATAATCTCATCTCATTAATCTCGACCTCATATCAAGATAATCATCTCGGTTAGGCGCTGCTATCACATATTGTATGCAATTCCCAAATACATCCTCGTGTCCCAACATAACTTATGATTTACTCAATCCTCTAAGCACAATCATAATACTCATCATATCATCATAATCATCATCATGTTATAATATCATACATCAAGTACCAAGCTCAAATCAACGAGTCAAACAGGCAATCATCACATAATAAAATAATCTATGTATGTAGCGTAATGACGATAAACGCACAATTTCTATATCATCATCGGTACCACTGAGTAGTTCCCAATGTGGTATAGACATTGTCCGTTACTCGCTTTCGTGTAGGGTTTGGGTCGCCCTACACCATTATCTAATTAAATGTAACCGCGCCGTTTCCGACGTTAAATAGTTTCTTTCCCCCACCTTTTAATGCGTTCGGAGGTTTTTCTGGAACTTCACAGCCCTGCAATCAGCTCCAATGAGTTCCCAAAAAGGAATTCATACTTCTCCAAAACAAGCAAGAACATGAAAAACATCCCAGAGAGACGATCCAAGCATTGAAACAACCAGACAAAATACTAAATTAACTTCTCAATAATCAAAATATAAATATAATTCAATAATATATTTAATTTCTCAGAAACCTCATTCATCTAAAATCAAAACAGATTTAAGGTTTTTAGGCTCAAGATGAAAATTGGGGAAAAATCAATTTAACAAGAGATTGACAAAATTAATCTAGGGAGACACTTAATCATGTTCCCAATTTTAGAAAACACCAATTAATTTCATAAACTGAGAACTAAAAATCAAAACCTAGTGTTAGGGTTTCAAAATCAATTTGGGGGTTTTGAATCTGAGCAAAGGAAGTGAGGAAACCACTTACCCAAGGAAGAGAAATATGACGTGGTGACTGTCTTGGAGGTCCGGCACGGCGGCTGACGGCTCAGACGCGACGGCTCGTGGTGGTCAGAAATCAATGTTCTCCGATCTCGAAATTTCTTGAGGGCTTTTGTAGAGGAGGAAGAGGGGAGCAAAGTTATGGTGTTTATTTGATGAAAGGTGGCCGGATGGTGGCTGGAAAACGCCCAAACAGCGGCGGCGGTGGCGGAGCAACAGTGACCAAATGGAAAACCGCATGGTGGAGAAGAAAGAGCACGATGAGGGTAGTCCGGATCTGGACTCAGTTTCGTCGGACGGCACCGGAAACCACAGTCGGTGGTGGTGGAAGCAGCGCTTACCGCGGTGGGGCGCGTCTCAGGCAGTGGCTGACGCCTCCTTGCCCGTCGCGGTCAAACGGCGGCCTCCACCCGGCGATCTTGCGGCTGGACGGCAAGAGGAAAGGAGGTTTCGAAGTTAGGGAGGGGTGAGGTTGTGTGGGTGGGTTCTCTGAAGGTAGAAGAAAGAAACCAAAACAAAAGAAAGAAGAAAAAGGAAAAGGGGAAAGAAGCAGAGAAAGAAAGAACGAGAAAAGAAAGAAGAGAAAAAAGAAGAAAGAGAAAAAGAAGAAAAGAAAGAAAGAGAAAAAGAAAAAGTGAGGGAGAGGCGTCGAGAGAGAGAGAGAAAAATGATAAAGTTGGGTTTTAAGTTAATTATTTAGTGATAGGTACATAAATGAGTGATAAAATATTAAGCCTAAAATAAACATGTTTTTACTTTCTGGAATCTAAAAATAAAGATTGATAGATATACGTTTTCGAAATTCAAATTAGAGTAAAGATTAATAATTGGACTGATCAACTAAGAAAATACTCGGTCCAAAATTTAATCTCCGATTAAGGTCAAACCAGTTTATTTTCAACTCTAAAATTAAATTTAATGAAAATATGAAAATGCTTTTCTCTTAAAATATTTTTCTGTACTGGTAGTAATAATGTAACTTATTGTCTAGTAAGTGTGCATTCACTGAAATAAGTCAGTGCTAACGCACCGAATAAAATAATTCGAAGAGAGTAATTTAATTACTCAAACTAAACCACATAACAAAATTAACAAACATCCAAATAAAATAATTAATCATATGTGTAATTATTTTAACCTGTTAAATAGCGTAACTAAAAACGGGCTGTTACAAAACTCATCATAGGTAGAGGAATGTCATTTACCTCGGTTTCACTATCACTTTGGTGACTTGCCATGAGACATAGATTGGCTTCTTCATTTTCAAATTCAATAGTTGAATCCATGTCATTTTCCTCCTAAGCTATGTATGCTCTTCTAGGCTTTCTTCCTCTATTTTCTTTGTTGTCATTCTTCTCATACTTTCTTTCTTTTGCAGCTTTGGACATTCATTCTTGTAATGTCCAATCTTTCCACATTCAAAGCATTTGATTGTAGAAGAAGAGCTTTCACCTTTGGATGTATTCTTCTTTGTAGGAAAGCTGATTTGTTTTTTGTTGCGATTCTTTTTTATGAATCATCTAAATTTCCTCACAAGCAATCCCATACCCTCTTCTTCGGATTCATCATCTTCATCAACGTCCTCATATTCATCACTTTCAATTGGTCCTTTAGAGACATGAGCCTTGAGAGAGAGTCCTCTGTTCTTTTTCTCCTTTTCTTCATGGCTTTTCAATCTATTAAGCTCCAATTCGTGTTCTTTCAACTTGGCAAATAGAGTAGCAACCTTTATGGTGTCTAGGTCTTTAGATTCTGTAATGGCAGTGATTTTTGGTTGTCATTCTCAGCTTAAACACCGCATTATCTTGTTGATTTGCTTCTCATCCGAGATAGGGTGTCCAAAGCCATCTAGTTGATTCACAATGTGTGTAAATCTCTTTTGCAGCTCATCAATCTCCTCACCATTCTTCATGTGAAAGAGTTCATATTCATGAATTAGTGCATTCATCCTTGATCTCTTGACATCATTCGTTCCTTCATGAGTAATTTGGAGAGTATCTCACATTTGCTTTGCAGTCTTGCAATTAGAGACCTGAAAAACTCATCATAACTCAAAGCAGCTGTTACAATATTCTTTGCTTTAGCATTATAACCAACTCTCTTTTTATCATCATCATTCCAGTCATCTTTTGATTTTTCCTTTTTATTTCCTTTATCATCAAGAGTAAAGGCGAAATAAGGTCCATTTTCTACAGCATCTAATATATCAAAACCAGTAGCCTCAAGAAAGATTAGCATTGTCTCTTTCCAATACATATATGCATCACCATTAAAAGCAGGGGGTCTAATTAATGAATCCCCATCACCTAGGATATCATTTGTAGCCATCTCTTGAAGCTATTAAGCTTTGTAACAAGAGTTTTAGTCCTAATGCCACTTGTTGGTTGTCGCTACACATTCAAGAGGGGGTGAATTGAGTATTTAAACTTTTTCAGCACTTAGTACAAAAACAGAGTTTTCTTCACAAAATAGTTTTCACAAAATTTCAGATTTTGCTTTTCAAGATTCAAGTTACAACTTGTTTTGTGATTATAGCAGTAATGCACAAATACTTCTAGCAATGTTTAGCAAAGGATTTTAGCATAAAGATTCCATGACAAAACGCATTCAATCATAACTACCAAGTGAAACTGCATAGTCCCATACCTACACAGCCTCACAAGAACGGAGAGATGACTGATTGAAACTCTATAATCCCATACCTACACAGCCTCAAGGAAGAACTGACTCTACTCCGGAGTTAAGAGAATGTTCGGAAGGACTGGTTAGAACATACATTTCACAACTGCCAATATTAGGCATACTTGTGCATCAATAATAATAATCACATGTGGAAATTAGGACTGATTGTGAAACGCCATCGATAACCAGGATTGTACAGCAGCAAGTAGAAGTTGTTGGTATTTTGCATAGGACTCCACGAACAGTAGTCCTAACTAGCCATCCGTGATCATCCCAACCCCGACATTCCCAAGATCATTGAAGAATTGTCACCCTACAATCCACATGCTCACAGAACATGTAAGCCCACTTCCTAGGCACAAAGGCCTTACTGACAATATTCTTTGGATCAAGTCGGTCATGGCATGTGCGTTCATATTTAACCACCAGATAAATTTCGGGATTTCTTTTACGGAATCAATAGCCATTCTGGAGGCAAGATAGTGCCAACCCGTGAATCCTTGCACAAGTTTAGGATCCCCTCATTGGTCTATCCATATTTCAACGCTCAAGTGTATTATGGAGATTGGTCATTCCCCAATCCATTATATTTCTTCTGTTTCTTCCCGAACGAGATTACTTACTTGGAAAGTAATCTTAGAATACTCTTGGTTATTAAGTATTATGGATCCTTGGATGATAAAATCATCTAGGGTATAAAGACATAGTCTTGCTCCACTATATCTCATACTTTAAATATTTCATTTCTTTTAATCATGAAGCCCTACTCCTCGACTTAGGTTTTGGAATACACATTTGCTTTGGATTTGAAATCCTTTTGATGGTAAATCCAAATGTTTAAGTCCTTTCTTTTTTTAAATACATCTGCTAATTCTGCAGAATTAAGGGTTTAAAATCAAAATAAAAGAAGAGTTCTAAAGGCTTTACTTCCTTTTTCATCACTCTTAAAACTCCAAATGATAGAACTCATATGGCCCAACAACTGTCAACCAATTGAAAGTCACGTGGAAACTTTACAAAAGTCCCTCATTTAAGTGAAATCATTCAAAGCCTAAACCATGGTTTCATCTTTCATTCATTTGGGTTTTGAAATCCGTTTTGAAAACCTTTAGAGTCATCACATAAAGTTTAGAAACCAAACTCATTATATGGGTCATTCTCACCAAAAACATTTGATCTAATCAATATTTGACTTAGATAAAAGCATTTAAATGGTGAACTAAGTATAGAAAATGTAACAGCCTGATTTTCATTATACTGTTTAATCAATTAAAATATAAGTAATTATATTTTAGTATGAAAGTAGAAAATATTTTTTAATAAAATAAAATCATATTCCTAATCCACCTTATCATATGAAGTCACATTAAAATTTTCGGTTGAAAATTCAGACGAAAGTCGTTCTGCGTTTTCACTGCCAGTATAAGTTTACTGAGCAGAAAACCTAATTTTGACCCGTGAACGAGACGGTTAGTGTTTTTATCATGTTTCCTTCAACTTTGGTTATTTTGAAAATTTTCGTTCAAAAATAAAATAAAATAAAATATTTTATTCGGGTGAAACCTTCAGAAAATACGATCGGATGTGCAACCGGTTACGTATTTAAGCAGTTAAAGGAACCCTAAAGGATGAGAGAAGGCTTGATGGGATGCCTAATTAAATGCTTATGACACACTTTAAAGTGATCATGATTACTTTTTCAAATTATAATCTATTTTATTCCAGAAACCCATTAAACCTTCCTTAAATGATCCAAACAATGCCCTAAACCAAAACTTCCTCTCCAAGCCTTGTTCCCTCTCCTATAGGCCGTGCACCCTTCCCCCTTCCTCTATAAATACCACTCTTCATCCTCACTTCATCACTTTCCTTCCTTCTACTCCATTAAAACTCTTAAGCTTTCATATTTTTCTTAACTTCAAGCTTCCAAAGCTCTAGTTTTTCTTCTTCTTTTCACTAAGTATTCTTCACCAAAGTTGTTCCTCTTGCTTAGGGTAATACTCTCACGTATTCTTTTCTTTAAAAACTTCATCTTTTTCTAAAGTTTCTTCTTTATGTCATATATGAGCTTTTATCTTCAAAAATCTCTCAAAAATGGTAGAAAACTCCTTTTGAGTTGAAACCAATTTCTATGGTCTTGTATTTACTTGTCGTTTAACATACTAAGAGGTTGTATAAATTAAAAATCTCCATCCTCTATTTCTTGAGGAGGTTGAATCTACTCATGATGGCCTAGGGAGTGTTTTGTTTCAACTTCTTTTACATGATCATGTGTTAGTTTTTTTAAGTGTTCCTTGATCATTGAATCCATAAATCTTGGAAGGTTTTGATAGCTTGTTTTCCCATGATGGCCAAAACTATGTATTAGTGGCCTAGGATACTACGTTTCAACTTATCCAAGTGTGATCATGAACTTAGAACCCTAAAACATTGTGATGCTTTACTTTATTCTGGCTTCATTTATTTATTGTGCTTTCTTTATGGCTTTCCTTACTTGTGCTTATTTATTTTTATGTCATTATGTTTCTGTTCATGTCATTTACTTCCATGTTCTTTATATTCATGTCTTTTATTTTATGTCATTTATATTTATGCCATTTACTGTATGTCATTTACATTATGTCATTTACTTTTATGTCATTTATGTTTATGTCATTTATGATTCATTTACTTATGTCATTATGCTTTAATTACTTATAGGCTTATGTTGTTCTTACTTTATGTGCTTATGAGCTTTGTTATTTAAAGTCCTATGTTGCTTCTAAGATGATCATAGACTTGAGCTCCATAAGTTATTGGATTCTAAAAGGTCTAAGAGATTGTAAAATTTAAAGATTTCTATCATGAAAATCCAAGGATGGCCGAATCTTAAAGGTTATGGACCTAGGGTGTTTCGTTTTTCATTTTCCAAAGTGATCATGGTTTTGAGCTCCTTACTATTAATGGATGCTAAACCAAAGAGATTGGAAAGTTTAAATGTTCCTAGCCTATCTTATTGGTCAAGGCCGAATCTCCATCAAGTGTAACTTGGTGGGATTTTTGTTCAACTTTATTTAAAGTAATCTTGTTTTAAACTCCTAGCACTTAAGGATCATAAATCCCTAAGTTGCATGTGTTTTGGAAACTTTTAGCACTTAAGGATCATAAATCCAAGAGTCGCATAAATTTCGGAAACCCCTAATCCTAGTTTATTGTATGAACCGAACCTATACCTTGTGGTTAGTGTTCTTTGATTGAGTTTTAACTCATGATTTCATGTTTTGTAACCTTAGACTTCCATCTCGGAGGAAACGAGGACGTTCGTGGTATACCTCTTCGAGTACCTAATCTCCTTACCTTCACAGAAGGTGGAGTTAATACTTTGTGGTGTTACGACGAGGAGCTTCGAGTTCGGGAGTTCGGTGATAACCCAGGTGGGGGAAAGAATCAACCTATCGTCGGAATCGATAAGTAGTAGATTATGTAGTAATTATGTAGGGCAACCTAAACCCTACTAGAAGTCGAGTAATCGACAAGACCAGAATCGCTTTAAATTACTTTTATAAAACATCCATGGTGATTCGGGGATTGTAGGTTGATCGATATTAGGTTTATGTTTACACTGTTGATGGTTGATTTGAGTTTTATTACCTTTATTGAACTGATTTATTGCTATGTTGATGTTCTGAAATATCTTTTATTGACTTGATGTTATGCATGATCTGTGTGGTATTTACTTTATTCTTAGTGGATTAAGTGAAGATATATATGTGGTCTAAGAGATGAGTTGTTTTTGGCGTGAGGATCATTATGATTTTTAGAGGTGCCTAACCTACATGAAATATGTTAGAGAGGTGTTGTGACATAGGGCATGTGTTGAGGTCTTGATGAGAGGTTAAGGCACTAGGTTATGACCATAGGAGTCTGCGAGGTTCATAAGTTGTGATGTTTCTATAACCGTATGTGGACACATACAAGACCCGAAGTCCTTGCGGGACCGTCCAAAGGGTAAACTTAACTTGTGCAGCTACGAGTGTCATTGCTTTGCATGAGCACCTCTGGGAGTGGACGAGGTGTGCACCGGGATCATCGTGAAGCTGTAGTGTCACGCTTTGCGTGAGCGTTCTTTCCATGGTGAAGGTGTGCACCGGTTCTTACCATTGCAACACCGAAGAATGATGCTCAAACAGTGATCAGGTTCATCAAGAAGAATATTTTTGCCCGGTTCGGTGTCCCAAGGGTCCTTATAAGTGATGGGGGGTCTCACTTCTGAAACTCACAACCGAGAAATGTGTTGACCAAGTATGATGTGAGGCACAAGGTGGCATCCCCATATCATCCACAAACAAATGGGCAAGCAGAGGTCTCTACTGTGGCCACTTCAAGAAAGGATTGGGCAAAGAAGCTTGATGATGCCTTGTGGGCTTACCGGACTGCATTAAAAACTTATGTGGGGTTATCTCCATTTCAGATGGTCTATGGGAAGGCATGTCATCTACCCGTGGAGTTGGAGCATCGAGCCTTTTGGGCATTGAAGTTCTTAAATTTTGATGCCACTCTAGCGGGTGAGAAAAGAGTCAATCAGCTGCATGAATTAGAGGAGATGCGCCTTAATGCATATGAGAATGCAGCTATTTACAAGCAGCGAGTCAAGACTTATCACGACAAGAGGATCGTGATGAAAACATTCCAGCCGGGACAACAAGTTTTATTATTCAATTCCCGGCTGAGATTGTTTCCGGGCAAGTTGAAGTCTAAGTGCTCAGGACCGTTCATTGTCAAAGAGGTCTCATCTCATGGAGCTATAGAAGTGGAGGACCCTACTTCCAAAAGGACCTTCAAAGTCAATAGCCAAAGGCTCAAGGCCTACTTAGGTGGTGACATCGAGAGATTGACCACAGCTGTGCACCTTTGCGATCCTTGAGATCACCGACCCGTCAAGCTAGTGACGTTAAAGAAGCGCTTATTGGGAGGCAACCCAAGTTTCTTTTCCTTTTTCATTTGTTTTTGAATTTAACTCTTGAATAATTTGAGAAGATCAAGAGTAAATAATCATAAATTAATAGTTTTGTTAAGTGTTTTCAGGGTAAGGAGGAAGGAGAAGCAAAAAGGGCGGAGACAACAAAGTCAGCAACCATCACGTCCAGGCTGTGACACTGGTCACGGCCGTGATGAGCCTAATGATAAGATCAGAAAGGATCACGGCCTAGCTGTGATACCCATCACGGGCGTGATGAGAGGACCCTGAAGATCAGAGAGCATCACGGCCTAGCCGTGATGAAGGTCACGGCCGTGACAGGCCAACACCTGTGGACCAGAATTGATCACGGCCTGCCCGTGACGAGCATCACGGCCGTGACCCATTTTTCAACATCTCTTTGACTAGCCATGTGAGCCAGCACCCGCTACCGCCTCGGTGAGTTGTTCCATTTTTCTCCTCTCTCCGACTTGATTATTTACATTGGGGGCAATGTAAGTTTTTAAGCTTGGGGTAGGGGTATCTTTGCTTTCTTTATTTTGCATTTGCATTTTGCATTTTGCATTCATATAGACATAGTTTTGCATGATCACATGATTCGATTACCCCTTTTCTTAGATTATGCATACGATTGTGAGAACTGAGTGCCAATTAAATGGAGATAGTGAATTGTTGAACCCAGTTTTTTATTCTTCTGATAAGGCTACAAATAAAAATGCTTGAGATGATCTTTGATAGTTGATAATTAGCATGTGGTTCCGTAGAATTGTGTTTCTCATTGGTTTTTGAATTACTAAAATGCGAGATTTTGAGCCAAAAAGGGGTACTCACTAAATCTACCCCATTCTTTGTGATAGAGTGTTATTCCTCTTGGACTGTATTTCTCTAGAACTTGACTTGAAACCGTTTCAAAGCTTAAAAATTTTTGAAAACATTTTTGAAAATGATTGAGGAACTAGGTATTTTTCTGGCCTTCTGAGCTTTGATTGACTAAATGTTACCCCTTAGTTGCCCAATTTTGAGCCTAAAAGAATAAAATACTTTTCTTGGTACCCTGAAACATTTTGATGAATGATAATTGATAGGTGACCTTCTAAAGTATTGCACAAAAGGGTCAAAAGGTAGTTTGAAAAAGTATGGGATGAGAAAATCAGAAAAATATTTCTCTTGAGCTGAAAATCTCCACTTCTCCAAATAAAAGAAAAAGAAATATATATAGAGAAGGGGATGACAAAAGAAAGTGAGAAATGAAAGAAAAAGAAAGAAAGAAAGGTGGAAAATTAAATCGAAACCCAAAAAGGTATTTTAGAAGGTGTCATGTTTTGCAATGCTTGATGATTTTGTTTAGCCTTTTTGAAATATCCTTTTCTTGACTTCCCCACCTAATGATTAATCCCATGGCCCCGTTACAACCAAAGCAAAAGACCTCTTGATTCTTAATTGTTTTCATTAATAAAGTAGAGATTTGGTTGATAGTCGAGCCTATGGTAGAATTCATTCCTTGAGGAAAATGGAGTGAATTGTCATATATCCCTAAACACTTGAATGAGGTGAGAAAGAGTGCTCGAATCAGTGAGAATATGAATCTAGGAAACCTAAGCTCTAATTGGACTTGACATTGATTGTCTCTTGCTGAATTATTTGAAAATGCATGTTACTTGAATTAATTACTCGGGTTCTTGGTTCATTATCCATGCTCTGATTATCTATATCTTCTGGCCTTTGTATTTGCTTGAGGACAAGCAAAAGTCTTAAGCTTGGGGTGATTTGATGAGTGTGATTACACCTAATATTTGTACATCATTTTGCATGCATTTGCATATAGTTTAGGCATACTTAATTTGATTTTTAGATAGTTTTTACCTTGGAACGGATAAGGTGGTGTCGTGGTGTTGTTTTGCAGAAAATGAGGATAAAATGCTCAAAATTGACCATGATGGAGCTTGGATGAAGATAGAGTTTGAAAAGTGAAGAAAATGAGCCAAACAGAGCCCATCATGGCCTGTCCGTGATGACCAACATGGCCATGATCAAGCAGAGCAGAAGGCAAAAGTCAGAAGCTGTCACGGCCTAGCCGTGATGCCCATCACGGCCTAGCCGTGATGCCCATCACGGCCGTGACACGCCAGCTGAACCAGACCCTCAACAGGAAGAACTAGTCACGGCCTAGCCGTGATGAGCATCACGGTCATGACAACCAGACCCTCACAGACCGTGATGAGTGTCACAGCCGTGACAGATGAGAATTTGAAAGCACGCCCCTGGCAGAGCCCGTCACGGCCTGGTCGTGATGGCCGTCACGGCCTGGCCGTGATGGCCATCACGGTCGTGACGCGCAATTTTTCCTTGATCTATAAATAAGACCTTTGGGCAGAACAGAAGGGACCCTTTTTGAACACCAGATTTTTACCCTAATCTTCTGAGCTAGAGGCTGTTGTGGCTGCTGTGGAAAGCCCCATGGAGTCCCTTATCTCCTTCATCTCTATTTCTTTTGTTTTGGATTTCTCTTTCTCTATGAGTAGCTAAATCCCTTTTTGTTGGGATTGGATGTAGCTAAACCTGAATACCATGTAATTGCCTTGATGTATGAATCTATGTTTATGCCTTCATATTAGTGTTTAATTCCTTTGCTTAATGCTTTTTATGGTTTGATCATCCATGAACTGTTCATGAGAATTGATTTGCAATGGGGATGTTCTTATTGATAATTGATCTAGAATTATTCACCTAGTAAACCTTGCATCTAGGAATGGGGTTTGGTTTATTAGTAATCATGTAATCCTTTTTCTTAATGCAAATTCATTAATCTAGGCCACCTAAGGAATTAGGGTCTATTAGTGGATTTAGGCTCTTGTCATCTGAGGAATCAGGGCTTGATTAATCTCGTGGATTGATTTTAATACTTGAAGCATAAACTGGATTGGTAGTCTTGGCATTGCATGAGGCTAAGGTTTAGCGAAATCTGATCCCAACATCTTTTACCATATTTGAAAAAACCCCTTCTTTTATTGCCTTCCAAGTGTTTGAGAAAATTACAAAAAGAGTTTGTTTTTCTTATTCTGTTTATTTTTACTATTGTTGGGCTTGGTATGTCATATTGAGCTCCCTTCCATCCAAAGAATCGCTTGGATAGTAGTTAAATTGGTACGTGCGAGTACTTGTCTCAGTCCTCGTGGGAACAATATCGGTCTCACCACCGTATTACTTGTACGACTCGGTATACTTGCCGAAGTCTCAACAATGTTGTTCTTACTTTATGTGCTTATGAGCTTTGTTATTTAAAGTCCTATGTTGCTTCCAAGATGATCATAGACTTGAGCTCCATAAGTTATTGGATGCTAAATGGTCTAAGAGATTGGAAAATTTAAAGATTTCTATCATGAAAACCCAAGGATGGCCGAATCTTAAAGGTTATGGACCTAGGGTGTTTCGTTTTTCATTTTCCAAAGTGATTATGGTTTTGAGCTCCTTACTATTAATGGATGCTAAACCAAAGAGATTGGAAAGTTTAAATGTTCCTAGCCTATCTTATTGGTCAAGGCCGAATCTCCATCAAGTGTAACTTGGTGGGATTTTTGTTCAACTTTGTTTAAAGTAATCTTGTTTTAAACTCCTAGCACTTAAGGATCATAAATCCCTAAGTTGCATGTGTTTTGGAAACTTCTAGCACTTAAGGATCATAAATCCAAGAGTCGCATAAATTTCGGAAACCCCTAATCCTAGTTTATTGTATGAACCGAACCTATACCTTGTGGTTAGTGTTCTTTGATTGAGTTTTAACTCATGATTTCATGTTTTGTAACCTTAGACTTCCATCTCGGAGGAAACGCGGATGTTCGTGGTATACCTCTTTGAGTATCTAATCTCCTTACCTTCACAGAAGGTGGAGTTAATACTTTGTGGTGTGACGACGAGGAGCTTCGAGTTCGGGAGTTCGGTGATAACCCAGGTGGGGGAAAGAATCAACCTATCGTCGGAATCGATAAGTAGTAGATTATGTAGTAATTATGTAGGGCGACCTAAACCCTACTAGAAGTCGAATAATCGACAAGACCAGAATCGCTTTAAATTACTTTTATAAAACATCCATGGTGATTCGGGGATTGTGGGTTGATCGATATTAGGTTGATGTTTACACTGTTGATGGTTGATTTGAGTTTTATTACCTTTATTGAACTGATTTATTGCTATGTTGATGTTCTGAAATATCTTTGATTGACTTGATGTTATGCATGATCTGTGTGGTATTTACTTTATGCTTAGTGGATTAAGCGAAGATATATATGTGGTCTAAGAGATGAGTTATTTTTGGTGTGAGGATCATTATGATTTTTAGATGTGCCTAACATACATGAAATATGTTAAAGAGGTGTTGTGACATAGGGCATGTGTTGAGGTCTTGATGAGAGGTTAAGGCACTAGGTTATGACCATAGGAGTCTGCGAGGTTCATAAGTTGTGATGTTTCTATAACCGTATGTGGACACATACAAGACCCGAAGTCCTTATGGGACCGTCCAAAGGGTAAACTTAACTTGTGCAGCTACGAGTGTCATTGCTTTGCATGAGCACCTCTGGGAGTGGACGAGGTGTGCACCGGGATCATCGTGCAGCTGTAGTGTCACGCTTTGCGTGAGCGTTCTTACCATGGTGAAGGTGTGCACCGGTTCTTACCATTGCAACACCGAAGAATGATGCTCAAATAGTGATCAGGTTCATCAAGAAGAATATTTTTTCCCGGTTCGGTGTCCCAAGGGTCCTTATAAGTGATGGGGGGTCTCACTTCTGCAACTCACAACCGAGAAATGTGTTGACCAAGTATGATGAGAGGCGCAATGTGGCATCCCCATATCATCCACAAACAAATGGGCAAGCAGAGGTCTCTACTGTGGCCATTTCAAGAAAGGATTGGGCAAAGAAGCTTGACGATTGATGAGTGTGATTTCACCTCGTCTTTGTCTATCATTTTGCATGCATTTTCATGTAGTTTAGGGACATTTAATTTGATTTTTGGTTATTTTTACTTTGGAACCGGTAAGGCGGTTTTTGTGGTGTTGTTTTGCAGAAATCAAGGGAAAAATGCTCAGGATCAACCATGATGGAGATCGGATGAAGATGGAGCTTGAAAAGTGAAGAAAATGAGCCAAACAGAGCCCATCACGGCCATGATCGAGAAAAACTGAAAAGGAAGAAAGGCTGAAGTCAGAACTGGTCACGGCCTGCCCGTGACCTGTCAGTTGAGCAAGACCCTCATAGTCAGAATCTGTCACGGCCTAGCCGTGATGAGCATCACGGCCGTGACAGACCAATTACTGAACAAGCGCCCAAGGCAGAATCTGTCACGGCCTAGCCGTGATGGCCATCACGGCCGTGACGCGCGTTACTTGGATCAGAAGCAACTGATTTGGATCTAATTTGAGTTAGATTAGGATTCAAACTTCCCAAATCTATAAATATGGGATCAAGTCAGAGGCAAAGGAGGAACTTTTTGGGCTGCTACTCTAGGCATAGATTTAGGATCTCTATTCTCCTTCCTCTTCTTCTCTTAGTTTATTTTCATGTTGTTAACCAAGCTTGTCGTCACCATGACAAGGCTTGAGTAGTAGCTTAGTTTCTAGGGATTGGGGCTATGCCCAAGGTCTGTTTATGCAATGAATTGATGTTATAACTTTATTAATTGCGATTTTGTTTTAGATCTGATTTCTAGTGTTTTAATTACTTGTAAATCTGGTGCGCGCTTATTTACATGTCGTAGACATTCTAAGGAGGAACCTAGCGGTGAACTTAGGTGTCGGATCTATAGAATCAGACTTAGGACTGAAATCACGAGAGTTAGAAGCCGTCCTTCGAGTATCAACGAATTGTCACGAAACGCAAAGGGTCCAATCTGAATTCCACTACCACGAGAGTAGGAGTTGGTTCAATTGGGTACGGTTTTTGTAACCCGAGAGGGAGCTTAAACTATTTGAGGATAAATTCGCCTTCAAGGCAATTTCAATAATTAACAAGGGTCAATCAGTTTAGTAACATAATCAATCTTGTCGGTAACCCAAATCCCTAGGAATCCATTTAGATCTGAAAAACCATAAATTGATTTACTTTCTGTTTTACTTCATTCTGATTTTAAGTTATCTCTTGTTTCAATTCAAAACCTTTTCAAAATCCAAATCCTTTTTTTATACCGTCCAGATTTACTAATTTGATAATTAGTTGTGATTCGAGATCACGGTCTCTGTGGGATCGATATCTTTTTATTACTTGACGACAATCCGGTACACTTGCCGGAATCGCACGTGCGTTCGCACGCCTATCAAATTTTTGGCGCCGTTGCCGGGGACTGTGCGTTTTCGAATCTCAATTTAATTTTTAGATTGATTTTTCTGGACCTTTTCTTTTTATTTAATTTTTATATCTGCTTGAAAAAAAAATGCTTCTTTTCCTTCTTTAGTATATATCTCTGTGTTTTTTTGTTTTATGCAAAGATCCCTAAGTCTTGGAAGCCTTAGTGAGGTTGACCCCGAAATCGAGAGGACCTTTCACAGACGTAGGAGACTACAAAGAGAGAGAGAAAGGTTGATTCCCATTCCACTCATGGCGAATCTTCCGGATACGAAACCTTTGAAGGACTACGCAGCCCCAAATGCTAGGGGCTTGCGAACTGGGATTGCTAGGCCAGAGATTGAGGCAGAGAACTACACTATACCTCCTATGCTAATCAACATGATTAGGCAACATCAATTCGGAGGACTGCCCTCAGAGGACCCGACTGACCACGTAGAGACATTTTTGGAGTTCACCGATGCAGTCAAAATTCATGGTGCCCCAGTTGATGCTATTCGCTTGAGGTTGTTCCCCTCTTCTCTTACTGGAAAAGCGAAAGCTTGGCTAAAGCAAATCCCCACTAATACCTTGTCTACTTGGGACCAACTGGAGCAAGCGTTCTTGGAAAAATTCTTCCCTCCATCCAAGACGGCTTACATACGAACCCAGATCACCGGCTTCTTCCAAAAAGACGGATAATCCTTATCAGAAGCTTGGGATCGCTACAAGGGACTTCTGGAGTCTTGCCCACATCATGGACTCGAGAGGTGGTTATTAGTGCACACCTTCTACAACGGATTGGATTACTCTTCGAAGGTGTCACTTGATTCTGCAACTGGCGGAGCATTTATGAATAGGCCTCTGACTGAGGCATTCAACATCATTGAAAACGTCGCCACCAACTACCACCAATGGGGTTCAAAAAGTGGTAATAACCCGAACAAGATTTCGGGGGGTAAGTTTGAAGTAAATAGCATTGATCTTATAATGTCAAAAATAGACTCACTTAACAAACGCTTTGATCAGCTTGAAAGGACTAATGTGAGTGCAATAGGCGCTACTAACCTTGTTTGTGAGATTTGTGGAATGCAGGGACATGACATGATGGAATGCCCACGTGGTATTGCTCATGGATCCAGCGCTTCGGGTGAACAAGTGAACTCTTGTCACAACTTCTACGACACGAACCTGAAGTTGCCCAATTATGCTCCCCTAAATCCCTACAACAAAAGGAGTAAAAACCCTTACCTATCCTACGGTAACTACAGCAACACGCTAAACCATGAGTTCCAAGAGGTCCAAGGTAATAGGAAAGCCGCACCGGGGTATCCTCAGGTACAGAGATCTAAACTCGAGTCTTTATTGGAAAGTTTTGTTGAAACTCAGACAAAACAAAATGAAGAGTATAGACAACAAGGTAGGGTAGTGAACGAGGCAATAAAAGAGCTAGCATCTAAGGTAGACAACTTAGCCACTCATAACAAGATGCTAGAAACTCAGATTGCCCAACAAGCCAGTACGTACTCGAGACCTAAGGGTACATTCCCGGGGCAACCCGAAGCAAATCCCATTGAACATTTCAATGCCATACACTTGAGGGATGATAAGCTTGGGGTAATTGAAAAGGGTGTGGAGTGTGAGGAGGACATGAGCGAAAAGGAAGAGCTAGAACCAAAGTATGTCCCTCCACCACCGTACCAACCCCCAATACATTTACCACAAAGGTTGGTCAAGAGAAAGCAAGTAGAAGTGGAAACTAAAAGCTTAATTGAGGAGCACAATGTCAAGATAAAAACTAAAATGCCTCCTAAGCTGAAGGACCCAGGTAGTTTCTCTATCTCTTGCTCGATTGAAAAAGTGCAGATAGACCAAGCCTTATGTGACTTAGGGGCTAGCACGAGCTTGACGCCCCTCACTATCTTGGAAAGGTTGGGAAGCAAAAAGTTGAGTCCGTTCAAATTCTCCTTACAATTTGCGGATGGCTCAACTAGGACTCCTCTAGGCATACTAGAGAATGTCCCTGTAAAGGTAGGGAAATTTTTCATCCCTACCGATTTCCTGGTATTGGATATGAAAGGGAATTCTGAATTCCCCATCATTTTAGGAAGTCCATTCTTGGCCACCGCTGAAGCAGTAATAGACGTAAGGAATGGCAAACTCTCTCTAAATGTAGAGGAAGGTAGGGTAGATTTTCAATTGACTAACTCCTATAACAACCCTCCTTTTGAGAGCCATGTGTGCAGGATCGATATAATGTCTCCAGTGGTAGAGAAAGAGCTCAGCATGGAAGCAACTCCAAAGATATGCATGGCTGATGATGCACCCTGTAGTGATGAATTTGGAGTTGCTGATCATGCGGGAACAAAACTTCCGCCGGGAGGGAATAAGGCCAGGAAGCTCCAAGAGAAAAGAGCGAAGCGGAAGCGCAACTGGTCGTATGAGCATAATCGGCTTTTCGAAGGAGTTCCATGGAAGAGAAGTGTTCCTACACTTCTACGCCCAGTCGACCCCAGTTGATTGAAGGAAGTATGGTCAAGATTAAGACTGTAAAAAAGTGCCTCTTGGGAGGCAACCCAAGTTTTCTTTCCCTTATCCTTTTATTTTTGAATTTATCTCTTGAATAATTTGAGAAGATCAAGAGAAAAAAAAAAGCATAAATTAATAAATTTGTATAGTGTTTTCAGGTTAAGAAGAAAGGAAGAGCAAGAAGGGCAGGGAAAAATAAAGTCATAAGCCATCACGCCCAGGCCGTGACAGTGGTCACGGCCGTGATGAGCTAACCAAGAGGATAAAGGATCACGGCCCAGCTGTGATATCCATCACGGGCGTGATGAGAAGGACCATAAGATCAGAGAGCATCACGGCCTAGCCGTGATGTCGGTCACGGCCGTGATAGGCCAACTCCTGAAGACCAGAATTGATCACGGCCTAGCCGTGATGAGCCTCACGGTCGTGATATAGTTTCCAACAAGTTTTTGACTGGAATGTGAGCCAACACCCGCTACCAACTCGGTAAGTTGTTCCAATTTTTCTCCTCTCTCCGACTTGATTATTTACATTGGGGACAATGTAAGTTTTAAGCTTGGGGTAGGGGTATTTTTGCAAATTTTTGCATTTTTGAATTTTTCATGTTGCATTCATCTATGCATAATTTTGCATGATCTCATTCTTTAGATTACCCCCTTGCTTAGAATATGCATCCAATTGGGAGAACTTGGTGCCAAATGAATTGAGATAGTGAATTTTTGAACCCAATTTTTTGTATTCTTGTGACAAGGCTAAAAATAAAAATTCTTGAGATAATCTTTTGATAGTTAATAATTAGCATGTGGTTCCTTAAATTTGTGTTTCTCGCTGATTTTTGAACTACTAAATGTAAGATTTTGAGCCAAAAAGGGGTACTCACTAAATCTACCTCATTCCTTGTGATAGAGTGTTTTAATTCCTCTTGGATTGTATTTTCTAGAACTTGACTTGAAACCGTTTTGAAACTTAAAAATTTTTTAAAACATTTTTGAAAATGATTGAGGCACTAGGTATTTTTCCGGCCTTCTGATCTTTGATTGATTAAATGCTACCCCATTAGTTGCCCAATTTTGATCCTAAAGGATTAAAATACTTTTCTTGGTACCTTGAATTACTTTGATGAATAATGCTTGGTATGGCACCTTTTAAAGTATTACAAAAAGGGTATAAAGGTAGTTTAAAAAAAAGGTATGGGATGAGAAAGTTAGAAAATATTTCTCTTGAGATAAAAATCTCCCCTTCTCCAAATAAATAAAATGAAATAAAAAAAAATAATGGAGAAGGGGATGACAAAAGAAAATGAGAAATGAAAATAAATAAATAAAAAGAAAGAAAGGTGGAAAAGTAAATCAATGCCCAAAAAGGTATTTTAGAATAATAGGTTTAACCTTCTTGAAATTTCCTTTCCTTGATTTCCCCACCTAACAATTAATCCCATGGCCACATTACAACCAAAGTAAAAGACCTCTTGATTCTTAAGTGTTTTCATTAATAAAGTAGAGACTTGGTTAATAGTCAAGCTTATAGTAGAATACCTTCCTTGAGGAAATTGAGCGAATTGTCATATACCCTGGAACACTTGAGTGAGGTGAGACGAGTGCCCGAATCAGTGAGAATATAAATTTAAAGAACCTAAGCTTCTGATTGGACTTGAAATCGATTATCTCTTGGGGATTTATTTGAATATGCCTGTCACTTGGATTAGTTTCTCGGGTTCTTGATTCACTATCCATGCTCTGATTATTTATATCTTATGGCCTTGGTAATTGCTTGAGGACAAGCAAAATCTTAAGCTTGGGGTGATTTGATGAGTGTGATTTCACCTCGTCTTTGTCTATCATTTTGCATGCATTTTTATGTAGTTTAGAGACATTTAATTTGATTTTTGGCTATTTTTACTTTGGAACGGGTAAGGCGGTTTTTGTGGTGTTGTTTTGCAGAAATCAAGGGAAAAATGCTCAGGATCAACCATGATGGAGCTCGGATGAAGATGGAGCTTTAAAAGTGAAGAAAATGAGCCAAACAGAGCCCATCACGGCCATGATCGAGCAAAACTGAAAAGGAAGAAAGGCCGAAGTCAGAACTGGTCATGGCCTTCCCATGATAACCATCACGGCCGTGACCTGTCAGTTGAGCAAGACCCTCAAAGTCAGAATCTGTCACGGCCTAGCCGTGATGACCATCACGGCCGTGACAGACCAATTACTGAAGAAGCGCCCAAGGCAGAATCTGTCACGGCCTGGCCGTGATGGCCATCACAGCCGTGACGCGCGTTACTTGGATCAGAAGCAACTGATTTGGATCTAATTTGAGTTAGATTAGGATTCAAACTTCCCAAATCTATAAATATGGGATCAAGTCAGAGGCAAAGGAGGAACTTTTTGGACTGTTACTCTAGGCATAGATTTAGGATCTCTCTTCTCCTTCCTCTTCTTCTCTTAGTTTATTTTCATGTTGTTGTTAACCAAGCTTGTCGTCACCATGACAAGGCTTGAGTAGTAGCTTAGTTTCTAGGGATTGGGGCTATGCCCAAGGTCTGTTTATGCAATGAATTGATGTTATAACCTTGTTAATTGCGATTTTATTTTAGATCTGATTTCTAGTGTTTTAATTACTTTGTAAATCTGGTGCGCGCTTATTTACATGTCGTAGACATTCTAAGGAGGAACCTAGCGGTGAACTTAGGTGTCGGATCTATAGAATCAGACTTAGGACTGAAATCACGAGAGTTAGAAGCCGTCCTTCGAGGATCAACGAATTGTCACGAAATGCAAAGGGTCCAATCTGAATTCGACTACCACGAGAGTAGGGGTTGGTTCAATTGGGTACGGTTTTTGTAACCCGAGAAGGAGCTTAAACTATTTGAGGATAAATTCGCCTTCAAGGCAATTTCGATAATTAACTAGGGTCAATCAGTTTAGTAACATAATCAATCTTGTCGGTAATCCAAATTCCTAGGAATCCATTTAGATCTGAAAAACCATAAATTGATTTACTTTCTGTTTTACTTCATTCTGATTTTAAGTTATCTCTTGTTTCAATTCAAAACCTTTTCAAAATCCAAATCCTTTTTTTATACCGTCCAGATTTACTAATTTGATAATTAGTTGTGATTCGAGATCACGGTCTCTGTGGGATCGATATCTTTTTATTCCTTGACGACAATCCGATACACTTGCCGGAATCGCACGTGCGTTCGCACGCCTATCAACGATGCCTTGTGGGCTTACCGGACTGCATTAAAAACTTCTGTGGGGTTATCTCCATTTCAGATGGTCTATGGGAAGGTATGTCATCTACCCGTGGAGTTGGAGCATCGAGCCTTTTGGGCATTGATGTTCTAAAATTTTGATGCCACTCTAGCGGGGGAGAAAAGAGTCAATCAGCTGCATGAATTAAAGGAGATGCGCCTTATTGCATATGAGAATGCAGCTATTTACAAGCAGCGAGTCAAGACTTATCACGACAAGAGGATCGTGATGAAAACATTCCAGCCGGGACAACAAGTTTTATTATTCAATTCCCGGCTGAGATTGTTTCCGGGCAAGTTGAAGTCTAAGTGGTCAGGATCGTTCATTGTCAAAGAGGTCTCATCTCATGGAGCTATAGAAGTGGAGGACCCTACTTCCAAAAGGACCTTCAAAGCCAATGGCCAAAGGCTCAAGGCCTACTTGGGTGGTGACATCGAGAGATTGACCACAGCTGTGCACCTTTGCGATCCTTGAGATCACCGACCCGTCAAGCTAGTGACGTTAAAGAAGCGCTTATTGGGAGGCAACCCAAGTTTCTTTTCCTTTTTCATTTGTTTTTGAATTTAACTCTTGAATAATTTGAGAAGATCAAGAGTAAATAATCATAAATTAAAAGTTTTGTTAAGTGTTTTCAAGGTAAGGAGGAAGGAGAAGCAAAAAGGGCAGAGACAACAAAGTCAGCAACCATCACGTCCAGGCCGTGACACTGGTCACGACCGTGATGAGCCTAATGTGGGACACATACAAGACCCGAAGTCCTTGTGGGACCGTCCAAAGGGTAAACTTAACTTGTGCAGCTACGAGTGTCATTGCTTTGCATGAGCACCTCTGGGAGTGGACGAGGTGTGCACCGGGATCATCGTGCAGCTGTAGTGTCACGCTTTGCATGAGCGTTCTTACCATGGTGAAGGTGTGCACCGGGATAATTGTGCAGCTATAGTGTCATTGCTTTGCATGAGCACCCACGGTCCGGGGTGTGCACCGGGTTTAATGTGCAGCTATAGTGTCATTGCTTTGCATGAGCATTCTCAACATGACTAAGGATGTGCATCGGGAATGGGACGTGTCGCTTGGACGACTGACCGATAACCATAACTATGATATGGAAACCATAGCCATTTTCAGTATCAAGTTTTAGTTGCAGGAGTGAGGGTAGGATGGATATAAGAATTTTATGGAAGATGGATGACTTGACGGATGTTGTGTCTGTTATAATTACTGTATAGTTTACTATGACTCTTTTCCGTTTTTGATGATAGAACTGTTTCTTATCCCCTGTATATTCCTGTATGTTGTATTTTGTCTCCTTGTGGAATCGTACGAGTGGATGAACGTAGCCAGGAGGAGTTGGATGGAACTCCCTACGAACCGGATGCCGGAGGACGAGCTGTGACCCATGGTGATTAGGGTCTAGTTAGTTATGGCCAGTGCATCTGTGTCGTGAAGCTTTATCTTTCCGCTTATGTTTTGTATAACTATGCACCAGTTCGGGATCCTATTGATGGGATGCCCTGAAACAGTGTTTTGATAACTCTGATGCTTTAAGTATGAGTAATATATTTATGTTTGCATATTCTATTCTATATAAATCTACTTGCTTAAGAAATTAAGTTTCAATTTTTACGTAATTTTCACGTTAAGCGTGCGATTAAGTAATTAAATAATGAGGTTTTAAACTAAATGACACAAAGGGGCACAACGGGGTGTCTCAGAAAACATTTTCATATTCAATTTGTACCTCAAATCGGAATTAAAATAAGCATCCTTTTTGGATGGTTTTGCTTCATGAAAACTTATGTCCATTGATTTCCAAATACAATTTCAACTGCACGGTTACCTTGATTGAAAATCAAAACATTCTAAGTGAGGATTCTAAGGAAATCGTACCTATGCCTCACTTAGAGTAGGCTTTTAATTAAATCTTTCCTTGTAATAATTGCATAATTTCATAACCCAAGAACTTGTTACTTTCCTTTCTTAATTGTCATTGTTCATATCCCTACTTAAGTGTTGTGAAATCCACTTAAAACTCGGGGATTGGAGTTAAACTCCCATTTGTTACATATGTGACCTAAAATTAACCACGATTCAAGAGAAGATTCCACTTCTTCAAAAACACTCATAACCATAACCATACATCAAACATAGCATATAATTACTCAAAAGTCATGCTATAACCATATTCTCATGCTATATCCATATTGATAATTCAAAAAAATTACTCAAGTTAAGGCATACAAATAAATCAATCAAGCATAGCATGTTCATGAGCATATAATCAATTTTCAACAAAGATCACATATCAAAGCATATTACTCAAACCACAACCACTATTACAATCATGCCCTCATAGAGGACCAGACCAAGCAAAGTGGATAACCACGGGTCTAGGGTTTCCATCCACAAAAATATAAGACATCTTCACACCCACCAATATGGTGTGAGGTGGTTCACTCCCTCTACCTCTTGTAGCTCCCAAAAGCAAGACATCCAATTTGATCCACAAAACCAACTACATCACCATCACCTTCATCCATCAACAAATTATCCAAATTAAAACAAACAAAAACCCAAAGGTACACTTAGGGTAAGTTTACAGCCACATAAAGATAAAACGGCTAGGATCATTTGTTTTCACATCCATTTGATAGACACGTATAGATAGGTATTTCTATCATAGAAAATTTGTCAAAAGTCCAAAAACAACATCATGCAAATTCCTATGAATTAATACATGATTTTTAGAAAGTATGTAACTTGAAATAAATTACATATTCATGAAGCTAATGAAGCATAGAATAAAGTTACTAACTAGGGTCAAGAAATTACTCCTTGATTGACGAGAAACGACGAACAAAGCGAGGGTAGAAAAATACACATTTTGCAAATCAACTCCGAATGAGTTTTTGCGTGAAATAATATGTCTCTAGATGATCTAGAGGAACAAGGATATGTGGTTGGATTGATGAAATAAAGTTTGGATGATTCTATGGAGGGCTTGGCCGAACATGGTCATGAAAACCCATTTCTCAAACATGAAAAAAATGGAAATTTGTGTAAGATGAGAAGTGTCTAGTTAATTTAAGGGAGTAAGAATATGATGGTCTTGGAGAATCAAAAAAAATATTTGGCTGAGGATTTAGGGTCTTATCTGAATTTAGTGTTAGAAGAAAAAGAACTTGAATGTTCTTGGATTTAGGAACAAAATAGATCAAAGTGAAGGCAAGCCTAAGGAGCAAGTTTCATGAATTAAGAATCATGAAATCATGCCTCTAAGATGATGAAATGTGATGGGGAAATCAAGAACATATCATGAACATTGAAGAACATTTGAGAGAAATGAAAGTTTATGACTTTGATCTTAAAACTTAGAAACTAATCGACTTTAGGTATTTTAATTAAAATGAATGATGGATGGATGTTTATGAGGGAGAGAGGCTCGAAATTATGGAGGACAAAAGGGTTCAAAACTGGTTAGATCAAATTGAAATTTACAAAAAAGATCAAGGGCATTTTGGTCTTTTGCTTGCATAAATATTTAGATATATTCAAGATATTTTCATAAGATATTTTGTAAAATCATCATGACATTGATGACTCACTAGGTGAATCAATTGATGACTCATAGGGTGAGTTGCCCATGTGATCTCATCCTCCTGGCCCTCCTACGTACCTCTGTGGTTTCGTTTCCGGCTCCGACGTTTTACCCGATTAGGGTTTCTACACTTTTTCGCCAAAATTCACCTGAATAAAATAAAATAATTTATTTTTGAGCAAAAATTCTAGAAATAGATTTTATCACTAAAATAATGATAAAATCTAAGATTTTTCAGTTTCGGGTCAAATTAGGGTTTTCTATCGGTAGAAAGTTATACTATAAGCGAAAATCATTTTCTGGATCCTTGGTAATAATATAAAATATAATTACCGGTCAAGAGACGAGAAAACGGGGTGTTACAACACTACCCTACTAAAAGGAATTTAGTCCCCGAAATTCACTTATCTAAGGAAACCATCGCGGATATGATCCTTTTATTGCATGCTCCAGACACTTAACATCCTCGTCGCCTAAAACAGGACGCGAAGTACCTCATAGATTAACCTTTCCTTCGAACTTATTTTGTATTAATGAGACGACACGAAAAGATAATCAAGCAAACCCTTTCGAACTTCTCAAGACTTCGAAGTACATTTGGATAATTCGAATGTTAACTGGAACAAGACACACAGACATCGAACAAATTCCGACATCTTCATAATTCAAAACTTTGACTCTATCTCCGGTGGCGGTTCTAACACACTCGCAGTACAACAAGAGCTCAGAATTTGAATAAAGAATTTTCAAGGAGAGAAAATAATCTCTAGCCTTTACTCTTACGACAGAATAAAGTAAAATGGATTGAAAAGCAGAGGATACTCAATATGCAAAGGGTCTTTAATAGATTCCTGAATGTAAAAATGTGTTGTACACCACACATTTAAAAACGAGACTCTGATAAAGTTCCTCCTTCCATGAGAACTTCCTTCGAAAGACACATTTCGAAGATGATATTTCTTTTCTTTCCAAGAGTCTAGAATTCGTATCAAAATTACTCTTGGGTTTTAAGAATGGCAACAATAAAATTTTGCGAGTTCCCTCACTCGAAGTAACTCAGATTCACTTGGCATGGAAAGATGGAAGGAATTGCTATAATTTTCATCCCCTAGGGAATTTATAACTCTTTGCCCATAAAAGCGAACAAGATATGATATGAAATAGATCACTCTATTTCTCAGTTGGATGCATTTGCGAAAAAGGCAAATGACCGAGTTTACAAAACTCAGTCCTCCATAATAACGGAAAGTTTAAATATGTTTAACCAACAAAGATTGGTCAACAAGGGAATGTAAAAGAGAACCATGTCAAAAGGTGACATAAGAATACAAATCCCAATTGGCTTACACAAAACATAAACCATTGGAGATAAGGCATTGAAATCAAATCAATGCAAAGCAAGATGACAACATAAGGTAGGGAATACATAAATAAGCAATCAGAACATCTCACATATTCACAGGAAATCAAAAGTGATTTCTTGGGTGAACCAAATAGTATAGTCGACATCTTACTCTCTATGGTACACCTTCACCTCAGGTGGATCACACCTTCTTGCAGTATGCCCTGGTCCTCCATATCGAAAGCAGATGAAAACTCTGGTGATGCAGTGCTTCCTTTAGTAGTTGCTCCCACATCTCCGGAACCCTCGAGAAGATACTCTAACTTCACGAGTTCCTTGTCACTCCTTCTTTGGGTTCGTTATTGTTGCAGTTGTTTCCTCAACGACTTTGCATGGGACGATCATTGAAACTCAAAGCAACTCACGTATTCTCTAATAGCCAGATTGTCATGACGTGATTGCAGAAACTCCATCTTTTCATACATCTCAGACTTTTTCAGATAACACTCGTCCAGGAGACTAATCCGTGAAACTTCCTCACTGATGGTTTTACACTCCGCTTCTACCAACAAACAGTCAATCCTTATCGAGGATAAGGATGACAAACTTATGGAAAATTACGCATCAAAATTCTATCCAATATTATTCCTCACTAGGAACAATAATGAAAAGAATAAGATACAATGTTGTCTCCTTACAGAACAACGTCATGAAGAACATAACACAAACAAGGATAACCAAGGTCGTCGACCTTCCAAGCGCTGGTTCTTCATGAAACCAAGAACACAAAACACTGAACAACAACCCTAGAAAATACAACAAAATGATGACAGACCAAAACCCCAAGCCCAAAAGACTCGGCCAGCTCTGGTATCAAATAATGTAACACCCTTTTTGGGTGCTACATTGCCCGTAACATTTTAAGGCCGAAAATAGGGTAATTTAAAATCTTGTTGTGATAAAACGGGGAAATTTTTCGCTTTCGTAACACATAAATGTAATATCTGGAAATAGGTAAATGTGCAATAAAATATTTCATAATCATAGTTAAGGTTATGAGTTCGAAAGTCACTGGCATAAAAAATCAACCCGACTCATAAACATAAAACATAAAGATATACAGATCCAACATAAGGATATGGAGACGCAGCTCCTAAAAGCATTAGGTACTTGGAGTCACAGCTCCATAAACAATAACACTAACTCCAAGACATACCAAGCCGGCCAAACTAAAATATAAAAGACAATCCTCTCTCGTACATCGCGAGAATGACAAACCCAACTGACGAAATCTAGTGGAAACTCTATTTGAGCCTACTACCGATGTTGCCACAAAAGACACTACTAGAGCCAATACAAAGTAACTCTCTTACTAGGGTGGCCTCAGATTCAGAAGTTTGAAAGTGTTAAACTCAGCCTACACAATGAAGTTAGCTTGTCAATTGGCTGCTAATCATGAGAAATTATGGGTTCAAATTATGAGGGCAAAATACAATAATGGTTCCTTCTCCTTGCTTAGAGTTGTGACTAGAAGTTCCTACACTCATAATGGGAGAGTTATTTCCAATATTTGGTCATAAGTGGAGGGTAAAATCTATTGTCTTATAGGTAATGGAAATGATGTTCGATTTTGGAAAGATAAATGGATTCCAGGTATGGATAGCTTTGAAGTTTGCTTTTCAGGTGTTATTCCCCAAAAGCAGGCTGATTTTCCTGTGTCCTTCTATGCTCAAGATGGAAATTGGAATTGGAGCCTTATTGATATACATGTCTCCGGTTCCTTGCGTGACAGAATTGGTGCAATCAAGCCTCCAAGTGATCTTTCTGTTAAAGACTTGCCCTGCTGCAGTCGTAATTCTGATGAATTCTTCTCCTTGAAGTCTGCATATTCTCTTCTTTGTAGCCAGAAGATGCAGGTTGTTGCTCTCTCTCCTTTATTCCAACAAATTTGGAAATGGAAAGGTCCAAACGTATTAGAGCCTTCTTGTGGAAATCGGTCCATGGGAGATTATTAACCAATGTGGAAAGGAATTCTAGAGGAATTCCTTCTGATCCCTTGTGTCCTAGATGCAGCTTGCAACCTGAGTCTATCATGGACACTCTCAGAGATTGTGATGAAGCTACACAATTCTAGAATAGAGTTGTCCCTACAGAAGTTTGGAGCAAGTTCTTCAGCTTAGGTTTGTTGCCTTGGCTTGAATGGAATTTGTCTTCTCACTCCTTGGTCTTGGTTATCCTTCTTTAGTGCTGCAGTTAATTCTCTATGGAAGGATAGGAATGCTTTGATTTTTTCTCTGTCTTCGAAAATAGGGGAAGAGTTGTGGCAGGAAGTGGTGATGCAGACCAAATCTATTGAATTTGAACTAGCTAATCCTCCAAGTTTTCTTCACGACGGGAATGTTCTGATGAATGTTTATTGGCAAGCCCCTCCTGATGGTCTCATTAAAGTAAATGTTGATCGTGCTCATAACAGGTTCTCGGGAATGGTTTCTTGCGGGGGAATTCTCAGAGGGTCTGATGGTTCCTTTATTAAAGGTTTTGTGTGTAATTTGGGATCTTGCAGCGTTTTAAGAGTTGAGCTTCAAGCTCTTCTTTATGGTATTAAGGTTTCACGACAGATGGCTTTAGAACGAGTCATTTTTTAGATTGATTCTCTAACCGTCTTTAGTTATGTCTCAATGGGTTATTCAGTGAGTACCTGCTTAAACCTTTGGTGGATGAGATCTCTGAGCTTCTCTGAAAGTGTGATTCGCAAGCCTCGCTGCATCATACATTTAGGAAAGCTAACAAGTGTGCGACTTTCTTAGCTAGAAGTGGTTTTAGTTTGCCTTTGCAACTTATCCATATTGATTCTATGAGTTGCCTTTGCAACTTATCTCTTGCAATATTTTGTCCAAAACGTTTGTGGTGGGGTCTCCTGTTTTATTTCTTGATTTTATTTAGTTTTCTTTTCTTATAAAAAAATTGATAAAAAATTCATTACGGACATGTGTAGAAGTTAGTGTGTCTATAAGGAAAACAAAGTGTCTCCTAATCTCCAATGGAGCTCATAATCTCTCTATTCTAATACTCTCATTTGGCAAATCGTAATAAGTGCTCATAGAGTGATTAAGAGTCAAAAGTGATAATTTTTCTTTTTTTTTTATAAGCCAACGTATTTATATATATGGATCGAGTACAAGGGTACTCAAACCCGTATTACAAAAAAAAAAAAAAAAAAAACCAAGAAGATAAAATGTAACTACCATACTGAATGAAAAATCAAAACAGTATGTGCATTACACAACTCTCAAACCACTGGACAGAACCCTGGATACAATAAACACCTAATATCTAAACTATTTGTTTGAGTTAAAACTGATGTTCTGCTAAAACACCAAAACATGTTGACACCTTGAATCACCAAAAGAAATATGTCCTCTCCAAGCTGGACAAATGATAGGATGGATCCTTTACACATTGAGAAGCTGAAGACATAATAGCAAATTCCTCCAAAACCTTCTTTGTTACTCCCCAGCCGCAACAAAGAATAGGCAAGAGCAAATGAAAGCATCAAATAGGTACACTAAAAACTGTTCTCACCAAAAAGTCTCCTTGCCTACCTGATCACCCCAAACTGGTGTCACCAGCCCTGTTACAGAAACAAGGACAGCAAACAGAACAAGAACAGACAGCACCTCACATCTGACCTCTAGATCCCATTGACATACATACCATTGGGCTAACACACCAATCGGAGAAGGATAGACTTCCTCCTAATTTTAGTTTAACCCAATACCAAGACCTTTTTTTATCAGGTCCAGAACAACTAACATATCTGCCTCTTCCTGCTGAAAAAATTTCATGTTTCTTGCTAACCAAATGGACCAGATTGTAGCGAACCAAGGGACCATCCAAATCCTTTTAAGTTTCTTCCCCCTAACCAAACCAAGATGATTTTTGAAGTGAAGTTTTGGTTCAGCAGGTAGTGTAACCTGAAGGCCAAGCCATCTATAAACACTCCCCCAAGTCAAGAACACGAATCTGCAATTGAAGAAGAGGTGAGACACATCTTCAACCCCCAGTTGACACAGAGAACAAGATGAGCTTTGGGCAATATTCCTCCTCTCAAGATTGACCCTTGTTGGGATCGTATCTAGAATCATTTGCCACGAAAATGTAAGGACTTCCATAGGAACCAAATTTGAACCAGAATTTTTCAAAGAATTTGTTCCTTTCCACCTCCACTTGGTTTGCCAGACACTGTTTAAGTAACAGAATTTGATTATATGCTGATTTCGAAGAGTATTCACCATCCGAGTTGTATATCCAACACCATTAGTCCTCTCTATCACATGAGAACTCATATGAGTTAATTGTCCTCATAAACTCCGATAGCAAAACCTCCTCCCAAGCGAACAAGGATCTCCTCCACCTAAAATTCCACGACCACGAACCATCCCTCCAAACGCCCACATCTGCAATAAAATCAAGTTTATTCTCAGATATTTGAAACAATCTATCAAATCTCTCTCTTAATCCAATATTCCCCGACCATGGATCAACCCAAAAAGTTGTTCTCCCATTCCTAGCCAATTTTTCCAGGCCATTTTTGAACCATTCCCCTCCCTGACTTGAAAGTTCCAAGCTATTAATATCATTTGTGAAAATTGACTTTCAATCCCTACGCAAGTTCAAAACAGCGGAATATGGCTTTCAAGGTCCATAGATTTTCAAAACTTGCCTTCCCAACAATAATTGTGTCATTTGCAAACTGAAAATGAGAAATTTTAATTTGGTTTTGACCCCAACTAAAAGGTTTAAATCTTTCTAAACCCTCTGCTCTCCGAATTAGGCCACTTAAGCCTTCGACGGCAATAAGAAAGATAAAGGGAGCCAAGGGATCGCCTTGCCTAATTCCTTTTGAGACCCGTATCTCCTCAGTAGGAGAGCCATCAAACAGAATAGAAGAGGAACCCGAGAATATGCAAGCCTTCATCCAAAACCTCCATTTTTCTCTGAAACCTAGATTGAGCAACATATCCTCCAAAAAGATCCAATTAATCGAGTCATATGCTTTCTCGAAATCCACTTTGAACAAGAGGCAATCTTCCTTTTTTTTTTTTGCTAGATCCACCACTTCATTCACCACAAGAACACCATCTAAAATTTGCCAACCAATAAGGAATGCTGATTGGTTTTGCGAGATTACTGAGTTCAACACCAATTTTAATCGCCTAGCTAGGATTTTGGCGATGATTTTAGATAAGCATCCGATCAATGTAATAGGACTATAGTCATTAATGGACGTAGGACTCAAACTTTTGGGAATTAAAGTGATAAAAGAAGATAGAATACCTACTGGTAGAGAAGCATTTGCGTGAAATTCAGTCAGCATCTCAAATAATTCATTGTGAATTAAACCCCAAAAAAACCGGATGAACTTGAAATCGAACCCGTGAGGGCCCGGGCTCTTGTTCTCATCACAACACCACACCACCTTTTTGATCTCTTCTCTAGAAAAATGAGCTATCAGCTTTAGATTCTCAACATCGGACAACCTGTTGAATTGCAGCCCCTCAAGTTTAGGTCTATCCCACCAAACTTCACTACAGGTTCTTGAAAAGCGATTCTTGATAGCTAATCTAATTCCTTCGACAGTTCCCACCCACTGAGAATCATCGAAAAGAGCATTAATCTGGTTTCTTCTTCTTCTACCATTGATACAGGCGTGAAAAAAACCAGTGTTTGCATCTCCCTCCCTGATCCACTTGACTCTTGATTTCTGATATAACAAGCTTTCCTTCATCTTCAATTTATTCAAAAGCTCTTCAAAAAGGTCCCTCGTAGACAAAATCTCCAGCTCTGATAGTTGAGTTGTCTCACTTTTTTTGTCCAGTACACCAATAGATTCAGTTAAAGACCCCAGCTCCTTGCCTAAGTCCCCAAAAGAGTCCTTGTTCCAGCTTTTCAGAAAGGTTTTTAATTGCTTCAATTTTGTTTTACCATATCTGAAAAACCATCCTGTAGCAGCCAGCAGTTGTTGAATTAAAAAAGGCTTAGGACCCCAGTTCACAGAGTTATATCTAAGAATGATAAGACAGTGATCGGAGACGTCTCTATTAAGATCCCATTGGATTGGATTCGGCCATTCCTGCAACCATTCCTCTGATAACAATATCCTATCCAGTCTGCTCATAGCTGACCCATCGGCTTTGAACCATGTGAAACATCTTCCTAGAGGAGGTAAATCCACCAATTCCATATCCTTAACAAAAGAAAAAACTCTTCAATTTCAGTTCTGGTCCCCTGAGCAGCTATACCTTTCCTTTCGCTTGAGCTCAAAACCACGTTGAAATCCCCTGCCAAAATCCACATGCCTGGACCGAAACCTATTTTAGACATCAATAAATCACTCCAAAGCTTCCTTTTGCCTTCCTGAGAACAAGGAGAGTAAACATTTACTATGAAACATATTAGATTGTTGGTGACCCATAATTCATGTATACCGCAAAAACCTTCTCCCAAAAAAGAAAAAACAAGCTTGAGCTTCTCCATATTCCACATAATCAGAAGGCCACCTGCATAACCAACAGAATCTACACTTGACCAGAGAAACTCTAAATTGCCCCATAGATTTCTACATAGCCTCTCCTCAATGCCTAACATTTTTGTTTCTTGAATCATCATAACATCTAACTTCTCCAAAATCAACCATGTTATCTTTCTCTGTTTCGACCTCCCCCCATACCCCTAATGTTAAAGGAGCCTACCTGCATTTATGATATGGAGATTTTTCAGAAAGAACCAGTCCTTCCAAAACGTGTCCCTCCTCTTTTGGATTACGCCCCCCGCATCCCTTATGGATTTGTTCCTTTCTTTTTCTGGGTTTAGACCCCTCCCCTCGTCCCATAGATAAACACCGCTCACAATAAGATTGCAAATTTCCAGAGAAACCCTTTGACCCTATCGGAATGCCTCTAACCCTTTCAAGCGACTTCTTTTGTTTTAACTTTCTGATTTTTTTAATTTTTTCCCCACCATGCTGGGCCTGTCCGCATCTTTGAGTAGGCATGCTTAGGGATGTCAACGGGGCGGGGTGGGGCGGGCACGGATATTGGCTACTCGCTACCCGTCCCGTTGGATAAAAATACTATCCGTATCCGTCCCGTACTCTTACGGATATCCGTTTAACGGGTTTTCACCAGTATCCGCGGGTTTTCATGGGTATCCGCGGATATCCGTGGGTAGTTATAAAAAAAAATCTTTTTTTAATTAAAAAAAACTTTTTTTTAATTAAAAAAAATACATAAAACTTAAACAAACCACCACATTAATATCTTCCGATATTTGAACAAAATAGCACCTACAAATTAATACATCACACTTAAAATATTCATGAAACAACACAATAGATGAAAATTATCTAGAAAATGATATAAGGACTTTGAGAGTAGATATATATAATAAAGGGTATTATAGTAATTAAGTAACGGGTACGAGTATCCGCGGGTACGGATAGTGTGATACCCGCCTCCGCCCCGTTTATAAACGGGTATTGGAATTACCCGTTTATTTTACCCGCGGATACCCGTTTAACTACCCGCCTCGTACCCATTACGGATTTTATCCGCGGGTACGGATAAAATTGACATCCCAAGACATGCTTTGTTAACTGGCAAATTAATGTCAACATAGATGCTGGAAATGTTGATCCCCTCTTGCGGCCCTCTGTTAACACAATCCGCACCATCCTTGATCATTGGCCCAATTTCTGTATCGCCACCCCGGCTAATTTTTGACTCGTTAACAATGGTGACGAGTAAACTACCACTTGGGGTCTGAAGACACGTGGGTACTGCCCCTTTCAAGGAGTTTATTTTTTGTCATAATTCGAGCGAGAGACTTCTCACATTTTGAGAGTATCCATGCACATACTCTCCTACCTAACGGACCTAACATGCTTCAATCAGGCCAACCCTTTTGGGTAGGATTTAATGTTTTTTACAACTAATGTAAAGATTTTATATATTATCAACTAATTATTAACTAATACATCAAAGTATATTTGACTCTTATAGTACAATTTATTGGGTCTTGTTAACTAGTATTCTACGAGTATTGATTATGGAGTTAAAATATAGAATTTTTATATTGGAAAGTATAACTTTTAAACATTCAATGTACTTAATATGTACACCATTTTTTAATACAAAATTTTCATCCTTGATCCCTTAACCACCAATGCCCTTAAAGCTCTAATTATTGTGGTTTGAAGATACAATATATGACAATGAAGATCAAAATTTGGAGTAGAGATCCTCTCCATTTCTCAAAAGAAATGGAGAGCTCCATTACTATAATTTTGAGTGTATAAATGCCTATATTTCTAAAAGTCGTGACATAAATTAGGATTTTATTGACATTTATTCATCAAAACTATAGTAATTAAGCTCTCCATTTCTTTTAAGAAACGAAGAGGATCTCTATTCCAAAAGTTGAACTTCATTTCGAAAGTAGTTTAATTTATAGAGAAAACATTCAGAATTTAAGATAAGTAAGTTATAAATAATTTAGTACATTTATTTTGCATAATTTTTTAAAATATTCTTTCTCATTATTTTGTCTATGTTTTTCAGAAGCTCTATGGATTTTTTTCATTTAAATTTATACAGTGTAAATTAAACTTTGAAAATTCTTTTTTGCGTCACAAGCATGGTTAATTTTCTTAATCCTTTATATTATAACAAAAATATGAAATTGTAAATAATATTTATTACGTTATTAATTTTAATTTACAAAAAATAATTATATTTTTAAATAATACTTAATTATATTTCTTGTACGTTATTTCTCTGTGCATCGCATAGGGTTTTTTTTTATGAAATCATCGCATAGGTATATCATCTTATTTTGTTAATAACATGAAAAAATATGTAAAATATGACAAAGTTTTCAATCATACTAATAAAATGACAACATGTGATTGATCCAAGTGATAAGGGACTTGGACATTTTAGGTAAGTGATCAGGGGTTCGAATCCTGACTCTTGTATATAGAAAAAATATGGTGGTTGCGAGTGGAGAACCCATCTTGTGTTCCTAATAAGTTTCTCGACCGAGATTAGTCACTGCTAACGGTGATGGATATTTTACACCTATGTCCTGGTTACTAAAAGAAATACTAATAAAATGACATGGCACAAGGAGCAAGTACATTTCTAGTTTCTAGTCAAATAATTTTAGTAGTATGGGCCATATGTTGTGAGATGACTTTTCCTACAGTAGAGTGAGAGGGATAAATCTTTAAACTATCTTTTACATAATAAAGTAGTACGCACTATTACACATTGTTTGTTTAGGGTGATTTTTGAGAGAAAGAAGTAGGAGAGGAATAAGTGTGAGAGAGAATGAACATTTTATTTGTTTGGGAAGGAAGAGAAGTGGGAGAAGAGAAAAGTTTGGTGGGGCCCACAATAAATAGAAATCTCTCCAAAAGTTAGGAGATTTTGGTAGGAGAAGTGAGAAATATTGGTGGAGGTCGTTAAAAATTTGAAATGATGTATTTACCCTTCTATTTTGGACTACACAAATATGTAATTAGGGGTAAATACGTCTTTTCAGGATAACTTAACTTTTCTTTCTCTTATACTTTTCTCAATCCAAACAACATAAAAATTTGCTCGTTTTCTTCTCAATCTCTCTTCTCTCCTACTTCTTTCTACCCTACTTCTTTCCTCCCAAACTCTTTCATCATCCAAACAAAGCATTAGTGTAAAAAGTTTTATACTCACATTTACTAATATTTTTACATGTGTGTTTTATTGTAATGGCTAAGATAGAGGAATGAGAATAATGTTGTCAAGATATTATTCGAAATCAGTGTAAAAATCCTTAACACCGACGATATATAGAAATTAAACTAAAAAAATGATTAGAGCAATATATACTATCAATATAAAAAGTTTACATTAAAATCTGTATTTTGACATTTGTGCTTTTAATTTAATAACTATCAGAGAGAAACAACAATAAAATTAATTTGTCAAAATATCATTACATATAAATTAAACTATTTTTTTTTTTATAAAATGATAATATACCAGCCGCCCAATAGAAACTTCCACATGCCACATGCCACATGCTACTAAAATTGGATTTGAAATTTAAAGGTGCTCTTTGTTCCAATGTCAACCCCACGGGCCATGGCTGCTCTCTAGTCTCTAGTCTCTAGTCTCTAGTCTCTGTTGGAGTACTCTCTACCTGAGAGTCGTTCTTCTGTTATGATTTCCTGCCAAACTCATTAAACTGTTTTGAAACAAACTCCAGTCCATTGTTAATACTTAAAAATATCAGTTTAGTTCCCATCTGATTCTCTTTTAGTGTGTGTCTTTTCTTAAATTTTCAAAAGTTTTGCAGTATATAAATCCACACACTCCTAGAATAATCATCAATGATTGTGAGAAAATAAAATCATCCTTCAAGAGTCATGATTCTTGCTAGACCCCATAGATCTATGTGCGCATATTCATAAGGTTTGTTTGTATTATTCAAACTTGTTCCAAATTTAACTCTTTGTGCCTTTCCCAGTATGTGATGATCACAAAACTCTAATTTATCTTTTATATCATCACTCAATAAATTTTATTTAAAATTGTTTTGTGATTGGTTCTTGGATTTTGATCCAGTCTTGTTCCCCTTGAAGCTTCTCTTATCAGGTCTGACCCTTATCACTTTCAATCCTTCTATACATTATTGCTATTCTTCATTCCTTGCTTCTTCTTTTTTCTTCTTAAATTCCTTTGTTCGAATTGAGGATTGCACTTTTTCAACAGTAATAGTCTGATCCCTTCCAATGATCAATCCTTGAAATGTTCATATGCATTTGTCAGTGTGCTGAGCAGTACTAAAGCTTTGTCTTCATCCTCTAATTTAACCTCAACGTTCTCCAATTCATCAAGAATCTTGATGAAATCAGCTATCTGATTAGTGAGCAGTTTCTCCTAAGTGATTCCAAGTCCTACTCGCATGGAACATTACTTATACAACAAACTAAAAACCAATCGCAAGCTAGTCTAAAATCACCAATCAGCTCCAAACATTTATAGATAGTTGTGGCAAATAACCAGCTAAAACTAATAAGTTGGTTTTATAACTAACTTGTAATTGAAGTGGTGACACATACCAAATGCCAACTTGTTTGTGCAATAACTCGTCAATTTAAAAGTTATACATAATAATAAGGATTGAGTACAATAAGAAATGAGTTGCACCAAAGTCTAAATATAAAAACAAGACAATTATTGAAAAAGTTTTCTAATAGTAACAATATTTTAAGGAATCGATTTATAATTCATTGTTAGTGTGAAAAGAAAATATATTGCCAATCAATAATATATTGATACATCATAAATAAAAATTAATGACTCTTATAATAACTATCTCATGGTCACATATGACGGTTATCATTATAGTGCAGACCCAATTGAGAGAGTATGCGCTCGTTTGTTTTAAGCTTGAGATTTGCCATATTTTCCAAAAAGTTTAGACAATTTGGACTTGAGCATCTCCAACTTATATACCCTTTGGTTCTCTTTGTTACAAGTAATGTGAGACTTATTCTACAACACCCTCCCTCAAGTCCAAATGTAGATCCAGTTGTGACTTGAATTCAATATGATCTATTCGATCTGATATACTCTTTTTGGACTTGTATTCATTTTTTTAGCCTCAATGGCCTCAGATTTTTTATAAAAAAAAAAAATTGCTTGGGCTTGTGCCTTTTTTTCAAGTTTCAGAGCCCTCAAATTTTTTTCACAATTTTTTATGGGCTCAGATTTCATGTTATCATTATACCGCAGGTTCAATTGAGGGTGGTGGTAGATCTAGGACCATGAGCCAATGAAAGCAACATATTTCCAAATTAATTAATAATAATTATCATATGCATGCAAGAGAGAATTTCATAAAATTTTGTGCAAAATTTCTAATTTTGAGCATATTAAAACATTAACATATCAATATTTGCAATTAAACATCACTAAGAGAAAATTTTATAAAATTGGCTTTACAAACATGTTACTCATCATCCTAATTGCATAATCAATCAAACAGTTTGATAGAAATAAACCTATAAAAAAAAAACCCCCAAACTTTAAGCTTTTATTACAAACCCTAACAATGGAAAGAGAAAGATTGAAAGATGGGGGGCTCGACTTGGACTTGTGTGGCTGGTTCAATTGAGTTTTGTGAATTTAATAAATTAATTAAGGTTTGTGAATATTTTAATTGATTTAATCTCATTGTGGAATTATTTTATTTGTAGATCAAATTAAATGAGAAGTGGAGGAGCAATTGAGAAATTGAAGAAGATGAGGCTTACGTTTAATTTGATCAATTGGTATTGGTCAATTGATGAGCAAAAAAAACATGCAGGGTTCACCAGTGAGTGAATGAGAACTCGAATATCATTTGCAAGTGGATTTGCACCAAAGGAGAAAACGTACTTGCCTTGGGCAATTAGAAAAGGCTAGGAGCCCACAATCGAGAAAAGAAGGGAAGACTTTTGCAATTAGAAAACTCATGAAGAATTAAAGCATAAAGAGAGGAGCGCCCCACGCATACAAAAGGAAAGCTGCACCGTTTGTGAGTGTGGACAGCAGGAGCCACAGCGTCGCACAGCTCAAGTTACTTATTTCGAAGAAAGGAATGCGAATAAGGGAGGGGAGTTGGGTACAAATATCTCATCTATACGGGGTAAAATAGTAAAACACAAGGTATTAATAAAAACTTTAAACTTCATTGGGTGCATCTGCCGACTCGCATCATAACATGGGTTCGCCCCTGATTAAGAGACTAAGAGAGTATGGACTGATTTGTATTAAGCTTGAGATTTGCCTACATGATACATATTACATATTGTACAAAAAGTCTAGAATATTTGGACTCAAAATATCTCCAACTTATATACCTTTTAGTTCTTGTTGCTTTTAGTTCTTTTTTCGGAAATGATTTTTTGACACAAAATTTGGGACAACATACGGTACACCGTATGTAGAGCTGTCAAAACGGGCTGGCCCAGCCCATTCGGGCCGGCCCGTTCGGGCCATGGCAGTTTCGGGCTGGGCTGGGCTGGGCCAAAAATCAACTGGGCTGCTAATTTCTAGCTTACCTGACCTATCATATCTTGCGTCAAACAAACGGCTAGCCATGGGCCGATAATGTTTTTTTAAAATTATTTTTATTGTTTTTTAAAATTGATTTTATTAACTAACAAATTCCATTACCATTCCATTCATATGGTTATAACTTATGAATTAACATAAAAAATGCATGTACCATAGTTATAATAAATATCTATCGTTATAAAAAACATACATCTAAGTTTAAGCGGGTAACCACGAAAAGTATAGGATATGTCATGTACCAAACAAAATAACACAAAAAAATTAGGATGAGGATCTCGTCACAAAAAAAAAGACATAAAGGCATAACATAAGTAGGATCCCATCTCAAAAAACATTGAAGCTTAATCTTCATTCAACATCATTCTTCTTCCTCCTCCTCCTCAACGATGACATTCAAAGGATTCTTTTTATCATTGACTTTGTTTGTCCTTTCATTCGCACCATCAATAGAACTCAATCCTCCTATACATTAAAATATACATTTAGCCATAACAATAACATATAATAGTAGTAACTTAAAGTACAAAACAAAGCTATACAAGAGCTTCAAAAAATATTCTTACCATCTTGTGAGAACCCAAGTAACCAATTACGAGCACAAATGAGAGCTTCCGGCATTTTTTGAAAGTAAAGAGCTTCTATACTTACTCAAAATACGACCTCCAATGCTAAAAGTGGACTCAGATGCCACCGTGGTAATTGGAATACTCAATATATCACTAGCCATCCTTCCTAAATCAGGAAATCTACGGCTATTATCCCTCCAATAATCCAAAACATCTAAATCCTTATGACCCACAAGTTTTGATTCTTCCAAGTAGAGGTCAAGTTCAGATTTTCCATTCAACAAAGTTTCTTTACTCTCTTCTGCTTCAAATTCCTATCAAATAATCACTAAAAGATTAAAACAAGTACAATAGATGAAAGATGAATAAGTTTGTTGAAGTACAATAATAGTCTGCTGACAATGTTGAAATACTTATCCCTTCTTGACAAGTTTGAGTGGAAGTACTTGCATCCATCATAGGATTATGAACTTCCAAATTGTTGGCATAATGATTAAAAAGTTCATACAAAGCATTCTTCACAACACTTAACTTCTCATCAACCAAAAGCTTGTTGGAATAAAGTTTAGAGTAAGCATATTTAAGCATTTGCAACTTCACAACACTTAACTTCTCATCAACCAAAAGCTTGTTGGAATAAAGTTTAGAGTAAGCATATTTAAGCATTTGCAACTTCAACCTAGGATCAAGAACACATCCTAAAGCAAGAATTGTGCTACACTCATTCCAATACTTATCAAACTTTTCCATCATTCTTAAAGCCATATCACTAATCACATAATCTTGACTTGATCTACTATTTTTCAATAGAACCTCAATCTTCCATATTTGCATGAAATACAAATTGGATGTAGGATATTTAGAACCGGAAAACATTTTGGTGATTTCATAAAAAGGCTCTAAAAATTCATAAATCTTCTTTCCTCTTTCCCAATCTTCATTTGTTGGACAATGCTTATAATGCTCATCTTGATTACCCAAGCTTTCAAAAGCACGACTATACTTAATTGCACTCCCAAGCATTAAATAAGTAGAGTTCCATCTAGTGGACACATCTAAGCGCAAGCCAACATTAGTATCAATGCCACCAATCCCTTCAACACATTGATTAAATAGTTTCATTCTTGATTCGAACCCCTCACATACTTTATACTTTCTCTAATATTGTGCAATGCGGCACTTGCTACCTTCAATCCTTCTTGAACAATGATATTTAGGATATGTGCACAGCATCTAATATGAAAAAAGTCTCCATTGCACAACAAATTATTTGACAAACAAAGTTGACTTTTCAAGAACTTTTGCATGAGACCATTAGAGGAAGCATTGTCTAAAGTAATTGAAAAAACTTTTTCTCAATTCCCCATTCTTTCAAAAACTCAAGCACCTTCCTTGATAGCTCATGACCGGTATGTGGGGGTTCCAAATGACAAAAGTTTAACAACTTACTGTTTAACTTCCAATTCTCATCAATAAAGTGAGCAGTTAGAGTGATATAGCCACGAGTAGTGCAAGAAGTCCAACAATCGAGAGGTCAAACAAATTCTCCCATTATGTCTAGCCAATTGATTTTTCAATCTTTCTTTTTCATGCATGTAAATCTTCATCACATCCCCAGTAATAGAAGTTCTAGAAATATTAGTAGCCTCACCAAAAGAAATATATTGACATAACGTTCTAAATCCATGCCAATCAACACATTGAAATGGAAGATCATGCAATATAATCATTTGCGCCATCAAATCACGAACAACATTATCATCAAGTTTTCTAGACCTCATTTTGGTAGTATAGTCAAGCATCATAGTCCCCACATTATCAAATTTAGGAATCTTTACACAATTAGCAATATGACGATTTAAGTGAGATGTACCTCCGCTAGCTGGACAACTGTATACCTTCCCACAACCTTTGCATTTACACGTTTCTTTTCCGTCTTCAGTCAAAGGAAGTTTCTCAAAGTGCTTCCAAGCATTTGAGCTATTTGTTTTAGCCTTTTTCTGTCGTGGTTCAACCTTATCATCCTCTTTGGCAGGTTTTAAATCATCTACCTCAATAATTTTGCAATCCTCTCCAGCATTTGGCATATGATTACTCATATTCAAAAGTCAGTATTATTCAGAAAAAAAAAAGATTTAAAACAACCAAATCAAGTTAATAAATCAATGTGAATCATATTCTCCATGGACAATCTAATTCAAAGATCATAAAAAAAAACATCATCTGGGAGAGACTAAGGACATAGATACATGAGCCCGTATTGGAAGAGACTATCATCCAAAGAGAATCGAATAACATGAGAGTTAGTGAGTAAAATTCTTATTTGATTTGTTCTCATGAGAGTTAGTGAGTAAAATTCATTTTGATTGGAAGTTGTAACCGTAGTCAACCAAGATACATTGGGTTTCTACGTATATTACTTTTAATTGGTAGCGAGTTGATAATTATCTATGAATGAAGGATTGTTGGTCAATGGTCAAATCCACTTTGTTCTAGTATAGAGATAACAATGGTCAAAAGAAGCAACTGCAATCCTCCATCAAAATGAATGGTAATGAAACAATAGAAGAAGAACAAGATCAGATAGAACTAGAACTACACAGTCACACACATTTATATATATGAACATGACATCATATATACTCACATTAAACCGTTGCAATCTGACCAAGAGTCCTCCAAAAAAACACCTACGTACTGGTCTACCTAGTAGCTACCAATTCCCAATACGGGCTCATGTATCTATTCCCAATTTTGAGCCCCACGCAAAATCAAACTCAACAACACTGAAAAACATGCCAAAACATGCCAAAACAAAGAGACTCAACATTCAATTTTTAAGCCATATGTGTTAGTGAGTAACATGAGAGGATCGAATCCTCATCCAAAGAGACTATCAACACAAGTTATTTTCAAAACATTAACCACTAAAGTAGCAAGTTTGGAAGAAGTACCCACAAAAGCCATAGCATCAAATTATCGAACAGATGGAGGGCATAAAAAAGTAAAAGGAATATAATCTACTCATCAGTGACCATGGAAACTCAACACCACAATCAAAATAAAAATGGTCAAGAGAACTCTCCGCATATCATTCATACTACTGTTAAGAAGAAGAAAAAGAAGATCTACCAGATCCAGATGTGAGGTTGGCGATGAAGAGAGACAGAGAGAGAGCGGTGGCAGTGACGCAGAGAGCCAGAGACGGAGAGAGGGCGACGCAGAGAGCCAGAGAGCCAGAGACTGAGAGAGGGCGGTGAGCCGGTGAGGTTGCAGACTTGCAGTAGTGCAGTACAGACGCAGAGAGAGTGAGACGCAGGCAGAGCAAGATGACGCACAGAGCACAGTTGGTTTGAATTGATAAAAGGCTAAACAGGAAACTAGGTTTGATAAAAAGGCTACAGGCATTTCGGGGTTTAGGGCCAACAAGGCTGCCTAAAATGCTAAAGGCATTCGGGCCGGCGGGCTGGCCCGGCCCGTTTCGGACTAGGCATTGATGGGCCAACAAATTTTCGGGCCGGGCCGGGCTGGGCCAAAAATCAACTGGGCTTTAATTTTAGTAACCCAGCCCGTCATTTTTTTCGGGCTAAACGGGCTGGCCCATCGGGCCGGGTCAGTTTTGATAGCTCTAACCGTATGAACAGTGTCGCACAGTGCGACACTGTAGCTTCACTGTGCGGCACTGTAGCACTTTTTTTTTTTTAAATTTAAATTTTTTTTGTAAATAAATTTTTTGATTAAGTATGTGTCAATATCTGGTGAACGGGGTACAAATATCTGGTGAATGCCTTCAAATATGTGGTGAATGCCCATACTAAAACCAAGTTTTGGATGCCTTAGATTATCTGGTGAACGTAGTTCAATTATCTGGTGAATGCCTTCAAATATGTGGTGAATGCTCATACTAAAACCAAGTTTTGGATGCCTTAGAGTATCTGGTGAATGTAGTTCAATTATCTGGTGAATGCCTTCGAATATCTGGTGAATGCCCATACTAAAACCGAGTTTTGGATGCCTTAGATTATCTGGTGAACGTAGTTCATTTATCTGGTGAATGCCTTCGAATATGTGGTGAATGCCTATACTAAATTAGCTTGTGGATGCCTTAGATTATCTGGTGAACGTAGTTCAATTATCTGGTGAATGCCTTCAAATATGTGGTGAATGCCCATACTTAATCAAAAAATTTATTTACAAAAAAAATTTAAATTTTAAAAAAAAAAAAACTGTGCTACAGTGCCGCACTGTGCGACACTGTTCATACGGTGTACGTATATGTTGTCCGGCATTTTGTGTCAAATTAGCAAACCTGTTCTTTTTTCCAAGCAATACGAAACTTGATTAGTGGTATAAAAAACGATAGTTTATCAAAATTAATCTCATACTTAAAAGGTTACCAAAGGAGATTGGCATAAGTGATGGTAGACTTGTGTCCTTGAACTTCGAATCCCAGCTCTTGCGTATGAAATGAATTTTCGCTGGAATGCGATTTCCCGTCTTCAGGTGTCAATTATTCCCCGCAGGAGGCTAGTGTCCGCTTCCAATGGGGATACTCCCGATCAAGAACAAAAAAAAATACTTAAAAGGTTGATGTTACATTAATGCAGTGATGATCCTGGTAAAAAAAAAAACTAAATTACTAGTTTCGGGACCGTCCAGTTCAGGCGCCGCGAAAAAAGAGATAAAAAACAGAGGAATCGACACTAAAATTTTTATTGGGAAAATCTTAGAAAACCCAATTATTTAAAGGTAAACTGGTTCAAAAAAGAGAGATGGGTCCGGGAGTCGGTTATGAGTAGGGAAGGTGCTAGCACCCCACATCGCCCGTTTAAAAACGGTACCTCGAGTTAATTGTGCAAAAAAATATTTTTAAAAAACCTTTTAAATATTTATTTTACCCCAAAAATTATTTACAAGAAAGGATTGTTTTTTTATTTTTAATATTTAAAATTTTTATTAACTTTCATATTTTTAAATTTATTGTTTTAAAAAGGGAGGTTGAACATGGCACATGAGTCCACAGGATAACCTCAAATCTAAGGGATTGAACATGGTACCATGTCCATAGAGCATCCCTAAAAATAGAAAGTTTGATTATTTTGATTAATTATTTTAACAAAAAAAGGAAAATTTAGTTTTGGCTTGACAAGATGATTTATCTTGCTCTTACGTATTCACGGGTGCGATGGGAAACTCAAAGCCACGTAGTTCTTGTAGAAAAGATTTGATTGGTTGATTTATTTTATTTTATTTTTTGAAGAAAAAGGGATTTGATTTTGGAAAGATTTTTTTTAAAAAATGATTTCATTTTTGAAATAAATTCAGTCTTACACAGGGTCTAAGATAGCAGCGCTATACGATAACCCTTACAATTCGTACGCCACTTGAGGATGAAAGTTCATACATTAACGTCGTAGATTGTTGCGTGAATTCAAAAGATTTTATTTTATTTTATAAAATTGAATAAAATTGTTAAAAAGAGTAAATTGAAAACATTATTATTTTATACAAAAGGGAATTCATCCTTGCACAGGCTTAAAGATAGCGGAGCTATACGATGAACACTTACAATTCATATGACACTTGAGGATGAAAAATCATACACAACGTCATAAATTGTTGCGTGGACTCAAAAGAGATTTTTATTTCAAAAAACATTTTTTAATTAAATTTTATTTAAAACAAGGATTGAAAATATATTTTTTATATTTTTATGTTTTGTGATTTCAAATGTTTTTTGGGTGCATTTTATAACTTAGCATCAATTGGAAAGAAACATGGCCCAATAACAAACTAACTGGTCCAGACAACCAGACCCAACAAGCTAACAAACTCTCATAAAAAATGAAAATAAAGTTAAGAAAACAAAACAAAATCAGAAGCTATTCTTCTCCTACATTACCAACAAAGGACCAAGGAGCTGCAGGCAAAGAGGAAAACGGCGACGGAGGACGAGCTTCTCATGCGGAGGCCGGTCAGTGACGGGATCACGATGGCTTGTCGGTGGAGGATGCAGGCGACAGAGGACGTGCGGCGGAGGTAAGAACGCGGATCTGGCGGTGCGGCAGGGGCTTGCGACGGCAAGATCCGGTACGGAGGTGACTGGGTTGCGGATCGGCGGAGGATGCGGGCGACAGAGGACGCGCGGCGGAGGGAAGAACACGGATCTGGCGGTGCGGTAGGGGCTTGCGACGGTGAGATCCGGTACGGTGGTGACTGGGTTGCGGATCGGCGGAGGACGCAGGCGACAGAGGACGCGCGGTCGAGGGAGGAACGCCGATCTGGTGGTGCGGCAGGGGCTTGGAACGGCGAGATCCGACACGGCGGTGACTGGGTTGCGGCCTCGCAACTGCGGATCCATTCTGGACGAGGTGGGGCCACGCAACGGAGGTCGAGGTGGTAGAGAACGCAAGTCACAGAGGACGCACGGCGAAGGAGCTCGGACCAACGTTCTGATCTATTTTCCAGGTATTAGGATATTCGATTTTGATTGCGATGTGGTAGATGATTTAGAGGAAAGTGATGTTGTTAGTTGTTGGGGGTTGATGATGATATTGTGATGGCTGTCATGATGGTTGAAGATGGAGGAAGGTTGATGTTAGAGAGCTTGAAGAGAAAATGATTCCCTCCAGAGAAAAAAAAAAGGGCCTCCCTGGAGTTGTTCCCCTATCCCTTTAAATATTCTCTACTGTTGCAAAACTCCAAAACAGGACCCAATGTCCTCTGCCATGGCTGTAGTGCAGGGTCTCTTTCACATTTCCAATCTTATCATTCTGCATTTTTTTTAGTTTTTCCTTGTGTTGTAACTCTCATTTGTTTTAGTTAAGTATCTTTCCATTGATTCAGGTTTGACTCTGTTTGAGAGGAGTTAGCAGCATTGCTTGTTCCAATATTTCATTCTTGATGCTTAAATTTTGAAAGCCATGTTTATTGCAAAATGCTTAACAATGCCATTGCTCTTTTGGGTGTTGATATGCATTAAAAAAATTTGGCCTCTTGCTTCTTCTCCCTGCACTTGTTTTGTCCCATTCTTCTTTTCTTTTTTGTTTTGTTTTCTTGTTGTGTTTTTTTTTTAATGATAGAAATCAGATCTCTTTTCTTCATATATTTTTTGTTTTTTCTTTCTTTAAATGGGCCTTGGGATAAAGGAACATGGACCAAGTAGATGGATTTTTATTTTTGCAATTTTGGTATTTTATCCTTTTTGTTTTTTTTTATTTTAAATTTTAATCAGATAAAATAAAGTAAAACATAACATCCGAACAAAATTAGGTGTAACCAAAGTTAGCATATTATCGTTATAAGAAATGAGTAAAGACGTGAATTTCGATTTTGTCCGCAGTACACTGACAAACAAAGGACCTGCGACTACAAAGCTACTTTCCACAAACAACCAGCGGGTTCGATTGCCCACTGAGGTTTACACATAAAAAGCTTGCGGGGTGGATTACCTGTCAGAGGCTCGAATAAAGGGATAAAGAGCTTACGGGGTGGATTGCCCGTCAGAAGCTCGAATAGAAAGATGAAGAGCTTATGGGGTGGATTGTCCGTCAGAAGCTCGAACAAAAAGATAAAAGAGCTTACGGGGTGGATTGTCCGTCAGGAGCTCGACCAGAAAGATAAAGAGCTTACGAGGTGGATTTTTCGTCAAAAACTCGCACAGAAAGATAAAGAGCTTACGGGGTGGATTGCCCGTCATAAGCTCGAACCGAAAGATAAAAGATCTTACGGGGTGGATTGCCCGTCAGAAGCTCGAACCGAAAGATAAAAGAGCATACGGGATAGATTGCCCATCAGAAGCTCAAACGGAAAGATAAAAGAGCTTACGGGATGGATTGCCCGTCAGAAGCTCGAACAGAAAGGTAAAGAGCTTATGGGGTGGATTGTCCGTCAGAAGCTCGACCTGAAAGATAAAGAGCTTACGGAGTGGATTGTCCGTCAGAAGCTCGAAAAGAAAGATAAAGAGCTTATGGGGTGGATTGCCCGTCAGAAGCTCGAACCGAAAGATAAAAGAGCTTACGGGGTGGATTGCTCGTCAGAAGCTCGAATCGAAAGATAAAATAGCTTACGGGATGGATTGCCCTTCAGAAGCTCAAACGGAAAGATAAAAGAGCTTACGGGATGGATTGCCCGTCAGAAGCTCGAACAGAAAGATAAAGGAACTTACGGGGTGGATTCCCTGTGAGAAGCTCAAACGGAAAGATAAAAACTTGTGAGGCCATGTGGACAAATGCAATATATGAATGTCGATTTTGCTCACTGATGGAATGACAATGCGAAAACTCAAATAATTAACTTTCAAATCACAAAATGGATGATGATGATGATGAGAACCCTTATTAATTTTGGGCACGATGCAAAAGATTGATGATAAATTATTTCTTCTTTGCTGTTTCCTCTTCATCATTGGATCCTTGACCCCTTAAAAGCGTTGATCACAGTCAGTCTTGAGGATGAACTAAAACAAGGCCCATCCTATCGGGGAGAGATATCTTGCACTTTTTTTGATAGTAGACACCTTTGATGATAATTATCCCGATGGTTGATTCTCAATATTCCTTTCTTTCTTCAGTGCCCTTTATAGGGGAAGCATCGTGCCCCCCATGACCTTTTGAGGCTTTCTAAGGAATTCTATACTTATTAAGATTACTTGTTTCACATTTCAGTATATACTTATTAAGATTAATGCACACACACAAAAGACAAAAGTTATGAGAAAGGGACCAAGGTAGCGAAATAAAATAAAGGAAGTCAATGTCATTATATTTGGATTGAAATAGATCTACAAAGCATAAATTGCAAAACATTGCGGAGTAGAATCGCATCTCCTCAGGTGATGTCTCTCTCAATGACTAATGTTAGTATCCCTCACACAATCTTGACTGCTCATTAACTGGCTTCAGAGATGTTGTTTGCCCCAGTTTTCATACATCCAACCTACTGACTGCCCCAGTTCATCGGCTTGATGACACTTCCATTGTTATGTTTTTATTTTTTGAACCCTAACTTCTGCCTAGACCGCCTTTTCAGGTTTTCAGCCTAGCGGGTTGCTCTAACTTTTGCCTAGTCTGTCTTTTCAGATTTTCAGTCTAGCGAGCTTTTCTTTTTTTTTTCATTTTTTCACTTTTTATTTTCTTTTCTTCTTCTTCTTGGGGAGTGTGTTCAAGCATAATACTTTTTGACTGCATCTAAGTTTACAGGGAGTGGAAGATCTTCCCCATCCATCCTGGTGAGAATTAAAGCCCCTCCAGAGAATGCCTTTTTCACTACGTAAGGTCCGTCGTAGTTCGGGGTCCATTTCCCTCGATGATCCTTTTGGATTGGTAGAATCTTTTTAAGCACCAGGTCACCCTCCCGAAATTGCCGCGGGCATACCTTCTTCTCATAAGCTCTCATCAACCTTTTCTGGTATAATTGACCATGACACAATGCCCCCAATCTCTTCTCTTCAATGAGGTTCAATTGGTCTAGTTGATCTTGGACCCACTCAGCTTCTTCTAATTCTGCTTCTCTCAGTACTCTTAATGAGGGGATCTCTTCTTCAATCGGGAGCACTGCCTCCATCCCATAAACTAAAGAATATGGCGTTGCCCCTGTCGAGGTGCGAATAGAGGTACGATAGTCGTGTAAAGCAAAAGGTAACATCTCGTGCCAATCCTTATATGTCACCACCATCTTTTGGACAATCTTCTTGATATTTTTATTAGTGGCCTCAACTGCCCCGTTCATCTTTGGACGGTACGGAGAGGAATTATGATGCTTTATCTTGAAATTTTCGCACATCTCCTTCATCATCTTATTGTTCAAATTGGTCGCATTATCAGTGATAATCTCACTCGGCAACCCATAACGACAAATAAACTCTCTTTTGACAAATTTGATCACGACATTCCTGGTCACATTGGAATATGATGTAGCCTCAACCCACTTGGTGAAATAATCGATGGCAACAAGAATGAAGCGATGTCCATTTGAGGTTTTTGGTTCGATGGGCCCGATCACATTCATTCCCCTCATTGAGAACGGCCAGGGTGCTGACATGACATTCAAGGGAGCTGGCGGCGCATGAACCTTGTCAGCATATATTTGACACTTATGGCACTTCTTCGCATAATTAAAGCAATCAGCCTCCATTGTCAACCAATATTGGCCAATCCTCAATATTTTCTTGACCATTGCATGACCGCTCGTGTGTGTTCCGAAAGATCCTTCATGTACCTCCTCAATTATCCGTTTAGCTTCCTTTGCGTCAACCCACCTCAACAACACCATGTCATGATTTCTTTTGTAGAGAATATCTCCATCTAAATATAAACCCATTGCAAGTCTTCTTAGAGTTCTTTTGTCATTTTCTGAAGCGCCCGGAGGGTATTCCCTTCTTTGGATGAAGCATTTGATGTCATGGTACCACGGTTTTTGATCAGACTCTTCCTCTATCACTTGACAATATGCAGGATGATCACGAATTTCCATTTTGATGAGTGGTAGGTTCCTCTCGTCACTTAATTTGAACATTGAGGACAAGGTAGACAGCGCGTCAGCTAATTGGTTATCTTCTGAGGGAATATGATGAAATGTGACTTCATCAAACTGCTCAATCAAACCTTTGATGTAATCATGGTACGGAATTAACTTGGCATCTCGGGTTTCCCATTCCCCTCTTAGCTGGTGGATGACTAATGCAGAGTCCCCATATACTTCCAGTATCCTTGCTTTTGATTCTATCGCTGCCAGGATCCCTAGTGCACAAGCTTCGTATTCAGCTATATTGTTTGTACAATCGAAGCAGAGCCTCCAAAGGATGTGGAAATAATCATTTTCTGGTGAGATTAAGATTGCCCCGATTCCGTGCTCCAATGCATTAGAAGCTCCGTCAAATAACAAGGTCCACTTTTCTTTTTCTGGTGATTGCTCGCGATCAAACAAAGCCATTATATCTTCATATGGAAAATCACATTGCATCAATCCATAATCTTTTACCGGCTGATTGGCTAGATATTCTGCAAGAGCACTCCCTTTTATTGCTTTTTGGGTGACATAGACAATGTCATATTCTGATAGCAGGACTTGCCAGCGAGCAATTCTTCCAGTCAGAGTAGGCTTATCAAAGATATACTTGATCGAATCCATTTTGGACACCAACCAGGTAGTATAACACAACATGTAATGCCTCAAACGGCGAGCCGCCCAAGCCAAGGCACAGCAAGTGCGTTCTAGCAGTGAGTAGTTAGCTTCGCAACTGGTGAATTTATTACTTAGATAATAGATGGCATGTTCCTTCCTTCCTGACTCATCGTGTTTCCCTAATACGCAACCCATCGATTCATCTAGCACAGTCAAATACATGATGAGAGGTCTTCCCGGCACTGGGGGAACCAAGACCGGAGGCTCCTGTAGATATTGTTTGATCTTCTCAAAGGCTTTTCGACAATCTTCATTCCATGTCACAGCTTGATTTTTGCGCAGTAATTTAAAGATTGGTTCACTTGTCGCGGTTAGTTGGGAGATGAACCGGGCAATGTAGTTCAATCTTCCCAAAAAACCCCGAACTTCCTTCTCAGTTTGAGGTGCTGGCATGTCAATGATTGCTCGAACCTTTTCAAGATCCACCTCTATTCCTCTTTGACTAACAATGAACCCCAGAAGCTTGCCTGATTTCACTCCAAAAGTGCATTTGGCTGGATTCAGTCGGAGCTTAAACTTTATTAACCGCTCAAAAAGTTTCTGCAGATTATCAACATGGTCATCTTCGGATCTGGACTTGGCGATCATGTCATCTACATAAACTTCTATCTCCTTATGCATCATGTCATGGAATAAAGCTACCATAGCCCGCTGATATGTTGCCCCGACATTTTTCAAGCCAAAGGGCATAACCTTGTAGCAAAAGGTTCCCCATAAAGTGACAAATGTAGTTTTCTCCATATCTTCAGGTGCCATCTTGATCTGATTATATCCTGAGAATCCATCCATGAAAGAGAATAATGCATGTTGAGCATTATTATCTATAAGAACATCAATGTGAGGCAGAGGAAAGTCATCTTTTGGGCTAGCTCTGTTCAGATCTCGATAGTCAACACACATTCGAACCTTTCCATCTTTTGGGCTAGCTCTGTTCAGATCTCGATAGTCAACACACATTCGAACCTTTCCATCTTTCTTGGGAACAGGAACGTCATCTTTTGGGCTAGCTCTGTTCAGAACATCAATGTGAGGCAGAGGAAAGTCATCTTTTGGGCTAGCTCTGTTCAGATCTCGATAGTCAACACACATTCGAACCTTTCCATCTTTCTTGGGAACAGGAACGATGTTAGCAACCCATTGAGGGTATTTTACAACTTCCAGGAAACCTGCATCCAGTTGTTTCTTGACCTCATCCTTGATCTTTAAAGAAATTTCTGCTTTCATCCTTCGTAGCTTCTGCTTTACTGGACGACACTCTGGCTTTAATGGCAATTTGTGTTCTGCTACACTAGGGTCTAACCCTGGCATGTCTTGGTACGACCATGCGAAAACATCTTTATAATCCATCAACAACCTGATCAACCTGTTCCGCTCCTTTTCCTTCAGGGAAAGGCCAATCTTGACCTCTTTTTTATCATCTTTGGTTCCCAATTGATTAGTTCACTCGGCTCTACATGGGGCCGAATTTCCCTGGCTTCTTGTTCTACCAATCTCAAAAGTTCAAGGGGAATTTCCCCGTCATCATCAACAACCTCTTCAGCATGATCAACGGAATAGTAAAAAATGTATGATGAGTTACTAACACTGTCGTTTTCAAGAGAGTCACTTTTAGATATGCATTTTGGTAATTATCGGGGAAATATGAATGAATAAAGGTTAAAGACGAGAGACTGCATTTATTGGTGAGGAATGGCGAACAAAAACGAAAGTAAAAAGAGAGACAACAGCACAAAGATACTGAATGCATGCATTTATTGATAAGTCATACAGAAACAGAAACAAGTAAGCCCATTACAACAAAAATCCTAAAGCCTTGGGCAGAGCTAAAGGATAAGCATTACAGAATTACTTTGAAAAGGACTCTATGGTCCTGGGGAACTCAATGATCTCCCAATTGTTGAGCTATGTATCCGGACACTACAAGAATTTTCGCTGTTTCCCACGGCCTATGGCCCTGGGAAATCCATAAAATCCGTGGGAAAATACACATTTCCCAGGGATGACCCACGGATTCAGATCCCTCGGTTTTCAGCTGGTCGGAAACGTTTCCCACGGGTATGCCCTGGGAAATACCCCGCGGTCACACCCTTGGGAAATTTCCCACGGACTACTCCCTGGGAAAAGTTTCCCACGGAAAAATCCCTGGGAAACGTTTCCCACGGAATTTTCCCTGGGAAACGTTTCCCACGGAATTTTCCTTGGGAAACATTTCTCATGGTTTTAACCCTGGGAAACCTATGTATTTTTTTTAATTAAAAAACTTTAATTTATAGCTTAATAAGTCAATTAATTATTATTCCGGCGGAGGGAACCAGCGATTGCGCGGCGGCTCTGCAACTTCCGGCGGCAGCTTCGGGTCTGGACTTGGCTGGTCCGGGTCGAACGGCGAACGGCGGCGCCGTCTGGACTGGGTGGTGCAGTCTGGACAGCGGGAGAGAGGGAGGAGGACCAAACTATGTGTCTCTGTTTGTATGTGTTTTTACTGTTGGTATTTTTTGATTTTTGACTGTGGTTTGGAGCTTATGTTGGTGAAAAAATGGTGGAAGGGATGGATGAGTGAGGGGATGGTTTATTGAAGAAGGATAGAAATGGGAGGAGGAAGATGAAGTTTAGAAAGGGAAGGAGATGTGTGGGTTTGAGGTGAGAAGTGAATGTTGGCTGGGTATGGGTAATTATGGGTTTATGGTGTTTGTTGGGTTTTGGGTGAAGAAGGAAGAAGGGTTGGAGTTAGGAGGAAGATGGAGATGGGTTCTTGAGGAAGAAGAGAAATGGGAGGAGGAAGATGAAAGAAGAAGAAAGAAAAAAAAGTCTGAACAGCTCCTCGATCGTGTAACATATTTCCCAGGGCCACAGCCTTGGGAAACGGCGCCTCATGTAACATATTTCCCAGGGCCACAGCCCTGGGAAACGGCGCCTCGATCGTGTAACATATTGGCCCTGGGAAACGGTGCCTCATGTAACATATTTCCCAGGGCCACAGCCCAGGGAAACGGCGCCTTGATCGTGTAACATATTTCCCAGGGCCACGGCCCTGGGAAACGACGACTCATGTAACATATTTCCCACGGCTACAGCCCTGGGAAACGGCACCTCGATCGTGTAACATATTTCCCACGGCCACAGCCCTGGGAAACGACGCCTCATGTAACATATTTCCCAGTGGTCATGCATGCGAAACAGCGCCTGATCGTGTAACATATTTCCCCGCCCAATCCGTGGGAAAACAAGCGGAGCAGTTGGCGCCTCTGTTACCCGGGGCCCAATCCGTGGGAAAACAAGCGGGAGCAGTAGGCGCCTCTGTTATCCAAGGCCCAACCCGTGGGAACCATAGAGAGAACTTTCCCAAGGCTTTAACCGTGGGAAACGTCAAAATTTCCTAGGGATTTTTTGCCCTGGGTAATATGCCTTGGGAAATAGCTTAAATTCTTGTAGTGGGAGAGCATGGATACACCAGATTGATACCATGATCGGTAGGATAATCATCTTCAATAGCTGCTGCTTGGTCCAGGAATGCGAACCCTACGCTTTCGAAGCTCTGCCGAATGTCACAGATGGGTACCCTTTCAGCCTCGTATTCGCGATTTTCCAGCCGAGCCAACCTCTTTCTTCTCTTCTCTTCTATAACTCTCATCTTGTCGGCCTTGGTGGGCTTGTATTCCAATCCAAACATGTCCTTGTTCTCACTGAGCATGAGAACGTCAGCAACACCTTGGCTGTTTTTCCCCAGACCGCTTCCAGGTCGGTATCCTCCTTCGAGTATAACCTTGGCCATCATGATGGACGCTTTAGATGACCGAGGTTTCAAGAGTGGAGCATTATCCCCAACATAAGTGGCATTGGCAATTTCAAGTGACTGGAAGGCAGTCTCGAGAGCTTCCTCGGCAGCTTCAATATAAGGAGTTGTTGATGGCTTGCTCACTAACAGATCCTCCTCTCCAGAAACAATTATCAGCTTACGATCAACAATGAACTTCACCTTCTGGTGCAATGTAGAAGGTACAACTCCAGACGAATGGATCCATGGTCGTCCTAGGAGACAACTGTAAGTTGGTGTGATGTCCATCACTTGGAAGAGTACTTCAAAGGTACAATGGCCAATCTGAATGGGCAATTCGATTTCTCCCATGACTTCCCTTCAGGTGCCATCGAAAGCTCTTACAATCATTTTGCTTGGCTTCATATGAGTTCCATAAAAAGGCAACTTTGCCAGTGTTGACTTTGGCATTACATTCAAAGAAGAGCCATTATCAATGAGAACCCTAGCCATGACATGGTCTCGGCACTTCACAGAAATGTACAATGCCTTGTTGTGCCCCATACCTTCAGCTGGTATTTCATCATCGGTGAACGTGACATAATTATCAGCAACTATGTTACCTACAATGTTATCGAGCTTATCAACTGTGATGTCATGGGAAACATGATCTTGATTCAACACCTTCATCAGTACTCTCCTGTGTGGCTCAGAGTTCATCAATAAAGACAAAAGAGATATCCGAGTCGGAGTTCGATTTAACTGATCCACAACCCTATATTCACTCTGCTTGATGAACTTCAAGAATTCACCTACTTCTTCATCAGATACACCCTTTTTATTCTCACCCCATTTGCTTATTTGTCATCCAGAATTTCTTCCACCTTTTCTTTCCCTTTGTGGTCCTTTACTTCCTTTTCTATTTTCGCCCTTCGCAATACCTCTGGAGTGTAAATGCGACCACTCCTAGTCGTTCCACCCATTCCTGAAATTTTGGTAACCACAATAGTCCCGTCGGAAGGATTGGGTTGAACCTGCATCTCATATTTCCATGGTACCGCTTTGGTGTCCTTGTAAGGGAAAGGACTTGGAACTCGGATGACGATTGGTGTTGGCCCACTTGGAACCGGCAAAGGTTTCTTCTCAGTATAGTATATCACCACTGGTTTCGGAGTGACTTGCTCAGGAACTGGTTGAGGATTAACCACAATAGTAAAAGGGGTTATCTTAATTGGGGTTGGGGAAATTGTAGATTCAGCAACCATATTAATGGCATACTAATTTGATTCACAACCAATTAAGATAAGCTTCGTATCTATTAGTCGTTGTACAATTGCAGAAACTCCGAACAGTCTTCAATCGAATGCCCCATGTTCCCTTCAAAGTCACACCTTATCTCTCCATCGAGAGCCTTTTCTTCCGTGATCGGGACTTGGATCAATCCACATTTGCACATCTCTCTGAAAACAACTCTCATAGGAGTCCTAACATCGACCACTTTACTCTTGAGAGTATGTTCCAAGAAGCTCTCGATGGCATTGACTCCCGAACTCCCATGATTTGGCATAGGACCCTGTGCCACATTTGGAGCATCCTTCTGAAAGCTCAACCATTTAGCATTAATCAGATCTTGCACCTTAAACTTCAAAGCTTTAAAACTCTCGGTGGAATGACCTGTGGCCCCATCGTGATATTCACATTGAGCATTTGGGTCATACCACTTTGGATAAGGAGGGTCTATTGGTCTTGTCGGGATAGGAGTTAGCACGGATTTGCTCACGAGTTGGCGGAATAGTTCAGTGTAGGTCATGGGTATCGGGTCAAAACGCACTGGCTTTCTTTCCGAGCTATACGGTGGTCTTCTTTGGCTGGTGTTTGGGTTTGGATTTAGGGGCTGAACGACTTGAGGTGGCATCGTAGGGTGTGTTTGAGGCTGAGAAGGGTATGATGGTCGGTAAGGAGCCATCTGTTGAGGGTTTGGAAATTACGAGGTGGCAGCGACGTATGGCTGGTTGGCTTGGTGATATGGAGGTGGTTGGTAATATGGGGCGTATTGGGCTTGGAAGGCGGGTGTTTGGTTCGGTCTCCATTGATTCGGTTTCTTATGTTCAAAGGTTACTGCATGTGCTTCTCCCTCTTTCTTTTTCACAAACGGGGCTTTCTTTGGGCCGTTCCCTACTGAAGTTTCGGTGATCTTGCCATTCCTCATTCCACTTTCAATTCTCTCGCCGATGATGACCATGCCAGAAAAATTTGATGACACACTCCCAATCATCCTATCATAGAAGGGCGATTGGAGTGTATCAATGAACATTGCTACGATTTCTCTCTCGGCTAAGGGAGGTTCCACCTGAGCAGCCAGTTCCCTCCATCGTTGTGCATATTCTTTGAAAGTCTCTACGTCCCTTTTTGACATATTTTGGAGTTGCATCCTATCGGGAGCCATGTCAATATTGTACTTGTACTGCTTCAGGAATGCATCTGCTAGATGTTTGAAGGATCGGATGTGTGCCTGCTCGAGATGTGTATACCAATTTGAAGCCACCCCAGTCAAACTGTCTTGGAAGAAGTGAATCAAGAGTTTATCATCTTGGGCATGTGACGCCATCTTCCTAACATACATGGTCAAATGGTTTTTGGGACAAGTGGTTCCCCGATATTTGTCAAAATCGGACACCTTAAATTTCGGTGGAATTACAACATTTGGCACCAGAAAAAGTTCTGAGGCATCCTGAAGACCATAACTATTTACCCGTTCAATAGCCCGTAATCTTTCCTCTAGTACTTCCAGCTTTTCTTTAGATTGGGAATTCCCTCCTGACTGATTCACCGGAGTTTCTCCGTACATATTATGGGGAAATGAATATGGCATGGAGGAGGAACCGAAGTTTGGCATCATTTGAGCCCCCTGGGATCCATAATGTAGGGTGTATTATGGGGGACCTTGGATTGATAGAAGGTGTTACTATCGGGGCGTTACCCTCTGTAGGGTTGACAGTTTGTGTTTGCGGTGTTTCGACAGCATTGGTGGGGATTTGTGTCTGAGTGATGTGTTCGGAGTTCTGAATGCCATCTTGTGGACGGGGGGCTGTTGGTGGTACAAATCTACGAGGCAAACCGTATGGGGGATTGTTCGGGTCAAATGAAAAATGAGTTTGGTTGAGAGGCATCATGGCCCCTGGTTGGCTGAAGCCTTGAATAGGAATCTGAGAAAAATCGGGCGGGATGAGAGGTATGGCTGGATGTCCTTCTGATGAGTGTGATTTCACCTCATTTTTCATGTACATTTCTGCATGCATTTGCATATAGTTAGGCCAAATTAGTGTTGATTTTGTATAGTTTTTCCTTTGGAACGGATGAGGTGGTTTCTGTGTGTTGTTTTGCAGGATTTAATGGAAAAATGCCCAGAAATCAGCCTTGGTAGAGCTTGGCTGAAAAAGAGCTTGAAAAGTGAAGGTTATGAGCCAAACAGAGAGTATCACGGCCTGGCCGTGATGGCCCTCACGGCCGTGAGGAGGGAGCGATGAGTGAAGAAAGATTGAGCCAAAAGTCGAAAGTCTGTCACGGCCGGGCCGTGATGGCTATCACGGCCGTGACCAGCTAGTTGGAAAAGTCGAAAAGCGATCACGGCCTGGCCGTGATGGGTATCACTACCGTGATGAATAAGTGAATGAAGAGACGCCCAAGTCGAGACCATCACGGCCTGGCCGTGATGGCTGCCATCCTGGCCGTGACGGCGACGGACCTTTAAATAACAGACACGGCAGAGACAGAGAGGGACTAACTTCTAACCTAAAACAATCGCACTTGGAGGCGGTGAGGTGTGGTGGCTGGAGAGGGTTTCTACCCAAAAAGGGGGGCGTTTTCTCTGCTCTTGGATGGGGAGAAGATTGAAGGAAGCTTGTCTATGAGTGTTCTCCATCCCTTCTCTTTTTCCTTTTTGTATTTCCTTATCATGAGTAGTTAAATCCCCATTGTTGGGGTTAGATGTAACTTTTCTGAACTTGTTGTATTTGATTTGGTGTTTAATGCAAGTTTCTATTTCGTATGAGTATGTGATTCTGTGTTTAATGCTTTCCTTGGATTAGCTACCCATAGGAATGATATGTTGCTTTAATAGATGACTGAAAGGTTGGTGTTAAGGCATGCTCATGAATCATATGCCAAGTAGGTCAAGAATCTAGACATAGGTGTTGGTTGCTTGCAATCTTATAAGTCTTAACTTAATGCAAAATCTCATTTTATTCCACCTAAGACATTAGGGTTTAATTTGGGGTTTTAGGCTCAATGCACCTAAGGAATTAGGCTTGAGTATTTTAGAAAAGGCTTGATTGGCATAATTGAATTAGGACTTGTGTTAGAAGCCATTTCATTGCAACTAAGGGAGGATTAGTGTAGTCTAACCCTGACAATTCTAGCCACATCCCTATTTGCGTACCAAGTGTTTGACAAAATTCCAAAAAGACAAAAATATTGTTTTGCTTTCTTTATTTTCTGTTTTAATCCCTCACACTTTAGTCAAGTCTAAATAGTTGTTGAATTTGCGAATTGGTAATTGACATCCAATCCCTGTGGATACGATAACCGGTCTCACCACCGTATTACTTGATTGCGACGAGGTGCACTTGCCTTTAATTATATTTCTTAAAAATACACGCATCAAGTTTTTGGCGCCGTTGCCGGGGATTGGTTTTGTCAATATCAGTAGTAACAAATGAGACAACTAGTTTAGACATTTTTTTATTGCCTGTGTATTTGATATTTTTCTGTATATATTTGAATTTTTTGTTTTGAATTCTGTTTTGTAAGGTGGACAAAAGTCATGGAAAATTTTTATTGTCCACCTGATAAGGAAGCTTCCAGTCATGTTTTGGAGGACAACTTGTGGTGGGATGGCGATATAAATTTGGGAGAATTCTTCGAGGAGTTTTCTCTATCTCATAACATCCCATCACGAGTCGATCCTATGACTGGTGAGCTTATATATGTATACTCCAAGGAGGATTGGGAAACCTTTTGGGCATATTTACCACCTCCACCACCATGTATGATTCCCATAGAGCCACATGAGAAAAATCTGGTTCTGGGAATGGATGAAATTGAAAATGAAGTGGTGGTGGTGAGTGAACCACAACAAGAGGAATTACCTTCCAAAAATCCTTGGGAAACAACAAGTGAGGAGGCAGGGCATCTAGATAGCACTCCTTCCACCATGCATGCTGAGCAATCTGATTTTACTGCACTAGATAAATATGTTGGCTTGCATGCATGTGTGGAAATTGGTAAGTTAACCCCTCCCACTTGTCTGTCACACTTCCTCTTGACAATTCCATTTGACCCGAGAGGAAGTGAATTTATAATTGTAAAGGTCAATGGAATTTCCACCCAATGGCTGGGTGGAATTGAAAATAAAGTTATTTTACTGTTACAATCACCATCCCAATTTCCATTTGATCCGGGAGGAGGATTAAGGTGATGATTTTTAATAAGTCAAGCTAGTGACGTTAAAGAAGCGCTTATTGGGAGGCAACCCAACTTTTCTTAACCATTCTCTTTAGTTAATTTTGTTTTTGCTTTAACCTCTTGAATAATTTGAGAAGCTCAAGAGGTTTGTTAATAATTTTTGTTAAGTGTCTTCAGATTTTGAATAAAGGAAGGAGAAAAAGAGCAGGGAGAAACAAAGCCAAAAAGTATGTGAGCCAACACCCGCTACCGCCTCGGTAAGCCGTTCCATTTTTCCTTTGTTTTATTTTATTTTTCTTTCCTCTCTCCAACTTGATTGTTTACATTGGGGACAATGTAAATCTTTAAGCTTGGGGTAGGGGTAATCTTTTTGCTTGCATTGTGAATATTGCATTCATATAGGCTTAAGCTTGCATGATCGCACGATTCGGTTACCCCTGCTTAGATTGAGCATCTGATTGTGAGAGCTAAGTGCCAATAATTTGTGATAGTGAATTGTTGAACCCAATTGTTTATTCTTGTGATATGGCTGCAAATGAATATGCTTGAGATGATCTTGGATAGTTGATGATTAGCATATGTTTCCTTAGACTTGTGTTTCTCACTGGTTCTTGAACTAATAAATGTGAGCTTTTGAGCCATTAGGGGGTACTCACTAAATCTGCCCCCATTCTTTGTGTAGAGTGTTATTCCTCTTGGTTTGTTTTCTCTAGAACTTGACTTAAAACCATTTTAAAGCTTAAAATTTTTTGGAAACATTTTTGAAAATGATTGAGGCAATAGGTATTTTTCTGGCCTTCTGAGCTTTGAATGTGTAAATGCTACCCTTAGTTGCCCAATTTTGAGCCAAAATGAATAAAATGCTTTTCTTGGTACCCTGAAAAATTTGGATACATATACTTGATAAGGGACCTTCTAAAGTATCACAAAAAGGGTGAAAAATGTAGTTGAAAGTTTGGGAAAAGAATCAAAAAAAAAAAAAAAATCTTGATTTAAAAAATTCTCCCCTTCTCCAAATAAAAAGAAAAAAAGAAAAGAAAAATAAATAGAGAAGGGGATGAAAAAAAATAATAAAAATAAAAAGAAAGAAAAGAAGGGTGGAAAAATGTATTGAAAACCCAAGAAGGTATTTTAGAAGGTTTCTTGTGTTGAAATGTTTGATACTTGGTTTAGCCTTTTGAAATATCCCTTTCTTGTTATCCCCACCTAAAGATTAATCCCATGGCCACGTTACAACCAAATAAAGACCTCTTGATTCTTAAGTGTTTTTCATAAATAAAGTGGAGATTTGGTTGATAGTCAAGCATATGGTAGGAATCATTCCTTGAGGAAAATGGAGCGAATTGTTATATATACTTGAACACTTGAGTGAGTGAGGCAAGAAAGAGAGCCAAGCAAATAAACAAGCTTGGGGTGAGCTTCAAGTGAGCAAGAGTGCCCGAATCAGTGAGAATGTGAGTCTAGGAAACTTAAGCCCCTAATTGGACTTGAATTGATTGTCTCTTGCTGAATTGTTTGAATTGCCTGTTGCTTGGATCATTTTACTCGGGTTCTTGGTTCACTATCCATGCTTTGACTGTTTATCTCTTCTGGCCTTAGTTTTTGCTTGAGGACAAGCAAAGTCTTAAGCTTGGGGTGATTTGATGAGTGTGATTTCACCTCATTTTTCATGTACATTTCTGCATGCATTTTCATATAGTTAGGCCAAATTAGTGTTGATTTTGTATAGTTTTTCCTTTGGAACGGATGAGGTGGTTTCTGTGTGTTGTTTTGCAGGATTTAATGGAAAAATGCCCAGAAATCAGCCTTGGTAGAGCTTGGCTGAAAAAGAGCTTGAAAAGTGAAGGTTATGAGCCAAACAGAGTATCACGGCCTGGCGTGATGGCCCTCACGGCCGTGAGGAGCAATAACTGAAGAAAGATTGAGCCAAAAGTCGGGAAGTCATCACGGCACGGCCGTGATGGCTATCACGGCCGTGACCAGCTAGTTGGAAAAGTCAGAAACGATCACGGCCTAGCCGTGATGGGTATCACGGCCGTGATGAATAAGTGAATGAAGAGACGCCCAAGTCAGAGACCATCACGGCCTGGCCGTGATGGCTGTCACGGCCGTGACGGGCGACGGACCTTTAAATAACAGCACAGCAGACAGAAAGAGGGACTAACTTCTAACCTAAAACAATCTGCACTTGGAGGCAGGCTGAGGCTGGTGGCTGGAGAGGGTTTCTACCCAAAAAGGGGGGCGTTTTCTCTGCTCTTGGATGGGGAGAAGATTGAAGGAAGCTTGTCTATGAGTGTTCTCCATCCCTTCTCTTTTTCCTTTTTGTATTTCCTTATCATGAGTAGTTAAATCCCCATTGTTGGGGTTAGATGTAACTTTTCTGAACTTGTTGTATTTGATTTGGTGTTTAATGCAAGTTTCTATTTCGTATGAGTATGTGATTCTGTGTTTAATGCTTTCCTTGGATTAGCTACCCATAGGAATGATATGTTGCTTTAATAGATGACTGAAAGGTTGGTGTTAAGGCATGCTCATGAATCATATGCCAAGTAGGTCAAGAATCTAGACATAGGTGTTGGTTGCTTGCAATCTTATAAGTCTTAACTTAATGCAAAATCTCATTTTATTCCACCTAAGACATTAGGGTTTAATTTGGGGTTTTAGGCTCAATGCACCTAAGGAATTAGGCTTGAGTATTTTAGAAAAGGCTTGATTGGCATAATTGAATTAGGACTTGTGTTAGAAGCCATTTCATTGCAACTAAGGGAGGATTAGTGTAGTCTAACCCTGACAATTCTAGCCACATCCCTATTTGCGTACCAAGTGTTTGACAAAATTCCAAAAAGACAAAAATATTGTTTTGCTTTCTTTATTTTCTGTTTTAATCCCTCACACTTTAGTCAAGTCTAAATAGTTGTTGAATTTGCGAATTGGTAATTGACATCCAATCCCTGTGGATACGATAACCGGTCTCACCACCGTATTACTTGATTGCGACGAGGTGCACTTGCCTTTAATTATATTTCTTAAAAATACACGCATCACCTTCGTTCGAGGCTGGAGGGTTCTCCTCTGTGTTCTTTTCCTTCTGCATTGCTTGTAGGATCTCCATCATCTTAGTCATCTGATCCTTGATTTGACTGACTTCATCCCTGATCTCTTGAACTTCTTCTAGTTCATCCTCCATGGCTCTTGCCTGTGATCGAGTGTGATAAGGGTGTCTCGGAGCAATTGTTCAGAAGAGTCACACTGTTTTAATCAGAAAAAGGTAAGAACATTACAAAAAGAAGAAAAAGCTTTAGTGAAAACCACCTATGGGGTAATTATTTATTATTATTTTTTATTTTTTCTTCTTGAGTTAACACCTTGTGACTGACAAGAGATGGTCCCTCCATCCCACACAGAGAGCATTGTGTTCATAATATGAAATGGAGTTGACAACAAATTTAGGGAAAGAACATCTCTCCATAATAGATATTGTCTTAAACACACTAGCAATGCGAATTGAAACATCCTGACCTACCCTTTGCACAGAAGGAAGAATCCTATAAGGCAAAGATGTAGTTGACAACATACTAAAGGGAGACCATGCTCCACGATAGGTGTCGTCGTAAGTCAAATGTAAGAGTTGGAGTGCGAAGGAATCATAGAGGCAAGAACAGATTTCATTAGAAGCAACACATAGATTGGGATTACATCAATGTCAAATCATAATTTTCAACATTGTTACAACATTTCATCCTAAAGTCAACAGCTTAGGTTTCTTTCTCTTTAGCCCTCGAGCAAACCCTCCACACATTTACATAAAATCGTCCAGTTCAGAAGGGAGACGAAGCATAGGGTCCCCGCAGATTTGTTGTTCTACCTTCTCAAAGCTTTGGAAAAAATTATGAATGCAATGGCTTAGCTCCAAACTCATGCTCACATATCTGTTTTTCCATATGTCAATATCTATCCCTCGCGCTTCTTCTCTCTACCACTTCACGGCATTCATTGCTTGAACCACGCGATCATGATAATGTTTTGCCAAGGTCCACCCCAAATCGGACTCCTTCTTGATTTCGACCATTAGGACATTTAGTTCTTTGACCTTTTGTACCAATTCATAGTCATCCTACTTTGTGCACAAATTTGCTCCTGTAAGTTGCTATTGACTCCCCTTTGTCGATCAACCTCCGCCTCCAACGACTTTCTCATACCTTCTTGCTGGATGACTTCTTCTTCAAACTGACGCTTTTCTTTTCTTAGCCGATGCCTTTCCGTTGTCAAGGACAATACTTTTCTTTCAAGATTCTGGACCTTAGCCATGATGCTTGGTGAGACATTGTCGGTATTCATCTGGACTCTTGAGGTTGTGGAGATATCTGCACACAAATCTTTTAAGTGTTCATTTTCCTTGGCTAACTTCTCACAACGCTTCTGTCCAATGGCTATTTTTAACTCGGCATCTTGCTTTTGTTGTTCCATTTCCTTCATTTGCGCTTCTAGAACTTTCAGTTGTTCTATCATTTGAGTTACCAAAGGGGAGTGATCTTTATATTTCATGCTTTCTGCCGGAAAGTTGACGGGACCTTTCCTTGATTTTCTCCATGCTTCATATTCTGAGACAATGATTAGGATTGGCCGGCCCAATTGTGCTCTCCCTGCCATCTTCACATCTTTCCATGCATTTCAGACTGATTTTGCTAACAACTTGGTATTCTCTCCATCCTCGTACCGGAAACAGCATCCGCCGAGTTATTCTTCTCTTGGCACGGTTTGCGTCCAACAAAGCTATCGTAAGACTATGGCGGGTGTGTAGGATATGAACCCTCTTGGGCCCATCAAAGGAACATTGGGATAGTCACCACAACTATAAATGATATCTTGCCCCTGCTGACCTTCGTACCCTGGGCATACCCACCTAAAAGAGTCCCTTTCCACTTTGTCAAACTCGTTCTTCCATTCCTCTTCATTTAGCTGTCTTATAGGGATGTTATGGAAGCCTCTTAGTGGATCTGAATGGCGGGTGATATAACCTTTTGCATACATGTGAGTCATGGCCCACGCATAGAGCAATTGTACACAACATCGGAGCTTCCCCTTTGGATTCCGTTGGCAAAATTCTAGAGTCAAAAGCGTTTCAGCTAACACTGCCGGCACGGGGTTTTTCTTTCTTTCTCTAGTGAAGAATACATCCATTGCCGCTTGATCTATCATGTCTAGCGCTGATGGAAATAGAACCAACCCGTATATTGTTAGCGCCAGTACCCTCTCAAAGGTTTCCCAATCTTGCCGATCCATTAATTTCTTCAAGTGATTTTCGGGGAGAGTTCGGGTTAACCCTCGCGAGTTTGAGTGCCCAGTAAACTTCACATCATTTTCAGGAAGCTCCAGTAACCTTGCTATGTGTCGCGATCGTCCCGTCTGGGAGCCGCGAAAAAGAAGGTAAAAACAGTGGAGTCGCCACCAATATTTTTAAATTGGAAAAAATATTGGAAAACCAATTATGTAAGGTAAACTGGTCTTTTTTTTTAAAAGGAGAGATGATTTGAGTTTGGGAGTCGGTTACGAGTAGGGAAGGTATTAGCACCCCACATCACCCGTTTAAAAAACGGTACCTCAAGTTAATTGTGCAAAAAAACATTTTAATAACCTTTTAAATATTTATGTTACCCCGAAAATTATTTACAAGAAAGAATTACTTAATTTTAATTTTTGACTTTTATTAAATTTTTTATATTTCTAACTTTATGGTTTATAAAAACTAAATGAGGTTGAACATGGCACATGAGTCCACAGGGCATCCTCAACTCTAAGGGATTAAACATGGCACCGTGTCCATAGAGCATCCCTGGAAAGAGAAAAGTTTAATTATTTTAACATAACAAGAGACACAAAAAAAGAAAATTTGGTTTTGGCCCGACAAGATGATTTATCTTGCTCCTACGTATTCCCGGGTGCGATGGGAAACTCAAAGCCACGTAGTTCTTTTTTAAAAAAATTGATTGGTTGGTTGATTTTAATTTTGATAAAGATTTTGATTTTTGTTTTAAAAGGTTTTTTTTAAAAAAAAGAGATTTTATTTTAAAATAAATTCACCATTGCACATGGTTCAAGATAGCAGTGCTATACGATAAACTCTTACAACTCACACGACACTTGAGGATGAATAAAAAACACTTGATATTTTTTAAATCGGATTCACTCATGCACAGGGTTAAAGATAGCAAAGTTATATGATGAACCCTTACAATTCATACAACACTTGAGGATGAAAAATCATACATCAACATTGTAGATTGTTGCGTGAATTAGAAGATTTTTATTTTTTAAGAAAAAGAAAAAGGATTTTATTTTTAATTTGTCACTTCTATTTTTGTTTGTATCTTGTTGTTTAGAATCCTCTTATTTTGAAAAGAACTCAGCCCAATTTAAATTGCCTATGATAGTAAGTGGGAAAGCCATTGTTGGGCCAAAAACCAGCAAGCTTTACATATTTTGTTTGAAAAGAGAGCACCTTCCTTGACCCAAACAGACAACCCACAAATTACCCAAGGCCCATAAAGCTACCTAAAGCAACAGAATCCAGATTTACTTGCCATTTAGATTCAAAAAAAAAAATCAGGAAAGAAAAAGGAAAGAGGTAAACCAGAGGGAGGCACACGATGGAGATGGAGCGGATCTGGTTCGTGGTGAGGCGCGGCCGTTACGAGCTCGCGGATCTGCAACTCCCAGTGGTGGAGGTTGCGGTGGTCGAGCGGAGGAGCGGCGGAGGGGGGCGTTTCGCGTGAGGGAGGAAGACGGTCCAGAGGGCGGCGGTTCGTGTGGTTTCGCGGTGGAGGGGGCGTCTCACGCGGAGGAGGAAGACGATCCAGAGGGTGGCGCACGACGGAGGGCGCGGTTCAGATCTGTTGGGGTTCTGTCTGGGTATGTTGTTTATTTTATTTTTGGTTTTTTGCTGAGATGATGGTGATGGGTTGTGGTTTTTTGGAGAGAAGGAGGAGAAGTTTGAATGATAGAGGAGGAGAAATTTGAAGGAGAGTGGTGACTGGTGTGGGTAGCGGTCTGAGATCTGAGCAGATCCGCGTATTCTATGGCGGGCTCGTGGTGGCTGAGACGGAGGCTCCGACCAGAACACACAGTGGTGGTTCGGTGGCGGTTGCAGAGGTAGCTTGAAACTAGGATCTGATCTCCCCTTTTTTATGGTGTTTTGGTTGTTCTCTTTTGTTTTTTTTTTTATTTAGGATGATGGTGGAAGTGAACCTTTGTGGATTGTTGAGATTGAAGGAAGATGTTGTTACTGGTGTGGTAGTTATGGAGATGAGGCCATGGCATGGGTGAAGATGAAGGGTGGTTATGGATGGTTCGTGGTTCTGTTTTTTTTTTTATTTTCCTGGCTGAAGGGATGTGTTTAATGGAATGGAGGATGTTGAAGATGGAATGTGGTTCATGATGGAGGCTATGGTGTTTCTGGTCTGAGATGAAAGGATAATGGTTGTTATGGTGGCTTAAGTGGGAGGAAGGTCATGAAGAAAAATGGTGAAGGAGCAAGTGATGATAATGAAAAAAACCAAATGGGAGAGAACCCCCTTCCTTTTTTACGTCTCTCCCCCCTCTGTGCTTTTCTGTTTGGCATTTAAATAGAAGAAGATGAATCCTCTGCTATGTCCTCTCACCTTGGGACCAAGAACCATGTAAATTGGAGTGTTGAAGAGGGTAAAGTCTGCTTCAATCTTTTTCAATGTCCATTTTTGCGTTTCATTCCTCTGATCTAGACAAAATACTCTTCCCAAGCTTTGAACATTGCCCATAAATGGGAGGCTAGCTGCTTGAGGCCTTGAGCCTTGTGAGAGCTATGGTGGAGATGGGGAAAACACAGTGGACAAAACATTTAACTTCTAGAAAAACATTTCTTTTTTTGCGTATTTTTTTTTTATTTAAATATCTTCTCACTTGGGCTTGGACTCAAAACAACTTGTAACAAAAACAAATTGGGCCAATAACATAACCAATTTGTTTAGAGAATTTTTATGCATTTTTTTTTATTTTCAAAATATTAACTAAAAGGAAAATACCCGGACAAAATTAGGTGTTCACAGCTGCCCCTCTTTACTTGTTTCTTATTCGATAGTAGATGTAACCGTAGTTAACCTGTTATCGTTATAAGAAACGAGTAAAGACATGAACTCCAATTTTGTTCGGGGTACATTGACAAACAGAAAAGACCTGTGACTACAAAATGATTTCCTGTAAAGGACCAGTGGACCGGATTGCCCATTGGGTTTACACATAAAAAGCTTGTAGGGTGGATCGTCTGCCGAGATTAAACAGAAAGATAAAAGAGCTTACGGGGTGGATCGCCCGTCAGAAACTCGAGCATAAAGATAAAAGAGCTTATGGGTTGGATTGCCCGTCAGACTCGAACAGAAAGATAAATGAGCTCACGGGGTGGATTGCCCGTCTGAAGCTCGAACAGAAAGATAAATGAGCTCACGGGGTGGATTGCCCGTCAGAAGTTCGAACGGAAAGATAAAAGAACCTACAGGGTGGATTGCCCGTCAGACTCGAACAGAAAGATAAATGAGCTCACGGGGTGGATTGCCCGTCTGAAGCTCGAACTGAAAGATAAAAGAGCTTACGGGGTGGATTGCCCGTCATAAGTTTGAACTAAAAGATAAAAGAGCCCATAGGGTGGATTGCCCGTCAGAAGCTCGAACTGAAAGATAAAAGAGCTTACGGGGTGGATTGCCCGTCAGAAGCTTGAGCAGAAAGACAAATGAGCCTACGGGGTGGATTGCCCGTCTGAAACTCGTACTGAAAGACAAGAGAGCTTACGGGGTGCATTGCCCGTCAGAAACTCGAACTGAAAGATAAAAGGGCTTACGGGGTGGATTGCCCGTCAGAAGCTCGAACTGAAAGATAAAAGAGCCTACAGGGTGGATTGCCCGTCAGAAGCTTGAACTGAAAGATAAAAGAGCCTACGGGGTGGATTGCCCGTCAGAAGCTCGAACTGAAAGATAAAAAGCTTGTGTGGTCCTATGCCTATAGGAGCCAATAAAGGTATAGCTTATGAGCCCTCTGCCCGTTAAAGCTAAACAAAAACGAAGCTTACGAGGCCCTATGCCTGCTAAAGCTAATAAAGACGCAGCTTATGATCCCTGTGGCCGTCAAAGCTGAACAAAAACATAACGAAGCTTATGAGGCCTTGTGCCTGCTAAAACTAAAGGTAACAAAAACAATGCTTATGGGCCCTATGCCCATTAAAACAAGAGAAAGCTTAAAGACCCTATGTCTGCTAAAGCTAAAAAAACAGAGCTTATGGGTCCTATGCCCATTAAAATGGACGAAAGCTTAGAGACCCTATGTCTGCTAAAGCTAACAAGACATGACTTTTGGGGCCCTGTGCCCGGTAAAGCCAAACTACAACAAAACAAAACTTAAGAGGATCTATGCCTACTAAAGCTGACAAGACATGACTTTTGGGGCCCTGTGCCCACTAAAGCCAAACTACAACAAAACAAAACTAAGAGGCCATATGCCTGCTAAAGCTAATAAGACATGACTTTTGGGGCCTTGTGCCAGCGAAAGCCGAACAAATGCACTGTAAAGATGTTGACTTTGTTGATGCATGAAATGATAAGACAATGTATGATATGAGAGATGATTTTTTTATGATTGGTGAAAACTGTGATAATTTTTTTTTAAATGATGCATGAGATGCTTTTTATGATCCTGATTATTTTTCATGCATGATGCATGAGATGTTTTTATCATTGATGAAAACTCTGATTTTATTTTATTTTTTATTTTTATTTTTTTGCGAAAAACTCTTTGATCATTGGCTCCTTAGAGTCCTGATTGCAGCCGAGATTGGGGATGAGCTAGAGGAAGACACCTTGATCTTAATCATCACTAACTTGCTCAACTGATGTTTAGCTTCTTGGCTGAGATATGCTTCTTCGTAATGATTACCCAATGGATGAAATTATCTGATCAACTTTCAAGGATGTGACTTGCCCCAGTCGTCATGTATTGGGAGCCTTTCATGACTTGTCCTCTTAAACTGCCCCAATTTGTTATTTTGAGGAGACTTCATGTGATTTATTCGTATTTGACCCTAATTTTTGTGTAAGTTGCTTTTTGCGAGTTTTCAACCTACCGAGCCGCTCTAACTTTCGCCTAGACTGCCTTTTCAGGTTTTCAGTCTAGCGAGCCATTTTTCTCACTTTTTTCTTTCGATTTTTTTCTTTCGATTTTTTTTCGAGATGTGGATAATTTTTACCACCCTTATCCGTGAGGATCAAAGCTTCTTGCTTGATTGTCGACTGAGATACCACTTTCCCCTTGTATCAAGAATTCTTCCGGCCAGAGTTGGTCATCAAAGAATTACCATAAATGGTTAAATTGTATCATTGAACTCGTGTTTACCTTACCTGAAGCATCATGTAACAAACATGCATGGATTCAAAAGTATGATAGGAAATGACATTATTGCCTGAACAGCCTCTCGATTGGTATTAGAAGTTTGACAACTCAAACAGTATTCAAAAGAACAGAAATGAAGCAAGATGCACAAGAGGTGATATGAAGATCAGAAGGGCATTGTCCCAGTTTGGATTGATTTGATCATGACGATTGTCTCGATATTCATAAGAACAAAATTGCCCCAGAGTAGTTTCCTTGAGGATGAAGTGCCCCAATGTAGGATTCCCATAATGAAACTGCCCCAATGTAGGGCACTTGATATGGAAAACTTGAGAATGATGTTGCCCCAGTGTAGGGCATCCAATAATGGAGATGCTCTAGAATAAGGCCCTTGAAAGCAAAGTTTTGCCCCATGTAGATCTTGCCCAAGCTTTTGCCTAGACTGCCTATGAGGGTTTTCAGTCTAACAGGCCTTCTTTTTTCTTTTTTCATTCTTTTTTTGGATTTTTTTTAAGAGGAGCAATCAATTAAAAACTAGAAGAGCACAAACTTTTTGTCTCAAAATGAAGTTGATGAAAAAGTAGCAATCATTCATTGATCAGAGTGGACTTTTTGAGGCTTGTAACGTGGCTAATGGTTGGGGGTCATGAAAAAAGGATATAAGGCTCAAACAAATGTTTTAAGGTTGAATAGGATCAAAGATCCATGTTCTTTTTCGGATTTTTGAGAACATTTACTTTCTTCTAACTTTCCCCTTTTTTCCTGTTTTACATGAGGGTTTTTTTTTATCCTCTTTCTTTCTCTTCTTTTTATTCTTCTTCTTTTTTTTAATTCTTTTTTTCAATGTTACGCTTCGTGATCACCATTTCCTTCTTGCTTGCCCCTTGTTTAGTGGTGATCATTGTCCAAGGTTCTTTGAAGAAAATTTCCAGGCTCAAAAGGGGTAACAAGGGATAATGATGATATTTTGCTAAGGGTAGAGAAAAAATGGCCAATCTTCATTTCAAATCATGATTGTTTATTTTTTTTTAACTTTATTTTAGAGACAAAGAGATGGTGCTCACCAAGTGTTTATTTATTGGCTCCTCTTTTATTTGTATTATTTTCTTTCTTTCTTTCCTCTTTTTTTTTTTTTTTGAAAAGGTATTGGCACATGTGGTCTTCATTGATGTCCACAAAGAACTTTCAAGAAAGTGGGCCTTATTAACCAAACCAAAAAAGGTACTTGGGGAAGAAAAAAAAAAGGAAGATGAGATATGAGTATGACGAGAGAAACATTATGGTGGGGATGGAGATGTAAAGAAAGGATGAGAGAAGGTACGCATGCAAATTCATTACATTAATGCTTCAAGAAAGTGAACATGGTTCAATTATCTCATGATAGAATACAACATAACCATTGTGTCGTGGTAAATCCCTGATAAACAAATCTACCCTTGGTTGCTTAGAAATTCTCAAGATGGGGATCACAAAGTATTGGCTCTTTTCAATCAGTAGGATTGAATCTCTGATGATGTCAGCATAGCCTTCATCTTGAACTCTCCATAGTTGATTGGGACTGTCCTTATCATGATTTCTTTCTTCCTCGGTCAGGGCCTTATTATCCCGAATTTGCATGATTTTCCAAAGATCACTCCATAAGAGCGAGAATATGTGCTACCTGACTCCAGTAGGACTATATAAAATCCTTCACATTGACATCCAAACATCCATGATTAGGCAAAAGGTTGTGCCTACATTTTTCGGTCACTTGAGCAAATATTGTCTCCAGTTCCACCTCATGATCCAAGGTTTAGTTGATATTCTTTTTTATTGAAAGTGCAGTGGTTTACTTTTCTCCAGGAAAGGAGCATAATGCATGAAATGCATGGAATGAATTATTTTTAATAAATGTTCAACTTAAAAAGAAATGAGTATATGAGATGCATAAAAAAAGATTTTTTTGTTGTTGAGCCAAGTACTAATGCGTGAGATGCATGAAATGAATTCTTTATGTTATTATTATTTTTTTTAACTAGAGAATTGTATGAAAAAATGAGTTTTTTTTATAACAATGGCAATGCATGCGTTTTTTTTAATGTATGAGATGTATGGTTTGTTTTTATATTGACCGTATGAAATGCATGTAATGGTTTATTCTTTATCAAATTTTCTTGAGATTTGCATGAAAAAAATGTGATGAATGAATTTTTATTTTTTTTTATTCAAGAGGTTAATGAAATTGATGCATAAGATGCATGAAGAAGATTGAGTTTTTTTATTTTTTATATTTTTTCACCATATGCATGACATGATTTTTTCTTTTAATTTTTTCCTTCGTGTGGTTGGCATAGAAAGTAATTGATGCATGCAATGCATGAAAAATGATTTCATTTTTATTTCTTCATATTGACTCAAAAAATTAATTAATGCATGAGATGCATGATCATCTTTTTTTTATTCTTCTACAAAAAATATGAATGAGTTACAAAAAAATATGGATGAGCTAAAAAATATATACATACATACATATATATATATATATATATATATATATATATATATATATATATATATATATATATTTACACAAGCCCATTTTTTATTTACAGAAATGCATGAGTGACAAAATATGAAGAATTTTTTTTTTGTAAAAAAACAAAGGACTCGTATAAATCAATTTTTTCTTTTAAAAAAATAATAATAAAAATGTGGATTTTTTTGACAAAAAATAAAATAAAAGACATAAAGATAGGTAAAGAAAAAAAAATGCTCCCTTTGTGTCCGAAGATTTAGGGTTGACAAAGTCCTGACTTTAACAGGCTGGCCCCTAAGTCTGTTTTATCAGTGAAAATTGGGTAGGGTCCAGACTTCTAAAATCCATGGTCCTCTGATTGCCCCTATCCCGAAAGATAAGGATCCGACTCATGAGTCTAGCCACAAGTAGGGATAAACCCTCTCAATATGACCATCCCATGATATCGGGTAAAGCCTAAGTGGTGAATCGACAAATATCAGGGGGGTACAAGACCTCTTCAATGACAATGTCGACACACCGCCTAATCCTTAAGCTTCCACAAGCTTGGGTATAGAGCTAAAAGTGTGTGAAATAAGTGTAAGTGATGTGTGTGCTGGGACCATACAAACCTACTCCAAACCTATTAAAATGAAAACTACATCACACATGCAAAAAAGAACAGCCAACAACATAATAATTCTCTACCCTAGGATTGCAAGAATATACAAAGGCATATATTAAAGCATATAACAATTTACAAAATAAATAAAACAAAGAGGGGTAAAACTAATATTTTCAAAGTTATTAAAAGAAGTTGCACAAACAACTATGATAGGCCTGACTCTCTAAAGTCCCCAGCGGAGTCGCCAGCTGTCGCGACCGTCCCGTCCGGGAGCCGCGAAAAAGAAGGTAAAAACAGAGGAGTCGCCACCAATATTTTTAAATTGGAAAAAATATTGGAAAACCAATTATGTAAGGTAAACAGGTCTTTTTTTTAAAAAGGAGAGATGATTTGAGTTTGGGAGTCGGTTACGAGTAGGGAAGGTATTAGCACCCCACATCACCCGTTTAAAAAACGGTACCTCAAGTTAATTGTGCAAAAAATACATTTTAATAACCTTTTAAATATTTATTTTACCCCGAAAATTATTTACAAGAAAGAATTGTTTTAAATTTTAATTTTTGACTTTTATTAAATTTTTTATATTTTTAACTTTATGGTTTATAAAAACTAAATGAGGTTGAACATGGCACATGAGTCCACAGGGCAACCTCAACTCTAAGGGATTAAACATGGCACCGTGTCCATAGAGCATCTCTGGAAAGAGAAAAGTTTAATTATTTTGATTAATTATTTTAACATAACAAGAGACACAAAAAAAGAAAATTTAGTTTTGCCCGACAAGATGATTTATCTTGCTCCTACGTATTCCCGGGTGCGATGGGAAACTCAAAGTCGCGTAGTTATTTTTAAAAAAATTTGATTGGTTGGTTGATTTTAATTTTGATAAAGATTTTGATTTTTTTGTTTTAAAAGGTTTTTTTTAAAAAAAGAGATTTTATTTTAAAATAAATTCACCATTGCACATGGTTCAAGATAGCAGTGCTATACGATAAACCCTTACAACTCACACGACACTTGAGGATGAATAAAAAAACACTTGATATTTTTTAAAGCGGATTCACTCTTGCACAGGGTTAAAGATAGCAAAGCTATACGATGAACCCTTACAATTCATACAACACTTGAGGATGAAAAATCATACATCAACATTGTAGATTGTTGCGTGAATTAGAAGATTTTTATTTTATTTTTATTTTTTTAAGAAAAAGAAAAAGGATTTTATTTTTAATTTGTCATTTCTATTTTTGTTTGTATCTTGTTGTTTAGAATCCTCTTATTTTGAAAAGAACTCAGCCCAATTTAAATTGCCTATGATAGTAAGTGGGAAAGCCATTGTTGGGCCAAAACCCAGCAAGCTTTACATATTTTGTTTGAAAAGAGAGCACCTTCCTTGACCCAAACAGACAACCCACAAATTACCCAAGGCCCATAAAGCTACCTAAAGCAACAGAATCCAGATTTACTTGCCATTTAGATTCAAAAAAAAAAATCAGGAAAGAAAAAGGAAAGAGGTAAACCAGAGGGAGGCACACGATGGAGATGGAGCGGATCTGGTTCGTGGTGAGGCGCGGCCGTTACGAGCTCGCGGATCTGCAACTCCCAGTGGTGGAGGTTGCGGTGGTCGAGCGGAGGAGCGGCGGAGGGGGGCGTTTCGCGTGAGGGAGGAAGACGGTCCAGAGGGCGGCGGTTCGTGTGGTTTCGCGGTGGAGGGGGCGTCTCACGCGGAGGAGGAAGACGATCCAGAGGGTGGCGCACGACGGAGGGCGCGGTTCAGATCTGTTGGGGTTCTGTCTGGGTATGTTGTTTATTTTATTTTTGGTTTTTTGCTGAGATGATGGTGATGGGTTGTGGTTTTTTGGAGAGAAGGAGGAGAAGTTTGAATGATAGAGGAGGAGAAATTTGAAGGAGAGTGGTGACTGGTGTGGGTAGCGGTCTGAGATCTGAGCAGATCCGCGTATTCTATGGCGGGCTCGTGGTGGCTGAAACGGAGGCTCCGACCAGAACACGCAGTGGTGGTTCGGTGGCGGTTGCAGAGGTAGCTTGAAACTAGGATCTGATCTCCCCTTTTTTATGGTGTTTTGGTTGTTCTCTTTTGGTTTTTTTTGATTTAGGATGATGGTGGAAGTGAACCTTTGTGGATTGTTGAGATTGAAGGAAGATGTTGTTACTGGTGTGGTAGTTATGGAGATGAGGCCATGGCATGGGTGAAGATGAAGGGTGGTTATGGATGGTTCGTGGTTCTGTTTTTTTTTTATTTTCCTGGCTGAAGGGGTGTGTTTAATGGAATGGAGGATGTTGAAGATGGAATGTGGTTCATGATGGAGGCTATGGTGTTTCTGGTCTGAGATGAAAGGATAATGGTTGTTATGGTGGCTTAAGTGGGAGGAAGGTCATGAAGAAAAATGGTGAAGGAGCAAGTGATGATAATGAAAAAAACCAAATGGGAGAGAACCCCCTTCCTTTTTTACGCCTCTCCCCCCTCTGTGCTTTTCTGTTTGGAATTTAAATAGAAGAAGATGAATCCTCTGCTATGTCCTCTCACCTTGGGACCAAGAACCATGTAAATTGGAGTGTTGAAGAGGGTAAAGTCTGCTTCAATATTTTTCAATGTCCATTTTTGTGTTTCATTCCTCTGATCTAGACAAAATACTCTTTCCAAGATTTGAACATTACCCATAAATGGGAGGCTAGCTGCTTGAGGCCTTGAGCCTTGTGAGAGCTATGGTGGAGATGGGGAAAACACAGTGGACAAAACATTTAACTTCTAGAAAAACATTTCTTTTTTTTTGTGCTTTTTTTTTATTTAAATATCTTCTCACTTGGGCTTGGACTCCAAACAACTTGTAACAAAAACAAATTGGGCCAATAACATAACCAATTTTTTTAGAGAATTTTTATGCATTTTTTTTATTTTCAAAATATTAAGTAAAAGGAAAATACCCGGACAAAATTAGGTGTTCACACTATGCTTGTAGTGGTCAAGTATTGCCCCAAGTGAAACTACACGATGGGGTTTTTCTGCATTGGCAACCTTAACAGGCAAGCATTTTCTTCAATGGTGGGAGTAATGTCCATGCTTTGTAATTCAAAACATCTGAGGTGGGGGTTCCAATACTGACACAAAGCACTCAAAATAGCAGTTTCAACCGGTATGAAAATTAGGTCCAAGATCCCTCCATACTTCTTGGCGAAGTTTCTTCGACATTCTTGAGGCAAGGATTGGCTCAACTCTTTCAGATTCTCTAATGAGTTCACTATCACCCTGGAGCTCTTGGTGGTAGGAACATTGCTAGTGTGTCTGACTTTTTCCATCTCTTGTAATCAAAGGTGTTATCTCAAACCAAATTATCTGTGGAGGGAAATTTTAATTTGTTAATAACATTTGGAAGGCAAATTTACTTATGCATGAGAGTGTAACAAAATGCATGAATGACATATTAACAATGCATGACTTAAAGTACTACATGCACGAGCATACCATGAATAATAATGAATGTAACAGGATGAATGAATGAATGGCATATGAAGGCGTCTGTGGAATGCATGCTTAAAATCATTATGATGCATGTGATTATTCATGTTGCAGGAAAAAAGGTGGAATGCGCTCCCTTTTGTCCTACATGGGTCATATCCTAAAGTTTGACCTTCTGAGGTCAAGACCCTAGTTTGGTAGGCTACTAATGGCATTTTAGGTGCATGACTTCCGGGACAGATCTAGACCCCTAAACATATGGTCCCCGGATTACCCTCATCTAAAAATGAGGACCCAAATCCATGAACCTCACCACAGGGACCAATAAGTCACAATATAGCAGTCCATGTCTCGGTAGCAATCCGAGCGGGAGAATCAATGTCTGTCAGGGACGCAAAAGCATCACAATAACATCACTGAAGCCCCTTCTAATCTTATAGCATTCCAAGACTCGGGTATAGAGCCCAAAAGTGTGTGAATATGTGATGGTGATGTGTGTGCCAGGAGCAAGCAAACCTGCACAAAACCTAAAAAAAACTAACCCCAAACCTACAAAAGAACAGCCAACATTTACAAGAGTTTTCTACCCTAAGGTTGCAAGAATGTACAAAGGCATTTATTAAAGCATATAATACTATATACAAAACAAATAAAACAAAAAAAAAGAGAGGGGTCACTAGTGGAAAATATACATTAGACGGTAAAGGTTTACGTCAGTTAACCAAAAACTAGACGTTAAAAAGGGGGCGGTGGCAGTTTTGTAAATATCAGACTTTATTAATTCACTGTTAACGTCAGTTGTTTTAAGGACTGACGTTAAAAGTGAGGCGGTGGCAGTTTTGTAAATATTAAATCACTATTTGCATCAGTTGTTTAATGAACTGACGATAAAAGTGTTTTGCAAAAAATTATTAACACTTTTAACGTCAGTTGTTTATAAAACTGACGTTAGAAGTGTGATTTTTACTTCAGTTAAATAAATAACTGACGTAAATAATCAACTCATTCCTATCTTTCTTTCGTTGTCATCTCCCTGTTGTCACTCTTAACGCAGATCATCACTCCATATAGTGCAGTTTATTTCTAATCTTTTTTTTTAAAAGTTTATTTTTAATCTTAATTAATTAGCTTGAATTAGTAAATTAACAAATTCTTGTGCAAATTAAAATAAATAAACACTTAACATAAAACAAGTTATAAATGTATAATCAAATCGTATCTCATTGAAGCGATTCATAAGATACAATTACATGATTAAAAGATAAAAAATTTCCGCAAGATAGCACTAAAATATAAAAAAATTTCTGCTTCAACATCATTTTCTTCTCAGTCCTGTCCTCAGAAACTCCAACATTGAATGCATCCCCTCCCTCATTTGAAGTCCTTGATGCTCCATCTGAATCCACAGTCACTTTGGAGCCGTGGCAGAGTGAAGGGTGCACTCGATCTGTTTCAGCAATATTCTTGGAACAGCCACTTGGTTCCAAAGCTGAGGTTTTGGAACTGTAGCTGCTGATTCTCCTGAAGGATGATGGTGTGTGCAATTCACATAATGCGATTTACACACCCTTATCACCCATGTAATGCGATTTACACAACCTCAGAAGTTGTTTGACCATTAAGTCTAGGTATAGGAAGAAGGAGTGATGAAGTTAATCTCCATGGCAGAGCCATATTGTGAAGCAGAAAAATTAAAGGTTGGAAGGAAGCTATTTATAGGAGTAGGGGATGAAGTTACTAGGCATCGTAAGTTGCTAAAAATTAAATTGATCATTAAGAGCATTAGGTTCCAAGGCGCATTGGGAGTTGGCAATCATATATTATAAACGTGCAGAAAAGAAAACGCCCCGGAGGATTAGGAAGAAATAGACCTTTAAGTCTAGGTATAAACTTAGTGCTCATAAAGAGGATTATAGGTTACAATGTGCATGGGTAAGTAGCACAGCAGTAATGGGTAATTTAGTAGCAGAGTAGTCAAAGGAATGAATGCTTTTGCAGAAACTTATACACTTTTAACGCTCGGTTGTTGAATAAAACGGCGTTAAAAGTGTTTTTAAAATAAAAAATATTTATTTTAACGTCAGTTGTTTATACAACTGATGTTAAAAGTGTGATTTTTACTTCAGTTAAATAAACAGCTGACGTAAATAATCCTATATCCCCATCTGAAATGCCCTGTTGTCACTCTTAACACAGGTCAATGGGTAAGTAGCGAGTAGTCAAAGGAATGAATGTTTTTGCAGAAACTTATACACTTTGTTAACGTCGGTTGTTGAATAAAACTGAAGTTAAAAGTGTTTTTAAAATAAAAAATATTTATTTTTAACATCATTTGTTTATACAATTGACGTTAAAAGTGTGATTTTTACTTGATTAAATAAATAGGCGACGTAAATAATCATATATCCCTATCTGAAATGCCCTGTTGTCACTCAATTAACACAGGTCTCAGAGCCATTTTGTGAAGGAATAGAAATATAGAGGAAAAGAAGAGGCAGTATTACAGACTGATACAGAAGAATGTTACTTTATATAGTGAATGATTTTTACACAACACTTTTAACATCAGTTGTATTCAACAACGGACGTTAAAAGTGTTTTTAAAAAAAAATATTAATATTTAATGTCAGTTTGTTAATAAAACTGACGTTAAAAAATTAATTATAACGTCGGTTGTTTAATACAACTGACGTTAAATGTTGTTTAATAAAACATTTACACCCGCGCGCCTTCTGCACTTCGCTCTGTACGTACGTCTCTTTTCTCTTTTCATCACGCTCAACCCTAAATCACTCTCAACCCTCACTCTCACTCTCACCCAGCACAGAACCCTAATCGCGAGCTCATCTCCACCGCAACCACCGCAAGGGCTTCTTCGCCACCACCGTGAGGTACACTATTAACCCTAACTCTGTCTTTCCATTCATTCTTTGTAATAACTTGACGTACATCTCTCCTTCCCCTTCCCGCGCACTAACTCTGCTTGTCCCTCTGCTCTCAGTAACCACATCGAACGTTGACCACCACTCGAGCTCCCCTCCCCACCACCACGCGAGTACCTATTTCTGGTGAGTATTTAGGGCACATTTTTGTATTTTTGGTTTTGAGTGTATGTTGAAACTGTAGTCTCAGTAGTTGAAACTTGAAACCGTGAGTTTGAGTTGTTTGGAATGTACATCTCTGTTTTTGGTTTTGAGTGCATGTTGCTCTCCTGGTTGATCTGTCACGGCCGTGATGCTAATCACGGCTAGGCCGTGGTCAGTTCTGCCTGTGATGGCATGGTCCGTTCAGTTGGCACGTTACGGCCGTGATGGACATCACTGCCAGGCCGTGACCAGTGCTTGGCAATTAATCTTTAAAAACTATAGTTTTCAATCTCCCGTATTGTCCTTATATTGGATATATATATATATATGTTTTGTATATCTACAGGACCTATCTAGTTATGGATCGTAGTTGGATGGTTTGTAAGCATACTAGTACTGAGTATTTGAAGGGGGTGGGAGAATTTATAGAATTTGCTCAAAGGAATGTTCCTAATAGTAATGGAATGTTCTGTTGTCCTTGTGTCAAGTGTTTGAATACGAGGAAATGTACGGTGAAGGATATACGTACTCATTTGATTTATGAAGGGATTTGCTTGAGTTATACAAGATGGATATGGCATGGTGATATGTTGTTGAGTAGTAATACGGCGAGTGTCTCCCAAAGTGAGGACGTTGACGTAGATATGGAGGATGATCGAGTAGAGGACATGATCCGTGATATTGGACAAAAATCTTTTCATCGAGCGCATGTGTATGATAGGTTGTGCGGTGATGCGGATAAGCCTTTATATCCAGGGTGTACTACTCATACACGGTTGTCGGCGGTGCTAAAATTGGTTTGTGTGAAGGCGAGAAATGGTTGGACCGATAAAAGCTTCACGGAATTGCTTGAAGTGTTGAAAGACTTGCTTGGAGGAGGACAACACATTGCCTGACCGTAACTATGAGGCCAAGAAGGTATTGTGTCCTATGGGTATGGAGTATAAGAAGATACACGCATGCCCCAATGATTGCATATTGTACACCGGTGTTATTGAAGACAATCACGATTGCCCCAAATGTGGGTTATCACGATACAAAGTGAAGGGTGGTGATGATGATGATGATCTTGATGATGTGAGAAAAAAGGGTCCTCCTACGAAGGTGTTGTGGTATCTTCCAATAATTCCAAGGTTCAAGTGATTGTTTTCCAATGCGAAAGATGCGAAGAATCTTAGATGGTATAATGATGAGAGGAAATGTGATGGAAAGGTTCGTCATCCTGCTGATTCTATTCAATGGAAGAATATCGATACTATGTTTCCGGATTTCGCCGATGAGCCAAGAAACCTAAGGCTTGGACTTGCTACGGATGGAATGAATCCTTATGGTAACATGAGTAGTATTCATAGTTCATGGCCTGTTCTGTTGGTAATTTACAACATGCCCCCTTGGTTGTGCATGAAGCGCAAATACATGATGTTGTCTATGATGATTTTGGGCCCAAAGCAACCGGGAAATGACTTAGATGTTTATCTAGGTCCCTTGATTGAAGACTTGAAAACGTTGTGGGTGGAAGGTGTTGATGTAGTTGATGGGTATTCTCATGAGACTTTCAAGCTTCGTGCCATGTTATTTTGCACCATCAACGACTTTCCAAAGATACGGTAACTTGTCCGGTATGCAGTGTCAAGGGGCATAAAGCATGCCCTATATGTGAAGAAGGCACATGCTACACTCAGTTGCATCATGGAAAGAAGACAGTTTACCTTGGGCATCGGAGATTTCTTAGACGTGATCACCCATATCGTAAGATGAAAAAAGCTTTTAATGGATGCTAAGAGACAGAAGAAGCGCCGGCGGCCTTAATTGGAGAGCAGGTTTATCAGAGGGTAAAGGACATCGATGTTATATTCGGCAAGTCCAAAAAGAAAGGTAAAGCTGTTGAGAAAAACATATGGAAGAAAAGGTCGATATTCTTTGATCTTCCATCTTCAGCGCAAGCTTGATGTCGACAATCTTGCATTGATGTGATGCATGTGGAGAAAAATGTGTGTGATAGTGTGATCGGGACGCTTCTCAACATTCAGGGCAAGACAAAGGATGGTGTGAATGCTCGTCTCGACCTCGTTGCTATGGGTATACGAGAGCAGTTAGCTCCAGTTGTTGAGGATGGTAAGCGGACTTATTCACCGCCAGCATGTCATACTTTGTCAAAAAAAAAAGAGACAAAGTTTCTGTGGGTGTCTTCAGGGCATCAAAGTTCCACATGGTTACTCTTCAAATATGAAGAGGCTTGTCTCTAGTGATCTTAAATTGGTTGGCTTGAAGTCTCATGATTGTCACATCTTGATGCAACAACTTCTGCCCGTTGCTATTCGTGGTATTGCTACAAAAAATGTGAGACATGCCATTACTCGGTTGTGCTCATTCTTCAATTCTATATGTAGCAAAGTCGTTGACCCCCATATGTTGGATGACTTGGAAGTTGAGGCTGCTACAATCTTGTGCCAATTGGAGATGTATTTTCCTCCTTCCTTTTTCGACATAATGGTTCACTTAATTGTTCATTTGGTGAGGGAGATTAGATTATTTGGGCCGATTTTTCTGAGATGGATGTACCCAGTTGAGCGCTACATGAAGATCTTGAAAGGGTACGTGAAGAATCCTCATCGTCCGGAAGCATCTATTGTTCAAAGGTATGTTGCAGAAGAAGCTATTGAGTTTTGTTCGGACTACCTTCATAACACGGATCCTATAGGGGTTCCTAAGCCTCGGCATGATGAGATCACACTAGTGCAATAAGTGCTTTTTACGTCAGTTAAAATTGATTTTTTACGTCAGAATACTGACTGACGTAAATACAGCTGACGTTAATAGTTACTATTTTAACGTCAGTTGAGAACTAACGTTAAATATAACACTATTAACGTCAGTTCCTTAACAAAACCGACGTTAAAATAAAACTATTAACGTCAGTTCTTTAATACAACGGACGTTGATTTTGTTAAAACTAACGCCATTTGTTTTAAAGAGCTGACGTTAAAGGTTTAATTTTAACGTCAGTTGTAATAAACAACTGACGTTAATAGAGTACAGTATATTTTATAAAATACTATTAACGTCAGTTGTTTGATACAACCGACGTTAATAAGTTTTTTTAAAAAAAATTCAATTTTAAAATATCACTCCCCTCAGCTATCCCTGCATTCAGTCCCAGTAACACAGAATATCACACACATTACAGAATTGCAAAGGAAAATTGAACAATGGGGGACTTAAAACCAAAACCCATGTATATATATAAATAAATTTTAGTTCCAATGTCTAAAAAACAAAACTATCTAAGGATATATATATACATGTTATTAATTAGTTTCTAAAGTCTAACAAAAAAAACTATTTATCTAAGTAGTGCGGAGGTATGTTGGCAATTCCTTTTTCAGCCGCATACTTGAAGAAGAATTCGGCGAAGCGCATCCTCAAGTCTCTTAACTCATCTTGTTCAATAGGTGATTGGTCGATAAATGCCTAGACACGTTCAAATAATAACAATAACATCAATGCAAGTCATCTTCAAAACTATAATATATAATTTAACAAGTTGTTTAAATATTACCTTCTTCCATCCATCCGTAATAGATGCGGAGACTATGTTCAAAGATATGAAGCATCACATAATAGCGGCACGACCAACTGTCAGGTTGAAATCGAGACTACCAACAAAATTAATTTCAACGTCAGTTGAATATACACATAAATTAGTAATTATAATAATAATTATTTGATAAATAAACTACCAAACCTTGAGGATGTTCCATACAGGATTTGCTTTAGCCTTAGAAGTCCTACTTCTCCCGTTGGCGCAACTTATGCTACTCGCCTTCAGCGCGCTATCATAAACAAATAATCATGTCGATCAATTAACAAACTCATTTATCATGTGTGTAATAAACTAAAAAAAACTGATATTAAAACTTAAATTAAATTTATGATTAGTTACTTACATATTTACAGCTTCCACCACCTTCGGTGGCGGATCATGGTGGAGAGAGCAGAAGAATATGACAGTATGCCTAGACGGGTGAAGTACCAACAACTGCCAATGGTCATTCATACAGTAGGGAGCCATATATAATTCTTTCGGATTGTCTCCCAACACCTTCCCTATGTATTTACTCAATGCATCGCCATCAAAGAACTCGGGCAGAAGGATTGACGGATCTAAGAAACCGTAAACTGATGCAACGCCCTTATCAAGCTGAAGACGATGGAGATACCTAAGATATGAAAAGGGTGTGGATGTTAATAACATAATATATATATATATATATATATATATATATATATATATTGAAATTAAAATAAATTATTAAATGGAAAAATACCAAAAATAAATAAGTTATAAAATTAAAATTAACTTACGTGCACCGTAGACCGATGACATTGCTTGTTCATCCAGGCGTTATTTCTGCGGCCGTTCGAGATCGTCCGCCAACGAAGGAAAATATCCTCTGTTGATCTGGGCGTGCCACCCATCCATCGTGCTCCAATGGACATGCAAAAATCTCATACGCATAATCCTCACCAAGTGAGAACAAACGAGTGATAGGTGACAATGACACCGACGCCGACTTGGCCTTCGATTTAGGAAAATAAAATATATAAGTTTTTGATAATTAAAAAAACACAAGTAATTATTTGACTATTTTGGACATTAATAATGAATAAATACCTTTGCTAACATTTCGAGCTCACGTCGTTTGGAGTCCAACTCAAGCTCACGCCATTTCATTTCCAACTCATGCTCATGGCGCTGGACTTCCAACTCCCGCTCCCTAGTCGCCAACTCATCGTCCTCCACATGTGCCATACTAAAACTCTCTTTTGTGCTCACATGTGAAGCGTTGGCAAGCCTTGCAGTGTCCTGGGGATGTACCGACGGAGGAAAGCTCTCTGCAAGCGCCGCTTGAATTCAGGTTGGCTATTAAGCCTTGCATCGATGTGATGTAATATCCGGGTTGGTCATGAGGTCTTGAGTAATGTCGGTCAAAATTGATGCTTCATTGACCACCCGCTTTCGTGAAGCAGACTTGCCATAATATTGTTTGATGGTCACGTTCCCGGAACACCGAGAACCCGACCAGGATGGTCTTTCTTGCCTAGAGCAGTCATTAAGGCGTCCTACCGTCCCGAAGGGGACGAATGCGCCCGGGAGGATTTTGCTTTAAGATCCATCTACAATGAAAAAAAATGAAAAAACGTGCAAGTGAAAAGTGTTGCAAGTATCTATACAAATATCAATTGAAATCAAGTTAATTATTTACTTACAATCTTATCTCGCCACTTCGCGAGTGGCATCGACTTTAAAAAGATCCCGCCTTTGTCATGCGGCGGCTAACCGAGACATCCTCGCGGTCGATGTCCGACAGAGGACTTGATGGTGTGCCCTCGGGCACCTCTCCTCTTTCAATCCTAGCAGAGTGCTCTTCCCGCTTCGCCCTCACCCTATACGCCATCATCTGCTTGGATCCGAGTATGGTACCCACCCCGAGACATGGTGTGGGGGTGGACGTTCTTCGCCCGATTCGCCGACCCTTATTTGCCTTATCCTATTCAAACAAAAACACATAATTAAATATAGTTAAATGATCTATAATAAGCATACAAAATTAACTTAATCAAACAACCTGAAATTCTTCATCATGTCGACTACTGGCAAACATCTCCCAAGTATCCTGATCAATCCAGGGGATAATCCGAGAACATTTTATCAAGCCGCTTCTTCCCAGATAGATAGTACCTGGTAAGATCATGCTTGAACCCATTCCAACGCTTTGATGCCATTTTCATACATTTATGACGATGATCCTCATCATTTGGCACAGTCCAAGCTACCTACACATTAGATACATATATAACAACTGGATGGATTATAACTCGGATAATTATCTAATAATGTAAATCAAACGAATGTAAAGGTAAAATATCGTGATAGCCTCCCAAATCTGATCCTTAACGTTCTGTGGAACGTCATTCCAGTGGTTGTAGTTGATGCTTACGTGCTGCTTAGCTTGTAGAAACACCCACTTATTAAATTCTTTAGCACGGGGTCCCTGGGAATTTAGATTAGCATCGAACGACACCTCAAGCTTCTGTCCGCTCTGCCTGTCCTTCTCTAGTTTCTTCAACGAGGTGGCTCCTCTACCCCGTTTCCTATGAGCCTGTGATGTCTGTATGGACAAAAAAAATGATAAAATAGAGGGTTGTAACATTATAAACTTACATTAACAAGAAGGACTAAAGATAGTATATAACATGCATGTAAACTTACACTAGAATCAGCAGGCGTAGGCGTGATCGGGTCCTGCGAAACCCCAACAGTGTCCTCCCGTGCATGTGGGCTATTCGACTGATCCATATGTATGCCTGTTCAAAAACAATATATATGTATTAACATAGGTTATAACTCACAATAAATACAGAAATATAAATAAAAATAACTAGATAGGTACTGTAGATATACAAAACATCTATATATCCAATATAAGGACAATATGGGAGATTGAAAACTATAGTTTTTGAACATTGCCAAGCACTGGTCATGGCCTGGCCGTGATGTCCATCACGGCCGTAACGTGCCAACTGAACCAGACCCTCATAGGCAGAACTGATCACGACCTAGCCGTGATGAGCATCACGGCCGTGACAGATCAACCAGCAGAGCAACATGCACTCAAAACCAAAAATAGAGACATTCCAAACAACTCAAACTCACGGTTTAAAGTTACAACTACTGAGACTACAGTTTCAACATACACTCAAAACCAAAAATAGAGACATTCCAAACAACTCAAACTCACAGTTTCAAGTTTCAACTACTGAGACTACAGTTTCAAACCAGCAGAGCAACATGCATGCACTCAAAACCGTGAATAAAAAAATGTGCCCTAATTAAAGACTCACCAGAAATAGGCGCTCGCGTGGTGGTGGGGGGAAGCTCGAGTGGTGGCCAACGTTCGATGTGGTTACTGAGAGCAGAGGGACAAGGAGAGTTAGTGCGCGGGAAGGCCAGGGGAAAGAGAGATGTCAAGTTATTGCAAAGAAGGAGCGGGAAAGACAGAGTTAGGGGTTAAGAGTGTACCTCACGGTGGTGACGAAGAAGCCCTCGCGGTGGTTGCGGTGGAGATGAGCGCGCGATTAGGGCAGAGTGAGAGCGAGAGTGAGGGTTGAGCGTGATGAAAACAGAAAAGACGTAGAGAAGTGGAGAAGGCGCGCGGGGGTAAACGTTATAATTAAAATAAAACAACATTTTACGTCAGTTTTTGGTAAAAACTGACGTTGAATATCATATATTTAACGTCAGTTGTCTTAATAAACTGACGTTAAAAACTCTCACACTTATTACGTCATTTGTTAGTAATAACTGACGTTAAATGTCATATATTTAACGTAAGTTGTATTAAGAAACTGACGTTAAAAACACTCACAACTTCTTACGTCAGTTGTATTACACAACGGACGTTAAAGGTTTATTAGTTTCTGCAGAAACATTCATTCCCTTGACTCTTTGTGCTACTTACCCATTCACCTTTGTACCTAATCCTCTTAATGAGCATTAAGTTTATAGATAAGTTTTCAAGAAAATCAGAATAACTTAGTAACTTCATCCACTGCTCCTATAAATAGCTTCCTAGCTTCCATCTCCTTTTAATTAATTTTCTGCTTCACAATATGGCTTTGCCGTGGAGATTAACTTCATCACTCTTTCTTCCTATTCCTAGACTCAAAGGTCTTTGTCTTAATGGTCAAACAACTTCTGAGTTTGAGTAAATTACATTGCATGGATATTAAGGTTGGGTGAATCACGTAATGTGATTCTCTCACTTTATTTCATCCCCAGTCATCCCTTTCACTTTGCTTTGGAAGCAAGTGATTGTGGATTCAAGATGATGCATCAAGGAACTCCATCAAGAAGAAAGATGCAAAGATCCATTTCACTTTGCTTTCGCTTGCTAGTGACTGAGGATTTACTTTGCATCTTGGAATTCAAGTGAGGGAGGTGATGCATCCATTGGAGTTTCTGATGACAGGACTGAGAAGAAAATGATGTTGATGCAGAAACTTTTTTATATTTTAGGGCTATGTTGCAGAAATTTTTTATCTTTTAATCATGTAGTTTTAACTTATGAATCGCTTCAATGTCATACGATTTGATTATACATATAACTTGTTTTATGTTAAGTGTTTATTTATTTTAATTTGCACAATAATTTGTTTACTAATTCAAGCTAATTAATAAAAATTAAAAATAAACTTGTATAAAAAAAGGTTTAGAAATAAACTGCAGTACTATATGGAGTGATCTGCGTTAAGAGGGACAACAGGGACATGACAACCAATGAAATGAGTTTCATAATTATTTACGTCAGTTATTTATAGAACTGACACAAATAGTTTACCCACCACCTCATTTTTAACGTCAACTTATTTGATGACTGCCAAGTTCCCGTATATTAATTACATTATTTCCAATATTCATTCTGCACGTGTATAATATATAGGATTATTTACGTCAGCTATTTATTTAATCAAGTAAAAATCAAACTTTTAACGTCGGTTGTATAAAAACCTGACGTTAACAATTAATATTTTTTATTAAAAACACTTTTAACGCCGCTTTTTTAAAAAGCGACGTTAAAAGTGTATAGATATCTCGCAAAAACATTCATTCCTTTGACTCTTCTCGTGCTACTTACCCATGCACCTTGTAACTCAATCCTCTTAATGAGCATTAAGTTTATAGGTAAGTTTTCAACAAAATCGAGAATAGCTTAATTAGTAACTTCATCCCCTGCTCCTATAAATAGCTTCCTTCCATCCTTTTAATTTTCTGCTTCACAATATGGCTCTGCCGTGGAGATTAACTTCATCACTCTTTCTTCCTATTCCTAGACTCAAAGGTCTTTGTCTTAATGGTCAAACAACTTCGAGTTTGAGTAAATTACATTGCATGGGTGATAAGTCCGAGTAAATTACATTGTGTGAGTTGCTCACCTTATCACCTTCCGGAGAATCACTCTTTGGAGGGCTAATCGGGTGCTCGGGGTCACAGTTCCAAAACCTCAGCTTTGGCAGCAAGTGACCGTCTTGGAAGTCTCTGGAACCACTGCCTTTGCTTGAAACGGATCTGGTGCACCTGTTTTTGCCTCTCTCTTGAGCTCTCTCATGCCCCCCAGTTTTCTGAGGTCTTCGGAGTATATATAGTTTTCCCTTTGGCATATTTCATAAAACTCTCTGATGGGATGTAGCTTTAATGTTTAGGATTTTAAACCCTTTCAATGTAACTTTTTATAGGATTTTAAACCCTTTCAATGTAACTTTTTATAGGATTTTAAACCCTTTCAATCTTCTGTATCGATCAGTCTGTATTACACTTCATGAATGAGACCCGGTTTGGGTTATTGATTCAACTTATACTTCATACATATATTTTAGTTTTCAAAACAGAAACACAAAACATCAAAGCAATTCATGTGAAACTGAAACTTTGAGGAAGGTAATGCGGAAGGAATCGTATACTAGATAAAAAAATTATTAAAATAACTTTTAACGTCTGTTGATGTAGGGACTGACGTTAAAAGTGAAGAGACTTACTTCTAACGTCAGTTCTTTATCGAACTGACGTTAAAATGTTCACTTTTAACGTCAGTTCTTTATTGAACTGATGTTAAAAGTGAGTCACTTCACTTTTAACGTCAGTCATTAAAACAACTGACGTTAAAATTGAATTAATGAAGCCTAATATTTACAAAACTGCCACCGCCTCCTTTTTAACGTCTAGCTTTTGGTTAATTGACGTAAACTTTTACCGTCTAATGTATATTTTCCACTAGTGTCACATGTCAAGGTAAGGGTACACATGGCTTAAGAATTAATAGGAAGGATCGGGAGGAAGTGCTTCAAGCACATTTGTATGTATTGAACAACATCGAATGTGTTCAGCCTTTCTTATTTGAGCATAAAAGAAAAGTCAATCAAGAAAACCCTCGAATGAGCGAAAGGTGGTTGTTGAACAAGCATAACAAGACTTTCTTACCATGGTTCAAGGAAGAAATGCTTAAGGATGGTAGTACTGCTTTTGATGACGTAAAATGGCTAGCACGTGGGCCTAACTTCAACGTCATATGTTGGAGCGGATACGACATAAATAACTTTTCCTTTTATACAAAGGAACAAGATAACAAGAGTACCATGCAAAATAGTGGGGTTATGATCGTGGCCGAAGCAATGCACTTCTCTAGTGCAAAGGACACAAAACCCGTTCTGAGACCGAGACCTTACTTTGGATATATTGAAGATATTTGGGTGCTCGATTACACTAAGCTTACGGTGCCGGTATTTAAATGTAAGTGGGTTGATAGTAACGGTGGTGTACAAACCGACGAATTGGGGTTCACATTGGTAGACCTCAACAAGTTAGGTCATATAAATGAGCCTTTCATAATGGCTTCCCAAGCAAAACAAGTGTTCTACATCACTGATCCTTCTAACAAAAGGTTGTCCGTGGTTCTCCAAGGAAAAAGCATGTATAATGGTAGTGATGAAAATGAAGATTCAAATCTTGATATTCCTGAGACTCCTTCTTTTTCAACAAACATGCCTACTATAATCGAGGAGACACATGTGGACGATGTACATGCCACTCGTGATGATCATCACGAAGGGATATTGATATAGGTAGTTTAAACTTAATATACATTTATAACCTATGTTAATAAATATATATTGTTTTGAACAGGCATACATATGGATCATTGTTCCATTTTTCCTTTGCAATTATGTAATGTGTGTGATATTCGTATTCTTGCGGATATTTACTTGAATGCAGGGATGGCTTAGGGGAGTGATATTTTAAAACTGAATTTAAAAAAAATACTATTAACGTCAGTTGTATCATACAACTGACGTTAAAAGTATTTTATAAAAATATACAGTACACTATTAACGTCAGTTGTTTATTACAACTGACGTTAAAATTAAGACCTTTAACGTCAGTTCTTGATAACAATTGACGTTAGTTTTAAAAAAATTTACGTCGGTTTTGTTAAAGAACTAACGTTAATTTTGACAAAATTAACGTCAGTTGTATTAAAGAACCGACGTTAATAGTGTTATATTTAACGTTAGTTCTCAACTGACGTTAAAAGTTTAACTTTTAACGTCAGCTGTATTTACGTCAGTCAGTATTCTGACGTAAAAAATCAATTTTAACTGACGTAAAAAGCACTTATTGCACTAGTGGGTAAAACTAATATTTTCAAATCTATTAAAAAAAATTGCACAGCCAACTATGATAGGCCTGACTCTCAAAGATTAGTCCCCAGTGGAGTCGCCAGCTGTCGCGACCGTCCCGTCCGGGCGTCACGAAAAAAGAGATAAAAAACAGAGGAGACGCTACTAAAATTTTTATTGGGAAAATCTTATAAAACCCAATTATTTAAAGGTAAACTGGTCCAAACAAGAGAGAGAGATGGGTCCGGGAGTCGGTTACGAGTAGGGAAGGTGCTAGCACCCCACATCGCCCGTTTAAAAACGGTACCTCGAGTTAATTGTGCAAAAAGTATATTTTTAAAAAACCTTTCAAATATTTATTTTACCCCAAAAATTATTTCCAAGAAAGGATTGTTTTTTTATTTTTAATATTTTAAATTTTTATTAACTTTCATATTTTTAAATTTATTGTTTTAAAAAGGGAGGTTGAACATGGCACATGAGTCCACATGATAACCTCAAATATAAGGGATTGAACATGGTACCGTGTCCATAGAGCATCCCTAAAAATATAAAAGTTTGATTATTCTGATTAATTATTTTAACAAAAAAAGGAAAATTTAGTTTTGGCTTGACAAGATGATTTATCTTGCTCCTACGTATTCCCGGGTGCGATGGGAAACTCAAAGCCACGTAGTTCTTGTAGAAAAGATTTGATTGGTTGATTAATTTTATTTTTATTTTTTGAAGAAAAAGGGATTTGATTTTGGACAGATTTTTTTAAAAAAATGATTTCATTTTTGAAATAAATTCAGTCTTACACAGGGTCCAAGATAGCAGCGCTATACGATAACCCTTACAATTCGTATGCCACTTGAGGATGAAAGTTCATACATCAACGTCGTAGATTGTTGCGTGAATTCAAAAGATTTTATTTTATTTTATAAAATTGAATAAAATTGTTAAAAAGAGTAAATTGAAAACATTATTATTTTATACAAAAGGGAATTCATCCTTGCACAAGGTTAAAGATAGCGGAGCTATACGATGAACCCTTACAATTCATATGACACTTGAGGATGAAAAATCATACATCAACGTCATAAATTGTTGCGTGGACTCAAAAGAGATTTTTATTTCAAAAAACATTTTTTAATTAAATTTTATTTAAAACAAGGATTGAAAATATTTTTTTATATTTTTATGTTTTGTGATTTCAAATGTTTTTTGGGTGCATTTTATAACTTAGCATCAATTGGAAAGAAACATGGCCCAATAACAAACTAACTGGTCCAGACAACCAGACCCAACAAGCTAACAAACTCTTATAAAAAATGAAAATAAAGTCAAGAAAAAAAAATAATCAGAAGCTATTCTTCTCCTACATTACCAACAAAGGACCAAGGAGCTGCAGGCAGAGAGGAAGACGGCGACGGAGGACGAGCTTCTCACGCGGCGGCCGATCGGTGACGGGTTCACGGTGGCTGGTCGGCAGAGGATGCAAGCGACAGAGGACGCGCGGCTGAGGGAAGAACGCGGATCTGGCGGTGCGGCAGGGGCTTGCGACTGCGAGATCCGGTGCGACAGTGACTGGGTTGCGGATCGGCGGAGGACGCAGGAGACAGAGGACGCGCGACGGAGGGAAGAACGTGGATCTGGCGGTGCGGCAGGGGCTTGCGACGGCGAGATCCGGTACGGCGGTGACTGGGTTGCGGATCGACGGAGGACGCAAGCAACAGAGGACGCGCGACGGAGGGAGGAATGCAGATCTGGCGGTGCGGCAGGGGCTTGCGACGGCGAGATCCAGCACGGCGGTGACTGGGTTGCGGCCTCGCAGCTGCGGATCGTTCTGGACAAGGTGGGGCCGTGCAACGGAGGTCGAGGTGGCAGAGAACGCAAGTGACAGAGGACGCACGACGGAGGAGCTCGGACCAACGTTATGATCTGATTTCCAGGTATTAGGATATTCGACTTTGATTGAGATGTGGTAGATGATTTAGAGGAAAGTGATGTTGTTAGATGTTGGGGGTTGATGATGATATTGTGATGGCTGTCATGATGGTTGAAGATGGAGGAAGGTTGATGTTAGAGAGCTTGAAGAGAAAATGATTCCCTCTAGAGAAAAAAAAAAGGGCCTCCCTGGAGTTGTTCCCCTATCCCTTTAAATATTCTCTACTGTTGCAAAACTCCAAAACAGGACCCAATGTCCTCTGCCATGGCTGTAGTGCAGGGTCTCTTTCACATTTCCAATCTTATCATTCTGCATTTTTTTTAGTTTTTCCTTGTGTTGTAACTCTCATTTGTTTTAGTTAAGTATCTTTCCATTGATTTAGGTTTGACTCTGTTTGAGAGGAGTTAGCAGCATTGCTTGTTCCAATATTTCATTCTTGATGCTTAAATTTTGAAAGCCATGTTTATTGCAAAATGCTTAACAATGCCATTGCTCTTTTGGGTGTTGATATGCATTAAAAAATTTTGGCCTCTTGCTTCTTCTCCCTGCACTTGTTTTGTCCCATTCTTCTTTTCTTTTTTTGTTCTGTTTTCTTGTTGTGTTTTTTTTTAATGATAGAAATCAGATCTCTTTTCTTCATATATTTTTTTTTCTTTCTTTAAATAGGCCTTGGGATTAAGAAACATGAACCAAGTAGATGGATTTTTATTTTTACAATTTTGGTCTTTTATCCTTTTTGTTTTTTTTATTTTAAATTTTAATCAGATAAAATAAAGTAAAACATAGCATGTGGATAAATTTGGGTATTCACATCTAGTCAAAAGTTGTGAACAGTATGCCACACACAAGATGAACTATAGATTGGGTCTGCGGTGAAAGATCATCCAAAAGAACTTGTCGAGAATGGACGTACTAACCAAATTTTTGCATAGCATTAAAAAGCAAAACCTACCTTTTGAGTTTTGAAGACATGCATCCACAAAATTAGCCAGAACAAAACTAACAGTCAACACTGGAACGTGTGGCGCACCGGCAATTTACTCTTCCTTCCTTTCTACTTTTTGACCGTTGTTTTTTCTTCTTCTATGTCTCTTATCGCTTTTGAATCTTATTCCAAACATCACGCAGATTAAAATCTATGGCTAAGACAGGTCAATATTGTCACAGAATAACCAATATATACACCAAATTTGTATAAAAAAAGATGTTTTTTGGACTTGTCATGTAGCTACGAGGGAAATGTATGTTAAATCATTAATGCAAATAGGAAACTTTTTTACGGAAATTAGACGGTGTTTTTGGTTTTCTTCTTTTATATATTTTTAAAACATGTGTATATAAAGAAAAAAATAAAATGCGAAATGAGAGATATAACAGCAGATTCTATTTCCAAAACGGCATGCGTTTCTTGTGTCCTGTTATTTGAAAGTCAACATGACTATGTTAAGAATTTCAAGTGAGTAATGACGTGGGGGAAAAATTTCAAGTTGGAAATTAAAGAACTTGACAAGTTGAATGATATATAAGTGAAAAATTAATATTCTTAGAGTCTGTTTGGGAAAGCTGAAAAAAAAAATAGAATATGCTGATAATTAATTACAATTAGAATCTGTTTTTGTTTGGGTATATTTGCTAAAAAATGATTTTTAAATAATCCATTTTGTTTGAATGATACAAAAAAAAAACTTTTACATAATAAATTACGAAAAAATATATGAAGTTATTTGTATAATTTAATAATATTTATTTAGAAGTTATTTTTGTAGGGATAAATAGAGAAGAGAGTTTTGATTATGAAAATTAATCAAATCACAATAATCTTAAGCTAAAACAAATTTGATAACAAATAACAACTTTTTTTCTCTAATTTCTTTTTTAATAAATTTAAACAAAGTGTCAAACATAAAAAAATTTCCCCAAACAATTTTTTGAGGATAAATATTAAATTTTTCCCCAAAAAAGCAATATATTTAAAAATAAAACAAAACATATAATATCTCTCATTTTTTTGATAAACATATAATATCTCTAATTTGTTGTTAAAAGAAAACATAATTCTTTGCCATTTCTTTATCTTTGTCTTTGTGGGAACTCTTGAAGGTGTGTTGTGAGTCACGCAGTCATGCACGTATGGGAAAAATTAAACCACTGGTCAACTCAGCTGCTTTTTCTTCCGTACGTCCAAACAACCAACCTAGTATATAATATTGCTTCCTTTGGGCTTATGACTTATCACTCTTTCGTGCTTTCTTTCTCTATCTCTACCTAGTATACAATTAATATTTGAAGGAAACGAAGGTAAACATACGTGGAAAGAATGAGGAAGCCTTGTTGTGATGTGAAAGGCATCATGAACAAAGGAGCTTGGTCCGAACAAGAAGACCAGAAACTCATAGATTATATCAACAAACACGGCAAGGTTTGTTGGCGTACACTCCCTCAGGCTGCAGGTATATACGAAATCTCTTGCAACATGCATTCATAGATAAATGTATCATATATATATGTATGCATAGTTGCACATACACACGAACAATAGCTTGAATATACATGACCAAACATATGGTATTATGTCCCTCTTTTTCCGAGGTTTTAGTAGCCTAACCAAGGTTTTTAAATTACGATAGTGGCTATGATTGTGGTTGCATTGCGTTTACCACAATTGCCAGAAAATGTGATCGATATGGCTAAAATTGTGGATGTGATTTAATTTTGGAGACCTTAAAAAAATCAAAGTGTTGCGGTCCTAAATGCTATAACGGACTTTAATTTAAAATCGTGCAACTAACTATAGATTTCCTCCGTCTATTATATAGAAGAGAAAAAGATGTGCATATATACCAAAAAAAAAAAAAATCGCACCTTTGTTAACCGGTTAATGATGTATCCAAAATTGGTTAACATCATGTATTACTAGCTTAATGGATTGGTAACATGTTTCCTAAAATTTGTGGCCTCTTAGAAACTGTTAACTAATTTTGAATACATAGTTACAGATGTAACAATAACGTGCAATTTTGGCTTGCAATTAAATAATAGATCTGAAGTAAAAAGAGTTTGCTACTTGTGGTATCATAGAAAATTCCATACACAGAAAAATACCTATTTGTAGATGGTGTGGGTATATATGAGAGCATATACCAAATCATTTTTAAAACATACATATAAGTTGTTCTTGATGTTTCAATAATTATAACCTCATATTTTGATGTAAAGATTAAAGTTTCAACTTTATGGGAAAATGTAACACATTTTTGTTTGATGTTAATTAGGTTTACTTCGGTGTGGTAAAAGTTGTAGGCTGAGATGGACAAACTATTTGCGACCAGACGTTAAAAGAGGTAATTTTGCTGAAGATGAAGAAGATCTCATCATCAAGCTTCATGCACTGCTAGGCAATCGGTTTGAACTACTCAACTATTTTTTTATTTTTTTTATAAACTAAAGTATATTGAAAAAGTATAAGGGATACCCAAAATTCATATACAAGAGAACCAAAGAACAAAGTGGAAGATACAGCTAAAGGTTCAACTATATATATGAACCCAAATCTTTGTGGTCCTGATAGGGGTCATTTACAGCTTTTTTTATACCATATATAGATGGTTAAGATTAAAAATTATTTAATAATTTTAAAATATCACATCATAGCTTAAAAAAGTTACGTGACTTTGTATTTTGATTGTTGATATATATAATTTAAAACATTATATCAGTACTATATATAATATAAACGGAATAATTTTTTTCTCTCGAAGTGCCAAAAAGGCTTTCTTCGCATAATTCATTGTTTGGTTGTACAAATAGGTTCTTATAAAGGGGGGAAAAAAAAGGGTACTATTTAGTTAATGTTGAAAATTGTTTGGTGCAGGTGGTCACTAATAGCAGGTAGATTGCCCGGACGTACAGATAATGAAGTGAGGAACTATTGGAACTCTCATATAAGAAGAAAGCTCATTAGTAAGGGTATTGATCCAAATAATCATCGTTTAAGCCAAAAAACCCATCCCCTTCAAAATCCATTACCCATGTCTGGTAGTTCAAAATCAACTGGCTTGAAAGGCATTTGCATGAATAAGCCAATTAAACCCTGTGCTGAGCATCATGGTCAAGTCTCAGAAGCTGCAAGTGGCGAGGATGAGTCATATGCCCTGCCTGATTTAAACCTTGATCTAACTATAGGATAGAAATCGGTTGTCCCAATTTCGTGTTTCACTTCCTGTATGACTAAAAAAATGAGAAATGTAACTATATTTTTTATAAAAAAAAATTAAAAAGAAAAATAATGTATATTGTCATATCATGATTGGATGAGATAGGAAGTGATACATGAATCGGGGACGGAGGATTTGTATTTCTATGGGATAGAAGCATTCCTTCAGCTTCACCTAGTATTGCTGAAAAAAATCTAAGTAAAATTACCAATTCATGTATCTAAGAATTGATCAAGAGGACTGTATTTTGCCTCCTCTTCAATAACATTTCTGTTTCAGTAATCAATTTCTTGCCCAAGTACAGAAATTCAGTAAGAGATTTGTTATTTGCACACTTTTTTTAATACTAAAACATTGGATCTTCTATCTTGGATAAAAAATGAAAAAAGCACACTTCTAATACATACTTTATATGTGGCTTTTTCTTATTTTTTTCTTAAAAGGTGTAAAACTTTGGTGTTAAAAAAGTGTGCATGTAATTGGGGAACATGGTGTAACGACATGAAAAAGGACTTAATTATATATCAAAAAAAAAAAAGTACTTAATTAGCTTCTATTTTATTTTGAAGAATGACAACCCTCAACTTATGCTTTCTTATGATGCCATATGATATATTGTTGCTATCTCTTGAATGTGAAAATGAACGAAAAGGCTATAGATTTTCACCATGGACGGAAATTTTGATCTTTGCTTAAGGATCATTTATGGGGTGGGTGGATAGAAATTCTAAAGAACTAGTGAGTAGTTTATTATTTTTTGGTTAATATATATTTGTTATGAGTTCGACTATCTCTTGTATCCTTATAATATGGGTTGGGCTAAGATGCATCATCCATATTTTGCACTACTCACTACATCACCCATATGTGGCAAATTTTGGACCAATCAAATTGCCACATGGGTTTGGTCAAAATTTCAAACTTTCTGGTTGTATTTCTACTGTAGTCAAATATATGAATACAATATATTGTAGTATAGAATATGTACTCTTTGTATTCGCAAATTTAACCCATATTAAAATAATATTTTTTGATTAAAAAACTGATTATATTAAAAAATAATATTTTAATATGAATTAAAATAATGTTCGTTGTTAATAATATTTTACAATATAATTAGGTATTTTTAATATGGGTTAAATTTACGAATACAAAAAGTACATATACTATACTATAATATATTGTATTCATATAGTTTGATTATAGTATAATACAACTAGAAAGTTTGAAATTTTGACATCCTATGTGGCAATTTGATTGACCCAAAATTTGCCACATGGGTGATATAGTGAGTGGTGTAAAATGTGGGTGGTGCACCATAGCCACACCCCTATAATATATTTCTTTGTATTTCAAAAAAAAAAAATTTGATGCATGGTGCTACTGATTTGGCTGATGTAAAAATAGCAGCGTCTGAGAAAATATTAATTTTTATGTGTTTTCTCCTCTCCTCAACGGCAAGTCTTGCCACTAAAAAGAAGCTATTGGTTGATCTTTGTGAACACCTAATTTTGTCCATTTTTTTTAATTAATATTTTGAAAAAAATAGTAAACAAAAAAATGATAAAAATGAAACAAAAAATATTTTTATTCTTGGCCCATTACATCATCAAATTGAGCTCATTTTTGTTTTTGTTCCAAGTTATCTTTTGGGTCCATTATCCCAAACCCAACCAAAAAATTGTTTTTTTATTATTCTGATTTGTTAAAATAGAAAGATAATAAAAAGTAAAAAAACTTTTTAAAAATGCATGCTCCCACACTTGTACCCCTCTTTGTCATCTTCTTCTTTTTCAGAAAAAAGGGGATAACGATACAGACCATCCTTACCCTTGCTGCCCCTGCAAGGTGGTGGAGCAAAGGCTGATTTGCTCCCCACTACTTGTACCCCCACCAGCTGGCCTAACAGGAAGATTTGTCATCTTCTTCATTCTTGTGCTATATATTGAACAGTGACCAAAGAGGGAGGGGGAATCGAAAAATGAGACTGAAACCAATATTCTCAGCAGTGGATTTTCTTCCATTTTCCCCTCCATTCTGAAAAACAGACAATAACAACAAAACAAAAAAAAACCAGAGAAACCAAACCCACACTTCTTCATCCTTCGTCCACCAAACCACATTCTCCTCCTTTCTTTACACTGACCAGAACCGTGACCACCGCCCAAGAGCTGTCGTCCTCCACCGTTCGACCGGCCGCCTTTCGTGAACCGCCTGGACTGCATCCGGTTCTCCCAAGCTCCGCTCGCCGACGCAATAGAGAAGCAGCGTGCCGCCCGCGTCGCCTGAAACGCCACCTGGAAGCTCGGAGCCGTCGTCGCCAACGTGAGAGACCAAGATCGCGCCGCCTGCTCAGATCGCGTCCTCCGCCATCTCCGCCGCATTCAGTCCGAACCACCACGAACAGTCGTCCGCCGTCGCGTCTCGACCCAGCAACACCGCACGAACCACCACACCGCAACCAGATCCCCGCTCTGCTCAGCTCGCCGTCCGCACCTCCGTTCGCCTTGGCCACTGGTTCCAGCTGCATCCATCAACATCTCCTTGAGCTCAATTGTTGGTAACAATGAGGCTTGGGAGTCTTTGTTGCTTTCCCTCTACTTTCCTTTTTGTTCTTTTGTGTTTCCTTTTTATGTCTGTTGAATTAGGTTTCGATATTTGGTTGGGTTTGGGTTTGTAGCAAGTGGCCCATTTGCTTGTTTTCCATCTATGTTGTTTTTATTATTTCTAGAATTTGGGCCAAACAGAAAACAAAAGAGTAATTTGTTTCTAAAATGTTTTGGGCTCTATCTGGTAGGCCCGAAATTTTGTCTTCAAAATTTTGTTATTGGGCCAGGGATGTAGTTAGACCCATCAGCATGAAAAATAAGCTATGGGCTAACTACTAGGTCTCTCTTTTTGTTTTCTTTTCCTTTTTGTGTTGTTTTTTTTTTAGTTTGGGCCAATACATAAGGTTCCAACAAAAACAAATGTGTTTCCAATTTTTTTTTCTGATATGGGCCTTTTCAGATTTGGGTCAGATTCTTCCCCTTTTAAAAAAAAAATGCTTTGGTAAAGAAAATTAATTAATATAAAAATTAAAAGAATTTTGTTAAAACAAAAAGAGTGAATTTATTCTGAAATAAAATCTTTTGAATTCACGCAACAATTTACGACGTTGATGTATGGATTTATTCATCCTCAAGTGTTGTATGGATTGTAAGGGTTTATCGTATAACACTGTTATCTTGGACTTTATGCAAAAGCAATTTTTTTTCTAAAATAAAATCTTTTTTAAAATAAAAATCAAAACAAAATCAAATCTTTATCAAAAATTAAAATCAACCAACCAATCAACTTTTTTCTAAAGAACTATGTAGTTTTGAGTTTCCCATCGCACCCGGGAATACATAGCAGCGGAATCAATCATTCTGTCAAGTCAAAATTTAAATTTTCCTTACTTTAGTGTCTCTTTTTATTTTCAAATAGTTAATCAAAATAATTAAACTTGTGATATTTAGAGATGCTCTATGGACACAGTGACATGTTCAATCCCTTTGATTTGAGGTTGTCCTGTGGACTTATGTACCATGTTCAACCTCATTTAGGTTTTATCAACAATAATTTTAAAAATGCTAAAATCAATAAAAATACAAATATCAAAAATAAAAATAATTCTTTCTTGTAAATAATTTTTGGGGTAAAATAAATATTTAAAAAGTTATTAAATTTTTTGCACAATTAACTTGAGGTACCGTTTTTTAAACGGGCAATGTAGGGTGCTAACACCTTCCTTACTCGTAAGCGACTCCCGGACTCATCTCTCTATCTTTTTTTTTAGATCAGTTTACCTTTAAATAATTGGGTTTTCTAATATTTTCCCAATAAAGATTTTAGTGGTGACTCCTCTATTTTTACCTTCTCTTCGCGGCTCCCGGACGGGACGGTCGCGACAGCTGGCGACTCCACTGGGGATTTTTGAGAGTCAGGCCTATCATAGTTGGTTGTGCATCTTTTTAATAGCTTTGAAAATATTATTTTTACCCTTCTTTGTTTTATTTATTTCGTATTTAGTTTTATAAGTTCTTATAAATGTCTTTGTATATTCTTGCAACCTTAGGGTAGAGAACTTTTGTATTAGTGTTGTTTGTTCCTTTTTGCAGGTTTGGGGTAGTTTTGCTTTAGGAGGTTTTTGTGAAGGTTTGTGTGCTCCTATCACACACATCACTATCACATATTGTACACACTTTTGGCTCTATACCCGAGTTTGCTCAAAACTCAAGGATTAGGCGGTGTCTCGACATTGTCATTGAAGAGGTCTTGTACCTCCCTGATATTTGTTGATTCACCACTCAGGTTGTACCCGATGTCATGAGATGGTCATATTGAGAGTATTTATCCCTACTTGTGATTAGATTCATGAATCGGATCCTTATCTTTCGGGATAGGGGTAATCTGGGAACCACGGCTTTTAGAAGTCTAGACCCTACCTGATTTTCACTAATAGAGCAAACTTAGTAGCCAACCTGTTTAGAGTCATTACCTCGGGTTTGTCCAACCCTAAGTTTTACCCAATTTAGGACAAAGGGAGCATACTCTTTCTCTCTCTCCATTTTTTTTTGGCATCATAAACATAAATTGCCATGCACATACATATTTATTATGAAGTTTTCTAAAAAGGAAAAAGGGGGCGGCACATCGTCACTCCAAGTCCGAATGACATGTCCGAATATTATTGCACTTATAATAAGCGGCATGTCATAGTGAAGGTAGTGCATTGACAGCATACCCGACATAGGGTTACCAAACCTACTGAGGCTCATGCAGCAGGAAGCATGTGGGGCATTTTTTCTTTTTTTTTGTGTGTTTCATTTCTAATTTTTTCTTTATTTGTGTTTCTTGACAGGAATACCTTAGTATTAATCTTATAGCAAAGAATGGAAGGACCTAGCATAGAAAAGAGTACTAGCAATGCAAGCAGTTCCAAGAAGAGCATCAAGATCGACGTGACACTCAATGATGTTCAGAGCTTATGGGAAATTAGTCAACAAATGTCAGAAAAGGCACGTTCAAACTTTAACAACAAGTACGGGAGAATACTAGACCTGTTACGTACTCCGGTGAATGCCTCCGCTCTGAGTGCATTTGCTCAGTATTGGAACTCAACTCTGAGATGTTTTGAATTGCCCGACCTAGATATAACTCCGACCATAGAGGAGTATGCTTACATGCTGAGATTGCCTATCCAAAATGAATCACGTGTCTATTTGTATTATGGACAATATGTGGCAGATGGGAAGATAGCAAGTCTGTTGGAGCTTAAACCGGAACAATTGGATAAAATGGAAAAAGGAAACACTACTGGCTTGAAGAGGCAATTCTTGGAAGTTTACCTTAGGGAGTTGGCTCAACAACAACGATGGGTTACTTTTAATAGATTGTTGGCTCTCCTTATCTACGGACTAGTGCTTTTTCCCTTTATTCCGGATGTGATTGATCGACCAGCTATGGACGTCTTCTATAGAGTCGAGGAATATGGGGTGAATTTAGTCCCTGCTATCTTAGCTGAAACTTTTCTCTCACTACAAGTTTGTCATCAGAATCAACAAGGAAAGTTGCGATGTTGTGCACCAATGTTATATGTTTGGATTATGACTCACTTGTATGCTGGTAACAAAATTGATAGAACAGATGATCCATTAAAAGGATTCATTCGCATGCCGCTAAAGTCACGCAAGCTATATGAATGGAAACAAGAGTTTGATCAAGTCAACTCACGTTCATTTAGATGGATGTGCCCATGGTACAATGGAGATTCAGTTATATTCAGTTGTGGAAGTTTCCCGAATGTCCCATTGATGGGGCCCAGAGGATGTGTGTCATATTCACTAGCTCTAGTAATGTGCCAACTCAGGTGGACACAAGATGAGCCCCCAAAAGAGCTGCTTGGCGGAGCATATTTCCTATATCAAGAATGTGAAAGCATCAAGAGTCGGACAATGGCAATAAGGTCAACATGGGACAACATTCACATAAAAGGGCGTGATGAGTTAGGGAGGCGGATCATAGCTCGAACAAAAAGATATGAAGCATGGAGAGAGGCAAGAAGGGGTTGTCCTTCAAAACCGGAACCCCCGCCCAGTGATGAAAACAATCCTCTTACAGAAGATCAAATTCTGAAAAAAATTGAAGTTCTAAAAGCCCAGATGGGGGTTTTGGTTGAAAAGAACCAAGTTGCAGAAGTAACTATCGTCAAACTCCAAAGCCAGGTACAAAAACTGAACTTACAGATCGCCAATTTGAGAAATGAATATGCCGATTCCTACGAAGCCCCAAGTCGCATGAAAAGGGCAAGAAAGGAAAACGAGGCAGTGATTCAAGAGTTACGAGCAAAGGTGGAGTGTCAAGAAAACACACTAGTCAGAATTCTGAAGAAGAAAGAAGAGCTTGAGTGGGATGTAGGGATTCATGTCGAAACAATACAGATACTAAAGGAGAGAGTTGAATCTCTACAAGAATCCTTGGCCCAAACCGAACTTTACTCTGATCGAGGATGGAAAGAAGCTGCCAAGTATCGCGAATTATTAGCGGAAGCTAATGCGAGGGAAAATTGGTTTAGGACCAAAATACAAGAAAATGAAAGAGGAGAAGCTCAACGTCACGCAGAATGGGTAAAAGGGTGGAAATTGGTTGTGAGGGATGTAATCTACGAAAGGGAAGCATGGAGAAGAAAATATGAAGACATGATTGGTAGAATTCAATATCATACTTCCCAGTTGGTGGAGCGATTTGAAGAAGTATCAATTCAGGTTTACAAAAACCCTTTCCTCCAGATACCATTAGAGGTGACTGAGTTCTTCAAGCATTTTGGGAAGCTTGCAAAGGGATTCAGGAAAAAGAAGATGAAGCTCTTGACATAGTATTTTTCGGTCCCCGAAGATGGATTTAGAAATATGAAAACTCTCGATGTATTGTTCTTCTATTTGACCAAAGACTCATGTTTGTATTGCAATATTCATCTAATGAAATGGAAGTTTTCATCAATTTTTGTGGGACGCTCTTTTTTTCGGATGATATCTGTCGAGGAGTGAATTCTCCCTTAGATACTTCATCAACTATATTTTTACCCTAAAAACGATGTGTTTTCTGTGTAAAAATATGGGTATCATCAAACAAAAACATTTCTAGTACAGATGTAGTCTATCGAGGAGTGAATTCTCCCTTGGACTTGACATCAACTGCAGTCAAGCTAGAAGGAATTATACCAGTAGATTTGATTGCAGGATGAGTATTCATGCTATAAGTGTATGCGACGGTTTCCCTATAAAAAATGGAGTTTAATTGGTTTCTGCTCTTTCTTTTGATTTAATTCATTTATTCTTTCTTTTATTAAATAAAACAGTGTGGTTTTTGAACAATTGCTCCAAGACACCCTTATCGCACTCGATCACAGACAAGAGCCATGGCGGAAGAACTAGAAGAAGTCCAAGAGATCAGGGATGAAGTCAGTAAAATCAAGGATCAGATGACCAAGATGATGGAGATCCTACAAGCAATGTAGAAGGAAAAGAACACAGAGGGGAACCCTCCAGCCTCAAACGAAGGACATCCGGCCACACCTCTTATCTCACCTGGTTTTGCTCAGGTTCCTATTCAAGGCTACAACCAACCAGGGGCCATGATGCCTCTCACTATTTATCCAACAAACCAAACTCATCTTTCATTTGACCCGAACAATCCCCCATACGGTTTGCGTCGTGGATTTGTGCCACCAACGGCCCCTAGACCACAAGATGGCATTCAAAACTCCAAGCATATCACTCAAACACAAACCACCACGGATGCCGTCGAAATGCCACAAACACAAACTGTCAACCCTACAGATGGTAACACCCCGACAGTGACACTTTCTGCCAATCCAAAAAATCCTCAATACACCCTACATTATGGACCCCAGGGGACTCAAATGATGCCAAACTTCGGATCCTCCTACATGCCATGCTCCTTCCCTCAGAATATGTACGGTGAAACTCCAGTGAATATCAGGTGGGAATTCCCAATCTAAGGAAAAGTTGGAAGTGTTAGAAGAAAGACTACAGGCCATTGAAGGAGTAAATAGTTATGGTCTGCGGGATGCTTCAGAACTTTGTCTGGTGCCAAATGTTGCAATTCCACCAAAGTTTAAGGTACCCGATTTCGACAAATATCGGGGAACCACTTGTCCCAAAAACCATCTGACCATGTATGTAAGGAAGATGGCATCATACGCTCAAGATGACAAGATCTTGATTCACTTCTTCCAAGACAATTTAACTAGGGCAGCTTCAAATTGGTACATGCATCTCGAACGAGCCCACGTCCGATCCTTCAAAGATCTAGCAGATGCATTCCTGAAGCAATACAAGTAGAATATTGACATGGCTCCCGATAGGATGCAAATCCAAAACATGGCAAAGAGAGACACAGAGACTTTCAAGGAGTATGCACAATGATGGAGGGAATTGGCTGCTCAGGTAGAGCCTCCATTGAACGAAAAAGAAATTGTGGCAATATTCATTGATACCCTCCAGTCGCCTTTCTATGATAGGATGATTGGGAGTGTGTCATCGAACTTTTACGACATGGTCATCATTGGAGAGAGAATTGAAAGTGGAATGAGGAATGGCAAGATCACTGAGACTTCGATAATGAACGTCCCGAAGAGAACCCCGTTTGGGAAAAAAAGAAGGAGAAGCACACGTAGTAACCTTTGAACAAAAGAAACCAAACCAATATAGACCAAACCAAACACCCACCTTCCAAGCCCAATACGCCCCATATTACCAACCACCTCCGTATCACCAAGCCAACCAGCCATACATCGCCGCCACCTCACAATTTCCAAATCCTCAACAGATGGCTCCTTACCGACCATCATACCCTTCTCAGCCTCAAACACACCCTACTTTGCCACCTCAAATTGTCCAACCCCTAGGTCCAAACCCAAACACCAGCCAAACAAGACCACCGTATAACTCGGAAAGAAAGCCAGTACATTTCGACCCGATATCCATGACCTACACTGAGCTACTGCATCAACTTATAAGCAAATCTGTGTTGACTCCTATCCCAATGAAACCATTGGGGCCTCCTTATCCGAAGTAGTTTGACCCAAATGCTAAATGTGAGTATCATGCGAGGGCAATAGGTTATTCCACTGAGAACTGCAGGGCTTTCAAATTTAAGGTACAAGATCTTATTGATGCTAAGTGGTTGAGCTTTCAGAAAGATGCTCTGAATGGGGCACAATGTCCTATGCCAAATCATGGGGGTTCGGGGGTCAACGCCATTGATAGATTTATGGAACCTATTCTTAAGAGCCGAGTGGCTGATGTCAGAACTCCCGTGAGAGTTATTTTAAGGGAGATGCAAAAACATGGATTGATGCAAACCTCAATGGTTGAAGAGAAGACTTTTGATGAAGAGATGAGGTGTGACTTCGACAGGAATATGGGGCATTCAATTAAAGACCGTGTAGAATTTCGACAGGTTGTGCAACAGTTAATAGATATGAAGATTATCCTAATTGGTTGTGAACCGAGTGAGTGTGGCATTAATATGGTCGCTGAATCTACAATTTCCCCAACTCCAGATAAGATAACTCCTTTTATTGTTGTGGTTAATCCTCAATCGGTTCCTGAGCAAGTCGCTCCGAAGCCAGTAGTGATACACTATATGGAGAAGGAGCCTATGCCGGTTTCGAGTGGGCCAACACTAGTTGTCATCCGAGTCCCAGGTCCTTTCCCTTACAAGGACACCAAAGTGGTACCATGGAAATATGATAGGCAGGTTCAACAAAGTCCTCCCAACGGGACCACTGTGGTTACCAAAATTTCGGGAATTGGTGGAATGACTAGGAGTGGTCGCATTTATACTCCTGAGGTATTGCGAAGGGAGGGAACATAAAAGGAAGAAAAAGATCGCAGGGGAAAAGAGAAGGTGGAAGGAATGCCGGCTGAAAAGGATACCAAAGGGGGTGATAATAAAAAGGAGGTATCTGATGAAGAAGTCGGCGAATTTTTGAAGTTCATCAAGCAAAGCGAATACAGGGTCGTGGATCAATTGAATCAAACTCCAGCTCGGATATCTCTTTTGTCTTTGTTGATGAATTCTGAGCCACATAGGAGAGTACTGATGAAGGTGTTGAATCAAGCTCATGTCTCTCATGACATCACAATTGATAAGCTTGATAACATTGTGGGTAACATCGTTGCTGATAATTATATCACTTTCACTGATGATGAAATTCCAGCTGAAGGAATATGGCACAACAAGGCGTTACACATCTCTGTGAAGTGTCGAGATCATGCCATGTCTAGGGTCCTCATTGATAATGGTTCTTCATTGAATGTAATGCCAAAGTTAACACTGGCAAAGTTGCCTTTCGATGGAACTCATATGAAGCCAAGCACGATGATTGTAAGAGCTTTCGATGGCACCCGAAGGGAAGTTATGGGAGAAATTGAATTACCCATTCAGATTGGCCCTTGTACCTTTGAAATACTCTTCCAAGTAATGGACATTACGCCAACTTACAGTTGTCTCATGGGACGACCATGGATCCATTCGTCTGGAGCTTTACCTTCCACATTGCACCAAAAAGTGAAGTTCATTGTCGATAGTAAATTGATAATTGTTTTTGGAGAAGAGGATATGTTGGTGAGTAAGCCATCAACAACCCCTTACATTGAAGCTGCCGAAGAAGCTCTCGAGACCGCTTTCCAATCACTTGAAATTGCCAATGCCACTTATGTTGGGGACGGTGCTCCACTCTTGAAACCTCGGTCATCTAAAGCGTCCATTATGATGGCTAGGGTTATGCTCGGGGGAGGATACCGACCCGAAAGCGGTTTGGGGAAGAATAGCCAAAGTGTCACTGACATCCTTAAGCTCACCGAGAACAAGGACAGGTTTGGGTTGGGATATAAACCCACCAAGGCTAACAAGATGAGGGTTATAGAAGAAAAGAAAAGAAAGAGGTTGGCTCGGCTGGAAAATCGTGAATACAAGGCTGAAAGGGTTCCCATCTGTGACATTCGACAGAGCTTCCTAAGTGTAGGGTTCGCATTCCTGGACCAAGCAGCAGCTGTTGAAGATGATTACCTTTCCGATCATGGTGTCAATTTGGTGTATCCATGTCCTCCAGATACAGAGCTCAACAATTGGGAGGTCATTGAGTTCCCCAGGACCATAGAGTTTTTTTCAAAGTAATTCTGTAATACTTATCCTTTAGCTCTGCCCAAGGCTTTAGGATTTTGGTTGTAATGGGCTTACTTGTTTCCGTTTCAGTATGGCTTATCAATAAATGCATGCATTCAATATCTTTATGTTCTTATCCCTCTTTATTTTTTTACTTCGCTTTTATTCACCGTTATTCACCAATAAATGCAGTTTCTCATCTTTAACCGATATTCATTCATCTTTCCCTGATAACTACCCAAATTCAGATCTAAAAGTGACTCTCTTGAAAATGACAGTGTTAATAACTCGGCATACAATTTTGACTATCCTATTGATCATGCTGATGAGGTTGTTGATGATGATGGGGAAGTCCCTCCTGAATTATTGAGGTTGGTAGAACAAGAAGCTAGGGAAATTCGGCCCCATGAAGAGCCGAGTGAACTAATCAATTTGGGAACTGAATATGATAAAAAAGAGGTCAAGATTGGCCTTTCTCTGAAAGAAAAGGAGCGACGTAGGATGATCAAGTTGTTGATGGATTATAAAGATGTTTTCGCATGGTCGTACCAAGACATGCCAGGGTTAGACCCCAGTGTAGCAGAACACAAATTGACATTAAAGTCGGAGTGTCCTCCAGTAAAGCAGAAGCTGCGAAGAATGAAAGCAGAAATGTCTCTAAAGATCAAGGAGGAGGTCAATAAACAACTGGATGCAGGTTTTCTAGAAGTTGTAAAGTACCCTCAATGGGTTGCTAACATCGTTCCTGTTCCCAAGAAGGATGGAAATGTTCGAATGTATATTGACTATCGAGATCTGAACAGAGCTAGCCCAAAAGATGACTTTCCTCTGCCTCATATTGACGTTCTTGTAGATAATATTGCTCAACATGCATTATTCTTTTTCATGGATGGATTCTCAGGATATAATCAGATCAAGATGGCACCTGAAGATATGGAGAAAACTACATTTGTTACATTATGGGGAACCTTTTGCTACAAGGTTATGCCCTTTGGCTTGAAAAATGCCGGGGCAACATATCAGCGGGCTATAGTGGCTTTATTCCATGACATGATGCATAAGGATATAGAAGTTTATGTAGATGACATGATCGCCAAGTCCAGATCCGAAGATGACCATGTTGACAATCTGCAGAAACTTTTTGATCGGTTAAGAAAGTTTAAGCTCCGATTGAATCTAGCCAAATGCACTTTTGGAGTGAAATCAGGCAAGATTCTGGGGTTCATTGTTAGTCAAAGGGGAATAGAGGTTGATCCTGAAAAAGTTTTAGCAATCATCGATATGCCAGCAACTCGAACGGAGAAAGAAGTTCGTGGGTTTTTAGGAAGATTGAACTACATTGCTCGGTTCATCTCCCAACTGACCGCGACATGTGAACCAATCTTTAAATTGCTACGCAAAAATCAGGCAGTAACATGGAATGAAGATTGTCAAAAAGCCTTCGAGAAGATCAAACAATACCTACAGGAGCCTCCAGTCTTGGTTACCCCAGTTCCAGGAAGGCCTCTCATCATGTATTTGACCGTGCTAGATGAATCTATGGGTTGCGTACTGGGGCAACACGATGAGCCAGGAAGAAAAGAACATGCCATCTATTATCTAAGCAAGAAGTTCACCGGCTGTGAAGCCAACTACTCACTGCTAGAACGCACTTGCCTTTCCTTGGCTTGGGCGGCTTGTCGTTTGAGGCATTACATGCTGTGTTACACTACCTGGTTGGTGTCCAAAATGGATCCAATCAAGTATATCTTTGATAAGCCTGCCCTGACTTGAAGAATTGCTCGCTGGCAAGTCCTGCTATCAGAATATGACATTGTCTATGTCACCCAAAAAACAATAAAAGGGAGTGCTCTTGCAGAATATCTAGCCAATCAGTCAGTAGAAGATTATGGATCGATGCAATGTGATTTCCCAGATGAAGATATAATGGCTTTGTTTGATCACGAACAATCACCAGAAAAAGAAAAGTGGACTTTGTTATTTGACGGAGCTTCTAATGCATTGGGACATAGAATTGGGGCAATACTAATCTCACCGGAAAATGATTATTTCCCTGTCACTGCAAGGCTTTGCTTTGATTGTACAAACAATATAGCCGAATATGAAGCTTGTGTGCTCGGGATCCTGGCAGCAATAGAATCAAAGGCAAGGATACTTGAGGTATATGGGGACTCTGCATTAGTCATCCACCAGCTAAGAGGGGAATGGGAAACCCGAGATGCCAAGTTAATCCCGTACCATGATTACATCAAAGGTTTGATCGAGCAGTTTGATGAAGTCGCATTCCATCATATCCCCCGAGAGGATAACCAATTAGCTGACGCGCTGTCTACCTTGTCCTCGATGTTCAAAGTAAGTGACGAGAGGAACCTACCACTCATCAAAATGGAAATTCGTGATCATCCTGCATATTGTCAAGTGATAGAGGATGAGTCTGATCAAAAACCGTGGTACCATGACATAAAATGCTTCATCCAAAGAAGGGAATACCCTCCGGGCATTTCAGAAAACGACAAAAGAACTCTAGAAGACCTGCAATGGGTTTCTATTTAGATGGAGGTATTCGCTACAAAATAAATCATGACATGGTGTTGTTAAGATGCGTTGACGTGAAAGAAACTAAACGGATAATCGAGGAGGTCCCTGAAAGATCTTTCGGAACACATGCGAGCGGTCATGCAATGGCAAGAAAAATCTTGAGGGCTGGTCAATACTGGTTGACAATGGAGATATATTGTTTTAATTATGCGAAGAGGTGCCATAAGTCCAAATATATGCTGATAGGGTTCATGCACCGGCAGCTCCCTTGAATGTCATGACGGCACCCTGGCCATTCTCAATGTGGGGAATGGATGTGATCGGTCCAATCGAACCAAAAGCTTCGAATGGGCATCGCTTCATTCTTGTTGCCATTGATTATTTCACAAAGTGGGTTGAGGCTGCATCATATGCCAATGTGACCAGGAATGTCGTGACCAAATTTGTAAAAAGAGAATTAATTTGTCGTTATGGGTTGCCAAGTGAGATTATCACTGATAATGCGACTAACTTGTGTGAACACCTAATTTTGTCCGGGTATATTTTTATCCTTTTAATAATAATAATAAATAAATAAAAAATGCCAAAAAAAAATTTAATTTGTATGTCTGATTTCTTGGTTATTTTTAAGAAAAGTTAAATTTAAAAAAAAAGAAAGAAGAAGAAACGTTGAGTCCCTTCCCTGCAACATCTACCCCCTACTGTTGGTCTTTCTCCTCCAGCTTCCATCTTTAACCAACATGTACCCAAGCCACTTTTGAATATAGCAAAAATCAGAACTCAAATGGGGGCTGCTCAAGGAGGCCAGTGCAACTGTCAGCATGGTAACCTCTGCAACACTCAAGTTTGCAAGGTCCCAATGACATTGAGAAGAGTTCATCTTCTTCTATAAAAAGGACCCAACAGAAACAACAGGGGGGGGGGAGAACAGAATACTCTCTGATACGAAGAGGAAAAGATCGAAAAAAACCTCTTTCTTTCCTTCTTTCGTTCTCTGTTTCTCCTTGCACCATCTCTCTTCTTCTTCAACAACCCAACAACAATAAAACAAAAAAAGCCACATACACACATACAACTCAGATCCGTTTCTGATCCGTTTCTGGTTCGCACACCCCACACCCCAAACGGCCAGTCCCACCGCAACACCAAGCCAGATCCGCCACGGGCACCACTGCATCGACGCTGCTACCCCAAACCAGCGCCGCTGCCTTGCTCCGGCTCCTCCGTGATCGCGACCCACGCCAGTGCCCAGTCCCGTCACCGCGTCGTCTCCGCCGTGCTCTCCTCGACCGTGCTCGCTCCTGTACGGGTCCACCCGTGCAGAACCACCAATCTCTCTAGTCCTCTATCACGTTGGTAATGAAGCTAGAAGCTTCCTTCAAGTTTTCTTTCCTTTTGTCTTTTTGTTATTTATTTATGGCCTTATGATGGTTCTGATGGTTTGCTTCGACTTGTGGTTGTTGCATGAGGCCCACACACATTTTTGTTTGTTTGGTTTTGGCCATTTATTGTCATGTTAGAATGTTGGGCCAAGTAATCTGTCTCAAAAAATATATTAACATATTCTGTTTCTTTTAAATGATAAAAATATTTTCCTGAATTTAAGTCTTAAAATAAGGAAAAAAAATAAAAAAAATCAAAAATTAAATCTTTATAAAAAAAATTAAAAATTAATTAAAAATCAACCAACCAATCAAATCTTTTCTAAAAGAACTACGTGGCTTTGAGTTTCCCATCGCACCCGGGAATACGTAGGAGCAAGATAAATCATTTTGTCGGGCCAAAACTAAATTTTCCTTTTTTTTTTTGTGTCTCTTTTTATGTTAAAATAATTAATCAAAATAATTCAACTTTTCTCTTTCCAGGGATGCTCAATGGACACGGTGCCATGTTTAATCCCTTAGATTTGAGGTTGCCCTGTGGACTCATGTGTCATGTTCAACCTCATTTAGTTTTTACAAACCATAAAGTCAAAAATATAAAAAAATTAATAAGAGTCAAAAATTAAAAATTAAAATAATTCTTTCTTGTAAATAATTTTCGAGGTAAAATAAATATTTAAAAGGTTATTAAAATGTTTTTGCACAATTAACTTGAGGTACCATTCTTAAACGGGCGATGTGGGGTGCTAACACCTTCCCTACTCGTAATCGACTCCCGAATCCAAATCTCTATCTTTGTTTAAGACCAGTTTACCTTTAAATAATTGGGTTTTCTAAGATTTTCCCAATAAAAATCTTAGTGGCGACTCCTCTGACTTTATATCGCCCTTTACGCGGCTCCCGGACGGGACGGTCGCGACAGCAGGCGACTCCACTGGGGATTTTTGAGAGTCAGGCCGATCATAGTTGGTTGTGCATTTTTTTTAACAATTTTGAAAATATTTGTTTTACCCTTTTTTTTTTTATTTCTTTTTATGATTTCATAACTGCTCTTATATATTCTTGCAACCTTAGGGTAGAGAATTTTTTGTATCGGTATTTGTTTGTTCCTTTTGCAGATTTGGGGTAGTTTTATTTTAGTAGGTTTTTGTGAAGGTTTGTGTGCTCCCATCACACACATCACTATTACAACTTGCACACACTCTTGGCTCTATACCCGAGCTTGCTCAAAACTCAAGGATTAGGCGGTGTCTCGACATTGTCATTGAAGAGGTCTCGTACCTCCCTGATATTTGTTGATTCACCACTCAGGTTGTACCCGATATCATGGGATGGTCATATCGAGAGGGTTTATCCCTACTTGTGACTAGATTCATGAATCGGATCCTTATCTTTCGGGATAGGGGCAATCTGGGAACCATGGTTTTTAGAAGTCTAGACCCTACCTGATTTTCACTGATAGAGCAAACTTAGTAGCCAACCTATTTAGAGTTATTATCTCAGGTTTGTCCAACCCTAAGTTTTACCCAATTTAGGACAAAGGGAGCATACTCTTTCTCTCTCTCCATTTTTTTTCTGGCATCATAAACATTAATTGCCATGCACATACATATTTATTATGAAGTTTTCTAAAAAGGAAAAAAAGGGGGCGACACGTCGTCACTCCAAGACCGAATGACATGTTCAAATATTATTTCACTTCTAATAAGCGGCGTGTCATAGTGAAGGTAGTGCATTGACAGCATACCCGAAATAGGGTTCCCAACCCTACTGGGGCTCATGCAACATGAAGCATGTAGGGAATTTTTTTCATGTGTTTTATTTCTAATTTTTTCTTTATTTGTGTTTCTTGACAGGAAGACCTTAGTATTAATCTTATAGCAAAGAATGCAAGGACCTAGCATCGGAAAGAGTACTATCAATGCAAGCAGTTCCAAGAAGAGCATCAAGATCGACGTGACACTAAATGATGTTCAGAGCTTTTGGGAAATTAGTCAACAAATGTCAGAAAAGGCACGTTCGAACTTTAACAACAAGTACGGGAGGATACTAGATCTATTACGTATTCCGGTGGATGCCCCCGCTCTAAGTGCATTCGCTCAGTATTGGAACTCAACTTTGAGATGTTTTGAATTGCCCGACCTAGATGTAACTCCCACCATAGAGGAGTATGCTTACATGCTGAGATTGCCTATCCAAAAGGAATCACGTGTCTATTTGTATTATGGACAATATGTGGCAGATGGGAAGATAGCAAGTCTGTTGGAACTTAAACCGGAACAATTGGATAAAGTGGAAAAAAGAAACACTACGGGCTTGAAGAAGCGATTCTTGGAAGGTTACCTTAGGGAGTTGGCTCAACAACAATGATGGGTTCTTTTTAATAGGTTGTTGGCTCTCCTTATCTACGGACTGGTGCTTTTTCCCTTTATTCCGGATGTGATTGATCGATCATCCATGGACGTCTTCTACAGAGTTGAGGAATATGGGGTGAATTTAGTCCCTGCTATCCTAGCTGAAACTTTTCTCTGACTACAAGTTTGTCATCAGAATCAACAAGGAAAGTTGCGATGTTGTGCGCCAATGTTATATGTTTGGATTATGACTCACTTGTATGCTGGAAACAAAATTGATAGAACGGATGACCCATTGAAAGGATTCATTCGCATGCCGCTAAAGTCACGCAAACTATATGAATGGAAACAAGAGTTTGATCAGGTTGACTCACGTTCATTTAGATGGATGTGCCCATGGTATAATGGAGATTCAGTTATATTCAGTTGTGAAAGTTTCCCGAATGTCCCATTGATGGGACCCAGAGGATGTGTGTCATATTCACCAGCTCTAGTAATGTGCCAACTCAGGTGGACACAAGATGAACCCCCAAAAGAGCTGCTTGGTGGAGCATATTTCCTGTATCAAGAATGTGAAAGCATCAAGAGTCAGACAATGGCAGTAAAGTCAGCATGGAACAATATTCACATAAAAGGGCGTGATGAGTTAGGAAGGCGGATCATAGCTCGAACAAAAAGATATGAAGCATGGAGAGAGGCGAGAAGGGGGTGTCCTTCAAAACCGGAACCCCCACCCAGTGCTGAAAGCAATCCTCTTACAGAAGATAAAATTCTGAAAAAAATTGAAATTCTAAAAGCTCAGATGGGGGTTTTGGATGAAAAGAACCAAGTTGCAGAAGTAACTATCGTCAAGCTCCAAAGGCAGGTGTAAAAACTGAATTTACAGATCGAGAATTTGAGAAATGAATGTGCCGATTCCTACGAAGCCCTAAGTCGCATGAAAAGGGCAAGAAAAGAAAAAGAAACAGTGATCCAAGAGTTGCAAGAAAAGGTGGAGTGTCAAGAAAACAAGCTAGTCAGAATTTTGAAGAAGAAAGAAGAGCTTGAGTGGGACGTAGGGATTCATGTCGAAACAATATAGATACTAAAGGAGAGAGTTGGATCTCTACAAGAATCCTTGGCCCAAACCGAACTTTACTCTGATTGAGGATGGAACGAAGCTGCCAGATATCGTCAATTATTAGCAGAAGCTAATGAAAGGGAAAATTGGCTCAGGACCAAAATTCAAGAAAATGAAAGAGGAGAAGCTCAACGTCATGCAAAATGGGTAAAGGGATGGAAATTGGTTGTAAGGGATGTGATCTATGAAAAGGAAGCATGGAGAAGAAAATATAAAGACATGATTGGTAAAATTCAATATCATACTTCCCAGTTGGTGGATCGATTTGAAGAAGTATCAATTCAGGTCTACAAGAACCCTTTCCTCCAGATACCACCAGTGGTGACTGAGTTCTTCAAGCATTTTGGGAAGCTTGCAAAGGGATTCAGGAAAAAGAAGATGAAGCTCTTGGCATAGTATTTTGGGGTCCCCAAAGATGGGTTAGAAATATGAAAACTCTCGATGTATTGTTTTTCTAGTTGACCAAAGACTCATGTTTGTATTGCAACATCCATCCAATGAAATAGAAGTTTTCATCAATTTTTTGTGGAATGCCCTCTCTTTTTCCAGATGATATCTGTCGAGGAGTGAATTCTCCCTTAGATACTTCATCAACTATATTTTTACCCTAAAAACGATGTGTTTTCCGCGTAAAAATATGGGTATCATCAAACAATAACATTGCTAGTACAGATGTGGTCTATCGAGGAGTGAATTCTCCCTTGGACTCGACATCAACTGCAGTCAAGCTAGAGGGAATTATACCACTAGATTTGATTGCAGGATGAGTATTCTTGCTATAAGTATATGCGACGGTCTTCCTGTCAAAAATGGATTTTAATTGGTTTATGCTATTTCTTTTGATTTATTCTTTCTTTTATTAAATAAAACAGTGTGGTTTTTGAACAATTGCTCCAAGACACCCTTATCGCACACGATCACAGGCAAGAGCCATGGCGGATGAACTAGAAGAAGTTCAAGTGATCAGGGATGAAGTCAGTCAAATCAAGGATCAGATGGCTAAGATGATGGAGATCCTACAAGAAATGCAGAAGGAGAAGAACACAGAGGAGAACCCTCCAGCCTCGAACGAAGGACAGCCAGTCACACCTCTCATCTGCCCGGTTTTTCTCAGATTCCTATTCAAGGCTTCAACCAACCAGGGGCCATGATGCCTCTCAACCCAACTCATTTTTCATTTGACCCGAACAATCCCCCATACGGTTTGCCTCCTAGGTTTGTACCACCAACAGCCCCCAGTCCACAAGATGGTATTCAGAACTCTGAACACATCACTCGAACACAAATCCCCACCAATGTTGTCGAAATACCGCAAGCACAAAATGTCAACCCTACAGATGGTAACACCCCGATACTGACACCTTCTGTCAATCCAAGGCCCCCACAATACACCCTACATTATGGACCCCAGGGGGCTCAAATGATGCCAAACTTCGGTTCCTCCTACATGCCATATTCATTTCCCCATAATATGTACGGAGAAGCTCCGGTGAATCAGTCGGGAGGGGATTCCCAGTCTAAAGAAAAGCTGGAAGTAATAGAGGAAAGATTGCGGGCCATTGAAGGGGTAAATAGTTATGGTCTTAGGGATGCCTCGGAACTCTGTCTGGTGCCAAATGTTGTAATTCCGCCGAAATTTAAGGTGCCTGATTTTGACAAATATCGGGGAACCACTTGTCCCAAGAACCATTTGACCATGTATGTTAGGAAGATGGCGTCACATGCCCGAGATTATAAACTCTTGATTCACTTCTTCCAAGACAGCTTGACCGGGGCAGCTTCAAATTGGTATACACATCTCGAGCAGGCACACATTCGATCATTCAAAGATCTAGCAGATGCATTCCTGAAGTAGTACAATTACAATGTTGACATGGCTCCCGATAGGATGTAACTCCAAAATATGTCAAAAAGGGATGTAGAGACTTTCAAAGAATACGCGCAACAATGGAGGGAACTGGCTGCTCAGGTGGAGCCTCCCTTAGCCGAGAAAGAAATCGTAGCAATGTTCATTGATACACTCCAGTCGTCTTTCTATGATAGGATGATTAGGAGTGTGTCATCAAATTTTTCTGACATGGTCATCATCGGTGAGAGAATTGAAAGTGGAATGAGGAATGGCAAGATCGTCGAGACTTCAGTAGGGAACGGCCCAAAGAAAACCCCATTCGTGAAAAAGAAGGAGGGAGAGGCACATGCAATAACCTTGGAACAAAAGAAACCGAACCAATGGAGACCAAACCAAACGCCCGCCTTCCATGCCCAATACGCCCCACATTACCAACCACCTCCAAATCATCAAGCCAACCAGCCATACATCGCTGCAACCTCGCAATTTCCAAACCCTCAACAAATGACTCCCTACCGGCCACCTCAAATCGTCCAGCCTCTAAATCCAAACCCAAACACCAGCCAAACAAGACCACCATATAACCGGGAAAGAAAGCCAGTGCGTTTTGACCCAATACCCATGACCTACACCGAGCTATTCCGCCAACTTGTGAGCAAATCCGTACTAACTCCTATCCCGACAAGACCAATATACCCTCCTTATCCAAAGTGGTATGACCCAAATGCTCAATGTGAATATCACGATGGGGCCACAGGACATTCCACCGAGAGTTGTAGAGCTTTGAAGTTTAAGGTCCAAGACCTGATTAATGCCAAATGGTTGAGCTTTCAGAAGGATGCTCCAAATGTGGCATAGGGTCCTATGCCAAATCATGGGAGTTCGGGGGTCAATGCCATTGAGAGCTTCTTGGAACATACTCTAAAGAGTAAAGTGGCCGATGTTAGGACTCCTATGAGAGTTTTTTTAGAGAGATGTGCAAATGTGGATTGATCCAAATCCCGGCCACGAAAGAAAAGGCTTTCGACGGAGATATAAGGTGTGACTTTGATGGGAGCATGGGGCATTCGATTGAAGACTGTTCGGAGTTTCGGCAAGTTGTGCAGCGGCTAATGGATATGAAGCTTATCTTAATTGGTTGTGAATCAAATGAGTATGCCATTAATATGGTTATTGAATCTACAATTTCCCCAACCCCAGTTAAGATAACCCCTTTTACTGTTGTGGTTAATCCTCAACCAGTTCCTGAGCAAGTCACTCTGAGACCAGTGGTGATATACTATACTGAGAAGAAACCTTTGCCGGTTCCAAATGGGCCAACACCAATCGTCATCCGAATTCCAGGTCCTTTCCCTTACAAGGACACCAAAGCGGTACCATGGAAGTATGAGATGCAGGTCCAACCCAATCCTTCCAACGGGACTACTGTGGTCACCAACATTTCAAGAATTGGTGGGATGACTAGGAGTGGTCGCATTTACACTCCGGAGGTATTGCAAAAGAGGGAAATAGAAAAGGAAGGAAAGGATCACAAAGGGAAAGAGAAGGTGGAAGAAACCCTAGATGACAAGGAAGCAAACGGGGATGAGAATAAAAAGGAGGTGTCTGATGAAGAAGTCAGCGAATTCTTGAAATTCATCAAGCAGAGTGAATACAGGGTTGTGGATCAGTTAAATCGAACTCCGGCTCGGATATCTCTCTTGTCTCTATTGATGAACTCTGAGCCACACAGGAGAGTACTGATGAAGGTGTTGAATCAAGCTCATGTTTCCCATGACATCACAGTTGATAAGCTCGATAACATTGTAGGTAACATAGTTGCTGATAATTATGTCACTTTCACCGATAATGAAATACCAGCTGAAGGTATGGGGCACAACAAGGCATTGCACATTTCTGTGAAGTGTCGAGACCATGTCATGGCTAGGGTTCTCATTGATAATGGCTCCTCTTTCAATGTAATGCCAAAGTCAACACTGGCAAAGTTGCCTTTTGATGGAACTCATATGAAGCCAAGCACAATGATTGTAAGAGCTTCCGATGGCACTCGAAGGGAAGTCATGGGAGAAATCGAATTGCCCATTCAGATTGGCCCTTGCACCTTTCAAGTACTCTTCCAAGTGATGGACATAACACCAACTTACAGTTGTCTCCTAGGACGACCATGGATCCATTCGTCTGGAGCTGTACCTTCCACATTGCACCAGAAGGTGAAGTTCATTGTTGATCATAAGCTGATAATTGTTTCTGGAGAGGAAGATCTGTTAGTAAGCAAGCCATCAACAACCCCTTATATTGAAGCTGCCGAGGAAGCTCTCGAGACCGCCTTCCAGTCACTTGAAATTGCCAATGCCACTTATGTTGGGGAGGGAGCTCCACTCTTGAAACCTCGGTCATCCAAAGCGTCCATCATGATGGCCAAGGTTATGCTTGAGGGAGGATACCGACCTGGAAGCGGTTTGGGGAAGAACAGCCAAGGTGTCGCTGACATCCTCATGCTCACTGAGAACAAGGATAGGTTTGGATTGGGATACAAGCCCACCAAGGCCTACAAGATGAGGGTTATAGAAGAGAAGAAAAGAAAGAGGTTGGCTCGGCTGGAAAATCGTGAATACGAGGCTGAAAGGGTTCCCATCTGTGACATTCGACAAAGCTTCCGAAGCATAGGGTTTGCGTTCCTGGACCAAGCAGCAGCTATTGAAGATGATTATCCTGCCGATCATGGTATCAATCTGGTGTATCCATGCTCTCCGGATACAGAGCTCAACAATTGGGAGATCATTGAGTTCCCCAAGACCATAGAGTCCTTTTCAAATTAATTATGTAATGCTTATCCTTTAGCTCTGCCCAAGGCTTTAGGGATTTTGTTGTAATGGGCTTACTTGTTTCTGTTTCAGTATGACTTATCAATAAATGCATGCATTCAGTATCTTTGTGTTGTTCTCTCTTTTTTTTTACTTTCGTTTTCGTTCACCATCCCTCACCAATAAATGCAGTCTCTTGTCTTTAACCTTTATTCATTCATCGTTCCCTGATAATTACCAAAATGCAGATCTAAAAGTGACTCTCTTGAAAACGATAGTGTTAGTAACTCATCATACAATTTTGACTATTCCGTTGATAATGCTGAGGAGGTTGTTGATGATGATGGGGAAATTCCCCCTGAACTTTTGAGATTGGTAGAACAAGGAGCCAGGGAAATTCGGCCCCATGAAGAGCCGAGTGAACTAATCAATTTGGGAACCGAAGAAGATAAAAAAGAGGTCAAGATTGGCTTTTCCCTGAAAGAAAAGGAGCGGAACAGATTGATCAGGTTGTTGACGGATTATAAAGATGTCTTCGCATGGTCGTACCAAGATATGCCAGGGTTAGACCCCAGTGTAGCAGAACACAAATTGCCATTAAAGCCGGAGTGTCCTCCCGTAAAGCAGAAGCTACGAAGGATGAAAGCAGAAATGTCTTTAAAGATCAAGGAGGAGGTCAAGAAACAACTGGATGCAGGTTTCCTAGAAGTTGTAAAGTACCCTCAATGGGTTTCTAACATCGTTCCTGTTCCCAAGAAAGATGGAAAGGTTCGAATGTGCGTTGACTATCGAGATCTGAACAGAGCTAGCCCAAAAGATGACTTTCCTTTGCCTCACATTGATGTTCTTGTAGATAACACTGCTCAACATGCATTATTCTCTTTCATGGATGGCTTCTCGGGATATAATCAGATCAAGATGGCACCTGAAGATATGGAGAAAACTACATTTGTCACTTTGTGGGGAACCTTTTGCTATAAAGTTATGCCCTTTGGCTTGAAAAATGCTGGGGCAACATATCAGCGGGCTATGGTGGCTTTATTCCATGACATGATGCATAAGGAGATAGAAGTTTATGTAGATGACATGATCGCCAAGTCCAGATCCGAAGATGACCACGTTGATAATCTGCAGAAACTTTTTGAGCGGTTGAGAAAGTTTAAGCTCCGACTGAACCCAGTCAAGTGCACTTTTGGAGTGAACTCAGGCAAGCTTCTGGGGTTCATTGTTAGTCAAAGAGGAATAGAGGTTGATCCTGAAAAGGTTCGAGCAATCATCGACATGCTAGCACCTCAAACAGAGAAAGAAGTTCGTGGGTTTTTAGGAAGATTGAATTACATTGCCAGGTTCATTTCCCAATTAACAGCGACATGCGAACCAATCTTTAAATTGCTGCGCAAAAATCAGGCTGTAACATGGAATGAAGATTTTCAAAAAGCCTTTGAGAAGATCAAACAATACCTACAGGAACCTCCAGTCTTGGTTCCCCCAGTGCCGGGAAGACCTCTCATCATGTATTTGACTGTGCTAGATGAATCTATGGGTTGCGTACTGGGGCAGAACGATGAGTCCGGAAGACAGGAACATGCCATCTATTATCTAAGTAAGAAGTTCACCAGTTGTGAAGCCAACTACTCACTGCTAGAACGCACTTGCTGTGCCTTGGCTTGGGCGGCTCGCCGTTTGAGGCATTACATGTTGTGTTACACTACCTGGTTGGTGTCCAAAATGGATTCGATCAAGTATATCTTTGATAAGCCTGCTCTGACTGGAAGAATTGCTCGCTGGCAAGTCCTGCTATCAGAATATGACATTGTCTATGTCACCCAAAAGGCAATAAAAGGAAGCGCTCTTGCAGAATATCTGGCCAATCAACCGGTAGAAGATTATGGATCGATGCAATGTGACTTTCCAGATGAAGATATAATGGCTTTGTTTGATCGCGAGCAATCACCATAAAAAGGAAAATGGGCCTTGTTATTTGATGGAGCTTCTAATGCATTGGGACACAGAATCGGGGCAATCTTAATCTCACCAGAAAATGATTATTTCCCTGTCACTGCGAGACTCTGCTTCGATTGTACAAACAACATAGCCGAATATGAAGCTTGTGCACTAGGGATTTTGGCAGCAATAGAGGCAAAAGCAAGGAGACTGGAGGTATATGGGGACTCTGCATTAGTCATCCACCATCTAAGAAGGGAATGGGAAACCCGAGATGCCAAGTTAATTCTGTACCATGATTACATCAAAGGTTTGATTAAGCAGTTTGACGAAGTCACATTTCATCATATTCCCCGAGAAGATAACCAATTAGCTGACGCGCTGTCTACCTTGTCCTCAATGTTCAAAGTAAGTGACGAGAGGAACCTACCACTCATCAAAATGGAAGGTCGTGATCATCCTGCATATTGTCAAGTGATAGAGGAAGATTCTGATCAAAAACCGTGGTACCATGACATCAAATGCTTCATCCAAAGAAGGGAATACCCTCCGGGTGCTTCAGAAAATGACAAAAGAACTCTAAGAAGACTTGCGATGGGTTTCTATTTAGATGGAGATATTCTCTACAAAAGAAATCATGACATGGTGTTGTTGAGGTGCGTTGACACAAAAGAAGCTAAACGGATAATTGAGGAGGTACATGAAGGGTCTTTTGGAACACACGCGAGCGGTCATGCAATGGCCAGGAAAATCTTGAGGACCGGCCAATATTGGTTGACAATGGAAGCTGATTGCTTTAATTATGCGAAGAAGTGCCATAAGTGTCAAATATATGCTGATAAGGTTCATACGCCGCCAGCTCCCTTGAATGTCATGTCGGCACCCTGGTCGTTCTCAATGTGGGGAATGGATGTGATCGGGCCCATCAAACCAAAAGCCTCAAATGGACATCGCTTCATTCTTGTTGCCATCGATTATTTCACCAAGTGGGTTGAGGCTGCATCATATTCCAGTGTAACCAGGAATGTCGTGATCAGATTTGTCAAAAGAGAGTTAATTTGTCGTTATGGGTTGCCGAGTGAGATTATCACTGATAGTGCGACCAATTTGAACAATAAGATGATGAAGGAGATGTGCTAAAATTTCAAGATAAAGCATCATAATTCCTCTCCGTACCGCCCAAAAATGAACGAGGCAGTTGAGGCCGCTAATAAAAATATCAAGAAGATTGTCCAAAAGATGGTAGTGACGTATAAAGATTGGCACGAGATTTTACCTTTTGCTTTACACGGCTATCGTACCTCTATTCGCACCTCGACAGGGGCAACGCCATATTCTTTAGTTTATGGGATGGAGGCAGTGCTCCCAATTGAAGTAGAGATCCCCTCATTAAGAGTACTGAGAGAAGCAGAATTAGAAGAAGCTGAGTGGGTCCAGGATCGACTAGACCAATTGAACCTCATTGAAGAGAGGAGATTAAGGGCATTGTGTCACGGTCAATTATACCAGAGAAGGTTGATGAGGGCTTATGAGAAGAAGGTGCGCCCGCGACAGTTTCGGGAGGGTGACCTGGTGCTTAAAAAGATTCTACCAATCCAAAAGGATCATCGAGGGAAGACCTTCCACTCCCTGTGAACTCAGATGCAGTAAAAAAGTATTATGCTTGAACACACTTCCCAAGAAGAAGAAGAAAAGAAAAGAAAAAAATGAAAAAATGAAAAGAGAAAAAGCTCGTTAGATTGAAAATCTGAAAAGACAGTCTAGGCAAAAGTTAGAGCAACCCGCTAGGCTGAAAACCTGAAAAGGCGGTCTAGGCAAAAGTTAGGGTTCAAAAAAATAAAAAATATAACAATAGAAGTGTCGTCAAGCCGATGAACTGGGGCAGTCAGTAGGTTGGATGTATGAAACTGGGGCAAACAACATCTCTGAAGCCAATTAATGAGCAGTCAAGATTGTATGAGGGATACTAACATTAGTCATTGATAGAGACATCACCTGAGGAGATGCGATTCTACTCTGCAATGTTCTGCAATCTATGCATTGTACACCTTTTTCAATCCAAATATAATGTCATTGACTTCCTTTATTTTATTTCGCAACCTTTGTCCTTTTCTCCTAACTTTTGTCATTTGTGTGTGTGCATTCATCCTGATAAGTATATACTGAAATGTGAAACAAGTATTGGTTTTCTTTAAGCAGTTAGAATTCCTTAGAAAGCCTCGAAACGGGTAATCCACCCCGCGAGCTCATTTATCTTTCTGTCCGAGTTTGACGGGCAATCCAACCCGTAAGCTCTTTTATCTTTCAGTTCGAGCTTTTGACGGGCAATCCACCCCGTAAGCTCTTTTATCTTTCTGCTTAAGCTTTTGACGGGCAATCCACCCCGTAAGCTCTTTTATCTATCCGTTTGAGCTTCTGACGGGCAATCCACCCCGTAAGCTCCTTTATCTTTTAGTTCAAGCTTCTGACGGGCAATCCACCCCTTAAGCTCTCTTATCTTTCAGTTCGAGTTTCAGACGGGCAATCCACCCCGTAGGCTCATTTGTCTTTCTGCTCAAGCTTCTGACGGGCAATCCACCCCGTAAGCTCTTTTATCTTTCAGTTCGAGCTTGACGGGCAATCCACCCCGTAAGCTCTTTTATCTTTCAGCTCTGTTATCTTTCAGTTCGAGCTTCAGACGGGCAATCCACCCCGTAGGCTCATTTATCTTTCAGTTCAAGCTTCTGACGGGCAATCCACCCCGTAGGCTCTTTTATCTTTCAGTTCGAGCTTTTGACGGGCAATCCACCCCGTAAGCTCTTTTATCATTATATTTAAACTTCTGACGGGCAATCCAACCCGTAAGCTCTTTATCTTTATTTTTAAGCTCGGCAGGCAATCCACCCTGCAAGCTTTTTATGTGTGTACCTCGTTGGATAATCCAACCCGCTGGTTCATTACAGGAAATCACTTTTTAGCCACAGGTCTTTTCTGTTTGTCAGTGTACCCCGAACAAAATTGGAGTTCATGTCTTTACTCATTTCTTATAGCGATAATATGTTAACTACGGTTACACATTTTATCTAATAAGAAAAAGTAAAGAGGGGCAGCTGTGAACACCTAATTTTGTCCGGGTATATTTTTATCCTTTTAATAATAATAATAAATAAATAAATAAAAATGTCAAAAAAAAAATAATAATAATTTGATTGTCTGATTTCTTGGTTATTTTTAAGAAAAGTTAAATTTAAAAAAAAGAAGAAGAAGAAGAAGAAGAAGAAACGTTGAGTCCCTTCCCTACAACATCTACCCCCTACTGTTGGTCTTTCTCCTCCAGCTTCCATCTTTAACCAACATGTACCCAAACCACTTTTGAATATAGCAAAAATCAGAACTCAGATGGGGGCTGCTCAAGGAGGCCAGTGCAACTGTCAGCATGGTAACCTCTGCAACACTCAAGTTTCAAAGGTCCCAATGACATAGAGAAGAGTTCATCTTCTTCTATAAAAAGGACCCAACAAAAACAACAAGGGGGGGAGAACAGAATACTCTCTGATACGAAGAGGAAAAGATCGAAAAAAAACTTCTTTCTTTCCTTTTTTCGTTCTCTGTTTCTCCTTGCACCATCTCCTTCTTCCTCCTACCATCTCTCTTCTTCTTCAACAACCCAACAACAATAAAACAAAAAAAGCCACATACACACATACAACTCAGATCCGTTTCTGGTTCGCACACCCCACACCCCAAACGGCCAGCCCAACCGCAACACAAAGCCAGATCCGCCACGGGCACCACTGCATCGCCGCTGCTACCCCAAACTAGCGTTGCTGCCTTGCTCCAGCTCCTCCATGATCGGGACCCATGCCAGCGCCCAGTCCCGTCACCGCGTCGTCTCCGCCATGCTCTCCTCGGTCGTTCTCGCTCCTATACGGGTCCACCCCTGCAGAACCACCAATCTCTCTGGTCCTCTATCACGTTGGTAATGAAGCTAGAAGCTTCCTTCAAGTTTTCTTTCCTTCTGTCTTTTTGTTATTTATTTATGGCCTTATGATGGTTCTGATGGTTTGCTTGGACTCGTGGTTGTTGCATGAGGCCCAAACACATTTTTGTTTGTTTGGTTTTGGCCATTTATTGTCATGTTAGAATGTTGGGCCAAGTAATCTGTCTCAAAAAAATATATTAACATATTCTGTTTCTTTTAAATGATAAAAATATTTTCCTGAATTTAAGTCTTAAAATAAGGAAAAAATATAAAAAAATCAAAAATTAAATCTTTACAAAAAAAATTAAAAATTAATTAAAAATCAACCAACCAATCAAATCTTTGCTAAAAGAACTACGCGGCTTTGAGTTTCCCATCGCACCCGGGAATACGTAGGAGCAAGATAAATCATCTTGTCGGGCCAAAACTAAATTTTCCTTTTTTTTGTGCCTCTTTTTATGTTAAAATAATTAATCAAAATAATTAAACTTTTCTCTTTCCAGGGATGCTATATGGACACGGTGCCATGTTTAATCCCTTAGATTTGAGGTTGCCCTGTGGACTCATGTGCCATGTTCAACCTCATTTAGTTTTTACAAACCATAAATCAAAAATATAAAAAATTTAATAAGAGTCAAAAATTAAAATTTAAAATAATTCTTTCTTGTAAATAATTTTCGGGGTAAAATAAATATTTAAAAGGTTATTAAAATGTTTTTACACAATTAACTTGAGGTACCATTCTTAAACGGGCGATGTGGGGTGCTAACACCTTCCCTACTCGTAACCGACTCCCGAATCCAAATCTCTATCTTTTTTTAAGACCAGTTTACCGTTAAATAATTGGGTTTTCTAAGATTTTCCCAATAAAAATCTTAGTGGCGACTCCTCTGACTTTATATCGCCCTTTTCGCGGCTCCCGGACGGGACGGTCGCGACAACTTGAACAACAAGATGATGAAAGAGATGTACGAAAACTTCAAAATAAAGCATCACAATTCCTCCCCGTATCGCCCAAAGATGAACGGAGCAGTTAAGGCCGCTAATAAAAATATCAAGAAGATTGTCCAAAAGATGGTGGTGACGTATAAGGATTGGCACGAGATATTACCTTTTGCTTTGCACGGCTATCGTACCTCTATTCGCACCTCGACAGGGGCAATGCCGTATTCTTTGGTGTATGGGATGGAGGCAGTGCTCCCGATTGAAGTAGATATCCCTTCATTAAGGGTACTGAGAGAGGCAGAATTGGAAGAAGCCGAGTGGGTCCAAGATTGACTCGACCAATTGAACTTTATTGAAGAGAAAAGATTAGCAGCATTGTGTCACGGTCAATTGTACCAGAGAAGGTTGATGAGAGCTTATGAGAAGAAGGTACGCCCGCGGCAGTTTCGGGAGGGCGATCTAGTGCTCTAAATGATGCTACCAATCCAAAAGGATCATCGTGGGAAGTGGACCCCGAACTACGAAGGACCTTACATTGTGAAAAAAGCCTTCTTGGGAGGAGCTTTAATCCTCACCAGGATGGATGGGGAAGATCTTCCACTCCCTGTTAACTCAGATGCAGTCAAAAAGTATTATGCTTGAACGCATTTCCCAAATAAAAGGTGAAAAAAAAATTAAAAGAAGAAAAGCTCGCTAGGCTGAAAATCTGAAAAGACAGTCTAGGCAAAAGTTAGAGCAACCCGCTAGGCTGAAAACCTGAAAAGGCGGTCTAGGCAAAAGTTAGGGTTCAAAAAAATAAACAATGGAAATGTCGTCAAGCTGATGAACAGGGGCAATCAGTGGGCTAAATGCATGAAGACTGGGGCAGATAGCATTCTCAAATGTTGATTAGTAAGCAGTCGATATGGTATGAGAGATACGAACACTAGTCATGGAAAGAGATGTCACTTGAGGAGATGTGTTCCCACCCCACAACCTTTTTGCAATTCCATACTCCATTGTAATATCTGCTTTGTATTCCTTTTCGGTCCAAATATAATGACATCGACTCCCAATTCTTTTTACCCTTATCCCTTTGCCTTAAGTTTTGTCAATTGTGTGTGTGCATTCATCATGATAATTATATACTGAAATGTGAAACATGTATTGGTGTCTTCAAGATGCATTTAGAATTCCCTTGAAAATCTCAAAAGTTCGTAAAGAATAAGATGATCACCCGACAAAGGGTATTGTGGTCTACTGACAAGAAGCATAGGGACAATCATTACAAAGGAAGCGTACCCTTTCAAAAGCGCTTAGCCTTTTTCTCCACGAAGACAGGACTTGTTTTTGTTCATCTCGGGGCTTGTCTGTGATCGACACCTTAAGGGGTCAAGGGTGATAATAAAAACCACCTAAGCAATGAAAAATAAAAATAGTAATGTATTACAGGATTTCCTTGTGTTGCATTCTTGTGAGCACAAAACCCAGTAAATTGCACAAACATCATAGGTTTTTACCTTTCATGTCAAGCTTCAGCAAATAACTGACTCCGCAAGCTTTTCCCATTTCCTTTCAAGCTTCAGCGGATACCCGACTCCGCATGCTTCTTATTTTTCTGTCAAGTTTCATCGGATACCCGACTCCACATGCTTTTTATTTTTCTGTCAAGCTTCAGCGGATACCCAACTCCGCAAGCTTTTAACCTTTCTTTTCAAGCTTCAGCGGATAACCGACTCCGCATGCTTCTCTTTTTTCTGTTAAGCTTCAGCGGATACTCGACTCCGCAAGCTTTTAACCTTCCTTTTCTAGCTTCAGCGGCCAACCGACTCCGTAAGCTTTTAAAATTTCTTTTCAAGCTTCAGCGGATAACCGACTCCGCATGCTTTTTATTTTATGTCAAGCTTCAGTGGATAATCAACTCCACAAGCTTTTTTACCTTTTCTGTAAAGCTTCAGCGAATACCCGACTCCGCATGCCTTTTTATTTTCTGTCAAGCTTCAGTGGATACCCGACTCCGCAAGCTTTTCGTATTTCCTTTCAAGCTTCAGCGGGTACCCGACTCCGCAAGCTTTTAACCTTTCTTTTCAAGCTCCAGCGAATAACCGACTCCGCAAGCTTTTAATCCTTTTCTTTTCAAGCTTCAGCGGACAACCAACTCCGCAAGCTTTTAACATTTCTTTTCAAGCTTCAGTGGATAACCGACTCCGTAAGCTTTTAACATTTCTTTTCAAGCTTCAGCGGATAACCGACTCCGTAAGCAATTTACCCTTTTAATTTCAAGCTTCAGTGGATAACCGACTCCACAAACTTTTTTACCTTTCCTTTCGAGCTTCAGCGGATAACCGACTCCATAAGCTTTTAACCCTTTTGCTTTCAAGCTTCAGCGGATAATCGACTCCGTAAGCTTTTAACCTTCAAATTTCAATCTTCAGCGGATAATCGACTCCACATGTTTTCTATCTTTTGACAAGCTTCAGCGGGTACCAACCCCGTAAGCTCTTTTATCTTTCTGTTCGAGCTTCTATGGGCAAGCCATCCCGTAAGCTCTTTTAATTATGCATCCTTTTACTTGTTAGTGAACTTCGACCAAAATTGGAGTTCATGTCTTTACTCGTTTCTTATAATGATAATAAGTCAACTACGGTTACACCTACTATCTAATAAGAAACAAGTAAAGAGGGGCAGTTGTGAACACCTAATTTTTCCCCTTTTTTTTTAATTAATATTTTGAAAAACATAGTAAACAAAAAAATGATAAAAATAAAACAAAAAATGTTTTTATTCTTGGCCCATTACATCATCAAATGGAGCCCATTTTCGTTTTTGTTCCAAGTTATCTTTTGGGCCCATTATCCCAAACCCAACCAAAAAATTGTTTTTTTATTATTCTGATTTGTTAAAATAGAAAAATAATAAAAATTGATTTTTTTTTTAAATGCCTGCTCCCACACTTGTACCCCTCTTTGTCATCTTCTTCTTTTTCAGAAAAAAAGGGATAATGGTACAGACCATCCTTACCCTTGTTGCCCCTGCAAGGTGGTGGAGCAAAGGCTGATTTGCTCCCCACTACTTGTACCCCCACCAGCTGGCCTAACAGGAAGATTTGTCATCTTCTTCATTCTTGTGCTATATATTGAACAGTGACCAAAGAGGGAGGGGGAACCGAAAAATAAGGCTGAAACCAATATTCTCAGCAGTGGATTTTCTTCCATTTTCCTCTCCATTCTGAAAAACAGACAACAACAACAAAACAAAAAAAAAAGAGAAATCAAACCCACGCTTCTTCATCCTTCGTCCACCAAACCCCATTCTCCTCTTTTCTTTACACTGACCAGAACCGCGACCACCGCCCAAGAGCTGCCGTCCTCCACCGCTCGGTCTGCCGCCATTCGTGAACCACCTGGATTGCGTCCGGTTCGCCCACGCTCCACTCGTCGATGCAATAGAAAAGCAGCGTCCCGCCCGCGTCGCCTGAACCGCCGCCTGGAAGCTCGGAGCCGTCGTCGCCAACTTGAGAGACCAAGATCGCACCGCCTGCTCAGATCGCGTCCTCCGCCATCTCCGTCGCGTTCAGTCCGAACCACCACGAACAGCCGCCCGCCGCCGCGTCTCGACCCAACAACACCGCACGAACCACCACACCGCAACCAGATCCCCTCTCTGCTCAGCTCGTCGTCCGCACCGCCGTTTGCCTTGGCCACTGGTTCCAGCTGCATCCATCAACATCTCCTTGAGCTCCATTGTTGGTAACAATGAGGCTTGGGAGCCTCTGTTGCTTCCCCTCTACTTTCCTTTTTGTTCTTTTGTGTTTCCTTTTTATGTCTGTTGCATTAGGTTTTGATATTTGGTTGGGTTTCGGTTTGTAGCATGTGGCCCATTTGCTTGTTTTCCATCTATGTTGTTTTATTATTTTTAGAATTTGGGCCAAATAGAAAACAAAAGAGTAATTTGTTTCTAAAATGTTTTGGGCTCTATCTGGTAGGCCCGAAATTTTGTCTTCAAAATTTTGTGATTGGGCCAGGGATGTAGTTAGACCCATCAGCATGAAAAATAAGCTATAGGCTAACTACTAGGTCTCTCTTTTTGTTTTCTTCCCTTTTTGTGTTGTTTTTTTTTAGTTTGGGTCAATACATAAGGTTCCAACAAAAACAAATGTGTTTCCAATTTTTTTTGCTGATATGGGCCTTTTCAGATTTGGGTCAGATTCTTCCCCTTTTAAAAAAAAATGCTTTGGTAAAGAAAATTAATTAATATAAAAATTAATAGAATTTTGTTAAAACAAAAAGAGTGAATTTATTCTGAAATAAAACCTTTTGAATTCACGCAACAATTTACAACGTTGATGTATGTATTTATTCATTCTCAAGTGTCATATGGATTGTAAGGGTTTATCGTGCTATCTTGGACTCTATGCAAAAGCGACTTTTTTTCTAAAATAAAATCTTTTTTAAAATAAAAATCAAAACAAAATCAAATCTTTATCAAAAATTAAAATCAACCAACCAATCAACTTTTTTCTAAAGAACTAAGTAGTTTTGAGTTTCCCATCGCACCCGGGAATACGTAGGAGCAGAATCAATCATTCTGTCAAGCCAAAATTTAAATTTTCCTTACTTTAGTGTCTCTTTTTATTTCAAATAGTTAATCAAAATAATTAAACTTGTGATATTTAGGGATGCTCTATGGACACGGTACCATGTTCAGTCCCTTAGATTTGAGGTTGCCCTGTGGACTTATGTGCCATGTTCAACCTCATTTAGGTTTTATCAACAATAATTTTAAAAATGCTAAAATCAATAAAAATACAAATATCAAAAATAAAAATAATTCTTTCTTGTAAATAATTTTTGGGGTAAAATAAATATTTTAAAAGTTATTAAAAATTTTGCACAATTAACTTGAGGTACCGTTTTTTAAACAGACGATGTAGGGTGCTAACACCTTCCCTACTCGTAACCGACTCCCGGACTCATCTCTCTCTCTTTTTTTAGATCAGTTTACCTTTAAATAATTGGGTTTTCTAAGATTTTCTCAATAAAAATTTTAGTGACGACTCCTCTATTTTTACCTTCTCTTCACGGCTCCCGGACCGGACGGTCGCGAGAATCTTGATTTCCCTTATTTAGTCTCCATTGCTTGAAAATTTGTTTGAAAGTCTGTCCTGCATACTATGCTGCACGATATCATAAATTAAACTCCATAAAAAAAAAATTGTAGTCTTTAGCAAAAAAAAAAAAAATTATATGTTTGGTTTACATTTTCATTTCCTAAATTTAAAAATAATTACAACAAAATAGTTATAAAAATATCACCTATTTTCATTCTATTTCTTGTTTATAAAGATTTATACAGAAAACACTGAAAATAATTTTTATTTATTTTCTTTGTAAACAAAAAATAAAATAAAAATAAAGATACATTTTTATAACTATTTTGTTATAATTATTTTTAAATTTAAGAAATGAAAACATAAAATAAAATTACAAACCAAGCACGCCTAGTAGTCCAATTGAGATGCAGTTGTTTCCTAGTTGTCATTTGTCGGAGAAGATTCTAAATAAAAATTCTTGGCAATTCATTTGTTTTCGATTGTTTTCAAATCAACCTCAAAATTCAAACCAAGTATGATAAAGGTGACGTTTGGAAGAACTTATTTAAGCTCCTTTTGACTTATCTGATGACATAAGCTCTTATGTAGTGTGTTTAGCAGAGCTTATAAGAATAACTTATGATATCCCAAAAGGAGTTTTTGACTTATTTTCATAAGTCACTGGGAGAAGCTTATGAAATTATCATAAGAGCTTATGTACTAAACATCCTCTCCGTGTTTTTCACTATTTGAATCCTCTCATACCTTTTTCTTTCTTTAAGCGCTTATGACATAAGCTCTCATGTGATAAGGTCTTATGTGATAAGTTCTTAATTAAGTTGTTTACTCAAACGCACCCAAATACCGCATGAAGAAACTAAAGATGGGGAGACCAGAAAGAAGAAAGGTAGGTAACTAATCCGGGTCCTGTAGATGATATTATTAGACAAGATATATAAGTAGCAATAAATTACTTTAATGGCACTAGTGTTAAAGAAGCGAGAGGATGTCAGAATCAATAATGCAACTGTTTTCATCCTTGACTTTGAGGTCCGTTTGGTAGTCAGGATAAGAGATATAGGATATGATAAGTTATCATATCCTACCTGAAATTGTTGTTTGGTGAGCTAGCGGGATAGGATAAATCAATCTTGTCTCATATCTTATCATGTTCATTTAGTTAAAATTCTATCCCGAAAGAGATGAGTTAGAACCAAGGTTTACAAAACCGGACCGACAATCGAACCGGTGAAAGCAGCGGTTCGAGGTTCAATGGTCCAACCGAGGTTGAACCGTGGTTGAACCGATTATAATTAAATAATATTATTTTAATTTTTAATATAATATTTGTAACAATATTAAACAAAAAAAACAACATAACAACTAAAATTATTAAGTACAATATTTTTTATTTTGAAATTAAACTAAATAAATATAAAGATATATGTTAAAATCATCTTCATAGGGAAAACCAATCCAAAATCTACAACCAGCCCACATATGTTAGAAAACAAAAGAATTGGGTTTTGGCTAAGATGACCCAAATCCTTTTATACTAATTTTTTTTATTTTTTTTAGGAAATCAGTTCAGGCCGGTTCACTACCGGTTATGACCGGTTTTGAACCGGTTCTCCGGTTTTTCCACCGGTTCAATACAGGGACGGTTTTCCCTATGAACCGGACCGACCAAGGTCCCGGTTCCCGGTCGGACCGGCCGGTTCGGTCCGGTTTTCAAAACCTTGGTTAGAACTCAACAGGATAGGATAAGAAATTTTAAATATAATAAAGTATAAAAATATTTTATATAAAAAATTAAAGTATAATAAAATATAATATGATTACTAAAAAATGTATAATAAAATATAGAATAATAAAATATTAATAATTAATTTTAAAAATTATTATTTTTGTCACGATGTTAATTTTGTTACTTTATATTATTTTAAAAACTAAAAAAATAAATAAAAATATTATAATAATTTAAATATATATAAAGTAAAAACTAAAAATGAATATTTAAAACTATAAAAAAAATTAATTTAAGTTAAACAATATTTTAAATATTTTAAATATTATGTGTAATTTTATCGCAGGGACAATTTTGTCTTTTTATATAATCTTAAAAAATGAAAATTATAAAAAACTAAAATCTAATAAAATATGAAAAATTCAGAACAAAAACGAAAACTTTAAAATTCATACTAAAATTACAATGCTATCCAGTTGGTTATCTGGTGGATACCAAACATCGAATAGGATAACAACGTATCCTGCTCATATCCTATCATACTCCTATCTTGCTCTCTTATACTATATGTCTTTATCCTATTCTCCCCACCAAACGAGTCCCTAAAGGATAGATGGTAGTAAGGTACTTCCCTCATGTTTATGAAAGGAGTTATTGTTTGTCCAACAGGTTTGAACATTGTACACCGGACATCCTCTATTTATATATTTTTTACGGTGGTTCCAATTTTTTATATATATTTTTATAAAGGTTTTAAATTTGGGTTCGAAACAGTCACGAAGGTCACGACATTACAATTTAGGTAGTCTCCAAAATTAAATCAAGCACGACCATAATTGTAACAATATCAATCGCATTTTCTAACAATTATGTCTGCAATAATAGAAAACATAATGCGACCGTAGTCAAAACCGCGATCACAATTTAAAACCTTGATTTTTATTCTCTTATTTCTCTAGGAAGAGAGGAGCCTCTAAAACCCTTCGACTATGAGAAGAGTGGAAGTGATTTTCTCATATGTGACAGGCTTCTCATTGAGGAGGAAGTGGATTTTGTGAATCTGGGAGTAAGTTTGGAAAAAGAGATATACAAATGAAAAGTAGTATTTTGTGAAAAAGGGGGCCAGGAGAAAGGTGTGGTGGGAACTAGTGATTTGTCAATATCAGCGTCGATCCGACTGCTGCTAAATCTAAGTGAAACTGAAATTAATAATAGCATCAGCTTGACCCACGTAAAAAATAACAAAAAAAAATTTAAAAAGTATTTTTCAATCTTGCGACAATTTAGCGTCCATTTGACGGATGCTAGGTTGCAAAACACTAAGTTTCACAGCTCAATACCTGAAGAGTGGAAAAAGACGAGATGAGAAGGAAAATTGTGCACCAAGTATTCAAGATGTGGGGCAACACGTTCTTTTAGGCTTAATTCACTCTCACCTATTCTAAACCATTAATTGGTACAACTTGGATTAATGACAAATTTCCTTTAGGATACTTGAGTATAGTTTACACTCCCAAAACTCAAGCCAATACAACAATGATGTTTACAAAATGATAGTTTGTTTTTATTTTCTATGCACTTAAAGGTAAAGGCAAATAAACTTGCAAACTGTTTGAATGTGGGTAGAAATTTGTCTTTTCTAGACATGTGTTTCATGAAAAGACACAACTTTAATTTTCAATAAAGAGATATAGCCTTTAAGCATAAAAGAATTAATGAACTAACACAGTTATTCATCAATGGTTATTGAAACTAACATTCCAAGAAGAGCTACGACCCTCTAATTATATACGTAGGATTTTCATGAACCGATATAACTTCAGCAAATAGTATTTCTTAAGAAAATGGTTATTATAACACCATTTTTTATAAGCAAAATTTTAATTGCTGAAAGTGCATAGGGTACTCCAACCCTTATACCAAAAATTTTAATCGGCCCCTACACCGGTCAACAATAAGACTTGATACATTCAATATGACAAATACACCAATCTGAAAATAAAATTCCAAAAGCGCCACACATTGCAATAAACCAAGATCAGGACCTAATCTAAATCAAGTATAAAATAGAGAGAAAACCAAACTTGAGATTGTCGCAACCAAAAAGAAAACTTGCATTTTCTTTTGGAGAATGAACATGGAGTCGTCATCAATTTTATTTAATTTAGGAAAAATTGGAAAACCCTTAAAAACGGTCTTTGAAACCAAGATCGAGTTCGGGAGCCGATTATGTTTAGGGAAGATTGAACCCCATGACACCCTAGAACATCCATTAAAAATGGTTACCCAAATTAATTTGTACAAATTTTTAGTAACTTTGAAAATATTTACTTTACCCTTTTTACTTGAATTTTTTAGAATCAATCAATTATGCAATCAAAGGGATTCATTATTTTCAAAAGATTTTCATTTTGAAGAGAAACTACTAACTTTAGCATTTATTATTAATTAAGAAAATAAAAAAGAACAAAAAAAAAAGATCAATTACATTAGTAACATTGCAATCACCATAATGAGTTAGTAACAATGATAGAAATTTTAGATGATAGCCTCATTTAAAAATATTCTTGAAAATCAACAAATCATTTACAGAGTTTTGATTCTTCTTAAGCACACAATTTAAGCATTTGACTAAAACTCATCCCAGGAATTCATCAACTAAGGCATATTTTCAAATTTTATCAAATCAAGTTTATAAAGCATTGAACTCACTCAAGTCTTCTAACAGACACGGCTTCCAACAAACATATGGCTTGCAAACTAAAATAAAGCACCCCTTAATCACCATAGCAGGCGCATGGTATAGCACAAAGGGAATGAAACCAAAAACTCATAACTCAGCATACAATCCAAGCAGAACATGAACCATTTTAAGCAAGAACAAAAATAAATAAAAACTCAATAAGAACAGTGTTCCTAATCCAGTGATCAAAGGGAAGAAATTAAGGTTACCAAACAAGATCTTCCTTTGATATTCCTTTTAATGTTCCCCAAATCACAGAGAATGAATTCCAAATAACAGTGACTGAGTGCAATAGTTGTGACTCTCCCTGACTTCTCAATCTACTTTTTCCAAGTTTCTCAACAAAACCAAAAAAACAATGAGAAGAAACGGAACACTTTCCACAGAAAAAAGAAAAAGAACAAGAAATCTGAGAAATTTTTCGAAGTTGACACACACAGATCAAAGAATTTCTTGACCCCCTTTTCTGTCAAAACCCAAAAAAAACTCCCCTTTTCTGTCAAAACGGAGAAAACTCTCTTTTCTCTCAAAACCCAAAGAAAAACCCCCCTCCATTTCTTGTCTTCTGCGTCGCCCTTTATAGGGGTAGAGGAGAGGACTTCATGCTTCTCTTTACCCAACGGCTTCAAGGTTGGTCCCACGAAATCCAGAGCTTGGGCGGTTCTGAGCAGAGATTGCGTGTTCCTAGGTGGAGGTGGCGCGAGCACAGGAAAGGAGGCGATTTGATGTGATGGTTGCGTGTTTGAAGAGAGAAGGAAGTGTAGTGCGATTAAGAGATGGGGTTTTGTCTGATATGTAAAATGGGGTTTTTTGTTTTAGGATTAGGAGTGGGGCTAAGAAGAAGGACCAATGGGTAGAGGAGGTGTAGGGACGACTGGAAGTGGGAAGAGGAAGAGAGGTTTTGTCTGATATGCAAAATGGGGTTTTTTAGGGTTAGGAGAAGTAACTCCATCTCCTTTTTTCTTTACGCTGATTGTTCTTTTCTCCTTCTTTTATTCCTCCTTTCTTCATTATCTTTTTCTTCTTCTTTTTTTATTATTTAGCCTTCAGTCTGAAAGTTAAACATCCAATGGAAGACCTACTCGTCCAACAGAGAGTTAAACATACAATGGAAGATCTGTTCATCCAAGATAAAGTTAAACATGCAGTGGAAGACCTACTCGTCCAACAGAAAGTTAAAAATGCAATGGAAGACCTACTCGTCCAACAGAAACTTAAACATGCAATGGAAGACCTAATCGTCCAACAAAAACTTAAACATGCAATGGAAGACCTACTCGTCCAACAGAAAGTTAAACATGCAATGGACGGAGCCTCCTCGTCCAACAGAAAGTTAAACATGCAATGGAATACCTACTCGTCTAACAGAAACTTAAACATGCAATGGAAGACCTACTCATCCAACAGACCTACTCGTCCAATAGAAAGTCAAACATGCAATGGAAGACCTACTCGTCCAACAGAAAGTTAAACATGCAATGGAAGACCTACTCGTCCAATAGAAAGTTAAACATGCAATGGAAGACCTACTCATCCAACAGAAAGTTAAACATGCAATGGACGGAACCTCCACGTCCAACAGAAAATTAAACATGCAATGGAAGGAACCTCCTCGTCTAACAGAAAATTAAATATGAACCTCCTCCTCGTTTCTTGGTTATTTTCTTTTTCTTCTTTCTTTCTTCACTATGATTTTTAGTCTCCCTGAAACATAATAACATAAAAATTAGAATAAAATGAAGACGGACAAAAATGGGTGTTCACAGTTGGCCCTCTTTACTTGTTGCATACTAGAAGACATGATTAGTCGTGACTTTTCATGTATTGTAGTAATGAACAAGTAAATAAAATGAACACATATTTTGTCCGAAAAAACGTGAGGAGCTCAGAAGAAAACCTTACAGTTTGAAAATAAAATTGCAGTGGATGGAACCTCCTCATCCAACAAGAAAGTAAATATGCAACGAGCCTCGGAGCTCGAAAATAAACTTGCAATGAACCTCAGAGCTCGAAAATAAACTTGCAGTGAGCCTCAGAGCTCGAAAATAAAAATTCAGAAGCTCGAAAATAAAATTACAGTGAGCCTCAGAGCTCGAAAATAAAATTGTAGTGGACGGAACCCCCTCGTCCAACAGGAAAGTAAATATGCAGCGAGCCTCAGAGCTCGAAAATAAAATTACAGTGAGCCTCAGAGCTCGAAAATAAAATTGCAGTGAGCCTCAGAATAAAATTGCAGTGAGCCTTAGAGCTCGAAAATAAAAATGTAGTGAGCCTCGGAGATCAAAGATAAAATTGCAGTGAGCCTCAGAGCTCGACAAAATTCAATCAATAATCTGAAACTAATGGGAATCCTTTCCTTTTGAAGACAGCGGAACCAAATGCTCCATGGAAAAACTTCCACCAACCAAATCCTCGTTCACCGACCACTCTGGGACGAGGCATCACTCATTCTTTTAACAACATTGGTCACCCAAGAATCTGATAACATATGAGGTGGATGTTATGTTTATTCTCCCAAGCTTATTTGCATCATTCTTTTGTCATCCAGTGCATGCTATCTCTTCCATTAAATTTGAAATATTGAGTCCTTTTGGTTCAAACCATTCATTGGTGCTACCATTAGAATTATCAAATCATATCATTAAACTTATATTTACTTTTATTGAGACATGGCCATAGTGATTAAACATGAGAGTGAACACGATAGGGGGTGTGAAAGAAAAGGCTCTTGCCTTAATACGAGAATTTAGTTTGTTAAGAGATAATAACAATATGAGAACAAAATTACAAAAAGGATCGTGAAGATTAAAAGCAAAGATAAGCAAAGAAAATTACGAGAAACACATAAAATTTACCCCAATGTTAGTCCTTTGATGGAGCTTGCATGAAGATGGAGCTTGAAAAGCAAGAAAATGATCCAATCAGAGCCCATCACGGCGTGGCCGTGACAGCCATCACGGCCATGATCGAGTAGAGCTGAAAAGAAAGAATGGAAAAGTCAGAACTGGTCACGGCCAGGCCGTGATGTCCATCACGGCCGTGACATGCCAACTGAACTAGACCCTCACAGGCAGAACTGATCACGGCCTTGCCGTGATGGTGGTCACGGCCGTGATAGATAACCCAGCGAAGCAACTTCCAAGTCAGAATCCGTCATGGCCTGATCGTGACAGGCATCACGCCGTGACGCGTAATATATGGATCTTTAGAAGCTGATTTGATCTGAATTTGTGATTGCTTGGGATTCAAGTTACCCTAATCTATAAATAGAGCACTTAGGCTCGAAAATGGAGGACTTTTTGGGCTGCTACCTTAGGCAAAATTAGGATTTCTCTTCTTCTTCTTCACTTCTCTTAGGTTTTCTTTCATGTTCTTGTTAATCAAGCTTGCTACGAACATGTCAATGCTTGAGTAGTAGTCTTATTTCTAGGGATTGGGGCTGTGCCCAAGATTTGTTTATGGTGACAAATTGACGTTTGGTCTCTTGTTAATTTCGATTTTGTTTTTGATTTGATTTTTATTGCTTTAATTACTCATAAATTCGGTGGCCACTTATTTGCTTGTCGTAGATACTCTAAGGAGGAACCTAGCGGTGAACTTAGGTATCTGATCTATAGGAATCAAGCTTAGGACTTAAATCACGAGAGTTAGAAGCGGTCCTTCGAGGGCTCACGAATTGTCACAAAACTTAAAGGGTTCAATGTTTAATTGGGCACAGTTTTTGTAACCCGAGAGGGAGCATTAACTTATTAAGGATAAATTCGCCTTCAAAGCAATTTTGATAATTAACAAGGGGTAGTCTATTTGGTAACATGAACAATCTTGTTGGTAACCCAATTCCTAGGAATCTCTTTTGATTTGAAAAACCCCTAATTGATTTACTTTCCTATTTTAATTGATTGCGTTCTTAAATATCTGATTTTCTAGTTAATTCTTCGACGGGCAGTCCGTCCCATAAGCTTTTAATTTTGCATCCGTTTACTTGTCAGCGAACTCCGGCCAAAATTGGAGTTCATGTCTTTACTCGTTTCTTATAACGATAATAGGTTAACTATAGTTACACCAATTATCTAATAAGAAACAAGTAAAGAGGGGCAGCTGTGAACACCTAATTTTGTCCGGGTATTTTATCCTTTTAATTAATATTTGCAAAATAAAAAATGGAAAATACAGAAATAATAAAAATGTGTTTATGTTATTAGCCCAACTTGTTCTGTTACAAGTTGTTTTGAATCCAAGCCCAAGAAAAAAAAATAAAAAAAAATAATAATAAAAAAAAATAAAAAAATAAAATAAAAAATACAACAAACTCTGAAAGGAACATTTCACTCCCACCATAGCTCCCTATCTTCCATTTCAAGTAAACACCAGAAGACTTTCTTTCATCTTGTTTCAGGCTCTTTCATTTTTTTGACAAAACAACAACACAGTAGTCCCTATTCTTTGTACCACCCAAGCATAAAGTTATTTTGCAGCAACACCCATCAGTGGTCCCTTTCCTACACAGCTGGCCAACAGAGATGTTTGTCATCTTCTCCCCTTTGATGCCAATATAAGTCGCACAGTAGAAGAAGCAAGGGGGAGGAAAAATTCTTCTTCTCCACTTCTCTGTTTCTGCTCTCAAAAAAGGAACAAAATCGTCAACCAAAATATTGAGAGGAAGATAGCAAGAACAGAGGAGAAAACTAAAGAGAGAAAAACACCTGAGACCAATTTTCTTGATATCCTTAGCCATGACCACTCCCTCTTTGATCTTTTTTTTCATTCTTCTTCTCCTACTGACAGGACCGATCCTTCCCCCTGCATCACCTTCTTCCTTTCATCCTTCATCTTCTTCAACAAACCAGCCACACACACACATTCACCATAAACCCATCACCTTCATCTTTCTCCTCTCATCCTACCATTTCTCTTCTACAACCCAACAACAATAAAAAGAAAAAACAGAAAAAAAGGCCACACCCACACCACTCACCATCTTCACCCTCACGTCTGATTCGCCTTGCTCCGTCACTGTGCGTAGTCGCGTTTAGAGAGCAAACCACCACATCCTCCTCCATCCTCAGATCGGCGCCTCCCCTGCCACGGGAGTTTCAGATCTGCTCTCTATCGCCATCCTCGCCGTGACCCAGATCCACCGAACGGCCGAACGCAGATCCGGGTCTCCGGAACGGCCGTCCACCACGCGGGCCGCCGTGGACCAGACGCCCTTCGCTCCGCCGCATCGCTCGCTCGCTCCTCTGTGCCTGCCAAGATCGTCTCCCTCTCTGCACTTTGGTAACATACCAGAAGCTCCCCACTGTGTCCGTTCCTTTTCCTTTTGTTTCTTATCATTATGAATGGTTTTTGTTATAAGCATGAGGTTGGGCTTCTAGTGTTTTGGGCTTATGATGGTGTCTGATTTGTTTCTATCTTTTATTTTTTATGGTAACTTTTGGTCTATTTTTGGGATCCAATATGAACTCAAAAATAGCAATCCAAGTCTCTTCCAAAAAATAAAAAAAAATAATAGTAAAATTAACCCTTTTTTTAAAAAAATAAGAGGGTTAGACGAGATGAACCTCTTGTTAATCCCTTTTAGGACGTCTGAGTTGTAACAACTTGGTGATCCTAAATCCTTTTTTCAAAAAAGAAAAAAATAATATTGTATAAAAATCCTTTTAAATTTTTTTTTTATTCACGTAACAATTTACAACGTTGATGTACGATTTTTCGTCCTCAAGTGTTGTAAAAATTGTAAGGGTCCATCGTATAGCTCCGCTATCTTTAACCCTGTGCAAAAGTAAAATATCTTTTATAAGAAATAATAAATTTTCAACTTGCTCTTTTAACAAATTTTATCCAACATTTTTGTAAAATATATATATATATATATAATAAAAATCCTTTTTTAATTCACGCAACAATCTACGATGTTGATGTATGATTTTTCATCCTCAAGTGTCGTACGAATTGTAAGGGTTTATCGTGTAGCACTGCTATCTTGAACCTTGTGCAAGAGTGAATTTATTCTGAAATAAAATCCTTTTTAAAAAAAAAAATTGAAATCAAAACAAAATCAAATCTTTTTTAAAGAACTACGTGGCTTTGAGTTTCCCATCGCACCCGGGAATACGTAGGAGCAAGATAAATCATCTTGTCGGGCCAAAACTAAATTTTCCTTTTTTTGTGTCTCTTTTTATGTTAAAATAATTAATCAAAAATATTTAAACTTTTCTATTTTTAGGGATGCTCTATGGACACGGTGCCATGTTCAATCCCTTAGATTTGAGGTTGCCCTGTGGACTCATGTGTCATGTTCAACCTCATTTAGTTTTTATAAACAATAATTTTAAAAAACGTAAAAAATTAATAAAAGATTTAAAATATTAAAAATAAAAGAATAATTCTTTCTTGTAAATAATTTTTGGGGTAAAATAAATATTTAAGAGGTTATTAAAATGATTTTTGCACAATTAACTTGAGGTACCGTTTTTAAACGGGCGACGTAGGGTGTTAATACCTTCCCTACTCGTAACCGACTCCCGGACTCATCTCTCTCTTTTTTAGACCAGTTAACCTTTAAATAATTGGGTTTTCTAAGATTTTCCCAATAAAAATCTTAGTGGCGACTCATCTGTTTTTATCCATCTTTTCGCGGCTCCCGGACGGGACGGTCGCGACACCAATGAGCACTGTAATGCTATATACTTAGGGGATGATAAGCTTGGGCTAGTTGAAAAGGATGTGGAATGTGAGGAGGACATGAGTGAACATGAAGAGATAGAGCCAAAGCATGTCCCTCCACCACCGTACCAATCCCCAATACCTTTCCCACAAAGGTTGGTCAAGAAAATGCAAGTAGAAAAAGAAACTAAGAGCTTAATTGAGGAGCGTGATGCCGTGATAAAAACAAATATGCCTCATAAACTAAAAGACCAGGAAGTTTCTCTATTGTTTGCTCAATTGGAGAATTAAAAATAGACCAAGCCTTATGTGACTTAGGGGCTAGTGCGAGTTTCATGCCGCTTACTATCTTTGAGAGGTTAGGAACCAAGGAATTGAGTCCATCCAAGTCCTTTTTACAATTTGAGGATGGATCAACTAAAACTCCTCTAGGCATACTAGAGAATGTTCCCATAAAGGTAGGGAAATTTTTCATTCCTATCGATTTCATGGTGTTGGACATGAACGGGAATTCTAAATTCTCTATCATTCTTGGAAGGTCATTCTTGGCCACGGCTGGAGCGATAGTAGACGTAAAAAATGGCAAGCTCTCTCTGAATGTAGAGGAAGGTAGGATGAATTTTGATTTGACTAACTCATATAACAACCCTCCTTTTGAGAGTCATGTGTGCAGGATCGAGATAATGTCTCCAGAGGTGAAGGAAGAGCCTAATATGGAAGCAACTCCCAAACTTTACATGACAAATGATGCACCAAATAATGATGAAATGGGAGTTGCTCATCATGTGGAGTTAGAACTTCCGCCGAGAGTAAGTAAGGCCATGAAACTCAGAGTAAAAAGAGCAAAGCGAAAGCACAATTGGCCACATGAACAAAATAGGCTCTTTGAAGGACTTCCTTGGAAGAGAGGTGTTCTTTCACCTCCACGCCCAGCTGACCCCTGTTGATTGAAAGAAGTATGGTCAAGCTTAAGACCGTAAATAAGCGCTTCTTGTGAGGCAACCCAAGTTTTCTTTCCCTTTCCAATTTGTTTTTGAATTTGGTCTTTGAATAATTTGAGAAGATTAAGAGAATAAAGATCACTAATTGATGGTTTTGGCAAGTATTTTCAGGTTATGAAGGCAGGAGGAGCAAAAAGGCATGGAAAAATAAAGTCAGAATTGATTACGCCCAGGCCGTGATGGCCCTCACGCCCGTAATGGGGACTCGCTTAACACCAGAACTAGTCACGGCCCAGCCGTGATGAACATCACGGTCGTGACCTGTCTTCCAGCAGCTCTTTGACTGGCATGTGAGCCAACACCCTTCACCACCTCGGTGAGTTGTTCCATTTTTCTCCTCTCTCCGACTTGATTATTTACATTGGGGACAATGTAAGTTTTTAAGCATGGGGTAGGGGTATTTTTGCATTTTTGCATTTTTCATGTTGCATTCATATAGGCATAGTTTTGCATGAGCACATGATTAGATTTCCCTTTGCTTGGAGTATGCATCCAATTGTGAGAACTTTGTGCCAAATGAATTGAGACAGTGTATTTTTGAACCCAATTTTTGTATTCTTGTGGTAGGCTAAAAATAAAAATGCTTGAGATGATCTTTTGATAGTTAATAATCAGCATGTGGTTCCTTAGATTTATGTTTCTCATTGATTTTAAACTACTAAATGTGAGATTTTTGAGCCTAAAAGGGGTACTCACTAAATCTACCCCATTCTTTGTAATTGAGTGTTTTATTCATGTAGGATTGTATTCTTTAGAACTTGACTTGAAACCGTTTTGAAACCTAAAAATTTTTGAAAACATATTTGAAAATGATTGAGGCACTAGGTATTTTCTGGCCTTCTGAGCTTTGATTGATTAAATGCTACCCCTTAGTTGCCCAATTTTGAGCCTAAAAAAATAAAATACTTTTCTTGGTACCTTGAAATATTTTGATGAATGATGCTTGGTATGGCACCTTTTAAAGTATTGCTAAAAGGGTAAAAAGGTAGTTTGAAAAATAAATCGTGGGATGAGAAAGTTAGAAAAATATTTCTCTTAAGTTGAAAATCTCCCCTTCTCCAAATAAATAAAATAAAATAAATAAACAAAAAAATGGAGAAGGGGATGAGAAAAAGAAAGTGAGAAATAAAATAAAATAAAAATAAAATAAAAAAGAAAGAAAGGTGGGAAAGTGAACTAAAACCCAAAAAAGTATTTTAGAAGGGTGTCATGCTTTGCAATGTTTGATATTTTGTTTAGCCTTCTTGAATTTTCCTTTTCTTGATTTCCCCACCTAACAATTTATCTCATGGCCCCATTACAACCAAAATAAAAGACCTCCTGATTCCTATGTGTTTTCATTGATAAAGTAGAGATTTGGTTAATAGTCAAGCTTATGGTAGAATACATTCCTTGAGGAAATTGAGCGAATTGTCATATACCCTTAAACACTTGAGTGAGGTGAGAAGAGTGCCCAAATCAGTGAGAGATATGAACTTAGGGAACCTAAGCTTCTAATTGGACTTGAAATTGATTGTCTCTTTGGTACTTATTTGGATGTTCCTATTACTTGGATTTATTACTCGAGTTCTTTGCTCACTGTTCATACTCTGATTATCTATCCTGTCTGGCCTTGGTTATTGCTTAAGGACAAGTAAAATCTTAAGCTTCGGGTAGTTTGATGAGTGTGATTTCACCTCATATTTCTTTATCATATTGCATGCATTTGCATGTATTTTAGGCATTTTTAATTTGATTTTTGTTAGTTTTTACCTTGGAACGGGTAAGGTGGTTTTGTGGTGTTGTTGTGCAGGAATTGGAGATTAAAATGTTCAAGATCAACCATGATGGAGCTTGCATGAAAATGGAGCTTGAAAAGCAAGAAAATGAGCCAATCAGAGCCCATCACGACATGGCCGTGACAGCCATCACGGCCATGATCGAGTAGAGCTGAAAAGAAAGAATGGAAAAGTCAGAGTTGGTCACGGCCAGGCCGTGATGTCCATCACGGCCGTGACATGCCAACTGAACCAGACCCTCACAGGCAGAACTGATCACGGCCTAGCCGTGATGGTGGTCACGGCCGTGACAGACCAACCAGCGAAGCAACTTCCAAGTCAGAATCCATCACGGCCTGGCCGTGACAGGCATCACGGCCGTGACGCGTAATATATGGATCTTTTGAATCTGATTTGATCTGAATTTGTGATTGCTTGGGATTCAAGTTACCCTAATCTATAAATAGAGCACTTAGGCTCGAAAATGGATGACTTTTTGGGCTTCTACCTTAGGCAAAATTAGGATTTCTCTTCTTCTTCTTCTTCTCTTTTCTTAGTCTTTCTTTCATGTTCTTGTTAATCAAACTTGCTACGAACATGGCAATGCTTGAGTAGTAGTCTTATTTCTAGGGATTGGGACTGTGCCCAAGATTTGTTTGTGGTGACAAATTGACGTTTGGTCTCTTGTTAATTTCAATTTTGCTTTCGATTTGATTTCTATTGCTTTAATTACTCGTAAATTCGGTGGCCACTTATTTGCTTGTCGTAGATACTCTAAGGAGGAACCTAGCAGTGAACTTAGGTATCGGATCTATAGGAATCAAACTTAGGACTTAAATCACGAGAGTTATAAGCGGTCCTTCGAGGGCTCACGAATTGTCACAAAACTTAAAGGGTTCAATTTAAATTCAATTACCATGAGAGTATGGGTTGTTTTAATTGGGCACGGTTTTTGTAACCCAAGAGGGAGCATTAACTTATTAAGGATAAATCCGCCTTCAAAGCAATTTTGATAATTAACAAGGGGTAGTCAATTTTGTAACATGAACAATCTTGTTGGTAACCCAATTCCTAGGAATCTCTTTTGATTTGAAAAACCCCTAATTGATTTGCTTTCCTATTTTAATTGATTGCGTTCTTAAATATCTGATTTTCTAGTTAATTCTTATTACAAAATAAAATCAAATCTTTCCCAAATCCTTTTTTATATAGTCCAGTTTAATTGATTTAATAATTAATGGTTGTTTGAGATCACGGTCTTTGTGGGATCGATCTTTTTATTACTTGACGACGAAGCCGGTACACTTGTCGGAGCCTCACCAAGATGGGCTCTGGCAAGCATACCGGATCGAAGCAAGTATTAATAAAACGGTGAGAAATCGAGTATCGAACTCAGGGATTGGGAAACCAAGTGTCACTTCACAAATTAAACAACTGTTTTAGATTAAGAAATAGGTTTGAAAAGATTTCAAGAAAATAAAAGAAACAATAAAAGAAATAAAATGTTTTTTGGGTTTTTAAATATGAAAAGAGGTTTCCCGGAATTAGGTTGCCAACAAGACCGCTCATGCTACTAAATTGACTACCCCTCTTGTTAATTATCGAAATTTGCTTTGAAGGCGAATTTATCCTAAATAAGTTAATGCTCCCTCTCGGGTTACAAGAACCGTGCCCAATTAAACCAACCCCTACTTTCGTGGTAATTGAATTTAAATTGAGCCCTTTAAGTTTTGTGACAATTCATGAACCCTCGAAGGACCGCTTCTAACTCTCGTGATTTAAGTCCTAAGTTCAATCCCTATAGATCCAATACCTAAGTTCACCGCTAGGTTCCTCCTCAGAGTATCTATGACATGCAAATAAGTGCGCACCAGATTCACAAGTAATTCATGCAATAGGAATTAAATCGAAAGCAAATTGAAATTGACAAATATTAAAACGTCAATTCATAACATAAAACAAATCTTGGGCGTAGCCCCAATCCCTAAAAACAAAAAGACTACTCAAGCATGGCCATGGTCATGGCAAGCTTGATTAACAAAAGCATAAAAGAAAATATAAGAGAGAAGAAGAAATTGGAGAAGAAGAGAAATCCTAGTTTTTTACCTAAGGTAGCAGCCCCGGTCCTCCTATTTTCGAGCCTAATTGCTCTATTTATAAGGTAGGGTAATTTGCATCCCAAGCAATTACAAAATAAAATAAAATCAGCTTTTAAAATTCCAGATATTGCACGTCACGGCATTGATGGCTATCACGGCCAGGCCGTGATAGATTCTGTCTTAGAAAACTTGGCTCTAATGGCCTGTCACGGCCGTGATGGCCATCACGGCCTGGCCGTGACAGGTTCTCACTTTTGTGTACTTTCCCTTTCAGCCTTGTTCGATCATGGCCGTGATGGGCTCTGTTTGGCTCAGTTTCTTACTTTTTCAAGCTCCATCTTCATGCAACCTCCATCATAATTGGTCCTGAGCATTTTAATCTTCATATCAAAATCAATATCTCCAAATTAATTGTCAAATATTATCATATCCTTTATTGTTGTGATAGGCAATTATTATCCAAATCCAATTTGATTTGGATCCAATCTTTTATCTCAATGCCAATTGAATTATCTTTTAATCATAATAATTCAAATCCAAATTGATTTGGATTCAAATCCGTCATGTGGGCCCTTGCAGTTTACTCGGCAACCTTCAATTTAATTTCAATCCTTCTTCTTTGTCCTCTCCTAAAAATAAGAAAATATCATAAAATTAATAAAAATCTAATTAAATGCACACATTGACTCTAAAATAACCAAAATAGGAAAACAAAGTCTAATTTGGGCTAAATCAAGCATTTAACAAAATTTAATTGATGAAATCTGCTCTAAAATAATAGATAAAATATCATAAGCCAGCAGATTATCAAACACCCCAAACTTAAACTTTGCTTGTCCTCAAGCAAACTAAAGCTCAAAAAGACTCAAAACTTGGCAAGCTCAATGGAATCAATCAAACTTCACATAATCTTCATGCAATTTTACCAAAACAATTCCAATCAATGTTTCCCCCTATTTCATTATAGTAATCCCAACATTCATTTACTTCAAACAAAGAGAATTCCATCATTCATGAAATTATTAATCTAAGCAAAGGGTTCGAGTTACACACAAAAGGGAGATCACAAATTTCAAACATTTGCCTTCCTCACAAGGGCATTTAATAATTCACTCATTCGCTCAATTTGTCTAGGATATCAACTTTCACTCAATTTCACATTTCAAGAGCACTTTCCATGAATTTGATTTTCATCTCAAAAATAGTTCCCTCGAAAACATGCATGCATCATCAAAAGGTCTTTCATAAGTTGTAATGTAGCCTGGCTAAAGGTAGGATATAATAAGGTGCTAGGCTTTACAACCCTAGGAATTAAGAGAGCATGAAGCTTTGTACACTATTATTTTCACTCTAATTCCTTTTTCCATTTTTATTTTTGACGCTTTGGGTGGCTACAACCTATTTCCTTTGACACCCTTTTATTTTGCCCTTTTTTGGCATTTTTTATTTTTATTCTTTTTCTTTTTCCCTTTGCCTTTGGCTTCAACCTATATTTTTTTCTTTTTCTCAATCCAAAACAACATATCATATCCTTGTAGCCACCCCAAACTTAGTTTCCTTCAAACCTTGTCTTGCTAAGCATCTATGCTCTCCTAAATCCTAAGATTGGGTTGACATGGTTTTTCCAGATTTTTGGCATATAACATAAGGTCATCAAGAAACAATAGGCTATTAGGCTCAATGTGGTTAACTAGGGAACATGCATTAGGGATGGTTCTTTTTAGGCCAAGTAGCTATTTCAAAGAAAATTGCCTAAATCATTTGATGCAAACATATAACCATGCAAACCATGAAGAGATTCAAGCAAATCCAGGAAAGTGCAACTTAAAAGTGATTCACACAATTTAAAAACAATGTTGGAGGCTCAAATTCCTCACCCGGACATTTTTTAGCAAATTATTTAACCGAGATACAATCCCTAGTGTATGCACCCCTTCACCCCAAACTTGTCATAAATCATGCATTCCAAACAAAAATTCTCAAAGTTCAATTTTCAATTTTTCATGGGGATCAATTTTCAGATTTTCAAAACCTAGAGGGAATTCATCAAAAATCAACATATATCATGCAATCCATCTATGCTAAATTCAATTAAATTCCTTCAAGCTTACCAACACAAGACTCATACAAATATGACTCAAGTAAAGAAAAGCAAAATAATTAAAAAGAGAAAGGTTTAGAAAAACTCATTGAAGATGCTTCCACCCGGATCCCATAGCCTGTGGTAAAAAGACCAAGAGATGCCCAAGATGTAAGACCTTCCACCGGGATCCCATGGTTTGTGGAGTGGAGATGGAAGAAGCAAGTGTGATGAGATTCCATTGACTTCTTTAAGTGATATGATGAGCTCACTTCCTCCTGGGTCAAATGGTAAGTCACCTACTCCAAGAATGGCCTTTATGTAATTAGTTTCTCCATGAAGCATTAGAACCATAACATTTTTAGGCGACCTCAGAGCCTTTGCCACTGTTGATGAAAACTCCCAATTCTCGGGCAATGATTTGAACTCCAAAGTTGGTATTTTCACAAAGTAATGTTGTAGACAAATAGAAGGTACCAACTTTGTTATATCCAAACATGCATGCAAACCAACATACTTATCCAACTCATAATTTTTAGACTTCTCAATAGGAATGGTGAGAGAAGTATTTTCCACATGATTGGTCTCTTTTGTCACTTGCAAAGGAACAATAGAAGATATTTCCTCCTTGCACTCCTCTTCATGATCCTCTCCTCTTGAATCATCTTCCACCACCACTTCGTCTTCATTCAAGTCCATGCTAGCAAATAGATTCTCTTCAATTTGAATTCCATGTTGCTTTTCTGCTAGCAATTTAGAAAATTCACTAGCTTGTTCTTCTAATTTTTGAAAGTTGTTACTTAGCATATCCGTTACCAGTTAAGAACGTTTCTTACGCATTTTATGCCTTTTAATCGTGCCACTAAATTCCTCCTTGCAACGCTCTATGCTCTGGATCAAATGTTGAGCATCTATATCCCAAAGTGATTCCATCACATCGGGATCCAGTTTAATGTTTGGTGGTGGTTGTAAGGATGACAAATAGGATCTCCATTCGTCTTTGGAGTATATCTTCACGTGCTTATCAGTGATACCATCAAACACGATCCAATCAAGTTGATATTCCCAAGTTGGATAGTAACGATAGTCCATGTGTTTCATCAACCTTGCACAAACAACACTCAAAAGAAAAGGTCAAATATATACAAATAAAAATTAAAAAGACTAAAGTAGTTGCCTCCTTTGTTACTAATGATATTGGTATTGCCAATCCCCGGCAACGGCGCCAAAAACTTGATGGGCTCCGGCAAGCGTACCGGATCGAAGCAAGTAATAATAAAATAGTGAGAAACCGAGTATCGAACTCAGGGATTAGGAAACCAAGTGTCACTTCACAAATTAAGCAACTTTTTTAGATTAAGAAATAGGTTTGAAAAGATTTCAAGAAAATAAAAGAAACAATAAAAGAAATAAAATGTTTTTCGGGTTTTTAAATATGAAAAGAGGTTTCCAACAATTGGGTTGCCAACAAGACCGCTCATGTTACTAAATTGACTACCCCTCTTGTTAATTATCGAAATTTGCTTTGAAGGAGAATTTATCCTAAATAAGTTAATGCTCCCTCTCGGGTTACAAGAACCGTGCCCAATTAAACCAACCCCAACTCTCGTGGTAATTGAATTTAAATTGAACCCTTTAAGTTTTGTGACAATTCGTGAATCCTCGAAGGACCGCTTCTAACTCTCGTGATTTAAGTTCTAAGTTCAATCCCTATAGATCCAATACCTAAGTTCACCGCTAGGTTCCTCCTTAGAGTATCTATGACATGCAAATAAGTGCACACCAGATTCACAAGTAATTCATGCAATAGGAATTAAATCGAAAGCAAATTGAAATCGACAAAAAGTAAAACGTCAATTCATAACATAAAACAAATCTTGGACATAGCCCCAATCCGTATAAACAAAAAGACTACTCAAGCATTGCCATGGTCATGGCAAGCTTGATTAACAAAAGCATAAAAGAAAACCTAAGAGAGAAGAAGAAATTGGAGAAGAAGAGAAATCATAGTTTTTTGCCTAAGGTAGCAGCCCTAGTTCTCCTATTTTCGAGCCTAATTGCTATATTTATAAGGTAGGGTAATTTGCATCCCAAGCAATTACAAAATCAGATAAAATCAGCTTTTAAAATTCCAAATATTGCGCGTCACGACATTGATGGCTGTCACGGCCTGGCCATGACAGATTCTGTCTTAGAAAACTTGGCTCTGATGGCCTGTCACGGCTGTGATGGCCATCACGGCCTGGCCGTGACAAGTTCTGACTTTTGTGTACTTTCCCTTTCAGCCTTGTTCGATCATGGCCGTGATGGGCTCTGTTTGGCTCAGTTTTCTTACTTTTTCAAGCTCCATCTTCATGCAAGCCCCATCATAATTGGTCCTGAGCATTTTAATCTTCATATCCAAATCAATATCTCCAAATTACTTTCCAAATCTTATCATATCCTTTATTGTTGTGATAGGCAATTATTATCCAAATCCAATTTGATTTGGATCCAATCTTTTATCTCAATGCCAATTGAATTATCTTTTAATCATAATAATTCAAATCCAAATTGATTTGGATTCAAATCCGTCATGTGGGCCCTTGCAATTTACTTGGCAACCTTCAATTTAATTGCAATCCTTCTTCTTTGTCCTCTCCTAAAAATAAGAAAATATCAGAAAATTAATAAAAATCTAATTAAATGCACACATTGACTCTAAAATAACCAAAATAGGAAAACAAAGTCTAATTTGGGCTAAATCAAGCATTTAACAAAAATTAATTGATGAAATATGCTCTAAGATAATAGATAAAATATCATAAGCCAGCGGATTATCACATGTAGAGCATATGGCAGCATTTCGTGCCAGTCTTTATAATTTACAACCATTTTGGCAACGATCTTCTTGATATTTTTGTTTGCTGCCTCAACTGCACCATTCATTTGAGGTCTATAAGGAGCTGAATTATGGTGTTTGATTTTGAAACCATCGTAAAACTTTTGAATCTCGGCACCATTAAGATTAGCAGCATTACCTGTGATTATCCTCTCTGGGATCCTGTATCTACAGACGATATCCTTCTTGTGGAACTTGAGAAACGCCTTTTGAGTTATGTTGGCATATGAAGCAGATTCTACCCATTTAGTGAAATAGTCTATCGCTACCAAAATGAAACGATGACCATTGGAAGCCTTGGGATTAATGGGACCGATGACATCTATTCCCCACATCGAAAAAAGCCATGGGGATACTAAATTGTGCAGTGGAAATGGAGGTGCATTAACCCCGTCTGCATACATCTGACATTTTTGGCATTTACGAACATGCTTTATACAATCTAACACCATAGTAGACCAATAATAACCACTTCTCAAGATTTTCTTCGCCATCATGTGACCATTGGCATGAGTTCCACAGATTCCTTCATGAGCTTCGATCATGATCAATTTAGCTTCGCGAGCATCCACACATCTGAGTAGTGTACCATCATATCCTCTTTTATATAGGACTTCCTTGCTTAAGAAATAAGGCATAGCCAGTCTTCGGATGGTCTTTCTATTTGCTTTGCTCGCTTCTGCCGGGTATTCCTTGTTCTGAATATATTGCTTGATGTCATGATACCAAGGCTTACCATCAGGTTCTCCTTCCACATGGGCACAGTATGCTGGTTCATCTTGCACTCTAACTTGGATGGGTTGGACATTGGTATGGATATCCAGCTTGGTCATGGCAGCTGGTGTGGCTAAAGCATCAGCAAACTGATTCTTGTCTCGACTTAAATATGAGAAAGTAATCTCGTCGAACTTTGAAATCAACTGAGTCAAGTATTTATGATACGGAATCAACTTTGAGTCTTTGGTTTGCCATTCACCATTGACTTGGTAAATGATTAGAGCTGAATCCCCGAAGACTTTCAACTGCTTTATACCAAGTTCAAGTGCCATTTGTAATCCGTCAGCACATGCCTCGTATTCTGCAATATTATTCGTACATTCAAATTTCAGTTTTACGGTCACTGGGTACTGCTTGCCGTTTGGTGAGATAACCACTACTCCTATACCACTGCCATGCATATTGACTGCTCCATCAAAATACATTTTCCACACATCTTCCTGTTTTTCATCTTCCTCGAGGGACACTATCTCTTCATCTGGGAACTCGGAATTGACAGGCCATCCATCCTCAAGAGGATTCTCTGCTAAATGATCAGCAATCGTACTTCCTTTGAAGGACTTCTGAGTCACATATTTGATGTCAAATTCTGACAATATCACTTGCCACTTCGAAACTCTTAAGGAGATATGAGGACTTTCGAAGATATACTTCAAAGGATTCATTCGAGAAATTAGCCAAGTGGTGTGATATAACATGTACTGTCTGAGTCTTCTGGAGGTCCACACTAGCGCGCAACAAGTCATATCGATTGCCATATAATGAGCCTCACAGGCATTAAACTTCTTACTCGGATAGTAAATTGCCTGCTCCTTCCTTCCAGATTCATCATGTTGTCCCAGCATTGCCCCCATTGAGGTTGGCAATATAGCGAGATAGAGTAACAATGGACGACCTTGGGTAGGTGGTACCAATAAGGGGGATTTAGTAAATATGTCTTTATCTTGTCAAAGGCTTCTTGACAGTTATCATCCCATCTTCCCGGATTATTCTTCCTGAGGAGTCTGAAGATTGGCTCGCATGTGCTGGTCAAATTTGCAATGAAGCGTGCAATGTAGTTCAACCTTCCAAGAAAACCCCTTACTTCTCGTCGTTCTTAGGTGCTGGTATGTCACGTATTGCTTCTACCTTGTTAGGGTCCACCTTTATTCCTTCTCTACTGACAACAAAGCCAAGTAAATTCCCTGCGGATGCACCAAAAGTACATTTTGCAGGGTTGAACCGCAACTTGTACTTCCTTAGCCGCTCGAACAACTTTCGTAAAACTGCTACATGACTTTCTTCTTCCTTGGACATAGCGACTATATCATCAACATATACCTCTACCTCCTTATGCGTCATATCATGTAACAATGCTACCATAGCACGTTGGTAAGTGGCCCCGGTGTTCTTCAACCCAAAAGGCATCACTTTGTAACAAAAAGTTCCCTAAGGAGTGATAAAAGTTGTTTTTTCTTTGTCATCATCATCCATGAGGATCTGATTGTACCCAGAATACCCATCCATGAAAGAAAACCTATGACTTCTGACTGTACTGTCTATGAGGACATCAATATGAGGTAGCGGGAAATCATCCTTTGGACTGGCTTTATTCAGATCTCGGTAATCCACGTACATTCTGACCCTTCCATCCTTCTTTGGTACTGGAACAATATTGGCTACCCATTCCGGGTGTCTAGCTACTTCCAGAAAGCCAGCTTCTAACTGCTTGGTCACTTCTTCCTTGATCTTCAGCGACATCTCAGGATGCATCCTCCTTAATTTTTGCTTCTTTGGAACCACATCTGGGTATAAGGGAATTTTATGTGATGCTATCTCAGGATCTAAACCTGGCATGTCTCTGTAGGACCATGCAAAGACGTCCAGATACTCTTTGAATAGTGTAACCATTTCTTCACGCTCCGGGTTATCCACTATTTACAACTCCTTTTTGTCTTCCTCGGTCCCTATATTGATTACTTCTGCAACCTCATCATTCGAGCTAATCCCTTCTTCTGACCGTTTCACCATCTTCATGAATTCTTCAATGTCCTCTTCTTCCTCATCGGATTCAAGGTTGTATTCATCAACGGCCGCGAGGGAATCAATAAATGAGTTTTCAAAGTCCCTTTACTGAGGTAAATCTTTAGTGAAAGAAGTATTCCTGGAAGAAAAAAGTCGAGAATAGGAGAAGTGTAGGCAAGAGTCTTATTCATGAAATAAAAGTTTAAACAAAGTAAAGAAATAAAAGAGTGAGAAAAGAAACGATTGAACCAAAAGGAAAACACCAGTCAAAGTGCTACATTCTCATTCATGTCTCAAACAAAGTAAACATCAGTTCAAATTTAGTACAATAAGATAATTACTTCATGGAAATAACATCAACAAACGGTTCAGATCGCCAATTATTGAGAACTTCATCGCTAGCAGGGAGATAGATGACATGGTTCTCGTCCAGCTCCTCTTCAAGTGTGCTGATAGTGAAGTAAGGGGAAAATGACTTTTCAGGACTGATAACTTCAGCAGCTACTGGGAAAGTCTCTGTCAGAAGGGGAAGATACTTTCTCTCACCACTTCTTTCTTGTCCTCGAGGGTCATGAATTTCATCTTTTCTGCTAAGTAGGGTTGATACCCCAATCCATGCCTTCCTTCTCTCATAGTTGCTTCAATTGGTTGAGAGATCCCTTGAAGCTTAGGCCCTAGGCCTTTTCCTCTTTGATACCCAATCTTTTCCATGATGTGGATTGCTACTTCATTCACATTCTCCATTGGGGGCTCCCTTTTGCTCTGTACTTTCTACATAAGGTATTGCGGCGGGCTTTGTCAACATAATTTCCTCTTCACCACGGACAGTAATCACGGACCCATCTTGAATATATTTCAAACACTGATGCAAAGTCGATGGAACAACTCCTGCTTCATGAATCCAAGGTCTTCCAAGAAGCATAGTATAAGCTGGTTAGATCTCCATGACCTGAAAGAGGACAGAAAAACAACTAGGCCCTATTTCAAGGGACAGAGTTATCTCCCCTAAGATTCCTCTTGCAGTCCCATCAAAGGCTCGTATAATCATTTCTTGTGGTGTCAAATCCGCCATGCTTATGCTTAGTTGCTCGAGAGTGAGCATTGGAATCACATTCAACACCGAACCACCATCTACAAGCACTTTTGCAATCACAAACCCTTTACACTTTAGGGTAATGTGTAAAGCTTTGGAGCTACTGCGGGATTTCGAAGTCACTTCATCTTCTGAGAAAGTAATCATGTTGACACGCCTTATTGGGTCCATCATATTTACCACATTCTCCGAAGCGACGTCAGGCTTGACATACGCTTCATTCAACACCTTCAATAATCCCTTACGATGCGACTCTGGAGTCAAGACGAGCGATAAAAGAGATATCCTCGACGGAGTTTTCTTTAACTGTTCTACCACATCATATTCACTTTGCTTCATGATCTTCAGAATCTCTTCCTCTTATTTTCCCTTTCCTTCATCTATGGTCTCCTTTTCTTTGGATTCCTTCATTATTTCTTCTTCGACAAGGTTGTAGCATCGCCCGCTCCTTGTAATGCCTCCAATTCTCACAATATTAGTAACTTGGGCCTTCGAGGTCTCTCCCACAGCTCTGGCTAGTTCAACCTTCTGTTCATAATTCCATGGTACAGCATGTGTATCAACATAAGCAAAAGGAGTTGGCTTCTTCACCCTTACAATGACTCTTTCCGGGGTTGGGGCTGAAGCTTTGTTCATAGGTGGTACTCGGAGTACAACTTTTTCAACTACATTGATTTCCTCCGTAGCACCCCGTCTAGCTTGAATTACCCCCAAGGTGAGTAATCCCTGAACCCGGGCTTTGAAATCCCAACAAGTTTCGACGTCGTGCCCTACTTGCCCATTATGATAGTCACACCTTAGATCTTTGACTTACCTCCTTTATTCTCTTGGAATTCTTACTGGTGCAACAATGTTGTATCCCACCTTCTTTAGTTCTTCGAAGATCTTTTGCATTGGCACTCGCAATTCCAGTACCTTCCTGATTGGGGACCCTCTTACCTCCAAATTGTTCACCCGATTTCCATCATTATGATTCGGGATTGGATTCTTAATAATATTAGGTGCAACCTCTTCTTAGCTTCCCACAAGCAATCAACTTTCTCACTGCCGTCTTAAAAGCTTCACAATCCTCAATGGAATGTCCTGTGACCTCCATGTGATACTTACAAGTCTGATTTGGATTGTACCAAACAGGAAATGGTGGTTCTAGGGGACGTACAGGGTTCTCCGCAATTAAGTGGCGGTCAAACAATTGTTGGAATAAATCCGCATTAAAGATGGACAATTTCGGGAAGGGTGGCATATTTGGATTTTGGAAACATCCTTGGTTTTGGAAATTTGGGTGAGGTGGAGGATAGTTTGGGTGGTTTTGTGGGGGTGCAGATGGGTAACGGGTGTATAATGGGCGGGCAAGGCCATATGGTTGAGGGTAGGAATATTGTTGATTTGGTTTTGTGGGTAAGTGTTGGTTTGTGAGGATGATTGTAACGGGTAAAGTGGGATTTGTGTCTGGTATGGAATATGTGGATTAGGGTTATATGGTGCTTGGTACGTACTGAGGATAAAAGTTCTATTGGCGTTGTACATAATTCGCCTCAACTTCCTTCTTCTTTGGTTGGAATCATTTCCGGGATGCACTTCCTTCAACATCATTCAAGGGAAGCTTTCCAGCTCTTGCTAAAAATTCAATCCTTTCACCGGCGGCGATCAAGTCGGAGAAATATTTATAGGCTGCCCCAGCCATGGCCCCTATAAAAGGTGCTTCGTGGGTTCCTAAAAAGTATGAGCACATTTCAGATAAAGTCAACGGGGGGTTGAACTTGTGTAGCCAAACTCCTCCACCTTTGGGCATAATGCTTGAAGGACTCCTCATTTCTTTTCTGCATTGTAGTCAACTGTTCACAACTTGGAGCTGCATCCAGGATGAACTTGTACTGGTCCATGAATAAGTCGGTTGATCAGCCGCTGGCTCATCTAGTTTTATGGCTAGTATGACCGTGGTTTTGTGCTAATTATATCGCATTTTCGTCCAAATTAGACTTGATTGTCTTTAAGCAACATTTTGAGTCTGTAAAGTATTTTTAGGCTAATTTAGTTAGTTTTGAGTCAAATAAAGCATTCACTGCTATTTCCTATTGTTTCAGGTTAGAAAAAAGCACTTAGAGCCAAGGGAATGAAGAAAATAATGAAAAAATGCAATTCTGGAGGATTCACCTCGCGAGCCCGAAGACCAGCACGATTAGCAATAGTCACCCTCTCTGGCTCACCTCGCGAAACCTGTTTCGCCTCGCGAAAGAGCGACTGTTCATAAGATTCGCCTCGCTAAACCTGTTTCGCCTCGCGAGCGACCGCAACCCAGAATCTGTATTTATAGTCTGTTTAGGGCAGAACTGAGGGATCTTATCTTATCTTCTTCTTTTCTTTTCTTTTCTTTTCATAGGCGGCTACGAAATTAGGTGTAGGTTTATGTTTGTAATGGAGAGCTAGTCTCCTTTGATTAATCTACTGCGATTGGGTTCCATTTACGCTTGAGGTTTTGTAATTCCTAAACTTAATGCTATTCTCTTTCAATATTTGTTCTGTATGTTCTGTTTGCTTAATTCAGAATCGTATAGAATATGTGTTGATTTATTTCGATGATTGTATGTTCCTATATTTAATCACGTTTGCTTAATTCGCATGTGTTCGTTCATGTTCGCTTAGTTCATGAGTGCTTCACCCCGTTTGCTTAATTCGGGAATAGGAACGTATGTCTCGTAGCATTGGTTTCGCTTGTTAATTGATGTTACAATCGAAAAGAGAGTAGAATCCGCTTAGGGCATGGAATTATATAAACCGATGATAGTGGGAAACCGAAAGCAGTAGGTTGATCGCTTTAGTTTATTTGGTAATTATTTAGTTTGCATTGTTTTTCTGCTTTGTTTTCTTTGTTTAATTTCAAATCCAAAACCCCCTAATTCTGACTTTTTCTGTTAACAACAACCCAAGAGTCCTTGTGAGACGATATCCGAGTTGTCGCCCTAAACTACATTTTTACAAACCGCTAGCTTTTTGGCGCGTGCGCGACAACGCGACCAAAAATTGGCGCCGTTGCCGGGGACTCTTGTTGTTATTGACAGAAAAAAAAACCTTTTGTATTACTGAATTAGTTACGGCTGCTTTGTCTGGTTGTGAATCTTAGTACTGCCATGGATAATTACATGTATGGGTATTTGCCTAATGTTGATTATCAGCCACCACCATGCATATATTATCCTGACTTTAGTAAACCACCACCATGCATATATTATCCTAACTTTGCTGGAAGTTATGAGTTTAGCAGTGGTTGTGACATGATTGGAGTGAATGAGGAGCAACCTTTCTATCATAGCCAACATGGTGGAGATCAATGCAATAATCAGAACAGGCACAACATTCTTGACCCTTCCACTGATGAGTACCACCCCAGCCAAGTGACCACTTCTGCACCTTCTGAACCTTCCCTAGAGGACATGTTCAAGCAAATGACTTCACAATTGACTGCACATGTGGCTACACTTTTTCAGCAGCAAATTGGATAGTTGCAGGCCTTACAGACACAGTTTCAGCAGCAAATAGATGCTAGCATTAATACTCTTCAGCAAGTCAGCGGGACTACACTGCAAACTCCACATCCCCTTGAAGAACATACAGATTCACAAATAGATGTTCTTGCCAATACCTCTTTTGAAAACAATTTTAATAATGATGTCAAGAACACTTCTGTTGATGAACTGTGTGTTGAATCTCCAGATATTCATACCTTCCCTGATTCTATTTATTATACTTCATGTGCTGATTGTACTGACACTGCTTTGTGTATAGCATGTTTTGAAAGGTATGAAAAGCAAAACATCCATATGGAACTGGAGACATATGAGGTTGAGGGTCCTATTCACACAGAAAATGAGGATCAGGAGGACATCTGCTTCACCAAGCTTGAGGATGATGAAGAACCTTTGGAATTAGATGCATGTGTTGAAAGTGATGGGGTGGATGAACTGTGTGCTGAAAGTCCAGACATTCAGACCTCTACTAATTCAGTTTCTTGTACTACATGTACTGATTGTACTGACACTAACCCGTGTGCTGTTTGTGCTGAGTTTCTTGACTCTATTTTGCAGGGTGATAGTGTGAGTGAAGCTGTTCGTTCAGCCGAAGTTCTTGACATCATGGCTACTTCAAATACACCATCCATTGAGCAGCCACCCTCCTTAGAGCTCAAGCCACTTCCAGACATTCAGACTTTTTTTGATTCAGTTTATTGTACCATATCTACTAACTGTACTAACTCTAACCTTTCTGTGGTGTGTGCTGAGAATTCTGCAGGTTTAACAGGTGATGGATTTATCAGTGCAGTGAATGAAGATCAGGCAGAAGTTGAAGCAGCACCAGAAACATTCTCTACCTGTTTGCCACCTCCCCCTTTGGAACAACCGGTGATGGAGTTCAAGCCTCTGGATTTTGTACCATGGCCAGTCCAAGAGGTTGAATCCCACTTCTATTGGGAGGACTTTATGGACAAGGTTGACGAGGAAGTCATATGTGACCTGAGAGGGAGCGAGACGTCCGCTGCACTTGGCGGAGGTACCATGATTATCAGGCGCCCGCTCTCATCCTTATGCTGTAGGCCATGGGATCTGGGAGGATCATACTGCAATTTGGGTAATCCGTGGCCACTGTATCACAGACAGTGGGATCCTGGTGGAACCGCCCCCAATGAGTTTTCTTAAACCCTTTCTCTTTAGTTTACTTTCATGTTCTTGTTAGTTTCTGCTTTGCTTTGTTTTTGTTTTATTTTCTTTTAGCTCCTGAATAATTTGAGAAGCTCAGGAGTTGTGTTGAGTCTTGTGTCGGCAAGTTTGCTGGGTTTGATTGAATTTGCATAGATGGATTGCATGTTAATTGTTGACTGTTTTCCCCCTAGGTTTTGAATTTGAAAAGTGATCCCCATGCGACTGAAAACTGAATTTTGAGATATTTTGTTGTGATGGCATGATTTATGATAAGTTTGGGGTGAAGAGAAACACACACTAGGGATAGAATCTCGGTCAAACAATTTGCAAAATTGTCCAGGTGAGGATTTGAGCCTCCAGCATGTTTTTAACTGTGTGAATCACTTTTGAGCTGCACTTTCCCGAATTTGCTTGAGTCTCTACTTGGTTTGCATGCTTATGTGTTTGCATCAAATGATTTAGGCAGAATTTTCTTTGTAAATAGCTACTTGACTAAATTGAACCCTTCCTAATGCATGTTCCCTAGTTAGCCCCTTTGAGCCTAATTAGCCTATTGTTTCTTGATGACCTTATGTTACAAGCTAAAATATGAAAAAAACCATGTTAACCCAATCTTAGGATTAGGAGAGCATGGAATCTTAGCAAGAGATTGGTTGCAAGAAACTAAGTTTGGGGTGGCTACAAGGTGTAATGTGTTGTTGGGATTGAGAAAAAGAAAAAAAAAATATAATAAAAAGGTTGAAAAAAAAAATGAAAAAAGAAAAGAAAAGAAAAAGGTTGGAAAAAAAAAGTACAAAAATTTCAAAAAGGTTGTAGTCACCCAAGGCAAATGAAAAATGAAAAAAAGGAACTTGAGTTTAAATTCAAAGTGTAAAAAGCTCATGCTCTCTTAGTTCCTAGGGACTTAAGCCTAGTACCTTTGTATATCCTACCCTTAGCCAGGCCCCATTACAACCATAAAAGACCTTTTGATGTTGCATGCATGTTTTCTGTGGGAATCATTTTGAGATGAAAATCAAATTCATGGGAAGTGCTTCTGAAAGGTGAATTGAGTGAAATGTTGATAACCTAGACAAAAACTGAGCGATTGAGTGAAACACTAAACTCCCTTGTGAGGAAGGCGATTGTTTGAATTTGGTGATCTCCCTCTTGTGTGTGACTTGGATCCCTTGCTTAGATTAATGATTGTTTAAATGATGAAATTCTCAATTGTTTAGAATAAATGATTGTGGGGATTGCTTTATTTGAAAGGGGGGAACATTGAAGGAAAAATTGTTTTGATGAAATTGCTTGAAATTTGTGCAAAGTTGATTGAATCCTTAAGCTTGCCATGTCTTGAGTCTTTTTAAGTTTTTGAGTTTTAGTTTGCTTGGGGACAAGCAAAGTTTAAGTTTGGGGTATTTTGATCAGCCGCTGGCTCATCTAGTTTTATGGCTAGTATGACCGTGGTTTTGTGCTAATTATATCGCATTTTCGCCCAAATTAGACTTGATTGTCTTTAAGCAACATTTTGAGTCTGTAAAGTATTTTTAGGCTAATTTAGTTAGTTTTGAGTCAAATAAAGCATGCATTGCTATTTCCTATTGTTTCAGGTTAGAATAAAGCACTTAGAGCCAAGGGAATGAAGAAAATAATGAAAAAATGCAATTCTGGAGGATTCACCTCGCGAGCCCGAAGACCAGCACGATTAGCAACAGTCACCCTCTCTGGCTCGCCTCGCGAAACCTGTTTCGCCTCGCGAAAGAGCGACTGTTCATAAGATTCGCCTCGCTAAACCTGTTTAGCCTCGCGAGCGACCGCAACCCAGAATCTGTATTTATAGTCTGTTTAGGGCAGAACTGAGGGATCTTATCTTATCTTCTTCTTTTCTTTTCATAGGCGGCTACGAAATTAGGTGTAGGTTTATGTTTGTAATGGAGAGCTAGTCTCCTTTGATTAATCTACCGCGATTGGGTTCCATTTACGCTTGAGGTTTTGTAATTCCTAAACTTAATGCTATTCTCTTTCAATATTTGTTCTGTATGTTCTGTTTGCTTAATTCAGAATCGTATAGAATACGTGTTGATTTATTTCGATGATTGTATGTTCCTATACTTAATCGCGTTTGCTTAATTCGCGTGTGTTCGTTCATGTTCGCTTAGTTCATGAGTGCTTCACCCCGTTTGCTTAATTCGGGAATAGGAACGTATGTCTCGTAGCATTGGTTTCGCTTGTTAATTGATGTTACAATCAAAAAGAGAGTAGAATCCTCTTAGGGCATGGAATTATATAAACCGATGATAGTGGGAAACCGAAAGCAGTAGGTTGATCGCTTTAGTTTATTTGGTAATTATTTAGTTTGCATTGTTTTTCTGCTTTGTTTTCTTTGTTTAATTTCAAATCCAAAACCCCCCAATTCTGACTTTTTCTGTTAACAACAACCCAAGAGTCCTTGTGAGACGATATCCGAGTTGTCGCCCTAAACTACATTTTTACAAACCGCTCGCTTTTTGGCACGTGCGCGACAGCGCGACCATCGGTCAATTCTAAGGCGAGGCCAGTCAAACTTTCGTGGAAAAAGCTAATAAGGAATTTGTCATCCTTGGACCAAATTGCCATCTTGGTGGCGTAACTGATGAGGTGAAATCATGGATTCCCACTTCCATCATATTTGGAAAAATCAGGAATCTTGAAGTCTTTAGGGATCACGACATCTGTGGCGGGACAGAGTTCTTCTATTTGAAGAGGGCCGTAGGTACTCGGACCTTTTATTGCTTTTATCTGTTCTTCATTTTCTCCATCCATTCATCTCTCGTCTTATCCTTACCAGCCTGAACTCCCGCTGACTGACTGTGAGTAGATACATGAGGTTGCTCCCATGTCGGTGTGGTATAGCCCGGAACTTCATGATAAGCATTTTCAAAAGGGGGATATCCTTCTCCAATGGGAAGTGTTATTGGTGCCGTGTGATGTGTCTGGTCGGGGCCAGATATTCCCTGAATGAGACCCGTGCTAATGTTTGAAAACATCGGTGATGTTACCACAGAAGAAATCCGTCGCCTACCAGGTTCATTTGCATCTCTATTAAGAATGCTGAGAGATTCCCTCATATCCTGTAGTATGGCTTCTAATCTTTTTTGGGTTTTAGTCATTTCATTTACCCTTCCCCTCACTTCATCTATCTCAGAGCTTAAGTTTCTTCCTTCCTCAGACGCATTGGCAGCCATCCTGGTCCGAGATCTGGTATTGTGAACTCGGGTTTGGTTGGTGTTACCTTTCCTAGGTCGCGCAATGGTTCCCTGATTCTCTGAAGTATGTGACTCTGTAAAGCATCCAATAATATCATTAATAAACCCTAAATTTTGTGTGTGTGTGTGTGTATGGATGTGCAAGTTAACATCCTTTGTTTGATCGCGAGAGTACTCTTAGGAAGACTGTCGTATACACCTATGGCAAGAAAACTCATCCTACAATCAAATCTAGTGGTATAGTTCCCTCTAGCTTGAATGCAGTTGGTGTCAAGTCCAAGGGAGAATCCACTCCTCGATAGACCACACCCGTACTAGCAACGTCCTTATTTTTACGCAGAAAACACGTCATTTTTAGGGTAAAAATATAGTTGATGACGTATCTAAGGGAGAATGCACTTCTCAATAGATATCATCTAAAAAACGCTCGACAGACATTGATGAAAACTTCCATTCCATTATAAATATTTATATACAAATCATGAGTCTTTGATCAAAATAAAAGAAGTACATTGATAGTTTTCATCTTTCTCCGAGGTCTACAAAGTACTATGTTAAGAGTCTCATCTTCTTTTTCCTGAACCCTTTGGCAAGTTTCCCAAAATGATTGAAGAACTCGGTCACCTTTGGTGGTAGCTGAAGGAAATGGTTCATACGAATGTGGATAGATGCCTCTTAAAATCGCTCCACCAGCTGGGAAGTGTGATATTGGAGTTTATCCGTCATGTCCTCGTATATTCTTCTCCATGCTTCCTTTTCATTCATTACATCCTTCACTACCAATTTCCATCCCTTTACCCATTCTGCGTGACGTTGAGTTTCAACTCTTTCAGAGTCTTTTATTTTGGTTCTGAGCCAATTTTCTCTCATGTTGGCTTCCGCTAGTAGCTCGCGATACTTGGCTGCTTCTTTCCATCCTCGATCAAAGTACAATTCTGTTTGGGCCAAGGATTATTGTAGGGATTCAACTCTCTCTTCTAGTATATGTATTGTTTCAACATGAACCCCTACATTTGTCTCGAGCTCTTTTTTATTCCTTTGAAGTTTGACAAGCATCTTCTCTTGATATTCTATCTTTGCCAGCAGCTCTTGAATTTCTGCTTCTTTGTCTTGTCTTGCCTTTTTTGCACGACTTGGGACTTCGTGGGCATCGGCGCATTCGTCTTTCAAATGCTCAATCTGTAAACTTAGCTTCTGCGCTTGGCTTCGGAGCGTGACAATAGTTATTTCGGCAGCTTGGTTCTTCTCATCTAAAACCCTCATCTCAGCTTTTAAATTTTGATTTCTTTCAACATCTGATCTTCAGTAAGAGGATTATTTTCACTACGGAGAGGGGATGCAGGTCTTGGGGGAAACCTCTTCTTGCTTCTCTCCATACTTCATATCTTTTTGTGTGAGTTATGATTCGCCTTCCTAATTCCTCAGGTCCTTTCATATGAACATCATTCCATGCTGACCTTACTGCTATTATTTGACTCTTGATGCTTTCGATTTCTTGGTATAGGAAGAATACCCCACCGAGCAGCTCTTCGGGGGGTTCATCCTGTGTCCACTTGAGCTGACGCATCACTAAAGCTGGTGAATATGATACACAACCTCTGGGACCCATCAATGGAACATTTGAAAAACTTCCACAGCTGAACACAACTGAATCTCCATTGTACCATGGACACATCCAACTAAATGACCGTGGGTCGATCTGATCAAACTCTTGTTTCCATTCATATAGCTTACGTGGCTTTAGTTGTATGCGAGCGAATCCTTTCGGTGGGTCATCTGTTCTATCAATTTTTTTGCAAGCGTACAAGTGAGTCATGATCCAGACATACAATATTGATGCACAACATCGCTGTTTCCCTTGTTGATTCTGATGACAAACCTGTAGGGAGAGGAGAGTTTCAGCTAAGATAGCAGGGACCGTGTTCACACCATATTCTTCAACCCTATAGAAAACATCCATGGTCGACTGATCAATCAGATCCGGTACAAAAGGGAAGAGCACCAACCCATATATCATGAGGGCTAGTACTTTGCTGAAAGTAACCCATCGTTGTTGCTGGGCCAGCTTGTTGAGATACACTTCCAAAAATCGCCTCTTCAATCCTTTGGTGGTTCCTTTTTCCCTTTCTCTAGCTGTTCCGGTTGAAGCTCCAATAGACTTGCTATCTTCCAATCTATTATATATTCGCCATAATACATGTAGACACGGGTCTTCCTTTGAATTGGCAGTCTTAGTATATAAGCATACTCTTCTATGGTCGGAGTGATGTCTAAGTCAGGCAATTCAAAACACCTCAAAGATGAATTCCAATATTGGGCCAACGCACTCAGAGCGGGGACTTCCACTGGAACATGCAATAGGTGCAATATTCTACCATACTTGCTGACAAAGTCTGAGCGTGCTTTTTCTGACATTTGCTGGCTGAGTTCACATAAACTCTTCACGTCATTGAGTGCCACATCGATCTTGATACTTTTATTGGAATAGCTCGCATTGCTAGTACTCTTTTCGAAACCAAACTTTTCCATTTTCTTGCTATAAGATGAATACCAAAGTCTTCCAACAAAGAGACAGAAGCGAAAAAAACAAAAAATGAGTATAGGGAAGCAAATATATCTTGCATGATTCATGTTGTATGAGACCCAATAGGGTTGAAAACCCTGACGGGTATACTGCCAATGCATCACTTTCATTATGACATATCGCCTATTTATATGTGCAATAATATTCGAATATGTCATTCAGGTTTGAGGCTGCAATGTGACGCCCCTAGTTTTGTGAATATTCACAATGAACATACATGACAATTTATGCTTATGATGATAGAAAGAGGAAAGAAAAGTACGCCCCCTTTTGTCCTAAGCCAGGTAAAACCTAAGGATGGACACACCCTAAGGTTAGGACTCAAAACAGGTCGGCCACTAGGGTTGCTCTATTAATGAAAATTGGGATAGGTCTAGACCTCTAAAAGTCATGGTCCCCATATTGCCCTTATAAGGATCTGATTCATGAATCTAGCCACAAGTAGGGATAAACCCTCTCAATATGACTATTCCATGATCTCATGTACAATCTGAGTGGTGAACCGACAAGAATCAGGAAGGTACAAGACCTCTTCAATGACAATGTCGGAGCACTGCCTAATCCTTGGGTTTTTGAGCGAGCTCGGGTATAGAGCTAAGAGTGTACAATATGTGATAGTGATGTGTGTGAAGGGGGCATACAAACCTGTAACACTTAAAAATAAAAAAGAAAATAAAAGACAAGAAAAACCTGCAAAACAAAAACATGGGTATATATAAAAATGGTTATAAGTTCTCTACCCTATTGTTAAAATATAGGAAAAAAGAAAAGAGAGGAGGAGGAAACAAAAACATTGTTAGTGAAACATATACAAGAATAACATGAGTTAAAACATATGCACAACTAATTTTTCTCATTTAAATAAAAGGAAAACCCAAACAAAAAGGATAATCCAAACAAACAACACTAAAAATAAAAAATATTTTTAAGTGTTGTCATTTAATTATTATAAGGAAAAAAAACAGGAAGATATAGAAATAAAAGGTAAAACAAATAAGCTACAAGTTACTAAAAATTTGCAAAACTAATTTTTACGGGCTTGACACTCTTAAAAGAGTCCCTAGTGGAGTCGCCATCTGTCGCGACCAAAAATAAAACTTGCATTTTCTTTTAGAGAATGAACATGGAGTCGCCACCAATTTTATTTAATTTAGGAAATATTGGAAAACCCTTAAAAACGGTCTTTGAAACCAAAATCGAGTTCGGGTGCCGATTATGTTTAGGGAAGGCATGAAGATTGAACCCCACGGCACCCTAGAACAATCATTAAAAATGGTTACCCAAATTAATTTGTACAAATTTTTAGTAACTTTGAAAATATTTACTTTACCCTTTTTAGTTGAATTTTTTAGAATCAATCAATTATGCAATCAAAGGGATTCATTATTTTCAAAAGATTTCCATTTTGAAGAGAAGCAACTAACTTTAGCATTTATTATTAATTAGGAAAATAAAAAAGAACCCAAAAAAAAAGATCAATTACATTAATAACATTGCAATCACCATAATGAGTTAGTGACAAGGATGGAAATTTTAGATGATAGCCTCGATAAACGTAAATGACATTTAAAAATATTCTTGAAAATCAACAAATCATTTACAGAGTTTTGATTCTTCTTAAGCACACAATTTAAGCATTTGACTAAAACTCATCCCAGGAATTCATCAACTAAGGCATATTTTCAAATTTTATCAAATCAAGTTTATAAAGCATTGAACTCACTCAAGTCTTCTAACAGACACGGCTTCCAACAAACATATGGCTTGCAAACTAAAATAAAGCACCCCTTAATCACCATAACAGACGCATGGTCTAGCACAAAGGGAATGAAACCAAAAACTCATAACTCAGCGTACAATCCAAGCAGAACATGAACCATTTTTAGCAAGAACAAAAAATAAATAAAAACTCAATAAGAACAGTGTTCCTAATTCAGTGATCAAAGGGAAGAAATTAAGGTTACCAAATCACAGAGAATGAATTCCAAATAACAGTGACTGAGTGCAATAGCTGTGACTCTCCCTAACTTCTCAATCTACTTTTTCCAAGTTTCGCAACAAAACCAAAAAAACATCAAGAAGAAACGGGACACTCTCCACGGAAAAAAAGAACAAGAAATCTGAGAAATTTTTCGACGTTGAAACACACAGATCAAAGAATTTCTTGACCCCCTTTTCTGTCAAAACCCAAAAAAAAAACTCCCCTTTTCTGTCAAAACGGAGAAAACTCTCTTTTCTCTCAAAACCCAAAGAAAACCCCCCTCCATTTCTTCTGTCTTCTGCGTCGCCCTTTATAGGGGTAGAGGAGAGGACTTCATGCTTCTCCTTACCCAACGGCTTCAAGGTTGGTCTCACAAAATCCGGAGCTTGGGCGGATCTGAGTTGAGGTCGCATGTTCCTAGGTGGAGGTGGCGTGAGCACAGGAAAGGAGGCGATTTGATGTGAAGGTTGTGTGTTTGAAGAGAGAAGGAAGTGTGGTGCGGTTAAGAGAGTGGAGGAGATGGGGTTTTGTCTGATATGTAAAATGGGTTTTTTTTTAGGATTAGGAGTGGGGCTGCTAGTTTGAAATGAAGGAGGAGATGAGGAAGAAGAATGACCAATGGGTAGAGAAGGTGTAGGGGCGGCTGGAAGTGGGAAGAGGAAGAGAGGTTTTGTCTGCTATGTAAAATGGGGTTTTTTAAGGTTAGGAGAAGTAACTCCATCTCCTTTTTTCTTTACGCTGATTGTCATTTTCTCCTTCTTTTACTCCTCCTTTCTTCATTATATTTTTCTTCTTCTTTCTTTATTCTTTAGCCTCCAGTCTGAAAGTTAAACATGCAATGGAAGACCTACTCGTCCAATAGAGAGTTAAACATGCAATGGAAGACCTACTCGTCGTACAGAAAGTTAAACATGCAGTGGAAGACCTACTCGTCTAACAGAAAGTTAAAAATGTAATGGAAGACCTACTCATCCAACAGAAACTTAAACATGCAATGGATGGAACCTCCTCGTCCAACAGAAAGTTAAACATGCAATGAAAGACCTACTCGTCCGACAAAAAGTCAAACATACAATGGAAGACCTACTCGTCCAACAGAAAGTTAAACATGTAATGGACAGAACCTCATCGTCCAACAGAAAATTAAATATGAACCTCCTCCTCGTTTCTTGGTTATTTTCTTTTTCTTCTTTCTTTCTTCACTATTATTTTTAGTCTCCCTGAAACATAATAACATAAAAACTAGAATAAAATGAAGACGGACAAAAATGGGTGTTCACAGAGATTATTGAAAACTATACAATTATGTATTCCCCATATCTACCACCAATTTTTTATCTCTCTTCCCTCTAACTAGACTCCAACTATAAGAATAACGATCAACAGCAGAAAAGGGTAGAACAATGGAAAATCCAAGCCATGCATAAAAAGAAGTCAAAACCTAGTGAGAAAAAGGACACATAAAAAACAAGTGGATAGAAGATTCAACAGCTACCCCACAAAATGCACAATCAACCTTATTAAAATCAACAATGACCATCTCGTAAAAAAGATTAATCCTCATAGGAAGTTGATCGAACACCAATTGCCATGAATAAGCGTGAACCTTAGAGGGAGCTCAACACTTTCAAAATTTATTAAAAATAGGAAAATCAGAACCAATATGCCCAAACAATCCATGATAAAGTAATGATGGCTCGATGGATTGAGTATTTGGGTGGAGATAGCGATGGGTGGCTACTAGGCTTTCAATGAAGAGAGAAAAGAGTGGTGTGGTTGGATTTGTGTTGCTGATGGGCTATGAACAATTTTGGGCGCAAAATAAAATTGAATCAATGGACTTTGATTAAATGGAGATGGGTTATAATTTTTAAATGAAGGCTATAAAATTGTAAATATATATCCTAAACTCTCTTTTTCTGTTCCCTTGCATAATTTACACTCCCCAAACAAAGAGGGGTACCCACAAGGTGTAGTCTGAATGGCTAGTAGCTCGGGTACTTCAACCATATGTCCAGGTTTCAAATCCTGACGATGAGAATAGAGTTGTGTTTGTAGGTAGAGGAGTTGTCCCTTAAATGATACTCTATATCCTCAGGGGATCAGTCCTATGACTACCGACTGTGGGGATACCCCAGGTTCCACCCCGAACATATAAAAACAAAAACAAAAGAGAGAGGAAGAAAGTCTCATTTGCCTTCCTTCTTTACCCCTTAATTTCCTCTCTTTCCTCTTCCTTCAAACTCCCAAACATAGTCTAAGAAATTATAATGTTTGAGAAAGGAGAGTGATCCATAGGATAGTTTCACCTTAACCCACTCAACATGTGGGAATTTGTGGATCAGACCACAATGCCCTATTACTACATGGGCTAATGAAAGATGGTCCTGATGAAGGATTTAGTGAGTTGCTCTATTATTTTTTTTATTATTATATATAGTCAGATCCGTTGACACCAGGTATAAGTCGAAAGAGTTACACCAAATCACGACCATTCAAATTAATTAATCGGAATGTGCCCTGTATTTCTGTTTCCATTTTTTCTCTCACGTCATACCTTTCTTCTATCTTAGGATCTCTTCTGCGTTCAACAGGAGCTGCCGCCGCCCGCACTTGCCGAGCCACTGCCGTCTAACCCATCGCTACCCAGACTCGTTCATGTTAGCATTTTCCCTTTCGTTCCCGTCACTTTGCCTTTCTTCTTTGTTAGGGATTTCGCAAATACATTGAAATCACGGAGCCGCCACACTCGCCGCCGCCGCTATGCAGAGGTGCTCGTTCAACAGACACTGCGGAAGCCACCACTATGCAGAGGTGCCACCTCTACTCACACTCGCCTTTCCTAACTCAAGTGGGTGTGGGTTTGTTTCTCTCTCCCATCATTACCCATTCACTATCCTCTTTGGGCATATTAGAATACACGAGTTGAGTTCTTTGTTGATGGAGCAGGAATCCTTTATGAAATTGAGTCCCTTTGATTGGTTTTAAAGGAAGGAAATATTCCTTTAATTATAAGATCTGACTTCTTATGGAAGAACCGTTTCTTATGAAGTACTCAACTTCTCAATCTCCCAGGGTAGTTTTATGTAAAAATCGTTCTTAATTAGTCTAAGAACTCAGTCTAAGAACTTGCATTGGAGAAACGCTTATTTCGAATAAGTATAGAAACGGGAAAGAATAATCCGGCCAAACTACAAAGACAACATAATAGGATAAACCAATCCTGTCACCTAACATATCCTGTCCATTTAGTTAAAATTCTATCCTGAGGGGGAGCTGGGTTAGAACTCAACAGGATATGATAAGGTGAATTGTAGTATAATAAAGTATAAAAATATTTTGTATATAAAAAAATTAAAGTATAATAAAATATAATATGGTTACCAAAAAAGGTATGATAAACCATAAAATAATAAAAATATTAATAATTAATTCAAAAATTTATTTTTATTTTGTCACAAGGCTAATTTTGTTACTTCACATTATTTTAAAAAATTGAAAAATAAATAAATAATTATTCTAATAATTTAACTATATGTAAAGTAAAAACTAAAAATGAATATTTAAAATTATAACAAAATTAATTTAAGCTAAACAATATTTTAAAATTTTAAAATATTATATGTAATTTTATCACATGGACAATTTTGTCTTTTTATATAATAAAAAATAAAAATTATAAAAAACTAAAATCGAATAAAATATGAAAACATTCAGAATAAAAATGAAAATTTTAAAATTTGTACTAAAATTACAATGTTATCCAGTTGGTTATCTTGTGGACACCAAACGTCGGATAGGATAACAACTTATCCTGCTCATATCATATCTTACTCCTATCCTGTTTTCTTATCCTATCCGCCCCTATTCTATCCTGACCACCAAATCAATACCAATCAGATGGTCTTGCAATCGAAAGGAAAGCTTAAAGTACAACACGAACGAATGTTTGTTGTGTTGGAAAGTGTTTGTGATGATTGATTGAATTGAATCTAATAAAATGGAAGGATAACTAAGCAATATGAGCCATATTAGCCATCTAAACACACAAAGCAAAAAGCATACAAGCAAAAAACAGCTAATTAATTGTCGGGGCCACGTCTGAAACTAATCAACAAGCGTGTTGTCTTTCTGTTATATCTATGACCAAGCAAAGAAAATAAGCGTGTGATTCTCAGGTTAACAAATTTCTTCTTTTAGCATACAAAGTCATGACATGTAATTGTTTTCTATAATTAATTGGACCCCTCAATGTTGACAAATATATTATCCAACTCATAGTTTCCTCATTCAGCTTAGCAAAATTCCCATTAGTTATTCGTTTCTTTCTGTTTTGCTTTTCATGATCACTCTGACTTAACTAGCAGAGTCTTCGCCGAAGCACCATTCCTCACGAACTCATAATGACTTTCTCTTAATTGGGCTTTGGAATCCATCAATTTCAACACGAAAAATTTATTCATGAATCACGAATCGCCTCTAACAATTTCTTATTTTGTTCTAGTGTTTCTCTTCTTTTCTATTTTGTATAGATTTCTACTGTTATTTCTGTTATAGAATGAATATTGAATAGGGTGGTTGGGGAAGAAGGAAAAGTTGGAAAAGCAGGGTTAATGTAATACGCAATCATTGAATCACATATAATGATATAATGCAGTAGTATATTGAACAGAAAAAAGTGTTGCATTTTAATTTTCGTATTTTTAGTTTTTTTTGTCAAAAACATTTTAAGTATAAAATAATCTCAAACATTCACTTACTTAATGGTGAAGATGTGTTTTGTTCCGGCCAAATATCTCGGGTATGAAATACTCGGCTGAACGAGGATTAGTGGGGTGTTTTTGGATTGTGCTTGACAGAATGTGGATTCTGCTCCTACGTATCCAAAAGGGAATCAAAGCAAACGTAGTTCTAGAATGAGGGGTAAGCCCCCTATTTATAGTGATCTCTCAGGATCAAGCTCCGAAATAAGCGGAGGAATATTTGGATCAGATCGCGATCATGGGGAGAGATATCCGGAGCCTGATTGTCCGGAGTGACATTATGGCTAGCGAGATATTCGACCCAGTTAGCTGCGGATGGATAGCTTGGGGCCGAGTAGTTATTCTCGGGTGTCAGGTGTGCTGACACATCCTCGGCTTCGGAGGAGTTTAGGTCAACGCCCATTCGTGGGGGTAAGCTCGGTTGGTCCAGTGTATAGACGAGTTCTCGGTCTTACATTCTCGGCCAGTACACAAGCCCCCCGAGCTCCGAGCTTGAATAAGCGAAGGAGCTGATACGTATGAAACCGAGCTTATTTTTCGGTTATGCAGTTATCCACATTCTCAGCTGTCGTTTCAATCAAGTCTTCTCTCTCTGTCAGAGAAAGCAATTATTCCCCTATTACTTCTTCGGCACGCCATAGACAAGAAACCCTAGAGTTCTGCGCCCATTTAATGGAGGGAAACTCAAAAGTCGCATCGGGGCAATCAAAAGTTGCGCCCCTTTTTGGGCCCGATGGACAATGGGCTTCCAATCGCAGGCTATAAATACTACCTCTGGCGCCAACTCCCTCCTACTTTGCTTACCCTTCTTCGCCATTCACCCTCGTCTTCCAAGTCTCTGCCATTGTCTCTCTGCTTATCATCCTCCAGGTACGCTCCGTCCCTTCCTTTCCTTCGTGCTTCTAAGCTCTATTTCTGGTTTCCATGAGTTCCTATGTGTCTTCTGAGTCCAATACTTCGCCTCTGGTTGAGCGCGAAGTTTCCCCAATTGGGGGATCCCTTTCTGTTTCTTCTATTCCTTCACGGGAACTGAGCGTTGGGGAGGCGGAACCGTCCTCCTCCGGGTCATCTTCGACCGACTCGGATTCTTCCGAGTCTGATTCGCCTAGGTCTGGTTCTCCCCCTCCCAGAGTGTCCAAACCCGCCGCTCGCAAACAAAGCCTTAGGGTTCCTAAAGACCCTATTCCCGATATTACCCTTCCCGGGTATACCTGGGTTAAAGGGGAGGTTGGAACCTTTTTTTCTGACTATCAAACTCCTGATTCCATTGTTCAACTTAGGTCCCATATCAATATCTCGGCCTCCGGAGACGAGTCCGAGTTTATTTGTTCTCCGTGCTCGAGCACCGAGTGTGTCTTTCTAAGGGCTCGTCCTTCCGAGCCCCCCTTTACATATATGTATAAAACACTTTTTGACAAACTGCATGTGTCTCTTCCTTTTACTGAGTTTGAGTGCGACGTTCTGAGAACCATGAACGTCGCACCTACTCAGCTTCACCCTAACAGCTGGGCTTTTATGAAAGCCTTTCAGATTCTATGTAAATACATAAGGATAGAGCCCACCACTCCAAAATTTTTGTATTTTTATCAAACCAGATTTGGCGAGAAAAAGGGATGGGTATCCCTTAATGGGTTGAACCGAAGAGGTCTTCTTAGTTTATTCGCTTCGTCTTATAAAGACTTCAAGGTTGGCTTCTTCCGTGTTCGCCCTTCGAGTTCTCATACCTCCCACTTTTTTGACGAGAATAAATATGCCAAGTTTCCTTTATACTGGCAATCCTCTCCCACAAAATTCGTCGGCTTCGAGTATCATTCCCTGCCGGCCGAGGATAGGCGGGATATAGATGTACTAGAAAGTCTTCCTCGGCCCCTCCATTGTACACGCCTTATGAAACTCCCCTTCTCCTCCACCCTAAGGTCCGACCTTAAAAGTAAGTGCTCGGCTTTTTAGTTTCTTAAGTATTTTCTGCATGTGTTGTTATACTAACAACTCTTTCTTTTTGACAGTCATCATGGGAAAATTCGACTTTTCAAAGCTTGTCAAGGCTGGTGTTGGTAAAGAGGGTCAGGGTCCCTCTTCAGCCGAGAAGAAGCAGAAAAGACCTCCTCCCACCAAGGCTTCTGCGAAGGGGGCTTCGTCATCTGCCCCTCAAAAAAGGAAGAGGGCAGAGGTTGAAGTGGTCGCCGAAGATTCTCCCCTTCCTGGCCCAAGCTCCCCTCGCCCTACTACTCAGGGGACGCAAATCGTGGGGCGAGAACAGCCACTTTCTACCCCCCTCGAGCCAAAATGGTACAACACCACCCTGAAGGCAGGGACTTCGTCTCTCTGGGGTGAAGACTTCAACCCCTCCTCCTCTTTCGACTCGAGCCTCTTAAAAGCCGCTGATCTTCGGTTCATCAAGCAGCAGGGGGCCCGATCCAGCATGGAGGCCCTCTCGGTCTACTGCCTTCGTGCTGCGGCTTTGGCTCGTTTCTGTAGCCGAGAGGTGACGGAGACCGAGAGGAAGTCTCAGCAATTGGAATCTGAGTTTGCTGCTATCGAGAGGTTGAAGGGGGATCTTTCCCGGATTTCCTCCGAGAATGAACGCCTGACTACCACCATTGCTGATATTAATACTCGGAACTCCGAGCTGGATTCTCGGGCAAAATCAGCCGAGGAAGGCAGAGCTCGAGTTGAAGAAGACAAGGCTCGTGCCGAAGAAAAGATCAAAGAGGCTCAGGCTGAGATTGATCGGCTCAAGGCTGCCTTGGAGGCTGAGATCCAGGCTAAGATACTACTTGAGGAGGACGTAAAGGAGGCCACCCGCTGCATTGTCATCGAGCACCGGAAAGGTTTTGACAAAGGCATTGCCCAAGCTGAGGTTCTGGCTCCCGGCATCGACCTTTCGGGGGCCGATGTGAACATGGAGGTGGTGAATGGGGAACTTGTTCCCATTATTCCCGAGGGGGAGGAAGAGGTGGACGTAGTGGGGGGCTCTCCCGACGGTCATGTAGAGGCCGAGGAAAGCCATAGGGGGGAGTAGCTGTTATAGTTTTTTGTTCATCCTTTGTACTGGGCTCATGCCCTTGTAACCTGATTACTTGAATGAATATCATTATCATTTTGCTGATTCTTTGTTGTGTTCGGCTTGTCCATCGAATCTTCGGCTAAGGCCGAATATACTCTACCGTCCAAAATGGACGGTGGTCGTCTATACCTAAAAGCACGTGTTTTTCATTTTGCGTTGTCATGCATTAAATGCTTTTGGAAACCGTAATGGGTTCACGCAATCGCTGCCTTTTGCTTGGTTTCGAGGTTTGTTTTCCCAACAAATTCTCACACATACTACTTCCTTTCTTGCCTATAAATAGGGCCCTTCTCACTTGTTCATTCCTCATCCTTTTCTATCAGCCAAGTTCGTTTCTTACTTCTCTTCCACCCGAGTAGTTCTATGCTAACATCAGGGGTTTACGTTCCCCTCTCCCAGTTAACATCCTTTTTTGGGTTTCACATCCGCCAAAAAGGATGTAAGTGGGAGATGGGATCCAGAATTCCTTTTATGGTTTAATCCTTCAAAAAGGATGTTAACTGGGAGAATAGCAGTCTTCGGGCGTGGCGAAAGGGGTAGAGGTCGTCTACTCCCGGAGTTGGCCGAGCACCTCATCGTCCAGCTTTCTCAGGGGGGAGTGGGAACTACAGCCTCCCTTAAGAGAGCGTGGTGGCGTTCAATCGGGGGGACTGGGGGCCGAGTGGCCCTTATTTTCAATTTCAGCTTTCAACTTCAGCGCTGCGCTCGGCCCCGTGAATGTACTTTTCAAGAGTCAAACTCAGCTTTATTTTTGTGCATTGTACTCGGTTTCCTTGAATGTATCAAACTCGGCTTTATTTTTGCCTTGTGCATTGTACTCGGTTTCCTTAATAAAATAATGGCTCATACTTGGCCTTTACGAATTTCGTTTTTTGCGCATATTCAGCTTTACTATTTTCGTGGCTTGAATTCAACGTCAATATTATACTTAACTTTATGGCTCGTATTCGGCCACCAGGCTCAAACTTGGCCTTGAGAATTTAACGGCTCGGACTCGGCCGCCGGGCTCAAACTTGGCCCCTCTGACTGGCTCGAACTCGGCCAACGGCTCGTACTCGGCCGCCGGGCTCAAACTTGACCCCTCTGACTGGCTCGGATTCGGCCAACGGCTCGTACTCGGCCGCCGGGCTCAAACTTGGCCCCTCTAACTGGCTCGAACTCGGCCATTAGGTTCAAACTTGGCCTTTGGAATTGAACGGCTCGTACTCGGCCGCCGGGCTCAAACTTGGCCCCTCTGACTGGCTCGAACTCGGCCATTAGGCTCAAACTTGGCCTTTGGAATTGAACGGCTCGTACTCGGCCGCCGGGCTCAAACTTGGCCCTCCGATCGGCTCGAACTCGGCCATTAGGCTCAAACTTGGCCTTTGGAATTGAACGGCTCGTACTCGGCCGCCGGGCTCAAACTTGGCCCCTCTGACTGGCTCGAACGCGGCCAACGGCTCGTACTCGACCGCCGGGCTCAAACTTGGCCCCTCTGACTAGCTCGAACTCGGCCATTAGAATAAGACGCCTGCAAAATAAATACTTCGGCAAAGCAAGAGGAAATAAAACCATATTCATAATAAATTCTGCTTTTTATTGAATGGAGTCCGCAGTGTGCCTCGTTAAAACCTCCCCGGTCAAAACCCATTTTGGGAAAAAATACCGAGGTAGGAAAAAGAGTACAACACCCGACTATATACATCAGCTGTAATAAAACTTCAAATGAGAGGCATTCCAAGTCCTCGGGATAGGATTTCCCGACAATTCTTCTAACCTATATGCCCCGTTCCCTAGGTTTTCAGCTACTCGGAATGGTCCTCCCCAGTTTGCCGCTAACTTGCCTTCCGTGCGGTCCTTCCTCGCTTCCCCTTTTATTCTCAGCACTAAGTCTCCGCGCAGAAAACTCCTTGGCCTTACTCTTGAATTATACCTTCTAGTGGCTCTCTGTTTGCAGGCTTCTTCTCCCGATTCTCGGCTTCCTCCCTAACCTCTTCTACCAAGTCAAGTTCGATCCTCATATTGCTCTCATTGTCGTTCGGCTCGTGTTGCACACGTCGGAAAGACGGTTCCCCCACCTCTGCTGGGATCATGGCGTCGGTTCCGTCGTCGGCAGAAGGGTGTTTCTTGAGTGGTAGATTGAGGCGTACGGTGGTAGGCCCGGAGAATACTCGGTAACTCCTCCGCCCGGGCTCCTTTAGATCTTCCTACTCTTTTCTTCAGTTCCCGAGGATGATCTTGTTAGCTCGCTTTTGACCTGCCCATTGGTTTGGGGGTGCTCAACGGATGTAACTTGGTGCTTGATACCGAGGTTGTCATAGAATTCCCGTAGCTTCTTATCCACAAATTGTCTTCCGTTGTCGTGAACGATTGCAAAGGGAATTCGTGCCTACAAATAAGGCTCTTCCACACAAATTTCTGCACCTTCTCGGCGGTAATCTTGGCCAAAGGCTCTGCTTCGATCCATTTGGTGAAGTAGTCCACGGCTACCAGAGGGGAATTTGACTTGGCCTTTGGCTCTTGGGAAAGGCCCCGTATGTCCATTCCCCACATTGCGAATGGCCAAGGCGAGTTTAATGTGTGAAGCCCTTCGGGGGGTATGATTTACGTTGGCAAACCTTTGGCACTCATCACACCGCTCGTCCACTCCATGCAATCAGCTCTGGAGGGTAGGCCAATAGTACCTGCTCGGACTATCTTGGAGGCCATTGATCTGCCTCCACCGTGAAAACCACAGATTCCTCGGTGAACCTCTTCCATAACATACTTGGATTGTGCCCCGGTCAAACATTTTAGCAAAGGCACCGAGAATCCTCGCTTATACAGTTCCCCGGCGATTATGGTAAAGTGACTCGCCCTGAGCCTGACTTTCCTGGCTTTGGCCTGATCCGAGGGTAGAGTTTCTGAGGATAAATACTCCCATATAGGTGTCATCCACTCTCGGTCAACCAACTCGTTGGCCATCACCTCTTCTGTCCCAATGCTTGGTTCATTGAGGGTTTCTTGAATAACCGTTCTGTGGTGTCCCGGCTTCTTCGTGCTGGAAAGCTTAGACAGCAAATCAGCCCGAGTGTTTTCCTCTCGGGGAATGTGCTCAATAGTGAACTTTTCAAAGCCGGAGATTAATTGGTTGACCTTACACAAATATCTGGTGAGCTGAGGTTCCTTCGCCTGATAGCCTCCGGATATTTGTCCTGGTGACTAGTTGTGAATCACTCCGCACTTGACGACCTTTGCCCCCATTTCATTCGTCAGCCTTAGTCCCGCTATCAGAGCTTCATACTCGGCTTGATTGTTCGAGGTTTTGAACTCGAATTTTAACGATTGCTCCAAGATCAAATCTCCTGGTCCTTCCAGAATCACCCCCGCTCCACTGCCCCTGATATTTGAGGATCCATCCACGTATAGATTCCACCATGTATCCTCAGCCTCTGGCTGTGGATGGAGCTCGGCTATGAAGTCAGACAGGCATTGTGATTTCATAGGTCCTCTCATCTCGTATTTCAAGCCAAACTCGGACAACTCTACTGACCAAGCAATCATACGCCCCGCCAATTCGGGCTTTTTGAGTATCTGTTTGATTGGGTGATCCGTCTTAACAACCACTTGGTGACTCTGAAAGTACGGGCGCAACCGCCGAGCTGCGGTCACCAAGGCTAAGACCAGCTTCTCAATAACTTGATACCGAGTTTCGGCATCATGGAGCACCCTACTGATGAAGTATACTGGCATTTGGGCTTTCTCTACCTCCTGCACGATGACTGCACTGATAGCATTCTCGGAGGCTGACAGATACAGATACAATTCTCTCCCCGGGATGGGTCTTGTTAATATCGGCGGGGAGGACAGAAAGTCCTTGAAGTCGACAAAAGCCTTTTCGCAGTCCTCGGTCCATTTGAAGGTTTGGGGCTTCTTCAGCAGTTTGAAGAAAGGCCGAGCTTTCTCTGCGGATTTGGGTAGGAACCGAGATAATGACGCAAGCCGCCCTGCCAATCTTTGTACTTCTTTAACGTTCTGCGGGCTTCTCATCTCAATTACGGCCCGGCACTTATCGGGATTGGCTTCAATTCCCCGGTGGGTAAGCATAAAGCCGAGGAATTTACCCCCCTGGACACCGAAAACACACTTCTCCGGGTTGAGTCTCATGTTGTACCTTCTCAGCTGCTGAAATATTTCTTCCAGATCTACAGGGTGGTGGCTGGGGTCATCAGATTTCACCACCATGTCATCCACATATACTTCCATGGTTCTGCGCAATTTGCTTCTCAAATACCCGGTCCATAAGTCTCTCAGTACGTAGCTCCCGCATTCTTCAGCCCAAACGGCATTACTCAGTGGTAATTTGACCCCTCAGTAATGAAGGCTGTTTTCTCCTCATCCGGGGGGTACATTCTAATTTGGTTGTATCCGGAGTACGCATCCAAGAAGCTTAAAATTCTGTATCTGGAAGCCCCGTCAACCAGCCTGTCAATACTCGGCAAGGGATAAGAGTCTTTTGGGCATGCTCTGTTCAGATCCATGTAATCAGTGCACATGCGCCACTTGCCGTTTGCTTTCTTGACGAGAACGACGTTGGCCAGCCATGTGGTGTATTCCACCTCTCGGATAAAGTTGGCCTGGACCAACTTCGCTGTCTCCTCTTCGACTACTTTCCTCCTCTCTTCTCCTAATCTCCTTTTTCTCTGGGCCATCTTCGCCTCGGGACATATTGCCAATTTATGGCATAAAAGTTGGGATCAATTCCCGGCATGTCGGATGTGGTCCAGGGCGAATAGATCGGCATTTACGTGCGTTCTTGCTTTATTTCTTCTTTCAGAGTAGGCTCAAGGTGACCACCGAGCTTAGTACACTGTTCAGGCTGCGTGCCGAGCTGGAACTTCTCAAGTTCCTCAATAGGTTGTGGACGTTGTTCCTGCGCGTCCATCCTGGGATCCAGCTCAACGGAGTTTACTGAATTCACTGCCTTGTCCTTCCCTCTGTCTAGGGTTTCTACTGGTGCGGGTTTAAGTTTGCTCACCCTCAGACTATCAGCGTAGCACTGTCTTGCCATCCTCTGATCTGCTCGGACAGTCACTATATCTCCCGAGCTGGAGGGGAACTTCATCGTGAGGTGGGGAGTAGAGACCACAGCCCCTAACTCGTTCAAGGACGGCCTTCCGATCAGAATATTATACGATGTAACGGCGTTAACTAGCACATACCTGACCATGATGGTTTTAGAAGCTCTGCCATCGCCAAAAGTGGTCAAGAGGTCAATATATCCCCGAGTATCAACCTGCTCCCCTGCGAAGCCAACGAGTTTACTGTCGTACGGTTGAATTGATTTCTCCGGGATCCCGAGCTTTTGAAACGTTGAGTAATACAATATATCCGCGGAGCTCCCCTGATCGACGAGGGTTCTTTTGAAGGAGAAATTGGCCAACTGTACGGTGATCACCATGGGGTCATCCTGGTTGGGATCTACTCCCACAAAAATCTTCATCAGAAAAGATAATAGGGGGGGAACTCCGGGGAGGCTTGCCAGATACCGAGTTAACAGTTCGGATGGCCCGCAGATGTCTTCTCCGAGCTGAACTTGTGGTGCCTCCCCCCGCAAACCCTCCTGAAATGGTGTTTATCACCCCCCGGATGACATTATCCTCTTCCCGTCTTTCATTCTGCCTTTCTCTGGTCTCTGCTCTCTCCTCATTTCGTCGATCGCCGCCCCTCCTCGGGCTTCGGTCACCCTCTCTTCTTCTGTTTCCCCCGCGCCTCTCACTGTTGTTGTTGTTTCTTCGGACAAAGTTGCTGAGGTGGCCAGCCTGAACCAGTTCTTCAATTTTATCCCGTAGGACCCAGCATTCCTCGGTGGTATGGTCATAGTTGCGGTGATACCGACAATGCTTCTGGCGATCCGCGTTTCGGGGGGTGTGGCCACCTTTTGGGAGCTGCAGAAGCTCCACACAGACGCTTCCTCGAACACCCGAGCCCGATTTGTGTTGAGGGGAGTATAATGATCATACTTCGGTCCCCTCTGGAAATGCTCGGACGGGCCTTTCAATCTCGGCTTATCACCCCCTGCCCTCCTCTTGTCTCTACCTTCTCGCCTGTCAGCCTCATCGGTCCGATCCCTTTTCTTGGACTCCTCTACCTCCTCCATATTGATGTAACCTGCAGCTTTTCTTCTCAGTTCGTCCATATCGGCTGGTGGTTTTCGAGCTAAGTACCTAGCAAAAGGGCCAGGTCTCAACCCGGTCAGGATGGTGTGTAGTGCAACATCGGCACTGAGATTGGGAATGAGTACCGCCTCCTTGCTGAATCTGGCCATGAAGTTGCGCAGGGATTCATTCTTCTCTTGCCTAAAGTTCACCAGTGAGGCCGAGGTTTTCTGGTGGGCTCGGCTCGTGGCAAACTGAGCGCTGAACCTAGCCACGAATGTATCAAAAGAGTCCACCGAGGCTGGGGGTAGCTGGGTGTACCAAGTCAACGCCGCCTCCTTCAGTGTGGTTGGGAAAACTTTGCACATGACAGCGTCGTCATCCGTAAAAAGGTACATCTGCGTGGTGAAGGCGTCCAAGTGGCGCTCGGGGTCTGAGGTGCCATCATATTTGTCAACGTTGATGGGCTTGTAGTTGGCTGGCAAGGGGACCCCCATGATATCATTCGTGAAAGGATGCCTCGGCTTCCGCAGGCTGGCCCTGTCATTAAGTCTGTTCATTTGGAGTGAAAATTCTGGGGCCTGCTTAGGGAATCCCTCTTCCTCTGCTCGGTTGTTGTGGTGGGAAGCCCGAAGGCGAGGACCTCCTTCCCGATACAAGTTTCTGGACCCCTCAATTTCGGGAGGTCGGCGCTCTCTTTCATGTGAGGAAGAGACCGACCTCTCCCTGCTCGGCTCTCTCTCACGACGGTCATTCTGCCGGCGGATTTCTTCATTCTCCCTTCTCACACAGCAACTGCGCGAGAAGCTCTGAACCACGGGATTGTCGGTCATTCTGCTTTGGGCCTACTGACTGTTCTCCATTATCCCCGTTAACTCCGTTGTTGGCATTCCTTGGCTCCTCCCTCCTGCAGTTTCCGCTTCTCGTCCTCACCATTTTTGTGTGGTATGGGAAAATATTTGCTTCGATTCCCACAGACGGCGCCAAATGTTCCGGCCAAATATCTCGGGTATGAAATACTCGGCTGAACGAGGATTAGTGGGGTGTTTTTGGATTGTGCTTGACAGAATGTGGATTCTGCTCCTACGTATCCAAAAGGGAATCAAAGCAAACGTAGTTCTAGAATGAGGGGTAAGCCCCCTATTTATAGTGATCTCTCAGGATCAAGCTCCGAAATAAGCGGAGGAATATTTGGATCAGATCGCGATCATGGGGAGAGATATCCGGAGCCTGATTGTCCGGAGTGACATTATGGCTAGCGAGATATTCGGTCCAGTTAGCTGCGGATGGATAGCTTGGGGCCGAGTAGTTATTCTCGGGTGTCAGGTGTGCTGACACATCCTCGGCTTCGGAGGAGTTTGGGTCAAGGCCCATTCGTGGGGGTAAGCTCGGTTGATCCAGTGTATAGACGAGTTCTCGGTCTTACATTCTCGGCCAGTACATGTTTACTTTACCCTCTAAAATGAGTGAGCTCACTTTAAAGGAGTCAAACAAATCCAATATTTTAAATGAATTCTTTATTATTGTTGTTGTTGTTGTTGCAAGATGTAGTGTTGGTGGTGGTGGCTGTGGTAAAGATCGCTGTGCGGCTTGCTGGAAATGGTCCTAATGTTTGGGCAGAGCATCGCTATGTCGTGGCAGAAACGCAGAACAACTCATGGATTATTTGCGTGTAATTATCATTCTCAAAATATCTGATAAGTATATACCAGAAAAAAAAATATATAAAAGATATCAGATCAATAAATTATAATGTCACTATCTTATCTATATAATAATACATAAATAATAAATTAATTAATCTATCTCCACTTTGTTTTTGTTTTTCATTTGTATTCCCATATCTTTGTTGTCAAGCACATTTGTTTTTGTTAATATGAAGTATATGGTAGTAATATTTAAGAGTGACTTACTTTATTATTTGTAGCAATTGACGAAAGAAAGAACAAACCTTTAGACAAACACTAAACACACGTACGTGTAAAATAATTAAGGGTTATGCTACTAAATATCCCAAGGGTATTGGTTATGGAATGCAAAAAAAAAAATTATTGAAAAATTAAGTATATTATTGTTTTAAATATTAATTACACAAGTTTCTATGAATAGTTTCTTTTCTTGTTTCTCAACCAATGCCCTTACGTTTTGTTTGATTGCATGGAAGAGAGTGGAAAGAAAGAAAGAAAGAGAGAGGAGAGAAAGAAGGTGAGGAGAAAGAAAAACATCTGAAAGAAAGTAGAGAAAAGAAAAAGATGTCTTCTCCTTTCTCTCTTTTGGTTGGTTGGGTACAATATTATAAAACCCGAACTCGTCATCAATTCGATCAAGGTACTGGGTTAACGGGTCACTGGTCGAACCAGTGAGTCACTGGTCGAACTGGTTAAATTAGTATATAAATTAAGGGTTGGGCTAAGATGCACCACCCATATTTTACACCACCCACTGTACCACTCATATGTGGCAAATTTTGGACAAATCAAATGTCACATGAGTTTGGTCAAAATTTCAAACTTTCTAGTTATATTTCTACTGTAGTCAAATATATGAATACAATATATTATAGTATAGTATATGTACTCTTTGTATTCGCAAATTTAACCCATATTAAAATAATGTTTTTTGATTAAAAAAACTGATTATATTAAAAAATAATATTTTAATATAAATTAAAATAATGTTCGTTGTCAATAATATTTTGCAATATAATCAGTTTTTTTAATCAAAAAACATTATTTTAATATGAGTTAAATTTGCGAATACAAAGAGTACATATAATATACTACAATGTATTGTATTCATATAGTTTGACTACAGTATAATACAACTAGAAAGTTTGAAATTTTGACCAACCTATGTGGCAATTTGATTGGCCCAAAATTTGTCACATGGATGATGTAGTGAGTGGTGTAAAATGTTGGTGGTGCATCTTAGCCCAACCCTATTTACGTATATATAATTTATTTTGCATATATATTTCAATAAATTGTCCACGACATAGTGGTTTTGCACATTCAAATTGCACTCCTGTCCCAGGTTCGTATACCAACTACCTTCATTTTGCATTTTTCACGTACACAGCTGCATTTTTATCTGCACCTTCCCCCATCTTCCTTCTTCTTCTCTCAACCCGCAAAGCCGCCAATCTTCTCCCCTCTTCCTTCTTATTTTTTGCTTGTTGTTCGTTTCTTCTTCCATTAGTGTTTTATTGTTTCTTCTTTCTCATTCTCTAGACTACTCGATAGTTCTTCTCCCATTTTCTTTATTTTTTTTGTAATATGCATGACCCGTTTGATTTACATATTTAACCAGCGGGTCACCATTTCTTCAAGATCGGCACGTGAACCCGTTTCGACCCAACTGAAACGGTCATGTGATCGGTTTTCAGCCTAACCGGTTGGATCGCTCCAAGCTTATTTTAATAACACTTGTTGGATAGAAAGAGAGAAGAAAAAAATAGTATTATTTTTAAAATGACAAAAATATCCCTAAAGTGAAGAGATGGGAAAGAAGTGTTATTTTTTAAGGACATAGATGGAAATTCACACATCTTTCCCATCTTTCTCGGGTTTGAATTCTCTTCATTCATCCCCTCTTCATCCTCACTACATTCTCTCTATCTTTCCTTTATTTTATCTCTCTTTCTTCATCATTTCCTAATTTTATCCCCTTTTCTCTCTCCCCACTCTCATTTGCCTTGTTGCATAGGCAGGAGGGAAAAGAGGATCCATTTTAATCTTTCTCTCCCCTTTCTCCTAACATTTGCAGAGAAACAAAAATGGTTTCTCATCACTTTTTCTTTCTCTCCTCTCTACCAACAAACAGGAGAAATGAAGTATTTCTCCTCTCTTTCTCCCTTCCCTTTTCTCTTTTCTCTTTTTTTATTATACCAATTCCCAAACATAATGTTAGGACCCAAACATAATGTTAGGATATTGTTAGCATTCTCCGATAATTTAACGCATAAAGAAAATATTTCGAAACTCATTTATGTAGTGTAATGACATTGTGAATTATAACAGGATGAATTAAATATAAATGTAAATGTAAATTTCTTTATAAGTGTTCATAGAGTTCGAATGTTTTTCCTACCTACCTTAGGCTGTGGCACCATCTCTACCTTGGGCTGTGGCACCATCCTCTTATCCTAAAATTATCTGTACCAAAAAAAAATTATAATAGAAGGAACAAAAAAGCAATTAAGCCAATTTATTATTAAAAAAGTTATATAATGCCGGATCCATCCTTATAGATGGGAAGAAAACTGGAGAGAAAATAGAGATTACTCTATGAAATGACTTACCTAACCTCCACAATTTTGCATGTGAGCTAAAATGAGTGCAAAATTCAAATCAAGCATCCACATTCATTTTACCACTTACCCCACTTATACTTACAATTTTGAGTATCTTTTTTGTTGCTCTGATAGCTGTTATTAATTTCCAAAAGCTACCGGCGAAGTTTTTTATTTCACTTTTTTATAAAACCCCAAAAAAAGATATAGTATAAAATATAAACTATAATAATTTTTATACAAAAAATTATAATGAGGAATCGTTGTTGTAAATGCAGTACAAGAAAAAGAGGAATGTGTCAATTGATTTAATCAAAATATAAAACACAAAATATGATAATTTTTAAGCTAAAAATATAATAATATAAAAGGAGTAAAGTTGTCTATTCAATAAAAACAAATTTTCTTTCTTTCCATTTTCACTAAAAAAATGTGTTTTAGCGACCACATTTAATCAGTAGTTAACTATGAAAATTTTGTTGCTAAACGATTTAGCAACCAGATATTCTACTAGCACGCTAACAAATTTTCATATTTAGCGATCGAATTTGACGGTTGCTTAATATCTCTGTTTTTTATTTTTTATAGTGTTTCCATCCTATCATATAATATAACCCTTAAAATTCACTCTTTTTCTCGTTTCTCTTTTTTATTTTCTTCCCCAAACCAAACAAAACATTAAAGAGAAACAAAAATAGTGGAGCCATCCTTTTTTTTTCCCTCTCCTCTCCCTTTCTCCGTATCACATACTATTGTGGTTTGGAGAAAATGGCTGCATAAGATTTCATCATCATCAAAAGTTGAAGAATGTATATGAAATGACTATTATTAGCCTTAAAATGACAGGAGTTATTAGATAAAAATGATGTACTTTTTATCTTTTGTTGATGACACATATGAAGTGGTCGTGTGGATTTTCTAACAATCATTGATGAAATCAAACACAGATCATGGTCATGGTGCTCTGCGGCAGTTTGATCTTGGAGTTATAATTTTATAGATTGGTGCCTTTGACCAGTTGGTTGTTTATCTTAACAAATGATTTCTTTATCTGAAGCTTCGTTGTTCTGCATTGCTGTTTGTTACTGTTTTTGGGTTATTTGATGGTTTTTACCTTTGTTTGTATGCAATCTTATCAGTAAATTCAGTTTGGGCTTGCAGCTTATTGCTGGTATCTTCAGGGCTCGTGGTTTTTCTGCAGTTCTATATTTTTTTCTGCATTTCTTAGTTGGCTAGCAGTTAATTGGTTTTTTTTTGTACAGTAGCGGTTAATTGTTGGTACCTTCAGGTTCATGGCTTTTCTTGCTGTTGTGCGGAATCAGGTGATCTAGTTGGTTGCTCTGTTGGGTGGATTTTGGGATGAGTCATCTATTTGAGTGCTTCGCTTTAGTAAGCTTGGATCTGATGTGTGTTTTTTTATGGCTTAATGCGTCTTGGTCTTTTCAGGTTGTATTCGGCTATGGCTTTTGTGGGTTTGGAGTATTTAGATTTTCAACCTTCTTGTATTCTTTAGTCATACTTTTGGTTGAAACTTTAGCTAAATCTTTTGCCTTGTCGTTTGATACTCTTATATATGGTTTTCGAGTACCTCTAGTATTCCATATATACATTTTAGCCTATAAAAAAAAGTACTTGATAGTTCTTATTTTGTGTTGTGGATTTAATGAAATACATTTTGCTTTTATGAAATGAATTTGAATATGGTTTTTTAGATGCAAATATTTTTTATCGTTAAAGCTTTTGTTATTTCATTATTAATTTGATTGATAAATAATCTTAATATTTCCTGACAATAGTAAGTATTGGAAAAAGAGAATTGAAACTTTTAGCAGTAGTAAGAAAGCTAGTAAAAGAGTTTAAATGGCAACTTAAAAATTATATTCAATGTCAATTAAAATTGTCGATAATAATTACTGCTATAACTTTCAAGTTTTTGTGACAATTAATTACATCTTTATCAATACTGTTTACAATTGTCGAGAAAGCCTTTAGCAATATTATTTACGGCGGCTAATTGATAATTGCCGGTAAAATTTTTAGCGGCTATTATTATTACCGTAAAAAGTCATAATAATTACCACTAAAAATATATTTTGTTGTAGGGAATTATAGGAGGCCTCTCCTCTCCCTTTCTCCTCTCTACCAACAAACTAAAAATGAAACATGCATCCTCTCTTTTCACTTTTCCCCATTTTTTTCTCTTCTTTTTTTCTATTAGTCCAATTATCAAATATAATGTTGGGACATTGGTTAGCCTTTTCCGATAATTAAAAACATAATCAAAGCATTATAACATTTCAAAACCCATTTATTTACTGTAATGACATTGTAAATTATAAATAATGACTGGCTTCCAAGCAACCCAAAGCGCAACTTCCCTCATCTCTACCAAAATTTTTTTTTTAGCAAACCAAAATATATTTTTTTTTCTGTTCTGTATGTAATCTATTCAAGCTCTTGCTTGGCCTCCTTGATATTTTATGATTCGTCCTTATCTCTATTGTATCACTTCGCCTGCACCACATTGCAAAGATCTACATTTGTAAATGCCAATTGGCATGTATAAATGTCTTGTACAATGATATTCACTAATATCTTATCAAATTGGTATTTTGTGTTATTTTTTTTATAAGTCAAATAAAAACATAAGAATTAAAATATTAATAAATATTAGAGTAAGTTTTTTTCATTAATAATACATACCACTTTAATTCTTTCTTTGTTTTTGACACCACCACTTTAATTCCTAAGTAAAAACAATTACTATATTTATATTATATAACGAAACTTCCTTTCTTCTTTTTATATTTTTTTATTGGCTATTTTATACGGTTGAAACGGTTCATGGTTGTCTTATTAAGACGACAATATGATGGCTTTACAGGTTGGCCGACGACCCTTTTTCTTCCTTTTTTTCTGCATCCTAATTCCCAAGAGAAATAATAAATATACACATTTTTAAAATATCATGAATAAATATCATATAATGATGGATTATTTTAAAATATTAAGTATATGTGATGAAAGAAAAAAATTAATAAACATATATATATATATATTTATATATATGATATTGGACACCAATAATATGTACAACTATCATTACTCAATTCGTACAGCTGCCATTCCCGCTAGCGACCAAAATCATAGTAACAAAGCACAAAGTCATAAGAAAAAAAATATATTGTACCTATGCTCATAATTTATCACTATTGCAACACTGGATCAATATTTTAGCCTTAATTATTGGTATACGTCATGACGTATTGCTTTTTATATTTGTTAATTCATTAACTAGTAATTTTATTCATAATACTTTAACTAGGTTGTTTGAACCAGTTCGATGTACCCATTTTCAATTATTATTATTATTATTATTATTATTATTATTATTATTAATAACTTGAATTATGCCTTTAAATCTATCAAATCTTTTTTTTCCTTTATCCCAAATTAAGTTTAACATATCAAGTCCTTTGTTTAATTGTTTCATAATTTAGCTTCAACTTTTTCTTCACACCCACACTATTGGTACTCATTCATCTTTAAGGGTTTTAACTTAAAGACATAAGTGATAAGTAAAAGTCTTAAAACAATCTTGTCTATAATTTGAGAACCAAAAAAAAAGATTTTTATTATTTTAAAATGATATTATAATACGTAATATAATAATATGTATTAAACGTTTCTCATTGATTATTACCAATGATGAATTAATCGTCTTAAATCATATAAATAATCCACATATCCTTACTGCCATCAATATGATGAAGTGTAATAGGGAAACTTAGTATGATTATCAAAGCTTTTAGTTTTGGAAAATGATTAAAATACATATAGCTATCATAAGAGTTGATGTTGAAAAATTCACTCAAGATGATAAAATAAATTCATAATCAAAATGTAAATACATATTAAGGAAGAATAACAAAATTTTGAGGAATTGAGATTATAATGGAGAGGGAAAACTAAACAGAGAAAGAGAGATTGAGGAATAAATTGTTTTTGGAAATTTAAGATTATAAATAGATGAAGAAGAAACTGCAAAGATAGACTTTGTTTGATCTCGGTAGCAGAGAGTAATCATCTCATAGAGGGATGGTCATCTCCGAAAAACACGACAGCGACACATGTATTAGATGGACATAATAATTCAAAAATTGTTTTAATATTAAATAAGACAATTTAGATAGATAGATAGATAGATAGATAGATAGATAGATATGGACATAATAATTCAAAAATTGTTTTAATATTAAATAAGACAATTTAGATAGATGGATGGATGGATGGATGGATGGATGGATAGATAGATAGATAGACTTTGTCTGCTCTTGGTAGCAGAGAGTAATTATCTCATAGAGGGATGATCATCTCCGAAAAACACGACAGCGACACATGTATTAGATGGACATAATAATTCAAAAATTGTTTTAATATTAAATAAGACAATTCCATAGATAGATGGATGGATGGATGGATGGATGGATGGATGGATGTCACGACACAAATTTTGATTATTTTCACATAATTTTATTTTCATTAGGGCCTTTGGGTTCTACCTTTGAGTGTCACATTTGAAAATATTAACAATCATTCCCAAGAGTTGTGTTCTTTCCATGCTCTTTTTACTTTTTTTTTTTTGTTTCTTCTATTGTATTTAGACAATTCATTTAATTAATTTTCCAAATTCACTTAACACTCTCTCAATCAAGAGTTGTGTCATTTCAATTCCATATAGTTATTATTTTTTTTTTTGCTTTTTTCAATGCATTGGAACGCAGTGTGTTTAAACACCTTAGTCAAATTCACACAACTAAAATATGTTTTAGTAACACAGTTTTTCTACTCAAACTCACTTTGATATGATCAAATCAAAATCAAAGGAAAGATATATATAAAAAATCATGTGAAAATATATCATGAATTCATATACTAATTTAAAAAATTAGTCCCGTGGATTGTAATATTTAAATTATTATCTTTACATTTAAAATATTAACTTCAATATAAAATATTATAGATTGTACGTAATTATATATATCTAGGTATACATTTAGACACCATGTTGTGTCTCTTTGTGTCATTAGATTAAAACCTCATTATTTAATTACTTAATCGCACGCTTAACGTGAAAATACGTAAAAATTAAAACTTAACTTATAAAGTATACAACTTCATGTAGAATGGCATATCACAATATAAGTATATTATGCATATTACAAAACACTGTTGAGGATATCCCATCAGTAGGATCCCTCACAGGCATATACTTAGACAAAAAGTTAAACAGCGGAAAACATAATAAAGATATGCCTCACTAGACGCACTAGTCATAACTAACTAGACCCTAATCACCATGGGTCACAGCTCGTCCTCCAGCCTCCGGTTCGTAGGGAGTTCCATCCAACGCCTCTTGGTTACGCTCATCCACAGGGTCTTCTCGTACAATTCCACAAGGAGATAAAATACAACATACAGAAATATACATGGGATAAGAAACAGTTCTATCATCAAAAAGCGGAAAAGATTCATAGTAAAATTATACAGTAATTGTCACAGACAATCAACACACATAACTAACGAATCATCCTCAGGTTAATATATATCATCCTCTACCCTTACTCTCAGGCAATCTAACACGTTATTTAAACGTAACCTCTCTAATCCTGTCACCATGTCTTTACATTAACGTGGCCACTACCACTCCTGTCACCATCCCTCATTTGCATCGGGGCACACCCTCATTCCAGTTAGGATGTTCCCCATAGTGCACACCTCCATTCCCGTTAAGGTGTTTCCACCCCCATTCCTGTTAAGGTGGAAGTGATCTTCCGAGAACTCTTGATTTTACATGTATTATATTACCAATACACAGAAGTGTTTTACGTGTATTATATTACCAATACACGGTGTATTATATTACCAATACACAAATGTTTTACGTGCATTATATTACCAATACACAGTGTATTATATTACCAATACACAGATGTCCTTACGTATTATATTACCAATACACTTTTGTCTTTGTGTATTATATTACCAATACATTTTTGTCCTTGTGTATTATATTACTAATACACAGTTGCGGACAACAACACATATACTTGAATCTCACCAACCCTTTTTAACAACATCTTAGTGCCTTAACCTTCAATTAGAACTTGACACATATTCTATGTCATAACACCTCTTTAACATTCCTCATCTAAGTTAGGCACTTCTAAATCATCATTATCCTCACACCCAAAACAATCATCTCTTAGACAACATATATATCTTTGCGTAAAAATCCACTAAGCATAATAATAAAAACCAGGCAGATCATGCATAACACAATATCAATCAAAATATTCTCATATCACCAACATAGAACAAGATCAATTCAATAAAGTAATAAAATCAAATCAACCATCAAGAATATAAAGATCAACCTAATGTCAATAAACCTACAATCCACGAATCGCCATTGGTTTTTCAGAAAAGGTTTCCAATTTGATTTTGGTTTTGTCGATTACTCGACTACTAGTAGGGTTTAGGTCGCCCAACACAATTATTATATAATTTACTACTTATCCATTCCGACGATAGGTTGGTTCTTTCCCCCACCTGGGTTATCACCGGACTCCCGAACTCGAAGCTCCTCGTCGTCACACCACAAAGTATTATCTCACCTTCTGTGAAGGTAAGGAGGTTATATGCTCGAAGAGGTATACCACGAACGTCCTCGTTTCCTCCGCGAGCGAAGTCTAAGGTTATGAACACAAAATCACAAGTTAAAATCAAATAAAAACACTAAACCACAAGGTATAGGTTCGGCCTGTAACATCCTAAAATTCTAATATAATTAATTTAATTAAAAAAAGATTAAGTTAAAAAAATTAAATAATAAATAATGATATAATAAAAATAAAGTATAATTAAGAGGTTTAGTGGCAAGAGTTTATTAGTATAAAGTTTATTAGAATTGGTTAGTAAATACAAAAGAAATATTAAATTAAAGTAAATATATATTAAAAAAGAAAAGAAAAGATTTATATATATATATATATATATATATATATATATATATATATATATATATATAAATGGTGTACTGGGCGTTAAGCCCAAGTACACCTGAAATCCCCTTAAGTTTTTTAAAAAAAAAAAAAAGAGAAGAAAAGAAAAAGAAAACCTAAAACATGCCTATTGCACTATATATATATATACACTGTGCATCGGAATTTGGGATGCGCCGCACAGGAGACGTAAGAGAAAGACATTTCTTTTCCTTGGCACTACAGCTGTTACAATATACAGATCCAAGAAGGTCAGTGAAGGGAAGAATAATTTTTAAGGAAGCACTATTTTTATCATGAATAATTTTTAGAGCATATTGGAGTCTTCGAGAGGTGAGTAACAATACTTTTTACGAACCCTCTCCATGGTGTGAATGATTGTTTGTGTTGACAGTTTTATTTTTATTTTTTTATTGATGGATGAATTGATTTGCAAGTGGGTTCCCCTAAATCTAAAAGAAACTGTTTATTGCTAATTTATATTTCTGTGTGCGAAATTCTTGTGTTTAAGCCAGATGGTAAAATCACTAAAGTTTCGTACTGTGCGTCCAAAACCTCTCAGGAGTAGATTTTTTTTTCTTTTTATCTTTAACTACTTTTGTGAAGTCTCCTGAATGCCAAGTTCAATTCAATAGGCATTGGTATTCCACTGACACATAGTTTTACCTTCTGGGAGCATATAATTTTATTTAATTGAACTTTAATAGCTTAGTCATAGCATGTATTAAATCCCATTTTGCTTATGGTTTAAAAAGAGAATAAGTACATTTGATTGTTATAATTTAAAATATGTTCGACATGTTTTATTTGGGATATAAATGATATATGTATGTGAGTGAAGTTTGCTGTTATGCCTCCTAAGATAGATGCATTGACTTTTAACATCGCCATTTAATGGGATGTCGAAATTAAGATATGGGACAAGGAATCCATTTTAAGAACGAGGCTCTCGGGTCATCGTTAATGGGAGGCAAGGAACCCATTTAATTATGAGGTTCTCGGGTCACCATAGGGGCAAGGAGTCGATTCTAAAATGGGATTCCCGAGTCACCATCGTGGCAAGGAATCAATTCTAGGACGAGGTTCTCGGGACACCATAAAGAGGGTGGCAAGGAATCAATTCTAAAATGAGGTTCCCGAGTCACCATCGGGGCAAGGAATCAATTCTAGGACGAGGTTCTCGGGTCACCATAAAGAGGGTGGCAAGGAATCAATTCTAGAACGAGATTCCCGAGTCACCATCGGGGCTCTCGGGTCACCATAAAGAGGGTGGCAAGGAATCAATTCTAGAACGAGGTTCCCGAGTCACCGCAGACTAGGGGCAAGGAACCAATTTAATGAGGTTCTCGAGTCACCGAATTGGGCAAGAAATCAACACGAGGTGGGGTTTCCGAGCCACTGGATGATTGTGTTATTGTGTGATGTGTGGTTACTTTGTTTAATTAATATATGATATTTGATTATGTTGTCGTTATACGATTGTTGTAATCAAATGTATTTTTTTTAATGAACATTATTTTGGAAAATTAGCGAGTACCATGGACAGTTTTTCCGGTTACCGGGCCGGTTGAGAACATCACTATTTTCGAAAATATTTTATAATTGTATTGTTGTTCACTGAGATTTTATATCTCATTAAAAGTGTTGTTTTCAGAGCCCGAGGACATCAATGTCGCGGACACCGAGGCTTGAAGAACTACTTTCTTTTTAGCTTAGCTGGTTAGTATTGTAGCATGGTTTACGAGTGCCATGCAGACATAATTTATTATTTTTAGTTTTTCTTCTCAGATTGTAGTTAGACGCTCGGTTTTGAGGTTTTTCTTTGATTTGGTTTTATTCAGAGGTATGGATTTAATATTATATTTATTACTTTGATACATTATTACTATTTTATCTAATATGAGATATTTCCAGACTTATATAATTGAGAAAATTTTTATGATTAACATATTTTAAATAAATGTATTAAAGGATTTTTATACAATTATTTTGGGTTACTAATGTAACGAAGGGTGTTACATTTATGGTATCAGAGCGGTACCTCTCCCAGTATGATGTGGTTCGGGGACGAACCAAGCTGAAGCTGGTGGGCATGTAACACCCAGGTGCCGACGAGGACGGGGAGTGGTCGCCGGTGCAAGAAGGCATGGACAAGGAGCGGCTCCTGGCAGGCTTCTAGGCGGAGGGATACATGAATGAACCGATTACACACCCGAATGAGAGGGATCCTGAGAATGTGTAGGTATGGGACTATACAGTTGAGGAAGGCTTATATGAATTGATTGGTACTACCTGTACTAACAAGATGCATCTTCTTTTCGGGAGCCCATCACTTAAGAACTCCATAGTTAAGCGTGCTTGACTTGGAGCAATTCTGGGATGGGTGACCTCCTGGGAAGTTTTCCTAGGAAGCGTGTGAGTGGGACAACGCACGCTGAAAAGACCCGTGTTGGTTTGTGGGGACAGTCGTCAATCCATGAAGTAGCCAGGGATGTTACAAATGGTATCAGAGCAGTTCGATTCTAAAATCGGGCTGTGGTAGTGGGGCTTTTCCTAAAAACAAAACTTGGGCGCATAGGATGCTTGTTAGAGTTATAATTTCTGCATGCTGTTCTTTTAAATGTTGGACCTGATCAACCCAGTGTTTGACTGGTGGCGAGCAGATGATGGCCACTAACAGGCGACGGACGAAGGATGCACTTGCGGCGACTTTGGTTCAGATGACCAGAGTTCTGCAGGAGCAGACGGAGACTCTCCGTCAGATGAGGGATAATGGGAACAGGCCTATTGTTGGGCTAGTCGACGCTCCAGATCTGCAGTACAGGGGTTTGTCAGAGTTCCGAAATAATAATCCGCCAGCATTTCGAGGGACTACCGATCCGATTGAGGCAGAGGAGTGGTTAATGAAGCTAGAGAAGATTTTTCGAGTCATGAGGTGTGGTGACGATCAAAAGGTGGATTTTGCCACCTACATGCTGAAGTCAGACGCAGAGCACTGGTGGAACTGTGTTAGGGGTGGATTGCTTGATTCGGGGGCCCATATCACATGGGATGGGTTTAAGGGCGTTTTCCTGGAAAAATACTTTTTGTATAGTGTTCGTATACAGAAGGAGGCAGAGTTTCTTCAGCTTCGTCAGGGGAGCATGACCGTGGCAGATTATGTTGCCAAGTTTGAGAGCCTATCAAGATTCTCTTCATATGTGAGGGACAATCCTGATGGTGACTGGAAGGCAATCAAGTTCAAACAGGGCTTGAGGTCAGAGTTGCGGAGCCTTGTTGGGCTCCTAGAGATTCGAGATTACCCCATCTTGGTAAACAAGTGTAGAGTGGCAGAGCGAAATATACAAGCTGTTTTGGCTGAGAAGTCGAAAGACAATAGCTTTAGCGACGACAAGAGGTTCCAGAGCAAGGGAGGAAACTTTCAGTAGAGCCTACGACCTGTGCCTACTATCACTAAGGGTAAGCAGATTCAAGGGGCTCAGGGTGATAAGGAAGCAACATGCTACAAATGTGGATGGCAGCACCAAGGTCGTACGTGCCCCGTGGCACAGGTCTCCTACAACAATTGTGGAAATACTGGACATTTTGCTAGGATGTGCAAGTTAGGAGGCCAATCTCAGACCAGAACACAGAACCAAGGAGAGGAGGTGAAGGAATCCGACGGTTTGACCCAAGGTAAGGGCTTTATTAAAGGTCATGATGTTATCATATTGTTCGATTCGGGAGTAACACATTCATTCATATCTTTTAAATATGCTAGATGCTTAGAGTTGACTGTTTCTAAATTGTCATATGATTTGTGTGTTTCTACTCCTGCTAAGGATAGATTGGTTACTTCTTCAGTTTGCCTGAAATGTCCTTTGTTGTTTCAAGACCTGACTTATAGTGTTGATTTGATATGTTTGCCTATGTCGGGTCTAGATATTACTTTTGGCATTGATTGGTTATCTCATAATAATGCTGTTATTGATTGCTCTAGTAGAACCATATATTTTGCTCCACAAACTATGTCTGTTGATTCCCCTAAATCAAATTGCTTTATATCTGTTGCATCTTGTCATAAGCGCTCAGTTGAGGGAGCTCAGGAATACATTCTCCTCTTTTCTGCTAAGATAGAGACTGAAAGTGATATAGCGGCATTACCTGTTGTGTGCGAGTTTCCAGATGTGTTTCCTAATGAGGTCTCTGGTTTACCTCCAGAAAGAGAGATTGAGTTTACCATAGATCTAATACCCGGGAGTGGACATGTATCCATAGCACCCTATAGGATGACATCTTTAGAGTTGAGCGAGCTCAAGAAACAAATAGAGGAGATGTTAGGAAAGGGGTTTATGAGGCCCAGTGTGTCACCTTGGGGAGCGTCAGTGCTTTTAGTGAAAGAGAAAGATGGGAGTATGAGGTTGTGTGTCGATTATGGGCAGTTTGATAAGGTAACCATCAAGAAAAAAATATATATATCCCTTGCCTAGGATAGATGACCTCTAAGACCAGTTGAGGGGAGGGTCAGTGTTTTCCAAAATAGATATAAGATCGGGATACCATCATATTAGAGTTAGATGCCATCATATTAGAGTTACAAGTGAGGACATCCCTAAGATAACTTTCAGAACAAGGTATGGGCACTATGAGTATGTAGTGATGCCTTTTGGCGTGACCAACGCCTCAGCCGTTTTCATGGACTACATGAATCGGATCTTTAGGCCTTTTTGGATAGGTTTGAGGTGGTTTTCATAGATGATACTTTAATATACTCTAGGACACCAGAAGAGCATGGGGAACACCTAAGGTTGGCGTTGCAGAACTTGGGGGATGAGCGTCTTTATGCCAAACCTGAGAAGTGTGAGTTTTGGCTAGACGAGGTGCAATTTTTAGGACATGCCATCTCTAAGGAGGGTGTAGCGGTTGATTCCTCTAAAGTTGATACGGTGACGGAATGGGAACAACCTAAGACAGTAATCGAAGTGGGAAGTTTCTTATGCTTAGCAGGTTACTATAGGAAGTTCATTGAGGGGTCCTCTAGGTCAGTCTTACCTTTGACCCGGTTGACTAGGAAAGGAAAACCTTTTGTGTGGGACCAGGAGTGTGAAGACGGGTTCTAAGAGCTTAAGAGGAGATTGGTGTCATCACCAGTCTTAACTATATCGGATCCCTTAGTGAGTTTTGTGGTTTGCTGCGACGCATCTAAAAATGGCTTGTGATGTGTCTTGATGGAGGAGGACATTGTACATCAACGTCCAGATTTTATTATCTAATGTATGATAACCTTTATGTTTTGAATATAACATATGTTACAATAGGTGCGTGTGTATGAGATGAATTTCGGGGACGAAATTCTTTAAGGAGGGGAGAAAATGTAACATCCTAAAATTCTAATATAATTAATTTAATTAAAAATATTAAGTTAAATAAATAAATAAATAATGATATAATAAAAATAAAGTATAATTAAGAGGTTTAGTGGCGAGAGTTTATTAATATAAAGTTTATTAGAATTGGTTAGTAAATACAAAAGAAATATTAAATTAAAGTAAATATATATTAAAAAAAAGAAAAGAAAAGAATTAATATATATATATATATATATATATATATATATATATATATATATATATACATATATATAAGTAAATGGTGTACTGGGCGTTAAGCCCAAGTACACCTGAAATCCCCTTAAGTTTTTTTTAAAAAAAAAAAGAGAGAAGAAAAGAAAAAGAAAATCTAAAACATGCCTATTGCAATATATATATATATATATACTGCACACGGGAATTGGGGACGCGCCGCACAGGAGACGCAAGAGAAAGACATTTCTTTTCCTTGGCACTACAGCTGTTACAATACACAGATCTAAGAAGGTCAGTGAAGGGAAGAATAGTTTTTAAGGAAGCACTATTTTTATCATGAATAAATTTTAGAGCATATTGGAGTCTTCGAGAGGTGAGTAACAACACTTTTTACGAACCCTCTCCATGGTATGAATGATTGTTTGTGTTGACAGTTTTATTTTTATTTTTATTTTTTTTATTGATGGATGAATTGATTTGCAAGTGGGTTCCCCTAAATCTAAAAGAAATTGTTTATTGCTAATTTATAGTTCTGTGTGCGAAATTCTTGTGTTTAAGCCAGATGGTAAAATCACTAAAGTTTCGTACTGTGCGTCCAAAACCTCTCAGGAGTAGATTTTTTTTTCTTTTTATCTTTAACTACTTTTGTGAAGTCTCCTGTATGCCAAGTTCAATTCAATAGGCATTGGTATTCCACTGACGCATGGTTTTACCTTCTGGGAGCATATAATTTTATTTAATTGGACTTTAATAGCTTAGTCATAGCATGTATTAAATCCCATTTTGCTTATGGTTTAAAAAGAGAATAAGTACATTTGATTGTTATAATTTAAAATATGTTCGACATGTTTTATTTGGGATATAAATGATATATGTATGTGAGTGAAGTTTGCTGTTATGCCTCCTAAGATAGATGCATTGACTTTTAACATCGCCATTTAATGGGATGTCGAAATTAAGATATGGGACAAGGAATCCATTTTAAGAACGAGGCTCTCGGGTCACCGTTAATGGGAGGCAAGGAACCAATTTAATTACGAGGTTCTCGGGTCACCATAGGGGCAAGGAGTCAATTCTAAAATGGGATTCCCGAGTCACCATCGGGGCAAGGAATCAATTCTAGGACGAGGTTCTCAGGACACCATAAAGAGGGTGGCAAGGAATCAATTCTAGAACGAGGTTCCCGATTCACCATCGGGACAAGGAATCAATTCTAGGATGAGGTTCTCGGGTCACCATAAAGAGGGTGGCAAGGAATCAATTCTAGAACGAGGTTCCCGAGTCACTATCGGGGCAAGGAATCAATTCTAGGACGAGGTTCTCGGGTCACCATAAAGAGGGTGGCAAGGAATCAATTCTAGAACGAGGTTCCCGAGTCACCGCAGACTAGGGGCAAGGAACCAATTTAATGAGGTTCTTGAGTCACCGAATTGGGCAAGAAACCAACACGAAGTGGGGTTTCCGAGCCACTGGATGATTGTGTTATTGTGTGATGTGTGGTTACTTTGTTTAATTAATATATGATATTTGATTATGTTGTCGTTATACGATTGTTGTAATCAAATGTATTTTTTTTAATGAACATTGTTTTGGAAAATTAACGGGTACCATGGACAGTTTTTCCGGTTACCGTACCGGCTGAGATCATCGCTATTTTCGAAAATATTTTATAACTGTATTGTTGTTCACTGAGATTTTATATCTTATTAAAAAGTGTTGTTTTCAGAGTCCGAGGACATCATTGTTGCGGACACCGAGGCTTGAAGAACTACTTTCTTTTTAGCTTAGCTGGTTAGTATTGTAGCATGGCTTACGAGTACCATGCAGACATCATTTATTATTTTTAGTTTTTCTTCTCAGATTGTAGTTAGACACCCGGTTTTGAGGTTTTTCTTTGATTTGGTTTTATTCAGAGGTATGGATTTAATATTATATTTATTACTTTGATACATTATTACTATTTTATCTAATATAAGACATTTTCCAGACTTATATAATTGAGAAATTTTTATGATTAACATATTTTAAATAAATGTATTAAAGGATTTTTATACAATTATTTTGGGTTACTAATGTAACGAAGGGCGTTACACGACCAAGACTAGTTCTTAGGATTAGATATTCCCGAAAATTATACAACTCATGGATTTGTGAACTTTAAGTGTTAGGAGTTCATAAACAACAATCTTTTAACAAAGTTGAATTAAAAATCCCACTAAGTACTTGACTTAGGATTTCGGCCAAGCATAGATAAATAGGCTAGGAATTTCTAAATTTTCCAATCTCTTTAGGTTAGCATCCATACATAGTAAGGAGCTTGAAATCATAATCATTTTGGAAATGGAAAAATCAAATGTCTTATACCATGAACCCTTAGGTTCGGCCTTAACAAGTTTGTGAGGTTAGAGATCTTTAAATCATCCAATCTTTTGGACATATCATCCTTTAACATAAAGGAGCTTTAATCCATAATCATCTTAGAAAACAAAATAAAATAACACATCCTAGGTCAATTGTTACATTTGGCAATCATAGGATAATAAAGCAAGAAAATATTTTAAACTTTCCAATCCCTTGGATTTAGCATCCTTATACATCAAGAGGCCTTAATCCATGATCACTTTGGAGAAACATCAACTAAGCATCAATGTCTTAAACTACTTAAAGTTTAGGCCTTTACATGAAAATGTGTAAAATCTCTAAACTTTTCCAATCACTTAAACCTAACATCCTTTAGTACAAAGGAGCCCTTGGTCATGATCATCTTGGAATAGAACTCAAATACAAGTCCATACAAGCAAAGTTAAACAAAACCCACTGATGCTTGATTTTTAAGATAAAGGCAAGTGCACCTCGTCGCAATCAAGTAATACGGTGGTGAGACCGGTTATCGTATCCACAGGGATCGGATGTCAATTACCAATTCACAAATTTAACAACTATCTAGACTAAACTAAAGTATGAGAGATTAAAACAGAAATTAAAGAAATAAAATATTTTTTTGTCTTTTGGGAATTTTATCGAACACTTGGTATGCAAACAGAGATGTGGCTAAGATTGTTAGGGTTAGACTACACTAATCCTCCCTTAATTGCAATGAAATGGTTATCAACACAAGCACTACTTCAATTATGACAATAAAGCCTTTTCTAAAATACTCAAGCCTAATGTCTTAGGTGCATTGAGCCTAAAACCCCAAATTAAACCCTAATGTCTTAGGTGGATTAATCTGTGATTTTGCATTAAGTCAAGACTTATAAGATTGCAAGCAGTCAACACCTATGTCTAGATTCTTGAACTACTTGGCATATGATTCATGAGCATGCCTTAACACCAACCTTTCAGTTATCTATCAAAGCAACATATCATTCCTATGGGTAGCTAATCCAAGGAAAGCATTAAGCACAGAATCACATACTCATAAAGAAATAGAGACTTGCATTAAAACCAAATCAATTTACAAGCAAGTTCAGAAAAGTATACATCTAACCCCAACAATGGGGGATTTAACTACTCATGTACAAAGAAAACCAAACCAGAGAAATAGGAGAAGAGGAGAGAAGAGGCTCCATGTGAGCTTTCCTTCTTCTTCAAAGCAACCTCTCTTGGCTCCCTTCTAGGGTTGAAACCCTAGCCCAGCCATAGCCTCCAAGTGCCTCCAAATGCCTCCCTCTGGACCCTTTTTTAGGTTAGAAGTCAGTCCCCTTTTCTGTTCAGCGCAGCCTTATTTATAGATCAGTCGCGCGTCACGGCCGTGATGGCCATCACGGCCAGGCCGTGACGGCTTCTGGAGTGGGCGAATTTGCACAAAATGGGTTCTCGCGAGGCGAGCCCTTTGTTCGCGACGCGAATCCTGAATTTCTGGTAGGTCACGGCCGTGATGCATATCACGGGCAGGCCGTGACAGTCTCTGACTTTTGCCTTCTGCTCTGCTTGATCACGGCCGTGATGGTCATCACGGCCAGGCCGTGATGGGCTCTGTTTGGCTCATATTCTTCACTTTTCAAGCTCTTTTTCATCCAAGCTCCACCATGGCTGATTTTGATCATTTTTACATTGAATTCCTGCAAAACAACACCAAGAAACCGCTTCACCCGTTCCAAGGGAAAATCTAACTAAAATCAACTAAAGAATGCCTAATCTATATGAAAAATGCATGCAAAAGTATACAGAAAATATGATGTAAAATCACACTATCAAATCACCCCAAGCTTATTCAATTGCTTGTCCTCAAGCAATCACTAAGGCCAGTAGAAGAAAACAAAACATGGATAGTGAATCAAGAACCCGAGTAAATGATCCAAGTAATAGGCAATTCAAACAATTCAGCAAGAGACAATCAATTCAAGTCCAATTAGAGGCTTAGGTTCCTTAGACTCATGTTCTCACTGATTTGGGCACTCTTTCTCACTTGAAGCTCACCCCAAGCTTGTTCTTTTGCTTGGCTCTCTTTTCACCTCACTCAAGTGTTTAGGGGATAAGACATTTCTCTCAATTTTCCTCAAGGAATGAATCCTACCATAGGCTTGACTATCAACCACATCTCTACTTTATTAATGAAAACAATTTAGAATCAAGAGGTCTTTTATTTGGTTGTAACATGGCCATGGGATTAATCTTTAGGTGGGGATAACAAGAAAAGGACATTTCAAAAGGCTACATAAACATCAAGCATTGCAAAGCATGACCTTCTAAAATACCTTCTTGGGTTTTCAATTTACTTTCCACCTTTCTTTTCTTTCTTTGCTTTTTATTTCTCATTTTCTTTTTGTCATCCCCCTCTCTATTTTTATTTCTTTTTTCTTTTTTTTCTATTTTATTTGGAGAAGGGGAGATTTTTTTTTTCAACTCAAAAGAATTTTTTTTTTTTTCTAATTCTTTCATCCCAAATTTTCAACTACCTTTTTCACCCTTTTGTAATACTTTAGAAGGTCCTATCAAGCATCATTCAACAATATATTTCAAGGTACCAAGAAAAGCATTTTATTCTTTCAGGCTCAAAATTGGGCAACTAAGGGTTAGCATTTCATCATTCAAAGCTCAGAAGGCCAGAAAAATACCTATTGCCTCAATCATTTTCAAAAATGTTTCCAAAAATTTTTAAGCTTCAAAATGGTTTCAAGTCAAGTTCTAGAGAAAACAGACCAAGAGGAATAACACTCTAACACAAAGAATGGGGTAAAATTTTGTGAGTACCCCTTTATGGCTCAAAATCTCACATTTTAATAGTTCAGAATCAATGAAAAACAAAAATCTTCAGAACCATATGCTAATTATCAACTATCCAAGATTATCTCAAACATTTTCATTTGCAGCCATATCACAAGAATAAATAGAATTGGGTTCAGCAATTCACTATCTCAAGTTATTTGACACTTAGTTCTCACAATCAGATGCAAAATTCAGGCAAGGGGCAATCTAATAATGTGATCATGCAAAACTATCATGCAAAACTATGTGAATGCAACATGAAAAATGCAAATGCAAAATACCCCTACCCCAAGCTTAAGAATTTACATTGTCCCCAATGTAAACAATCAAGTTGGAGAAAGGAGGGAAAAATAAAATAAGATAAAATGGAACGGCTTACCGAGGCGGTAGCGGGTGTTGGCTTACATTCCAGTCAGAAACTGCCTGAGAATTGGGTGCTTTTTCTTGTCTTCTTGCTCTTCCCTCCTTCCTTCTTTCCCTGAAATCACTTGGTAATTTTATTAGTAAAAGAAAACTCTTGATCTTCTCAAATTATTCAAGAGTTTAAAATCAAAAATAAAATCTAACTAAACAAAAAAGAAAAAGGAAAAGGAAAAGAAAAAATTGGGTTGCCTCCCAATGAGCGCTTCTTTAATGTCACTAGCTTGACTTATTAAAAGGTATCCTAGGATCCTCCTCCCGGATCAAATGGAAATTGGAGTGGTGATTGTAGCAGTAAAATCACTTTATTCTCAATTCCACCCAGCCATTGGGTGGAAACACCATTGACCTTTTCAACTAAAATAATGCACTTACTTCCTAGCGGGTCAAATGGCATTTTCACCAGGAAGTTTGAAAAACAAGGGGAAGGGACTAGTTTACCAATGTCCACACATGCATGCAAGCCGACATATTTGTCCAATGTAGAAAAATCAAACTGCTTAGCAAGCATGGTGGAATCCCCTACCACTTCGTCTTCATCTTGAACTATCCCCCAAACCAGATTTTCCTCAAATTGGGCTTCAGGTGACTTTTGCACTAACTGTTTGCAAATCTCCTCAACTTGCGTTTTGAAGTTCTCACGCACAGTTTAGATCACATCACGCTTGGCTCTTGCCTTGGCCTCAGAGGTGGATAGCTCTTGGGAATATTGTTCTAGAGCAGCTTTCAACGGTGTTTGCTCCTTCCATTCCCATTCCTCCTCATGCTTCATTATCACACCATAAGCTTGTGCATGAGGGCAGTGACGTCCCCAGAGCCCGTAGTCTCCCAAGACTACATTAGGCCCAAAGTGGTATTTTGTAACTCCATCCAAGGTGGGAAAGTAATAAGTCTCCATTTGTTGCATCCACCTTGTACAAACACAACTCAAAACAAAAAGATCAAATATATACAGAAAATAAAAATAATAAAAATGTCTAAATTAATTGCCTCATTTGTTACTAATGATATTGACAAAACCAATCCCCGGCAACGGCGCCAAAAACTTGATGCTTGATTTTTAAGATAAAGGCAAGTGCACCTCGTCGCAATCAAGTAATACGGTGGTGAGACCGGTTATCGTATCCACAGGGATCGGATGTCAATTACCAATTCACAAACTTAACAACTATCTAGACTAAACTAAAGTATGAGAGATTAAAACAGAAATTAAAGAAATAAAATATTTTTTTGTCTTTTGGGAATTTTATCGAACACTTGGTATGCAAACAGAGATGTGGCTAAGATTGTTAGGGTTAGACTACACTAATCCTCCCTTAATTGCAATGAAATGGTTATCAACACAAGCACTACTTCAATTATGACAATCAAGCCTTTTCTAAAATACTCAAGCCTAATGTCTTAGGTGCATTGAGCCTAAAACCCCAAATTAAACCCTAATGTCTTAGGTGGATTAATCTGTGATTTTGCATTAAGTCAAGACTTATAAGATTGCAAGCAGTCAACACCTATGTCTAGATTCTTGAACTACTTGGCATATGATTCATGAGCATGCCTTAACACCAACCTTTCAGTTATCTATCAAAGCAACATATCATTCCTATGGGTAGCTAATCCAAGGAAAGCATTAAGCACAGAATTACATACTCATAAAGAAATAGAGACTTGCATTAAAACCAAATCAATTTACAAGCATGTTCAAAAAAGTATACATCTAACCCTAACAATGGGGGATTTAACTACTCATGTACAAAGAAAACCAAACCAGAGAAATAGGAGAAGAGGAGAGAAGAGGCTCCATGTGAGCTTTCCTTCTTCTTCAAAGCAACCTCTCTTGGCTCCCTTCTAGGGTTGAAACCCTAGCCCAGCCATAGCCTCCAAGTGCCTCCAAATGCCTCCCTCTGGACCCTTTTTTAGGTTAGAAGTCAGTCCCCTTTTCTGTTCAGCGCAGCCTTATTTATAGATCAGTCGCGTGTCACGGCCGTGATGGCCATCACGGCCAGGCCGTGACGGCTTCTGGAGTGGGCGCATTTGCACAAAATGGGTTCTCGCGAGGCGAGCCCTTTGTTCGCGATGCGAATCCTGAATTTCTGGTAGGTCACGGCCGTGATGCATATCACGGGCAGGCCGTGACAGTCTGACTTTTGCCTTCTGCTCTGCTTGATCACGGCCGTGATGGTCATCACGGCCAGGCCGTGATGGTCATCACGGCCAGGCCGTGATGGGCTCTGTTTGGCTCATATTCTTCACTTTTCAAGCTCTTTTTCATCCAAGCTCCACCATGGCTGATTTTGATCATTTTTACATTGAATTCCTGCAAAACAACACCAAGAAACCGCTTCACCCGTTCCAAGGGAAAATCTAACTAAAATCAACTAAAGAATGCCTAATCTATATGAAAAATGCATGCAAAAGTATACAGAAAATATGATGTAAAATCACACAATCATCCACCAAAATCAAAAGGCATGGTTTCGACCTCATCAAGAAAATAAGGTTAGAAATTTTTGTTTTACACAACCTTTTAGTATGTTGTAGTAGGAGTAAAAATAGGAACATAGAAATTGGTTTCAACTCAAACGGAGTTTTCTACCATTTTTAAGAGATTTTAGAAGTTTGAAAGCTTAAAGGAAACTTAAAGCAAAACTATGAACAGAAAGACAAGAACTTGAAAAATAGACAACATAGGATCATTACCCTCAACAATATGAAGAACTTTGATGAAGAACTTAAAGTAAAAAGCTTGATAAAAAGATGAACTTTAGAAGAGAGAAGAAGAAGAAGTGTAATAAGGTATAAAGGTGAGAAAATGGAGGGAAAATGGTGAAGTGTGGAAATGAAAAGTATTTATAGAGAGTGAGAGAGAGGGGCACGGTTTTGAAGAGGAAAAAGAAGAGAAAAAGAAGATTTGCTTGTAGGGAAAGAAAGAAGGTAATGTGTGGTAAGGTGGAGGTATGGTGTGGAGGTATGGTTGGAGAGAGAATGTAAGAAAAAGTGAGATTTTGAAAAAAAGTCAAGATTCACTTTTGAGATGTGTCATAGCCTTCACATCAAGTCACTCCATGTCACTTCATCATCTTGATGCTCTGCTCCATTGCGTATCAGATGACTTCCCCGATCGTATTTCCCGACGATTTCGCCCGAGAAATCCTTGAGATTTGGCCCCGAACAAGATTTTTCGAAAAACTCCAAACCCACACAAAACATCATAAAAATATTAACCGTATCGTTCACAAATTAAAATTTGGTCTCTAGCTCAGTCAACTTGTACTGGCAGTGAGAACGCAGACCGGCTTTCGTCTGAATTTTCAACCGAAATTTTTACCGTAACCCTCTACCATAAATTAGACTATGAATATGATTTTATTTTAATCAAAAACACTTTCTAACTCTCAAATTAAAATATAATTAATTATATTTTAACCGATTGAACAATATAATTAAAATCAGGCTGTTACATACATATAAGTATGTTTTCATGTAAAATTTCCAACCCCGTATAAGATGCTTCAAATTAGAACATGATGTCATATTATTAATAATGCTATCAGGGAAGAATTTCTTTCACCTGCATCCAAATTTAACATCCTTTTTCTTCCTCCCTCGATTCAAATCTTTTAACATAACTTTGTTTCCATTAGGGCCATTGGGCTCTAACTTTGAGTGTCAAGTTCGATAAAATTAATAATAATTTCCAAGAGTTGTGTTCTTTTTATTTACTTTATTAATTTATCTACTTCTTCCAAAGTATTGGGACAATTCACTTAATTTCTCAAATTCACTAAATGTTCTCCCAAGTAACATTTGTGTCATTCTCATTACGTATCTTTATTTTATTGTTTTTTATAAATGCATTGGAAACGAATGTATTTAAACATCTTTCTCAAATGCACACAACACATTTAAACATCCTCTTGAGAGCATAGAAAACTTCATGAGTTATGGTAATATTTATTGTCTTGGATCAGCCTCATACAAATGCACTCTAACTCTTTGTTAGATATTTATTGTTAGTTATTTATTGTATTTTATTTAGAAATATATATTTTCCTTCATTTCATTTATAATTTTGTCAATATTGATAAAGGAAAATCCATACATATGAATTGATCGATGTTAGTATAAAACTTATGGTTGTTCTTGAGTTGAGGGTCAATTGGTATGCAAGCGTTATTATTTTATATAGTTGTATATTCAAAATCACTCCAAAGTTAAATGTTTCACATCATTGCATTCAATCAAAAGACCATCACACTGAAGAGTACCTCTAGCAGCAGGTTGGATCCTCTTACCCTACATTAAAAAATTCAAGAAAATATTAGTCGTCAAAGAATTTGTAAAAAACATATAGTTAAAAAATATTAAGCAATAGTTATAGATAATACTTTCTCATCTAAAAACGCCAACTCTACATCATTTTCCAATTGAGGTTGTAAGAAATTTGGCTGTTTACAAAGCCATAACACTCTGTTTTGATTTTTCATTTATCTTTTGATGGTGAAAGGTCACTAATAAATTTAGTTTTAGCCATGAGTGTAAGATAGAAAAACAAACTCTAGATGAACAAACTTTCTCAGGGATGTTTAGTTGAATTTTATATTTTCATTTGATTGTATATATTTTTATAGTACCTATATTAGGTTGAATAAAGAGTAAATTCACACCGGGATATAGGAGAAATAACTCAAATATTCGAGGAAATTACATTGGGAAATCATTCATCATCTTGGAAGTATTAATTTGCTCTAAAATTTTATATAAATCTATAAATATTCTAATTATTTAGATTTATTAATTAGCTCAAACATGAATTTTGACATATATCTATAATGCTCATGTCAAGGAAAAAAACATATATGATATATTTATAAAGTAGTCTTATTTTCCTCAAACATCTTATAATTATTTAGCCCAAAGAATTTTAAATATCAAAATTTGTTTTATTTGCTTTAAAATGTAACATTGGAAATAGGTGTTGTATTTTATTGGTATGAGTTAAAGGTATGATAACAACTTTTATTGATAATAATTTAGGAATATTTATTTATCAGGATTCATGTACAACAATTAATTTGTAGTTGTTTTAATTAATTACAATGGAAATGATTGATAATCTACAATACAATTGTAAGTAGGAAAAAAATATTTGACGATTCATAATTTTTATTTTGATTAAAAACTAAATTTATATAATTAAATATATATTACCTAAAGGTGCGAAGTTTTGCCAATTGTCAAAAGAATTTAAATTTTGTAGTATTTTTTAAGACGGCATTTGTCAAATGTTTCCACACATGATTTTTTATGGCACTCTACTTTGATCTTCCGTTTATCTTTGATAGTGAAATGTTAGTAATGAATTTAGTTTTATCCATGAGTGAAAGATAGAAAAACAAACTATAGATGAACAAACTTTCTCAATAGATGCTTAATTGAATTTTATATTTTTATTTGATAGTGTATATTTTTATAGTACCTTTATTAGGTTGGATAAATAGTAAACTCACATTGGGACTATAGGAGAAACAAATCAAAGATTTGAGCAAATTACATTGGAAAATCATTCATCATCTTGGAATTATTTATTTGCTTTGAAAAAATATATAAATATATAAATATTCTGATTACATAGATTTATTAGTAGCTCAAATATGGATTTTAGCATATATATATATATAAATAAATTTCATGTCAAGGAAAAAAAAACATATATGATATCTATAAAGTAGTCTTATTTTTCACAAAAGTCTTATAATTATTTAATTATACCAAAAAAGTATAAATATAAAAAAATATTTAATTTACTTTAAAATATAATATTGGAAGTAGGTGTCATATTTTATTGGCATGAGCTAAAGTTATAATAACAACTTTTATTGATAATAATTTAGGAATCTTTATTTATCATAATTCATGTACAACAATTTTTTTTTAGTTGCTTTAGGTAAATTAATTACATTGGAAATTATTGATAATCTTCAATACCAATATATTTATAATATTTATTATTTATTTATATAGATATAGATGGAAAAAGGAAAAGCAAAGAGTCCAAATAGAGAGAGAAACATTGTCAAACGCATTAATGATTGTGAAATGTACAATCCTAATAAATGCAAGCCTTGTAGATGAAACAAAGAAAACAATAAAATAAAAATAAACAAATAAATTAATAAAAAGGAAAACTTTCCAAAAAAAAAATGCCATGGTGACACTTCAATGTACAGTAAAAATGTCTATCCAACTTTTATATTAGTATTGATTAACACTTAATAGTAGTAGTAAACAACAAGAGTGAAGAATCTAACTCACATTCATGTTGTATATATACACACATGTGTTTTTTTTTTTTCATTTCTATAAATTCTATTTGTGTGTTTGTGTTAGAGACAAATCTTTCTTTAGATAATACCATCATTTCGATTTAATTAACTAATATGATTAGTGAAAAGAATGAAAATGATAATTTTCTAAAATTAAGAACTAATACAACAAGTATTTACAAATTCAGACATTGAAATGATAATGTGGCATTTTGTACACGCCATTCTTTTCCATAAAGACCTTCGCATATCTACAATTTGGATACATGTTTTAAATGGTGCAGTATCAAAATCTTTCTGTCTTTGATCTATTTATTTATAAGAAATGCTAGCACTCCTCTTTATTTATTTATCTGCTTTTGATATGACAAGTAAAAAATATATCAAAATACATATAAAAAAATAGTGGTTGGTTGCATTACAATTCATAATATTCCAAACCCAACTGTATCCTCTTGTTTCCCTTCTCTCTCTTTATCATTCTCTCTCATTATCTTCTCCAACTTCAATCTCTCTCCGAGATTCTCGCTTCCCCTATCAACACTCTCCTGGAATTAAATAAATAATTAATTAATAATCAAAAACTAATAAATTAGGCCAGTCGAAAAAAAAAACTAATAAATTAGACAATTTCCGGTTTATAAAAAATTAAATCCATATATTACTATTATTATTAAAAAAAATTCACTAAGAATATCTTCCTATCGATAATCAAACGCTAATCCCTTTTTACTCAAAAAAGAAACTAATATAAAGTGAACTAAAGTGAGTTTTGATTTTCCTAATAAAGTTTTTTTTTATATATATAATAAGAATCGAGCCGCTGACATCATGTTTAAGCAACTTAGATATCTACCAATTATATTAGACGTTGTTGATTTTTTTATTTATTATTTAATTATTAATAAATTAATTGACAATTCGAAAACCCCGTGAACGTGAAGGGTTGAACTCATGACTATGATTAGATTTAGCGCACTACTATTCATACGTGTCACCGTTTCATAAGTCTCATCACAAAGCCTTATTAGACTCTCTCTGACTTTCACACAACACAACACACACTTTTCATTACATTTTCGTTTCATTACATAAACCGCAAAAACATAAAAATGGCCGGCGAACTTACCGGAAACCACTCGCCGGAGCAGCTCTTATCCCTCGTTCACGACATCTCCGGAATGTGTTCCCGTGACACATCCTCCGCGGCCACCATTGCCGGCGACGCCATTTTCAGGAAAGAATGCACCGATCTGGTTCGCCGGATCTCCCTCCTCGCCCACTTGTTCGAGGAGATTAAGGAATTGAACAAGGTTGTCCTCGGTTCTGCTTTCACTACTGTTACTGCTACTACTGATTCTGATTCTGATTCTGATTCTTCTGGTTCGTTGTGTTCTGATCTGGTTCTGGCTCTTAACTCTGCGAAACGGTTGCTTTCGGTGGCGAGGAACTTTCGTTGTAATTGCACTTCTGTGAGTTTTTCTCGATCTAACGTTTTTTGGCGTTTGAGAATTTCTTAGTACATTATCGGTTTCTATTTTGCTAAACGCTGCGTTTGATGCGGAAACATGTTAGAAGAATTGATCTCAGCTCACACACTATAGTACCGGTTTTTTTTTTTTTGGTTGGGTTTTTCAGTAATTTAGATCTGTAGTTCACCCTGTTGAAAATTATTCTCTGGAATTTTCAAATTTTGATTTTTTTTATTATTTTAATATTCATAATTTTGCTTGAGAAATTTCACTTTTTTTGGGGTCTTTTAACGAAAGAATGTTAGATTTAAATTTTGATGAACCTAAACAGTGTCATACAATGTTGTTTGCTTTTTTTTCTTTTTAATTTATTTAATTTAGGTGTTTTGTGATTAGGTTGGGTCTGCAACTATCACTGAGTAGATATGTTCGTTGTAATTTATGAGTAGATATTTCAGGAATTTATATAGCCTATATGAGATTCAAATCCATTGCTCAAATCTTATTTATTATTTTTAGCAATGATGCAGCCATGTGTTACTGCATAATTACATTTACAATGTCTCAAACTGATTTGGGGTTTGAGAGAGAGAAAAATTGTGCAACAGGTATAGAATCATTAAAACTTCCCTTCCCTATGTAACTCTAAATTGAACATGCCAAGATTTAATTTTGGCATGATATCATATGTGTTAGGTTTTACTCATTTCAGAGGGGTTGCTCTTTCCAGTTAAATTAACCGTGTTTCTTAGAGCAACTAAAATGTGTGCAGATGAGTATGATATGTGCAATCACAAACTACTCATCACACATTCAATATATTGTTTCTTTAATGAGAGTTGTTCTTCTGTTTGGCATTTTTCTATACTGTTCTTCGTGATTGTCTTGAGAAATATTTACTTCATTTAAGAAGTATTCTTCATATGGAGATTATTTTATACTTCTCTAATTATTTTAACTTGGAATCTTACCCATGCTGAATTTCTGTGGGCATGTATATCTGTAAAAAGGATGTCTGTGTACATCTCTGAAATTTGGTATATCTTGATTTAAGGATGGAGCTGCCAAGACCATTGTCTTCCAATTTCAGTGTGTCACATGGAAATTGGAAAAACTATTAGGCAATTTACCATATGACAAGTTAGACATCTCAGAGGAAGTCAGAGAACAGGTAGAACTTGGATAAATCTGGTTTTTCTTTTTCTTTTTTTAAAAAAAAACTCTTACCTACTGCTTTCTTGAGTGAACTTACTAATATTATCTGCTTTTCTAGGTGGACTTGGTGAGAACACAATTGAGACGAGCCACAGAAAAATATGGGTGTATGATTTCAAAAATGCCATCTTATGAATTATCCGAGCCGCTGGCTCAAGAGATTAACCAGGTTCTTGGCAAACATGTGAATGGATTGCATAGACAAAATAGCTGTCCCGAAAATTTATCAGAACTGAGCAACATTCCTAAAAACAATGGTGAGAGAAGTTGCAGCATAAATCGAGCAGGTTCTCTCTTGGAAAGGGCAAGGAGCATCCCTGCCTCTTCTGAGGTTTCCTTATCAAATGTAACTGATCCTGAAAGACAAGAAAATTCTGAGAGAAAGAGTCTACCTGAAGTTAAAAAACCCGAGGCAATTGTGATCCCTGAAGATTTTCTTTGCCCAATATCCCTGGAACTAATGAGAGATCCTGTTATTGTGGCCACCGGTCAGGTATATTCATTTCAGATGTTGCATAAACCACAAGGCTGTTTCCTGCAAGCTTTTCAGCTCATCAATATTTCATGCCTTTTTTTCTGATTTCCTTTTTTATTCTGCAGACATATGAGAGATCATACATACAGAGATGGATAGATTGTGGAAATGCAACTTGCCCAAAAACTCAGCAGAAGCTCCAACATTTGACCCTTACCCCAAATTATGTTTTAAGGAGCCTTATTACTCAGTGGTGTATAGAGCACAACATTGAGCAACCAACAGGACTAACTAATGGCAAAATAAAAAAGAGTGACGGATCATTCAGAGATGTTACAGGTGACATAGCAGCAATCGAAGCTTTGGTCCGGAAGCTCTCCAGCCAGTCCATTGAGGAGCGTAGAGCAGCTGTAGCTGAAATTCGATCACTATCCAAACGAAGCACAGACAACAGGATACTAATTGCTGAAGCTGGAGCAATTCCAGTTCTAGTGAACCTTTTAACATCAGAAGATGCATTGACGCAAGACAATGCAGTTACTTCCATTCTTAACCTTTCTATATATGAACACAACAAGGGACTTATAATGCTTGCCGGTGCCATTCCATCCATCGTCCAAGTCCTACGAGCTGGAACCATGGAAGCGAGAGAAAATGCAGCAGCAACTCTCTTTAGCTTATCACTTGCAGATGAAAACAAAATAATAATTGGTGCCTCAGGAGCTATTCCTGCATTGGTAGAATTGCTCCAAAATGGGAGCCCTAGAGGGAAGAAAGATGCAGCAACAGCGTTGTTCAATTTATGCATTTATCAAGGGAACAAGGGCAGGGCCATTAGAGCAGGAATCATCACAGCATTGTTGAAGATGCTTACAGATTCAAGCAAATCAATGGTTGACGAAGCCCTAACAATAATGTCGGTTCTTGCAAGCCACCAAGAGGCAAAGGTTGCTATAGTAAAAGCCAGCACGATACCAGTTTTAATAGATCTTTTGAGGACCGGACTGCCTCGCAACAAAGAGAATGCGGCTGCCATTTTACTTGCCTTGTGCAAGAGGGATACTGACAATCTTGCTTGTATAAGTAGACTTGGTGCTGTAATACCTCTTTCTGACCTTGCTCGGAGTGGTACCGAGAGGGCCAAACGGAAGGCTACTTCATTATTGGAGCATCTTCGGAAGTTGCAGCAGCTTTGAATGGTGTGTTGTGCAAAGAACTTCAAATTGAATATCTTTCTCTCTGATTATTTGACATAATTTTCCACACTTTGTTTGGCAAACTGATCATACGAGGGTGAAATAAGGAAGTCAGCCTCATTGGTTCAGTGTATTCTTTCCTTCATTTCTTGGTTTGTTCTTTTTTAACCCATGAATGAGCGTGTAAAGTAAGTAATTGATATATTGTTTCCTTATGAAATTCTTACAGAAGTTTCTGTTCTCCTCTTAACTTTTTGCTCTGTTGAAAAGAAAGAAAACTTAAGTAGTGTTTGAGTCTCAATGTGTAAATATATGTATCAAGTATCAACGTCAATCCTTTTTTCTTGGTCCAAGTCAAAACATGGAAGTGGAAGATGGAAAGAAAAAGATAAGGAAATTGATATGAAGAAAATTTACTCATCTAGTAATGCACGTCCGAGCAATAAATTTTTTTTTGGGTAAGTAGGGAATACCACAGTTCACTTAGATTTTATTAAATAGTGCTCTAGGGTACATGTTAAAGAATTTAAAACGATAAATTTTAAATAAAAATATTGCGTTTGGTATATTTCAAATTGAAAAAAAAAAAGAGTTCATTTGAAAGTATTACGGTTAACTTAGTTAAGTTAGTTTGTATTAACTGATCAGCGTAGTCAAGTTTGTTAACAGTTACAAGTTAGTTTGCTCCTTACTTTTTGTGTATATAAACAAGAATTCATTTTCTCCATTCTACTGTTTCCACTGTAAAGGTTTTTTTAATAAAAAATCAATTTGTCAAAAAAATAAAAATTAAAAAAATATCACTTTTGATATCTAGATATCTATTTGGTTAGACTTTTATTAAAAAGAAGTTACAACTAGTCTCCCAATACTGTAGGGAAAAAAAAAAAGCTAAAAATGCTTTTATAATAAGGTATATCTTATATCTTTTTTTTAAAAAAACTCTTAATTAATATAAAAAAGCTGACTAATTTTTAAATTTTTTAATGTTTGTAACCGAGTGAAAAAAAACTTCTATTTTTGTATAAAAAAAACTTCTATTTTTGTATAAAAAAAACTTCTATTTTACATTAGAACTATATAACAAAAATCACTTCTTAAATAAACGAGTCCCACCTTGTCAGAAAAAAAAGTCCCAAAACTTATATTTACTGATTACTAACATTCCCAGTAGCAATTTTGCATGTCAACGACCTAATAAGTACCTAAACGGCTAAACCCCATCCACAGTAATTAATAATACACTCCTAACTGTCTGCAATTGGATGAGCCGTCACTCTAAAAAATACTCTAATGTTTATTCTGGCCATGGATAATGTGCAATCATTAATAGTTCTCTCAAGATTAACCCTATTGGATTGGCCAGCATTGAGTAATTCAAACGGATCACAATGGAATTATTCTCAAACCAACCTTCTACTCCTACTCAAGATCTGTGTAAGATTCTACAAATTTCTCCTCTTGGTAGACTATATATAATATATAAACTCTAATATAAATCTTGGATGAGATTTGTGATTTTTCGATGACCTTAAAAGGTGATGTGTCTTTTTTTAATCTAAACTAATTGGTATCCTTGCATCGTACGAGAACGTATCAAATTCTATGTTAAACATGGTATAACATCAAACACATAGAAAAAGGGAAGAAGACATGATTAGTGGAGAAATAAAAGCTTTACGAAACTAACATTACCAGTAGTTTTTGGTTGATATGAAGAAATATATGCAATTGTAATCACTTTAGACAATAAACAATAATAACATATAGGATATGTTTGGAAGCAGAAGTCTAAATAGCATCAAAGTTGCAAAAAACTGCAATATTTCATAGTTGTAAATATCACATAATATAAGTTGCAATGGGTTTAGTTCACTGACCTATGACAATATATACAATAGCTTGGATCCTCCCATCATGTATTAAAGAAAATTAGTTCAAATATCATTCATGAAAGTTGTAAAAAAAAAATAGGAAACAAAAATGTTAAATATGCAATTGTTACAGACATTACACTCTCATCTAAAATAACTAATTCCACATTATCTCCAAAATGTGGTTGCAATGAATTTGGTTGTTTTCAAAGACATTTAACTCTCACTTTGATCGTCCATTTATCTTTGGATGGAGAAATGTCACAAATAAAAGTAATAGGTGTAGCCATAGCTGAATCTTTGAAGTTACTCGAAAAGAAACTCTCAAAAAATAAGAATATCTCTTTACTCTATCCTTTAGACGTATATTTGAAGATGAAAATGTATATCATGATTGATATATTTATACAGAAATATGTATTCCTTCATTTGTGAGAAACTTTTAGAAATTATGTTACCATTAATAAAATATAAAGGCACGATTGAGTAAAATTTTAATGTCCAAGCCATTTGTGTATATGGCTCAAAATCAAAAGGGCATCATGCAATAAATATAGAAGGATTTATTGATCATAATTAAACACACTTTGTTGTTTTATCACAGTTCATGTACTACATAGTTGCACGAGAATGTATATTTGGTGAAAATAAATGTTTTATGATTTATAATTTGTCTTTTGAAAAAAAAACCACCTTAAATATAATGTTTTGATAGCTCATACACGGATTCTAATACGTGTATTTCTCTGTATCTCTCTATATACAAAGCATCCATAATTTCTCGTAAGTCTTATAAATGTCTATAAAAAAATTATAAATATCATAAATTATTTTATCTGGTTTACATTTGAATGGGTGCCACATTTTATTGTTATCCTTATTTGGTTTACATTGGAAGTAGTACATTTTATTGGTATGAGGCAAAGTTATGATAACAAATTTTTATTGATAATACTACAATACTCTTTGCTTATCAGAGTTAATAAAAGACAATTATTTTTTAGTTGCTCTAAATAAACTAATTGGAAATGATTGATAATCCTCAATACCAATGCAATTGGAAGAATAAATATTTAATAGCATACATGGATTCTAACACATGTATCTCTCTATATACAAAGCATCCTTATTTTCCTAAAAATCGTATAAATACCAATCCAAAAAATTATAAATATCATAAATTCATCTTTATTTTTAGTTATGATTGATAATCCTAAATACCAATGCAAGTGAGAAAATAAATGTTTTATAATTTATAATTTATATTTTGAATAAAATCACCCTAAATACCATTTTCTAAATGTGGAATGTTTTGCAATTGTTAATTAAATTTTATAATTACTCTGAAGGTGACATATGACAAAAGTTTCCAATCATGATTTTTGCTTTACTATTTAGTTGTTTTAAATAAATTAATTGGAAATGATTGATAATCCTCAATACCAATGCAAGTGGGAGGATAAATGTTTTAGTAGCTCCAACACGGATTTTAACACATATATCTCTCTATATACAAAACGTCCTTATTTTCTCGAATATCTTATAAATATCTATCCAAAAAATTATAACTATCATAAATTCATTCTTATTTTTAGTTGCTTTAGATAAATTAGTTGGAAATGATTGACAATCCTAAATACCAATACAAGTGGGAGAATAAATGTTTTATAATTTAAAATTTATAATTTATCCCAACCTTATTTTTAGTTCCTTTATGTTATGTTTGGGAGGATATAATGTGATGGTTAGTAATGGAGTGGAGTGATTAAAAGGTATTAACCCATTGTTTGGGAGTTTATTAAGTAAATGGGTGGGATGGTTTGGGATAGTAACCCAAACCACTCCAAACCATCCAAACCCCCAATTTTTATACCCTCTAAATTGGGGGTTTGAGATTTTCTCATTAAACTTGCAAACAATAGAGTGGGGTACTTCCTCCACTCCATTCCATCTTAAATCACTCCATTACTAACTATTACACTCCATTCCCTTCAAATCTCCCAAACATAGCCTTAAATAAATTAGTTGGAAATGATTGATAATCCTAAATACCAATGAGTGTGGGAGAATAAATGTTTTATAATTTATAATTTATAATTTATATTTTGAAAAACAATTCACCCTAAATATCATTTTCTAAATATGGAATGTTTTTTTAATTATCAAAAGGAATTTAAATCTTATAAATATTCTGAAGGTGACATGTGACAAAAGTTTTCAACCATGGTTTTTGCTTTATAATATTTATAGATAAAAGGCAAGTGAAAGAAGAAATGCTTGATAATTTTATAAATAATTATTACAAGTGAAATATTTTGTCAAATGTCAAAATAATTTATAATTTTAAAATGGCTCTCAGAATGATACATGGCATAACTTTACATCCATGGTTTTTTCTTTATAATATTTATAGATAAATATTATTGCCTTCAACCAAAAGATCCCTAATCCGAAGAGTATCTATAGAAGTAGCTTGGATCCTCTCATCCCACTTCGAAAAAATTAAGAAGATCAAATATTAGTCATCAAATTTTTTGTAAAAACATATAGTTAAAAAACGTTGAGCAATGGTCATAGATAACCCATTCTCATCCAAAAACAATAACTCTACATTACCTCCCAAATGGTGTTGCCAAAAATTGATTTTTTCCAAAGCCGTATCACTCTACTTTGATCGTCCATTTATCTTTTGATGGAGAAATGTCACTAATAAATTAATCATTTTAGTCATGAGTGAAAAATAGAAAAAAAAATAGATGAACAAACCTTCTCAGGAGATGCTTGAATTTTATATTTTCATTTGATTTTCTACATTTTTATAGTGCCTCTATTAGGTTGGATAAAGAGTAAACTTGCATCGGGAATATAAGAGAAATAACTCAAAAATTTAAGTAAATTACATAGGGAAATGGTTCATCATCTTGAAATTATTTATTTTCTTTGAAAACATATATAATTTATGACTATTTGTTTATCACAATTCATGATTACAACAATTAATTTTTAGTTGCTTCAAATAAATCAGTTACATTGAAAATGATTGATAATCCCCAATACCAATGTAAGTGGGATGAAATATATTTGATACTTTTAATTTTAGTTTTTAAAATATATATATATATATATATACTTTATAAAATATAAATGTTTTTCCAATTGTCAAAAAAATTTAACTTTTATTATAAATATATAATCAAGCGTATCATATGTATATGCTATTGTATAATTTTAAAAAAAATATAGCTTTTATCTTTATAATAATATATATATATATATATATATATATATGATCCACAATTATTAAAAAATTATATTTTCTAATAATAGTATTTATAAAATCTATACTATATACCAATAATAGTATATATTTTATATAAAAATATAGCTTTTATATATATATATATATATATATATATATATATATATATATATATATATATATATATAACCTGTAATTATTAAAAATGATATTTTTATTTTAAAAAAATTTGAATGAATCAAATGTAGATAATAAATTTAGATTATTGTAAATGAATTGAAATTATGATTTAAATAAATTACATTGCGTCAAAAAAGAAATTACATTGGAAAATGATTCATCTTGAAATGTTTTAATTGCTTTGGAAACATATATAGTGTTAAATGTTGAGATATAATATAAGGCAAGTGGAAGAAGAAATACTTGATAATTTTATAAATTTTATAAACAATTTCTAAAAGTGGAATATTTTGCCAAATGTCAAAAGAATTTTAAATTTTAAAATGACTCTCAAAATGACACATGACATATCTTTCCATCCATGATTTTTGCTTTATAATATTTATTTATTGATTTTTTATGTACCAAAATACCACTAGTCTTAACATCAAAAAAAGGTTGCTCCCCTCTCCCCTAGGAGTTTATAAGTTTGATTCTTTTGCAGCCCTCAGAACAAAGGACGACATAGCATCCTTAGCAGTTGTGGCAAGGGAATCTCTTGGCAATCTTGTAACAGGTTTTGCAAGGGAAGTTCTAGACTTGTAGTCCACAATGCCTTAATAGCTGAAGCTCTGGCCATGAGAGATGCAGTCTCCCTGGTATATTCACTTCAACTAGAAGTCATCTTCAAATCCGATTATGCGTGTATTTGGATAAACGTTTGATAAAATGATTTTGAATGTAATTGATTTTATAAAATTGATTGGTTAGAATTTAGTTTAAAGTGAAATAATTTATGTTTGGATGTTTCCATTTTGAAAGTAAGTTTGATGTAAAAATGTAAAATTTTAAAAAGTACTTTTTGTAAGATTTTAATCTCTTATGAAGACAATCAATTTTATCTTAAAGTGACCAAACACCTTATTTTTTTATAAAATCATATTTGATAGGGGATATAATCAATTCTAGAGGTTTCCAACATGGAACTAAACATGCACTACAAGGAATTGGATCCGCTAAACCTCCAAAACCGGCTGGTTTAGAACCAACGAGAACCGGTCAAGAATCGGTTGAACTGATACAAAACCAATCAAAAATGTTCTAGACTCGGTGGTGAGAACCCGTTCAAACTGGTATTTTTTTATTGTCCAATTTTTTTTAAAAAAATTTATTTTTAAGTTATAAAATTATATTTTTTAATCAAATAAATGTCCATTAATAATTTATAAAAATACATATACACGAGTTTTTGTTATTTATCCTTCTTGGTTGATTTTTTATCTTACTAAATATATAATATGATTATTTATGTTAATTTAAATTTGACTTTTCTTAAGTTTATTACTTAATAGAATATATCATATATATATATATATATATATATATATATATATATATTTAACTATCACCGGTTCGATCATAATTCAATCATGGTTTAACTATTGAACCTTGAACCAACATCTTCACCGGTTGAATGTCCTGTTGGATTTTTAAAACATTGCAAAATACGGACCCGGATCCTCTCCTGCAGCTGCATGGTGCATCAATTGTTTTTTTTTTCAATTACCACATGCGAAAAGCTTAGAAAAATTTAAAATCACGCTACAGACACTAGTGGAAAATATACATTAGACGGTAAAGGTTTACGTCAGTTAACCAAAAACTAAACGTTAAAAAGGGGGCGGTGGCAGTTTTGTAAATATCAGACTTCATTAATTCAATTTTAACGTCAGTTGTTTTAAGGACTGACGTTAAAAGTGAAGTGACTCACGTTTAACGTCAGTTCAATAAACAACTAACGTTAACAGTAAACGTTTTAACGTCAGTTCTTTATAGAACTGACGTTACAAGTGAGTCATTTCACTTTTAACATCAGTCCTTACATCAACAGACGTTAAAGGTTATTTTAATAATTTTTTTATCTATTATACGTACCCTTTCGCATTGCCTTCCTCAAAGTTGCAGTTTCACAATTGCTTTGATGTTTTGTGTTTCTGTTTTGAAAATTAAAATATATGTGCGAAGTATAAGTTGAATCAATAACCCAAACCGGATCTCATTCATGAAGTGTAATACAGACTGATACAGAAGATTGAAAGGGTTTAAAATCCTATAAAAAGTTACATTGAAAGGGTTTAAAATCCTAAACATTAAAGCTACATCCCATCAGAGTGTTTTATGAAATATGCCAAAGGGAAAACTATACTCCGAAGACCTCAGAAAACTGGGGGGCATGAGAGAGCTCAAGAGAGGAAAAAACAGGTGCACTAGATCTGTTTCAAGCAAAGGCAGTGGTTCTAGAGACTTCCATGATGGTCACTTGCTGCCAAAGCTGAGGTTTTGGAACTGTGACGCCCGAGCACCTGATTTACCCTCCAGCAGCTGATTCTCCGGAAGGATGATAAGGTGAGCAACTCACATAATGTGGTTTACACAAACTTATCACCCATGTAATGTGATTTACACAAACTCAGAAGTTGTTTGACCATTAAGACAAATATCTTTGAGTCTAGGAATAGGAAGAAAGAGTGATGAAGTTAATCTCCATGGCAGAGCCATATTGTGAAGCCGAAAATTAAAAGGATGGAAGGAAGCTATTTATAGGAGCGGGGGATGAAGTTACTAAGCTATTCTGATTTTCTTGAAAACTTATCTATAAACTTAATGCTCATTAAGAGGATTAAGTTACAAGGTGCATGGGTAAGTAGCACAGTAGTCAAAGGAATGAATGTTTTTGCAGATATCTATACACTTTTAACGTCAGTTGTTTAAAAAAACTGACGTTAAAAGTGTTTTTAAAATAAAAAATATTTATTGTTAACGTCAGTTTTTTATATAACTGATGTTAAAAGTGTGATTTTTACTTCAGTTAAATAAATAACTGACGTAAATAATCCTATATATTATAAACGTAAATAATCCTTCAGTTACTAAGTTATTCTGATTTTCTTCAAAACTTATCTATAAACTTAATGCTCATTAAGAGGATTAAGTTACAAGGTGCATGGGTAAGTAGCGCAGTAGTCAAAGGAATGAATGTTTTTGCAGATATCTATACACTTTTAACGTCAGTTGTTTAAAAAAACTGACGTTAAAAGTGTTTTTAAAATAAAAAATATTTATTGTTAACGTCAGTTTTTTATACAACTGACGTTAAAAGTGTGATTTTTACTTCAGTTAAATAAATAGCTGACGTAAATAATCCTATATATTATAAACGTGCAGAATAAATGTTGGAAATAATGTAATTAAATAATTATGAAACTCATTTCATTGGTTGTCATGTCTCTTTTGTCCCTCTTATCGCAGATCACTCCATATAGTACTGCAGTTTATTTCTAAACCTTTTTTTTAAATGGATCCTCACTTGAATTCCAAGATGCAAAGTAAATCCTCAGTCACTAGCAGCGAAAGCAAAGTGAAATGGATCTTTGCATCTTTCTTCTTCACTGGAATTCCTTGATGCATCGTCTTGAATCCACAGTCACTTGCTTCCAAAGCAAAGTGAAAGGGATGACGGGGATGAAATAAAGTGAGAGAATCATATTACGTGATTCACCCAACCTTACCATCCATGTAATGTGATTTACACAACCTCAAAAATTGTTTGACCATTAAGACAAAGATCTTCGAGTCTAGGCATAGGAAGAAAGAGTGATGAAGTTAATCTCCATGGCAGAGCCATATTGTGAAGCACAAAAAATTAAAAGGATGGAAGGAAGCTATTTATAGGAGCAGTGGATGAAGTTACTAAGCTATTCTGATTTTCTTGAAAACTTATCTATAAACTTAATGCTCATTAAGAGGATTAGGTACAAGGTGAATGGGTAAGTAGCACAGTAGTCAAAGGAATGAATGTTTTTGCAGAAACTAATAAACTTTTAACGTCCGTTGTGTAATACAACTGACGTAAGAAGTGTGAGTGTTTTTAACGTCAGTTTCTTAATACAACTGACGTTAAATATATGACCTTTAACGTCAGTTTTTACTAACAACTGACGTAAGAAGTGTGAGTGTTTTTAACGTCAGTTTCTTAAGACAACTGACGTTAAATATATGACCTTTAACGTCAGGTTTTACTAACAACTGAGGTAAAATGCTGTTTTATTTTAATTATAATGTTTACACCCGCGCGCCTTCTGTACTTCTCTATACGTCTCTTTTCATCACGCTCAACCCTCACTCTCAACCCTCACTCTCGCTCTCACTCTGCCCTAATCGCGAGCTCATCTCCACCGCAACCACCGCGAGGGCTTCTTCGCCACCACCGTGAGGTACACTCTTAACCCCTAACTCTGTCTTTCCCGCTCATTCTTTGTAATAACTTGACATCTCTCTTTCCCCTTCCCGCGCACTAACTCTCCTTGTCCCTCTGCTCTCAGTAACCACATCGAACGTTGGCCACCACTCGAGCTTCCCCCCCACCACCACGCGAGCGCCTATTTCTGGTGAGTCTTTAGGGCACATTTTTTTATTTTTGGTTTTGAGTGCATGCATGTTGCTCTGCTGGTTGAAACTGTAGTCTCAGTAGTTGAAACTTGAAACTGTGAGTTTGAGTTGTTTGGAATGTCTCTATTTTTGGTTTTGAGTGTATATTGAAACTGTAGTCTCAGTAGTTGTAACTTGAAACCGTGAGTTTGAGTTGTTTGGAATGTCTCTATTTTTGGTTTTGAGTGCATGTTGCTCTGCTGGTTGATCTGTCACGGCCGTGATGCTCATCACGTCTAGGCCGTGATCAGTTCTGCCTATGAAGGTATGGTTCAGTTGGCACGTTACGGTCGTGATGGACATCATGGCCAGGCCATGACCAGTGCTTGGCAATCTTCAAAAACTATAGTTTTCAATCTCCCGTATTGTCCTTATATTGGATATATAGTTGTTTTGTATATCTACAGGACCTATCTAGTTATTTTTATTTATAATTCTGTAATTATTTTGAGTTATAACCTATGTTAATACATATATATTGTTTCTGAACAGGCATACATATGGATCAGTCGGATAGCCCACGTGCACGGGAGGACATTGTGGGGGTTTCGCAGGACCCGATCACGCCTACGCCTGATTCTAGTGTAAGTTTACATGTTATATACTATCTTTAGTCCTTATTTTTAATGTAAGTTTATAATGTTACAACCCTCTATTTTATCATTTTTTTTGTCCATACAGACATCACAGGCTCATAGGAAACGGGGTAGAGGAGCCACCTCGTTGAAGAAACTAGAGAAGGACAGGCAAAGCGGACAGAAGCTTGAGGTGTCCTTCGATGCTAATCTAAATGCCCAGGGACCCCGTGCTAAAGAATTTAATAAGTGGGTGTTTCTACAAGCGAAGCAGCACGTAAGCATCAACTACAACCACTGGAATGACGTTCCACAAAACGTTAAGGATCAGATTTGGGAGGCTATCATGGTATTTTACCTTTACATTCGTTTGATTTACATTATTAGATAATTATCCGAGTTATAATCCATCCAGTTGTTATGTATTTAATGTGTAGGTAGCTTGGACTGTGCTAAATGACGAGGATCATCGTCATAAATGTATGAAAATGGCATCAAAGCGTTGGAATGGGTTCAAGCATGATCTTACCGGGTACTATGTATCTGGGAAGAAGCGGCTTGATAAAATGCTCTCGGATTATCCCTGGATTGATCAGGATACTTGGGATATGTTTGCCAGGAGTCGACATGATGGAGAATTTCATGTTGGTTTGATTAAGTTAATTTTGTATGCTTATTATAGATCATTTAATTGTATTTAATTATGTGTTTTTGTTTGAATAGGCTAAGGCAAATAAGGGTCGGCAGAATCAGGCGAAGAACATCCACCGCCACACCATGTCTCAGGGTGGGTACCAGACTCGGATCGAGCAGATGATGGCGGATAGGCTGAGGGCGAAGCAGGAAGAGCACTCTGCTAGGATTGAAAGAGGAGAGGTGCCTGAGGGCACACCATCAAGTCCTCCGTTGGACATCGACCGCGAGGATGCCTGGTTAGCCGGCCGCATGACAAAGACGAGATCTTTTAAAGTTGATGCCACTCGCGAAGTGGCAGATAAGATTGTAAGTAAATAATTAACTTGATTTCAATTGATATTTGTATAGATATTTGCAACACTTTTCACTTGCATGTTTTTTCATTTTTTTTCATTGTAGATGGATCTTAAAGCACAATCCTCCCAGGGCGCATTCGTCCCTTATGGACGGCAGGACGTCTTGATGACTGCTCTAGGCAAGAAAGACCATCTTGGTCGGGTTCTCGGTGTTCCTGGGAACGTGACCATCAAAGCATATTATGGCAAGTCTGCTTCACGAAAGCGGGTGGTCAATGAAGCATCAATTTTGGCTGACATTACTCAGCACCTCATGTCCAACCCAGCTATTACAACACATCTGATGCAAGGCTTAATATCCAACCCAGAATTCAAGCAGGCGCTTGCCAGAGAGCTTTCCTACGTCGGTACATCCCAGGATACCGCAGGGCATTCCAACCCTTCACATGTGAGCACAAAAGAGAGTTTTAGTAGGGCACATGTGGAGGACGATGAGTTGGCAGCTAGGGAGCGGGAGTTGGAAGTCCAGCGCCATGAGCATGAGTTGGAAATGAAAAGACGTGAGCTCGAATTGGACTCCAAACGACGTGAGCTCGAAATGTTAACAAAGGTATTTATTCATTATTAATGTCCAAATTAGTCAAATAATTACTTGTGTTTTTTTTTAATTATCAACAACTTATCTAATTTATTTTTCCTAAACTGAAGGCCAAGTCGACGTCGGTGTCGCTGTCACCTATCACTCGTTTGTTCTCACTTGGTGATGATTATGCGTTTGAGATTTTTGAATGTCCATTGGAGCACGATGGATAGGTGGCACGCCCAGATCAACGGATGATATTTACCTTCTGTGGTGACGATCTCGGGAACGCCTGCAGAAATAACGTCTGGTTGAACAAAGAATGTTTTCGATCTACGGTGCACGTAAGTTAATTTTAATTTTATAACTTATTTATTTTTGGTATTTTTCCATTTAATAATTTATTTTAATTTCAATATATATATTATGTAATTAACATCTACACCTTTTCATATCTTAGGTATCTCCATCGTCTTCAGCTTGATAAGGGCGTTGCATCAGTTTACGGCTTCTTAGATCCGTCAGTCCTTCTGCCCCAATTCTTTGCTGGCGATGCATTGAGTAAATACATAGGGAACTTGTTGGGAGAAAATCGGAAAGAATTATATCTGGCTCCCTACTGTATGAATGACCATTGACAGTTGTTGGTACTTCACCCGTCTAGGCATACTGTCATATTCTTCTGCTCTCTCCACCGAGATCCGCCACCGAAGGTGGTGGAAGCTGTAAATAAGTAAGTAACTAATCTTAAATTTAATTTAAGTTTTAATATCAGTTGTTTTTAGTTTATTACACACATGATATATGAATTTGTTAATTGATCGACTTGATTATTTGTTTATGATAGCGCGCTGAAGGCGAGTAGCATAAGTTGCGCCAACGGGAGAAGTAGGACTTCTAAGGCTAAAGCAAATCCTGTATGGAACATCCTCAAGGTTTGGTAGTTTATTTATCAAATAATTAATATTATAATTACTAATTTATATGTATATTCAACTGACGTTGAAATTAATTTTGTTGGTAGTCTCGATTTCAAATTGACGGGTGGTCGTGCGGCTATTATGTGATGCTTCATATGCTGAACATAGTCTCCGCATCTATTACGGATGGATGGATTAAGGTAATATTTAAACAACTTGTTAAATTATATATTATAGTTTTGAAGATGACTTGCATTGATGTTATTGTTATTATTTGAACGTGTGTAGGCATTTAGCGACCAATCGCCTATTCAAGAAGATGAGTTAAGAGACTTGAGGATGCGCTTCTTTGAATTCTTCTTCAAGTATGCGGCTGAAAAAGGAATTGACAAGATACCTCCGCAATACTTAGATAAATAGTTTTTTTGTTAGACTTTAGACACTAATTAATAACATGTATATATATATCCTTAGATTGGTAGTTTTGTTTTTTAGACATTGGAACTAAAATTTATTTATATATATACAAGGGTTTTGGTTTTAAGTCCCCCAATTGTTCCATTTTTCCTTTGCAATTCTGTAATGTGTTGATATTCCGTTTCTTGGGATATTTACTTGAATGCGAGGGATAGGCGAGGGGAGTGATATTTTAAAACTGAATTTAAAAAAAAAAAATCTATTAACGTCAGTTGTATCAAACAACTGACGTTAATATTATTTTATAAAATATACAGTACACTATTAACGTCAGTTGTAATAAACAACTGACGTTAAAATTAAACCTTTAACGTCAGTTCTTTATAACAACTGACGTTAGTTTTAACAAAGTTAACGTCCGTTGTCTTAAAGAACTGACGTTAATAGTTTTATGTTTAACGTCAGTTGTTTAAAAAACTGACGTTAATTTTTAAAAAATTAACGTCAGTTGTGTTAAATAACTGACGTTAATAGTTTTATATTTAACGTCAGTTCTCAACTGACGTTAAAATATTAACTATTAACGTCAGCTGTATTTACGTCAGTCAGTATTCTGACGTAAAAAATCAATTTTAACTGACGTAAAAAGAACTTATTGCACTAGTGAGAGCCATTGGATTTTTCCTTCACATATCAGAGCCATTGATTTTGGCTGGAGACAGCTGCAGACAAACATTTGCTACAGAGGATCCAATTAGGCAAAATACCTAATATTTGATTATGTTCATTTATGTTCACCTAAATCAATTATTACCTCAACCAAGCCTCTTGGTCCAGTGGTTGTAAGTAGGGGTATTTACGGGTCGGTTTGGTTCAGGTTTACTCGAAAAATGAATCCGAACCAACCAATTTTCATTAGTCTGGTTTGGTTCGGATCTGTGTGTTTTTACTCATGAAATCCGATAAAAAATAAAGAAAATAAAAAAGGGATTACATATCATTCTGTAACAGATATGAAGAGATGAGTCCAACTTTCTTCAAAGTTCTAATACAACATAGTGCAAAGTAAAAAAAAGATTGTACAGATAAACATCATTATGTAACAGATATGAAGATATGAGTTGCACGAAGTAATGGTGCGAACGGCGGTAGGCGGTTGGTGAACGACTGTTGGTAGCGTGAGGCTGAACGTGCGAATGACGAAGGAGGCGCGATGGTGGCCGGAAGCACGACGCTGTGATGGAAGAAGCCGCGATGACTGCTAGAAGTTCGACGGTAGCCGGAGGCGTGACGACTTCTGGAAGGGCAACGACTGCCATTCAGTTCGTTTGAGGAATAGTGGAGTTGGAGGAACGGTGGAGCCGACGGAACAGAGGCTGAGGAAGAAGATTTGGACGACGGAGAATAAAAGGAGCCCTAGATGAAATGTGCGAATACGTGTGGTCGTGGGGGTGAGAATGTGACTATCAGTTTAGTCTTTTTTTACTCTTAATACCTAAAACTAATATAATAAAAGATTATATATATATATATATATATATAATAGGAATAAAAAAAAATGATGGTTCGGTTTGGTTCGGTTCGATTCGGATTTAAAATTTTTGAATCTGAAGATCGAACCAAACATCATCGGTTTCTCATTGGTTCGGTTCGGATCTGACCGGAACACTCAAAATATCCGAATCAATTTAATTGGTTGGGTTCGGATCATCGGGTTGGTTGGGTCAATCCGAACCAATGAACACCCCTAGTTGTAAGGCCTGCCCTGGGACACTCTAGGGATCGATTTGGTTTGCTCCCGGGTTCGATTCCTGACGGTGTTAAAATAATGCTCGACCAATGAAAGAACAAACAATGATTAGTCATTCGTTGTTAGCATTGGGATATACTGAGTTTAGAAAAAAAAAAATCAAATCAAATCTTACCTCATACTCTCAATATTGTCTACAAATGGTATTAACAAAAATAAACACTACTGGCTTATTTTGCAGACACTCGCCTTAGTGCAACTGAACTGAACTGAACTTGGAAGAAGCATGCACCACTGTTCCAGACCACTTGAGTATATGGTTCATGCCTTCATCGTATTTTCACTTTGGACACGCAATTGCCAAGTTCAGGATACCCTGCAGGCTCATTTACAATTCTGCCCAACCCCAAAATTTTGCTTCATTCCAACATGCCCCACTTAACCAACCTCTTCCTATTCTCTACAAATTCTCCTCACTGTTACAGCAATTCTCAAACACCCTTTTCCATGTCAAATCCATCCATGCTCAGATCATTAGGAATTGGGTATCCAATGAAAACCTTCTGGCTGCAAAACTTATCAAAGCATATTCTGATTTAGGTTTTCTTAGTGTTGCCCGCCACGTGTTTGATCAATGTCCTCACCCAGACACCTTTCTTTGTAATGCCATGATGATTGGTTACCTAAGAAACCAACATTATAAAGAGGTTCCCCTGTTGTTCAAAATGATGGGTTCTTGTGATATAGAAATCAATAGTTACACATGCATCTTTGCTCTCAAGGCCTGCACCAGCTTGTTGGATAATGAGTTGGGTATGGAAATTGTTAGGACAGCTGTTGAGAATGGACTCCATTTGCATCCGTATGTTGGGAGTTCGATGATTAATTTTTTTGTGAAATCTGGTAATCTTGGTGAGGCGCGAATCGTCTTCAATGGGATGCCTGAAAGAGATGTTGTCTGCTGGAATTCAATGATTGGGGGTTATGTGCAGGAGTGCCACTTTAAGGAGGCAATTCAAATGTTCCTCGAGATGATTGGTTGCAGGATAAGGCCAAGTCCTGTGACGATGGCAAGCATACTCAAGGCATGTGGAGAAAGTGGACTCAGAAGGCTTGGAAGATGTGTTCATTGTTTTGTCCTTGCATTAGGCATGGGTGATGATGTATTTGTGCTTACTTCATTAGTTGATATGTATAGTGATGTGGGTGACACTGACAGTGCTTCTGTGGTTTTCAATAGCATGTGCAATAGAAATTTGGTTTCATGGAATGCAATGATTTCGGGATATGTTCAAAATGGCATGGTACCTGAATCCTTTGCCCTCTTTAATAGACTAGTCCAAAGTGGTATTGGGTTTGATTCTGGAACTTTGGTGAGTGTTATTCGGGGATGTTCTCAAACGTCTGACTTGGAAGATGGAAAAATCCTCCATGCTTGTGTCATTAGAAAAGGACTTGAATCTAATCTAGTTTTGTCCACTGCAATAGTTGACATGTATTCTAAATGTGGTGCCACAAAGCAGGCAACTGCTGTTTTTGAAAGAATGGAAAAAAGGAATGTAATAACTTGGACTGCTATGCTTGTGGGTTTATCGCAAAATGGCTATGCAGAGGGTGCCCTAAAATTATTTTGTCAGATGCAAGAAGAAAATGTGGCTGCCAATTCTGTCACTCTTGTTAGTTTAGTACATTGCTGTACCCACCTAGGATCTCTCAAGAAAGGAAGGACTGTCCATGCTCATTTGATCCGGCATGGTTATGCATTTGATGTGGTTAATACATCAGCCTTGATTAATATGTATGCCAAGTGTGGTAAAATTCACTCTGCTGAGAAGTTATTCAATAATGGATTCCCTTTAAAAGATGTTATAGTCTGTAACTCTATGATTATGGGTTATGGAATGCATGGTCATGGGCATCATGCTATCAGTGTCTATGATAGAATGATGGAGGAGGGGCTCAAGCCAAATCAAACTACATTTGTTTCTCTACTAACAGCTTGCAGTCACTCAGGCCTTGTTGAAGAGGGTAAGACTTTGTTCCAAAATATGGAAAGAGATCATGACATTAAGCCTAGTGACAAACACTATGCTTGTATCGTCGATCTTCTTAGTCGAGCAGGGTGTCTTGAGGAAGCAAATGCATTGGTGAAACAAATGCCTTTTGAACCCAGCAGTGATGTGCTTGAAGCTTTGCTTAGTGGTTGCAGAACCCATAAGAATATTAATATGGGGATACAAATTGCAGATAAGTTACTTTCTTTAGATTACTTGAACACTGGAATTTATGTCTTGTTGTCACATATATATGCTGAAGCAAGAAGATGGGATTCAGTGAATCACATACGAGGTCTCATGAGGATAAGGGGCCTTAAGAAAACACCCGCTTATAGTTTGATTGAAGTAGGGAACCAGTTATACACATTTTTTGCTGGTGATGATTCACATCCTAAATGGGATGATATTTATCAATTATTAGAAAATTTGAGGCTTGAGGTGGAGGCTTCTGGTTACATTCCAGATACAAGTTGTGTTCTTCGTGATGTAAATGAGCCAATGAAGATTAAGTTGCTTTGGGGACATAGTGAGAGATTAGCTATTGCATTTGGTCTGTTAAGCACACCATATGGAAGCTTGATTAAGATCACCAAAAATCTTCGTGTCTGTGTTGACTGTCATACTGTTACCAAATACATATCAAAAATAGTAAAGAGGGAAATTATTGTCAGGGATGCTAATCGTTTCCATCACTTTGTTAACGGGGAATGCTCCTGCAATGATTACTGGTAATGAGGACATGCTGAGCTTACGTACAAGTGGTAAAAGCTGCCTTGATGTGGAGATTATTGAATGGAATTAATGTAACATTTGTAATTCGATACCCACCTCTATGGTTCGGGAGAATCGTAGCATGCTTACAAAAAGAGAGATATATTTATTTCCAACTTTATTTGTCTTTTTAACTCCGTGTCTCCTAACTTGTTTTTGTTTCATATATAAACTGTGCCAAAAAATGAATCAACAGGTGGGGAACCATGTGAAAGACTGTTAGATTATGTAATGCTTGAGTTTGCTTTTGCAGCAGGCAACATGAGATGGCTTTCATGTTGGACACCAGCAAATAGGTTTTGCAAATGGGTTGTGTTAGAGGGCATGAGCTTCTTCATTAGTTTCTGCAGCAGATCTCGTGCTTCATCCCTCTCTCGGTAAGCCATCATCAGCAAACTGAATAGTTCAGTCTTGACATTATTCATGGTTTCAAGTTCAAGTGAGACATTCACAAGCTTCTGCCTCAACTTTTCATCGCTCTCCAGGTAAATGAGTACAGGTTCCAGGTCTTCCATATTCGGGAGCCAAAGAGAAGACAAGATTGGAAAACAAACTAACAAGGTATTGGCTTCTCACTCCTTCATGCTGCCTCACGGTTCGCCATCGCAGATGCGCTGCTGCCTCATGGATCTGACATTTTGAGGCAAGTGGAAAAGAGAGTAGATCATCATTTTCTCCATCACAATCAATCCTTTGCAGTGAAGATATATCATTGGAAGGACTACAGCAGGAGCTCGAAGAATGTAAGAATGATGATGGCATTGGCAATGATTTGTATACAAGAGAGTTGTTGTAAACACTTTAAATGGTGATTCAATGGGAGGCCGTTGCATAATGGTAGTTGCAAACATACTATCTAAAGGTTCAGCTAACTGATGATGCACTGAGCCAAATTTGACTTTAGATGCAAGAGGATAATCTGGTACATTTCTCTCCTGCAATTCTTTTTCTTCTTTTCTTGTTTGGCTGCTTGGAAAAAGAACCACTTTCTTGTCCTTTGAGTTTTCTCCTATACCAGAGCTTCAGAGTGTGTGTAATTGGTTGCTATCAAGTAGATCAGTCGAATGTGGCTATCAGGGAACAATTTGGAAAATTTGATGCTTTTCTGGAACCTGGTTGTCATTGCTTGCCTTGGTGCCTTGGTTACCAGATAGCTGGTGGACTATCACTACTTGTGCAACAACTTGATGTTCGATGTGATCATGTGAAACAAAAACTAAGAATAATGTCTTTGTCTTTGTGGCTGCATCTGTGCAATACCGAGCCATGTCTGACAAAGCGTCTGATGCCTTCTATAGGCTCACCAACACAAGGGAACAGATCCAATCATATGTTTTTGATGTTATCAGGGGCTTCAGGGCCAGTGTGCCAAAGCTGGAGTTGGATGTTGTCTGAGCAGAAGAATGATATAGCAAAGGCTGTTGAAGATGAGCTTGATAAGGCCTGTCTACTTATGGATTTGAGATAGTCCAGACCCTCATTGTTGATATAGAGCCTGATGTTAATGTCAAGAGAGCAGTGAACGAGATCAATGCAGCTGCTAGACTGAGGTTGGCTGCAAATGAGAAGGCTGAAGCAGGAAAAAAATACTGCAGATCAAGAAAGCTGAGGGAGAAGTTGAGTCCAAATATCTGTCAGGACTTGGTATAGCTCGCCAACTGCCATGCATTGTTCAATGAGCTAGATGGGTGACCAGCAAAGCCAAGAATTGAACCCGAATTAGTTGATCTTGGGTGTGATTCATATTCCAATGGAGCATTTTTTTGAAATCTGTTTTTGATCTCAGTCCTGCAATTGCATTGTGCAACGTAATATTTCTGATGGAAACCAGAGATGTTTTCTTTTGCTTTCTTAAAACTGTGTACTTACCTTTGGTGGACGTCTAACTGCTACATAGGAATATCTTGCCATATTTAAAGGCATGATTCTTACCTGCAATGAGCTTGGTATTAAATTTAATAAGCATTTTTTTTTTTACAGTGTATGTGGAATTAAATTTTTGCTTTATTGGTGCTGCTTGCTCATTATGTTTCTATCCTGTCTTAATTCAGATGTATACATGATTCTCAAATTAGTTGTTTAAACTTGTGTTAGGAATCTTGGAAGAAGAAATGAAGATGATTAATTCTTTGTTAGTTGTTACTGAATAGGAAGTACAATACTCCTACCAAGGGAAATCTCCCTCCACCGAGTCTATGCTGTATTCTCTAACAGAATTTCTCACTGACTATCCAGTTATCCCCCTCCAACTATTTATCAGTCACTTCTCACTGATTGTCATGTTATCCCACTCCAACTATTTATAACAGTCACTTACTATCATTACCCAACCACAGTCTCACCAGGGATATACTTGGATAATGAAGGAGGAGAACGGCCATTTTCCACATTAAATGGAGTACACTATGCAGCACTGCAGCTGACTGAAATGTTGTATTATACCAATACTCCGCCACAAGTAAAGTTCTTGATCATTTTACTCATATTCTTATTTCTTTAATGTTTGCTTTCCTTCCCTGTTTTGTGCAATTGCTACTGATACTAATATTAATTCCTATGCATATGGTGCTCTAGCTTGAACTAACCTCAACCACTTGAAATTAAACATATCTATTAGTTTAAAGCAACTTGTTCTAGTATGATCGAATTAGTTTGAATTCACATGCCTTGCTAAGAATTAGAACACCAAACTAATATACTTGGAATGGTATGCATCATGAGCCCTTGCACTTGATTTAAATGCTATTTTTTTTTATCGGCCAGAAATGTTGGGAGAGCCTATTACAACTCTGTGTTTGCTGCACTACGAAGGTATTGAATTAGTGGTCTTGGTGTTTCATACCTGGTATATATAGCTATGAAGAAAAATGACTAATGCAGATATATTCATGGTTGTTCCATGAAGGTCAAATGTCAGATCCCTCAAAAGGATTGTATGGAGATGGAGCTCATACTGACTATGGTTTAATTACACTGTTGGCAACAGATAATGGCTCAGGTCTTCAAGTAAGATGGCAACTAATATTTCTTCTTTCAATATAACAAATATACTTTGTAATTAATTAAGAACATTTATATCTTTTATTGCTGATATGCAAGGATAAGGATGCTAAACCTCAAATATGGGAGGATGTGGAACCATTGAAGGGGTTAGTCCCTATGGCACCATAGTTTTTATAGGTTATAAAAGGGGATTGAGGATGCTTGCTATTTGCTTGCTATGTGGTATTGAATATTTTCCATTCTTGTTCATCCTGACCTTACTTAAGCGAATTTCTAAATATGCCCTTCTTCCTTCAAGAGTTTTTTTGACTTGTTTATCCTAATGTCGTAGCCAAGCTTTCCCATTGTCATTTATACCATTCTATATGATGGGATCAATATCTGCTCAACTCAACCAAAATAATACTATAATCATCTGCTTAAGCCAATATATTTCAAGCACAAAATCTTAAGTTGCAATGATACCTCGTATTAAACACAGTTGGCTCTAAAGAAAGGAAGTTTGCTACAGGCCTTTTAAGTTAAATTAGCTCTGTCATTCCCTTCTCCTGAACTATTTACTTTATTAATTATCTAATTGTTTATGTTACAGAGCATTCATAGTGAATCTTGGTGACATTCTGGAGTGCTGGAGCAACTGTCTTTTCAAGCAAGAAACATTTCATATTGTTAAGTTGTCTTTTCTCTCTCAATGGACAAAAACCCTGAATCTCCCAATGGCTAAGTGACTTCACTCAAACATTGATGTTGTCTTTGAATTTCTTTGGCTGAATTAAATATTTTCAATTTTCAGTTTTATTCTTTATTTAACTATCTTTAGTTAGAAAAAAAATTATTTACAAGTTTTTCAGGCCTATACCTGTCCTGCCACGACCTCCAACTGATATTCAATTGATTGTGTGAACATTCATAATCTCAAAAGGACTTCCATGGTACTCTCTCCATGAGATCTGAAGTAAGTTGTGTAATAGCTTATGATCTATAGACTATAAATATGAAATTAGTGATCTTTTGGTTTTCTTCTTTTCTTCTATTTGAGCAGGATATACAAGCACTCTTTCAAAAATGTTGTTGTTTACTTTAATATGAGATGTGCTTAGTTTAAGTGCCTAAGAAGTAGTGTCCATGTTTTTAATCTTAAATGTCAATGTAATTTGATTTGGCATATGAAGTTTTTAATCTTAAATAATACTTCGTCTATCTTTGTTATCTTTGGGATATTGTTGTCGGCTTTTTCTATATGGCATGGGCTTTCAGGCCATGCTACAAACTGATTTTCTTATAGTGCACGGATTAGCTTTGAAACGCAACATTTAGATTAATAAGAAACTTGAATTAGCTAGGAAGTAATTATGAAATAAAATTGCTCTCATAATATCCTAGTTATATAGATAGGAAAATGAATTGTTTTTTTGATTAAAAAAGGTATTCATTCATTCAAATTGGTAAAATATATCGAAAACAACACAAATTCAACATCGCTAAAAACCGAAAATGATGAATCTGCGAACAAACTCACAGTACCCAGGTTAATAGCATAACACGGCAAAATGTCTACAAATGTGACAAAGTCAAAGTGACTGGAATACCCATGCATCTGGACATGTAACGTTGACGCCCAAGTCTTAATTGAATCTATAATGGATCGAAGCTGATCTGTCAATCGGAACCAAACGATCACCGCAACAAGACGGGAAACCAAACGACGCCACAACAAGACGACGAACAAATCACCGCCGCACGCAGATGACGAAAACATGGATAAATACGAAAGAAAAACCAGATCTATGTAGAAAAACCACTTATTTAGATAAAATGAGAGAAAAAACGATGTAGAGGGGTGATTCAAGGTCAAAAAATGACCCAAAACCACCTCCTTCCGGTGGACGAGGAAGAAGGAAAATAGGAGTAGAGAGAAGGTTGAGAGAGAGAGACGGCTCTAGGTTTTGACCTCTGAGTATGTAATTGTATAGGAAAATGCAACATTTTATTACGATATATTAACTACAAAATAACAAGGAATTTTTTAAATTTAGCTGCGATTTAGCTAGAATTATTTTTCCTAACTAATTTGCTACTTATTTAATGCTGCGACTACGTTCGTAGCGATTTCACAGCCAATTTGCAGCTATATTTTTTTCTACAAATTAATTAGCTACTAAATTTAACATAGCTAATCCTAGTTGTGATACAACCTTCTTATAGATCTATTTAAAATAAATATCTCTCATATTATGTATATCTTTCTCGAATCTCATATTTATCAAATATCTTTTACACATCTCAAGTGATTACAAGATATGAATTTAAGAAAAAATAGGTAATTATCAATATTAATATTCAAAATATAATTTAGGTGCACAAAAACAAATGTCAGTGCAAAAAAAAAAAAAAACTTAGGTCGACCTCAATAATTTTAAATAAATTGAGAGGATAGTACAATTTATTTAAGAGTTTAATTGGTATACATTGTTAGTATAAAACTTTGTACACTTTCAACCATTCAGAAATCATGATATGGTTGATTTTTAAGGTAATTAGGATAAGAATCAAATATTTTTCATAATATGTTAATTTCTGATTGATTGACAATATAAGAAATCTTTATATCGTTTATGCATATCAATTAAATCATTTATCTAATGGTCATGTCGTTCCATTATTTACAAAGTGCAATTGATGTGAGTATACTATTTCAATTAACAATATTAATCTTTTAGTTTATAATTTTAATACAATTTACTTTAAGGTGATTTGTCTATAAATATGCATGGGCACTAGTGTCTGTCTTATATAGCCCAATCAAAGTGCGTTAAATTATTATACACATAATATCCAAGTTATTGTTTTCCTACAAAAAAAAAATATGTTTCTTTAGTTCCTCACATAATTTTATTTCACACTGACATAGTCATCTTTATGTTTTCCTACAAATTTTAAAATATCTGGTATCTTATTCAAAGTTAACCTTAATAAGATTATAACCAGAATTAAATGGAAAAAAACATAATTCAATCCCGATCATAAGAAGAATCCCAAATCACCATTTTCTAATGGGTAATCAATTCGTATGGCATTCCATTTGATTTTAGACTGTGGAATCGTGTTTGAAAGGTTAACTAAAACGTATTTTGGTTGGCTTATGCTCCGTGATGTTCTATTGGCAATCCTGAAAGTGTAGGAATTTGAAGCCTAATTTGCAACATCAAAAATAGTATTTTGACGAGTGGATTTATTGGTTGTATTATAGGCCTGGGCTAGAGGCTATTAATCTAATTAATCATTTTTGTATTGTGAATTATAACATGAATCAATTCTATGTGACACTGGAAGCCTGCTTCAACCGCACTGGTCCGGTTATTCTAAAAATTTGGACAAAATCCTAAGCATATGCATCGTATGGATGACACTTGGGCATTGGGCTCCATTGCCTACAAGGATTCATAAATGTATTTAATAACATGAAATTTGCAAAAAGACAGCCATATCGTGATAAGGTTAATTCGCGGAGAGTGACTTGCTGCAAAGTCAATTTGAGTTCACTGAAAAATGGATTAAATTATTAAGGTAAGGTTCGTGAAAGTATTCTTATATTGGTGTTAATAGAAGAATTTCAAATTCTTGACAGAAATAATTCCAATAGGATGATAGAAAAAATTGAAGGAAGAATTGTCAGATAACCACCATAAAGAGTCGAATTCAGCAGAATTGACAGATTGAAAAATTGACAAGAGTTGGTATGTCAGACGGACAAAACCGTCAAGAAAGAAAAAACAAGGGACACATTCGTCAAGAGTAAAATTCCCGACGGATATATTTAGCTGACTGACGGAGAAGTCGAAGTAGTGACAGAAAAAGGTAAAACCCAGCTTTTGACAAAGTTGGTAATAAGAATTGTCAAACGGACAAAGTATAGAAATGGCCAAGTCTTCAAGGCTGACAGCATCAGCAAGATAAGCCATCAAACAACCAAACCGTGGACAACAAGCAAATTGGCATAAAGTGATTCGAAGGAATGAGCAGTTAGAGAAGTTTGCTTGTCAAATAGTTTGAATCTGAACATAGCAAAATTGCCATACGGGTGGCAATTTTAAAGATAGGAAGTTTTCTTTAGGCAGTTATTTTATATGCTTATAAATACTGTTAATCCCGATGTAATAGAGGAGGTTACTTGATGCAATATCCTACATATCTCGATCACACAGCAGATTAAAGGATTATACTCGAGTATTCCCTCCATCCTTTTTCATTTCCAGTTCAATTTACAATACAGTACTGGTTATTTAATTTTCCTTTACATGTTCCTCTTTACTTTCACATTCATTTCATGTTCTTTATCTAAGTTCTTGTATACGTTCTTCATTTCTTCCCATTTATCTTTCACGTCTTTTACTTGCCTGCTTTTAATTTTCTGCATTTTAAGCGCATTCTTTTATTTTTTAACCATTTTAATTCCTGAAATTCATTGCTTTCCTTTAAATTTCCTGTTGTTTATTGCTTTCCTTTAATCTCATGTTCTTTATTTACTTTCTGCCAATTTTCCTGCAACTTACATGTTTTCCTTTAAATCCATGAATTTCTATAAATTCAAGTAGGAAGTCGCTCTTATTTAAGGAAGCAACTTTTCCCGTTAAATTAAAACATATCTTCGAAATACTTCAAGTCCTTGCCAGTATTTACTAGATTTGACTGATTTGTCAAATTCGTACTTGACAGACACGCATACACATCCTTGCGAGATTACCGTATAACTCGTCCGTCCCTACATTCGTCTGATCTTAAATTATTTGTGACAAGGATTTTGGACACCAACCAAAAACCAGCGTTAACAATTGGGAGAATTTGAGGTTAGATGATTTAGGATTTATCTTATGGTTGAGACTGAATTAAGATTTTTTACCATTTTTTAAATAACCATTTGGGTTAAGTTTTAATGAGATTAATTTTTTAACATTTGCAGAAGCAACTTTTAAGAGTGATTGTGTAATAAAATTATGTGAAAGACTAGATAAATGTAATATATATTTTTTGATAAAAAAAATGTAATATATATTTTGACAAACAAAGATGATGACATAACAAATGTATTTTTTTTTTCTAAATTATTACTCTTATTCACGTGAAACTATAATAACGGTCAACTTAGGACAAGGTAACCTGGCACAATTTTAGGGGCTTGTTGGCACAATTTGTAGGGTTTCTGGATGCTTGGATTTGATCAACAGCACTGTTGGCTCCGAGAAAAGAAAGATGGTTTAGTAAAATATTATTCTCCATTTGGTCCAATTTCATTTTTGAAAGGACAACGCCTTCCAATTTGATGTGCCGACTATCAGTGTGGACACAAATTGATTATGCCTTTATTATTGAAATCCTAAATCCTTATCATATATATCTTTTTTAGACTATACTTCCTTCCTTTATTCACTTTGACAAAGGTAACCATAACCAAAAATGAAATTCCATCCCTAATTTAATGGAACTTGGATATCAATTACTATGTATTAAAACGTTTCATTTGAACAGGCTCACTTTTCTTTTATACTCGCCAAAAAGGAATCTCTTAACCATGAAATTAAGCTCTTGCTGCCCATATAAGGACAACCCAAAGTCAAAATAAATCTTTCAATCACATGCAACAATTGCCCTGCCTTTGAAATTCATATATCATTGAAACCTCGCCGTGATTACCGTTAGTCACGTCATTGAAGATATCACAAAATCAAAACAATTTATTAAAAGATGTCGCTAAGGAATGTCGTTAGGATATTGGTTAGGTAATCAATAAAAAAAAATGTTTGTATTAAAAAACTAAGATATAATACTTTTCAATATATTAAATATATCATTTTCTCATATAAAATTTTATTTTTTAATCCCTTAAACAATATATTTAGGACATTCATTAGCATTCACTTTATTAAAAAAAACCATTATGTCGTTGTTGGAGCGTTTTAAAATTTTAACAGTTGGGGTCTCGTGTTGAAGAATCGCTCTAAACATGGTTGTTGAAAAAATTAAATTCAGCACAGCATGGTCAAAAGGCCATTAAGAGACAAATAGAGTGGTTGTTTAAATATTTTTTTTCTGGGTGTTGCTAACATAGGAAATTGATTAAGAAATTTAAAAAGACAATAATTCATGGAAAGTAGGGTTTGTTTGCTTTATTTTTCATTTTTTTTGTTTTCGTTTATTATTTTCAAAAATAATTATAAAATGTCATTTTTTTTTCCTGTTTTCAAATATTTATAAAGGAAACACTAAAATCATATATTTTTTTATTTAATGTTGAAATTTATGAAAAAAAAAAAGAATGAAAATAATATGACATTTTATAATTATTTCTTAAAACAAAAAATAAAACTAGAAAATTGGAACCATAACAAATAGGCTGAGAATGAATGTATTACATATGTCACATCTCATTGAAACTTATTCATTTAAATTCTTTTTTTTTGTTACAATTTTTTTTTTGGTTACAATTCATTTAAATTCTTTAACTAGTAACCTTCACATTTTTTTTGGAATCTTCATTGCTGGTTAAGAAATTAATATATAAAAGATTTTTCTAACCTGTGCAATTTTACACATATTAAGGAATTAAAAAAATCATAAAATAGAAATGTTGTATAAAAAAGAGTAACTTTTAATTTTCAAGAAATTGAATACAAAACTTTTAACATAACATCACTATTTTATAATTTCTTAAGAAAATCCATATATAAAAAATCTTTATCTGACATAACAACATTTTAGAATTGAAGTTTTCTTTGCATTTGTTTTTTTAAAAGGGAAAGGCTGCGTAGTTTAGTGTCTTCTGTTGTGGTACGTACTTTCTTCAAAAATGTTGTCTAGCTAGCTTTTAATATTTGCCTTCTTTATTGACCAAGGACCCCAAAATCTACAACAACTATAAAATCATGTCTCTGTCTTGCACCCCACCATTTCACATGCTAGAGTTATAAGCCCTTTGGTGTTTTGTGAGGATTACCTTGAAAAAGCTATTTTGTATGCTCTTTAGTGCCTCAAACTCACACAACTAAAAACCAAAGATCACAAATTCTAGTTACAAAATGGGCAACACCTTTGGTTCAAAGAAGACCACAAAGGTCATGAAAATCAATGGTGAGACATTCAAGCTCAAGACACCAGTGAAAGCTGGTGATGTGCTTAAGGATCATCCAGGTCTTGTTCTGCTAGAATCTGAAGCAGTTAAGCACTATGGAACAAGAGCAAAACCATTGGAAGCACATAAAGAGTTGCAACCAAAGAGGCTTTATTTTCTTGTGGAGCTTCCTAAGGAGACAAAACCAAGAAGGGTTCGTTCTGGAATTAACATGAGTGCCAAAGATAGGCTTGAGAGTTTAATGCTTACTAGAAGGTCTGCTTCTGATCTTTCAATAATGAAACAAAGCAAAATTGGTGGTGGTGTTGAAAATGAGAAAGGTGATAAGGAGAATAATGGTGGGGTGAGGTTGAAAATGAGGCTTCCAAAAGCAGAAGTGGAGAAGTTGATCCAAGAATGCAAAGATGAAGCTGAGGCAGCAGAGAAGATTATGCGTTTGTGTATGGCCAATGGAAGCAGAGAAAGTGGGAGTGAAATTGAGGAAAATGAAGAAAAGGGTACCATTGTGTTGGACCAACAAGTGCATAATTCGAAGGGTGGCATAGACAGGGTTAAGAATAGTACAAAGGCACGTGAGGTATGTTTTTTTCACTGAGAAATATAGATAACTTTCATGGTTCTTGTTTTAACTTTTTATTTTAAACCATTGTTAATGTTTACTACTACAATCCTCTTTGGAGACTTGGAGTCATTGAAATTTTAAAAGGGAGTCGTATTCTGTTAAACACTTAAGTTATGTCATATATAAGATGTGAAATTTTAAAATTTTCTGTGACAATAATTGTCCATGTTTTATACATTTTTATTGTAGTTGAATAGAATTTCATAGGACAATAGGGGAGGCATTTAGCTTATTTAGTGGTCCTAAATGTGAGTGTTTGAGGGATTATCTCTTTTAGGAGACAACAAATTAGTAACCAAATTTGCCATTATTTTTGCTTTGCAATAAGATCTCTTTTAGGCCAATGATGTATGAGCTTTGTAGAGATGGAATACATGAACTGCATATTTTCCACATTTTGCTTTTCAATTTTTTTTTTTATTGGTAATTTTGCCACACTAAAAATTGATAGACAAAGGAACAAGAGGGAGCGAGGAGGATCTTAAACATAGAAGTCAATCAATGCTATTATTAATAGCAGGCAGTAACCAAAAGATTTTTGGAGACACCGACAGCATATGCATGATCTGTCACTTTAAGTTTAGATAACATAGCGCGTATTGACTTAGCATATTGCATATTCATCATGTGAAAATACTCTGCCTGCCCTACAGAACGACACATTGAGATCTGAAATGTTACATGCTTTGTTCTTTTTAATTTGTTGGTTCTGCACAACATATAATTGTTGCACGCAGTGTGCATAATCTGTGCTGATTAAAAAAAAATCTTGTAACTTAAATAATTAAAAAATGTTAGTGGACTGAGTCAATAGTACTGTTACTTATATATAATAGTATCAATGCTAATGCATATTAACACGGCTTATGCAGTGGCAAGTGAGGTCGCGATACAGTTTTAGAAACTATCAAAATCACAATGTTGCGACCTCAATTGTGGTTGCGGACCCAATTTTAAAACCGTGGATATTATGAACATGAAGTGTGGCCAACTAACTATTTTATTTTTTATACTCTATTGTACTACCTCACAACTCTATAGGCACTAACGTTTTTGAATGGATTGAAAACACTTGCAGAAGAGGGTGAGTTTTCTGCCAATCAGCAATGAAGGGATTCAAGTAGCTGTGGCTTCATAATACCAGGGGGGCTGCTATAGCCAGGGAAATATATATCTCATCAACCGAAGGATTATGCTTAGCTAATTAAATAAGAGTCATGTTATTATGTATACTAAACATAGGATCATCACAACTGATTACAATTATTGTGTAGGTGTGTTAGTTCCATAGAGAACAGAAGAACCTCAAGTAAAATTAATTGCTGTTTTGGTACTGACACCTGTTGGGACTTGTGACTAGATCCAAGCCTATGTGTTGTATATAAATAGCATAACTCACTAACTATCCTAAAACGATATGTACTTGTCAGCATCGTTGAAGTCATATATATAGAGGAGATACGTTATGAATGAATTATTTACTTTCCAATATTCTCTTGTGCCTCTCCCAATTAATTCTTTACGATAAATTAATATACTTTAATTTGAAGCTGGGAAAAAGTACAACGAAAAGATGGTACATTAGTAGCAGACGATTCTTTAATTAGAACTATACAGTGAAATACTTAGCGATTCCTTAATTAGAACGAACTCCACGGTGGAATACTAAGGATAAAGCTCATTTGAAACAACCAATTAAAGGTGTATATATTTTTTACCAAAAAACAAAAGGTGTATATATTTTTTAAATCATCTAGAGGGTTTAGATTCTAATGTATTTAGGTAGCATTTAGAAGAGCTTATTTAAGCTCATTTTAACTTATCTTATGACATAAGTGTTTATACAGTGTGTTT